>OU823264.1:2513176-3769764 GCA_917490735.1 Dryobotodes eremita
GGCTGAAAGGATTTGGATGAAATTTGGCACACAGATAGTTTATAACCAAAAGAGGTATTTTTCTAACACTTGGAACTTTGAAGAACTTTGTTTAACAGTGGGGCAAAACAGATTGAATAAAAAAAACCACTACAGTAATATGGAACCTCGAAAAGAATAGAAAGATCATTTTATTTACATTTTAAGATGTAAATTAGAATGATTCCCAGGAGTTGTAACAAACTCACGGCAATCATTCTAATTTATACTTTATTACAATTATATAGTAAGAGTTACATTGCAATGACTTACGCAATGTTTTACGTCATTCAAATGAATGTGCTATTTCAGCGGGTAGTATTATTATGCATGAAAGTTGTAGGCTCTAAAGCTGCATGCATGCTCTCATATATTGTCCACATGTTATGGCAACATTCAACATTCGTTGCCAGATGGTTGTTTAGTTGCCAGAACCAAATGCAATTATTGCCAAATTCATTCGTTTGTAACCACTGTTTCACAAATGTTGTGGTTTTGAATTGTAAACTTACAATGCGTAGTTGAGAGGTTGCCAGCCTTTCTACTATTTCAATAATTGATCGTTTTGATACATGATTTAATAAAATTATGTATCAGACATATGTATTCACTTATGACTTATAGAACTGCCTCTTTGCAATTTTAAGAAACCCCAAGGGCATCAAAGTGAAATAATATATTTCAATGAGACACGTACGTAAAAGGCACAAGAAAATAGAATTGAGTTTAGTTGCCCCTTCCAAAAGGTAGTTTCGTATGGAGAAGAATGGGCAAGAAACTCCATAGTACCTGTTTTAAAACGTAGGTACAATATTTTAGACATTTGTTACTCCATGTCTTGTTTTGTTTATTTTTGTACCCCATAACCACCACCCAGTAGTACATTTTGATACAAGTGGAGAAATTTAGTTATTGCATTCGAGGCGTGTGGAGGGTGTTATGGAGCCGAGAACTGCAATAACAGCTGTCCACGTGTATCAAACGACGTTTTTCAATAAACTTTTGAAGAAATAAATTAAAAGAACGAAAAATATTTTTGTCATCAATTAAATAAGGCTGAACATGCTTTTTTCCCGCGCTTTACCTTCGCAGGTTAAAGGAGAGGCAAAGGTATAAAGCCACTAAACAGCCTAATATGAAAAATAGAAAATTCAAATATTTTTGAGTTTAGAACACAAATAAATGTCAATTTGTTCATAAACGTATATTTTTTTTGTAATAATCGTAGTTTTTGATGATATTCTATTTATAAACATAATTTAAATATTCAAAAAATAATAATGCAGTAGTAAAGACGCGTATCTCTTTGCTGAGATTTAAAAAAAAACAATCACCGCCGACTCTATTAGCCATTGAACCAATTTGGACTAAGTATAGGTATAATTATCTGTGGCAATTTTTATTTCCGCACACGTGTTGGTAAATGAAAAAAACGTACGCGAGTGAACTACATTGCATGTTGAACCTAATCGTAGTGCGATAAGAACCAGTTTTTGAGGAACTGTATTGAAAATTATTTGTTGTATTAACGTCTTAACCACCGTCACACAAGACCGGTTAAATCCATTTCTTATATTTATAATTTGAGGATGAATGTATGTACGGAGACACGGATATCGGTGTCTAACCGGGTAGCCCGGTTATGTGGGAGTTATGGATTTACATCTTTTTATTTTCGGAACGTGTAAGCAATTACAATATGATACACGTGTTTACTATTATTATAACACAACATAACATGATGTGATAAGGAAATGGGGCGGGTTAAAAGAGGATGCTGTGGATTTTTTTTTAAAGAGTATGCTTAGACCTTAGATGGTTTGGTCATGTTGAGAGGATGAATGAAAGGCGACTTACAAAAGGCAGATGTGAGTGGAAATGCCGGGAGGGGACGCACTAGGCGGACATATAGTGACCTTATTGGTGATGTACTTCAGAAAGGTCAGGTGCGTAGTACTCGCAACCGGCGTGCGTGTATGACCAGATGTATGAACGTAAACGAGGCAAAAGGAGTATGTAAGGATCGTAGCAGGTGGCGTTATGTAGTTTCTGCCTACCCTCATGGGAAGAAGACGCGAGTTTATGTATGTGTGTACAACATAACATCATGCCTATAATCCCTGAAGGGCTAGGCAACGATGTAGCTATAATGGGTACACCCACATTTCGCCAGTTATGTTTAAGTCCCAAGTAATAAGCGAGCCTATTGCCGTCAACCGGCCACAAATCCAGACTCCTGGCTGCTACTGAGAAATTCCTGATGGAAAACCACCATAACACTTTGCCTGACCTGAAAATCGGACCCATTATTAGAATGGGAGCCATTATTATTATTATTCGACCAATAATAACAAAAAGCTATATTTATAACAAGACTACATAACTAGACTAAAGGTCGCCAGCGCTATTGCTAAGCATGAGGTCCTGGTGGTGTGATTTCCAGGTCTGGCAAATGGTTATTGGGGATTTTCCATCAGGAATTTCTCAGTAGCAGCCCGGAGTTTGTGTCTGTGCCCAGTCAATGGCACTAGGATCGCCCCCTATTACATGGACTTAAACATAACTGGCGAAATGTGGGTAGACTAAGGCACAGCTCTGCCTAACCCGTCCCGGATTAATAGTCCTCCAGACCGAATTTCGATCATGGCGGCCAATATCAGCGGAGACTAGCCATCGACGCGGGAGATGTTATAGTGCACAAGTGTGTGCGCAGACACAGGTGCACTCTCTCTTCCCTCACTGTTATAGTTCGATGGGACAGCAATCCGACACGACTGGAGAGAGATGAGGCGCAGGACCAAAGCTATTTTTTTTTAGGTGGGAAATCATCAAATGACCTCTCCCGCTCTGGGCGGAGCGGAAGGGCGTGTCAGACTCTTACTGACTAAAACCCACCCGTGTTCCTTCAGTTGCCTGTGCGCCAGGGCCACGGTAACTCTTTCGAACAATCCGCAGCCCCGGCAGGCATCGGTCCTATCGGACCCCGTCAATTGTGCTGACATCTCTTTGATGCGCGCGTGGAACACGACGCGCCGTCGACCCGGGCCTGGTCCTTACCGGACGGCGAGCTGCCCATTGCTCGCCGTCCGCAAGCCCGCGCCTACGGTGGCCGGGAGTCGGCAATCGACTCCCGACGCCCAGGGTGTCTTCTCCTGCGGCGACTAGGGGCGCGAGGGCGCAGTGATTGCCTCTTCCTCTCGCGCTCCGCCTCCTCCTTCGCGAGCATTACTGCTTCGCAGAAGGAGGTGACGGCTTCCCATTCCCTCTCGCTCCGTACCATGGCCTGAACCAGGGCCGGACGCGAGAGGTCGCCGCCGCCGATCGCCGCCACGAGGACACGGCGGTGCTCCGCCCAAGCCGGGCAGATCTCCACCGTATGCTCCACCGTGTCCTCCGGTCGATCCACACAATGATAACACCCGGGCGTTTCCTCCCGCTTTATCCGAAACAGGTACCTCCCGAAACAGCCATGTCCAGTGAGGACCTGCGTCAGGCGGAAGGTGAGGACGCCGTGGCGCCTCTCAAGCCACTCCTCAAAGAGGGGTCTTACCGCCGCAATTGTGGCGTGCCCTGCGCTGGGTTGCGACAGTCGCACTCTCCATGCCGCCATGAGATCCCGCCGGAGCTCTGTCCGCTGTGCTGCGATTTCTCGCGGCAGCGGAGTTACGCCCCGGCGTTTCGCCTCCTCGCGCCACTCCCAAACGTGCGCGAGGACCTTTGCCTCCAGATACCACGGCGGTAATCCGGCAAGGAGGCTCGCCGCCTCGCAGGAGACCGTGTGGTATCCCCGTACCATCCGGATGGCCATGACCCTTTGGGACGCGTTCAACCGGCGGGCTGGCCGGAGCCTCAATGAATGAACGCGCCCACACCGGTGCCCCGTAAAGGGCCATGGACCGCACGACCCCCGCGATGAGATACAGCCTGGTGACAGACGGACGGACAGTGGAGTCTTAGTAATAGGGTCCCGTTTTACCCTTTGGCTAAGGAACCCTAAAAAAAAGTGCCATACCGATGCGGTCAAAATGTATGGAACAGCATTTTTTTTTTTTTAAATAACCGACGATTATTTCAACGCAGGTGAGTTCAGAATCATGTGCTGAATCCATGGAAACAGGTTGCGCTTCGATGTCCCTGCCACCCTGTATTTACTACTATACATATGGGATTGGGTGTGTGTCATCCAATCGTTGAAGAAATGTGAGATGATTGTATGAATGTATCTGAATTGATAGAATGTGGCAACACGGGAAGGAAAGGAGAAAACAATTGAGTATGATCAAACGGCTAAAGAAAAGACGTTGCTCGCAAATATATAAAAAATAAAAATATAAAACTGGGTAACACGATAACCTTGTTAAGAGTCAGTCAGTCAAGTTTCAGGTAGGTATATTAAACCAACGACCAAAAGCCTTCAAATACAATTCAACAAAAACACTCTCCTTCTGGGGCAGTGGGGTAAAAAATCCAACTCAGCAACAACAGAAAAACAAAAGAAAAACGTGTAATAACAATACAGCCAGAGAATTATATTTAAGAGTCTCAAGCTGGTCGTCGAAAGGTGTATCTGTTAATACCCAAGAGTATGGCACTTTCAGCTTAGTTAACATAAGGCTGTATGTCAAAAAAAAAAAAACAAAATCAAAATACCTTATTTCACATAAACCAACATGGGCACTCATGAAACGTCAGAAGCTAAGTACACGGTTCCAATTGGTTGTTTCCTATGGAGAAGACCCGGCAAGAATATCCACGGTTACTCTTTTAAAAATAAGAGGCTTTTACAATGTTTCAAATTACAGTGTTGATAGGTATGGGAGGACAGCGTAGGCCTGTCAACAAGTAACAGGCACTCAACAAAATATAAAAAATATAAAAAGGTCTACAAATCATCAAGGTCATCAAAAAATGTAATTAAGGTACCAAAATCGTCTGGGGCCATGTAGATTTTTCATGTTTATTTTCACGTGAAAAACTCAACGTAATTCGCGGCTAGTATAATTATTTTTTTTTATGTCAGAAGGGAATTGTGATTCTTTGTAAAGGTTGGTAATAATAATATGAAGGTTTAGTTGTACAAAGGAAAAAAAATATGGAAAACTGTGTGTTGAATTCGCTTCTGAGTAGAGATTTCTTGAGATAAACCATAATGTTCGCAGGAAGATAAAATTTTCTCGCCTCCAGGGATTTTTAAAATATAAGATAAAAAGAACTCTTTAAACATGTCAAGTAGCAACGTTTCGTAGATTATTTTGTTGGTTAAAACTGTTGATTATAAAAAAAAGTATGTTGTTAATCTGATGTTTAGCTAGTCAGGCCCGAGGTGGCCCGCTAGAGGGCCAAAACAATAGATAATCAATTGTGTCTCATTTACGATGCTTGATGAGTTAAACCATAGAGTTCCTAGATTTGTCTTATAATGAAAAGATGGGACAGGCAGTAATATTGGTAGCATATCTGTGAGTGTAGATTAAACTTGTACCACATATTTAAAAAAATTGTACGCTTTGATTTCAGTTTACGAAGAGTCTGAGAAATTTACCTCTTAGCTACGGGTAGCTGATTCGATTCCTAGTAACTGAGTCAAGAAAAGGAATAAAATGAATTTATTTGATCCAGGATAAGACTCATAATACTCACAAGTCAAATGTTTATTGCTTGCAAACGCGTTTTGATACAGCGGGGTAATTGCGTAAAACTCTATCAGAACGAATGGCTTTCATTTTGACAGTTCAACAACATTCATTGCGTTATTTACGTTGTTGAGCAGACGAATTTTTCGTACATGTGAATCAATGGATTAGCAATAGACTTCAAAATGATTCAGATTGTGATAGATAATGTGTTATGCAATAAAGGTGCAGGAGAAATAGAATCAGCGACTGTTAATGTCGCGTCATTTGATAGTTAGTCCGTCAGACGGCGAAACAACAGTAACAAAATGTCGACAACAAATTAACAAAACGATAAACTACTAAAATATAAACGGTAGCACTAATACATATGAAATGTAACAAATTAATGGCGTCGGGTATTGGAAACCGATTACCGACAGATCGTAGCTCGATTAGTTACTAATGGGTGAAATTATATCCAAACTTAGGCGTGTGTGTGACTTTACAACTTCATGTTGCCGGTATTAGGAATTAGGGGGTTTAACCTAACTTTGGAGAAAACGTGTGGGTATAACTCAAACTCAAACTCAAAGCATTTATTTCAAATAAACCAATTAGAGGCACTTTTGAATTTTCAAGGGTTGGTCGGTCAGAAAGATGAAGCTAGTTGCCTATTCCAAAGGGTTGTAGGTACCTATGGAGAAGAACGGGCAAGAGTCTCCACGGACACTCTTTTAAATCAAAATATTGTTACAAAAAATTGGTAACATCATTCATGTTGAAATTATACATTTGAGAACGATGTAGAAAGACGTGCACGTTAAAAGCGTCCGAAATAAAAATGATAAAACAATACATAAATTAAGATAAGCCGTGGCAGCCAAGAGATGACCAGTCCCTACTGACGGCGCCCGTGCACGAACTTGACGTACGGATCAGCACCATTCAGCTCAACCATTTTGAAGGGAACTTAATGATCCAACACGCATGCCACTACCAGCGAGACATTTGAGTTAGCATGACATACTCTAGCCAGGGCATATTCAAGTTAAAGACGAACCCAGCAGCCCACCAGCCCGGTAGCTTTATAGTAGGTACATATTGCTCACACATGTGCTATGCAATTATACAATACTATCCTATAGATGATGACAATTTGACGTATGGAGGAGAATCGAAAATGTTCTCTATTAAGGATAATTATACGCAGTTCTTTGATTTATGGAAAAAGTCGGGGTTTTTATTCATATAACAATAAACGCAATTTTTCTCTGTTTCATTCGCCATGCTTGGCCCTGATTGGCGTAATTTTATTCTTGTTTAAAATTCAATGTGATTCTTTTTCGGGTAGAATAACTAGATGAGCTTCTTCGACAATGTTTGGTGGAAAGACATTCTTTTTTTTTAACAATAAACAATGTAGGTACCTTGTTAATTGTTTAAAAAATAAGAGTTTGTTTAAGATTTTGTTTTTGGTTAGATAGGTATCTAACCAACAACAAAAAAATACACGTGTGGCACTCGGGGACTGCCGCGGTAAAGCTATTGCATGGCATTTTTTATCAACTTATGCAATTATAATTATTTATTTATTTTTTATTTATGCAGTATTTTTTTTCTTTGGTATTAATTCAAGTACAGTCGTACCATATACATACACGTTAAGCGAACGCTCGGCCGAGCTACATGGCAGGCGGAGTGGAGGGTGTTAGGTTTTATTTTCGTTACGGAATTTCTTGATTCGGTCGCCGCGCTCAAAGCCCGCGATAAAAGCTATGCAATAGCTTAAAAAGAAAATTACATACATAATTAACTTAGATCGTTTAAAACCACCAGTTGCACTATTGTCGTAAACCTTCTTCTGGGAATTCTAGTAAAGTGACCTACATTGTAGGATCACCCGAAAAAAAAACCCAAATTTACAACATGACAGTTTTGTCCGAGTCAACACCAGACCCTCCCTTAACGACCATCACATAGATAATATCTACGGAACTACACATTACTCATTAGCCCCACCACTACCACTTAGACACACTTTATTCTAAAAGTAAATAAATACGACAAAAGACATACTCTTATACATTAAAAGGCATACCATCCATCATTCTTAATTCATTTGGAACTCATCACATTGGACACTAAACAGATTGGTTCAGAAGGTCAACTTCTTTTATCGAGTTGGTACGGGCTAAAAAAATATTCTTTGTTGGGTATCTCACAGTGATACTTTTTAATGTTGACCATCTATACAGGGTTAGTTTTCAAAGACCTGTCAAATTAAAAATCTCTTAATTAAATCGTTGTGTGTTACACATAACACTCAAAGGACATGGCTAAACTACTGCCCTAAGTATGTATAGAAATTTCTCACTACCTCGTAACATTCCAATATTCATTAATTAATTACTACGTGTTTATTATTCTCCGAGAACTTTTGTGACTTAATCAAATAATGCTTTGGGCAGTCGCCCATACTTTTTAATAATAATTAAAATAAATAAAAACATTCAATTGAAAATATCCGAAAAAATTTATATCTTATGGACACGCGACAAGGATAACCTGCCTCGCCGAGGTACGCGGCGCGGCGATGTGCGCGCGTGTTGAGTAGATGCTACTAAACTAATACATACATTAATAACAATAATTAATAAAATTAATCATACATTGACTATGTAATAAAAATGTTGTAATTTTCTTATTTCATAAATTGAAAATATTATCGATTCTGAATCATCTCTGCAAATTTGGTAGGTCTTTGAAAATTAACCCTGTATACAGTCAGCTTCAAAACGATCTTTAGATTGACAAGAATTAATTTAATTAAAACATATTGGGTAGGCACTTAATTGTAGCTAGACATTGCTACTAGTAATAAGGAACACAAATTGTAGACAATCAAATTAATTATAGTAGATGTATACATATGTTTGAGGCTGATTGTGTATAAGCATAACATAATAATTTGTAATAGTATAATAGTACATTATACAAAAAGTGGAAAGGGAATTTAATTCGAGGGACTAAGTTGGATCCCGAGAGCAGTGAAGGATTCTAGATTAGAATCCTGAGCGGAGCGAGTTATACAAGGACCGAGAAGTTTTTTTTTTCACGAGTTGTTTACTCTACTTACCATTGACTGCGAGACAACAAATAGTAGTATAGTATTTATATTTATCACATTTTATCATATAACCGGTAATAAGAGAACAAAAGAACATTAAAAATGTATAGTGAAATTAGAACAGTTTTCCAATTGAGTAAGATATTTTTAATTTAATTTAATTATATAGCTCTATGGAATAGCTCCATTTAGCCAGCCAGTAGGTAATTTCAGCACGTTTTATTTATTTTTTATACATAATTCGTATAATTCGTGCTTGTTCCAAATTCAAAATGTTTTATTCACTCAGTGACTCAAAGCGAGTTTTATTCACTGTTATCGATGAATCAAATGCCCTTTTTCGAGTGGCAATGGTAAAAATTATATTATTTTCTTTGTTGCAGGTAAGATAAACAGCAAATGTTCCTGTGTGCCGGTTTGATTGGTATGGGAGCTATTGTTATTACAGACATAATCAATTATAAGACATACAGATTTCCTGTCAACTCACTCGTTTTGTTATTTCTGCCTTCCCAGTAAGCCCCGTATTTAAGAGAATCAAAAATTGAGAAATAATGTTGTAACATTTATTCCCGCAATATCAATGGGGGCCATCGTTTTTGCGCTCACCAGTTGGCGCCACTGTCGAGTAAGGTCCTGTTGTGGTACTTTTATTTAATGTATTGGATATGTTTAAGTACCCTTATATACATAGTATGTTTATTTTATTACATTTTAAAACTTCAAATGAATATGTAGATTATAATGTTCCTAAAATTGGCAAGCATGAAACAGGCAAATCTTATTCTTTCTTCAAGTACTATCAGTTTAGATCCTAACTTTTTACTTAAAATCTTAAGCCATAATTAATCAAGAATGGCACAACCATTACAGCTATTATGAATCATTCGTTAAAATCCGTGATAAAAATTCCCGCAAACAGTGAACGCTCAGTACATATTTTGACATCTAGAGACCTTACTCTACACTAGCGCCTCTAGCGGCGATCTCAAGCGCGATAGCCCTTATTGTTTCTGTATAACTTATGTTGACCATGCATTAGGCCGACTTGCACATTTAGTCGGGTTAAATGAATAAATGTACAGTTTGTAAACTCGGGAGTTAATTAATTAACATTTTAACTCATAAACGCGTTGCGTCACTAAAACGTAACACTGGGTTAGTTAACCTGATATTAGTGTTTTATGAGTTGACAAAATTGCAGATCAATCGACAAAATATAAAATAGAATTGTAATGTCTGTGCCCTGTTATATAATCCGACCAAAAATTAATGAACGAACAATGAACGGAAATCGTATACCCATCTCTTTCATTTCTTTGAATTTTATATCATAACATTTCATTTTATTCGTTTCGTATGTGGTTTCCATGGAGATTTAGTTTATTGATTGACGAAAACGTCAGATAAGGAAAAATATGTTCTCTTCATAAATATATTGCCTGCTGATATAGTACCAAATTTTCACTTACTACAACGTCGAACAATATAAAATACAAAATAAGTTATCAGCGGTACCTAATAACGTCAATTTATTTTGACATTACAAAAACTAACACAGAGTTTAGCGAATTAACTCGCCCACATGGGTGGGTTTATTAATTAAAAGTTTAACTCTAGGTTTACCTTTACCTCTTGGTGGCGTAAGATGAATTATTTGATTAACCCTGAGTTAGCTGTTAACTCCGAGTTATTTAGGATAACCCATGAACGCACAAGTGGGCCATACAATCCCTTCAGTTATTCTGCCTTTGATTTTGCATCACTGTCAAAATCATAGTAATCTTTATTCTAGTTACAATAAGGTTGCTGTTGGGTTGCTGCCCCTGCCAAGACTGTCAAAATCACAGTAATCTATATCATAGGTAAAATAACTCTGAAAGGACTGTTCGGTCTACAGTAGCAACCCACTAGCAACCTTATTGTATGGATTATAAAGATCATTGTTAATTGGACAGACTTGTCAATGGTAGCAACCCAACAGCAACTTTATTGCAACGGCAATAAAGCTCACTGTGATTTTGACAGTGATGCAAACTCACGAGCTAAAATAACGGTGAATGAACTTCTGTGATACGAGGCGTTAACAAATCATGTAGCTAGTAACACTACAACATTCTATGTTGCCAGCAAAATGGCTCCCGGAGCAACAAAAAAAATAATTAAATGGTAACCTTCTGTAATTTCTTCTCTATGACACAAATGGCTATTCCAGAGAAATGCTTATATTTTTTTGTTTAACACGCAATATGGAAATACATCACGCGCACAATTATAGATATGTCTCTTGTATTTATATTGAGTTTTCGTGTTCAATGTAGATGTTTTCTTTAAATACTTGCCCTTATTTCGGAACGATAAATTAATCTCGATTTGAATATGGATAAGCCGTATCTCCATGTAATATACTGATAATTTACCCGGATGCAGTTGAATTATTCAGCTGCATTTGGTTAGACTGGAAGCTGACCCTAACACATGTTGTTGAGAAAAGGCTAGGCGGATGATAGTGTGAATCTCGATTTAAAATCAGCACCCTAATTGCGTAACACACATCAATCACAATCTGAATCATTTTGAAGCCTATTGCTAATCCACTGCTTCATATGTTCGAAAAATTTGTCTGCCCAACAACGTAAATAACGCAATGAATGTTGTTGAACTGTCAAAATGAAAGCCATTCCTACTATTAGTGTGTTACGCAATTACCCCGCTGATTTGAGTGGAGATTACAAAGAAATCTCTTAGTACAATAGGAGACATTTAATTCCAAAAACACTTAAGATAAAATTGCCTCTAGTATAGACACGGATAATTATTAAAACATAAACTATGTCATAGAATTGATAAGCACAACGAGTGATGTACACTTTACAGTTAGGAAAATTAATTGTTAGGTAAATTGACGCCACAATTGCGGCGGTAAGACCCCTCTTTGAGGAGTGGCTTGAGAGGCGCCACGGCGTCCTCACCTTCCGCCTGACGCAGGTCCTCACCGGACATGGCTGTTTCGGGAGGTTCCTGTTTCGGATAAGGCGGGAGGAAACGCCCGGGTGTTACCATTGTGTGGATCGACCGGAGGACACGGTGGAGCATACGGTGGAGGTCTGCCCGGCTTGGGCGGAGCAATAGCTCGTGGCGGCGATCGGCGGCGGCGACCTCTCGCGTCCGGCCCTGGTTCAGGCCATGGTACGGAGCGAGAGGGAATGGGAAGCCGTCACCTCCTTCTGCGAAGCAGTAATGCTCGCGAAGGAGGAGGCGGAGCGCGAGAGGGAGAGGCAATCTCTACGCCCTCGCGCCCCTAGCCGCCGCAGGAGGAGGAGACACCCTGGGCGTCGGGAGTCGATTGCCGACTCCCGGCCACCGTAGGCGCGGGCTTGCGGACGGCGAGCAATGGGCAGCTCGCCGTCCGGTAAGGACCAGGCCCGGGTCGACGGCGCGTCGTGTTCCATGCGCGCCTCAAAGAGATGTCAGCACCATTGACGGGGTCCGATAGGACCGATGCCTGCCGGGGTCGCGGATTGTTCGAAAGAGTTACCGTGGCCCTGGCGCACAGGCAACTGAAGGAACACGGGTGGGTTTTAGTCAGTAAGAGTCTGACACGCCCTTCCGCTCCGCCCAGAGCGGGAGACGTCATTTGATGATTTCCCACCCAAAAAAAAAAAAGAAAAAAGAAAAAAAGAAAAAAAAAAAAAAAAAAGGGAAATTGACACCCTACGTCAATTTGCCATCTTATAGTAATTTCATAAAACTGTTAAAGAAAGACAGTTGTGCTTTCAATATACGGACAATTTAAGTTATTAGTCAATTTGCTTATCAATTAACTTCCGTCTTTATTTTTTGATTTTCTAAACCCAACTATTAATTACACACATAACTTATGAAACGTGTTAACTACATATCTCTGCTAACACTTCTAAGTACACTCACGCCTTCTTTCCATGGGGGTAGGCAGAAACTAAAGAATGCACCCTGCTACGATCCTTACATACTCCTTTTGCCTCGTTTACGTTCATACATCTGGTTATACACGCAAGCCGATTGCGAGTACTACGCACCTGACCTTTCTGAAGAAAATCACTAATAAGGTTACTATAATGTCCTCCTAGGACGTCCCCTCCCGGCGTTTCCACTCACATCTGCCTTGTAAATACCTTTTGTTAATCGCCTTTCATTCATTCTCTCAACATGACCAAACCATCTAAGCATACTTTTAAAAAAAATTGTCACTACATCTTCTTTTAAACCGCACCGTTGCCTAATCACATCATTCCTCAGCCTATCATCAGTTTTAAGTAATGCAACCAAAATACTACCCACGTTATATGGAAACAGCAATCACTACCGGTCAAAACTCACAACCATGGTCGGTTTATCGGTTACTCCCCGCCCTAAACCAAAAACCGTGCCGTAATTGTATAGTTCCACAAAACCGCTGAACTAAACACATCAGCGACGCACATCACTGTTCGGCACACTGTTCCGCGTCACTGGAGCAGGTAGCAGTCGCATGTCCCGATGCACATCACTAACCCCACATAATTAACGGTTAGCTATTAAATACGCGGAATTTTGTATTTGGAACCCACTAATGTTGTAAAAACACTGTTGTTGGGGCGTTGGAGCGTTTCGATGGCAACCAAAATTATATTTGTAATCATATCCTCAATTTTTCTGGCAAGTTTTGTGGCCAGTTACAATTACATCGGCTAAATATCTAGTTCATGTTACAAGATCGAAAACCATCTGACATTTGCAGAATCTAACTATTGGTCAAGGTCAGGTCAGTTTTCAGTTTTTCAGGCTTTCTCCGACGATAGCTGAAACAGACGGTTTCTTGCCCGTCTTACTATACCTATATCACGCCTGATCTCTCTTTGGTCGTGTCGGATTGCCGTCCTATCGGACTATGAAAGTGAGGGGAGAGAGAGTGCACCTGTGTCAGCGCACACAATTGTGCACGATAATATCTCCCTCGCTGAAGGCTAGTCTCCGTTGAGATTGGCCGCCATGGCCGAAATACGGTCTGGAGGACTTTATACCTATATGCAAACTTTCTCCTTCATCTGTGTGATGTAGATCTGCCTCCTTCTGTCTTTACTTCAAAAATTCCCCTCCTTTAGTTAGTTTAGTTTCTGATAATCCTGTCCGAGTCTCAATAAATACTTTTTCTTTCTTTACATTCTTTGAATGCGTTTGGCTTTAAATCCCCTCCTACTTTTATACTTGATTTCTCTATATTGTGAACCAATTGCGTAATTATTTCGGACATACTTGAAACAAAGCCCATTAGACGTCCATATCAAGAGATATTTATAACATGATCAGTCTATAACGTTCCCACTGCTGGGACACAAGCTTCCTCTCTGTGAAAAGGAATGGGCCTGTAATCCACCACGAGAGCTCAGTGTGAGTTGGTAGATGTCAGGTCTTTGAATTTTTGGGTTTTGCGACCTGCCGGTTTCCTCACGATTTTTTCCTTCACCCTTTTGAGAACAGTGGTGATAAAATAAATTACTCAAAGTAAAGAGCCTACCTGGTTCGAACCCACGACCTACAACTCGTAAGTCGGGGCCGTTACCACTGAGCTACCACTGCTCTCATCACTGCACTTTCTCATTTAAAACATATTTATCAATATCTCTAGCAAAGAGATTGAAATTACTGGAGATCGCTATTACATTTTATGTTATTAATAATAAAACTTGAGTTTGTCGATAAACACTCTTTTACCTACAAAAACTCTATAAGCTTCATCTGTTCTATTACCATTTTATTCTTCATAAAACGAAACGGCTATAAGATTATATAGAGCCTTCCAATTTGATCGTTTTCATCCATACAATATTGAAATAATCTCGAGAAAATCGTAAACGAGGCTTGATAAACAATTTTCGACCCAATTCTCGACAGCCAAATTTTAGTTATGAAATCATAGAGTCCACGTAGACGCTAATTTTGTGAAGTTATTACTTCTTCATTTAACTTAAAATTTCTGTGGCTGATGGTGAAGGAGAATATCGTGAGAAAACCTTGACTTAAACAGTCTGAAATCTCCAAACCCAGTGATCAAGATAGATGCCTCGTTTGTTCTATATATGAAAAGGGACCATTTCCCTTTGCCTTGCTGTAGGATCGTTTCAGGTTGATCTTAGAAAAAAACTGACTGTAACTGGTCGCGACGATAGGTCATATGGTGGAGCAAAATTAAAGTGATAGGTAGTGCACTGTATAACAAGCAAGTATAATATTAGGAAAGATGAAATTACAACGGTAACAAAGGTTGGTTCAAAATGTATATGTTAAGGACGTTAATAAAACGCGCAAGCGCAGCCGTGCTTGGATGCGTGCTACAGCTGACTGTTGTGTTGCGGGGGCCGCGCCGTCGTCGGCCGGCTGACTCCCCGCTGTTCCCGCGCCCCTCGTTCACTGCCGCCTGTGCGCGGCGATGTTGAGAGGAGTGGTCTCAACAGTAACCTACTATAAGAGAATCCTTAGTTGCAAATAGAAATAAAATGCATAATAGACTTCAACGTATTGAGAACTTAGAGAGGTATGAGGAACAGGGTGTAAAGTTCGCTCATACCTCCATAGAAAAGGGAGGATCCTCCGACCAGACGGGTGTCGTATCTGGTGGGCAACTGCCCCAACTTTGATGTCGGGACATTGTATATATACTAGTTGCATGGTAAACTCTGCTTGCGCGATGCAGGATTTTGCGTGACGTCAGTGTGACGTGTAGCTCGCATGTGGCGGTGTAGATACCGCTACAAACCTAAAATTAAGCTGCAAGTCTTCAAGTATCGACCAATTGGAACCATGAACCTAGCTTCTGACGTTTCATAAGTGCCCATGTAGGTTGGTGTGGAATAAAATATATTGAATTGAATTGTATAGAGTGAACAAATTACTTCTTAGCAATCGAGTTTCATGTTTGCAAGCATCATCGCTTACCATCAGATAACATTATGACTAAATGAGTATATCATAATACAGAAAACTGTCTTCACTAAAGTATTTTTCTCGTTCACACACGCCCTGTTTAACCTCTAACAGATTAAAAACTTTGATATTCTATTGGTATCCGAAGGTTTGCCCTATGCTTGGCAAAACACGAAATAGTAGAAGGTAATGTATCAGAAAGTGGATATTTGGAACACAATCCAGTCCGGGTCATTGCGTTTGTTGATTTATCCACGAAACACAGACGGACAGCCGGATTTTATGTGCTACTAGTTTTTAGTTTGTGGGTTTGCTTGTTTATTTTAAGTATTTTTCATTGATATGTACAGTTTGTAGTCTTACAATAAACCTTATGAAAAATTGTATTCATAATATTACACCTGCATTACCCAATATTAGTACAATTTCATCAGTTATGTTTTAAGTTCCACGTAATGGGGCATATAGCCCTTACCGAGCACAAATCCAGACTTCGGCCATTTTACCCGACCTAGGAATCAAAGGAGCTCTCACGCTCAAAAGATGCATTTGCAACCATTAAACTACGCAGTACAAAAGGATATTTTTCGGAAATCACGATGCGTTTAGGTATTTGTTTTTTTTTAAACATATTGTGGTGACTACCCGCCGCTTATTGACCACCTGAGAATATCATAGCTTTGAAAAACAGAAAGTAGAATTTTATAATTCTCATGACTGTAAATTAAATGATTTTATTTCTGTAAGTTTGACCAAACAGTTTTACACGTAAATCATATTTTAAAAACTAGATGAGGTCGGCGTTTCCTATCTGACTACTCTGAGAAGAAAGGCCGAAACAAACTCAGAGGTCACAGTCTCTTTTAAAGTCCAGACATAATCTTGGTCAGATCATGTGAAGACCATGTAGATTTGTGTCTGAAATGGTCTTTTGAGGAAAAACCACACAGATTGAGTGGACCTGTACAGTCAGTGCACGCATTTGTCAGTAATAGTGCAGCTCAGCTCAGCTATGTTTACTATATCAGTGCATCTTTTCTCCTAAATCTGATCTAAGAAATGCATCTTGTGTTATAAAGTAGATACTTTCGAGTGTAAAGATGTCTAAAGCAACAGGTAGGTAATAACGTCTGTTATTATATCTTCTGCACATAAATGCAGGCACATACGCATACATCATGTTTATAGCATCCGGGGCTACAAGTACTGTATATTGTAGTGTTAACCTATGAAATAAATGTTACTTTATACTCTTTGGTTAAGAAAATTTATCTGTTGTGGAGGTGACTTTTCATGGCATGAAGAGTTTTAAAGTTGACAAAGCTTTACTAAGTACCACCAGAACATATTTTCACACTTTCAAACCAAGATTAATATTTACTCAATTTGTAAGTCTTTTTGAAGCGTAGTCTTTATGACGTTAGTATAGCAAATTCATTTAACTCCACTAAGAAGCATTAAGGCAAACAGAAAATCTTTCTAAAGTACCAGTTAGGTTCCTACCAAGTACCAGTACGTGTATTCTTCGATACTAGTAACTATTAAAACAAAGTTATAAATTGATAGACCATGAGCAAATTAACTAAAATTAAAATTGAACGAATACAGTACCACCTACAAGCTTAAGTTCCGGTTCACAACAATTCAGTACAGTACAGCTATTTTCTTAATATCCCTCGGGAAACTTCGTGTTTCGTCAATCGTCGGATTTCTATCAGTTGTCCTTTGCACTTGGTGCAGACCGGACGCTCTCAATCGACTTGGAATATACGAGTAGTTCCCAGACATTAAGAAAACAGTTGTATTTAATTTTATTTATTCCTAATCCTAACTTTTTTTTAAATCCTAATCCTAACTAATATTATAAATGCGAAAGTAACTTTGTTTGTTTGTTTGTTACCTTTTCACACCTAAAACACTGAACCGATCATCCTGAAATTTTGCATATACATTGTCAGATGTACAGAAACGGACATAGGGTACCTTTCATCCCGAAAAAAGTACTATTCCCGAGAGAAACAATAATAACGTTCTTATGATAATAGATGGCGCCACGTGTCTTACGAATCATGATTAAATTATATTATTATAGAAACTTTAGTAGTGTGGTAAGGTTTTTTTTTTACAAATTTAAGTACCTAATATTTTTTGTGAGTCTATAGTGTCGATAGACCGGTTTTTCATCCTCCTAACTATAATTCTCCGAAAAAATCGAATTGATTGTCAAATTCTAAATTAACGCGTGCGAAGCCGCGAGCAAAAGCTCGTTCATAATATTTATTCAAATTCCTATGTTCCCCATTTGCTAAAAACCTTGTAAACACAGACAGACAAACTTTTCCCCGCAGATTATGAGCACTATATGTTGTCAACAGAGCCTTCATGTTATTTTCCGGTCGACAAAGTCCAAATCTCGCGAGCTTCGAGTACAAGATGTACTTATTGAAGGGTTTTATTGAGTTTTTTTCGCCCCTGTTCCAGATTTGAGAGTAATCATGGAAACCGTTGTTGTGTGAAAATGTGTTTTGAAGAAGAAAAATTGTTTTTTTCGTGCACGTTTCAACTAAACCTGTCTATGCATTTGACCTACACATATAATTATAAATTTCTAGGGCTTGTTTGATCTACTCTGTGGAAGATTCAGTTAATTGATTGGCTGAGATTGGCTGTTTGTGTATGTGAGTTTGAATGTTTGTAAACGCACCCACAATACAGGAGAAATTCCTAGTGTGGGGCAAAGACAAAAAAAAAAAAAAAAAATCTCCGCCGCATTATTTAATTACGAACTCTTTACCATTTGTTAAATTATTTGTGAGATTGCCTACCCGGGAACTGTCAATCTATCGGCCACCGTACATTGGCAAACATGCGGCTTGCAGAAATAACCATGTTGGAAGTACTTTTCTGGATGTGCTTTGTATCAAGGAACTCTTCTTAAACTACAAGCTAAGGTAAAATAAAAAAAAAGCCAGCTAAGTGCGAGTCTGACTGGCACACGAAGGGTTCCGTATCACAAGGCATAAAACGCCGAAAAAAACACGTTACTTGTATGGAGACACCGTTAAATTTGTAACTTTATTTTATTTTTATTGTTTGTTGTTATAGTGGTAATAGAAATACACATTCGGTGGAAATTTCAACTGTCTACCTATTACGGTTTATGAGATACAGTGCACTGACAGACAGACGGATGGACAGCAGAGGCTTAGTAATAAAGGCTTCCGTTGGCAACCTTTGGGCACGGACCCCTAAAATTAGGCGAAAATAAACATATTTTCTTTTTTTCAAACTCAAACTCAAACTCAAAGCATTTATTTCAAATAAACCAATTACAGGCACTTTTGAATTGACAAGGCGTTGGTCAGTCAGAAAGATGAAGCTAGTTGCCCATTCCAAAGCGTAGTAGATACCTATGGAGAAGAACGGGCAAGAAACTCCATGGACACTCTTTTAAATCAAAATATGGTTACAAAATATTGGTTACATCATTCATGTTAAAATTATGCATGTGAGAACGATGCAGAACGTTAAAAGCGTCCGTAATAAAGAGACAAAAACAATTCAAAGATTAAATTAAAATAAGCCATGGCAGCCAAGAGATGATCAGTCCCCACTGATGGCGCCCGTTCACGAACATGACGTACACTTTCTTTCTTACACCAATGCTTTACTAAATGGGGGAGATAGTCATCATTCTCCTGCTCTTATCCCAATATAATTGGGGTAGGGGGGCAACATGTATTTTTTTACATACTTCTCTATTAATCGTCATCTCGGTAGTCACCCCGCCTTTACCCATATCATCTTTCACACAGTCCATCGCTTCTTTGGTCTTCCCCTACTCTTAAACCAAATAAGCCATCCAAATTCATACTCAAAACTTTCCTCACGAAATTTTCCTCCATTTTCTATCTCTCTCCATGGCATGTGTTCACTTATATATGGTCCAAAAGCATTTGTATCCCAAAGTCATAAATAAGTTTCTTGAAATGTACGTAAACGTTCTAAATCTGGCTCCGTGCCTAAAAGAGAACAAATTGCGTTTAGAAATTAACTCTTACACAGCACAGTAATTTAGCTGCAGCAGTAAACGGGTAATAAAATGTACCGCTGACCGTTTACCGTCGTAAAATCACGGTTATCACTAACTTGGTCGGTTAACTTCTACGTTAAAGTGAGGTTCTGTATTAAAACTGTTTTATTAGCTTCGTGTGGTGGCTAAGATGAGTCTATTGGCTGTCTTTGAGTCGTATCTTCTAGCTTAGCAGAAGATTTGTGATTAACTAGCTTTGCGGCTTTGCTCTGCGGCTTGGCCTGTGTGGATGTCAGAAATTATCTCACGGGAACGAATTCATAGAGATAAAAAGTATCCTTTGTCTTATAGAGGTATGAGGAACAAAAGGTAACGTTCAAGGAAAAGGAGGAGAAGGTAAAGTTCACTCAAACCTCAATAGAAAAGGGAGGATCCTCCGACCAGACGGGTGTCGTGTCTGGTGGGCAACTGCTCGACATTTGATGTCGGGACGTTGTATATACGCTAGTTGCGCGGTAAGCTCTGCTCGTGCGATGCAGGATTTTGCGTGACGTCAGTGTGACGTGTAGCTCGCATGTGGCGTTGTAGATGCCGCTACAATCTTAATCCAAGTCACGGTCTGCCTGTGTGCCAAAATTTGATCAGACGTCAAGGCGTGAATGGATCACTCAGCAGACATACAGAGTAAAGTCACACTAACACGATACAAGTGTCTTGCCTGACGCATATCATAAAAACGAAGCAACAAATGACTTGTATCGTCTAAACACCGTTCAGACGATGCAACTTACGCTATGCCAAAGCTAATTAAACTGCACCGACCGCATTATATAATTTATTTTATAGAAGAATGAAGTATTTTAAGAAGTGTGGATGGATGATCCCGTTTCTTAAACAGCGCCCTAATTGCGTGACACACTATTAATCAGAATCTCTATAATTTTGAAGGATATTGCAAATCCATTGCTTCATATGTTCGATAAATTTGTCTGCTCAACAACTTAAATAACGCAATGAATGTTGTTGAACTGTCAAAATGAAAGCCATTCTTACTGTTAGTGTGTTACGCAATTACCTCGCAGGTAAAGGTATTATTAAGTGGCCTTTTCAATTTCGTAATAACTTGAATGTATCTAAGTTAATCATGTAGTTCGCTGACTTTGGTAAAAGAAAAAATCGTAAAGAAGAAGTTAAAATGGTTTGAAATTATCTACACGCAGGAAGCAAGAAGGATGTATTCTTCTTACTGATGAGACCTTTTGCTGTGGCAAGATAGTTTAGACATTATTATAGGTTAGTAGTATTAAAATACTAGTTTCTGCCCTCGATTTCGTCCGCCTGAAATTTCTAGAAAGAAAGAAAAATAGGTTTATTTGTCACAGAAACACGTGCATACAGAAAAGATAATTAGCTCTGGTAACAATGTAAAATAAAAACAAACAAAAAGATCTATAATCACGAGCACAAAACAGAAATAGTCGACAGCTGAACGTCATGACTGTGACAAGAAGGCTTCCACTCAGCATGATGCTGTGCTATGGGGGACCCACAGCATAGCGTTGATTTTCAGTGGTTACCCAAAAAGGACGTTCTAGTTCCCCTGACCCATCCCGTCGCATCGGATCACCTGTCCGTGCTATCACTTCGTTCGCTTAGCGTTTTTTCGGACTTTTTTTCTTTTTTCTCGGCTCCTAAGAGTCATAGCGTGATGTCAAATAGCCTATAGCCTTCCTCAGGAATTGGGCTATCAAGTACAGAAAGATTCTTTCAAATCCGACTGGAAGTTACAGAAATTACCTCCTACAAACAAACTAATTTTACCTGTTTATAATATTAGTATAGATTCTCATACGAGAACATGTTAATCAATGCTTAATGTTTGCATAAAGTTTGTTCGTTAAGAGGGCCCTTCCCGTTTCGTCTATCGTCAACGCGAGCATGGTTGAAAAGCTTGTTGTTTCATCCAAGTGACAACACGATAACATCAAACGAAAATTGGCGCGCAAAGATTTCACAAAACTTGTTCCAGGAAATACGTGTTTTTGAAAGATACTTGCAAGTTTTTGGAAAAAATGCTTGTCATTTAGAATCTCCTTTACCTTTGCAAGGTTTCTATGTAGATGTTTTCCTTACTTTTACAATTAATGAGTACATTATGAACGGCCAAAGTTCAGGTAAAATTTGTACAAAAAAGAAGATTTTTGGAGGCTTATACTGAATTTGTTTCTCCAAAATTTGATTTTTTCTTGCATAGAAACCTAGACAAAGTACACAAGATGCCTATTGGTTCAAAAATTTCAATGAAAGTTGTGTGACAACGATATAATCACGTACGAGCGTTTGTATGAAAAGCATGACGGGTTGGCCGCTCTTAATTATTATGTTGCTGACTTGCTGCACACTTTGATGTAAACTTCTGACGTTAAAAAAGTGCTGATTCTCAGCCTAGTTTAAATAAATGACTTTTCATTTTGATTGATTTTTGACTGTAAGTCCAGCAAGCAATTGTTATAATAATAAATCAATGCTGATCTTTTAAACTTTTCGAGTTATTAACTATTGTAGATACATAAGGCTTAGTTTTATGGGCGGCGGAAATTGCAAAAAAATAATTCTCGTTTAATCGAACATAGCCAGACAAGACAACTCAGTACAGATCAGCATTTTCTTACCCAAAAAAGAATTAGATGAGCTTCAACATAAGTACCACTAATTAACGTGAACCTTTGACCTTTCAGCAAATAAACATTTGCTGAAGACCTGAAAGTAACTAAGTCGCAAAAAATAAATAAACTAAAATAAGGGTCTTTCGTAATTTCTTGTAATTACTTGTAACGTAGTTAATTTGCTTGATTAATGTTGGTTAATCTTTTTAGTTCTCGTTAACTCAACCTGTTTGCTTTATTTCCTATGGACCTTTTTGACCTACTGTGGAAGGAGAGGTTATGGGTTTCCTTAATCGTAAACAAAAACTTTTTTTGCTTATTGCTTTGTTGCGTATTTGAGTTACGTACTGAGACCGCCGTCAAGCGACTACTAGCAGAAGAATTGTGAGGTCAGTAGTTATTGTGTATGTAAATGTGCCTAGTTTTAAGAGCTTTTACTGTTAACAGTTTTAGTGCCAAGCACCCAGAGTATGAGTCGAAAATAATTCGTTCGTGTGCCCACTGCCCACAATCCACATCCGAGTCGTGGCTATACGTACCTATAGATGACTTCTGTTAATGCCCAGGACCCGACTAGCGAGACCAAATCTAAGTACGCTAAGGGCGGTGGCTTCCCTACAAGTAAATATGTATTTTTGAACTTGGCACTAAAAGTGTTAAGCAGTGGTGGCCCAGTGATAACGGCTCCGACTTACGTGTCTTAGTTCGTGGGTTCGAACCCAGACAAGCACATTACTTTGTGTAATTTATTTCATCACCACTGCTCTCAAAACGGTGACGGAAAACATCGTAAGCAAACCGACATATCCTAGAACCAAAAATTCGAAGACATGTGACATTCCCAACCCGCACTGGGCCCACTCTCTTTCACAGAGAGGAGGCATGTGTCCCAGCAATGGGAACATTATAGGCTGATTATGCAGGCCTTGAAAAGTCCACATAACTTTGTAATAAATACTGTCGAAATCATTTCAGTAGGTACTAGAATCCATTAAAATATGTTTCACGTGTGGCGATACTTGAACGCACGTCATTTTTTTTTTTTTTTGTGGGAAATCATCAAATGACCTCTCCCGCTCTGGGCGGAGCGGAAGGGCGTGTCAGACTCTTACTGACTAAAACCCACCCGTGTTCCTTCAGTTGCCTGTGCGCCAGGGCCACGGTAACTCTTTCGAACAATCCGCGACCCCGGCAGGCATCGGCCCTATCGGACCCCGTCAATGGTGCTGACATCTCTTTGAGGCGCGCGTGGAACACGACGCGCCGTCGAGCCGGGCCTGGTCCTTATCGGACGGCGAGCTGGCCATTGCTCGCCGTCCGCAAGCCCGCGCCTACGGTGGCAGGGAGTCGGCAATCGACTCCCGACGCCCAGGGTGTCTCGTCCTGAGGCGACTAGGGGCGCAAAGGCGCAGCGATTGCCTCTGCCTCGCGTGATCCGCCTCCTCCTTCGCGAGCATTACTGCTTCGCAGACGGAAGTGACGGCTTCCCATTCCCTCTCGCTCCATACCATGGCCTGAACCAGTGCCGGACGCGAGAGGTCGCCACCGCCGATCGCCGCCACGAGGACACGGCGGTGCTCCGCCCAAGCCGGGCAGACTTCCACCATATGCTCCACCGTGTCCTCCGGTCGATCCACACAATGGTAACACCCGGGCAATTCCTCCCGCCTTATTCGAAACAGGAACCTCCCAAAACAGTCATGTCCGGTGAGGACCTGCGTCTCAAGCCACTCCTCAAAGAGGACTTGAATGTACGTCTGGCGTACCTAGACGGTCAATCCCGCTACCACGTTGTTATTGACTGATATTTTTACCATAGGATGGCATAGCATAGCATAGCATAATCAGCCTATAACGTTCCTACTGCTGGGACACAGGTCTCTTCTCCGTGAGAGGGAGAAAAAAGAAAGAATATAAAGAAAAAATATTTATTCTGCGCAAACAAGACGCACATTACAAAAAAGCTATTATAGACAAAATACATACATCAATAAAAAGTAGCCAAAAGCCTCGTACTCAAAACGTTAAAAGTTTGACAATGTTGTCTGTTGCTTGATGTCCAAAGACCAAAGACAATAATACACATTGCGTAATGCGTTGCGACACTGGCAAATGACAACAACAAACAAACAAAAAATGAAATGTTCTAATTTTGGAATAAACAACAAATGCAAGTAAGATAAAACCGTGCGTCGCATCTGTGCAAGAACAGGTCGTTGCTCAGCAAAATGCTGTGACTTCGGACGAACCTATCGTCAACAGCGCTGATTTTCAGCAACCACTCGAGTGACATAATGACATCCATCCCCCTGTGAGACATAATAATTCGGATAAGTATCTACCACAATCCATAATCATTACTCACCATAATCCACCACTCGGGCCCAGTGCGGGTTGGGGATGTCACATGTCTTCGAATATTTGGTTCTAGGTCATGCTGGTTTCTTCACAAGATGACTTATTCTTGTTTATCTCATATTTACTGAAACCAGAGCAGATAACAATTTAAGTACTTCCGCTGTTCATAACAGACAGACGCAGAAATCCATTTGTAACATCAGCACGAAATTCAGCGTTGCATTAACAATATTCATTTCAAACGTTCACCCGAATCCTTGATCCAGATATGCTAGCTACTTCATTACTGCTACAAAACACAGGCGTACCCTGGAGCTGGTCTAAGTGCATTTTAGTGTTTTGGACATTGTAACGTCGCCTGGGGCGGCCCGGAGATGTTTAGATGGTACACATTGAGAGGAGATAACTTTGGATTTAACATTAACCAAATGCAGTAATAGCAGGTATATCTTTATTAACAATAAACCAATAACGACAAAACCCTGAAAATTCTAACTAACAACTAAAATGGCAGACATTTTTACAGATAAGTTATTTTTATAGCCTATATTTAGCATAGATTAGTCTAGAATGTTGTATGAGTCTGCCTGGAGACCTCTTTCTACCTGCATTGAAAATCAGTCAATCTAAATTCCTACAATTTGTTTTAATACAGTAGCTAACATATAAGTGTGTAACTTCCATTCAACTATAGAGGTATGAGGAACAGGGTGTAAAGTTCACTCATACCTCCATAGAAAAGGGAGGTTCCTCCGACCACACGGGTGTTGTGTCTGGTGGACAACTGCCCGACGCTTGATGTTGGGACGTTTTATATATTCTAATTGCGCGGTAAACTTTACTTGCGCGATGCAGGATTTTGTATGAGGTCAGTGTGACGCGTAGCCCGCATGTGGCGATGTAGATGCCGCCGCTCACCCATATATCCATATTGCTGAAAAATACTTAAATATTTAGCAACGATACTCTTTTGAAACAAAATATTTTATTTTTAAAGAAGGCGACTATTGGCGGAACAAATTATAGTGATAATCAACTTTAGTTCAAGGGTGCATCCGGTTCACTGCGAGTTGGCGATTTAGGTACTCTGTTATTACCTTCTGTAAGTCGCTAGTGTTGTACGTTTCCATTAAAAGTGGATCTTAAGAGTTCTGTTCTGGATTTACGTGGTAGTCCAAGAAATTCATTCACGAAATAGCTAAACTCAAACTCAAATCATTTATTTCAATTAAACCATTTACAGGCACTTTTGAATTGTCAGAGTCGGTCAGTTAGTCAGAAAGTTGAAGCTAGTTGCCCATTCCAAAACGTAGATCTCTATGGAGAAGAACGGGCAAGAAACTCCAAGGACACTCTTTTTAAATCAAGATATTACAAAATCCTGGGTACATTATTCTTGTTCCTTCTATATGCGAGAACAATGAAATAAAAAATATATTAAGAAAAAATTCAAAATATAAGATTAATAATAAAAATAAGCCGTGGCAGTTAAGAGATGACCAGTCTCAACTGACGGCGCCCGTTCACGAACATGACGCGTGGACATAAACACATCCGGAACCATTTATGTCCAAGTTCAAAAACGCTACCTCGTACAACTTGGTCCATAATGCGAAAATAACGTTAATGAAACTTAGCAGTACAATTACTAGCGATTGTCTTCAACATTTTGGATGTCTGCTACTCCGGGAATCCTTACAAACTTATGTTTGTCAGTTCTACCGAATTGGGAACACGTACAACATTAATTATTTACTTATTTATTTCTAATTGAATCTAAGTTTTGGGTTGTTCTATCAAGTTGGAATTTGGTGTGGAAATATGGTATTAGTAAGAAAACGAATCTAAGATTCCATTATGGTTTTGGATAGGGTTGGCTTTATTTATGTGCAAATTACGAATTGCTATGTCCTTCAGTCTTTAATGTGACGTAACAACGAAACGTATAAAGGCTCTAGTGTTGTCCGAAAAAGTTCACACGCCTGAAAATGTTGCCCAAAAAATTGATAAATTATTTTACAGAAAATGCAAGCCACACATACATACGGGTCGAAATATAAACCCACTTTTTTTTAAATCGGTTAAATTGATATTCGTTTTTAGTAACATTTCTAAGCAATAATTGACGAACAATTTTACTACCGTAATTAACGAGTTTAGTGGATTCTTATTATATTATTATTATCCTTTTCTGAATCAAACTCAAAACTATACGAGGAAAGACCACACTCTATGAGGAAAATAGGCATTATTATCCTTATGGGTGTCAATTTGAGAGACAGCGACGTGACAGCGACTTCCTGCTGGTAGGCGACATTTCCCGCGAGTGTCGTCGTCTAAATGGTGTTAAACAGACAGACAGCGCCCCCGGTGGTACTATAGGAATCTGAGGTGAAAAGAGCATTTGTATACCTACTAATTAATAAGATTAAAGCCCTCTCCCAGTCTCCTACTTTGCTGTGCCCTTACAGGGTCCATATTTATGTATCTAGCTTTAAGCCCTTTGTAACATCTTTTTTACAATATGGAATGCAAAATAAATGAATATGAATATGAACGTGAATGTGATCATGACTTCATTTAGCCAATTTTAACAATTAGCGAGGTATGGAGCGTCCCGCAATAAAAATAGTACTTATTACCATTACCAGAAAGAAAGAAAAAATATCTGACGCAAGTTAAGGGCTCGTTGTTTGATAAATAGTTAAACATGACCAATACTCAATTTAACAATTGTCGTCTGCGTATGGTTAACTTTCATAGCAAATTGACAATTTTGTTAACTGTAGTTAGCTTAACCATTTGTCAAACAACATACTTCTGTAATTTTTAACACATTGTTAGTTTAACTAACGCATTTGAACTGTTAGTATGTTTGACTACTGATCAAACTATGGATCCTAAGGTACACAAATAAGAAAACAAAAGCAAAAATTACTTTAGACCTGCAGATGAAAGATAACTTTTACGTTAACTCTAAGTGCTATATTATTACTGGTACTTCTTGACAGGCCTACACTGTCCTCCCATACCTATTAACACTGTAATTTGAAAACATTGTAAAAGCCAAATGTTTTTAAAAGAGTAACGTGGAGTTTCTTGCCGGCTCTTCTCCATAGGAAACAACCAATTGGAACCGTGCACCTAGCTTCTGACGTTTCATAAGTGCCCATGTAGGTTTATGTGAAATTAAATACTGCAAAAATGGGCAGTCGCATTCAAAACCCGTGACTTTTGTTTATTCTTTATTAACCAGGTTCTGAATAATTAATTTCAATCTAGCCTATAAGACTTATAAGCAATTTTAATCCAACTTATTTTTTTTACGTGACATTATTTTAAAACAGAATAGAATATACACAAGTCCGTTCCACTTTCTTAGAGTCTGATATCAAAACCTGTGATTACCAATCAAAGATTGAGGATCCATAGTGTTTGTTCAATGGAGACTAGACATTTCAAACTCATAAATTATAAATGATTTTATTTCTGTAAGTAGGTTTGTACAAACACTTTTACACGTCAATCATATTTAAAAAATGAGATGAAGTCGGCGTTTCCTATCTGACTACTCTGAAAAGAAAGGCCGAAACAAACTCAGAGGCCAGTCTGTTCTAAAGTCCAGACATGATATTGGTCATATCATTTAAAGACCATGTAGATTTGTGACCAGTCCAGTCAGTGCACGCATTTGTCAATAATCGTGTAGCTCAACTTAGAACTTAAGGAGATCAACGATTCGACGTACAATACCAAAGAAAGGACATTTGGGTAGGCCGCATAAATTACTCAAACTGCCAGAACATGATTAAAATTAACTGAGAAGCAAAAAGAAAAACAAACAAACAATTTTTCTTTCTTTCTTTTTGATGATACCACACAATGATGATATTTATTTATTACTGCCTCGACTGCTTAACTGCCTCGCTGGTCTAGTAGTCGCAAGCGCCACTGCTGAGCAGGAGGTCCTGGGATCGATTCCCGGGTCGGGAAAAGTGTTATCGGGTTTTTCCATCTGGTATTTCGCAGTAGCAGCCCGGAGTCAGGATTTGTGCCCGGTTGATGGCAATAGGCTCGCCCCCTGTTACATGGTACTTAAACATAACTGGCGAAATGTGGGTGTACTTCAGGTACACCTCTGCCTGACCCTTCGGGGAATCAGGCGTGATGTTATATTATGGTTATGTTATTTATTTATTACTGGATAAATCGCTGCATAAATAAAAGCCGATAGACAACTAGCACAGTTTACATAAAGGTGTAGAATTATAATTATGATGAAAATGAAACGGAGCTGTATGGTTCATGGTCATCTTTTATGTATAACACAGAATTAAAAATAGCCGTTCTCGTTAGGTAAGACTAGAATGTTTAGGTCGACCGCTGTTGAAAAACTGCCAAAATTCACACTAGCTCAAATTCCCGGACAAATAAATATTTTAAAACCGATAAAATGTGAAACTATTTCAACACACTAGATTCTAGTGACTAGAACATCACAAAGGACGTACCAATATCGATATATCGCTTTAGAAAAAATATAAAACTCTGTTCTGCTTTTAAATGTTTCAGAGGTGTTTTTATTCGATATTCTATGCCCAACATGGCTTTCTTTTCATACACTTATTATTAACATCTAGCCAAGGAACCAACCAAGTCTACGATTCGAAATGATCATAAAAATCGGTTAAGCGGTTTTAGAGTTATGACCGCACGTACAAACAAACATACCTACGAATTGAATTAGAAATTATTTACCTATAGAGGAGCTATTTTGTAGTTACAGGAAAAAAAATTGTGTTTAAGCAAAAATGTTCAATTAGCTATAAAATTCCGAATTCCAGTCCTCACAAAAGATCTGTAGAAAAAAAGGCAGAAGAAAATAACAATTGATTTGTTTTCATTTTCTACACAGCATGATGTAATCAGATTTGAATGAATGCCACAAAAAAAACATAGAGAGTGCCAGCTGTGTTGTCCCACGCAAGTTTGTACCGGGTCGGACTGTAAGCGGAGCGAGAGCGTTAGCGGCAAACCACAATTTTAATTTTAATTAGGGCCCTATTTAATATAACTGACAATGTGACAGATAGACTAAAAAAACTAACATAATTATCATATTTTCACGACAAGTGCTGTCTAGAAAACAATGAAAAAATGCTTTTGAAACTGTCAGATAGTCGAATTGTCTCCAGAAGGTTTTATTAAATAGGCTCCAGAAAATTCTGGTTATTACAATGTAGTTGCAATAGCTCGAACGTCACGTCAACCTAGTACGTGCCTAAGGACATTTGTCCACAGCCTCCGTCAACGAGAACGACACAACGGCTTCGAAGTAGCGATACACACATTTACGATGGCCGCGTATCCACCGCATACCGTCACCGGGACGTCACGCTCGATTCGAATAATCTCTCGTTGACGTCCCGTTGACGGTGGAGGGTAGAAAAATGGTTTAAAGCATCATTGCATTGTGTCCAAAGTCATACATATTGTGTGTATGTTATTTCACTGGTATCGCACCATTTAAATAGGAAGACATGAATTCTACTTAGCATAATCAGCCTATAACGTTCCCACTGCTGGGACGCAAGCATCCTCTTTGTGAGAGGGAGTGGGCCGTAATCCACCACGCGGGCCCAGTGCGGGTTGGTAGATGTCACATGTCCTCGAACTTTTGGTTCTAGAACATGCCGGTTTCCTCACGATGTTTTCCTTCACCGTTTTGAGAGCAGTGGTGATGAAATAATTTACACAAACTAAAGCGCCTGTCTGCGTTCGAACCTACGACCTACAACTCGTAAGTCGCGGCCGTTACCACTAGGCCACCACTGTTCCTGAATGCTACTTGATATAAGTAAAATATATTATGGGAAAACTACTGAGAATCATTTTTAGGGAGATTAATTATTACGAAACAAACTTAGTATTTGGCTAAGCCAAAAGCACAGAAGACGTAGAACGGGTTAAAGAAAACATGACCTAAATGAAGTCTAAAATATCCAGCACGTAATTAATGAGAAATCTTGATGACCAATTCTCGTGTGCTCTACCTAAGCATGAAATTCTACGTATGGCCAACAAAGACCAACTTACAATTCAATATTACAATTTCCAAAAACCCGCTCTCAATATTACACAATCTCAAATCGTCGCCCAAATGTAATTCAATATACACAGTTCCTCCGATTTCAATCGACTAGGTGAGAATTTGAGCACAATGCTACAAGTGTGGATTCGACGATTCTAACCAAATAATATCCCATTTGAATGCTACTCCTAGCTACTATTGGTCGTCGATTCATCATTGTCTTCGTCGAAATTAGAACGTTTCTGTTTGGGTTGGCATTATGTATGGAAATATTTGTACTAAATGGGTTTTAGAACGATTCTGAGTTTCTGAGTGGCTGTAACATCTGTGGGGTTTCCGTAGGTCTTCATTTGTTATTGTCTGAAGCACTTATCACTAAATCGTGTCACGCAGGTAATGTCTAGGTCTTCCTTACTTCATCTTCTTCTGCTTTAGCACGAAAGAGCTTTATGCTATTAAATAGGCAATTATCATAATTATCATCTGACTAGTCTTTTCCCAAATTTTTGTAGGTTGGGGTCGGCTTCCAGTCTGACCAGATTCAACTGAATACTAATACTTTATATAGAGCAACAGCTGCCTTTGTGTCCGTTGCTAAAATAGGCTATACCGTGGTGTAAAGATTCAATGGTTAGCAAATTTAGAAGCGGAGTTGACTGATAATAGTACGGCTGACTTATTTAAGTATCGACACTGCTAGATTCTATTTTTTCTGTAGATCCTTTGAGCTTTCATCTGACAGTTTATTAACCTACACTTTTCAGAAATGTATTTGCAATTACTTTCTTTTTCAGGAGATATTAACAGAAAATAGTAAATCGAAGTTCTATGAACAGAAGTATTACCTATGGCATTGGTCTTAAAAATATCATAAATACTAATGATGTAAAAACAACACCCAAAACATTTTACACATAATACAGGAACGACATTTATTAATGAGAGAACGACCAGTTCAATTAAACACGGCAGCACACGGAAAAAACGGATCGAGAAAACGCGAATACGGAAAAAAAAAGAACTCAGCCCGACAGCTCAATATTAATGCATGAGCATTTTAGCTGCGACGATGTCAAGAGAAAAAATATAAGGTGTTTTTGTAATATTTCTCTATGTAAACCCATTCTTCAATTATTTTGTTGACAGGTTTAAGGATTTCGGGATGATGAATTGCGATGACAGAGATATCTACTTAAAAACCGGCCAAGTGCGAGTCGGACCACGCACAATGAAGCGTTCTGTAATTGAGATGAATTACTCCCAAGAACAAACGCAAACGAACAAACGCATTTCTCGCAATATACAATGTTTAAATATTTGTGGCGCCGGAAACCATTTTGGGCGACTTTCACCAAACTTTTATATCTATTTTCGTAGTTATAAAAGATGTGAAAAGAATTTTTGACAGTTTTTCAATACTGGCAATCAATTTTATTCCACGGATAAAAGTTATCTGACTTTGGTGAAATCAGCCCTTAGTAACAAACCAAACTGATTAAAGATGTAACTTGGTACGAGCATAGAGTTATAGAGACTTTTACTTTTAATCATAGAATTTAAACAAGTTAAAACAAATTTGGGTAATCTGCTCATTTTATGATATGATACAAATGCTTATTTTAGAGCTGTATCATAACATTATTATCTTGTTGATAAGATATTTTTTATTTGTAAAACATGAGTACATAATACAATAGATTTGCATGGTCTTAAAATAAACATTCGGGAAACAGGATCTACATGTTTTGCCATTATTGGGGTAACAAAAAAAAAAACAAAAAATGGTCAAGTTGAATTTGAATTTATACATTAAGAAAAACATAAATTTAATCTAAAAAAAAAGACATAAAAAAACAAACTAAAAGGATGACACAGATTTGAGATCGAAGAAATGTCATAACGATAGGAAGTAATTACGATCATTAAAAAATTCAGTTAGGCTATAATAACATTGGCTACCAGCACCCTAATTGCGTAACACACTATCACAATCTGAATAATTTTGAAGCCTATTGCCAATCCATTGCTTCATAATGTTCGAAAAATTTGTCTGCTCAACAACGTAAATAACGCAATGAATGTTGTTGAACCGTCAAAATGAAAGCTATTCCAACTGTTAGTGTGTTACGCAAATACCCCGCAGGTATATTTTTTGTCTAGTTTAAATAGAATTGTGTGCATTTATCTAATGAGTTTAGGGATTTTATTGTAAATTTGCTTAAAAGAGTTGAATTGTCTATCTGCCATAAGGCCCGGTTTCCACCAAGTGAAGATATGAAGAGATGTCTCGTACTCAAAAAACCTTAAGTTGTATGCTTTTTGAAGAAAAAATCATATAACGTTGTTTTTGTATCTCACCATATTTTCACAGATACAAAAATAGCCCACCAACCACCAACTGGAATCAATAATACAATTACTCTACCAGGCAGGAACCGTGATGATACTTTGCCACTTAAGATTAGACTGTAATAAGCCCCCTGAACTTTGTTAGGATTCTAAAAGGGGTGGCTACCACCCTGTGGATATTGGTTATGCAAATATCAACGGTGAGCGAGGCTGCCAGAAAATTGAGCCTTTAGTATTACGCTGGGAGAGTGTTAATTTTTTGAATGATTCGTAATTTTTTTTTTGGTTTAGGTATGGTTTGTGTTATGTGATTGGATATTTTGGCATATGCGACTTTTACACACAAAATAATAAAAAAAGCGTGAAGTTTCTCTTGTAAAATATCCGGGGAAACTAGTAAAAACTTCAATTAATTCTAAATTATAAGTTTGAAGTACCTACCTAAGCTATCGATACAATTTTAACTTTAGTCTATTCAGAAGAGGCTGGGTTGTACGACACACCCCAAATACTTATTTAGAAGCTTCAGTTAAGTAGTATAAATCTAAAGTTGATTATTTGATAATCGATTGCTTGTCACAAATTATTATCATAGATATTGATTAAGTGGAGATAAGAAACTGGGAAAATAATATTTTTATTGGAGCAAGTAAACCATCTTAAAAATTAAAAGAGTATAAAATATTAACCAGCAAGAAAATATAATCAACAAAATCGCCTTTCTATAAAACCAAGCCACTTCCGGATCACCATAAACCTCAATTTTCGATTTCCTCAAAAAAACTTCAATATTCTTCCGTTACCGTTCAAAACTTAATCTGCATTCGTTAAGAGGTTACCGAGGTCTGACATGAATAAAAAGGACCAACCTTCAATATTGGAGAATGAAAGATTATTTTTTGGAAGTCTGTGGGTGAAATTGATAAGGTAGGTCGTGACGTGACAAGAAGCCTGGATGATAATGGAATATAGATCGTGGTCATATGCTGGAGGCTTAGGGAACGGATGTAACACCTGTTTTTTTTCTTTATTGGTTGGGCACGTTGGATTTTGTAAGAGTGGAGTTTTTCACGTTTGAAATTGCCTTTTGTGTGCCTATTTGAATTAAATAACTAACTTTGAGTTTTTTTTGTGATTGTGTTTTAAATTTTGAATTTTTGTAATGAACTAGCTTTTGCCCGCGGCTTCGCTCGCGTTAACAGTCAACGTTACAGTCAATTCGTGTTATTCAGGGAATTATAGTTAAGAGGATGAAAAACCGGTCTATCGACACTCTAGACTCACAAAATGTATTAAGTACTTAAATAAAAAATAAAAAAACTCTTAACACACTACTAAAGTTTCTACAATAATATAATTCAATCATTATTCGTAATACACGTGGCGCCATCTATTATCATAAGAACGTTATTGTTGTTTTCCTCGGGAACAGTTCTTTTTTTCGGGATGAAAGGTACCTTATGTCCGTTTCTGTACACCTGACAACGTATATGCAAAATTTCAGGATGATCGGTTCAGTGGTTTAGGCGTGAAAGGTAACAAACAAACTTACTTTCGCATTTATAATATTACTAGCTGCGCCCCGCGGTTTCACCCGCAGAAATCTCGATCCCGTGGGAATATCGGGATAAAAAGTATCCTATGTCCTAATCCAGGTCATAGTCTACCCATGTGCCAAATGTTATCCAAATCCGTTCAGCCGTTTTAGCGTGATTGAGTAACAAACATCCACACTTTCACATTTATAATATTATATATATATATATATATATATATATAATATTATCCTACTTATATATATATATATATATATATATATATAAGTAGGATAATAATATAATATATAAAGTTAGGAAAGTCAGGATTAGGATTTTTTTAACGTATTTATAGGGTTTCTGTTTGTTTTTTTTTTAAGAAAATAATATTGTGCAGCGTAGGAACTTCATTCTTGACCAGATTGATACACTACGTCATTTAGCCGTTTAATAGCCGTTTTATATGACTGACCCCGAATGCCTGTTGTGATTTGAATTAACAGACAGTTTAAGTACATCATAAATTTCCTTATCAGGCGAGATAAGAAAGAGAAATATATGACATAAAAGGACAAGGCATTAATTAAATAGGCCACATGACATGACATTAATTAAATCGCCAACCGGTCTTGAGCAAGCGTGGTAATCAATGCTCGTGGCTTCAGGTCTTGTCCTGCAGCGGTGCAATACTAGGCTGGTAATATTATTATTAAATGACATACCAAAAATAAAATTACAAAATCTACTCGTAGCTCATATTACAAAGTCTACTTACTACTAAACCAGTCTACAAAATGTTCCCGTCATAATCCAGTTCCCATCTACACATTTACTTAACACCCAAAACTACCGATAGATGTCGCTTCCCCTAGGGTTGCCAGCATCAATTCGATCATTAATACCAACATTAAGATCCTCATCTATGCAATTATATCCCAGTTTTACGATGCCAAGACTTTTGTTTCAGCTTATCTGCGAAATGGGAAGGGTTATATTTGTTTAAGTTCAAATTGTAACCGTTTGAAGTTTGTGGAGCTTCTGTTTCAGTTTATTATTTTGTTTGAATAAGGGTTACTGCGCTATTTGGTTCGATGAGTGTTTTTGTTAATGGACGTTGTCATGGTAACGGTCTGTTTTATTTCATACTAGCGGAAACCCGGCGTGTGTTACTACGCTAAAAAAAGAAATACCTTTTTTTTATTTGTTGGAAAAAGGGAAACATTTTTTTTTGTAGTCTAAAACTTTCTTCGCATTATTGCCTTTCTAATGAAACCGGTTTGAGTCACATAGGTTTGATGGTTTCAAAGTCTATAAAGGACATAGGTAAACATATTTTTTGTGTTCTAGATTATACTAGCGACGCGCCCCGGCTTCGCCCGGGTAGCAAAGCATATTATAATATAGCCTATGTCACCCGGAGATAGTGTAGCTTCCCAACAGTAAAATAATTTTTGAAATCGATTTAGTAGTTTCCGAGCCTATTCAATACAAACAAACAATCATATCTTTTCTCTTTATTAAATTGTAGCATATGAAACGCTTGTATTTTTAACATAGCGCCATCTATTGAATACTTACTCAATCCAATCAACAGATATCGCCATCTGTTAGAATCGTTTGGAGTTAACAGATAATTGTGACTGTCAAATAATAGACAAATAATTTGCAATAACATAATATTGCGACTATAAATTGAGATGTAAGCTATCCTATCTTTCAAGTTGGATCAAATTGCACACGATGTGCAAATCAAATTTAAAATCGGTTCAGTAGTTTAGGAATCCATCGCGGACCAACAACGTGACACGTAATTTTTATATATATAAAGATTTAGAAACCTATAACTCGCAATTCATTGAATCTGATATTTTCGCGCTGGCGCAATCTAAGTTTAAAAGAACGGTTTCACAATCTCTTGTAAGTCCGCCTTTAGGACGGATACTCTTGTCATCCGTTTCTTTCGATTCGTCGGTCTATAGTGTTTTTCTTCTAAATTAGTAAATTTTTCATATTTTTATTTTTTTTTCGATTTCATACGTTCGTTTTTGTACCTGCTCCGATGTCACTTCGTGGACAATAGTGTGGGTTATACGTTTTTTCGACTGTAATATAACTACTTTTTGTAAATGCCGTAATGTATAACTGTTTTTTGTCCCAAATAAATAAAATAAAATATTGATTGACAACATTCTTTTAGCCATGGAATATGGAAATCTCTGAAATCAGACAGGGTTTTCGCTTCGTTTTCAGTGCAATATCTAATGCAATAAAATTACTGAATTAGGGTTTAGTTAACTAGTAGACATTAACCGGTTGTTAATGGTCAATAGGATTACAAGGAAATAACATACATACATAAACTCACGCCTTGTTCCCATGGGGGTAGGCAGAGCCTACAGAACGCCACCTGCTACGATTCTTACATACTTTTTTGCCTCGTTTACGTTCATACATCTGGTCATACACGCACGCCGGTTCTGAGTACTACGCACCTGACCTATCTGAAGAACATCACCAATAAGGTCACTATATGTCCTCCTAGGGCGTCCCCTCCCTGTGTTTCCACTCACATCTGCCTTGTAAATACCTTTTGTTAGTCGCCTTTCATTCATCCTCACAACATGACCAAACCATCTAAGCATACTCTTTTCAATTTAAAAGGAAATAACTATGGAAAAAACTACTTTATAAATCAATTAATTGGAAATCAAATAAAACACTTAGGTGATGTAGATCAACGATAGGAATTCCTGTTTATGGAAATAAAAAACTACTTCCACTTGCAAAGATAAACTCATCACTCAACAATTTTAAAAACTCCTATTTCAATAGCGAAAACGCAAACCAAATCCACACAAAAACATATTTATTTAAAGTCTATAATCCGGAATTCTAGTTAAAACCGACTCGATCAGCCCGAAGCCGGTTTAAACCAGTTCGGAGGCAAAACTAATGAAATCCAGTCAAAAAAATTTACTACAGAACGATTGTTGTAAAAACTCGCGAAGTTTTCGAACGAAACTTTTTACAGAACGGTAAAATATCGGCTTTGGAACGTAGAAAATGTGATTTTGTGATGAATTGGCTGAAAGTAGTTTAGAAACTATTAAAGTAAAAGGAAGTTTCGATGTTTTATTTTAGTTGAATCTTTCTTATCTTTTCCAGGAATTTGTAAGTCAATGATAAGCTGACATCATTTTCTTTTTTAGTTTTGTTCGAAGGTTTATTATTCGGGTTTCGTTTCGGACATCTTCGGAGGAATTCCGGAGCCACAAGTTTGAGCTGTGTAGTGGGTAACTTTTTAGGCTTTTGGGCTTTGGGCAGCAAGTCTGAATATCGCTTGGGAGAAATATTGGTTTGATCTAGTGATTCTGCTTGACAGAAATTATTACTTGACGGGTGATTTTGTGCTGGACTAGCATTCACTCCCTTTCCTATAAAGGAAACTGCCAAAGTCCCAGCAGTTGGAAAATTATAGGCTGATATAAAGCCTATAGCTCAAAGTGGTATGCCAATGCGTTAACTACAGACATCATATCTATGTAAATTGATTAAATAAATGTTTTCATATGTGTAGATCGACAAGTACGCTCTGCTTTTGCATTAATAAATACGTTTCGCGATTTTTGCTTATGCTAGATTTTTCATCTTAGTTAATCCTGACATTAAAATCTGATAAAAGGTTACGCAACAAAAGCGTAATATAAACAATTAGTAGTCTGTATTTCCGCCGATAATGCGAATAACACAATCGCAGCGATTCGGCATACTCAGTATAAGTTCTTCCAAATCATGTTGCGGAATGGCCGCCCACGTCCGTTGTAAAAGGCGAAAAAGGTATTCTGGCATTCATATTTCGCAGAGGTCTTCTTTGAAGCATATCCCATGCGTACTTTAATGGATTCAAGTCTGGCGATTGGGCAGGCCATGGTAGGACGTTGATATTAGCTACGGCAAGTGTGTTTGCAACGACTCTGGCAGTGTGTGGACGTGCATTATCATGCATATGCAGAAATGAAGCACCAAATTGGGTCCGCAAACGAATGACAACATTGGATACAATCGTTGCAGCGTAAATCTGTGCATTTAGATTGCCTCTGATCCAAATCAGTTCGGTTCTTCCGCCGATCCAAATACCCGCCCATATTATGGTTGTTCCACCACTGTATGCATGGACTTCCTGGCATGATTTTAAATGTTCTTGGCATTCATGGGTCCTCCAATATTGTGTATGTCTAGTGTCTGGCTTCATACTTAAGAAAAAATCGTCAGAAAAACACATAAACGCCACTCTTCTTCTGCCCAATTTCTGTGTTTACGAGCCTATTATAAATGGGCTCTGTGATTGCGGGGCTCAATAGGTAGTACACGTAGCGGCCTTCAGGAACGGAGATTGACTTCATGCAAGCGATTTCTTATGGTTTGATCGCTTATTAACATCCCTGAAGAGCTATAAAGCCTCGTGACTAACATCATTGCGGTCATTGTACAATTTCGTCGAGCAGTAATTTGTATGTAACGATCTTGTCTGCGTGTGCGAGCTCGTCCTCCATGTCGCTCCGCCACGCTGCCAGTGATACGGTAACGTGTCCAAAATCGACCTATAACGCTCTGTTTAATGCCCAGAGTGTTTGCCACAGCACGTTGCCGAGAACCAGCTTCCAACATTCCCACGGCTCGTATCATTTCTTCTCGGCTCAAATGACGTCTTCTCTCCATAAGAACGTTCTTTTGTATTAATTCCACGCAAAAGTGTGGCAGAAGCTGTACTGATTTGGCCTCAAATCCGTTGCAGGATTATATACTCGTTGGAATACGACTTGACAGAAGATTTTTGTCTTTTGACCGAAATTGAAAAACTATTCCCTTTTCAAATGCCGAAATTTACTAAAACAGTATCCACAGAAGTTACAAAAAATATTATAAAAAAACCAGATTTTTAACAACTAGCAAAAACGTGCTTGATCCCTAGACACTTGTGATGAGTGGACCTTAAAAAAAATTAAAATGTGTTAAGTGCCTGCGGCAAGCATATTGTTGAAACGCGCCCCAGCTAGATGGACCCACAACCTTAAAAAGGTAGCTGGGACAGACTGGATGCGGAAGACGGATGACAGGGTGTTGTGGAACAGCCTGGAACAGGCTTTTGTCCAGCAGTGGACTGCGATAGGCTGAATTGAAATGCCTGTAATTTCACAGGCACCTTTACATTAAATCCTTAAACACAGCGATGCTTGGCGACAGAAATAGGTAGAAATAGGTAAGAATTACAGTAAAGTAGGTACTTCCCTAAACAAGTTCAGTCAAAAAGAGCTTTATTAATACAAAATAATGTTGTTACATAACACTGAAACTCCCAAAAGATTTCCAAACACATAGGTGGACTATTTTTGTGAAAGTCTACCCATTACGGGGCGAATGTACTAAATCTTCATTACTTAAGCCATTTTATACCATTACGCTAAGAACTTAAAGCATATAATTGCTTAACGACCTCAAGGCGAAAAGGGCCGAGAGGTAGGAAAAAAAAGTTTGGTAAATAACTTTATATCATAACGGCGTGAGATTTATGGGGTGTGCAGAGTAGTAAGACTTTTGTTTATACGTTCGCGTGTTTTTTCTCTAATAGCTAAAGGCCAATGAGTAATTGTGATAACTTGTATTAGGTAGCGTAGGGGAATTCGCTGTCTACGCTTTATTTTTGCGCGTAGGTAAGTAATGTGTGTAGCTGTGTAAAAGTAAGCTAAAACAATAAAGGTAAAATTCAGAGAAAACAAGATGGACTTAGAGAGATCTAACAATGATTATCATAAGTTATGCTTATCATTTTCTATGATAACTAGGATTATAATTCAGAACTATAGTAACGATATTGTAAACAGATCGAAAAGGTGCAGCCATTTTAAAATTATTTTCTCAGGGCACTGGTAACCTCTTTGAACAGTAATTATTTTCATTTTTCCTGCTGTCCTCTAAAATTGTGTCCCTGTCGCAAAGAAAATGTTCCTTAACGTGCAAAACCTTTTAATTCCGCAAGTAAACATGATGTTAATCCACGTTTGCAATGTTGTTGTTTATGTTAAAACTGTATTAATTCAGTGTTCTGTACATTACACGGGAACTCGTCTAAACTCCTTGGTTTAAGAGGTGCTTGGCTAAAATTGCTAGATATAAGAGATTTAGCTGGATTTCAAGATGGCGCCCGGTGTCGGTCTCAAAAATTGTGTCGTTAAATTGTAATCTTTGAACCGAGGGAAAGGGAATGGAAGGATTTTGACGTGAATACTTATGTGTTATTATTTTTACTCTAAAAACTCAAATTTTCTTGTAAAATTGTTTTTTATGTTTTTCTTTTGTCCTGACTCAGATCTTTTTCGGCAATTTCTGATATCAAATAAAGAACTTTAATAACATAAAAAGTTAGGCAGAGGTATACTTATAGTACACCCACATTTCGCCAGTTATGTTTAAGTTTACCTAAATAAGGTAATTTTGCAAAAGAAACTACAAAATTATATAAAAAAAAATTAATTAGGTATATGCGCAATATCATGTAATGTTCTCGAGAAATACGTTTGTGCCAGACCAACAGACGATCGTAAACGTCATCTTATAACGGTTCTCTTTTATTATGAAAACACGGAACCCCAAAACCGACTCAGCAAAGTTTATCAGCATTCGACTTTTTACTAACTTTAATCGGCTTCCTCAATACAATCAAATAGTCCGGGATTAAGTGATAATTCCTAGGAAACAATAATAGTTTCCTTTTTAAGACCTGGCTAGTCTACCTAGCTATTCCAGATAAATTACTATCTTGGACCGGGTCCAGCTACTACCTACTATTACGGTGGAGTTTCTTGCCCATTCTTCTCCATACGAAATTGCCTTTTGGAAGGGGCAACTAGAATCAATTCTATTTTAACGTAAATGTTGGCGTTCAAAATGCCTTTTACGTGCCTATTTGAAATAAGTTATTTGACTTTGACTTTGGCTTGCCCAGGATAGAGGACGGGATTAAAATATTTTTTAAACGTTAACTGTTTACGGAATGTCGGGCTTGTAAGTAATTCTTTGAAGTCTTCTGCAAGTAAAAAAGAGTAGGTAGATTGGATATAGAGTTACCGAGGCCCTGGCGCACAGGCAACTGAAGGAACACGGGTGGGATTGATTTCCCAACCAAAAAAAAAAAAAAAGATAAGGAAAAGAAGGTAAATTGAATATTCAATGCATTTAAATACATAAAGATTTATTAAAAAAAAATATCGTACCTACTTCGCAAGCACATCGCCCGATTTTTTTTTTGCCTTGTTGGCCGTGTTCAATGATGCGTGGCATGCCGGGGCAAAGCTTTGGTGACCGTCATCTAAGATGTCTTTAAGTTTCAACCAGCTACGCACCGCGGTTTCACCCGCCTAGCTCTCGATCTCGTGGGAATATCGGGATAAAAAGTATATTATGTCCTAATCCAGGGCATGGTCTGCCCATGTGCCAAATTTTATCCAAATCCGTTCAGCTGTTTTAACGTGAAAGCGTAGCAAACAAACATACAAAAAATCAAATCTTTTCACTTCATAATATTAGTTTAGATAGGCAGAGGATAGAATCCTTCAATCATTCCTAAAAGTAAACTTATCGTAGTCCACTGTGACTTAGGTACAACTTAGAAAAGTCAACCTGCCAGCCCTACTACAAACCTTGCTAACTGACTGAACTTTTTATCACGACACGTGCCTTTCACTTACCCCTTTTTTTTTTGAGTGGGAAATCATCAAATAACTTCTTTCACTCTGGGCGGAGCGGGAGGGCGTGTCAGACTTTTACTGATTAAAACCTACCCGTGTTCCTTCAGTGGCCTGTGCCAGGGGTCATGATAACTCTTTCGAACAATCCGCGACCCCTCATCTGTTGATCGAACTAATTAAGTTCAGTAACAATAGAAAAGTAATTGTGTCTCATTAGCGACAGTGGAGCTGATAGAAAGGCTTACAATAAAAGCACCAAAGTCAGAAATTCGTTTATATCTTTCACTCGAAGCAACGCAACTAGCAAAACACCAATAACATACATTATTAACCATAAAGACTATTTATTGCTAACAAAATAAAAAAGAAAACCAAATACATAGAGGAAACGCGAGAAATAGCACTACTGGAGGTATGCCAGTTTGTTTAAAGGTGCGGCCACACTGGAAGATAGAGAAATACAATATGCTTTTATTGTACGCCAAAGGAGTATGTAAGGATCGTAGCAGGTGGCGTTCTGTAGTTTCTGCCTACTCCCATGTGAAGAAGGTGTGAGATTATGTATGTATGCCAAAATACACGAACATACACGCAGTGAGCACTCAGCAATGAGTGTAGTCGCCTTAAGGCACTCGCAAACAGGCGCGACGCGACAGCGCGACGTGACTCTAATAGAACAATTTACAAAAAAACTTCATGGAAATTGTTCTACCGAGTCGCGTCGCGCTGTCGCATCGCGCCTGTTTGCGAGTGCCTGTACGAAAACGATGGCTAGTTTTTACATTCAATACTCGTCAATTGATATAATCGATCGAAAATAATAATATGGCACATCAAATTTTAGAAAAAGATCAGCTAGCGTCCTCTCTGTCACTCATACCACTGTGAGTGTATCAGTCTCTTTCTAAATCTCGATGTGTCACAGTTATGACTGGATAATTTAGTTCTCTTTATCAATTGCTTGTGTTACATTGCATCGATGACGCCACCATTTCCGGTCTGTGTCTTCGTTTCGTAAATAAATAAAACTGATTTTCTAAGAATGGTGTTTTCGTAGGCCGACTGTAGGTATTTGAGCCGTGGGTTTGTTGGACCAAGTGTTACAAAGTCAAAAGTCAAATCATTTATTGACGTTCAAAAGTGTGTGCCTATTTGAAGGCAGATAAAAGACACTTTTGAATGTCAAAATTTACAAGAAAACACAGAGCTAGCATCAACAGCATGTTTGGCCCTTGTAAAGTTTCTACAATTTTGTCTGTAATTATTTTTATAGTTTTTATATTTATGTGCTGAACATGTGTACACATACAAGAATAAAAAACGTGGCTGCAAGATAACATAAAGAATAAAATACAGGTTCAGACATGTTTGCCACATACTATGGCGTGCAAATATGAACAGTTATTATTAATTATATATATTATAATTGCATAATTATATATAATTTTTTTCAAGTCCATATCATTATTTTAAGTGAATTCAGCGAAAAATAATAAATTAAAATGTCAACGGTAAGTAAAAAATAAACCATAAAAAAGAATATCTATGTCAAAACAAATGCTTCAGACCGAATTTCGTTAATATTATAGAATCGTTATAATAGAATTATGTCAAGAAGTCAAATTAGAATTATTTGAGTATAACAATTTATTTATATAATATTAAAAATGTTTGTATAATACATAATGTCAAAATTTATCTGTCAAGAAATCTGTGACACTATAATAACATTTTTGACATAGCATTTCAATTTTTGTTTAAAAAAAATAACATGTTTTTTTTTATTGTGTACATAATGAAGAGTATTCAATGTATTTATCTATCTAGTCACAATTTTCCATGTTGAAGTACCATCGACGTGCCATCGAGCACAATATACCATAATTCGAGCGTTCATATGGAATGCTCGCTTTCAAATTCTCCTCGAATACTCACAGTGTAGACACACCTTTACCCTAGTTTGTACAAGCATTACGACATTCGTGTACACAAGAAATTCAGAAAACGGAATGAAAGAATTATAGATAGCGTCAGTGGCTTATTAAGTTAAAAGAAAGTAAAGTGGAGGAAAAACGTGTCGTCATACAGGTCACGACTTTATTCCCTAAGGGGTAGGTAGAGATGTGGATACTGTATTATATTTACTAGTCGGTAATAAAGATGCTTGAAAAATAGTTTGTGGGGATGTCCTACAAACTATCATTACTGTTTTCTATCTTTTAAAGTATCGGTGAAATAACAAGGATATTGTGTGACTTTTGAACCTTGCCCTGATTAACAGGCGCAATGGAAAGCGTGTGTGTGATATTTTTATTGCTTTATTTTGTTATAACTTTTTATTGACTGGACAGGTCCACTCAATCTGTGTGGTTCTTTCCTCAAAAGACCATTTCAGATACCAATCTACATGGTCTTCACATGATCTGACCAAGATTATGTCTGGACTTTAAAAGAGACTGTGACCTCTGAGTTTGTTTCGGCCTTTCTTCTCAGAGTATTCAGATAGAAAACGCCGACCTCATCGAGTTTAAAAAATATGATTGACGTGTAAAAGTGTTTGTACAAACCTACTTACAGAAATAAAATCATTTACCATTTATTAGTATTTTTTTTTTAATTTTGATTCATCCTTTAGTGGGATATAAAGATGCCCGTAGGTGTGTCCGTGGCATCACAGCGGGACCTATCAGAATACCAGCGCTGCGGTACTTAATTTTTTAAATATCGCAGCGTTATGCTGAAATAGGAGACTTTTTGGCCTCGCACAGGACTTTCATTTTTTACTTGCTTATAGTTGTTTTTATTGTTAATTTTGTTAGTTTTAAAATATGCTCCTTTTTTTACTCTTTTATTTTCCTGTGCAGGTCCCAAATAAAATATTTTTCTTTCTTTTGATAAACATACATATTCAAGATTATACTACGTTTTGCTGTTGAAATAACCAGCAGTTTGGGCAGATGATAACAATTATTCCGTCACTTACTTAAACAAAACGAAAACTTCACGATATTTATGACGGTAAGACAGTCAGTCTTAAGTAAAAGCACGTTAATCGCACACCTAGAAAAAGAGTAAAAAATAAATTAAAAAAAACACAACTTAAAATATCTCTTTTTTCAGACACAAGAAAAAAACCTTACAATCGTTTTATATTTAACCGTTTCCAAATTATTGTTGTATGATGTTGTATATTATTTTACTAAGGTATTCATTTGCTCAATTAATATCTTAGTAAAATAAAAAAACAACATTCGCATTAACTCGATTTTGGATTATTTTGACTTGTGCCATCCTTTATCTAGGTGTGTACTTTGTTAAATGAATTATTGACAGATCCATCATAGTGTACATGGTCAGCTATGGACACACCATCATGGAGCTATAAACCATCATTATCACCCTCCTGCCCTCGTCCCATGTTCCTTGGAGTAGGCGGAACACACACATACACATACATAAACTCACGCCTTCTTCCCATGGGGGTAGGCAGAAACACGTCTTCTTTTTTAATTCTCCCCTATCAAGCGTTTCTCTTTCATATCATTCCTCATACCATTCACCAATCAATCATCTATTAACAAATTTAAAAAAAACATAATTCAATTACATTTATGTTTCTAACTCTGCTGACCAATCACTCAACACGATGTCTTGCCGCCATTATTAATGATTGATACAGAGAAGTTCAGGAAAAGTTGTGACAATTCGCTAATAGATGCGTTATACTTGTGACAAAGAAGGGTAGGGTGGTAAGTAGGTCAGTTGGTTGTTTATCCAAAGTATGAGCTCCTTTTTTTAGGGTCTGAATTCATCATAACTTCTGAAGCTCTGGGCGGAGCGGGAGGACATGTCAGACTTTTACTGTCTAAAACCCACCCGTGTTCTTTCAGTTGCCTGTGTGCTATGGCCATGGTAACCGTTATGGACAAACCCGCGACCATCGACATCGGACCTAGCGGACCCGTCATTTAGCTGTCATCTCTTTGAGGTGCGCGTGGAACACAACGCGTCATCGACCCGGGCCTGGTCCTTACCAGACGGCGAGCTACCCATTGCTCGCCGTCCGCAAGTATGGGTACCTGACTATTTTAACAAAAACTTTCTGACTCTGAAGATAGAGTACAACAGAAATATAACACCATTTTTGTAAAGAGTTGCTTGAAAATTCAAAGGTTAATCTTTCATTTATAGCAAAATACTTATTAGGTTTACCATGGAACCGTCAGAAAATCGCTTTTAAGGCGTTTATATTTTACAAATATGGGAACGCTAATGATCAGTCAAGGAAATATAATGCTTAGCGGAGTGACTTGAATAAAGGTACTCGTACTACATTAATAAAGTTGATCGAAAATTATGAAATGAAATGAACCGTCTCCCTGACTGAAGATCAATCCATTTTTAGGGTTCCCTATATCAAAAGGAAAAAAACTGAAACCTTATTAGATCACATCGTTGTCCATCCGTCCGTCTGGACGTCTGTCTGTCCGTCAAAACCCTTTTTCTCAGGAACGCGTGAAGGTATCAAGTTGAAATAAATATCAAATATGTAGGTCTACGGTTCCTAGGAGCTGAAAAAAATCAAGCTTCTTAGTCAATGCAACAAAAAAATATGACCATTTATGCGACATATAATTTTGATACTCGCAAATAAATCAAAACCTAAAGGGTACTTCCCGTTGACCTAGAATCATGAAATTTGGCAAGAAGCGAGGGCTCACAGCACAAGTAAAGAAAAACGTCGTCCGAAAATCGTTAATTTGTAGTTTTATCTCTTTTTTTTGCGTTTACATCTTACATTTGCAGTTGGAGAATTGACCGTGACGTATATCGATATATGGGAGCACAATTTTTCAACTGCAAAGTTAAGTTTGTTGTTGGGATAAATTCATCTCAACCACGGAACCCTTCATTGTGCTGGTCCGACAATACTTGGCCGGTGTTCTTATAAACTCAGCGTAAAACCCAAATCCATTTTTTTCTTACATCATTCTACCAACTTTATTCCATAATTTAAGACCACGACCTGAAAACCCTAATCGACAAAAACCTACAAAAAAACCCTACCGAATTGAACTGTCATAACTAACAACCCTCAAATCCCTAGAGGTAACAAACACGTATGAAAGGCCCTCATGTCACCTTTAAAACCTGGACCTAAGTGGATTTCCAGCTTCACAAAAAAACGGAGAATTTCTTTATACAGGAGCGTCGGACGTAACGAGGTACATGGGTATACAAAGCCTATTATCGGCCGTACAGCACGTAAGGCGAGCCCTGTGAATGGATAGCACGTTCGTACTCTTTACAAATCGGGTACCTGACGAATGAGTGTTTAGAGAGGATAGTTCTGTGACGCTAGTGGCTGGTATGTTGACTGTCTCGAAAAATTAAAGCACAAAAATTAGCATGAAACATTTTTCAAAGTAAAAAACCTACTAGCCCTTAATTTGCTGCCTTTATATGGTTCCGTACACAAATTGGTCAACGTTAGCTGTCTTCTATCATGGCAAATAAATAGTAAAAAAGTCAAAACCAAACCATTTTTTTTTTTGATGTGAAATCATCAAATTACCTCTCCCGCTCTGGGGGGAGCGGAAGGGCGTGTCAGACTCTTACTGACTAAAACCCACCCGCGTTCCTTCAGTTGCCTGTGGACCAGGGCCACGGTAACTCTTTCGAGCAATCCGCAACCCCGGCACCTAACCCTATACTATGATAAATGTAAAATTATCCGAGGGTATTGGCGCTGATACCGAGATACAGGTTTGCCTAGTTTGGCTACAGATGCTTAACTCAATTGTACTCAAAACTATCCTAGATTTAATTTGTAAAACATTTATAACAAATCTGGAAAAAAAAATACTTAAAATAAACATGCTTTTGATCTAAGTTTTTCGTTTTCGTGTTTAAAAGAAATAAAGAAAGAAAGAAAGAAAAATATTTTATTACGGACACGCACAGGAAATACAAACATGAAAATAAAAATAAAAAGGAGCATTTAAAGGAGCGTTTAAATGTGTTAATGGATGTTAATGTATTAGACCATTTGCTTCTGTCCGTGATTTTCCTCCGTGTGGAAGTCAACTGTACCAAAAAACATAAGATAAATGATTTTATTCCTGTAAGTAGGTTTCTACAAACACTTTTACACGTCAATCATATTTTTTTAACTAGATGAGGTCGGCGTTTCCTGTCTGACTACTCTGAGAAGAAAGACCAGTACAAACTTAGAAGTCACAGTCTCTTTTAAAGTTCAGACATAATCTTGGTCAGATATAGCTTTCTAACAGTGAGATATTTTTTGTAATCGGATCAGTAACTTCCAGAAATTATTCAATTCAATATCTTTATTTTAGATCATAGGTAGGTACATAATACAGGTCTTAAATTGTTAAATTGGGATCAGCTACGTCCCGCCCATAAGGCATACAATAGTTATATAAAAAAAAAAAATTACAATTATTGTTACAAATTATTTGTAACAATAATTATTAAGATTTCACATAAAATATAAAAAAGATAAAAATAAAACGAAACGAATTAAGGTAGGTACCCATCAGTGGGCCACTGAACGCATAATGACTGAGGAGGCCTATATTGGAGCAGTTATTTATCTGATAGGAAGTCTTTTATAGAGTACTAGCACTTAGAATAGAGATTCTTTTAATATTTTTCATAGCCGTAAATATTTGAATTACCTCTTACAAAGACACAAACAATTTTACCTCTTTATAATATTAGTTTAGATACTTCACATACACACATAACTTCACGCCGATATTCCTCTAAGGGTCAGGCAGAAACGATGATCTGGTGTGTGTAGGCACTTCACATAAGCATAAACATGAAAATTATCTTAGCATTACCATACTTAATTTCAAGTATTTCAAACACTAATGCATAAAATCTGATACACGCATCCGAGCAGAGCAGTGGTGGCCCAGTGGTATTGGCCCCAACTTACGAGTTGTAAGGTCGTGAGTTCGAACCCAGACAGGCGCTTTACTTTGTGTAAATAATTACATCACCACTGCTCTCAAAACGGTGAAGGAAAACATTGTGAGGAAACCCACATGTGACATCTACCAACCCGCACTGGGCCTGCGTGGTAGATTACAGCCCATTCCCTCTCAAAGAGAGGAGGCCTGTGTCCCAGCAGCGGGGAAATATTATAGGCTGATTATGCATCCAAGCTACTTAGGTACTCATACAATACATTACTTACATTACACACAAATATAAAGTTACTAATTCAAATAACTAAGATTAACATCAAAATAAAAGCATTTAAAAACCTTATACACAAAACTAATAAACATTAAGAGATATTTTGGTAAACTTTATGGAAAAGGATGATACGCAAATGAGCTCAGTATTAAGATTATTGCAGACTGGGGTATACTGTTATTTTCGGTGTGTATAAAGTCTTTTTTGCAAGCTTGTAAACGTGCGTCCTCTGTGGCATCACATGCCATTGTGAGGACAAGTTCGTCGAACGCGAGTCAAATTAAAAATATTAAAAATATTAATATTTCGACGTACAGTCAGGGAAATAGATTGTTTAGATTTACTATCAACTTAAATTGTCAATCACAGTATTTTATTAGTCGTATGAACTAACTATAACATGGACGTAGTGTGTCCACCTGCTAAATAATACATTTCCCTGACTGCACAGTGATGTTTCATTGCGCACAGGCAACTGAAGGAACACGGGTGGGTTTTAGTCAGTAAGAGTCTGACACGCCCTTCCGCTCCACCCAGAGCGGGATAGGTCATATGATGATTTCCCACCCAAAAAAAACAAAAAGGGCCGACTTTACGTTTTTTTCGCGTTTTCTTCTCAAGATTAGTCAGATAGAAAATATCGACACCATCTAGCTTATTTTTTTTTTAACATGAAGAAAAGTGTTTCCGATAACCTATTTACAGAATTCAATAATTTCATTTAATTTCGTACCAATTTCATTTAACACCAAGGCATTCTCTGCCGTCCAATATTTACCTATCATGCAAGCGTGCTAAAACAAGCTTAAACGCAAAAATTGTTCAATCTGTAATGTCCCTTAAGTGCAGTATTATACTAATTATATTCAGTCGCAACTTGTCTTAATTATTAGTTAGCCAGTCAGCTCTCTAGCTCACCCGAATCTTGTGCTAATAGCATATGAGATTACTTAGCTAAATTAATGTTTGGGATACTTATTCGCATTTTAGTGTGGGATTTGATATTTTTGTTCTGTTTTTAAACAACTTCAAAAAAGGAGGAGGTTCTCAATTCGACTGCGTTTTTTTTTATGTGTTAGCTCAAAACTTTTTCTAGGTAAACCGATTTAAATTATTCTTTTTTTATTTGAAAGCTGGTGCTTCTCATGTGGTTCCATATAAATTTGATCAAGTTCTGACCAATAGTTTTAGAGTAATCCTTAATACTGCGTATTTTTTCCAGTTAGTTTATATTGATGATGTTTTAATAATTTCCTGTCACTGTTATTTACATTTCAAGTAGTGGTTGCAAACAACATTATGTCAAAACTAAAAAGTGAAAAATTAAAAACATTTTTATTAAAAAAAAAACAACGGACTTCCAAAAAAACACTAAAAAGTGAAAAATACTTTTAATTTCGGAAGGCGGTGGCAAATACGAAAATAAAAACCCAAAGACACCGACTTCCGAAATTAAAATTATTTTTCACTTTTTAGTGTTTTTTTTTAAATCAGTTGTTTTTCTTTTTAAATTTTCTTTTTTAAATGTGGTTTTTGTTTGAGAAAGAAGGTAAAAAACATGTTTCTTAATGTTGTTTATATAATTAAATTATTCTTTGCATAAGTCTATGTTACTATAATTCAATTCTAATAAGTGAACAATCGAAAGTTATTAATTGCTTTATGTGGCATTTAAAACAGACTGAAAAAGGTGCAAAAATATAAGAGTGTAGGTTGAGTATGCGAGAGCGTAAGACTGACCAGCGACAGGTCTCGAGTTCAATTTCATCTTTGGCATTATTGACGAGAACTTAGTTCCGACTTTGGACCTATTTAAATAAAGGTAAGTACTTACACGAAAACATATTAAATCCGGTAATATTTTCCGCAAAAAAAATAGTAGCTACAACTACTCGACTACTCTACTAGCCCATACTAAACGCAGCATCACTTACAATTCAAGTAAAGTCCAGTCCAGCGCAATCGGCGCGCTCTCAGAATACATACTATCATTATTTGTAGAATTTGACGAATTGGACACTTCGACTTAATAGAAGTGAAATACACGAGGGAAGGAAATGTTTTTAAAATGAGTTTCTTTTAGAGAAAATAAGGTTTTAGTAGGTGAAAGTAGGTGCTTACTTAAAGGAGACACGTTTTGTGTTTATTTAAGTTTTATTAAAGTATTTGTACCGAATTTTCTTGAATAGATTAGGACTTGGAAGGGGGCTACCAGTTTTTATTCGAGGTTTATTTATTTACATACATACATAAATTCACGCCTTCTTCCGATGGGGGTAGGCAGAAACTACAGAACGCCGACTACTACGATCCTTACATACTCCTTTTGCCTCGTTTACGTTCATACATCTGGTCATACACGCACGCCGGTTGCGAGTACTACGCACCTGACCTTTCTGAAGAACATCACCAATAAGGTCACTTTACGTCCTCCTAGAGCGTCCCCTCGCGGCGTTTATTTACTTATTTATTGATATTAATATAACACAATGTACAGGTAAATAGTTACAGGCTATGCCTAGACTAAACTTATGAGTGTATGACCCTGTTAGGACGCAGCAATCAACATTTGTCTTATAGCTAGGTAACACATCCTAATCTTAACTAATATTATAAATGCGAAAGTAATTTTGTTTGTTACCTTTTCACACCTAACTCACTGAACCGATCATCATGAAATTTTGCATATACGTTGTCAGGGGTAGTCAAACTCAAACTCAAAGCATTTATTTCAATTAAACCATTTACAGGCACTTTTGAATTGTCAGAGAGTCGGTCAGTTAGTCAGAAAGTTGAAGCTAGTTGCCCATTCCAAAACGTTGATCTCTATGGATAAGAACGGGCAAGAAACTCCAAGGACACTCATTTTAAATCAAGATATTACAAAATCCTGGGTACATTATTCTTGTTGCATTATTAAGAAACAATTCAAAATATAAGATTATTAATAAAAATAAGCCGTGGCAGTTAAGAGATGACCAGTCTCAACTGACGGCGCCCGTTCACGAACATGACAGAAAAGGACATAGGGTACCTTGCATCCAGAAAAAAATACAAAGTAAAAAGTAGTAAGTTCCCGAGGGAAAGAACAATAATTTTCGACGGTCACAATTGCTTTAGGATGCTAGATGGCGCTACATGTCTTTCGAATCATGATTGCATTATATTATTAAAATTAGTAAACTTTAGGAGTGTGTTCCAACAACCTGAATTGATTTTCAAAATCTAAATTAACGCGAGCGAAACCGCGAACCAAAGCTAGTGTTGTATACTAGATAATATCAAAACTTACATTATTATTGTACTAGCTTCTGTCCGCGGCGTCGCCCGCGTAGATGGCGTAAATTAACCCACTGGTACTTGTAACCGTGACAAAAAGTAGCCTATGTCCTTCCCCAGGATGCCATCTAACTCCTTGACAAATTTTATCGAAATCCTTTCAGTGGTTTAGGCGTGAAAAGGTAACATACAGACTTACTTTCGGATTTATAATTTACTAGCTTTTGCCCGCGGCTTCGCTCGCGTTAATTTAGACTTTGACTATCAATTCGAGTTATAATTCAATCATGATTCGAAAGACACGTGGCGCCATCTATTATCATAAGAATGTTATTGTTGTTTTCCTCGGGAACAGTACTTTTTTTCGGGATGAAAGGTACCCTATGTCCGTTTCTGTACACCTGACGACGTATCTGCAAAATTTCAGGATGATCGTTTCAGTTGTTTAGGTGTGAAAAGGTAACAAACAAACAAACAAACTTACTTTCGCATTTATAATATTATAGTTAGGAGGTTAGGAAGTTAGGATTAGGATTTGATTATTTTAATGTAATGTGTTTTATCATTTTATTTTTATAATTAATGTATGGACTATGTCTGTATTAAATGAATTATTATTATTATATTATCATATTAGTACTGATTTTTACGTCTTTTGACATTTCTCGGTACCCTGGGGTCCCGGACCTTTGGAGGGTGTAGGGCCCGAAGCCAACTCGCAGAGGCCCGTTAGACGTTTTTAACAGATAATTATGACTGTCAAATAATTTGCAATAAAATAATATTGCGACTATAAATTGAGATTTAAGCTATCCTATCTTTCAAGTTGGATCAAATTGCACACGGTGTGCAAATCAAATTTAAAATCGGTTCAGTAGTTTAGGAGTCCATCGCGGACGAACAATGTGACACGTAATTTTTATATATATAAAGATTATTATCTTTCACGCAGTTCATCCATTGTTTCTTTGTTCTACAATTTCTAACTTAAATACTATAAATTACCTAACTTGATTATCCATTATACAATTGCTTATGTAAAACAGAAACTAAATAATTCCACTAGGCTGGTTCTATGTTGCTAATTGTTCCCCAAATTAGCTTACCCGAGCTAAACTTAGCTAAACTCTACTTCGCTACAAGAATACAAATGAGAATTTAACATTTAATAATACAGCTGATTAAGGCTCTATATTATAAGAGTTATAGATCATTCTGTGTAGTGGTAGAGTCGTTAGAGAAAATGCTTCTTGAATGAAAATTAGTTGTGAGTTGGAAGGATTGTAGAGTTTAGTATTTTTATTGGCATTACATGGTGAAAAATGTTTAAAATATTTATAAAATTCTTTTATCATTTCATAGTATGAAATGATGATAAATATCTATCTAGGTATATAATCCTACTAATATTATAAATGTGAAAGTGTGGATGTTTGGATGTTTGTTCCTCAATCACGCAAAAACGGCTGAACGGATTTCGATGAAATTTGGCACATAGGTAGATCATGACTTGAATTAAAACAAAGGATACTTACTATCCCGATATTTCATCGGGATCGAGACTTATGCGGGTGAAACCGCGGGGCGCAGCTAGTAAGTATATAAAAATGAAATGCTGTCCATTGGTAAACGCATCATTTGAGAACGGCTGGACCGATCAGATTAATTGTCTTTTAAATGTTCTTTATAGTCCGAACAAGGTTTTTTGGAAAAGAAAAATTGTAAAAGTTGCCGCAATATTGGAAAATTTGGGAAAAACTGTAAATGGTTTTTTTATGGGCTTTTTGTATTAATTAATTAAATTTGGACAAGACGTCTGTTGGTCCAATTAGTGTTTTATAAATATTAAATTTAACACTTTGCGGGTCACTAAACGCCCCCAGACGTAATAATAATAAAACGTCTATTGTGTCCTTGAAACGATTAACGCTCCCATACCTATCAACACTGTAATTTGAAACATTGTATAAGCCCCTTATTTTTAAAAGAGTAACCGTGGAGTTTCTTGCCGGCTCTTCTCCATAGGGAACAACCAATTGGAACCGTGCACCTAGCTTCTGACGTTTCATAAGTGCCCATGTAGGTTAATGTGAAATAAAATATTTTGATTTGATTTGATTTGATTAATATTACTTTTAAAATTCTTGTCTGCTATTAATATTGTAAAATAATCTTAGCGGACGAATGGATGGCCCCTATAGCACAGGATTTTCCTAGCATCGGGGTCATTATTCACAAAAATTGAGCATAAAATGTAATATCCTAATAACGTAACATGCATTGTATTTCTTCCTTATGCCAAATAAATTATTATTATTATTATTATTAATATGGGAACGTTCGGCGCTCTGCACAGTCAACTCCACTACCATTTTGTAACACGAGCTGTTAGTTATGTAGTCTAAAAATCGCGAATGTACCTATGATGTATATCTTATTCTATGTAAGTGGAACATCTATAAAAAAACTCAAAGCATTTATTTCAAATAAACCAATTACAGACACTTTTGAACTGCCAAGGGGTCGGTCAGTCAGAAAGATGAAGCTAGTTGCCCATTCCAAAGCGAAGTAGGTACCTATGGAGAAGAACGGGCAAGAAACTCCACGGACACACTTTTAAATCACAATATGGTTACAAAATATTGGTTACATCAATCCTTTTTTTTTATTGTTTATGTACACACAGTAAAATAGATACAGATACGGTATATTAGTATTAAGTACAAGGGTACTGCTTATTTCTTAAGAAATATCTTCCAGCAGACCTGCGAAAGGCGAAATAAAAAATAAAAATGTAGACAATAGTGTGTGAGAACGAGAAGAGAAGAATTTGATTTGTGACGTCTTAAACTAGAATATTAAATATAATTCAAAGTATAAATAAAAATAACATATACTTAAATAAATCCATAATGCTAAAATAAATAAACTTACTTATATTTATAAAATCTCACAGTTAAAAGGAAAGGTAATGCTCTTTTACTCGGTATTTGAAATGAGAAATAGATTTTAAATCTCGAAGTCTAGGCGGAAGTGAGTTCCACAGTCTTACAGCATGAACAGAGAAGGAATAAAAATAGTAGCTGGTTTTATGAGGATGGGATTTAAGGAGGGATCTAAGATGTGATCTACGCGGTGCGTCGCGAAGGCGAGCGTAAGAAAAACGCTCACGCAGATAGGAAGGATAAGATGGGTTGTGCAAGATGTTGAAGAGGAGACATAAAATCCGAGTGTTCCTGCGTAAGCGGATCGGGAGCCACTTGAGTTCCTTGCGAAGGTGAGAAACATGCTCATAGTTTCGCAGACCGAAAACAAAGCGATTGCACAAGTTTTGCAAGCGCTCAAGCTTGTTTAATAGCTCCTCAGTAGCATCCAATTAGCAGGCGTCGGCATAATCTATAATCGTCTGAATAAGTGTCTGTGCTAAAGAAATTTTAGTCTTCAAGGGCAGGAGACTTTGAAGGCATTTCAGCGAATGAAACGAAAAATGTACCTTTCCACTGATCTCATTGACCTGAGCATGCCACGAAAGATTGGAGTCGATAATTACACCCAAATCTTTGGCTGTTTCGGTATAGTCAATATGAACACCACTGAGATATAAAGGCATCAGAGATGCAACATCAGCCGCATTGCGAACGAATCTGCTGCCTATGATCATGGCCCACGTTTTGGTAAACGAGCGAATGTGCATACTTGCATTCGCTGCAATTATGCTTTTTCGCTGAATGTTCGATGGAAACTCGAACAGATATTGCATTGATGATTTTAGTAATTGACTATTTTAAATGTCTGGGTTTGCTGCTGAAAAATGCAATTACTCCGGGTAACAAAATTCGAAAGCTCAAATGGCTGTACACAATGCACATGCGATAGGTAGATTATTGCGGTAATAATAATAATAATCATTTAATACAAGTAACAAGACTCATAGTGTTAGTAACAATATACTTACAAACTATGTTAGTAAAACATTAACACAGAAACAATTTGTGACATCATAATGCTTATTTTCAGATTACTTAAACTGTTTTACTTTTCTGGAACTTCCCAATGTCCATTCATCATTTTACAAGTAGATTTTTATTTCTGCAAATCATAGTTCGAAAACAAAATTAATACAAAGAAAGAAAATGATTAAATACTTGTACAGAACTAAATCAATTTCTATATATTATAGTATTTTTATAAAAATAGTAGTATTTTAAGTAAATAGTAGAATTTTCACTCGCCAAAACTCTCATTTAAACGAGGCACAAATCAAATTTGTACAGTCCAGTCTCTCTAGAGGGCAGCACTACACTCAACCGACGCGAACAGAATACGAACGAGCACATTTTTGTGGAGCTCTGACATATTACACTCGCTTAGCCGATTATATAGTCGCAAGGGTCCAAGGGTGTCTAGGTTTCAGATTGTTTCAGAAAAGTAATACCTAGGTGAAAGAAATGTAATGAAAAAGAATAATGTTTTTTTTTATGTACGCTAGCGGAATGAAAATGTTCTTCGATATTTCCATTCTGTTGTGCGTTTTCAATAGCAATAAAAGTATGTTACGAGTACAGCTATGTCTTCTAAAACAGCCAGCAAAACATATATTTTTATTTAAAAAAAAAACACAATTTTTACAAAAAAAAATATATATAATAATTATGAATTATCGATATCAATTCGACGGAATGAGTTATGTGAAAAAAGCATCGGCAAGTAATAGGTTTATTTCTGATGTGTCATGAGAATCACAAAATGAACAGAAAATAAACAAAATTTTCTCTCATTTCCATTTTCAACCCTCACACTGTAAATACTTATAAAATTAAACCATTAAAAAAACAAGTACAATCGTCAATATTTCTGGCTCGATAATTTCGACGCAGGCACAAAATTAGCGGTATTTAATACGTACAATGTGCGTTCGCGGTATTAAGCTCTGGTCAAACTGAGGCGAGTTACGCGCGGGATGCGGGACGAAGTTCCGTCGCGCCGATTGTGTCATCTAACTTGTAGGCTCCGTTCACGGCCTTGAGCAATGCGACTTGTGCGCGACTAAAGTCAGCGACACGCGTGCGTATTGCTTGTGTCCTTCTCTACAAGTTGCATCGCAGTGACTGGTGGCATGCTCTAAACAACATCTTTCATTTGTTTTCGCCGCAGTAGCTGTCGCAAGACGCGTGTTACTTGAGCGCATAGGCTCAAACGCAAACTCAATGCATTTATTTTAATGATAAATGATTTTATTTCTGTAAGTAGGTGTGTACAAACACTTTTACACGTCAATCATATTTTTTTAACTAGATGATGTCGGCGTTTCCTATCTGACTACTCTGAGAAGAAAGGCCGAAAAAAACTCAGAGGTCACAGTCACACACACACAAAATATTGTTATAAAACATTGGTTAAAATATTTAAGTTGAAATTATACATGTGAGAACGATGTAGAAAATAAGGCATGGCCAGGCCTAGGAGTTACGGAGGTTTTAAAACTGGCACAAATAGCCACGTGACTTCCTAATCATTAACACAATCGACGCGCGCATTCGCGTCCCGAATCCCACGCGGGTTTCGCCGCAGTTTGAACAGTCCTTTATACAATACCGCAATCATATTTGGCCTTATTATGTAAATAGCGTAAATAGGCCTTTTTATGTGTCAATAAGCGAGCTTACTTCATTACGATGAGTTTATTTATTATGGGCTCTAATGAAGGGAGTTGGGAATTGATATTCGTTTTGATGTGGAAATTAAATTGAATAATTTTTATTTTGTGCTGAATGAATGTTTTACTAATTATTTATCGTACAGTCAGCAGTAAAAATCTTCTATACAATATATCTTAGTCTTAACGCTTCCCATAAAATATTTTTAGTAAACGTATTTCCTTACCAAAAAAGCATATTATAAGATTAAGGACTACGTTGAAGCTTGGTAATAATTCCTTCTGCACATGTGGCTTCCCTGGTACCTTATTAACGGCATCACTATGTAAATGTCTATTAATTGCTCCAAAATAACGTAGTTGTTTTTATCGTTCTTTTTTGACATAATCTTCTCATTATTTGACATTATATACCCCCAATTCTTATTTTTATTCTTTACTAATGGCTTTTATAGACAGGATTTTAATTCAGATGTGTTACAGTTTGTAATGGCAATCATGTCATTTGGTTTAAATAGGCTTTTATTTTATTTATCTTTTATATAGATTCTTCTATATTTTGACCAAGCACCTAGCTTCTGACATTTCATAAGTGCCTATGTAGGTTTATGTGAAATAAAATATTTTGATTTTGTTTAAAACTTGTCTTGTAAACTCTTGTATAACTGATAATGCAATTATAATGTTTTATACCTAGTTCCTTATCGCCAGCTAGTTTTGATAGTATCCACCGATATTTGTTTTGACATCTACTGTTTGACAAGCAATATAATTGTGTTCCATCATTTTAGCATAATTAACAAAAACAATGCTGTGCGAGAAGAACCAGTTTCTCTAGAAACTCTACTGCTACACTTCATTACACAACCGCCTTACCACCTAGAACGAAGTACTATATACGGCCTGTCACAACAATAATTTGAAATGAGTTATAAACATTTTAACTACTCAACACAATTTCTTCCTGAAAACCTATTACATTACACGCATACAGGGGGTTATGATAACCAGGACGTGCGTGAATGAGACCACATTTTCGCTGATTATGTTAAGTTAAATAGCGTGGAGTATGTACACTCAAAACAGGGTTATTTAGTAGGCTAAATTCGCTCGTCGGTGGTCAAGTGGTTTCCAATATAGTTTACATGCATACCTTGTCATTAATTTATTTAAAGTAGTAATCTCGAGAAAATGTAGTTGGTAGTATATTATTTTGTTAAGTTAAATTTTAAATCATTTCTGTTTTTTTTTTTAATATAAGTACTACTTACTGTTTGCTTTCCCTAATGAAATAAAATAAAATTAACTTGTATACAACGCAGTTTTCTTTAAAACCTAACACAATGAGGGCTATTGCGCTTGAATTCGCCGCTAGAGGCGCTAGTGTAGATTAAGGTCTCTAGATGTCAAATATGCACTGAACGTTCACTGTTTGCGGAATTTTTTATCACGGATTTTAACGAATTATTCATAATAGCTGTAATGGTTGTACCATTCTTGATTAATTATGGCTTAAGAATTTAAGTAAAAAGTTAGGATCTAATTTGGTAGCACTTGAAGGAAGAATAAAATTTGTCTGCTTCATGCTTGCCAATTTTAGGAACATTATTATCTAAATATTCATTTGAAGTTTTAAAATGTAATAAAATAAACATACTATGAATATAAGGGTACACAAAAATATCCAAAACATCAAATAAAAGTACTGCAACAGGACCTTACTCGACAGTGGCGCCAACTGGTGAGCACCAAAACGATAGCCCCCATTACTAACTGATTTACAAAATAGTCTTTATTGTTTCATATTTTCATGGGTTGGTGGAGAATTTCCCAAAAAAACACAATTAAAAACAACCCTACCCACATTCCTTGCAAAAACTGACCACTGCTATCTTCTCCATTTAAAAACGTTCACCATGAAACCATTACTCAAAACGACCAAACCCCACCACAAAAATCCCTTCATGAAACATCTAACACCCTGTATTACCCACACGTCAAAAAATTGTAAGTCAGCGATACGATCGGCTACCCACAAAATATTCCCGATCTAATAGCATGTCGGAATAATTTTGACGGGTAGGACACAGAATATATTGGTCACAGAGCATCATTGGTACAGAAGGCTCTACGAGCAAAAACAGGCGCACGCACACATAGGCGCGTACGTACGGTGATCTCAAACAAATGCCAGTCACAAGTACGTTTACTCTGGCTGTTAAATGATACAATTAAATTATATGTATCCTGTAAATTGTTCCATAAAAAATTTTTACATGTCAAAAATATTTTTTATTTTTTATTTATTGCATAGCTTTTATTGCGGGCTTTGAGCGCGGTGACCGAATCAAGAAATTCCGTAACGAAAATAAAACCTAATACCCCCCCACTCTGCCTACCACGTAGCTCGGCCGAGCGTTCGCTTAACGTGTATGTATATGGTACAACTGTACGAAGCTCGCACGGATTGAGACGAGCTGCTCCGAAATCGGACGAATACGTAAGCAGGTTGCATAAGTTGATAAAAAATGCTATGCAATAGCTTTACCGCGGCAGTCGTCGAGTGCCACACGTGTTGTTTTTTTTATTTATATTTTCTGTCGTAATACATTCATGTGTACATGTTTGTTTACAACAATACATCTTGGTAAATTTGGTTACCAGACTACACGTAACGACTGTCAAAGATCTACGAATGACAGTCGGGCCCAAAGGCTTAAGGCTCTCACAAACAGGCGCGACGCGACAGCGCTACACAAAGGCGCCGCTCGTCGCACGACGCGCGGTGCCTTTGTGTCGGGCGTCGCGTCGCGCCAGTGTGTACGAGCCTTTAACGTGCTCTCCGAGACACGGGACTCACTGCACGTGAAGCGTGTCTATGTGTGCGTCCGCTTTCTCTCGTTGTATGGAACCGGCCTTCTGTACCTACATATTTGGTAGTTCGAACGTGCTCGCATCCGAATCGATTTGCAGCGATACAAAACAATCGCTTTGAGAATACGAATGATTGATAACATCGATATTGTACGATGACGTGTCACTTCACTATTGCTGCGTGTTTTTGTTTGCAGGGATGTTATGGTATATTTGCTGCTTTATTTTTGTTGTAGGAGAGGACTTTAATACGTGCCGTCAAAATAGGTGGTCAAATTAGACAGTGTAAGTCTAATTTGTACATAGATAACTTTGAAGAGAAAATAAATCCAGATTTAAAATTTAAAAAATACCCGACAAAAGAGAACTATAAAAAGTAAAATACCATTATGCGTCTAAAATCACTACGTAGCTAACAAAAGAGCTGATGATCTTGAGACGGCTGAACCGATTTTAATACAACATGTCTAAGAACCACCGCTAGGAAACCTGCTTTCAAATAAAACAGACCGCATCCAAATCGGTTAACCCGTTTAAAAGCTACGGTGCCACAGACAGACACACATAGCGGTCAAACTTATAATACTCCTCTGTGCGTCGGGGATTAAAAATAGCGTAATATATATTTTTTTTTTTCAAAATCATCATTTGTTCGAAGATTTTTAGTCAGTCAGAACTTAACTTGTTTCACCTATGTAACTAGAATGACTTTATAAATTATATAATAAATAATAATTATAATATATATTATAATAATATATATTATAATATTATTATTATTATTAATTATATTATATAATTATATTATTTTATAATAATAATAATCAATTTATTTCGAGTTTCAGAGATTCATAATTTTAAATATTTATACACCCTCAGTCACATTAAATAATCAATTACAATTTAAACGTATCTTTACTAACAATGTGTTTTCCTTGTTACAGGTAAGTCAAAATAATGCTGCTTCTGGACATCTGTTTCACTTTGGGTGATTATAAACTTTACATAATTTTAATTATAATAAACCCACTCAGGCCAACACTATCGTTAAAGTAACACTAGTACTACTCCAGCTGTTTGTGTATTTTTAAACATAATTCAAACATTATCCTATAAATTTTTATACTTGAATGTGATTAGTTCATATAATCCATCCAAAAAATAAAAATAAATTACATATGCAAAAGAATAATATTAAGCGTTTCAGTATTTTCTTTGATTTACATGCGGTTAAATAAAAAATGTATTTCATGTTTACCTGTATTAAACGTAGTAGTTTTAAATAGGTTATTAGTTAATTTATTTAAGTAAGTTTATCGAATGTATATTCCTCATTCATTCAATCAATAATATTATTTAAACGTAGTTAAAAAAAAAATACAAGGAAATAGGAGCAAATCATATTTTACATACGCTAGTATAGACTGAAAACAAATTATAGGTTATTAGTTTCCTTCTATTTATTAAATCTTGCAATCTAATAAATTCGAAACAAACAATAGTAAGACAAATCGTCTCATAGATGGCGCCAGTGTCTCTAAATTACTTTAAAAGCTCGACCATTTATCTGATACAGTTAATATATTAAGTTTGAGTTAACTTTGTGGAGAAGAGATCTAGCCATTTGTTTCTTAAGTGGATTTCTTTGTTCCGTAACAAAGGGTTTAAAAAATTATACTGTCTGTGTCTGCTTTCCTCATAATTATCTTTAGGTACCTAGGTAACCCCAGGGATGCGCCTTACAGGCGTTGCACAGGGGGGGTTCCAGAATTGGTATTTTAAGCGAAACCGGAACCCCCTCTATGTGCTGATGGTGATCACCGGGGTGGTTTTGTAGCGGTATCTACATCGCCACATGCAAGCTACACGTCACAATGACGTCACGCAAAATCCTGCATCGCGCAAGCAGAGTTTACCGCGCAACTAGCATATATACAACATCCCGACATCAATCGTCGGGCAGTTGCCCACCAGACACAACACCCGTCTGGTCGGAGGATCCTCCCTTTTCTATGGAGGTTTGAGTGAGCTTTACACCCTGTTCCTCATACCTCTATACTGGTGACCCCGACGTGAGTTTTAGTGAGGTAAAAATCCCACACTCCCCCACGTCCATCCCCAGAGGTCGGGTGCCTTTTGAAGGTTTCCCACCGAAAACAAAAAAAAAGGTAAAAGGTACCTACCTAGGTAAATAATGTCAAAGTCAAAGTCAAAGTCAAATCATTTATTTCAAATAGGCACATAAAAGGCACTTATGAACGTCAAAATTTACAAAAAAATAGAATTGATTCTAGTTGCCCCTTCCAAAAGGTAGTTTCGTATGGAGAAGAATGGGCAAGAAACTCCACCGTTACTCTTTTAAAATATTTTACAATATTATGTAAGTTCACATTAATTATGTAATCATATGTGAAGACGATGCACCTAGAATAAAATTACTATACCACAATAGGTAAAAAGAATTAAATATAATGCAAAGGCAGGTAAATTAATTATGTGATAGATACATGGTGCTCACATATTTACAAATATTGAAAAGTAGATGATGTTTCCAAAATTTTAACAAGTAATAATTTAGTGTGTGAGTTAAAGTAGTTAAGTACATAATGTAAAATTCAATGTCATATAAATTATACAATTAAATTAGCAACCAGTTTGATTTTGTCTAGACTCTATATTGTCCTATGGAGTAGGACCAGCATGTTTCCAAGCATTCTTATCTAGGATATGGTTACAAATAGGTATGAATGGTTACAGCTATAGATAAAATTTTGCAATGAACAGTCGCAGAAGTTAAAAATAATGATTTATTGGAGCCATCAAAGCATTGCTATGTTTGCCATTGAATAAGTTTTGACATTTTAATATGCAAAATTTATTTTGTATGTAGCTACGCTCGCGGAACAAATTGTTAATCAATCTTCAAATAACTAATGTCATCTGTTCAATTTGTTATTTTGTTCATTCGCAACATTGGCAAAACATACTTTATTACGCAGTTGAAAACAGTAAAAATTTACCAAAGCACCTTTTTCAAGAAAAAAATTACGTTTAAAATACTTATAAAAATCTTTTAAATTCCATGAAAATGTTTTCCAATAAGAATTCTTAAACTCAAACTTACTTTTCGCTATTTTTCATCACTAAACTCCACAAGCACTTTTCAACAGATTGCCCATTCTAAACCATAGTCTTGGGCCATTTTTATCAACCTTGAGCCAGCACCTACAATGCTACACTTTTTCCTCATTCACATTTCACAGTAGATTCGTGCAATAATTCCTTTTTAGCTAGACGTCTATAACGACAGCCATTCCGTTGGCCCTAAGAACTCCATTTTGAAAGGAACTTGGAGATAGAATGCGTCTGTTTCGTAGATTAATGTCGAGTTCTTTATTTGTGTATATTTAAGGTTTTTTTTTGTGTGCCAAATGTGTTTTAAGGGTACTGTATCTCTAGGGGCCATGGCTTGATTAGGTCTAGAGGTGAAAAATTGGCTTGTCTAAGTGAGGAATTATGATTCTGTTTGCTAAATGAGGTAAAAAAGGCTAAATCCCTCTTGTTTTAATACGTATTGAGAGGTCCATAGAATCAACAAAACTACGCCGCAGTAAGTAATAAAATTAAAATAAACAGATAATGAGACTTGGATTCCTTTCTGTGATAATCATATTTTAATACGAGACTCCATAGTATAGTATAATCAGCCTATAATGTTCCCACTGCTGGGACACCAGCCTCCTCTCGGTGAGAGGACGTGGGCCGTAACCCACCACGCGGGCCCAGTGCGGATTAATAGAAGTCACATGTCTTCGAATTTTTGGTTCTAGGGAATTCCGGTTTCCTCTCAATGTATTTCTTCACCGTTTTGAGAGCAATGGAGATGAAATTATTTACACAAAGTAAATTGCCTGCGCCTGCCTGACTTCGAACTCACGCCCCATAACTCGTAAGTCAGGGCCGTTACCACTGAGCTATCACTGCTTTCCATAGTACCTACAGAATTTTGTTAATGTAAAAATGTAGGGCAACGTCTGAGGACGAGCTTAATGATAATGATAAATGATTTTATTTCTGTAAGTAGGTTTGGCGTTTCCTATCTGACTACTCTGAGAAAAAAGGCCGAACCAAACTCAGAGGTCTCTTTTAAAGTCCAGACATAATCTTGGTCAGATCATCTGAAGACCATGTAGATTTGTGTCTGAAATGGTCTTTTGAGGAAAAACCACACAGATTGAGTGGACCTGTCCAGTCAGTGCACGTACTTGTCAGTAATCGTGCAACTCAACTCAGAACGTAAGGAGCTCAACGCTTGTTACAAGTCACCACATAAATGATCCACGATTGTACATACAATTGCAGCTAGTCTACTCCATTACCACAACGAAACAAACTTCCAAATGAACCAGCCTGCCACATAAGATTCGAGTCGAATAAAAATCCAATTTGATCAAAATAAAGGTTAACAAAAAGTGACGCACGCATTTATCAAATGCGCGCGCGAACACTGACGGCTTGCGAGGGGACCATGATGTAGCTTAATTGTTACTGGAAGAGACTGATTTCAGTAAAATGTCCGTAGTCAATAAAATACTGATTTATTATGTGAATATTGTGACTGCTATAAGATGTGCCTGATGCATAGTTAGTCATTTTGAAGTAGATAGTCATAAAATGCTAAAGGTTCTTATCAGAATGGTCAAGTTAAGTTCGAGTTTAATGACAGTATCTATCACTGTCAAAGTAATTTTAAACTCTAAACATTAATATTGAAATCAACATTCATGTTTGAGCAGCATTCTAGAGTACGACTGGTTTAAATCGTTGATCAAAATGTGAAGCGCTTTTAATTCCTAATGAAGTACAAGTAAGTAAATACTTAAAAAAAAGTGTAAAGTATCATAAATTCCTAAAGTATTTAAAAAAGAAATGTTTACCCCTGAAAACAATTTTTTTTTCTGTTATGCCGTCACAAGTTAAGCAAAATACGTTAGAAATTAAATGATGAGAGAAATGATTCATGACAATGCAGCTTCTTCAACTATATTACAAAGGTCCACTTCCACTTTTTCACAAAACTACGCTCACGTCCCCCTCACATCTTCGCTCAATCCAACGATCCTCTCTACATCCCAGTCAGTTCGGTAGGCCGTAGGGTGCCGGGCAAGCGATCCATCACGATCGCAGAATGTAAACATGTTGCATAGGGCTGCCACGCGCGGGTATATCCGATAGGATCCGCGGATAAGTTAGGCATAGTGGCATGGGATATGGGTATCGTGTAACAGCTGATACAGTATTTATTTTGTTGTTTGTCTTTTGTTGTTTCGGTCAACATTTTGTGGGGAAAAGCATTAGTTATTTGTTTTAGTCACGGAAAGAAAAGGTTAAACACCTTTTAATTAATTTTTCACTGTAAGTACATGACACTTATGTTTTTTCCAACTGCGCACGTCCAGCATTGTAAACGAAAATAACAGTTGGAATGACATGCACCCCATATGCAGAAAATAAGTGTATTTGCGAAATATAGAATTTCCACAGAAACACGTGCATATAAAAAAGGAAAGTTAGCTGGAATACCTACTTAGTAAAACAAAACAAATACATAATTAAATACGCGGAAAAAAGTAGTCGACAGCCAACAAACAGAACTGCTCAACATTTTCTTTCCACCACCGTACATTATGTTTTTATTTGGTTGTGAATAAACCGCTACATGATTATGTAACATGATATGAAAATAATGACTACATAATACACCAGCATTAAAAAAAGTGACTGCGGATAAAATCCTCCCAAATATCCGCGGCGTGCCACCCCTAAGTGGCAAAGGATTAGTGTGGAGGCAGCTTGGATGTGATTTGTTTATGATTATCTCAATCGGTTCGCTCCTCTTAAACGTTTTCAAAGCCATTTGTTCTAAGCTCCGTCTTTGATTGATTTGACGTAAACATTTTGGTATACAGAACAGCCTTCCAAAAATGATCGCTTGTGTTTTGTTTTTGTAATGAGATAGGAGGTTAAGTATTACACTGTTTTTCTTTGTTACTATGTGAATTTATAAAGTACTTTTTTATTGGAAAAATCGTTCAGAATTATCTTCTTGGTCGCGTACTTCATTACTGAAGGTCATGTCCCTGCAAGGCCTTCATGGTTTTATGACTTCCAGTTCTTGGCTTCAATCAGGGCGGTCGTAACAGAGAGTCTAGTAAGGGCGGTTACTTGGTCAGACCAGTGGGTAGGTGACCGGCCGCGAGGTCTATTCCTTATACCTTGTCCATCATGCATAATCTGCCTATAATGTTCCCACTGTTGGGACACAGGCCTCCTCTCTGTGAGAGGGAGTGGGCCGTTATCCACCACGCGGGCCCAGTGTGGGTTGGTAGATGTCACATGCCTACGAATTTTTGGTTCGAGCACATACCGGTTTCCACAGGATGTTTTCCTTCACCGTTTTTCGACGAAAATAATTTACACAAGATAAAGCGCCTGTCGCTCTCCCTCTCACTGAGAGGAGGCCTGTGTCCCAGCAGTGGGATTAGTATAGGCTGATTTATGAATGATAAAGCGCTTGTCTGGGTTTGAACCTACGACCCACATTTCGTAAGTCGCAGCAGTTATCACTGGGCTTCTCTATCTCACTTGCCCATCACCACAAACTTTTCAAGATTATCTGGTGTCCGACGGGAAATGTTACTAAACAACGGAGAATCCTTTGGTAGCAGATCGATAAATCCGATACGGACTCAATATGTAAATAAGCTATGCCAAGTGAAATGTAAAACAGCGCTTATGCAGAAAAGTTTTTTTGGTATTGCCCCACGCATTTATAATAAAGTACCTGATGTAATAAAAAATATGACTGTAATAAAATTTTAAAGAGCACTAAACCAAATAATAATTGAGAAAAGTTATTACACAATCGACGACTTCCTTAATGATAAATCTCTGCACTGACTGATAATCTATTATTATGATTGACATACAAATGTTCATACACTTTTTTTTTCTGATTGACATACTATATTATTCTTGTTGACATTACTGTACACATTTTATTACCGTTACTAGTCTGTTTTTTTTTGTTTTTTTGTAATTCTATTGATTTGACATTTTATATTTAGTCGGCATCAATGGAATTTCTCTAAGTTTGGAATTAAAGATTATTTGCATGCCCATGAGACGGTAGAATATGGAGGACTATTTTATAAGAAACATCTAACTATGTACCAATTACCCATGTTTGCAATAATAAATGATTTGATTTGATTTGATTTCAACAACACTTACATGCATAAACTCACGCCTTCTTCCCATGGTGGTAGGCAGAAACTACAGAACGCCACCTGCTACGATCCTTACATACTCCTTTTGCCTCGTTAAAACAAACAAAACAAAACAAACAAACAATTTTTTTAAAACAAATTCTTTCAATATACCACAAACATATTTACAAAATCCTAATCAGTAATTATCACAATAGGGAGGTTTGTCACTTTTCCCAAACCTGGGAACTGAAGATTAAATTTAACTCAATTCCCAATCTTGATTGTTCCCGATAGTTAGCCCAAGAACCCTCCTAAAGGATTAGAGGCAGCAGCTTCTATGTGATTTGTTTTAAGCCGATACGCCTTCCATTGACTGGATTTAACGACAATGAAGCTGTTTTATCTGTTTTCCATACTTTTCCTTTATCTTTCTTTCTTTCGAACTTTTTCGGATACTTCTACGGTCCGTTTTTCGTACAGAAAATGCTTGCTTTGAAAGGGTTTTGCCGTAGTAAACATTGATGTAGACGTCATGCTACGGCGTAGACGACATGCTACGGCGTAGACGTCATGCTACGCCACTACACTTCGTAGCAAATCATCGAATCTTTAAAATTTTATCATCTTATTTACTCTTTGGAGCATTTTTCTTTTGTATTGTTTATATTTGTATCGTATTTACTTACATAATATCGTGCCCTATCCACCGAAGGGTTAGGCAGTGTACCTAGTACACCCACATTTCGCCAGTTATGTTTAAGACCCATGTTTAGTTATCTTCTATATATCCATTCTATGTACATAATAATAATAAAATCGAAGCGAAATCAAATCTGTACATTTTTTTTTTTAAGTAATTATTGCGATGTCTAGGAACGATTCTAAAGCCGAAAATATTATTTTTTGAAATTTTGTCTGTTTGTCTGAATGTATGTTCCAGCATCACGCAAAAACTACCTGATAGATCAGGTCAGTCTGTACGCTATATATTATTACGCTATTTGCTATGGGGGATGAGCAATATTGCAATTTATTCGTATTCTTCAATAGTTTACTGCGAAATGTAAAAAGATGAGCCATAAGGTTAGAATATTGTAGATAGTTACAGATTTAACCTTTTAAATGATTATCATCACGCTATACTTTTATGAAGCTAAGCAGTTAATCACGACATATACAGGTTAAATTTTTGAGATGGGGCAGGTACCTTAACCGTTGTCGCTATAAGAAGAAGGTCTTAGGAGACTGTTCTTAACTTTTTTAAATTTTTGATCTGCATTAACAAATTAAAAAAAGAAGATGAGCAATTTTCACAAAAAATAAATGTTGATGCCAATCGATAATGTTTCTTATAAGGATCAAAAAACTCTAGCGGATCGCTGAGGTTTTGAGTACTATAAAAGTCAGAAATCGCAAAAAACCTTTCCAAAAATTTCGTAGGAAAAGAGGACAGAATATACCAGCGTATGACAAAGGTCAAATTATACCATTACTTCACTGGGCTGAATAGGGAACAAATATAGCAGATAGTTACAGATTTAACCTTTTAAATAATTATCATACCGCTATACCTTTAAGGAGCTAAGCAGTCAATTATGATATAATACAGGGTAGCAGGGACATCGACTCAGAAACTGTTACCGTGGATTCAGTACATGATTCTGAAACTTCTGAAAAAATTTCAACGCAAAGGTCGTTGAAATTTTTCGTTGGTTATTAAAAAAAATTGTGCTAGACCCTCTAGGGTCTACAATCATGTGCTGGATCCATGGTGACAGTTTGACCGTCAATTTTCCTGCCAGCCTGTGTAAGAAAGGCTATTTTATTCAACTTCCAACAAAGCAAATAGCTTGAAAGTTCGACGACTGCCTTGCAAACCTATGTTTGATACCCAACAATAAATTGATATATTTTATACTTCAATTTTTTAGGGTTCTGTGCCCAAAGGGTAAAACGGGACCCTATTACTAAGACTCCGCTGTCTGTCCGTCTGTATCTCAAGACCCGTGATAGTTACAGTTGAAATTTTCTCAGAAGATTTATTTCTGTTGCTGCTATAATAACAAATACTAAAAAACAGAATAAAATAAATATTTAAGGGGGCTCCCGTACAACAGAAATAATATTTTTGCCATTTTTGTAGATTTTTTGTGTTAATTTTTGTTTTTGTGTTTATTTGTTGTGTTTTTGTTTCTGTTTGTGTGTAATGTCTACATTTATATCTGTTATTTTTTATGATGTACATAATAAAGAGTATTCTATTCTATTCTATTCTATAATGGTACGGAACCCTTCGTGCGCGAGTCCAACTCGCACTTGGCCGGTTTTTTACATTTTATTAAATTATTATATGATAGTTCGTAGAACGAACACAGAAAAACATTAAGTTCAGGCTTCTTCTGCAACCTTTGGTTATGATAAAAATAAATATCTATAGTTAGGTGACTGTTAATGAGAAATCCATTGTATTTACAATCTACTGTTATAATATTATTTTAGCGATAGCTGTTCTTCAGGAAAAATCTGTATAATTGCATAAGTCAGTGTATCAGTGTTGTGCGATTAGATAGTATACGCAGGCTTTCTTTAGTTTACATAAAAACAAGAAACTTCGCAAGCAATGGGAATTTACTACTGATAACTGCGGGTGTCGACCTCAGGACGAGCTGCCTCTCACACAGCCAAATGTACCTCGCTATCTCCCGCGTCACCAGTCCTAACTCTATTCATATTTTGGCTACTGAGACCAAAACTACAACGTAAAATACAGGTCAGTTTTGTTAAAAAGCCTTTTTTACAAAAAAACAACCGGCTTCCAAAAAAAACACTAAAAACGTGAAAAATAACTTTAATTTCGAAAGTCGGTGTCTTTGGTGTCTGTGGTCGTGTTTTTTTGTAAAAAAGTTTTTATTTTTCACTTTTTAGTTGTGGTACCTACCCCACCCACATACATTCGTAAACCACTATTTGATATGTAAATAACCGTGACAGGAAACTATTATAACATCATCAATATAAACAAAGTGGAAAAAATACGCATTATTAGGGATAACTCAAAAACTACTGGTCAGTACTTGATCAAATTTAAATGGAACCACATGTGAAGCACCAGCTTTCAAATAAAAAAAGAATCATCAAAATCGGTTCACCCAGAAAAAAGTTCTGAGCTAACACAAATAAAAAAAATACAGTCGAATTGAGAACCTCCTCCTTTTTGTGAAGTCGGTTAAAAATGTGGCTATATTTTAGCATATTGTGGTGTCTAACGAGTTCCACCCAGACGAAGTCCCGGGTGGAAGCTACTGAGTAATAAAAAATAAAATCAAAAGCCTTTGATCGTCAGCTGCACAGATTTCTCTGTCCATCCAATAAACAACAAAGGATAATTCGATCAAAGCTCGCTACAACCTTGATCAGGACCGATGGATTAATGAAACAAACTTTTTTTTAAATTGTCATCCATTAATCTAAATAACAAACCCGATATAGCGTCGGTTATAATTGACTTTTAAAACACAAAATTGACCTCACGCGTATATTCTCCGCAGGCAAACAGATATTGTTTAAGTACACTAATATTTCGTCAGGTATGTTAATGTTTACTCGCAATATGAGGAACATATTGTCACTTAATTAACCGGGGAAAACAGAGACCAGCTGATACTTTTTTTTTTTGATGGAACTCTTCTCTAACACTTTGCCCGACTTGGGAATTGAACCCACAGGACCAGCATTCGCGCAAGATTTAAGACTACTGGACCAACAAATCAGGGACTTGATTCTACGAACTTAAAAATGTTTCAGTAATTATCGCTGCGGTGAAAATAGTAGGTACTTACATCAATTTAAAATTCAAATTATGAGTATTGTAATTCTGTTAAACCTACATGGGCACCTATGAAACGTCAGAAGCTAGGGGCTCGGTTCCAAGTCGTATTTTCCTATAGAGAACATCCGGCTAGAAACTCCTCGGTTACACCCCTTTCAAAAATAATTGTCGTCTACAATGTTATCATATAACATTGTGCATAGGTATGAGAGGACAGTGTAGGCCTGTCAACAAGTACCAGGTACTTAAAATAAAAAACCGGCCAAATGCGAGTCTGACTCGCGCACGAAGGGTTCCGTACCATCGACTAGGTAAACAACAGTAGGTACACAAATTAGGTGCCTACCTGTTACCATTTATTGATATCGAGCAAAACTAGGCAAAAAATTTCGTTTTTTGTATAGAAGCCCCCCTTAACTATTTATTTTATTTTAATTTTATTATTTATTATTAAAGTAAAAATACCACTGAGTATTTTGTGAATATTTCAAGTGCCTACCTGTTGCCATTATTGATATCGAGCAAAAAAGGGCAAAAAAGTCACGTTTGTTGTATGGGAGCCCCTCTTAAATATATTAGGTCTTTACCTATGAAATTGCCGTTCTGCAGTACTGGCCATTTCAAATCAAAATAATTTTTGTTTGGCTATGAATTCTAATTACAAATTAATTTTATTTTAAAAACATGGATTATTTTTTCTAAAAGTAGTCATTTCTTTATTGATTAGTGTTACATTTTCATCGCATTTCAATCTTTTTCGTCATCATGGATACGTTAAAAATTCGAGTAATTATGGAATAAGAGTACCGTCGTGGCAGCAACGCGGCACAAGCGGCACGCAACATCAACGACGTTTACGGAGCTAACTCTACAAACCAACGCACCACCTGTTATTGGTTTGCTCGCTTCCGTTCTGGAAATTTCGACCTGAAAAATGAACCTCGCGGTCGTCCGAAGACTTTGGTCGACAATGACGAATTAAAGGCGATTGTGGAAGCTGATGATACACAATCTACGGCTGAATTAGCAGCAGCTTTCGACGTTAGCGTCAAAACAATATTGGTCCATTTGCGTCAAATTGGCAAGGTAAAAAAGCTTGACAAATGGGTGCCCCACGAACTCAATGATCGCCAGCGCGAAGTACGCGTCGAGACGTGCCTTGCACTGCTCAACAGACACACAAATGAAGGAATTTTGAACCGCATTGTTACCTGCGATGAAAAATGGATTCTGTTTGATAACCGTAAGCGCTCAGCAAGTTGGTTGGATCCTGGTTCAGCACCTAAACAATGCCCTAAACGAAAACTTACCCCTAGAAAAGTGATGGTCACTGTTTGGTGGTCTAGCGCCGGTGTGATTCATCACAGCTTCTTACCAAACGGGGTGAGCATTACTGCAGATGTGTACTGTGAAGAACTGAACACAATGATGGAGAAGCTGGCGCATCTCCAACCAGCATTGGTCAATCGCTCGTCTCCGCTGCTCCTGCACGACAACGCGCGACCTCATACTGCACAGCAGACGGTCTCCAAGTTGCAAGAACTGGGGTTGGAAGCTCTCCGTCATCCGCCCTACTCACCAGACCTTGCGCCTACAGACTACTACTTTTTCCAGAATTTGGATAACTTCTTGGCGGGAAAAAAATTTAATACCCGAGAGGCAGTACAAAATGCCTTTGAAGAATTTGTTGCCTCCCGTCCAGCTGATTTCTTTAAGAAGGGCATCAATAAACTGCCACTGCGATGGCAAAGATGCATTGATTGCATGGGTGATTACTTCGATTAATACAAATAAAAAATTCATGAAAAAAATTCGTTTAAATTTTTTCATACAAAACGGCAATTTCATAGGTAAAGACCTATTATATTTTATTTCGTTTTTAGTATTTGTTGTTATAGCGGCATTAGAAATACATAATTTGTGAAAATTGCAACTGTCTAGCTATCGCGGTTCTTGAGATACAGCTTGGTGACAGACAGACGGACGGACAGACAGCGAAGTCTTAGTAATAGGGTCCCGCTTTTACCCTTTACGTACGGAACCCTAAAAATAAACAATATTACTTAAATTATCACACTCTTGCCCCCAGGAAGATAATTTCTCCATCTATCTAATATTTATAAACCCAATACACCTTCGTTAATAATTGACTTGTTTAACAAACAATATTAAACTCATATTACAGAAACAAAGTTTTGTTTATCTGACAAGCGTTCACGTGCAAACGGTTTATTGGTTTAGTATTCAACTTTGGCATACAGTACAGCACAGGACGAGGAAATACTTTGTATATAAGGTTTAATTGAAATAACTACAAACCTGAAAAGAGGTTATAAGAGAGGAGAGAGGAGGAGGTAAGTTATTAGTTGTTGTTGTTGTTGTCAGAGGTTATTTTGTTCCCATTGTGTGATGGATAGATACTATGGTATCTATTTATCACACAATGGGAACAAAACTGAAATCGCGAACAATAAATCTACTGTATTAGATGCGTCCGCACTTTGATAAAAAATAAGGGTGCCATCTAGCGCAATTAGGTGCGCTAACGAATGGCATCAATAAATTCTGATTAGATTTAATTGCTTGCGGCATACCATATGTTGAAGCAACAATAAAAGTTGCATCGTCCAAACAGTTCTTTTTTTTTTGTTGAAATGTCTTTATTAAAAAATAATAATAATAATAATAATAAAAAAAAAGATAATATAATAATAATACTAATAATATAATAATAATACCATAATATATTGGCAACACCGTGTCAACTAAACGTCTCATTTTCTAATATTCATATAATTATAACAGTGAACGTAATTTTGGTCCATTTTTACTATAGTTTTTCCTTATAAACCAAAACCGACCATTACCACCATGGACAAACTAAAAAAGAGACCATATTACACAAAAATTCAATAAATTAAATCAAAAACTACCGATTCGGAGGTGACATGACAGTTGTCACCTTCAAACATCAGTGAAAAAATATTAGCAAAATGAAATAATGTTGACAAGATTAGCCGCACATCGCGCACGCCCACCACCTCCGGACTCTTCGCTCAGCTCCGCCTCGCCGCCGCCGGTATCCAGCCCCACCGTGAGCACTGTGATGACACCGGCCGCGGTAGTTGCGTCGAGCTCGAGCGACGAGTATTTTTCCCCGCCGACGTCGCCAACACCTGTACGTCGGCAGGGAAGAGGCCGGCCACCGAGGAGCTTGGGACTTAGGGGCCGTCCGGCCCCGAGCCGGGTCCCCGCTGCCGGTGGTTGTGTGCAGCGCATGAAATGGACTCAGTCTATGAACGAGAACGTCATGCGCGCATATTACAGGTCTACAGAGGGAGGAACTAACCTCACTGCGTACCGTGGTAGGATGCTGTCTCTATTTCAGGAACTAGAGCCAACTGTCAACGTCTCGGCCCAACGACTGTCGGATCAGGTGCGGCTCATCCAACGCAGTCATAGATTGGACGATGCCGCACTTGATAGTCTGCGCTCAGAGCTGAGCAACCATATCGTCTCGAGTTCGACACAAACCGCGATACAACCGTCAAACATTGATGAAATACCGCCGCGGTCAAATCATGATGTAGAAGTGGAAGATGATAGGGTTGCTTCAGTAAGTAGCCAGTGCAACGCCCGATTGAGGAGCGCTCTGGAGGATGCATTTCGTGAGTACAGATCCACTCCGACCGAACTTAGACCTCGATTACCACGCCTACCTATGCACAAAAAAAATAGGGCGCTGGTGTGTGCCTTGGACTCGCAGCTTAAGGATTTGTTCGAGCGCAGCGAGGATCTCGTTGATACACATTCGATCCTGTATTGCGCGGCTGTTGCGGCATGTCGTTTAGCTAACGTCAAGTTTCCAAATTCTGACGGGGCTACTCGACCAAAACCAACCGTACCAGCCTGGCAGTGCAGGATCGAACGTCGTGTAGATGAGGCCAGGGTACTCATCGGCAAACTATACTGCTTCAGGGAGGGCAATACACGACCACGAGTGATGCGCTTTGTAAGGAATCAGCCCTCGAGATTACATGTCCCGTGTCACAAAGCGCATCGACTTCCTGAAGCAGAAAGTTTGTGCATGGGCGAGCCGTATTCGGCGGTATAAGCGGCGGGTTGATCGATACACACAGAATCGCATATTCCAGAGCGATGAGAGATGGGTGTATAGAGCTTGGGAGCGACCTGAACAAAATGTGACGGACGAGTGCCGCCCGGATGATGCCGCCACGAGTACATTCTGGCGCAACATCTGGTCAGTGCCCGTCTGTCACGCTGAGGCTGGCTGGATGCGGGATGTCGGGCGGGCGTGTGAAACTGTACCAGAAAGCAGTACTAATTACGCCACTAGACGTGGCCAGAGCAGTCCGTCCGTTACCGAATTGGAAGTCACCGGGACCGGACGGATTGCACAACTTTTGGTTGAAATGCCTAATTAGTTCACACGCCCGCCTGGCATCTCAGTTCCAGTCATCTTTAGAGTCTGGGTCGCTTCCGCAGTTTCTAACAACAGGCGTTACCCACCTGCTCCACAAGTCAGGTAGTCCCACGGATCCCAAGAATTATAGACCGATCACGTGTTTGTCGACGGTCTATAAACTTCTTACATCCATTTTGAGAGCGAAAATTAATACGCACATTGAAAGTAACTCGATTATGTCAGCCTCTCAAAATGGATGTAGGAACGGGTCCCGCGGTACTAAGGAGCTACTCCTCATCGATATGGCCATAAGCCAACAGGTTCGTCGATCCCGCAAGGATCTGTCGACATGCTGGATAGATTATAAGAAGGCCTACGATTCGGTGCCACATACATGGCTCATGAGGGTGCTGGAGTTGTACAAGATAGATACAACTCTACGCACCTTCCTTAGGTCGTGTATGGGGCAATGGAGAACGGTTCTTCGCTATCCAGGGTGTTGACGGATCCAGGGGAGCGATGAGCCTGTATGGATTAAACGGGGAATATTTCAGGGCGACAGTTTGAGTCCACTTTGGTTCTGCTTAGCCCTGAATCCTTTAAGCACACTACTTGAGGATTCAGGTCTAGGCTATCGGTTGAGGAGAGGTGGTCAGGTCATATCTCATCTCCTCTACATGGATGACTTGAAACTCTTTGCCCCAACAAATTGCAACTGATGGAGCTACTGAAGGTAACTGAAACTTTCAGTAACGCCATCAGGATGGAATTTGGTGTGGACAAATGTGCAGTCATGCATGTAAAGCGAGGTGAGATTATGGGATCCGAGGGAATTCAACTTTCGGATTCCTTACACCTTAGATCCCTCTCCTCATCCGAAAGCTATAAGTATTTGGGTATGTCGGAAGCTTTAGGCATCAACGTTGCTGACATGAAGCAATCGTTGAAGGAGCGCTTCTTTGGTCGCTTGAAGAAAGTATTAATTAGTCTTCTTTCAGGCGGAAACAAGGTGCGGGCCTTCAACGGTTGGGTCATGCCGGTTTTGATGTACTCTTTCGGCATACTTAAATGGACTCAGACTGAACTCGACGCCCTAGATAGGAGGGTCCGTACACTGCTGACCGCAAACCGGATGCATCACCCACGATCATCGGTGATGAGACTGTACATACCGCGGAAGTGCGGGGGTCGAGGCTTTTTAAATGCGAAGACCCTCCACAACCGCGAAATGTGCAGTCTCAGGGAATATTTTTTTAAAACCGAGGTGGGTATGCACCGTGATGTGGTAGCAGTGGACAAGGGACTCACCCCGCTCTCCATGGCTAAAGAGAATTGGCGCAAACCTGTGGTACTTACTACTAATGACCGCAAGGAGGTATGGCAAAGCAAGGAGCTTCACGGACGCTTCTATAGGGCTCTTCATGAGCCCAGTGTAGATTTCTTAGCGTCCGTATCCTGGCTACGTTTTGGTGACCTTTTCGGGGAAACTGAAGGTTTCGTCTGTGCAATTATGGACGAAGTTATCTTGACGAATAACTACCGGAGACATATTATGAAAGATGGGACGGTTGACATGTGTCGGGCATGCCATCGTCCGGGTGAGACCATCAGACATATTATCTCTGGTTGTTCTCGTCTAGCTAACGGCGAGTACTTGCACAGGCATAACCAAGTAGCCAGGATTATTCATCAGCAACTTGCTTTGAAATATAAACTAGTGGATTCTGAGGTACCGTACTACAAGTATGTGCCCGACCCAGTTCTTGAAAATGGCCATATCACGTTGTACTGGGATCGGTCTATCATTACTGACAGGACTATTGTCGCCAATAAACCTGATATAGTGGTGATAGATCGATTAGCGCGCCGCACAATGATTGTCGATATTACCATTCCGCATGACGAGAACCTCGTGAAAGCTGAGAAAGAGAAACAAATTAAATATCTCGACTTAGCACATGAGGTTGTTGACATGTGGAATGTGAGCTCGGCTATCATTGTGCCGATTGTCGTATCGGCCAATGGCCTGATGGCCGAAAGCCTCGACCAGCATCTCTCGAGGCTCTCGTTAGGCAGTTGGCTCAAGGGCCTGATTCAGAAGGCAGTACTCCTCGATATGGCTCGCATTGTGAGGAGGTTCCTATCTCTGGAGTCCTAACCACCGGTAGCTTGGACCCTGCTCCCGATACCGGCGGACCACTATTTTTTATATTTTTAAATGTTTTTTTTTAATGTTTTTATAAAAATATTTAAAAATGTACTTAATAAGGATGTAAATAAATAAAAGAATAATAATAAATAAATAAATGACATTCAGATATTATTCTAAAAGCATTAAACATTATGCTTGGGTGTTATGTGCAGACTGTGGCGCCTATATAAAACATTTATGAATACATATCGCACCTTTATTTCGAAACCGTTACTTAACGAAATTTTCACGAAATTGAAAATATTAAATTATATGACACGCCTTAAAAAGAAACCAATAATTTAACAAATAATCTCAGAAATATTTCTTATGAGATCATTTTTTTATTAAGCAATAAATAATAATGCAAAAACCGTAAATTATTTCTCCTGTGAAATTAAGTTTTTTTGTTAAATAACAGTTTCGAAATGAAGGTGCGATATATTATGTAATGTATAAAACTTCTCTGTTGTTACGAATCAGAGGTATCATAATTACTTACGTTAAATACATAAACGTAAACGTAAAAAAACATATTACGTCTAAACAGTGATTAGGCGATGCAAGTCATGTATAGCTTCAACTGTGTTGTACGCTACAGGTAAGAAACTTACATCGTGTAAATGGGGGCTTATCAGAGCGAAATAAGTAAGAAATAGTTTCATTTTCAAAACTTCACAGTCGCGTTTGATAAAAATAAAGTTGATCTAAGGTACATCCGTACATTTTGTCGAGTTAAGCGACCAAAATTCAAAATCAAATGTCAATTATTTAAAGGCTGAGAACTAGAACCTTTTGAACGTCAAAATTATATAAGGTAGTACCGAAACACTCTTTACATCTTCCTAGTTTTTAAGTTAGAAAGAACTGGGACAGCATGAATGGAGCAGTTAGTTTCTTCGCGATTTCCGCCTAGGTCCCAAAGTAAAAATTGTTTATAATGATAAATACAATGGCCCGTTTTCAGGTTTTCAGTTATTTCAATGACACCTTGTATACCTGAAGAATACTGCTGAAGAATTCAAGTGAACGACGTAATTTTAATTAAAATATAAATATTACACCTGGGCAAAGAAAAAACCGAATACTCTGGACGTTTTCCCAGAAATTCGTGTTTCAATTAATTTAAAAATCTTCATTTTTATTTTCTTTCAATTAGCCAGTGTAATTAATTCCAGATGAAGCCTAGTAATTTACCTACCATTTAAATATATTTTTACTTTAGAAACAAAAAATCCTGTATATTTTTTGCATGATTTGGTATAGTAAGTACACTTTTCTCTGCTAGCATACTCAATACTCAAAACAACACAACAACATAAAACAATACACAACAATAACAACAACAACAAACAACAACAACTACTACAAACCAATAACAAACACACAACAACAATATACAACATACTCATAATTTATGTTTTAATAGATTTCTATTATCTAAAGGTTGACTTATCTTTATACCATCATGGTACATCGTAATTAAAATCATTTTCAAAATTGTAGGCAGGACACCTCTAATTTTCACATACATACATAATCTCACGCCTGCTTGCCATGGGGGTAGGCAGAAGCTACAGAAAGCCACCTGCTAAGATCCTTACATTCTTCTTTTGCCTTGTTTGCGTTCATACATCCAGTCATACACACACTCCGCCGCGGTCTAACTTTTTCCTTTTGTCATATACATAATATGTTAACGACGCCACCAATAAAAACTACAAGCCAAATGAAACGACACACGATATGACTTATAACAACACAGTTCCAAGCTGATATATCTACGAAAAAAAACATAAAAAATAAGGTCAATCTTTTGAAACACCCTGTGGCTTATACAGTGTGTACCGACTCCATATTGCCACCATTCAAATCACTGCGAACCCTCATAAAATCACGAACATTAAATAAAAGCTTTTTATTACTAAAACGACAGAGATAGAGCGACTATTCGCATTTCTTTTCATCTTCTATCTCTTTCGTTAAAGAATTCCCATACTTAAGAATCAATATTCTGACTATGGGAGCAACCCCCATAGATTTACGGCCACCATTGTAAAAGGCTCGTAAAATATTTAATATGTCTTTTGTCCACAATGCAACACTGTTAACCCTTTCGTTATGGTTATGACTGAATTGGTTATAACTGGTTTTAACTGGAACGGCCCGGATGCAGACATAACTTTATTCATTTGTTTATCTCTATGTGCTCTTTGTGGTGGTAGGCAGTGTTCAGGTCAGGCTGATGATCAGAGCCTGACTGGATTAAAAACATGCCTTCAAGTGTCAGTGGTATATTATTTGTTTTCTTAGATCTACAGTTATTATTTCAATGTCTGTACGTATTAACTTATTTGTAAAAGAGGACAAGTCGGTTATTAATTAGCGGTAACAGTTCTAAGCCCAATTTACTAGCCTCATTTGAATTTGTCTTTACCCAAATGCAAGGTCACCTAGCGAGTAAATATAAAAAAATCAGAACCAGATATACTTAAATAAATAATAATATTATTATACAAACGTTCATAAACTATTTATGCCTCTAGATAAAATATCGTCGATTGATTTATAGACTGTCTAGAGGACATTCCAATCGCCATGGTGAATTGGGATTGTGAGGAAAAATACGAGTATTATATTAAGATGCTGAAAGCTGCAAAATATAGGTACATAGGAAAACAAAGAAAACCAATTTTGTTATGCAACATTGTATTGTATAGTCAATTATTGTGCTCTGAAAATGTAAACAAAATATTATAATCTTCACTTAGGGCATTCAAACTTAATTAAAGTATTTGGCAAAGGCTTGTGGCAATCGCCCATTGAGAGCGATTACCCGTTACACTTTGATACACCCTCGACGTACTTTGCAGAGTATATAAACAAACATAAAATTGGTTTTGGTTGTCAGTCAGAAGCCCGAAAATCAGGCCACTTGAAGGCTTTCCGTAGAGGATCTCATTAAATCCAATGTTGAGAACGGTAATTCAGGCACATCTGCGTAGGCTGAGAGCAAACCTATTTTCAGAAGATTATAATAACAACAAAGTATTTAATAAAACAAATACCTAAATAAAATTACACAAACAGCATTTGTTTTTTAGTAAGTAACATTAAAAGCCTTTTTCCCTAATCGAGTGTAATCGCTAGCACAGCGAGGGAGCATTTGAAGCCGTTTGTAGCTATTATTCAATATACAGTCCCGAGTACTGCACAAATACATTTAGCGGATGTCACTTAGAGCAGGGTTGGGACACTTCAGGGTAACTGTGGTACTTAGAAATGTCACTTCTGTGGAAATTTTTCTTGGAGTAGGATATTTTTAAACTTTTTCATTGGAAAAGTTATTAAGTAAGGTCTTGGTTCCTGTATAGTGTAGGTATGTTTGGTACAGACTATTTTTTCTGAAACTATTTGATTGATTAATTGAGAATTGTGGAAATTGTCAAGACGTGAAGTATAAAACCGGCCAAGTAGAAGTCGGGCTCGTACACGAAGGGTTCCGTACGAAAGACAAAAAACGACAAAAAAACATGTTTATTGTATGGAGACTCCCTTTATTTTTTTTTAACTTTATTTTATTTTTATTATTTGTTATTATAGCGGCAAAAGAAATACACACTCTGTGAAAATTTTTCAACTGTCTACCCATTACGATTCATGAGATACAGCCCGTTGACAGACAGACGTACGGATAGTGGAGGCTTAGTAATAGAGCTGCTTTGGCACCCTTTGAGTGTGGAACCCTAAAAAGAAAGGTTTTTACTAAATATAAGACTTTCGGAAGTACCTTAAAATATACGTACTGTTCCCAAATCCTAACACCATCTACACAAAAAAAATAGATTTTTCTTTGTAGTCTTCTGTGTATTTTGCCATTTTTTCGCTTAGAAATGAGTAAAAAAAGCGTAACTTGTTTAAGTTCACTGTTTTATAAATCGAAATGAAAATCATCAGCTTCATCTGCTTGCCTTTTCACAACTATGTTGGGGTCAGCGTCCAGTCTAACCGGATGTAGTTGAATACCAGTATGCCACGGTGCGACTGCCTATCTAACCTTCACAACCCAGTAACTGGATAAATCGTATTGAAGCATCACTGCACGAACAAAATAAGATAACATTCTGAAGGCATCGCAATTCGGCCCAAAAGAAAATAATTCCAGCAGTCATCAGACAAGTCCAAAAACACAAAACTACAAACATTGAGTATGAAACTACCACTTCACTATATTAGAAGCCTACATTTTTTCAGGGTGGAAGTAATTTTTTTCAGTCGCACAATAATGTTGTTCCCGTAAATTAGTTTTCTGAAAGCACTTGGGACTTTTAGTGATGGATAACCGTTGCGTTGCGTATATTTTCAGCAGCTTTTCTTTTTTTTTTTTGTTCTGTCGGTACAAAGGGATGGGTCTATTTTTTGTTTGAGTGATGCGTGACACTGTGTTTTTCGCTTTTTGGGGGTTTTGCGGTGAAGTCAGTTGGAAAGATTAGAGATTATTAGAACTATCGCAGTTAGCCAGGCTCAGCAGGTACCTGCTGTAAGCTTGTTAGAGGTTTAATATAATGCATTGCCTACTTCAAAAAGTTTCAGGAGAAGTAAAGTGCAGTTCGGAAACAATACTTACAAGTTCCCATGAGATAAGATCAAAGCATACAAATAGCTTTACTGTGTTACCTACAAAATCATTCAACTGTATGTAAAAATATCACCTATATACGTTTATACAAAAAATAAACAACCGATTTCCAAATAAAAACAAACTACAATATGAAAAATAACTCAAAAAATCAAATCATAAAAATTTATTTGCCGGATTGTGGTACAATAGATATTACAGTAAATTTAGATTCAGCATGTCTTGCCATGAAATGGCGTACATATACATTTCATGTCAATAACAATGTCATTATGATTATTATTTTAAGATTATTACTTTACAATAGGTATAGGTTCCATCGACTTATCCTCCAAATATTCCTTAATGGTGTAATATTTTTTATGAGGAATTTGGTAAATGGTTCTGTGTTATAATAACAGACATGCAGTAAACATTTTTCTTATATAATTTTAATTTTAAGTAATTTCGGGAGTCGGTATCTTTGGTTTTGTATTCTCGTTTTTGGTCACCGACTTCCGAAATTAAAGTTATTTTTCAATTGTTTTAGTGTTTATTTGGAAGTCGGTTGTTTTTTTTGTAAAAATGTTTTTATTTTTGACTTTTTAGTTGTGATACCTACCCCACACAAATTCGTATACCACTACTTGCTATGGAAATAACAGTGACAGAAAGTTAGTACAACATCATCAATATACACTAATTTTCGAAGTCGATCCACAATTGCCGGAGATATCGCGTAAAAAACATATTCAAAAAAGGACAAACAGGTGAATTGAGAACTTCCTCCTTTTTGAAGTATGAAAAAATATAGTATTCTTTAAAAAAATCATAGCTGATAGATTAGGAAAGAGTTGCAACCGACTTTCTCATATTCTTTGGTAAATGTTGAGGATTGGAAAATCTGAACCAGAACGTATAATCGCTACAGGTTCCCCTACTCCTAGTCTACTAAAATAGTCTTCAAGCCACTTCAATTATCAGTCTTACTTTTACTAAAATCTAGGCCACATTTTAACTATTCTGCTTACCCTTTCACCTAAATCAATTTATATGCAAACCCAGTCTCCCAAGCAGGCAAGCGTAAAGAAAGCCAATCTAGTGTAAAGAAAAATCTGAGCGCAAATACACATACCTACATGAACTCAGAGCTTTTCCCGTGGGGTTAGGCAGAAACTACAGAACGCCACTTGCTACGATCCTTAAAATATATTCCTTTTTCTTCGTTTACGTTCTTACATTTGGTCATACAGGCACACCGGTTGCGAGTACTATGCATCTGGTCTTTCTTACCTGACCCTGGCCTGATCTGATTTAGGTGAAGTGAGCTATATAAGGAACAGGAACATCGAAAAGGAAGGGTCCTCCGACCAGACGGGTGTCGTGTCTGGTGGGCAACTGCCCGACCATTGATGTCGGGACGTTGTATATATGCTAGTGGCGCGGTAAACTCTGCTTGCGCGATGCAGGATTTTGCGTGACGTCAGTGTGACGCGTAGCTCGCATGTGAAATTGTAGATGCCGCTACAGTGTCTCTCCCTAGCATCAGGTAAAATGACAGCTCACTTTAAGCTAACTTCACCTAAGTGAACACCATCAGTAAGGTACTCGTATGTTCTTCGTGGGCGTCCCCTCCCAGCCTTTCCTCTCAAATCTTGTAAATACCCTTTGTTAGTCGCCTTTCATTAATCCTCTCACCATGACCAAACCATCTAAGCATACTCTTTTCATTTAAATTTTGTCACTACATTTTCTTTTAAACCGCAACGTTGTCATATCATATCATTCCTCAATCTATCATTCATAGTTAATCCAAATAAATCTAGGCTATGCTTACGACTCTGCCCTCTCCTTGCACCTAAATCTGCGAACACATCATTTCTATACAAGCCCGCTAGTTTGCCAGAAACCATAGTAATACATAATTATTCTGCGAAAATTACAACTGGCTACCTGTTACAGCTAAAGAGTCACAGCCCCATGTCAGACTGATAGACAGACGGCTTAACCCTAGTTATTAATGTCCCGTTGACAGTTTGACACCCTTTGCGTATGGTATCCTAAAAATCATAAGTACAACAGGTTTTAGGTACTTCTTAATACCTATAGCTGTTTTATTGCTACCAAAATGTAGAAAAGGTTGTGGTGTTCAAATCAGAGCAAATACCAATGTGACTTTTTCATTGTATTTTCTGTGTTTATCTTGGAATTAACCGACATTGATGAAGGGAAAATTTTGTGAGGAAACCTGGAACTATAGTAAGTATGAGTCTGAAATTGCCAACCCATCTTGAGCAAGCGTGGTAATCAATGCTTCTGCCTTCTCTGTATCAAAAGAGGCCTTTGTCCTGCAGTACACAGGGACAATAACAGATTGGTATTATAAATGTAGGCCACACTTCACGTACTCTGCTGACCTCTTCACCTAAATCCATTTATATGCAAGTCTTGTCTGCCAAGCAGGCAAGCGTACCAATCTAGTGTAAAGGTCTGAGCGCAAATACTTAATCACTAATTACCTAGCCGTCATAAATGTAATTAATTTTAGCGGTATCTTCTAGTGTGGTGTAAGTTTGAAAGTGGGAGCGTTTTGAGAGAGAATTTAGCTGTTGATTCGAGAAAATGTGGTGTGTTTATAAATGGATAATATTTATTTCATGCTGGATTGATTAAGTTCATTATGGGATTGATACAGAAAAATCTTGTTTGAAAAGCTTTGAAAACCTGTGTATATTTTAACCTTTTGTTAATAAATATTATGAATAATTATTTAAAAATTACCACTGAACAATTACCCTACCAAAAAATATTTTATGTCAAAGTTCATTAACATACAGAAGTCCACAGTAAATTCAAAGACATTACCTTACGCTACGGCCATCGGATATCTATGACTATGGCTATAATTTCATAATAAAATTATTGCTCTTTTAAAAAACGTATTGCAACCAACAGATTCTATACGCCGTATACAAAACCACTACTAACCTAACCGGAAGGGTAAATATAGCGGACTGTTTTTTCGCTGATTAAATCACCAAGTCGCTAACACAACTCATTTTTTGTCAAGAAGAAAAGAACAGCGACAACTATTTAAAAATAATATAAAAACCTAAAGCCTTTAAAAAAGGTCACAACACTAACCTAATTAACTGCAAACCCTAATGAACCCATACCCGCTAGATTCTCACCCCTTGGACCTCACTAGCCTGGTAGAGGCTCTACTCAAAAACGGGGCCCCGCTCATCCCTGATATTAACGTCGGCACATGAAGGATGGCACTACACCGGAGGGAGGCAGACGCCAAATAAATATACAATGTTTCGTGGGTTAGAGTATTAATTTTAGGTGTAGAGCGCGGTTGGATGTAGCCGCTGAGATAAATATATGATGCAAGTTGCAGTAAATATTTTACGTGTCAGTTTATTTTTTTAACTTTCATGTTAATAAATTATTGTAAAATTTTACTGTACAGGCCTTTTACGTTTAGGAAACAATTATAAAATTAAACATTAACGGAGATGCGATAAAGTAGCACGTGAACTGCAAATTTCTTACTTTTTTTTGCTATTTGCAAGTCACTATCAGGGTGTACGTTAATCTAAGTATGATTCGCGACCGTAACAAATATGTTTTTATAGAATTATAATCATTAGAATCATCAATACAGTACATACATAAATGTTACTCTCGTCATTAGCTGTCAAAGAAACAAAGAAAGAAAATACTTACGTTTATTTGATGTAGAATATGACGCGAAGAACAAACACAAAAAAGAACAAGATGGGGAAAAACATGTGTCACATCTACGCAAAATGGCCAACGCTTGGCGTAATACTGTGACCCTATGAGAGACAGCCACAGCGCTGGTTTTCAACGACAACCAGCATCGTCGGCGTGAAGACGTCAACCAATGCAGCATAAAATGAGATACAAAAAGCAAATTAAATGTAAAATATATACACAATAGAAGTTTTAAATCACACACAACTCACACACACACACACAAACCTGTTCTGCCACATTTGTATACCTTGTTTCATGTATACTCTACCTTACCTTCTAATTTATATACCGTCGCCATTTAGAATATCTGTGGTTATAACGTATAATTATTTTCTCTATTCCGTCTGAATAATTAATGTAGGATTGTGAATGTTAATTTTGACGTCGTGTTGCAGAATAACAAAAGATATATTTTAATAAAGTATTGTTATGACCTGTGAAATGAGGTGGGCCGATTATTATTGTGATGTGTGTGTTAGGTAAATGTGTTAATATTAGCTGTTGAAATGGTTTACTGCTTAAACGTAACTGGACGTCAGTTAAAATAAAGGTTAGTAAAATTTTTGCTGATGAACTCATGCCATTTTTTGTGGATTTTTTATTCTAGAAATGAAATTAATGTGAGCAGTCTGTACGCTTATTATAGTATTTATTAAATTGGTATGCTCATTGCAAAATGCAAGCAACATTGATCTACATTTTTCTTAGTTAGTTAGGAACTAAGTATGCACGTTTATTTTTAACTAATTATATAATTTAAAATGTTCGCACGTTTGTTGGTCCCATGCTTTATACTCGTTAGAAAATATTGGTATACATTTTCCTACTAGCTATGAATCACGAATATATTTTATGCATCCAAAAGGATGGATAAGTCATTAATAGCAGGCAATCTAAACTGTGAAAATCTTACCAAGAAAACTTAGCTGAAGTGATGTTGAAGTGAACTGTCAATAGTTTCATCAGGTTAAATGACAGACTTTAAACACACTTGACTTAAGTTTTCATGGTGAGATTTTTTACAGAATAGATCGGCTGTTCTTTGTGACATGTCACACACACGCAACAAAATTATACGTCTTCTTCGTCTTAGTTATTTCAAGCAATGTCACACCATTTTACCGTTAACTTCCAAGAATTTTAAACAAAATAAAGTGAATTAATTCTCACTGGCTACATACCACATGTACCGTCCAACGCGGCCAAGATTAATGAAGTAGCCCACTGAATGACACTGTAGCCAAATACAACATGTAAATATATAGCAGAGAAGATATTATAAACTGAGACTTTTGAGCAATTTTATTGAAGTTTTGAAGTTCTACGCTGCTTTATACGAAGATTTCATAAGATCACGCATGTAATCCCCGACGGGTTAGGCAGAGGTATACCTATAGTACACCCACATTTCGCCAGTTATGTTTAAGTCCCATGTAATAGGAGGCGAACCATCAACTGGGCACGAATCTAGACTCCGACTGCTATTGATTTAATTAATGTAACAATAATTTTGCACGCTAGTTCTAGCGAATTAATTTAGAAACTGTTTAAAAAAAAACCCGACTTTCTGTATGTACCACAATTCTTGCAAATAAATTTCATTTCATTGAGATATACCTGATGGAAAATCCAATAACACTTTGCCCGACCTGGGAATCCAAACCTAGGACGAAAAGATGAAGGATCGAGACTTATGCGGGTGAAACCTCGGGACGCAGCTAGTATTATTATAATTAGGTTATCGTTAGTTTAATATCAATGTCAAAATTAAGTACATATCATCTTGGATTTTTTAATTTTAATATTCCATGTATTCACCAATGTCATAAAAGCAATTATCCAATAACCAACTTGTCAGCTTTTTCCTAAACATGGAGATAGGAAGTTCCATAAATGAGTTAGGTAACTTATTATACACCTGAATGGCATTAAAATATACATTCCTCCTAAATATTTGCAATCTACATTGAGGTACATTTAATTCATATTTATACGTATTCCTTTACCGATGTAATGTCAAGATAAACTCAGAAAGTGTGAATTGAAAGGTACATTGGTCACACAAAGTCGCAAATAATTCCACAATTTTATTGAAACCCAAATGACCCAAATTATTGAATATATTTAATCACAACTCGATTAAGACCATCATAACCCCTAATGCAATATTACAACAGAGCCAAATCTCCCTCAACCCTCTCTCTATTGTCATTCAATTTCGTAAAATCAATCAGGGTGCGGAGATTAGCTCTACACAAACAAACAGACGCTCCTTTATTAGTTCTGTCACCCTAAACTTTAATCCGATTGGCATTATTTAAGCGATTTGTGGTCGGTGCCAGATTTATCGATTTTCTAAGCGATAGGAAAAATTTGGTTGGATAGTTTTAAAGTTGAAGAGATCATAGTCTAAAAACAGATCTTTTTATAAAAGTAGATATTTTACAGGAAACATACTCCGGAGACGCCATTCTAGTTTTTAACCGACTTCAAGAAAAGGAGGAAGTTCTCTGTTTTATTTATTCGACTGTATTATTGTAATTCTTTTTTTAAGGGTTACCTCAGAACTTTTTTCTAGGTGAACCGTTTGTGATAATTCTTGAAAGGTGGTGCTTCTCATGTGGTTCCTTATAAATTTGATCAAGATCTGACCAGGAGCTTTTGAGCTATCCTTAATAATACGTATTTTTTTACACTTAGTATATATTGATGATGTTTTCATAACTTCTTGTTACTGTTATTTACATATCAAGTAGTGGTATACGGATTTGTGTGGGGTAGGTACCACAATTAAAAAGTGAAAAATAAAAAGTTTCTATTTTTATTTCTGTTTTTTTGGAAAAAACGTTTTTATTAAAAACGTTTTTTCCAAAAACACAGAAAAAGAAGTGAAAAATAACTTTAATTTCGGAAGACGGTGGCATAAAACAAAAATACAAAACCAAAGACACCTACTTCCGAAATTAAAGTTATTTTTCACTTTTTAGTGTTTTTTTTTTTAGAAGTCGGTTGTTTTTTTTGTAAAAACCTTTTTATTTTATTTTTACCATTTTTATTCAGATACTATCTACCGTTATCAATTTTGTCACCACCAGCGTTGCTGAGTGCCGGTTTAATGTGTATGGGTGCCAGTAAAATTTCAGGCACATGGACATTTCAGATTTGTCTTTCAGATGGTAAATTACTGAGACTTGTAATGCATCTGAATTACATATGTCCATTGGTAGTGTTGACCACTCACCATCAGGTTCCCCACATATCTGTGGGGAACATAAAATAGCAAACAGGACTTCTTTGACGTTTACAGCAGTTAGTTAGTTCTCGCACTTTCTCATAAGAAAATTAATTTTATAGTTAAAATTCTATATACAATTTTATTTTGGTTTTAAAAATCTCCGTTCCGCAATACCTCTAGAACCCAGTTTTCCTTGAGATCTGCATATAAATATGTTCTTATATATAATAAGAGAATTATGTTCGAGATATTATGCTGGCGAGCTTTGTGGTTCAAATGCATTCGTGTCACTTTGTATTCATGGGTCGACTTAGTGTGGCGATAGAGGTTTTACTATATTAAATAGGGATGGGACATGGTTTTGTTAATATCGATGAAAGTTTTTTAAATGAGGTTTGAATGGATTAGTACTTTGATTAGAATCGATAATTTCATCTCCAATATCTACTTATAAAAATAGTTGTCCAACCGTTAGATTTTCTTTAACAAAATCGGACTCACGACAAAAACAATTATACTACACTACGCTGCTTTAATTATAATTTTATTCATATAAACAATAAAAAATTCTTAGCCTAAATCCTCATTCCATGTTATTTTATCTGTAGATAAACGAACATAACAGAACACGAATCTTCCAACAAATTTCCCAAAACCGTATCAACTTATAATTTATCTAAACTCACGATTCATACCAGAAATCAAATTTCGGAGTTTCAATGGCGTCACAAGTATTCAAAGTGCTTTTGTATGGTAAATGACAATTTTGAAAGTACTCCAAGTTACTTCGGTACTTTCAGTCAAGTATTTGAGCGGCACCGAGGAATAGGTTTTGTCAAAAATTTCGAAGATATCTCCAAATTCTCTGGGTTAGAATTTCGAATAATAATTATCAGTTGTTGTTTAGATTTTGTCGGGGCACATAATTATAAACGTTTATTTAGAAATGTCCAAAATTAACCAAAGTTATCTTTGGTTTCAAATTTCGTCTAAGTAACTAAAGAATACAGCTTTGACCAAAATAGTCGTAAATACGCAGTCAAAGTTTAGATATAAGTATTCATCAAATAGAAATGATTTCAAATAGGTTCGTAAGAAATGTTGCAAATAAAATTAGTCAAGTAAGATTGTTTTTCAGTTAGCAATGTGCAATAATAATGAATGAACACAAACTACAAAATACTCATCCAAATGCTAATTTTTTCAAATTTTTGCTAATTCCCTATCAAACCGAATGGAACCGAATCGAATTATTATCTATCTAGATATATACATCAATATTAAAAGTATGTATTATAATTCCAAAAAATATCGATACTTAACAACTATCCCATCCCTAGACTTGTTTTCGCCACCGCAACACCGTATCAAAATGTATATTATATTCGATGAGTTACATTATTATTTATATTATATTCATTGTAAGTCCTTCGTCCTAACACCTATTCGTTTTTAGACGAGATGAATTTTTGGGATGGCGTTAGAGTGAACTAACGAAATGAGATATAATCATGTATAGAAACAAATTAAGAGGTCGTAAACAACAGGTTTGTTATCAAATAGTTCACTTAAATAAAATCTAAGTGGTGATATTTAAAAACAGTGCGCACACCAGACGGTCAATTCTTGTACTTAAAAATGTTCAATTCAAGTCGCAATTTCATCTCAACGACAATCAATCTCAAAAACTTGCCAAAAATTTAGGAAAACCGGAAGTAGGGGTTTTAAAACGTTGTTAAAAATACTGGAATTGCACCTTTGTTGTGTCATCAAATAGTTGAACTACTTACTCAAATAAAATCAATGCAGTGATGTAAATCAGGTTTTGCAGTAGAGTTTTGTCTCTCAGTTTGCGCTTAATAAATGTGATGCTTATGGCTTTAGTTTCTGTTTCAATATACGGAACCCAAAAACTTTTTAAGGCTTAATGTATTGACTGAACTTTAAATTACACTCCTTCGCTAGCTTAACCCTTAGTTAACTAAACAGAGATTATCTCAAAAACTTTACGGCCTAGCTTTAGCGCCACAGCTTACTGTGTAACAGACTGTAGTGAGTGCCGTATTGTGATGCTAAACAAGTCGTTATTATAAGTGGGTAGCTCCGAGTCGTGCGTGAAAATATGCTGGAATTATAGCTTGGTCACGGACTAACAAAAAAAGGTCGGACGGAACTCTCCTGTAGGCTCCCGCAGACAGGCGCGACGCGACTGCTGCTGCTCGCGCTGTCGCGTCGTGCCTGTTTGCACTTAGGACAAAACTGAAACCTTAGGATAAAACTGAGTCCCGTTTATGAGTGAATATATTTATGTGTGAGTGTTGCCGTTTTGCGCGCGTAATGGCCGACTGTCGCGTCGGCCGAGTAATGTGTGAATGTTTGCGTACAGCAAGCTGGCCGACTTGAGTGACACAGTTTTTTGCTACCCAGAATCCGTGCGACTTTTTCGTCCAAGTTGTTGGTCTACTGATAAGTTTGTGGAATGTTGTTTTTTTGCTTTGTCTATATATTTTTATGCGACTAAACGTAGACTGATTTAGAACTTGATGATCTGATTACATTATACCCCGCATGGCACAGGTTACTCAATCATATGTGATTGAAAGTTTTCTTGTTAAACTGGACTGGATGAGTACCTACTTGATGACTTGATATTATTATAAAACTGAATGTCTTAAGTAGTCAAAAAATATTATACAGGGTGGCAGGGACATCGATGCGCAACCAGTTACCATGGATTCAGTAAATGATTCCGAAACCCCTTTTTTTTTTTTTTTTTGGGTGGGAATTCATCAAATGACCTCTCCCGCTCTGGGCGGAGCGGAAGGGCGTGTCAGACTCTTACTGACTAAAACCCACCCGTGTTCCTTCAATTGCCTGTGCGCCAGGGCCACGGTAACTCTTTCGAACAATCCGCGACCCCGGCAGGATCCGCGACCCCGGCAGGATCCGCGACCCCGGCAGGTACCGAAACCCCCTGGGTTGAAATATTTCGTCCAGTTTAAAAAAAAAAAAATTGCTGTTCCATACATTTGACCGCGTAGGTATTGCACTTTTCTACGAAACATATATATATATTTTTTTGATAACCGTATCTAGAATCATGTGCTAAATTTATGGTCACAGTTTGCGCGGCGATCTGCCTGCCCTCCTTTATATTGGCAAAGAATAAAAATTAGCACCATTTCACCTCAAAAGTGAATAGAAAATGAATTGGCTCATTGTTTTTGGAACTGTGTTAACATCTCTTTAAAGAGAAATCTGTCGTATACAAAAGCCGAGTAGAAAATAAAATGGCTGAACAGAACAGAGAACAAAACGAAACATTTTACAACAACAAAACTACCGAAAACCATTTTTTACACCTAGAACTCCTCAATCAATATTGCGATATTGCAAGTACATACATAGGTAAAGCCAGCCTCAAAAATATGTATACACTGACTAGAATACAACCACAAACCATTTTGCTTACGCATTGGGTACTTAATTCTAGCTTCACTTTGATACACTATTATGGAAAACAAATTATAGGCAATCAAATGAATTTTATCGATGTATACCGTCAAACGGGGTGAATAGAGATGCAGGGGTGAATCGGAACGAAACTTTAAAAGTGATTTTAACATTGAAATAATATAGTTTGTTGCCAAAACGGACTAATGCGTTTACTGTTTTATAATTAAGGATTAAGCGCTCTTGTTGGCAACAAACTATATTATTTCAATATTAAAATCCCTTTTAAAGTTTCGTTCTAATTCACCCCTGCATCTCTATTCACTCCGTTTGACGATACATCATTTTAAGGCTGACTGTGCATACATAGGTACTGATTAATGACAGTAGCCCCCAAGACGACGGGGGTAGCTCGGATCAGCTCATTTCCCCCTGTCTGTCAACGGGGGATGAGCCCATGGAGCAAATTAACGCCCCCAGGCGATGACCGATTTAACCGTATCTTGCGAATATTGATTGAAGATCAAACGATTATGAAGCCTTTGTCATGTTGTTGTGATTATAAGCCTTACTTAGTGAAAGGGTTAATTAGATATACTTTTCTTTAAGAGTATGGCAGTAAACACTGCAAACAGTACTTTAGATGGACTCTTCAATTCTAAATTTCTATACAGGTTGACAGAAACATCGACGCGCAACCTGTTACTATGGATTCTGTATAAAAAGAAAGAAAAGAAAGAAAGAAAATACATTTATTTGCGGTAAAGATGACGCAAAGAAAAACACACAAACACAAAAAATAACGAGTTGGGGGAAAATATGCGTCACATTCACGCAAAACGGCAATCGCTCAGCATAATGCTACGACCCTATGCGAGACAGAGCCCCGATGCCCGATGCGATATGATTCTGAACGCCCCTGTGTTGACCTTTTTCGTCGGTTATTACAAAAAAAATGGCTGTTCCATACATTTTGACCGCGTAGGTACTAGGGGGTCTAGAATCATGTGCTGAATTCATGGTTACAGTTTGCGAGTCGATGTTCCTACCACACTGTACTGTTTTCCCAAGTCTAGTCAACAAATGGTTATTGACTTCCATACTTTTTATTATAATATATCCATACTAATATTATTAATTCGAAGGTAACTCTGTCTGTCTGTTATCTTTTCACGCCTTAGTGTCTCAATTTTCTAATAAAAATCTTGGTGATATAAAGTTTATATTCACAACTTAAAAAAAAAACAAAGTAAACTAGTAAATCAAAGTATTTGAGTGTAAACGTAGCCCGTTCAAGGAAAGCGTCATTTACTATTGACGTTAAACATTTTATAGTATAATTACAGAATAGTGTTGGGGCCAATCTGTATCGATTTTATCGATAAATAACAGTCGACGCTTTTAATTGACACTTTGATTACGGAATTTATTAATACCTCTGTAAGTTTAGCTTTAAAAACTGTTAGCTAATGGCAGGTTTTTTGTTTTCATACTTCATTAATGACATAAACATAACATCACGCTTGTATTCCCCGAAGGATTGGGCAGAGCCCTATACCTGGTACCTATAGTACACCCACATTTTGCCAGTGATGTTTAAGTCCCATGTAATAGGGGCCCAGTCTATTGCCATCAATCGGACACAAATCCAGACTCCAGGCTGCTACTGAAAAATGCCAGATGGAAAAACCAATAACACTTTGTTCGACACGGGAACCGAACCCAAGACCTCATGCTCAGCAGTAGTGCCATCGACCACTAGACCAATGAGGCTGTCATATTTCATTAATGCATGTGTAAATAAGTCAATATGAAAATGGTAATAGTTCAACAGCTAATAACAGGCGTCGCACTGGCGAGCGAAAGGTCGTAAGCTCAAATCCCGGTCGTTGCACCCTTGACGTAATCCTACTTCTATTACAACCATGTGAATCAAGTCAAAACGTTTATGTGAAATAGGCATATAAAAGGTCCGAAATTACCGTTTAAAAGGTTTGGTTTCAAGGGCTTTAAAAGAAACCATGACCTCAGTTTTTTGGCATGTTTTCTCAGGGATCAGTCACTAGGAAATGCCGGCGCCATTTAGTATTAAAATATTGATAAAACAATTTATTCACGTCAATTTTCAACTCAACTCAAAGCATGTATGTCAAATAAACCAATCCTGGCATTTTTGAATTGTCAAGTGGTCGGTCAGTCAGAAAGATGAAGCTGCTGAAGATGCCCATTCCAAATCGTAGTAGGTACCTATGGAGAAGAATGGGCAAGAAACTCCACGAACACTCTTTTAAATATGTACTTACATCATTTCATTTCATTATTGGACTGTTCTAAATTTAGAAATTAGAAAGTTGAACGGGTGACTACCCTGACTGGCTAACTAGGATCTTAAATAGTTCAAACTCTTAGGCCTAGATCTATAAACGTTACTTAGAACGTGCTTCGACTTAAACATGTTATCGTCTCTATTCTATTTCTATTTTTCTCTCCGACAATGGTGCCATAGAGAAGTGTGTTAAGAGAAAACTTGCAAAATAAGGAAAAAAAATTAAAAGCTAAAAACCAAGTTCCTAATGGGTAGTATTTAAACGCAAATAAAAAAAAAAACTTTCTGTATCCAAAAATAAACCGAATTCCCATCAAAATCACTCAACTCAAAATATAACGAAATAAGCAACAATTTATATTCGTGGGGCACCGCTATCTACTAGGAGAGGCCTCCTATTTCTGAATGGTGATAGTAACGATAAGGCGTAGTCGACGGAGCCCCGCTTCGCGGAGCTCCTACTTCTGGGTGGTTTGAAAAAAAATAACCACGAAGGGGATGGCGGGGTCTTTCAGACCCCGCCATCCCCTTCTAACCTAACCTGTCCGAGTCGGAGTCCTCCAAGTGCGGAACTCGCTTCGCTCTCTCTTGCATCCTAAATTCTCCTAGTGCAGTAATATTGCGTTTTGTACCGATCACGAGTGTGAGTATTATGTATGTACGCTCTGGTTAATTTGCTGTGCAGTCAGTATTTAATTTGCTGTGCAGTCAGTATTTAAATGATGGAAATAAATTGATAGGTAATTATTTATTTGATGTGCGATTAATAATATCCCGTTCCTAATTGAATTTAATGCGAAACATGTTGACAAGAATTAGTACACTGAAACAAACAGATAAAAAATATTGTTAGGTATATTCGTCTCTATCTTACACTTGTAGTTTGACCGTTGTGTGACCGTGATCGAAATAACGCTTAGCCAAAGTACGTGCTAAGTACGTGCTATGTGCTCCTTTCGATTTCGGAAAATAATTTAAGTTACCAACTCAGGGCTGCGTCTATTTGCTAGGATAGTTAACATGAATACGTTTAATTATACGTATTTATGTTAACCACACATTTCTACTAAAATGTTTTAAAATATTCTAAAGTTGAGCTTTAGTTCGATCGATTCCATTTGGTGAAGGCTATTTCCATTATAAGATCATTATTTATCAGTATTCTATTATCATACAAATTTTGACGTTCAAAAGTGCCTTTTAATGGCCTTCTTGAAATAAAATGATTTGACTTTGAGGTTTCGAACTGAATAAAAACAGAGAGTATATAACTGAAATAGACACAAGTACACACATACGAGTAAGAAATACTTAGTTTTCATGAACGTAAAATCAATTAAAAACTTACTTTTAACTTACTTTAATATAAGCAACCGACAACACTACTAAGCAAAGACAAATATCGATTACAGAAACTTCTCGAGCATTTCCCAGCCCTTTCATTCGATTTAAATATCGTTTTAACAGCACTCGGTTCAAATAACAGATTTTAATTCAGTTCCCGATCTCCGTTCATAAAATGCATTTAATATAATTTCATTACGAATTTAACTGCGGACATTATTTTAAATTGAATTTTCGAGTTTTCAAATTTGCAATCACTTTTAATAATTATTATTTTAGACGTTTTCGTTATAGCGGTTCTGGAGGAGTTTTGAAAGGGTTGGTTCAAGGTCCTTTTGGTCGTTTATGATTTTAATATTTCTTGTTTAGTTTTTTTTATTAGAAATTAATAACATAGCTAGTTTGTTTTAGTGTTTAATCATTTCTTAATCAGTTTGTTCACAGAAATAATAGAATAAATGAAGTGATGTAAAATATAATGGCCTTTTTATTATAAAAGGCAGCTTGTTTCCTTCAGTGGATCAAAAAATTGGATTAGATTTACGCTTTACTCAGTAGTCTATGTTGTTTGGATAACATGAAATACCTCATTAATAAATAACGAAATACTAAAAGCGCAGAATGGCCCCAAAAAAGCAAATAAAACTCTCAAACAGCCATTTAACCTCAACTGTTTTAATTAAATGAAATCCATTAAAAATAAATAGCACTTAAAGGCACCAATCTAGGCTGCAAGTATCCCGGTGGCGCTACAACCGGAAATGCGGCTGGTGACAGAAACCACCGGCTGCCATTACCGCGCGCCGCCTTTGACGCCACTTCCGGTGTTCAACGCCTGAATCGTAAGCGGTTCCGGTAGCCATAATTTAAGGTTTTCAAGACTTTTATGAAGAAGATGTGTTTTGAATGATTTATGGACCTTCAACCGCAGAATAATATATAGAGTTTCAGCAGGGTCAGTGTCTTACAAAGGGGTATTGTGTTACCCAGTAACGGAGTTCTATGTCCGTCTATATATGTTAAGGGTTTGATTTCCGCACTTACTCCTTCAGGTGGACCATCGTACGTGGGCCATGGCGCCCGTTGATGGTTATTCCAACCAGCCCACCTCCCTCCAGAGGTTAATTTGGTCTCCTGGTTTGTTTAGAACGCCTGCAAAAAATCTGGGTGACCAGAGGGTTTCTATTCTAATCTGGCTAACGCCTGTGCGTTCAAAGAGCACATGCGCAACGGTCTCAGCCTCTATGCATGCCCTGCACAGAGAACCGTCTGTCATGCCTATTGTGTGGAAGTGTTTGTTTAGCGAGCAGTGTCCCGTGGTGGTCCCGTCACCAGGCGAAGGCCGTTCATGTCCAGGCGTAATAAAAGCCTAGTTAGCCTGAAGTCTAAAGATGGCATAGCTTTCCTGAACTGCCTGCAGCCTAGTGTCGAGTTCTACTAGCTTTCCGCTAATGTGTAGGTAAAATTCTGTAGCCACCTGCGTAACTAGTTGAAGGTGATGGGTACGATAGGTTCGGGTCCACATACTGAAGTTCTGGATGCTCTTCTAGCTAGTTCATCAGCTGCATCGTTTCCAAGTGACCCGCTATGTCCTTTTATCCATTGCAGTGACACCGCAACACAGCGGTTTTCCGGTTAGATACCGCTACTCGTTCTAGTACATTGTGACAATCTAGTGTTTGTCTCGAGGTAATATATTTTTTTCCCTAAGGATTGGAGAACTGAGGCGCTGTCGGAGAGTATGCGTATATGGGTGTCTGTAACTTTCCTGTAACTGAGTTGTGGATGTCAGATAGGCAGACGCTCCATCCAAACTTCTGGTATTCAGCTGCATCCGGTTTCACTGGAAGTCGACCTAGATATAGTTAGGGAAAGGGTAGCATGATGATTATTATTTTTTCTGCGATTGCCGTTTTTGTTTCATTCTTTCTTTGTTTCTACGACTAGCCCTTATCCTGTGTATTCTGATGTTATAAGCTGTACAAGAATACTTCTTTAGCTCACGTCGAGCTAAAAATAAAAGTGCGTCTTACTGCCCATGGTGTGCCGGACATACGTTTAGTGCAAGATCTCTTGTCTGAAACTAACATCAACTACCTAATCATTTATAGTCGATTTCCTAGATATTGAGATGTCGCGATGGCCCAGTGGTTAAAGCCAGGTTGTGGGTTAAAATCCGGATAAGTACAAATGTGATTTATTTAATTCTTATGTACTGTCTGAGTTTATCTTGGACATTTCTGACACCGGTGAAGGAAATCATCGTGAAGAAACCTGGACTTATATGGGTTTATTTATAAACGTTGCTTTATGTTAAGTGTCGTTTAAAGGTCAAAACTTTATGGTAAAACAATCGCCTCAAAGAGATGTCAGCACAATTGACGGGGTCCGATAGGGCCGATGCCTGCCAGGGTCGCGGATTGTTTAAAAGAGTTACCGTGGCCCTGGTGCACAGGCAACTGAAGGAACACGGGTGGGTTTTAGTCAGTAAGAGTCTGACACGCCCTTCCGCTCCGCCCAGAGCGAGAGAGGTCATTTGATGATTTCCCACCCAAAAAAATAAAAAGAACAACGTTTACAAATAAAGGGTTTTTAAGGTTTGTTAACAATATGCGTCAAAAATTGCCATCCCGTCTTGAGCAAGCGTGGTGATAATACTCGTGCCCTCTCTGTATGAGAAGAGGCTTTGGTACAATTGGTTTCTGACGTTCAAAAGTGCCTTTAACGTGTATATTTGAAATAAATGATTTGACTTTGACTTTGACAATAATAGCTGGTATTATAATTTTTACTAGGTACTAGTTATGTATTGAATTTAGTCCAAGGAGCAGTATGTGTCCAAACGTCAATCCAAAAGTGACAGCTTTTCATCGTAAACTGTCACTTCTAGACGTCAAGAGACTTACTTACTGCATAACTAATGTAAATCAGCTTTTAGCGATGATGTAATTAGATCTGCCTTACGTGTTCAAAAATCTTATGATATTGGGAAACTAATAGAAGACAATACTATAGAGGTATAAGGAACAGGGTGTAAAGTTCACTGCCCATTTGTCCAACGATTGATTTCGGGACGTTGTATATATGCTAGTTGCGCGGCAAACTCTGCTTGCGCGATGCAGGATTTTGCGTAACGTCAGTGTGACGCGTAGCTTGCATGTAGCGTTGTAGATGCTACTTCAATACTAAGACGTAGTAAGTGTCTGCCGACTGAAAAATGATTAGGAATGAAAAAAATATCGAAATTGAATTTCCAACGTTCTTCATTACAAATACCTACGCCATAAGATTAAAATCAAACCGTTTCACGAAAAAAAAATAAACACAACATTAATATTTAAAATCTGAACCGACGAGACGCCATCTTGAAAGAATCCAATGTTACCAATCGAAAATTATCAATTCTTTATTCATAAAAATATACAGAAGTGTAATGTAAATCGAACGGTGGACGAAAAAAAGTTTTTTTTCTAATCTTCGTTTAAGAACATTGTAGGCTAAGGAACCTTTTGTAAACGTACCCCGAATAGATTTTGATTTGTACTTTTTAACGAAGAATATTGGCAGGTGAGAGGTTTTTTCTTCGTCTTCCTTGTAAATTTTTACTTATTCTTTTCTTTTGGAACGTTTAAATTCCAAGGTTTTATTTTTGATGGATTGATTTCCTTTGTTGGCAGTGTCTCGTGAAAATTATTAAGGTTTCTTCGGCAAACCTTCACTTTTATTGAAAGACAATGATACAGAATTAGTTGTTATACGAGCTGGTTTATTGAATACCTGGGTAAAAATTCAAACCCTCGTGGCTTTGTTACTATAGAGTGAAGCCACTGATAGCTAGTCCTCAAAAAAGGTTTACAGTTCAAATTGATTTTAGAGTTTTTATGTTACTGGAGGTAAACAAACAGATGGCCCACCAGATGATATGTGATCACAACTGCTATGGGCAGGTGTTGCCACTCTAGAGACAAAGCTAAATTGTAACAACCTTAGAGAGATACCTACCGTAAAAAAAAAACAACTCATTGCTTTACCACCTGTAACCCTTAGCAACATCTCCCATCAACTTAAAGGATTAAAACAAACCACAAGGGAGTTTAATATAATCAAACTGATGAGAACAGGGAACCGGCAGAGAGGTAAGCTTTATATTAATGAATGTGGACTAACTTTTGAAGAAGTTTAATTGCAGGAGAATGAGGGTAGATGTATGAGTTAGTAGTTGCAACTGTTAAGGTCATTTGTTTGATCCCCGGTGAGTGAAAGTTTTATTGGGTTTTTACTTTTGTACAATTTTAATTAGAGTCTGGAGTTTAAATTCGTGGTCGGCTGAGGGTCTGTTACAAGAGAATTGTAACAAAACTGATGAAATGTAGGTGTACTGTACCTATTAAACATCTCTGCTTTACCGTTCGAGAAATACAGGTGTGTTGTTAGTCTTAAGTTTTAGATTCTATCCCCGTGTTCAACAAAGAATATGGCTGGGTTTGCGAAGGGCTTTTAAAGAAATAAGAACCACATAGACATGAGGCTTTCGTGTCTTTCTTAAACAAACTTATTACAACTTTATCCAATTCAATGTTGCCCCATTTCGCTGTATGGCAGAAAGGAAAATCTGGATCCGGATATGGGTAGCTTTTCATTTAGAAAAAATATTAGACATACGCGGAGCTGCAGGCACAGTTATTTACCAGGCGTACTTACAAAAATAGGTACATACTACGTCTCCTAAAAACAAAAGTACCTGAAGTAAAGATGTAGGGTTATTGCCATCTTAAATAGATAAAATATTAAAATCTTTAATTCACTAATTCACTGTCAGACAACGTACAGCCTAAACTAATGAGTCTAGAAGCATGAAATTTTACACAAGACTTCTTTTTGTAACGAAAGTAAGCACTAATTTTGCACAAGAGTTCCTTTTGTAACGAAAGTGAGCACTAGTTTTACACAAGACTTCTTTTTGTAACGAAAGTAAGCACTAATTTTGCACAAGAGTTCCTTTTGTAACAAAAGTGAGCAATAATTTTGCACAAGATTTCCTTCTGTAACGAAAGCGAGCACTAAGGAAGGTTTATATGGAATTTCGTAACTTTTTCCGATGAGAAATCCCATCGGCAGCTCACGGTTTGTTGTTAATAATAACGTAGTCAATCATGAAACTATAGTAAAGTTTACTCTCGTGTGTACGTAGCCTAGTGGCCACATGCATAATTGTGTCAACTGGTTTAGTGCCTGGCGTTGCTTGTTCGTGCATTTTGGTAGAAATTAGTTTAACTGCTTCTAGAACTTTAGCCAGCAAACTTAGCTTTACGTGAATTTAGATTTTGGGTTTTTAACGTCTCATGTCACAGTGGTTGAAAAATAATGACTTCTCATAGGTAGGAGGTATTTTTAGCTATTTCATTAATTCGTGTATATTGCTAAACATAGTTGAAAGAAAAATGTCTCTACTCTTTCAGTGAACGGTCAAAAGAAGCTTTTCATTTGTTCGGAGTCAGAATTTGTACCCTGCATAATAGGTATGGCATTAATATGCCATACCTATTATGCAGTAGTTAGTTAGTGCGACCAATTCAGTTCGCGCGTGGTTGGTCACAGTTCCAATCTAACCTAACCCGATTGGGGTACACTGCGACCAACTGTAAGAAAAGGCCAGAAAGTTAAAAAGACGCCAATTAATTAAAAAAGTGTGCATCATTAGAAGCGTAAATTTTTTGAGAGGATAATTAATTTAAAAAAGTCTCCATTAGGAGGATAAGTTAAATATTTCCCATAACAAATAGTAACAGTTCGCTGCCTGAATACTTATTTATTTCTTTTGTCGTACTTCAAAGTCAAGTCAAAGTCAAAGTCAAAGTCAAATCATTTATTTCAAATAGGCACATAAAAGGCACTTATGAACGTCAAAATTTACAAAAAAATAGAATTGATTCTAGTTGCCCCTTCCAAAAGGTAGTTTCGTATGGAGAAGAATGGGCAAGAAACTCCACCGTTACTCTTTTAAAATATTTTATATTAGTTCACATTAATTATGTAATCATATGTGAAGACGATGCACCTAGAATAAAATTACTATACCACAATAGGTAAAAAGAATTAAATATAATGCAAAGGCAGGTAAATTAATTATGTGATAGATACATGGTGCTCGATACATGGTGCTCGTACTTTTGTCGTACTTCGCTGTGCGTTTACGACTACTTTCAATGCAAGGTAAGCTGCTCGCTCCCTTTAATCTACATGGAATTAAAACATCAACTAGTGAAATGTGGATGTACTATACACGTCTGTCGACCTTTTTGGGTATTACAAGCGTAATGTTATGTCGTCATGCTTGGCAGATTGGTAATCACAGTGTAGGTATTAGCGAACGAGCGTCTAACTCTAACTATATTTTGGTATACAATGAAGCATAACTATTCTATCCGAGAAAACCTTCTAACCACTTAACCAACCCTTCCAAGAGATCTAAGAACTCTGCCTACCCTCAAGGCACACTACATCTGTCACACTACTATGGCCCAAGTGGTCGGCTCATTAGGAGCCTAGCAGTGAATCCAGCACAATGTTCTGTTCATAACCAAAACGGGGATAAAATTCTCACAATTTAACTACCAGGGCCCTATTTAATATAACTGACAATGCGACCAATTTGTTAAAAAATGACAATCACATTTTCACGACAGGTGCTGTATATTAAAGCAGAAATCTATGAAAAAAAACTAAACAAAATTGTCGGATTGTCGCCTGTCGGTTTTATTAAAAAGGCCCCAGAGCTTAGAACTCTGCCTACCTTCAAACCCCCTACTTCTTTCACAGTACTGTGACCCAAGTGCTCGGCTCATTAGGAGCCTAGCGTCAACTATACTTGTGGCACTTCAACGTTTGTTATCTCTCAAGTCTTCGGGACTACTACCTGTACTGAACGACGAACAATGTGGATGAGAATTACTCGTTTACTGTGTTTAGGGCTGAAATCTTGACTGGCTGGTTCTGCTTTATTAAAGTGTGAAATATTAGTATTTTTAACCGACTTCAAAAAAGGAGGAGGTTCTCAATTCGACTGTATGGTTTTTTAAATATTTTTTTATGTGTGTTAGCTCAGAACTTTCTGCTGGGTGAACCGATTTGGATGATTCTTTTTTTATTTGAAAGCTGGTACTTCACATATGGTCCCATTTAAATTTGATCAGTTCTGACCAGTAGTTTTTGCGTTATCCTTAATACTCCGTATTTTTTCCACTTAATTTATATTGATGATGTTATAATAATTTCCTGTCACTGTTATTTACATATCAAGTAGTGGTAAAAGAATTTGTGTGGTGTAGGTACCACAACTAAAAAGAGAAAAATAAAAACATTTTTACAAAAAACAACCGACTTCCAAAAAAAACACAAAAAACGTGAAAAATAACTTTAATTTCGGAAGTCGGTGTCTTTAGTTTTGTATTTTCGTTTTTGGCCACCGACTTCCGAAATTAAAGTTATTTTTCACGTTTATTTGTATTTCTTTTTTTGAAGTCGGTTGTTTTTTGTAAAAAATTTTTCTTATTCATAACCACAAGAAAAAAATATGTTTTACAACAGTTTCTTTAAAACAAGCTTACAACAAGCAATTCACTGTACTACAATATTGGTATCGTAGAGTTTCTAATTTATGTATCCATTCTACATTAATTAATAAAAACCAAATACCATTGCCTTCCATTTTACCCACCACGTTTACAAGCCACACACCGAAAACATACCTTACAATACTGTTTTCTTAACACAATGACACCTGAAATACAGATTATAAATCATATTATAACAAAAGGATATCTCCAGGACGCGTCGTTATGAGGAGGTGTAAGGGGGTGTAAAAGGGGGTGTTTGACTTCAGTTGAGATAACATGGCAGGTGTTGCTAAACTTGGTGACAAATTACACCAGGGAAGCGGGTATAGTTAGATTTATATTTTATGTGATATTCATGGAGATTTGAATAGCGTGGGAACCAAGTTTTAAGGTGAGATAGAAAGAAAATAGTAATTGTTTGAAAGAAATACTTTATAATCTTAGTTTTGTGTAGGATTACAGTTTTTTTGCCACTAAATGATAAATGATAAATGATTTTATTTCTGTAAGTAGGTTTGTACAAACACTTTTACACGTCAATCATATTTGAAAAACTAGATGAGGTCGGCGTTTCCTATCTGACTACTCTGAGAAGAAAGGCCGAAACAAACTCAGAGGTCACAGTCTCTTTTACACATGACATAATCTTGGTCAGATCATGTGAAGACCATGTAGATTTGTGTCGGAAATGGTCTTTTGAGGAAAAACCACACAGATTGAGTGGACCTGTCCAGTCGGTACACGTTTGTCAGTAATCGTGCAGCTCAACTCAGTGCTACAATCCTAGTGGAATATCCATAAGAACTGATCTTTAACTGTTCTCATCTACGCTTTTCCTATTCATCGATACATACTTTTTAGTTTAGTTACTTTCTATTTTGCTTTCTCGGACGAATTACAATATCTAGGTACCTAAATCTAAAGGTTGATAAGGAACAAACGACCGACTGTTCAGTATATCCTCACTCAACGAAATTCTCTTAGTGTTAACAGAGATAGAGTATTCTTTCATTGGTTTATCCATACTTACATGTCACGAATATCAAGAAAAACATGCTATCGCTTCAGTTCTATGTTCATTTGGTCTAAACTTAAGACTTTATGCAAACTTAATATAAATAAAAATTAACATTGTAATAACAAACGAATTTACTCCTTTAAATCTCAACAGATGCAACACAAACTCTAACTGCAAACAAATACAGAATTTCCAATATTGATCTATAAATTAAATGTAAATTCTCGCTTGAATTTTGAAGTGGTCTCAAATAATCAAATGAGCCCCTAAACGCTGAATGTTTGGACAAAGTTTATATTTAATATAATACTTTTGGAATGCAATTAGCGTACTCGTAATTTTGCATGTTTATTTTCAAGTTTATTTCAATAAGCCTTCAAGTTTTTGTGTGGACTAAGGCGATGGATGTAGCGTTTTGCGATACGCGGAAATCATCGCTGTTTTATCAACTGATGCCACTACAGTTTATTGAAGATCTTGGGTAGGTAAGAATCAAGCCTTCCATGAGTCATTAGGTATAATAAACATTATTTATGCTGATTTTATGCTGTGACGTCGGTTATCTTAAATGATTTCAGAGCAGAATCAGCTGCTGGCGTCAGCTAACATTAAAAATGAGAATACAATTAGTCAGAAACGGTATAAAATTGAGAAGATTGGGAGCGAACAAAAAATCTTGGCCCATGTGTAAAAGGTCTTTAGAAAGAATGTCCAAACAACAAGGATTTAACACCAACATGCTCTTTTTATCAGATGGAAATGGAATACCATTATTATTGACGATTGCTTTCCCTTTATTCATCCTTTCGAATGTCAGCTAAGCTACAAAAATTCGCACCATTAAGAATATTAAATCGCTGCCGTTCATCACTCACACCATTGCACAAATCGCGCATCAACCGAGCGTAACGAATACTTCGCGACGTTTGTTAATGAGTGAAGTTTTTAGCAAACGTTCGGTACATAGGTGTAGGTAGGTACGCGCGAAGTTTGTATGAGGGTGAGGAGCAACCCCCTCGTCACTCGCTAATCGTGACAGGAGTGTACGGTTTATTTATTTACGGTCGTGGAGATAGAATGATGTGCAATGATTTTCTAGGGTTAAGATTTTTACCGAACTGGCTGGATCAAGGCAGTGTACGGATTTTTGCAGTACCAGAGGAAGATGCATTGAGAAAAACTCTCCTAGAGAAAAAGCTTTAAAGTCTCAAGTGCCTGCTATGGCACAGATATGGTGTTTGAACCAGCCAGGTAATTGCGAGACACATTTTAAATGGTAGTGCTTTTCATGTTAACACTTCAACAACATTCATTGCATTATTTCGTTGTCGAGCTGGCGAGTTTTTAAACATAATAATATGAAGCAAGGGTTAATATTTTCCTACAAAATCCTTCGGATTGTGCTACAAAATGTGTTGCGCAATTGGGCAGACTTACCGCTGACAATGTTTAAAAAAATAGTTTTTAAGAGATATTATACCATTAAGGGCTATTTAGAAGACAAATCAATAGCATCTGTAATTAATTTGTAAGTTAGATTAATTGACATTGCTGATTGTTACATTTGCACGCCATGTTATGGCAGGATAGGCAGAAACAAATTTACTGTAACACCTCATGAACCATATTCCAGTAAATAAATATTTTAGATTGATTTGATTTTGATTTGGGATGCAAAACACAGGTACGCTGTTTGGCGGCATAAATTGGTATGGAGGGAGGTATTTTCGAACTCCTTTTGTGAGTCTATTTGTATGTCAATATCGATCCCATAACATTAAAAAAATGCACTGTAAATAATCTTAATGAATCAATTAAAAAAAAAGTGGTTGAAGGCATTGTCCTAATAGGAACAGAAAAGGTTAAATATTCATCTATATTTTATACATTTGATATCTCAAAGTTGAAGGCATCAAATTTATACTCAGGAGAAAATACTCAAATGGAAACGATTTATAAATACGGTTCTCAGTTTACGCTGAATGAGAGTTTACTGACTTCTGATGGAGCAATAAGCGTGAATACGCTATGATAAAAAGTAACAGTCACTCTTATGGTACCAGCAAGGGAGAATATTGAATGACACAAATCAAAATGATCACCATTCCAAATACTATAGGGATTTCCTACCATACAGTATGAATTAAACAAGCTATAGGTATTAGTACTACGCTGATTTTAAGTCTACATGTTTTACGGGGGAATTATAACTATGATTTTACTAGCTGTTGCCCGCGACTTCGTCTGCGATCTAGGATTAAAAGTAACCTATTTCCTTACCCAGGTCATGGTCTATATGTGTGCCAAATTTCATCCAAATTCGTTCAGCCGTTTTAGCGTGGAAGCGTCACAAACAAACTTTCTTTCGCATTTATAATATTAGTTAGGATTAGGATTAGGATACTCTAATTTTTTCGTGTTTCATATTGCAATTACAGAGTTTAAAAAAATAAGCAGACATCTTTGGAACTAGAGATTGTAGCATACATTTTGTTTTTACAGCACAGCTTAGCATAATCAGCCTGTAGGTACTGCTGGGACACAGGCCTCCTCTCTGTGAGAACGAGTGGGCCATAATCCACCACGAGGGCCCAGTGCGGGTTGCTGGATGTCACATATTATGTCTTCCAATTTTTGGTTCTAAGACATACTGATGAGGACTAAGACCTCACGATGTTTTCCTTCACTGTTTTAAGAGCAGTATTGATGAAGTAAACCAAAATAAAAAGCCAGCCTGGGTTCAAACCTACGACCTACGCCACGTAAGTTGAGGCCGTTACCACTGGGCCGCCACTGCACTATTTTGTTTTTAATTCAGGTTTATTTTCCCCAAAACCTCTTCGTAAGGGTTGCTTAACGTCAGTATTACTTTTAAAAGTTTTTACCAACTTGTCTGAGACCACAAAAACTTCATAGCTTGTCTCATTTAAACTCCAACGACAACCCAACAAAAACTGCTGCACAATACTTCTGTTATATATAAAACTTTTCATTTTGCGACAGTCATAAGTTTATTTTCCATTTTTCCAACAACATGGCGTGGATGAAAAGGCGTAAAACTAAACTAACAATAACAATACTACAACTTTTATATTAAAACATTGAGAATTACCACTAAATTCGTCTGGGAGGAACAGGAAATGACGTCACATATTGCAACGCTGCGTTTTAACCTTTCAGAATAATTATATGAGCTATTTTTGGTACCTCTAGAGTTAGTACCGTCAAACGGGGTGAACAGGGATGCAGGGATAAATCGAGACGAAACTTTAAAAGGGATTTTAACATTGAAATAATATAGTTTGTTGCCAAAAGGACTCTAATGTGTTGACGGTATTATAATTATTAACGATTAAGTGCCCTTGTTGGCAACAAACTATATTAATTCAATGTTAAAATCCCTGTTAAAGTTTCGTTCCAATTCACCCTTACATCCCTATTCACCCCGTTTGAAGGTATGAGTTTTCAGAAAACGGCTCATGTCCTGGCAAAGGATTTATGAATCAGGGAGGCTGGTAACGAGACTGTCTGTCCATGGTATTTACATAATCATAAAGCAATAACTCTTTAAATGCACCCCCATAGGTGTTTAGAAAAAACAGATCACTATTCTCGTTTTCCGATTGATCCGATTGATGTGATAACTCGAGTTTCGAGTCTCGGATAATTGCAATAAATACATAGAAGAATGCTGGTTATCATCTTCTTAACGTTATCCCTAAGAACCTACCTACCATTTACATTTACTACCAAAATACCATTTCAGATACCAATCTACATGGTCTTCGCATGACCTGACCAAGATTATGTCTGGACTTTAAAAGAGACTGTGACCTCAGAGTTTGTTTCGGCCTTTCTTCTCCGAGTAGTCAGATAGGAAACGCCGACCTCATCTAGTTTTTAAAATATGATTGACGTGTAAAAGTGTTTGTACAAACCTAATTACAGAAATAAAATGATTTATCATTTATCATTTACCTTTTTACTGAATCCACGGGATGCGGCTGACGTCACGATAAGTTTAAGTGAAATAGACATTACACTACGTTATAAAACGATACCAAGACATTTTTCAGCACTGTATCTTCCCTCCAGGTAATACATTATCTTCCTAAATTCCTCCTAATTCCCAATTGAACACAAGTCGATAGAAAACTAGAAACACGTGTCCTAATCAAAGTTTCCCTCAAACTCAATTTACAGCTGAAATGCTCAGTGCTCAATCCGAAGCATCGCTTGCAGCGAGCGCTTTTTCAAACAACATACTTTAGAGAAAATCTAGAAAATTTTAGTTTTAAACCAAGTTTATTTCATTTTCCTCTGGGTCAGCTGAAGTTCTAAACGATGTGACCATAAATATTTTGATTTCCTGTGGGTTTGTGAAAGGGGTTTATTGCGTCTTTCTCGAATGTAGCTAGAAAGAAATGAGACATCAACGTAAGAATGTTACAAAAAAAGCCGGCCAAGTGCGAGTCGGACTCACGCACGAAGGGTTCCGTACCATTATCTATAAAAACGGCAAAAAAATCATGTCTGTTGTATGGCAGCCCCCTTAAATATTTATTTTAGTCTGTTTTTTAGTATTTGTTGTTATAGCAGCAACAGAAATACATAGTCTGTGAAAAGTTCTACTGTCTAACTATCACGGTTCATGAGATACACCCTGGTGACAGACGGACGGACAGCGGAGTCTTAGTAATAAGGTCCCGTTTTACCCTTTGGGTACGAAACACAAAAACTATTAGCTACTGGACTACACTTACCCCTACCTTAGTTATGTATTTATTCTAAGTGAACAATATGTTCTTTTAGAATAAATAAAGATTTTTTAAACCCAAATGAGTGTTGTTTTGCACCATTATCGATAGCCTTGTAAACTAATAACAATATCGATACTATTGATAGTATACTTTGACACTAATGATGACTTTTCCCTTATCTCAATTTATTCTCAACATCTCTTTTTCCTCCATATTTCTCTATTAGTCGTCATTTCGGTACTCACCCCCTTTCTAGCCATATTTTGACTCTAATAAAGTAAAGCAAAATAAAATCATTTATTTCAGTATTCAAAATTACAATATGTAGGTATCGTTGGTTCCAAACTAAGCACAGCCTGTATCTCGGGCACCATTAAACAGCTACAACTTCTTTTTAAGCTATTGCATAGCTTTTATCGCGGGCTTTGAGCGCGGCGACCGAATCAAGAAATTCCGTAACGAAAAGAAAAACCTAACACTCCCCACTCCGCCTACCATGTAGCTCGGCCGAGCGTTCGCTTAACGTGTATGTATATGGTACGACTGTACGAAGCTCGCACGGATCGAGACGAGCTGCTCCGAAATCGGACGAATACGTAAGCAGCTGTTTGTGAGAAAGTATATAGGTGTTTAGATATCTATCATATCTTTATAATGCCACCCACACTCACCGCATAAAAAATAATATAAAAATATTTTAAACTATATTAACTTCTCATTTCTTCAATAAAAGAAACAAAAATGTTATCTTATCGGTCACCACGCTCAAAAAGTGTAACTTGAATTAATAGCAAAGAAAAAACTTGAATTAATATCAAAGAAAAAAAATACTGCATAAATAAATTATTATAATTGCATAAGTTGATAAAAAATGCTATGCAATAGCTTTACCGCGGCAGTCCCCGAGTGCCACACGTGTTTTTTAATTTTATTTTTTAATTGAATTAAAATAAAATAAATGTTGAAATTGGCTACAGTTAAACTAGTTAGCCTCATCGATACAACAAAATTAAATATACAAACAAAAAACTAATTAATTAAGGGAAAACTAATATCATTTCTCATAATTGATCTGGGTTTATAATTATGTGTTTTTTTTTTTCCAAATAAATCAATAATCAAATTTAAATATATAAGATAAAACTTGCTATGATTTCCGTTTATGCACCATTAAATAGGCACTTACCTACAATATTTTGGTAATTTTTAAATAAAATAAAATTTAAATTAAGTTTAAATTGACTACAATTAAGCTAGTTAGCCTCATCGAGACTACGAACCGAATTGTACAAACAAATAAAACTAATTAGGTGTGTTTATAAATATAGTAACTATTTTTAAGGTCACAATAATATCAATATTTTTACTAATACCGTATGATTTTAGACTACTTTTATTTTTCTCTAAGAGTAGAAAAACTGAACAGGGCCTTTTCAAATACCTCTAAAAGGGCAGCCTTTTAGAGGTATTTGAAAAGACTTTGTTCAGTTACAAACTTTAATCGCTTGATATCTAGGCAGGTACAACTCCTTTCCTAGTCATGCTGGTACCTGCTTTTTAGGGTTCCGTACCCAAAGTGTAAAACGGGACCCTATTACTAAGACTCCGCTGTCCGTCCGTCTGTCTGTCCGTTTGTCACCAGGCTGTATCTCATGAACCGTGATAGCTAGACAGTAGAAATTTTCACAGATGATGTATTTCTGTTGCCGCTATAACAAAACATACTAAAAAATAGAATAAAATAAATATTTTAGGGGGCTCCCATACAACAGACATGATTTTTTTTGCCGTTTTTATAGATAACTAGCTGCCCGCCCCGGCTTCGCACGGGTTGCGGTACTTATCTACGGCGTACCCTACCTACCTACCCTACCTACCTACCCTACCTACCTACCTACCCTACCTACCTACCCTACCTACCTACCCTACCTACCTACCTACCCTACCTACCCTACCTACCTACCCTACCTACCTACTCTACCTACCTACCCTACCTACCTACCTACCCTACCTACCTACCTCCCCTACCTACCTACCTACCCTACCTACCTACCTACATCCCTAACTCCCTACCCTACCAAAAAAAAAAAAAAAAAAAAAAAAAAATATATAATAATAGATGTTGGCCGATTCTCATAGATACCGGATAAGCACAAAAAATTTCACCAAAATCGGTTAAGCCGTTTCGGAGGAGTATGGCAACGAAAACTGTGACACGAGAATTTTATATATTAGATGGTACGGAACCCTTCGTGCGCGAGTCCGACTCGCACTTGGCCGGTTTTTTATTATTTAATGTAAACTAAATCTAATTCACCAGAAAACAGTAAAATATAAAATGTAACTCTGTCCCTAACCAGTAACTTAGGTACTAACGTAATGTACCTAACATAAATAACAACCACAACCGCCAACGGCCTCTGGTGTCATAACTCAAAAGCTGTGACATTGAACCTTTTTGGTGAATTTATTAACATGTCATATGCTAGCCAGATGTCTATCCTTAAGCCCGACGTTATATTGTTCTTTTTAATTTCCCAGCAAATAGGTTTAACCAGATGTGGGGTAATGTTGATCAAATGGGCAGTATCCTGTTTGTTATGTCCCATAATATCACGCTTGCGTTCCGTTATGGAGTAGACAGGGTGTTTATTACACGTACATTTTGACAGTATTGTTTTTGAAAGACTAATTGGGAGCAAGTATATCGTCATTCATCATTAACATTATTATCATAGTTTCAATCAAAAGACGTTTACTACTGGACACAGGCCGCCCCAAATCATCGCCACATCAACCGGTCCTGTGCTTCTCGCACTGGGCATAAATCCAAACTCCGCAGAGCTACTGAGAATTTACACAATCATACAACACAGTTTTAAATGTAGATATTATCAGATTATTAAATAAAGTGCTACTACAGGATCGTAGGTCGTCAAACGACCAACTTTATCCAACTGTCCAAATTAAGCGAAAACCCTGAAGGACTATAAAGCTATTTAATAAGTCCAAACTTTATGAAAATACAGTAAAGTGATCGAAATAACTAAAAGATTAGTTGAAGACGTCTGTTGATAAGGACTCTAAAAGTATTCATAATTTAATAATGTAAATTCTAGTTACAAAAGGGTTGATCAAGAAAATCCTTGAACTACTTGACTATTTGGAATTAATGTCTACCCTAACTTAAGAACTGTAATTTTACAAAACAAATCTGGCGAAGGTTGTTTGTATTATCATCTGTTATATCTCTGTCTGGGGAAGTACTACACCCACACCTATTTCTGCCGCCAAGTAACGTTGCAGTGTTTTGGGTTTAGGGATATGGCGTCTACATAATTACATACACATGACATATTTTAGCGATGTCTCGGGGTTGGTACCACACCTCCGATGCCTCTGCTTTTGCATTTTCGTAGACAGTAGTGACTAATATTATAATCAGCGGGTCACCTGCTTGTTTGCTTACAAAAGAACAAGTAAACTTTTCAATACTTAGTTAATAGTCAGTAATAGTTGCTAGAAATCATAGAAAACCATCACCACCAGCAGGAGCAGTGGTGCCCCACTGCTATATAAAGGCCGTGACTTACGAGTTGTATGTTGTAAGTTCAAACCCAGTCAGGCGCTTTACGTGGTGCACATTATTTCATCACCACTGCTCTCAAAATGGTGAAGAAATACATCTTGAGGAAACCGGCATATCCTAGAACCGAAAACTCGGAGATATGTGACATCTTACAACCCGCACTGGGTCCGCGTGGTGGATTACGGCCCACTCCCTCTCATTGAGAGAAGGCCTGTGTCCCAGCAGTGGCAACATCATAGGCTGATTATGCTGTATCACCACCACCAACCACCATTTACAACATTATACACTAAGCAACATTATGTTCTTTAAATATCCCTAAAAAGGAGTTTCCGACTTGGCTACAGAGTCGTGAAATCGTATTAAGATTAAATGCTCCCCCAAATCCTTGCTCGCTTGATTTCCCTACGGACTGTAGAGGCGGTAGTCTTTAGTATTTACAGATGAAATTTGGTGCTTATCTACCAAAATAATACCAAATAGTTACCTGTTACAAGACCCATAGGATTCTGGGTGCTTGTTTTTAATCAGGAAATACATCATTCGAACTTGTGTCTGAAATTTAAGAGAAAAAATAAAGAAATGATTTAATATTTTACATTTTATCATAGTTTTAATCAGTAGTAAATTTTTTGACCAATTTTTTTTTTTCGACCATAATGCCATTTATGTCTTTCTTTGTGTACTAAGTCTGGTTTTAATTCCTTGTCATTATTGACAGACATCTAATTCGATAGTTTAAACTTCACAAGTACAAAAAATGTCACTTGTGTTATATAGTTATTTCCGGATGTGCTGTTTCGATACCGATACTAATAATGTGCGTAACTTCCACCCACATTTTTCACGGCCTTTCATTGTTCACATTTCACTAGTAGTCACGACGTATCGACGATAATCTTATTTTACGTTTTCATGATAGTTACCATCGAAATACTAAACTAATTGCAGATTTCTAATATTCCTGTTGACCTTTACAACTAATCTATAAACTGCCTGTGAGTGGGTTCACTTCAACAGTGCAACGAGAGGACGTTATGAAATATGAAATTCATAAGGATTGACTTAGGTAAGCGTAGAAGCCAACTTCATACTAGTTGTAAAAAACGCTAGGAAGATAATCAGTACCGTCAAAGGTCACTGTTGATCTATAACAGAAAGAGAAAAACCCAAATTTCAAAAACCAAAAACCGCTTATAAACACAATACACATGTTTACATCCACATAAAATGACCGCATGTCTGTAGAATAAGGCAGCTCCTTTGACTAAACTTTGAGTGTAGCTGCACAGTGCAGCAGTATTCTGTTTGCTACAAACGAATCTGTCAAAATTTGTCAAACAAACCTTTAATTTATCTATTTTTTTTAATGTGTTTGACATTAATTGTCGTTAAGATGAGATTGCGACTTGAATTTGAACGTTTTTAAGTACGAGAATTGGCGTTCAGGTGGTTATGCTTTCATTATTTAATAGAGTAGGTACGACAATTACATTACATTAGAACTGGGGCACCCAAATCAGAAACAAAGCCCACAAATAAACACAAAACACACATACACCCCCCACAAACACATATTTACACCCACATAAAATATCCGTATCTTCGTACAATAAGACAGCTCCTTTGACTAAATGAACCATCCTTTGAGTGTAGCTGCACCGTGCAGCAGTATTCAGTTCGCTAGTTAAGCTGAACACAAATACTTGAGTGTGTCGGCTTAAATACCAGATACGTGTAGCTTGAGAAGCGGTGTTAGTAATGAGCGGGGAGCGAGTGAATTAGGGTTGGTAAATTTGTGAATACGAGTATATGTGATTTAAGATAGTTGGCCAAACTAAGAGACAAAAATAGCGTTGAAAAGTGATGGCTGTAATCTCGCTATGCCTTAAAAAAATAATTGCTACGTGTAAAATATCTAAGAGATCTACTTTAATTAAGCCTGTTCTTAGGTAAGGTAAATGCAAACGTGCAAGAAATTATCTAGTTGTTGAACAAAGTGGAATAGTTACATGTAGACTGCAAAAGTATACGTTGAATGATTGATTGACTCCTAATTAGATCTAGATATCTCATAAACTGACTGAATTGTTTATCTCCACTAAGCCAGCCAGCCAGTTTGAAAACTTTATAACTTGTCCATAAAATAATTGCTGCTCTTTAATAATTATTCCTGACTCGCAAGTGAAAATTGCTGGCTTTTAAAATTGTTTTTGTTATTCAACACGTTTATATTTCGATTCATGTATGACAAGACATTTCGCAAAAGCTCATTACTTACGCCCTACTAAGGCTGCACTCAGCGCTATGCGCCATACACACAGATACTTTGGAAATTGAAATAGCCCGCATGTTGTAGAAAATGCCTCAATACTTCGCGTTACTAAGTTCAGCTTAAGACGATATTAACTGCTTGTCATTCTTCATAAACTTAACTATTTTAATACATCGATTTCTGATGCAGCGGGAATTTACTTAAGCAACTTTGTGAATACAGAAGTTTAAGTTAAGTCTGGCGTGAATATTAGGAATATGCAATATGCATGTAATGTGTTCTTGAGAGCAGTGGTGGCCCAATGGTATCGGCCCTGACTTACAAGTTGTAGGACGCGAGTTCGAACCCGGACAGGCACTTTACTTTGTGTATTTAATTTCATCACCGCTGGTCTCAAAACGATGAAGGAAATCATCGTGAGGAAACTGGCATATCCTAAAACCAAAAAATTCGAAGACATGTGACATCTACCAACCCGCAATAGGCCCGCGTGGTGGATTACAGCGCACTCCCTCTCACAGAGAGGAGGCCTGTGTCCCAGCAGTGGGAACGTTATAGACTCATTATGTATGTTTGTTTTCTTAATATTGTAAATATCAGAATAACAGGTACTTGTTGTGACATTATATTTATTAAAACTTGATGCACAAGTAAAAACAAAACTGTACAAAGGTTGACTTTATGCCTGAGGCATTTTTTACCAGTCAACCTTAGGGTGATGCGGAGACAAAACATGGCAGCTGCAACATAAGGGATGGATAACTCGAAAAAAAAATACTAATACATAGATACATACATACTTAGAACGAAAATAAACTTTGTCAAAACAAATAACGATAGGAAGAGGAGAAATCGAATCCAGCAAATCAGCGCGGGGATGATTCTGCCAGCTTCTTACGAATATGTTCACGTGCCTTCACTTTAAAAGATAACCGACTGGTTGCCGTCCTGATGTCCAGAGGGAGCGCATTCCAAAGAAAGACTGTCTGGACAAAGAAAGAAGAATGAATGAAACCAGAGCAGTTAGAATGACATCGTAGAAGGTGATTGTTGATGGAACGAAGACATCTTGTAGTCGGTAACAATTTAGTAGGTGTTAGTACAGTCAGGGAAATTAATTGGTAATTAAATTGTATTTAATTAAAATCAATTTTGCTGTGTTATAGCCGTTTCATACAACTATCAAATAATATATTAATAATACCTATAATTAGTACTTGTACGCAAGTAGGTATTGCAAAGCAAGGACCTTCACGGGCGCTTCTATCGGGCTCTTTATGAGCCCGGTGTAGATTTCTTAGCGTCCGTATCTTGGCTACGTTTTAGTGACCTTTTCGGGGAAACTGAAGGTTTCGTCTGTACAATTATAGAAGAAGTTATCTTGACGAATAACTACCGGAGACATTGTTACGGGATTGTTGACGTGTGTCAGGCATGCCACCGTCCGGGTGAGTCCGCGAGACTTATTATCTCTGGTTTTCTCGTCTGGCTAACAGCGAGTACTTGCACAGGCATAACCAAGAAGTAAGGAATAATCACCAGCAACTAGCTTTGAAATATAAACTTGTGGATTCCGCGGTACCGTATTATGAGTATGTGCCCGACCCTTTTCTCAAAAACCTTGTCACGTTGTACTGGGATCGGTCTATCATTACTGACGGGACTAATGTCGCCAATAAGCCTGATATAGTGGTGATAGATCAATTAGCGCGCCGCACAATGATTGTCTATGTTAGCATTCCACATGATAAGAACCTCGTGAAAGCTGAGAAAGAGAAACAAATTAAATATCTCGACTTACCACACAAGGTTATTGGCATGTGAAATGTGAGCTCGGCTGTCATTGTGCCGATTGTCGTATCGGACAATGGCCAAAAGCCTCGATAAAATATCTCGAGGCACTCGTTAGGCTGTTGGATCAAGAGCCTATTACAGAAGCCAGCACTCCTCGATACGGCTCGCATTGTGAGGAGGTTCCTCTCTCTAGAGCCCTAACTACCGGTAGCTTGGACTCTGCTCCAGATACCGGTGGACCACAATTTTTGAATATTTTTAAATGTTTTTATAAATATACTTAATAAATTTGAAAATAAATAAACGAAATAATAATAATAATCCATTTATTTCAGGCGTCGCAGGCCCATAGATAAATATCTTACATACATATACTATTTTTGTTACAATAACATCAAATTATTGAATACGAAGTGATGACTGTGTCGGCGTCGTGTTGCGCTGCGTGGTGTCGCGTAACCTTCCAGGAAACCGGCGGTACGCGACACCTTTTGGCCAAAACTCTCTTGCATTAAGGTTACCGCGTACTGAGTTGAAACCTGCACCACAAACGACTTGTATTTTATGTTCGTTATAAAAGTCTCTAAATTAAATGAAAATTAAAAAAATAATTGTTTATGTTATGGCGCGACTCCAACTTCTCTACTCTCAAGGTCCACTTGGTCTTGATTCTGATGTAGTCCGCGATGTCTTCAGTCATCGTGGAGTTATGCAGATTATGATGGTCGTGATATTAATATATCAGACAATTTACGTTGGCAGTCAACTTGATAAACAATTAATTTGCGTTTATGAGGTTAGCCTTTAAGTTATAATGTGCTTTATTCAAGTACCCTACTTATCATTGTGTATGCTGTTATCAAACTACACATATGATGTAAGCCTCATATGCCAATATTTTAATCTAATTTCATAAAAACAGAACAAAAAAAATATATTCGTAAAAGTAGTTTGAGAGAAATGAAAATTTTACTCTGTAATGAAACAGGCTATTACCCTCACACCATAATATTCGCACTGTCCACACACTGCCCAACTTACCCTAACCAAGCTAATATATTCATATCCATGTATACAATCAAGGGGTTTGTCCGTAAGTCATCATCAACTATCCAATCAGATTATAAGACACACCACGACCGAACATCTACCTTATTTCCTTGATCCAAGGTTGAGATTCAAATGGATGTATGGAAATGTCTTGGTACGTCTGACAAGGCTCAGTATTCGATCGTATTGAGACGTTCAAGTTCGAAATGGATATGGGTTGCATTTAGCACCTCTTGAAGAATTAATTGTAGTGTTGGTATTGCGCGATAATTGGGCAAAAATGTGAGTCATTGTTGTTTTGTGATACAAACTACACATAACAGATGTACTAGTACTATGAAAGATTTAATTATAGTAAAATTACTTAGGTTTTTGTAGGAGTTTTGATCAAACACGTTAAAGAAAATGAATAGTTTTAAATATTGGCTACGTAGTTGCTACGACGTAGCGGACGTGGGTCTGCTACGGCGTAGCAGTAAAAGAGTTACGGTTGCTACGCACTCGTAGCGGATTACGAAACGGCTACAAAATGTTGATTAATAAAAAATATAATTATTATAAATAAGTATTGTGTGAAAGCACTGGTAGCCCAGTGGTAGCTGCCGCGACATACGAGTTGTAGGTCGTAAATTCGAACCCAGACAGACGCTTTACTTTGTGTAAATTATTTCATCACGACTGCTCTCAAAAACGGTGAAAGAAAACATCGTGAAAAAACCGGCATGTCCTAGAACCAAAATCTGAAGACATGTGACATCTATCAACTCGCACTGGGCCCGCGTGGTGGGTTACGGCCCAGTCCCTTTCACCAAGAAGAGACCTGTGTGCCAACAGTGGAAACATTATAGTCTATAGTCTATTTTTTTAAACCAACGAGTACCAATTTTTTTTTTGTTTCTATTGGTCCACGTAATCAACATTAAGTCCGTTCCACACAAACGCTGTAGTTACATGTACATTCAGTTGAGTCATCGAATACCTGCGCCTGCGCGTCACACGTGTTTTAGTGAGTGAACCAGACGATATTGTTTGTGCGTGAGTCATGTCGGACATATCCCCTGTAGTTAATAATAATAATAATAATAATACCATTTATTTCAGGCGATACAGGCCCATAGAAAAATACCTTAACCTAAACATACATATTTTTATATAAACAAAACTTGTGTTAATAAAAAGGCTTAAGACTATGTTAGTAGCGCTTCACTTTGCACTAGCTTGACTTTGAGCTGTCCAGTGGAACTTGTCCGCGGAAGCGACGGAACACCACGTCCTGCGGCCAAAAGTCTTCTTCCATGACGAGGGGCAGATAACAGTTCGGTACACGCACGACGAACGCCTTGAAGTTGACGTTCCGGTGCGATTCCAGTAACTGCACATTTGGCGTGTACCTCGTCTTTTGACGCACGTACTCCACGATGTCCTCAGCCTTAGTGGTGTAGTGCAGGCGGGAGATGTACACCGGTGTGTTCGGCTTTGCGGCACGCAGGCTCATTTCGGGCTCCGCAGGAGCTTTGCCACAGCGGTTCTGGTTCGTTCGCGATCGGCGCTTACTCCTTTGCACCGTCACGAAGCGTACTAAGCGCCCTTTGCAATCTACAGAAAAACAAATGATATACAATTTGTTTAAATCATTTCAAGAGTCTGATTAAATTGTTATTTATTTATGAAAATATCATATAACGCCAACATAATTTTTTGTTACGAATATATTAAGTATGCAAATTTAAATCATAAAATAATAATTTAATTTTCTCTACTGTAAATTTTACAAGTATTCAATATGAACGGGCTTAAACAATTTCAAAACAAGAACAAAGGCGTTGGCCCCACCCCGACCAATGACCCATCTCAATCTGTCAATATCGGAAATGTGCGACAGACATTCTCAGTACTCGGTTGTTAAAAAAAACAGACTTTAGTACGAAGTATTGTATTAATGTTCATTTAAAACATTGTTTATAATACAGCTTCTATATATAAAACTACACTTAGAAACAAAATAGAATGTAATATTATTCAAGCTAAACTAAATGCGCTTTAAAATTTGTCAAAAATTAATTTAAAACTTTACTTATTTTTGGAGCAGAAAGTTACCGTCAATTTTTTTTTCTTCTATTTTACCAATTTTTTTTTTGGAGTCGGAAATCATCAAATGACTTCTCCCGCTCTGGGCGGAGCGGAAGGGCGTGTCAGAGTCTTACTGACTAAAACCCACCCGTGTTTCTTCAGTTGCCTGTGCGCCAGGGCCACGGTAACTCTTTCCAACAATCCGCGACCCCGGCAGGCTTCTATTTTACCTACTAAACCTCAAACCACAAACTACACTGTTATATAAACATAAAGAAATCTAAACTCCCCATTATCCCTACAACAGTGACGTACCCCACGTGTACCTGTATGCACTAAGTACCTAGTTTGCGGTCAGTATGACCCCTTACACCTGGTCTGCGGTATGTCACGGGCGGGTGAACTAACCGAGTTCCCCGTCTCTTTCTAATTCGTTGGAAATGAGAGGGATGCGGTCCTTTTGAGTCTGATTTTACTTGGATTGAAGAATGTGCAGGCATGTAGGTTTTGTTGAACATGGAACTTGGATTGTGGGCTATGGGAAAATATGGTTGAATTGTGAGGAAAGTCATTCTTCTTCAATCTTATATAGTTAGAAATACTAAAATCAAGCGAAAAAAATTGCTGTTCCTTACATTCTGTGAAGTTATGCAAATACTAATGAACAACAGAGTTTATTTTTTTCATTATTTCTGGTTTGGTTCCATAGTAAAAATTATTTATTATGATTAGTAGGTACTTTCCAGGTCCAACCCAATTTAGGGTTCCGTACCCAAAGGGTGCCAACGGAACCCTAGTATGAAACCTTCGCTGTCCGTCCATCCGTCTGTCCGTCTGTCCGTCTGTCTGTCAAAAGGCTGTATCTCATGAACCGTAATAGCCGTCTATTGCCGCTATAACAAAAAATAATAAAAATAAAATAAAGTTAAAAATTAAAGGGGGTGATACAATAAACGAGTTTAAAAACAATATGTAGTGTTAAATATTGTGCGGTGGTACGGAAACCTTCGTGTGCGAGTCCGACTCGCACTTGGCCGTTTTTTTTGTTACCCCATAAATGACAAGGATAGCTGGCATGGCTAGACAGAAATATTAGCTAGTCATGGGGCTAACTGCCCAAGGCGCGTCATTTATATATTGCTACTCACACAAGCTATTTTAATAGCATAACAAAAAAAAAAAAAAAAAAATGAACGAAAAGTGGACGCTTCACTCTTAGTTGAATTTTGCCTTTCATTCGTCTTTCACTCGATGTAAACGTCTAAACACAGAATTACAATAACCAAGAGAGAAAAATTAATTCATTGGTGAACCGATCCAACAATTTTAGATTTCGGCACTCGGGAATTATTTCCATCACCACTGCTCTCAAAACGGCGAAGGAAAACATCGTGAGGAAACCGGCATGTTGTAGAACCAAAAATTCGAAGACATGTGATATCCACCGACCCACACTGGGGCCGCGTGGTGAATTAGGTCCCAGCAGTGGGAACATTGCGGCGACCTCTCGCGTCCGGCCCTGGTTCAGGCCATGGTACGGAGCGAGAGGGAATGGGAAGCCGTCACCTCCTTCTGCGAAGCAGTAATGCTCGCGAAGGAGGAGGCGGAGCGCGAGAGGGAGAGGCAATCACTGCGCCCTCGCGCCCCTAGCCGCCGCAGGAGGAGGAGACACCCTGGGCGTCGGGAGTCGATTGCCGACTCCCGGCCACCGTAGGCGCGGGCTTGCGGACGGCGAGCAATGGGCAGCTCGCCGTCCGGTAAGGACCAGGCCCGGGTCGACGGCGCGTCGTGTTCCACGCGCGCCTCAAAGAGATGTCAGCAAATTTGACGGGGTCCGATAGGACCGATGCCTGCCGGGGCTGCGGATTGTTCGAAAGAGTTACCGTGGCCCTGGCGCACAGGCAACTGAAGAAACACGGGTGGGTTTTAGTCAGTAAGAGTCTGACACGCCCTTCCGCTCCGCCCAGAGCGGGAGACGTCATTTGATGATTTCCCACCCAAAAAAAAAAAAAAGCAGTGGGAACATTATAGGCTGGTTATGCAACAAACGCAACTGAACTAAACAAATACTCGTAGCATTTAATAAATTGCTCCCTATTTGTAGGAAACAACCGTCATTTGTGACTCTCGATACACAAATGTACCGACGTAGAATTTAGATCAACGTCAACGACCACGCAAAGGCTTTCCTACTCAGTTTTACCTACATTAACCTTAATAGTTTTAAATCACCGAGTTTTCAGTCCAGAGAAAAAGCATTTAAACACTTAAAAATATCCTTTCTTTTGACTAAACGATTCTTAACTACCCAACAAAGTATTACCGACCGATTTGAAAAAATATCGACCCCGTTTTAAGTGTTAGGAGCGGGGGTGAAACCCACCCTCTACCCTTTTCCAGTCATCGCCTGAAATCCGGATCGTTTTAAATTATTCAAAACTACCGTCTTTTAAGAGTTAGTCGAAATGTAAATTCTGGAAACTAATTAAAATAATATTAAGATAATGTCGAAGATAAACTCGGATGAATTGGCATACAAGTGGACCTTAATTAAAGCAAGCGTTAATTTGGTAAACACTATGTTTAAAACAAAATTAAGTATCAACAAATTAACAGTATTTTACTTAATTTAAACAACCCACAAAAAAACACGAAACTTTCAATTGATTTACTGCTAACTACGAGCCCTGCCTACCTCGGTAAACAGCAAATTATTCGCAAACGAAGCATATATTTAACAACAATAAATTTCGCTAATATGCTACGAATAACAGCAACATTTTCGTTTTTCGATGTAGTAATAAATTATTTCGCAATCCATCGCTGGTGATGTTAAATGATGCGTTAAACTTTGCGTTGTAACGCAGCAATGGATAATTGGCTGTGAAAACGTTTAATGTATAATGTGCTGAATATTTGATAAATTTTTGGGTTGTTGTTTCATTTTCCTACAATATATGTGTGGTAAGATAGATTGGCCTGAATTTACAGGCTTAGACGTAATTGCTTGTAAATATGCGTTGCTGTAGGGACTCGTAGCAAAATAACAACCGCACAGTTCGATCGATCAACGTTAAGCTACGCTTGCCGTGATCGGTCCGTGGATGGGTGACCATCCCTTACATACCGAGACTCTTATGTGCCTCAGAAAACACGTTAAGCCGTTGGATCCGGCTGGCATGTATATTTTTGAGAGTCGTTCCGGATAGTCAGAAACCCGAAAGTCTGGCCTTGTGGTCGCAAGTGCTAATGCTGAGCTTGAGGTCCTGGGTTCGACTCCTGGGTCGGGCAACGGTTATTGGGTTTTTCCTTATGAGATTCCTCAGTAACAACCTGGAGTCTGGACTTGTGCCCGGTTGATGGCAATAGGCTCGCCCCTGTTACGTGGGATGTACATGTTACGAGTATTTATGTATTTTATTCGTAAGTACGGCCGCCTCTAAACGGTGCATGTGCCGTTATTCCGAGCTAACAGAGCACGGAATCGCCACGCCGTTATTCCCTGCTAACAGAGCACTGAATCGCCGCGCCGTTATTCCCTGTTAACAGAGCACGGAATCGCCGCGCCGTTATTCTCTGCTAACAGAGCACGGAATCACCGCGCCGTTATTCCGCACTAACAAAGCACGGAATCCCCGCGCCGTTATTCCGTGCTAACAGAGCAAGGAATCGCCGCACCGGCAGCATCTAGAGATTTCCTAAACGAACATTCTCACAATAACTAATTAATTTCTTACATCATCATCATTCTCTTTCCCTTATCCGATGGTTAACTTCTCTAGCCGCGGTCGGTTCGTGGATGGGTGACCATCCGTTACATATCGAGACGTCTCCGTGTCTCGGAAAGCACGTTAAGCCGTTGGTCACGGCTGTCATTCGTAGACCTTAGACAGCCGTTACAGGTAGTCAGAAACCCAAAAGTCTGACAAAAAGTCTTACCAAGGGGTATCCTGTTACCCATTAACTGGCTTGTGGAGGTCAGATAGGTAGTCGCCCTGTCGCGTCGTCTTCACATATAATTATACTAGCTTTTGCCCGCGGCTTCGCCTGCGCGGATGTCGGAAATTATCCCACGGGAACGTACTTCCGGAATAAAAAGTATACTACGTATTAATAAGCTATCTGTGTTCCAAATTCCATCCAAATCCGTTCAGTAATTTTTGCGTGAAAGAGTACCAAACATCCATCCATCCATCCTCACAAACTTTCACATTTATAATATTAGTAGGTTAGGATAATTAATGTATACAAAATATTGTAAAACATTTATTTTATTTTATTGAAAAGGAATAACAAACAGCTACAATATAAAACATGAAATATGAAATACACAAAACACATTTTCAATATTGTAGCCCACGACGCTGTTCACAGATTAACTATGGGATAAAAATAATAATCGCTAGGTTTGGAAATATATATCGTTTTCTTTTCTAACTAATTAACTATCGCGTGTAAGATATAAATAGTATTTATAAAAGAATTGACACGATAAAGATAAATATAGAAAAAAAAACCAAGAGAGCCCCTTATGTATAAATTTAAATGAGTAACTGGACTTTCTTGCCCATTCTTCTTGCTCAAAACCTTCCTCAAGACATTTTCCTCATTCCTTCATCTACTACATTTCTAAGATACTGAGCAAATAGAAATACGTAGTGTAGCTGTAAATTCATGTAAAGCGAAAACACGGAGGTTATATAAACGGCATCAGAATAGTATAGGAGTCAGACTCGAGTTTTTCAGGCGTCGTCGACGTAACCCAGCGGTCTTATTGCATTCCACGAACGCCGACCCAGTGATGAGAGTGTGGCTCTTAGACTAGCGGGTGGGGTGGTTAATGAAAATGAATCGTAAGCTTAGTAATCTTTAGTATAATTGACGTGTAAAAGTGCCTTATAAGATCTACTTACAGAAATAAACATCTTTTCGTATAAGTTTCTTTGATATAGTGTTGTTGTCTTACATGCAAGATCTACTATACAATACAAATATTATAAATGCGAAAGTAACTATATGTCTGTCTATTAGGTTTGACAAATGCATGCACTGACTGGACAGCTCCACTCAATCTGTGTGGTTCTTTCCTCAAAAGACCATTTCAAATACCAATCTACATGGTCTCCCCATGATCTGACCAAGATTATGTCTGGACTTTAAAAGAGACTGTGACCTCTGAGTTTATTTCGGCCTTTCTTCTTAGAATAGTAAACGGAAACGGAAGCGCCGACCTCATCTAGTTTTAAAAATATGATTGACAAAAAGTGTTTGTACAAACCTACTTACAAAAATAAAGTCATTTATCATTTATCATTTTCACGCCTTCACGGCTGAACGGATTTCGATTAAACTTGGCACACAGGTAGACCATGACCTAGGATATACTCGTAGTATACTGTTTATTTTAATGGCAGGTTCCCGTGTGATAATTTCCAACCTCCACGCGGGCGAAGCCCATTGATATTGTATGAAATTGTCATTTAACAGGATCATATGAACTTAGAGGGTAGTATTGATGATTTTAATTATTATAATTCTGTAAATACGTACCTGTTACGGTCGCGAATCATATTTTGTTAAACATATAACCTGACACTGACCTGTACATTGGAAAAAACGTAAGAAAATTTGAATTTCGCGGGCAACCTGGCGCTTCCCGCTTAAGGCCAGCGCACACCATCAGATGGTGGGAGACGGCATCGAGGATGATTTGCCACTGGCCAGCGCACACTGATGATTTACGATGCCAGCATTTGCCGCCGGCGCACTACTGGATGCTGCGGCATGCTGGCAATATCCCGCGGTGTGCCACGGGGGAAATGCGGAGTGCACCGCCGCTTGCACTACCTCACCCTCCCGATCGTATGCTAGCGGACTCAGGCGCACACCGACGCATGTCTTCGCATTCGCAACCTGCCATTACCTCCCGCCGCATGCTGTCGCGTCCCGCCGTATGTCGTCGCGTGTCGCCGCGGTATCCGCCAGCGCGCACTTCAATACCGCAGAGAGAAATCCCCTTTGATGCTCCGTGGTCGGTCTTTGAGCTTTGGAATCTATATCTTGTTAATTTTAAAATACCCTGCTCCACTGTCCGTCGATATGCGCTGGCCTTAACGTGCTTTCCGAGGCACGGAGGTGTCTCGGTATGTATAGATGTTCACCCATCCACGAACCGACCACGGAAAGCATAGCTTAACCTAATCGATCTGTAGCGGCATCTACAAGCGAGCTACGCGTCATACTGACGTCACGCAAAATCGTGCATCGCGCAAGCAGAGTTTACCGCGCAACTAGCATATATACAACATCCCGACATCAACCGTTGGGCAGTTGCCCACCAGACACGATACCCGTCTGGTCGGAGGATCCTCCCTTTTCCATAGAGTATGAGTGAACTTTACACCCTGTTCCTCATACCTCTATACTGGTGACCCCGAACATGAACGTCAGCGCAGCCTTCGTGCAACTACTTCAGCGTGACGTCATCATCATCACTTCCGCAAGCTTTAGAGCGGCGAGTCACACAGCCAGCTAGCATCCACGGCTTCAACGGGTATCCTGACCACCAGCATGCAGCGACCGCGCATACCTGGTCATCACCCTCAGCCTCATCAGCAACCTTGGCACAGCACACTGCACTCTCGGCCGGTCCACAAGCAGAGCCTTCAAACCCTCTCCTGGTCGACGCCAGCAGTCAGCCTGAACCCGGCGCTGTACCACATCCGACGCACTGGAGCATAACGCAGCGCCACCCCGACTCACTGGGGAATCTTCGCAGACAGTTCCGACTCACCGCGAACTATGCGACACCCGGTTCCAACTCACTGGAACCTCATCTGGCCCTGGCAAGCATCGCAAGATACACGACTCAGCCCACTATCGACCTCCGGTCTCCGGGGGGGAGTGATGTAGCGGCATCTACAAGCGAGCTACGCGTCATACTGACGTCACGCAAAATCCTGCATCGCGCAAGCAGAGTTTACCGCGCAACTAGCATATATACAACATCCCGACATCAACCGTTGGGCAGTTGCCCACCAGACACGATACCCGTCTGGTCGGAGGATCCTCCCTTTTCCATAGAGTATGAGTGAACTTTACACCCTGTTCCTCATACCTCTATAGATCGACCTGTGTGACTGTTTTTACTTAGCCACGAGCCCCTCGAGCCGAAAATTGTATCAAAAATTCCTAAAAGAACCCACAAAAGTTTAAAAACAATGTTTTAAATTTTATACTGACTTATTTTATACCGATTTCTTAGGGACCACCATCGATGTTAACACATTGCACACACAAGGGCTCTATAACCCGTATGTGTTCAATGTGGAAATACCTCAAAATCAAAATACCTTATTTCACATAAACCTACATGGACACTTATGAAACGTCAGAAGCTGCACGGTTCCAATTGGTTATTTCCTATGGAGAAGAACCGGCAAGAAACTCCACAGTTACTCTTAAAAATAAAGGTAAACCTATAAAAGTGTTATACTAAAATACTCAAGGATTGACTTATAAACGATAATAAAGGTCAAATGTGTGGTAACTTCATGCAACATTATTAAATTTAAACTTTTAAACTATTTTAAACTTTTAAACTAATATTATAAATGCGAAAGTAAGTTTGTTTGTTTGTTTGTAACCTTTTCACGCCTAAACCACTGAACCGATCATCCTGAAATTTTGCATATACGTTGTCAGGTGTACAGAAACGGACATAGGGTACCCTTCATCCCGAAAAAGAGTACTGTTCCCGAGGAAAAAAACAATAACGTTCTTATGATAATAGATGGCTCCACGTGTCTTTCGAATCATGATTGAATTATATTATTATAGAAAATTTAGTGGTGTGTTAAGAGTTTTTATTTTTTATTTAAGTACCTAATTCATTTTGTGAGTCTAGAGTGTCAATAGACCGGTTTTACATCTTTCTAACTATAATTCCCCGAACAACTCGAATTGATTGTCAAATTCTAAATTAACGCGAGCGAAGCCGCGGCCAAAGGTAGTTATTAAATAAACCCCATACATATTATCCCCCTCTGCCTAACCGTTCAGGAAACACAAGCGTGATGTTGTATTTATTACTAGTGGCTCTGTGAGCTGTAGACCTCGCGAGTCCTCCTTAAAACAAAAAGCACGCGCAAAGAGCGCGAAATGGCTGAAATATGTTTTACCTTTTTAACCCCCATATCTACGCTATTATGAAAAATAAAAAATAAACTGTTTCAACATAAAAAATCCATATAATTATCAAACATGCTCACAAAATTACACGACAATCGGTTGAGAAATGGGACCTGTAGAGGAGAACAGACATCCGGACATACGAAAGAATTTTTACCCAAGCTGAAACGGAGACGCTTCGCTCGAGCTTCGCGCTCGCTCGGTCAACAAAAGTAAAGGAATCCGTCAAACCGCTACTCGCGCGGCCCCACATGGTCTGTTACATACATATCGCACGTATGTACTCTGTGAGAGGCTGACAGTTTTAATTTACGCGTCTGTACTCTATTATATGTTGTGAACTAATTGTTATGTTACTTTTGGGATACAGACTGATAGGGAATAAATTAACATACGAAGGAATGTGGTAGTATTGATAATTTCAAAATATTTATTGTTCAGAGTTTTTTTTAGATTTGGCTACAATTTATACTATCTACTTATCACTTATCTCTTCTCACAGAAAGGTAGAAAAGGAGAGGGAGACCTTCGCCCAGAAGTGCGACAGAACGGGCTCATAAAAATAATCTCCCATAGCTCTCACACTAAGCAAAAACTTTCGCCCAGCAACGCGACAGAACGGGCTCATAAAAAAGATCACCCATAGCTCCCATACTAAACAAAGTTCAGCAGCGCGAAAGAACGGGCTCATAAAAAAAATCTCCCATACTAAGCAAAAACTTTCGCTCAGGACCGCGACAGAACGGACTCATAAAAATAATCTCCCATAGCCCTCATACTAAGCAAAAACTTTCGTCCAGCAACGCGACAGAACGGGCTCATAAAAAAAGAAACCCATAGCTTTCACACTAAGCAAAAACGAATTATAAACAATGAAAAAACAGTTATTAACTTATTGCACATAAATAAGCTCAAACAAATCTTAGTGTAGGACCACCAATTATAAACAGTTTAGTTGAAATGGTATGGTTAACTGTATGAAGTCATTTGCAATCGTGCATCATACACAGTTGAATGAAGTCTTGTCAAGGTCAGACTGTGGATCATCCATACAATACAGAGACTCCTCCGTGCCTTGGGAAACACGTGAAGCTGTTCGTACCAGCTACGAATCCCAACGTGCTTAGAAAAATAGTACGCAGATGCTGATACAGTTGAATGATGTTCAGTAAACAAAAGACAATCTCCCCATACCTCTACAGCCTCCAGCATGATGTAAAAAAGTAACAAGAAATTGCTTCGTATGAAAATTATACAGTGTGGCTGTTACCAGTAGGATACGTCGCGATAATTCAGAGGCAAGGCGTGCGTTGTTTAATTGTTAGAACGTGACTCGCGCGGAACGAAGGCCTGCCTTAATCTTACCTTAGACGGGTGTTACACCGCCAGGGAAAAGTTTTCTTTATATTTTTGGAGAACTTTTGGGTTGTTGAGAACATATTGTGTTGTCACACTAGCTAAGAAATAATTCTGTGAGGCATGGAATGGAATTAAATGAAGATAAAATCACGTTTACTCCTGTAAGTAAGCACTTAGGTTTATTGTACAAACTGAAAAACACATACTTAAAGCTTATCATATACTAAACATGACACACATCATGACACTTTTACAAGTCAATTTTTTTATCAATATTTTAAATCTAGCTCGCTGATCCCTCAGAGTAAATATGGAAACAAACTCGAGAGGTTTTAAAGTCTCTTTTAAAATCCAAACGATATTACGTTAGTATGTGAGTCTAAAAAAGGCAGAAAATGGAGGAAGGGCTTTTTTTAAAAAGAGCTATTGCAGCTTTAAGTTATTGTTACTGTCAATTGCTGAACTGTCTTTAAATGGAATATTCATTCGATCCTGCACCCTAATTACGTAACACACTATCTATCATAATCTGAATCATTTTGAAGCCTATTGCTAATCCATTGCTTCATAGGTTTCAAAAAAAATTCTGCCTAACAACGTAAATAACGCATTTAATGTTGTTGAAGTGTTAAAATGAAAGTCGTTCCTACTGTTAGTGTGTTACGTAGTTACCTCGCTACTAATTGCGGCTTTTTTTTTTTGGGTGGGATATCATGAAATAACTTCTCTCGCTCTGGGCGGAGCGGGCGGGCGTATCAGACTTTTTCTGACTAAAACCCACCCGTGTTCCTTCAGTTGCCTGTGCGCCAGGGCCACGGTAACTCTTTCGAACAATCCGCGACCCTGCCAGGCATCGACCCTATCGGACCTTATCATTTAGTCCTTACATCTCTTTGAGGCGCGCGTGGAACACAACGCGCTGTTGACTCGGACCTGGTCCTTACCAGACGGCGAGCTACCTGTTGCTTGCAGTCCGCAAGCTCGCGCTTACCGTGGCCAGGAATCAACTTTCGATTCCCGACCCCAGGGTGTCTCCTCCTGCGGTGACTAGGGGCGTGAGGGCGCACCAATTGCCCCGCTCTCAAGCGCTCCGCCTCCTCCTTCGCGAGTATTACTGCTTCGCAGAATGAGGTGACGGCTTCCCATGCCCTCTCGCTCCGCACCATGGCCTGGAGCAGGGCCGGACACGAGAGTTCGCCGCCGCCGATCGCCTCCGCGAGGACACGGTGGTGCTTCGCTCGAGCCGGGCAGACCTCCACCGTATGCTACACCTTGTCCTCCGGGCGATCCACACGTGGTAACACCCGGGTGTTTCCTCCCGCCTTATGTGAAACAGGAACCTCTCAAAACAACCGTGTCCAGTGAGGACTTGAGTCAGGCGGAAAGTGAGGTTGCCGAGGCGCCTCTCAATCCACTCCTCAAAGAAGGGACTTACCGCCACAATTGTGGCGTGCCCATACTAATCGCGGCTAAACTCACATTCTCAGAGCGTTAAAATAGTTAAAAATGTAAATGGTACGAGTATTCATCACCTCTGTAACTAAAAGTCTTCTAGTGTATGTGTGCTTCTCACTTTATTGACATAGAAAAGAAAAGGCACGGAAGAGTTTTCAAACGGTTTATAAGTATCAAGTATTCACAATGTTCTTCTACAATTCTAAATACCAACCCCCAGTGAGTTTAAGTTTATATTCAACTTATATGTATGTGTACTACTGCGTAAGAAAAAAATTAAAGACGCCATGATATTGTCCCTTACAATTTGGTTTTCGTTTTCGTTTTTTTTTTTCTCCACCAATTTACATTTATTGCATTATTACTATGGAGTTTCATTCTCATTCTTCTCCATACGAAACTACTTATTAGAAGGGGCAATTATGTAAAATCAATTCTATTTTCTCGTAAATTTTGACATTCAAAAGTGCGTTTTATTTGCCTTAATGAAATAAATTATTTAACTTCGACTTTGACTAAGCACAGTGATAATCGTTGCCGTTTTTGGAGAATTAAAGCCAGCACTGGCCTGTGATACCCTGAACAGTTACGTGTGAGATAACTTAGAAGCATGTTCAACGTTGTTTAATTGCCAAGACGTGACTCCGCCGAACTAAGGGGTTTAATCTCGCCTCAAAATCATGTCCCACCGAAGTCATGCAGAATTTTAGGAATAATTGTAATAATATATTTTACGACTTTTCCTATTTTAACCGACTTTTAAAAAAGGAGGAGGTTCGCAATTCAAGTGTATTTTTTTATGTGTGTTTGTCCAGAACTTTTTTCTAGGTGAACCGTTTCTGATGATTCTTGAAAGATGGTGCTTCTCATGTGGTTCCATATATATTTGACCAAGTTCTGACCAGTAGTTTTTGAGTTATCCTTAATACTGCGTATTTTTTCCATTTAGTTTATATTGATGATGTTTTGACAATTTCCTGTCACTGTTATTTACATATCCAGTAGTGGTATACGAATTTGTGTGGGGTAGGTACCACAACTAATAAGTGATAAATAAAAACTTTTTTACAAAAAAACAACCGACTTCCAAAAAAAAACACTAGATAAGTGAAAAATTACTTTCATTTCGGAAGTCGGTGGCAAAAAATGAAAATACAAAACCAAGGACACCGAATTCTGAAATTAAAGTTGTTTTTCACATTTTTGGATTTCTTTTATGGAAGTCGGTTGTTTTTTGTAAAAAAGTTTTTTATTGCAAACTTACTTCTATCCGTGACTTCGTTCGCGTGACGTTTCTCGTTTTAACATAAAACATATCCTACGGCACTCAACATTAGTGTAGCTTTCTGTCACTCAAAGAATTTTCGGAATCTGATCTGTAGCCGTGCTGATCCATACGTCATGTTCGTGAACGGGCGCCGTCAGTAGAGACTGGTCATGTCTTAGCTGCCACGGCTTATTTTAATTTCAGAATTGTATTTTTTTGTTCCTATCTTTTTATTAAGGACGCTTTTAACGTGCACGTCTTTCTACATCGTTCTCACTTGTATATTTTCAACATGAATGATGTAACCAATTTTTGTAACAATATTTTAATTTAAAAGAGTGCCCGTGGAGGTTCTTGCCCGTTCTTCTCTATTGGTACCTACTACGCTTTGGAATGGGCATCCAGCTTCATCTTTCTGACGGACCGACACCTTGACAATTCAAAAGTGCCTGTGATTGATTTATTTGAAATAAATGCTTTGAGTTTGAGTAGTTCCTAACATTGCCCCCCAACATACAAACTCACAAATACCTCTTTATATGTAACCAGCTTCTGCCGACGACTTCGTCCGCGTGAAATTTCTTGTTCCCCCGACCCACCCCGGCGCACCGCATCACCTGCCCGCGCTATCACTTCGTTTTCGCGAAGCGTTCTTTCTAATTCTTTTTTCATTTTGTGCGGCTCCTAAGGGTCATAGCTTTATGTTAAACAGCCTATAGCCTTCCTCAAGAATTGGGCTATCAAATTCGAAAAGAATTTTTCAAACCCGACCTGTAGTTCCAGAGGTTACCCCTATGTACAAACTTACAAACAAACAAACAAATTTTACCTCTTCATAATATTATTATTCTATTATATTATAGTATAGATATATGTAGATATAAAACAGAAAATTATATTAATAAATGTTTTTTTGACACTTACTACGTTATTCATCATGATCTGCCTAGCCTTATCTCAACTATGTTGTGGTCAGCTTCCAGTCTCACCAGATGCAGCGGAGTATCAGTATTTTACTTCGAGCGACTGCCTAGCTGACCTCCATAACCCAGTTACTAGATAATACGATACCCTTTACTGCGTGATTATGGGTAGGAATTAGTTTTATGCAAATATTTTTAATTAATGATCACTAAAATAGCGGTAAAAAAGAAAGAAAGAAAGAAAATAAATTTATTTGACCGAGGTTAAGGCATACAATATTCACACAAAAACAAAAAAATAGTAAAAGTCTTAAAAACAGTATTGTGTGCCTCACGGCTGCGCCAAATAGGCCTAGTTCAGCATAAATATAATAAAGCCAGACAACTAGTGCCTGACGCTGGTTTCCAACTGGACCCTATGTTACGAAGACGTCGTGTCGTCGTGTGTGTGGGTTGTCGCGGACTTGGTAATTAATTTTCCTTATATTATACGCAACGGCGAATGTTAAAACTAACTTTTGGAACTAGACTAAATTTTGGAAAAATCATCTACTTTTCAATATTTGTAAATATGTGAGCACTATGTATCTGTCACATAATTAATTTACCTGTCATTGCATTATATTTGATTCTTTTTACCTATTGTGGTATAGTAATTTGATTCCAGGTGCATCGTCTTCACATATAATTGTATAATTAATGTGAACCTACATAATATTGTAAAACATTTTAAAAGAGTAACGGTGGAGTTTCTTGCCCATTCTTCTCCATATGAAATTACCTTTTGGAAGGGGCAACTAGAATCAATTCAATTTTTTTGTAAATTTTGACTTTCAAAAGTGCCTTTCATGTGCCTATTTGAAATAAATGATTTGACTTTGACTTTGACTTTATCGATAGTGTTAAGTGAAATTTAGTGCGTACCAACCATTACTGGTCAAATCAAACAAGAATAAAAAATATATTTTTATACGGAAAACGAAAGGTGCCAGCATGCGACTTGGTTCGAAAAACCAAGTGGTGAAATCAGCTTTTTTTACAAATATATTTCATTCAGTTAGCACTGTCAGCATTCTGGACCCATGATGTCATTATGCTTTAGTTCATTCATTCTTTTTCGTTCATTCTCTGCTTGTTATTTATTACTCGATATGTTTATTGTTCTTTTGTTTTGCAGGATGAGCTTTTTTTCGAGATGAATGGTATTACCGAATTGGAACGACGCGTGGTTCGGAAAAATAGACGTTTGAAAGTGGTTGTTACTTAGAAGTAAGTTGCAGGTTCAAACATGGCAGGTACTATGCATGCATGGCACCTGCCTGGCATGGCATGGTAGGTATTTCTTACTTTCTAAGTAAGTCATGGAATTCTTTCATCACCACTGCTTTCAAACGGTGAAGGAAAATATCGTGAGGAAACCGGCATGTCCTAGAACCAAAAATTCGAAGACATGTGACATCTACCAACCCGCACTGGGACCGCGTGGTGGATTACGGCCCACTCCCTCTCACTGAGAAAGTCTGAATTCCGGCAGTGGTAACCTTATAGGCTGATTATGCGTATGGCACTTGGCTTTTGTAGACAGGATTTGAATTCAGATTTGTGACAGTTGTAATGGCAATCGTGTCATTTGGTTTAAATAAGCTTTTATTTTTATATAGATTCTTCTACATTTTGTGAATGTGAGAACGTTGTAGGCCTTACGCGCAGACTGTAGATTTGTAGATCTTTTTATATTTTATTGAGTACTTCTTACTTGTTGATAAGCCTACACTGTCCTCCTATCAACACTGTAATTTGAAACATTATAGAAGCCCCTTATTTTTAAAAGTGTAACTGTGGAGTTTCTTGCCGGCTCTTCTCCATAGGAATCAAAAAATTGGTACCGTGCAGCTAGCTTCTTACGTTTTATAAGTGCCCATGTAGGTTTATATGAAATAAAATATTTTGATTTGATTAGTTTACGCATGAAAACCCCATGCTTCCATCCAACCATATGTTAATGTCCTGAAATCGCCAATACACAGATAGCAAGCATGGTAATCTATGTTTGCTTTATCCGCATTAGAAGAGGCTTTAAACCTGTCATGAAATTCCTTTGAAATATCTAATTGCAAGTATGACTTTGATTTGTAAAACCACTGATCTTGCATTGACATCGCTAGATGAGCCTTTGGGTACCTACTCAATTTACTCGAAATCAGATGGTGTTGAACTATAACTTAATATAAGGTAGTCAAAACTCAAACTCAAAATCAAACTCAAAGCATTTATTTCAATTAAACCATTTACAGGCACTTTTGAGCTGTCAAAGAGTCGGTCAGTTAATCAGAAAGTTGAAGCTAGTTGCCCATTCCAAAACGTAGATCTCTATGGAGAAGAACGGGCAAGAACCCAAATGTCCTTTCTTTGGTATTGTTCGTCGAATCGTTGAGCTCCTTAAATCCTGACTTCCTGAGTCGAGCTGCACGATTACTGACTAATGCGTGCACTGACTGGACAGGTCCACTCAAACTGTGTGGTTCTTTCCTCAAAAGACCATTTGAGATACCTATCTGCATGGTCTTCGCATGACCTGACCAAGATTATGTCTGGACTTTAAAAGAGACTGTGACCTCTGAGTTTGTTTCGGCCTTTCTTCTCAGAGTAGTCAGATAGGAAACGCCGACCTCATCTAGTTTAAAAAACATGATTGACGTGTAAAAGCGTTTGTACAAATATACTTACAGAAATAAAATCATTTATCATTTATAATTTATCATTAAACTCCAAGGACTCTTTTTAAATCAAGATATTACAAAATCCTTGGTACATTATTCTTGTTGCTTACATATGCGAGAACAATAAAAAAAAAAATATTACGAAACAATTCAAAATATAAGATTAATAATAAAAATAAGCCGTGGCAGTTAAGACATGACCAGTCCCAACTGACGGCGCCCGTTCACGAACATGACGCGTGGATCAGCACCATTTAGCTCCACCATTTTGTAGGGAACTGAATGATCCAACACACGCGCCACCAACAGTGAGACATTTAAGTGAGCATGACTCATGAGTCGAAAGCATATTATTATGTATTTGATTGCATTTAGTAATTAATTTTTGCTACTCAACCAAACTAAAACGGATTGAAGGTGGAAGACCATCCTTAATGTTTATTAGATTGTATAATACTCTTTTATAGCCACTTACAGTGCATAAACCTGCATTATTTTAGCGAATTACAATGCACGAACACAAAACATTTCAACGACTCATGAAAATTTGAATTAATTTGCACAAAAGACCACTCGGTAAATGTCATTTAATAACCCCCAAGCTTAGAAAATACGATACAATACATTTCAACCAAACAAACAAAATAATAACAAGTGTCTGTTTGAAAATAAAGATATATTATTATGATTAAAGAAAATAACAAAAAAACACAAAAAAGAGTGCGTATTTGAGTGACAGCTACACAGCCGCCATTTTGCGCCGCTCCAGCCATTTTGACATCAAAATGTGACAGCAAGGGGTCCCCTGTCAAGTTGATGTATCGTCTATAGATATAAACATGTACCTGAAAGGAAACTTTTGAAAAATATGACTCGACATTTTATTATTTATTGAGGTGAAAAATACGTTTGTTTTTTCCAATAAGCTCCTCTGGTTTTTGCTTTAGCTGAGAGTTAAGGGCTTTGCGACTACTAAATGAAGTTTTCTTTAGTTATAGTACCTTATTAAGTTAATTCAGTCATTGTAATTGTCCAATGAATCACTTGCGTCAAATTCGTTATTTAATGTAAATATTTATACGCTTTAGAGTATTCTCTGTATTTAACATTCAAATAATTGGTAGATCACAGATGTCATACTTCCCGCATTAGAAGATACTTCGGTCGACTCCTTAAAATCCGTCCTTTAATCATCAAACCAACTGGAAAATTTCAAAGAAAGATTCAGAACAAGACGAAAATTCTTCGTCAAAAAGTAAAATAAACCTAATTAGTATGCTGAACGCAACATTTGTTTGTTTATTCGTTATTCAATCCGAATTCAACAAAGCAACAGATGACGGTAGAACTTCGAAACTTTTACAAAAATATGAGCAACAACGTTGTCTTTTGTTTGCCCAACTGCGCGGTGAAAATATGAGAGTAATGTTTGTTTGTGTTGAATGAGACTCAAATTTATATCCAGTCATCTTATTTCAGCGCTTCACAAACATTCTTGGGTATTGATTTCGGGGTATCAGACGGTGTAGGTAACTTTATGCGATACAAAGGCAAAAAAGGCTATGGACAAACTTAATGACTAAAACTACGCCAACGACTTCGGGCGAATTTTACCACAGAACCTGAACGCGATCAGCACATCTAAACCACGTTCAAGAGCTGTCAGTGTCAATATTCCACAACAATGATGACACTAACAGTTCTTGAACACAGTTAAACGCGCGCGCGCTTTAAAAGCGTTTAAAGGAAATCATTCTGTTAAGGATTGACCTAAAAAATCCCAATGTCAGTGACATGAAAACCTTATTGTTCCAAAAACCCTACAATTTCGTTTTTCCGACAAAGATTTTCAATACCGAAAAGATAGGAAAAACGGTAGAAGGAAACATAACAACAAAATGGAAAACCTTATTTGTAACCATGTAAACAATACCCACGCAATTTAACATCAATATCAATAAAACAGCCGCAGAACTCGGCGAAAAACACTTCAAATAAAATTCACATCAGCTACCAAATTGCGAAAAAAATCAGTCCATGGAATTCGCGAACAACGCACAAAAAGGTCACGTATGTATATTAAATTATTGGTTTTGCAGAAATAAAACATATTACAAATCAATTGATATATGCTTAATATGCGGGGCACGGATGCCCCAGTTAGTATGGTAAGGGGGAGTCTGTTCGGAATCTGGGAATGGTATATAGAATTATGGTGAGAAAAAATTTGGTCATTCAGTACGGAGCGTCGGGGGCGTCTGCGTCTGAAGAGTCAGTAAAATTTAGTTAAGTTTAGAGCCCGTTGTTTGATACATAGTTAAGCATGACCTATTGGTCATGCTTAACTAATTAATAATTTAACTTTATTTAAACTTAATTTAACAATTAGTCACTTGACAATAGTCAATAGCTGTCAAAGTTTAACTTGGTACTCTGTCTGCGCATGGTTAACTTTTATAGCAAATTGACAATTTTTTTAACTATAGTTAGCTTAACCATTTGTCAAACAACATACTTGTGTAATTTTTAACAAATTGTTAGTTTAACTAACGCATTTTAACTATTAGTATGTTTGACTACTGATCAAACAACGGGCCCTTAGTTGGATAAACATAAGTAGAGTTCGTATTAATAATATTAATAATAATATATGCTACACGTACACGTACGTACTTGTGACGTACACGTAGGTACGCCTTACAAGGCAGCACATAATGATACGATATGTTTTTTAACACCATGTACCACTACTTTAAGGCTCCCACTGACAGGCGCGACGCGACAGCGCGACACAAAGGCGCCGCTCGTCGCGCAATGAGCGGCGCCTTTGTGTCGCGCGCGATTCGCGTCTGTTTGTAGGAGCCTTTATACCCATGTGTCACGGTTACATAAATATGAATTTGATTTCCCGTGTCTTAAGCACATTCGCATTCTGAAATCTGTCAAAATACCTCTCATTTACATAAACTTTTAGCAAGTTTTTAACATTGATTGTCGCTGTGATGACATTGCGACTAATTTTTTTTCTTTTTAGTTTGTCAACAAAAGCCATTCATGAAGAGTTGAAATACAAGCCTTCAACCTTTAGAAAACAGAATTTATTCCCTAAACAAAGTATTTGTAATATTTCCTTCTTCTTTTACAGCCGATTCAATTATTATTTATTGGTTTTGTATTCTGTTATGAAATTTAGAATGACTATATATAAAATGCAATTAAATGTAATTTATACCTAAAAAATTTGTACGCCGTTTTTCTCAAAACATGGACGTACACAACATCGATTAATTCAATACCTTGCATGTCTGATTAAGTCAGTTTATGTAAACGCATGTTTGACAAATAAATTATCTTTATCTTTATTCAAGAGATTGACGCACCATAAGTTGTGTCCTATAAATAAAATATTGTCTATCACCCACCTTGTTGGTATCGCGTGCCTGATGTCAATCTTTCAGAACTATGCGATAAGGCTGTCAAGTTTTAGTATATTTGCTACGATTTCCGTGACATTGTAGATATTTAACTACTTATTTCTGGTATTATTATACTTGAGGAAATTCTTGAGATATTTTTTCTAATACTTCTTTTTCTCGCTAAGTATCTTAAATCATAACTTTTAGAGCCTAGTCAGCTTATATTTTACTCTAGATTTTTGTGTAGGTATGAACGGTAAGCCTCACGTCAGCAACACTAAACCTAATTCTGGTTTCAAATCTCGACTTATGTGATTGGTTCATAGAAATTACTACATACATAAATAACCTTACGCTTACTTCTCATGGTGGTAGGCAGAAACTACAGCACGCCTGCACCTGCTACGGTCATTACATACTCTTTTTGTTTCGTTTACGTTCCTACATCTGATCAGACATAGAACTGCCTACTGGCAATTGAATTGCTTGATAACAGATTTTAAAAGAACCTCAGAACCCCAGGATTCGATTTAATTTTTTTACACAGACTAAGAATTTTCATGAATTCGGCGATACCAGTACTCGAGATAGTAAAATTCTTAATCTTTCATCTTTATTTCACGTTTTATAGCGAAGTTTATTAATTTTATAATTTACGATTTACCTTGTAGATTTTATCGTTTACTTTCAAATTACGTGAAGTACCATTTTACTCAAAATGATAGGCTGATAACCTGCTGCGTATCTAAGGTAAAAAAAATAGGTAGCATAGAATACTCTTTACTATGTACACCATAAAAACTACAGATATAAATGTAGAAATTTTACACGGGGTGACACAATGGGCGGTCTTATCGCTAAAAGCGATCTTTTACAGACAACCTTTGGATGGATTCAAGGTAGAAGGAGTGACAATACTGCAGGTAGTCAGTGGTGTACCATTAACATATACAATAAATACATACATACATAAAGCATATACCTATCTTCACATATATACAATAATAAACATGAAACAAGAGCAAGGAAACTAAATGTAATGATGATATTTAAGGAGAGAGGAAGTGCTTTTCACACAGAATTTTAAAAGTGGACAAAGATTGAGCACGCCTTATCGACGCGGGCAAGGGATTATCCGTACTGCTTGAACTGTAAAAGACTTGTCATAAAACGTAGTAGTTAGGTAGTTTCATTAAATAGCTCATAAAGTGTAAGAAAACGAAAGTGTTTATTTATCTTACCTTTTGTTCCGTACGCCTTTCAAAACCAATCTGCCTAGCCTCTTCCCAACTATATTGGGCTCGGCTTGCAATCTAACCGGATGCAGCTGAATACCAGTATTTTACATGGATCGACTGCCTATCTGACCTCCACAACCCAGTTACTGGGTAACACGATACCCCCTGGTAAGAATGAATGTCAGATTTTTTGGGCTTCTTGCCACCCGTAACGACTGTCAAAGATCTACAAATGATAGCTGGGACCAAGGACTTAGCGTGCTTTCCGAAGCACGGAGGTGTCTCAATATGTAATAAATAGTCACCCATCCACGACCCTACCGCGGCAAGCGTAGCTTAACCTTCTATCGACGCGTGCGGCTGTTATTATTTAGCCCTAAGCCCTTCAAAGGGTAAAAAAAATAAAGTATATTTTATCTATCTTACGATTTTCTTTTTACGTACAATTTGACCTCTGAACTTCATCCTGTAAAAGTTCTTCTCTCGCCCTAATTAATTATCACTGAGAATGGTGTTCCTAATTTACCAGGGTTTTTCCGATTGGCAAATGTTTTTAACACAGCATGAACTATTCTTCTATCCCTCGTTGCATATAAAGAGGGGCAAAATGCTAGAATTTCTTTCAAGGAAGAAAGAAAAAGAAAGAAAATATGTTTATTTGCGGTAAACATGACGCAGAGAAAAACACACAAATACAAAAAAGAACGAGTTGGGGGAAAATATGCGTCACATCCACGCAAAACGGTAATCGCTCAGCATAACGCTACGACCCTATGCGAGACAGAGCCCCAGCGCTGGTTTTCAGCGACAGCCAGCGTTGACGTGATGATGTCAACCAGTGCAGCATACGAAAATTAAAAATACCAAAAAAATAAGAAATAAAATAAATACACTATACCAAAATAATAATAATAATATTGCAAATACCTGGTTTATGGAATAAATTCTGTTTTCTGAATTTATCTTGGACGGTGAAGGAAAAACATCGTGAGTAAACCTGGACTTTTAGTCAACATAAGTCTAAAATCGCCAACCCGTCTTTGAGCAAGCGTGGTGATCAATGCTCGTGTCTTCTCTGTTTGAGAAGAGGCCTTTGCGCTGCATTGGGCCGATAATAGGTTGGTTTTATTATGAGCTATTTTCCCATTTCTCGTTACGTCACAAATGAGAGGAAAAAGACCTTGATTTAACCCTTCTCAAAAGTATTACCCATGCCTTCCCAAAAGCCAGGTGGTATTTATAATTTAATAACCCTACATAGCGAAAACAAGAAATGGCGTGATATTATAATTTATACATTTATATAACAAACACTCCCCATGTGATTGTAGGTAATAACTTCAGACTCAAATCCGGCGTGTTTGCTTTATGGTAGATATTAATTAGTTTAATGTTGCCGGGAATGTGGCTCACGGAATTTGGAAATACGAACGGAGTAATCTTGGGGGGAGTTTAAAATCCGACCGTTTAATAATAATAAAATGTGGTTCCTCTGTTATTTATGGTGTGGATTTCTCTTTTAGATTTTATACTTATACGTGACCAAATGAACGCTACACTGGATTTTGAAAACAGATCTTTTACGCTTGGAAAATTATTTCAATATTCAAGATTTCAGCTTTTAATAGGGACACTTCTGCCTTTAAATAATACCCTCAATATAATCACTGGATTTTATCAACACACAATGATAAAGCTGGAAGCCTTTTCGCTATCCGGCTCGAAGGACCACTTCAGTGTAGAAATCAGCTTAAAGAAACTCAAGTTACACAACTTTTAATCGGCTGAAAATTAATGTGTATTCTTTGTAGTAGCAATTTTTGTTACACATAAATTTAAAAAGTAGGTTTCTAGGTCCTGTGAGACCGTCCGACTATTGACATGGTAAATATACTTAAAAGACATTTCAACATCTTTAAATAAAACTATCCCGTTTCACTTATTTAAACAGACTTAATTTAATAAATTATCACAAAAACCCTAACATAATCTTGCTTATTTCAACTCAAATATAGACTTAGACTTAAAAAGCTAACTCAGACAGACCTCGGCATAAAATAAAATAGCTAGGTCTACGTAATATTACCCAGTTAGACATTTACATATTTAATATTCCTATTCTGAAATAGTACAATACTGTAATGGTCCGGCTGTCATAACGCTGGGAACTTGAATTAGGAAAATGGACCGAAATGTTTTTGGGTTTACACAATGGTCGTAGTTGGGCCAGTCGAGTACATATTTAGTTAAGTGTATGAAATTATGTAGATGGGGGTCACTTTGGATCGTAAATTGTATAACAATATATATTTTTTTTGCATGGAAGATTTTCAGACAAATAAAATTTTTAAATATAAATAGCCCTGTGCCATTACCAATTGAAGACAGAAAGAATGAAAAATTGTTTATTCTGCTCAAACAATATGCACATTATATAAAAAACAAAAACAAAAATCAATCTGCCTAGCACTTCTCCAACTATGTTGGGGGCGGCTTCCAGTCTAACAGGGTGCAGCTGAATACCAGTATTGTACATGGAGCAACTGCCTATCTGACCTCCAAAACCCAGTTACTGGGTAACACGATATCTACCGGTTGTCTGACTTTTGGGGTACTATAGTAGATTCGTTTTACATAGTTCGTCTTTCATTGACTTGAATGTGCTCTGGCGGCTGAGAGTATGTCATGCTCACTCAAATGTCTCGCTGGTGGTGGCGTGTGTGTTGGATCATTAAGTTTCCATCAAAATGGTTGAGCTGAATGGTGCTGATCCAGACGTCATGTTCGTGAACGGGCGCCGTCAGTTGGGACTGGTGATCTCTTAGCTGCCACGGCTTATTTTAATTTCCAAATTGTTTTTTTTTTGGTTTCTATCATTTTTATTAAGGACGCTTCTACATCGTTCTCGCATGTATTATTTCAACATGAATGATGTAACCAGTTTTTTGTAACAATATTTTGATTTAAAAGAGTGTCTGTGGAGTTGCTTGCCCGTTCTTCTCCAAAGGTACCTACTACGATTTGGAATGGGCTTTGGAGCTTCATCTTTCTGGCTGACCGACCCCTTGAAAATCAAAAGTGCCGGTAATTGGTTTATTTGAAATAAATGCTTTGAGTTTGATTAATAACAAAAATAAAAGTGCTACGCTGTTGGTAATAGTGATTAGGATTCTAATTATCAAATAAGTTATTGGGTAAGTTTTTTTTTAACTGAAGTCGTGCTCTTTAGCATGTATGTTTCCGTAAGTTTTATTGGGTTTTTCCTTAGGGAATTTCTCAGCCCTATTACATGGGACTTAAAAATAACTGGCGGTAAGTGGGGGTACCTACGATAGGTCCACCTCTGCCTAACCCTCCGGGGATTACAACCGTGATGTTATGTTATGATGTAACTAGCTTTTGCCCCCAACTTCGTACGCGAGAAATTTCCGATTTTCCCGACCCACCCCGTCCCATCGCATCGCCTGCCCGCACTATTACTTCGTTTCCGCTTAATGTTCTGACTTTTTTTCGTTTTGCAGGGCTCCTAAAGGGTCCTAGCGTGATGTTAGCAGCCTATGTATGTACAGCCTATAGCTTTCCCCAAGAATTAGGCTATCAAATTCAAAAATAATGTTTTAAATCCGACCGGTGTTTCCAAAGATTACGCCCTACATACAAAATTAAAAACAAACAAAAAAAAATTACCTCTTTATACTATTGATGAAATATAGATTGAAATAAAGATGTTTAGTGTCCTTTATCTTTAGGATACTGTAAGTTTCGATTCTTGACTTGGGCGATGTTATATTGTGTTTTTAACCGACTTCAAAAAGGAGGAGGTTATCAATTCGGATGTTTATTTTTTTTAAGCTATTGCATAGCTTTTATCGCGGGCTTTGAGCGCGGCGACCGAATCAAGAAATCCCGTAACGAAAATAAAACCTAACACCCCCCACTCCGCCTACCGTGTAGCTCGGCCGAGCGTTCGCTTAATTTGTATGTATATGGTACGACTGTACTTGAATTAATATCAAAGAAAAAAATACTGCATAAATAAAAAATAAATAAATAGTTATAATTGCATAAGTTGATAAAAAAATGCTATGCAATAGCTTAACCGCGGCAGTCCCCGAGTGCCACACGTGTTGTTTTTTTTTTTCTGTTATAAATTGCAGATCTTACATTTTATTATTACATCTGCATTTATTATGCATAATGTTGAACATATTTTCATAACGCCGAAATTATAAATTAAAATAATAAATATGTCTTCAGTAAAATTAACATTATTCTTATTTTTTATAATTTTTATTTACATTTTTAGTTTTATTTATTATAATTTTTATTTATATTTTTATTTTTTATTATTAAATAAATAACTAAATAAATAAAGATTTTTAATCATAAATCGCGTTTGTTCTTGGCTGCACGCAATTATTAACCGACGAAAAAAACAACACAACAAGAGAACTAATTATGTAAAGCGTAAGATGATTGCAGCTTGATTGATCTTTGTTGATTGTTTGTTTCGCGCCGCCTTAAAATTAGTTACATTAATTTAGGAGCTTAATTAGACTAAAAGGTTTTCTTTTATTTGTCTTTTTCGTCAGATTAATTTTCTGTTAAAAAGTTTTATAACTGCTCTTCCCGTCAACATTGCAAACAAGAGTGAATGGATAGAAACGGGCTCAGTTAATTGAATTTATTTCAACTAAGTCATATTATATTTACCATAAGATGACACCAAAAACACTCCAGAATACCCTACACGTGTTTCTCGCAGACATTACCAAGCGAATATAAAAAGGTTTTCCCAAATACCTACGGATCCCTAATAGCGTACAATATAGGCAGCACGGATTAATCCTAAGTAGGACTTTATTAAATTATTTTCTGACATTTTTACTGAAAAACATTATTTTTTGTACTTAGATTATTTACTTTTCCCGAGAAATGTCTGAGTTCCCTTCCACATATTACCCCTCGTCTGCTTTTAAAACAAGAGTGAACAGGCGTCTTCTGGGCACGCTCGTTTCATCATAGACCTCATCCATCGCTTTCAATCAGGCGAGAAGGATATCAAGTGCAGCCGTTCAGTAACAAAAATAAATAAAAAATAAAGATGTGGTGTTTAGTTTCTCACTGCAAAGCAAACGTCTCTTCTCATAACTTGCTCATTGCAAATTGACGATCAAAGTATTGTTTTGTACCTCAAAATAAGGTTTTCCTTTGGCAAACATATTTAAACCTAAAAAAAAGTTAACATGATTAGACAGCATACGTCAATCAAAATCAAACCAAAGAGACAGAAAATCATCACTAACTTCTGGATTCACTTCCATAAACGTCTGATCCTATTGGCATTATAAGCCCTCCATTGAAAACCTCCTATTCAATTCTTTCAATAAGAAAAATATCAGCTAAATCTGAACATAATCTTGAAACGAACGAACATTACACAAAAACGTGCAAATGGAAGAAAATTCTTTAATTTTTTCCTTTATTTTTGGATGTTTGAATAGAATTTTAGTGAAAATGTCGGGATTTGTCCGTAACAGCTTTTTTAAAGGGAAGTAAAACCAAAGTAGGCTATTCTTTTGTAATTATTTTTTTTGTGTTCCGTACCTCACAATGAAAAACCGGAACCCTTATAGGATCACTTCGTTGTCCGTCTATCTGTCTGGCAGTCTGTCGAGACCCTTTTTCTCAGAAACACATCCAGGTATCAAGTTGAAATGAATATCAAATACGTATATCTATGGTCCCTTGGAGCTCTAAAAATCAAGGTTATAAGTCAACGCAATAAAAAATACGGTCATTTATGCGACATAGTTTGGTAATCGTAAATAAATCAAAACCGATAGGGTACTTCCCGTTGACCTAGAATCATGAAATTTGGCAAGAAGCGACGTCTCACAGCACAATTAAAGGAAAAAGTCCGAAAATCGTGAGGTTGTAGTTTTATCACATTAAAAAAAATGCGATTACAAGCTTACATTTGCAGTTGGAGAAGTGATCGTGACTAATATCGATGTATGGGAGAACATGTTTTTCAACTACAATGTTAAGTTTGTTTTTGGGACAAATTCATCCCAACTACGGAACCCTTCATTGTTCGTAGTCCGACACGTACCTAGCCGGTTTTTTGTTTTAAGATGAGGCTGCCGTCCACTCTGAAGGAAGTGGCTACCGTTGCCTGAATTAGACATCTGCAGTACGAAATAAATAGTCGACATAACCTAAATGTTAAAATGAATATACATAAAATTGCTGGAGTAACACAAACTAAATTTCTAGGCGTAACTTTAGACCAATACATAAACTGGAAAGCACATATTGATACTGTCTCCAAACGAATAAATAAGTTCGTATACGCACTTAAAAAAGTCAGAAATATAACAAACATTAAAACGGCAATAACGTCCTACCATGCATACGTTGAATCTGTGCTCCGCTATGGCTTGATAATAGCGCAGATCAAAACAGAGCATTTATCGGATAAAAAAATGCATCAGAGCAATATACGGGCTTCAACCTGACGAATCCTGTAGGCTGATATTTAAAAAGCTTGGCCTGTTGCCGCTACCGTCTCTTTACATATTCGAAACATGTATGTTTGTGAGGAAGCATAAGGAATTATTTAGTACTGCAGATGACTTATATCCTCGTAACCGACGAGACCCCCACAGGCTCGTACTGGATATCCTTCCGAGGCTAGCTAAATATAATAAAAGTTGTATATCTATGTGTGTACGTATATATAATAAGATACCAAGTAATCTCAAGAAACTAAATATGAGATAATTCAAAAACAAATTTCATGAATGCTTGTGTAGTCATAGTTTTTATAGTGTCAAAGACTTCTTTGAAAATAAATGTTAAATAATTATGCTGTGCATATTTGTACGCTTATGACTGTTAAGCAAAAACATGTATGCTCTTTTTATTTTTTGTATCTCACCATCTTTTTATACCATGTTTGTAAGCAAATAAATATTATTCTATTCCAAAAACTATATAAATAGTCGACATAAGTCAGCATAATAAGAACTCTGAAGTGACAATAGACCTGTGGCGCCATCTACATCGCCACATGCGAGCTAAGAGTCCTACTGACGTCACGCAAAATCCTACATCGCGCAAGCAAAGTTTACCGTGCAACTAGCATATTTACAACGTCCCGACATCAAACGTCGGGCAGTTGCCAACCATACACGACAACCGTCTATGGAGGTATGACTGAACTTTACACCCTGTTACTCATTCCTAGGCCGCAATATTAGCCGTAGAACTGATGATCAGACCTGTTATTGAGTAGAGACCTCGAATTGGCAAACATAAGGTAGGACGCCCTCAGGCTAGGTGGAGCGACGGTCTTCACGTTGTAACAGCTAGTTGAGAGCAGTTTAGAATCGAAATAATTGAGGTGCGATTGAAGAGATCTACAGGGTCATATTAAATTAGTTAGTGAAACTCTGCAGACATTATGCGTATCGATATCTGAACAGGTTAAAATAAAAATAAACCTTTTTGTTTGGGATGCTTTTTTTTGCTGGCAATGTTGTTACTTGAAGTAGAAGTTGAAAAAATCTATTTTATTTTGTTTTATCGTATTCAAATATCCATATCAACCACGTCTGTGAAGTTCAACAAAAACCACATTTTTGTAACTGAAATTTCCAGTGACAACACTAGCAGAGGGGGATGAAGCAAAAAACAAGTTTTTGTTTTATCATGCTAACACATCGATACCCATCGCGCCTGCGGAGTTTCGCTACCTAATTTAATTTAACCCTGTCTAACTAATAGTAGACCGTCATATGTTGTTGATTATGAAATGTATTTTCTGAGTCTAATTTGTCGCGTACGCAAAATCTATCATTTTCGATGTAAAACCCATGGAACCATAAAAAATATAACAATTCTGCTTGACCGCAAACATAAGTATGATTGTAGGTCATCCCCAGACGAAGCAACGAACTCTTTCATAAGGAGCTCTTCGACCAAATTTCATGAATATTACGTAAGATTGGAAGTTCACTGACAATTGGCATTTTATCCCGAAAAGTTTCGAGAGTCAATTGAAAGAAAGGTCAAATTGTTAAGTTATATACCTAAATCCACGAGTAGCCCCATTTCTGAAGGTAAATTCCAAGGTCTAGAAAGGCGGACCCAAGGTCATTGCCTCTTTTATGTAGGGCAGAAAACACTGTGACTAGATTTTTAATTGCAATATGGTCCAGTTTTTGCTGTTGTTATTTTATTTAATTTTCAGGCCAGGCAAAGTGTTAATAAGGTTTTTCTGTCAATAAATACTCAGTAGTAACCCAAAGTCTGGAACTGTGCGTGTGAATAGGTTCGCACTCGCTCAACTAAATTCAGCGAAACGTGGGTTTGATATACCTCTACCAATCCCTTTGAACCAAAAGGCGTGATGCTTGTGTTAATATCAAAATAACAACTTTATTATAAACTTTAAAAGTCCTTCAGTGGGTTTTGAAAATGGCTTCATTTAATTTAACAATTTTCAGCAAAATATGCTTAAACAAAACCATGGCCAGAGACCATTCTCCATCTTAAAAAGTAAATAACGACTTCAAATTCAACCCTAAAATAACGCAGCTCCATTGTCACGTCGAAAATCACTGAAAGACATTTCATTAACCCTTCCTTGATGAAATTAAGTAAAGGGCCCGTCTACCCCTTACTTTGCGACGTCAACTTCGATGCAAAAAGTTATGAAGGAATTTTTCATAAATACTTTTCCCTCTTTTTTATGGAGTCGGAAGAATTTACGATGTCAATGGTTGGTGATTAAGCGAGATAGAAAAAAAAGGTACTTGTGTTCTTGGGTGGAAACTAGACAGCATGTGAATTAAGTTCACATAATATATTTTGGTAAAAGGTGTAACTTTTTATTCATAATCGTTTACTTCAAGTACTTCATTAGTACCTACTAATGAGTCTTTGTTAGTTGTTACGGGTAGTCAGAAGCCCAAAAAATCTAGCAACCAGTCTTACCAAGGGGTACCGTGATGCCCAGTAACTGGGTTGTAGAGGTCAGATAGGCAATCGCTTCATGTAAAATACAAGTATTCAGCTGCACCCGGTTAGACTAGAGACTTTTCAATTTCTGGTTCAGATAAGTTCAAAAATAACCCTTTAAACAAAATACTAACAATAATATAAAACAACATAAACAACAAACCAATTTACATATAAAGTTAAACCTAACCGACGCAAAGTTAAAGAAAACATTTATATATGTTCATTTAGAAACCAAAATTAACTGAAATAATTTAGGTATTTCTCACCACATTCAAGTACATTTTATAATTATTAAGAACAATAACACTAAGTTAGCAATAACAGAAACAAGGAAATAATAAAGTTATATCTACATATTCTGTGTTCACTACGTTATGAATTTATTACAGAACATGCTTTAGTTGAGATACAATACAAAACAGAAATTTTCTTCATTGTACAATAAATACAACGGGGCAGGATAGCCCTTACCAGAAGTAATCATCGTATTAGTGGTATCGGATTATGCCGGAATATAGCAGTTCGTCATGGACGTGGCACAACAGCGGCTCCCCTGACATCAACTCTGACATCTGAAGACAGCCGCCTCGCAACCATCAATGCCACGCTCTGCTAGAGTTACAATAATCAGCCAAAGTCACTCTTACCCGAACTCTTTGGTGATTCTAGTAAACGGTACCACTTGCTGCGCCGTCAAATATAAACCACTAGCTGCGCCCCGCGGTTTCACCCGCAGAAATCTCGATCCCATGGGAATATCGGGATAAAAAGTATCCTATGTCCTAATCCAAGTCATGGTCTACCTATGTGCCAAATTTCATCCAAATCCGTTCAGCCGTTTTATCGTGATTGAGTAACAAACATCCAAACATCCACACTATCACATTTATAATCTTAATATATAAAATTCTCGTGTCACAGTTTTCGTTGCCATACTCCTCCGAAACGGCTTTACCGATTTTGATGAAATTTTTTGTGCTTATTCGGTATGTATGAGAATCGGCCAACATCTATTTTTTTTTTTTTTTTTTTTGGTAGGTAGGGTAGGGAGTTAGGGAGGTAGGTAGGTAGAGTAGGTAGGTAGGGTAGGTAGGGTAGGTAGGTAGGGTAGGTAGGTAGGTAGGTAGGGTAGGTAGGTAGGGTAGGTAGGTAGGTAGGGTAGGTAGGTAGGTAGGGTAGGTAGGTAGGGTAGGTAGGTAGGGTAGGTAGGTAGGGTAGGTAGGTAGGGTAGCTAGGTAGGGTACGCCGTAGATAAGTACCGCAACCCGTGCGAAGCCGGGGCGGGCAGCTAGTATTATATATATATTAGTAGGATTCAAATCGTCATCAATATAATTACATCATTATGTTTTCAGTTTGATCTTGTAAAGCATCATAATTGTCTCTGATATAATCCACTCCAACTCGTTTTTGTTAATCGCCATCTAAATTATGGTTCATCCAGCACTACTTAAAACTGAAATAAATCCACCATAACTTCTCCAAGTGCCATCATCCGCATCGCCACTGCAGTAATTTGTATAACACTTAAACTTTAACTTAATAAATGTGCTCAAACTTATTCAAACTTAACTCCCAAAAATATAGTGACAGCTTGTAAAACGAGGCCAAATGGAAACTCTCTAAAGACATTCATAATTCGAAGCGATTGTATTCGATTCCTTAAAGTCTCATTTATAATAATAGGTCTTTACCTATGAAATTGCCGTTTTGTATGAAAAAATTTAAACGAATTTTTTTCATGAATTTTTTATTTGTATTAATCGAAGTAATCACCCATGCAATCAATGCATCTTTGCCATCGCAGTGGCAGTTTATTGATGCCCTTCTTAAAGAAATCAGCTGGACGGGAGGCAACAAATTCTTCAAAGGCATTTTGTACTGCCTCTCGGGTATTAAATTTTTTTCCCGCCAAGAAGTTATCCAAATTCTGGAAAAAGTAGTAGTCTGTAGGCGCAAGGTCTGGTGAGTAGGGCGGATGACGGAGAGCTTCCAACCCCAGTTCTTGCAACTTGGAGACCGTCTGCTGTGCAGTATGAGGTCGCGCGTTGTCGTGCAGGAGCAGCGGAGACGAGCGATTGACCAATGCTGGTTGGAGATGCGCCAGCTTCTCCATCATTGTGTTCAGTTCTTCACAGTACACATCTGCAGTAATGCTCACCCCGTTTGGTAAGAAGCTGTGATGAATCACACCGGCGCTAGACCACCAAACAGTGACCATCACTTTTCTAGGGGTAAGTTTTCGTTTAGGGCATTGTTTAGGTGCTGAACCAGGATCCAACCAACTTGCTGAGCGCTTACGGTTATCAAACAGAATCCATTTTTCATCGCAGGTAACAATGCGGTTCAAAATTCCTTCATTTGTGTGTCTGTTGAGCAGTGCAAGGCACGTCTCGACGCGTACTTCGCGCTGGCGATCATTGAGTTCGTGGGGCACCCATTTGTCAAGCTTTTTTACCTTGCCAATTTGACGCAAATGGACCAATATTGTTTTGACGCTAACGTCGAAAGCTGCTGCTAATTCAGCCGTAGATTGTGTATCATCAGCTTCCACAATCGCCTTTAATTCGTCATTGTCGACCAAAGTCTTCGGACGACCGCGAGGTTCATTTTTCAGGTCGAAATTTCCAGAACGGAAGCGAGCAAACCAATAACAGGTGGTGCGTTGGTTTGTAGAGTTAGCTCCGTAAACGTCGTTGATGTTGCGTGCCGCTTGTGCCGCGTTGCTGCCACGACGGTACTCATATTCCATAATTACTCGAATTTTTAACGTATCCATGATGACGAAAAAGATTGAAATGCGATGAAAATGTAACACTAATCAATAAAGAAATGACTACTTTTAGAAAAAAAAATCCATGTTTTTAAAATAAAATTAATTTGAAATTAGAATTCATAGCCAAACAAAAATTATTTTGATTTGAAATGGCCAGTACTGCAGAACGGCAATTTCATAGGTAAAGACCTAATATTTATCTGATTATTTTGCGTATACTGTACAATTACTTTTTGTATTCAAAGATTTATTCGCTATTTTTTGTGTGTAGGTTCCTACCTATTGTAAAATATTACATCAGCTGCCTAATTTGACAAGGTATTTATAAAATGGGAAAGGTGGAATGGTAGAAATGTATCTCAAAATTGAGGCAGGAATATGATAATATCCGCCATAGTGAAAAGAATTCATTACGAATTCATCAAGTTAAAATATATACGATTTCAGTTCATATTCCTAGTCTTGTCTTGTTGTACACAGATAATTAGTTAGTTGATATTTATTAGTTAACCTCGCCTCGGTTCTGAAGTGATAAAAGCTGTTGCCTGTTTTATATGAAAAAGTATTTGATTGGCATGATAATTTGAAGGACTATTGAAATCTAGCAGTTTTCGATAGTCCTTCAAATTCTTGAGTAAAAAAAAAACCTACAAAAATGCACCCAATATTTTTTCACTTGTTCCCAATTTACCTTTCTTCGATATTAGATAACACAGAAAGCCAACTCACTTCTTTAATACAAAAAACATAAAAACAGAGGAAGTACATTTTAACGGCACCGTAATATTTTGGAGGTTTTTTTCAACACACAACCCGATAGGCCACGATTCCTATTATAAAGATTAGCATTTTCATTAACCCTGCGTCGAATGCAAACGCCTTTGTAGGTGCTTGGGGTCCTTTCGATCCATGGAGGAATGAGTAAATGGAGTGTTCACTCGTGATATCTGGTACTCGTGGTCCAGATAGCCTGATCCCTTCTTTCTTTAAGAACACTGCGCTAACCTTCTGTGTCCCGTTACACATAATGTTTAATAAATGTCTAGGGAAGGGATTTCTCCTTGTGTTTGGAAGAGGGCTTTCATCATGCCCATTCACAAAAGTGGTGACAAACGTTGAGAATTATCGACCCATATCTATCTTGTCCACCCTGTCTAAACTTTTTGAGGGCCTAGTGCATAGCCACTTATTTCCACAGTTAAATCACCTTATTATACCCGAACAACATGGCTTCGTTAAATCCAAATCCACTGCCACAGACTTAATCATTTTTACACAATTTTTGTTTGAAAATATGTCACACAAACAACACACAACACTGATTTTCGGAAAGCTTTTGACAGGATGGACCACAAATTGCTTCTCAATAAAATCGCTTTCAATGGCAAAAGAGGCAATTTACTCAGATGGTTTGCTTCATATATATTTCATAGGACTCAAAAGGTTGTTATCAATGGTTTCGAGTCTGATTATGGTGTGCTAATCAGGTGTGCCTCAAGGATCTGTCTTCGGCTCATTGCTTTTTATCTTGTTTATAAATGACATAAAAAATCCTGCATAGTCAACTCTTAATTCGTAATGTACGCCGATGACATTAAAATCTATAAGGTTTGTGCGAACTCTCAGGATTGTGTGCTACTACAAGAGGACTTATGCAGGCTTTCACTATACCGTCTGGTCAATAAACTTCACCTTAGTCTTCCTAAATGTGACTTCATTTCTTTTACTAAAAACAAAAACACTATTAACTTTCCATATACTTTGAACGACATACAATTGAAAAAAAATGAGTGCACGCGTGATTTGGCGTATTGCTTTATTGCAAATTACATTTAGACTCCCATATCGATAACATAATTAACAAAGCCTTTCAGATGTATGGTTTTGTCATGCGGTCTTGTAAAGACTTCAAAAAGCCTTCTACTTTTCTCTTCTTATATAAAACACTACTCCATTCACAGATGGAATACACGGTACCCATCTGGTGCCCTTACGTACATTTTACATCTTTCTATTATTATTTTTTTCGTTTAATATGCGTTCGTTTTTATACTCCAATGTCACTTCGTGGACAATAATATACGTTTTTTCGACTGTAATATAAGTACTTTTTGTAAATGCTATAATGTAACTGTTTTTTGTCCCAAATAAATAAAATCAAAATAAAATATTATAATAATAAGCTCTTTTTTATTCTGAAAATCTTTGCGTTGTGGAATTTTCAGTAGTTTACAGAATGTCTCTTAGTTCAATGTGTCTTTTGGCAAAAGCCTCCTTTAAAAACTTCCACTGATTTTTATCATTCGCAACTCTTCATCAATTTATACCCGCTGTGAGCTTTAATTCGTCCTCTCATCTTTTTTATTGTCTTCCCTTATTTCTTTTGCCATCTTTCGGGTACCATTCTGTCACAACTTAACTTCACTTGTCTTGAATGCCTCTGAACACGGGCCTATTCATCTCTACTTTTGTGGGTCTCTATTGATAAAAACATCAATAAATTATGGCTTTTCTCTAATCAGGGTATTTCGTATCCTGTCTGGTTTTTTTAATACCAGTCATACTAGTTCACTTGTGTTGTATTTCAATAATATTAAAAACGTACCGATATTGTAAGTAATCTTATGTGCGACATTTGTATGCGGGTAAAGTAAAAAGTCCCATTAGAATATTGTTGCGTTGTCCTGTCATATTTTAAAAAGGTTCACAGTGGGTGACATCTTATTTTCTAGCCAAAGACAAAATTAAATTGTAAACACACAATGTAAAGTTTCTTTACGAAAATAAAACACAGCATCCGCTGGATGCAAAGCAAATGCAAAAAAAAAATGCTCGGATTTGACTACAATATGCACATAACATAATTATTATCAAATTTCGACTAATGAGAGAGACAATTAATTATCTATTGTTGCTAGACTCCAGGGAGTTTTACGTCGCTATGCGAAATCAAAGACACGTAAAAATTCCGATATGCCTGAGTTATCCACAAAAGATAATAGTGTCAATAAATTTCAAAAACTTCAACAATATCGCTTTGGTAATTCACACTCTTTCACGAGTTTCATTTTCACCAATCAACATCTTCAAAAGATATTTTCGCCTCGTTCAACCTCACATTATCACTCCATTGATTGCTTCTCCGTGTCTCGCCCTTTCTGAAGAGGGTAGCCTCGGGAACAATGGCAGAGGTATGTACTTATTGTGATCAAACTCGAACCAATGGGTTGTCGCTTACAATGGCAGTAATAAACGCTTGGGTTCAGGTTTTTTGCATTTGTAAAGGTGATTTAATTAATTATTTGAGTAGGTTTCTGTGTGTGTTGTAATTGGTTATGTTTCATTGGTAATAAGTCAATGAATATTTGAAGATATTGATATCTGCCGAGCGAATTCGAGAGAGAGTTTTTACCGTCTCTACTGTATAAGACAAAATTATAAGAGCAATGTCCCTAAGGTATCGCTTTTAAGTAACTGTTACTAAACAAATATTTTTGTTATTGGTCGCCAAATTTCTAGCGATAACGCTAGAACTTTACGAAAATGTTGACGAAAAATAAACTGAAATAATTCAGTCTAATTTCCGTCTAAATTTTTTCGTCTGCAACATCAAGCCAAAACGTCAGTTGATAAAGTTGAATCTCTAATAGAACACGTTTGATTGAAATTACAACCTAGAAGGCATAAATATGAACAATAGTTTTCCCCGTATGACATAACCACACGAGACTAACTGCCAATTCTTCTGACATAATCTATAATATGCAAGACCCACCTTACCTATACTCCTAGTAAAATAAACACTATAAATTCCTCGACCTGACTTCTGACACCCGTAGTACGGATCCGGGTGGCAGCCGCATAATTTTTATATTTTATGAGGTAACACGCGAGTTAAGGTGTAGGCACACGGTTCTATTAGTTGATCGAGTATATTCTATCGATTAATAGAATATTGTTTTAATTTTTACCCTCTACGAAACATGCTTTGATTAATATCCGAAAGTAAATGGTGTGACGAAATTTCTTTATACAAAAAGTAGCTAGTCTTTAGTTGAGTTAATACTCTGAAAATGTCATTACTGTCCAAAGTTCTTCCTAGCCAGGGTTTTACTTGCAGACTGTTTGTAATAACATAAACAATTACATAGGTTAACGATGCAGAAAAATAAGTCCAAGCAAAGTGAAAAAACTTTTAATCCGATCAGTAGATAAGTGAATTGATAATCGCAATATTATATTAACAATTCACCGGGTCGTGTGCCCATACCCTAAGGTCTGAGTACATAATATTATTATATTTTTTCCCCGTTTATATCCATTTGTAGTGTGGTTATAGTATTTCATGTGTTTTCATGTCGGGATTCGGTTTCTTCGTACTTATATTTTATTTTATCGTGTCGGAAAAGAGAGAGAAATATTAAGGGATTAGCCTGTTGTCATCCAATATAATTTGTGGGGAATGTGGAGGATATAGTATTGACAGAATACAAAAATAATACTGATATGGGTAACGTTTGGTATGCTGGCAAAGACACACGACCGTATCAATAATACAAAAATCTCCTTACGGTTTAAGTACTATAACACAGTTTTCCCGACGTAATTTTATTTGGGATCATTCTTAAACTTAGAAACTTATCTAAATAGGGAGTTTGTTGCCACTTTTTCTTCTTAGTTAACGTACTAGGAAGTGGAAAGGGCGGGCGTTTTTGGGGATCTGTCTTCTGTAATTTTGACGTTCACAAAGTGCTGATTCTGAGGTTTGAATAAATGACTTTTGTATTTGTTTTCGAAGTTTTTTAATGCAGGTTGCGGTAGGACAAAATTTGTAGATTTTTTTTATAAATCGTCACATAACGAAGCAGCGTTATGCCCCAGGCGACCTTTTATTATATGTAATATAAAGAGACAGAGAGCTAGTTTTCATCGTTTTTGAGGGTACTGAAGCTACTAGCGAGGTCCGAATATCCAAGATGGCGGCAGCGAATTTTTTTTTTTTTTTATCATGGCTGTCGTTTTCATGATTTTCGAGGGTGCTAAAACCGATACTGGGGTCAAAATAAAAATCCAAGATGGCGGCTGCAATTTTTTTTTTTTCGGAACGAAGTTCTTAAACGCGACTTGCGGTAGGAGTAAATTGGCAGAAAATCGTCACGTAACGAAAAAGAGTACTTAATGCCTGAAAAATTTAGTTTCAAGTGACTGTGCAAGTGCAAGTGCATACAATACATGGCTTTACATTAAAAAACAAAAACTTTTGACACTTGCAACTTGGGACCATATTAGATGGCTCTGATTTACATAATATACATCTAAAAGAACTTCGTTCTAATTTGGAGTCCCATGACACTTGCCGACTTTCATTTTATAAAGATAGAAGAATCCAGATCGAATGAATAAAAAAGATCTAACAATCAGTATCTGCCTCAGGTGGCAGGTTTGGTTCCTGTACGAAGGAAATATTTCATTGAACTACGGATAGTTTTCCAGATTTAGTAGTTATCAATGTAAATTTAGAATAATTCATTAGCGTCCAGTAAATCTAAGCTGTTTGTGTTGTGTTGTGTGACAGCAAGAAACAAAAACATATGTTAATAGCTGTGCCCCGCGGTTTTACCCGCATTCAGTTTTTTTAAACATGTGGCATCTCGCAGGTCAACCTGGAAGGTTGTGGCTGCTTAACCGAGCTTGCCTGTAGGTACCTCGATAAATTAAGGCCTTCAGTCAGGGTATAAAAAACTTAAAAACTAAGCGACTACACGCCAAGGGCACCCCCTGGGGGTACGGCCCTCGGCTTAGGGCGTTGCTGGGGGAGGGCAGAAAGGGACAAACTGCTCGGCTCCTAACGTGTGTAAGCAAATAGATCCTCAAGAATTGGGCTATCAAATGCAAAAAGAATTTTTCAAATCCCACCAGTAGAGTTATATAGTTAATTAATAGTTATAGTTATAGAGAGATAGTTAGTTATAGTTAATAGTTATAGTTATAGAGAGATAGTTAGTTAGTTATAGTTAATAGTTATAGTTTAGTTAGTTCAATAGTTCCAGAGATTGGCGCATTCAAACAAAAAAATGAACTCTACAGCTATATTATATTATTATGGTAAAGATTTCTAACACTTCAACCTTGAACACTTGCCATTCGCAAACATAACATTTCAACACCAAATAACTGAACTAACACTATTCGCTAAGATATTTAGCAACACTTGAGCATTTAGCTAACATCGGAACATTGAGTATCAGTCAATATTAAGCACTCGAATTGAGCAAATATTTGCTTCAAACACATATTGTATAAGTTTGTGTTGACTTTTAAGGTGATTCATGAGACCCAACTAGTAAAAACGTCGTATAATTCCAGTCTAATAAGACTTCATGGTATATAACGGTTATATAGTGGTATTTAGCTAACTAAGACGTTATATAGACGTTTATCTTACGATGCTTCAGTGGCGTGACTGTATATTCTTATTCCCTCTTCCTCTCTCCTAATTTTGCTGTGCCCGACAGGGTCCATATTGCCTGCCGGGGTCGCGGATTGTTCGAAAGAGTTACCGTGGCCCTGGCGCACGGGCAACTGAAAGAACACGGGTGGGTTTTAGTCAGTAAGAGTCTGACACGCCCTTCCACTCCGCCCAGAGTGGGAGAGGTCATTTGATGATTTACCACGCAAAAAAATAGGCTATGTTGAATAAACGTTTTCAAGACTAACTTAAATGACGTCATATAATGGTGTCAGTGCATAATATGTTGAGTAAATATTGTCAGGACTAACCTATACAACGTCGTATAATGGTGTCAGCCATGACGTTTATTGAACAATGTATTGGTCACATAAACGTTTTGGTTAAACAAAAGGTTTTCGTAAGACAACCGTCGTCGGGTGCCAAATCTTAACACAACTTTTAGATCATCAAAATGCCGCTTAAATGTTTTTGTATGACTTTTACATAACAAAACTATTTTGGTCGTATGTTAGACTAACTAAGACCTGTATGCGATTAAAATGTAGAATTTTAACGGTTGCATAACTTTAAGTAGACTTTTTAATCATTTAAAAGTCAACCCCGCACTTTAATTATCAACCATTCCATTTTGTTTTGTCATACAAAATGTATTTAATTAAAAAGTACCTAAGTAATGATTAGAGGGACCTTAAAGTCGACATAACATGCCCGACGCGTCATGGTCTCAAAAAAAAGTCTATGCGACCTTTTTGTTATATTAGTGTATTATACAGGTTGCCATAGAACTTAGACAAGATGGAGCTGTATTAAGAAAACATATTTATAATTATGAACTAAATCTATTGAATTACAAAGAAATAGGGGAGGGCATTAAAAAATCACAACAACACATATACTTATACATTGTCATGGACCTAAAATTCCCTGAAATTTACACAACTATTATGATATCATACTGATTTTAATAATGTCGGTACAGTACAGATATTTTGAAATCGTGGAATTTAACATGATTTACTTTTTTCTGTTATTATTTGATACAATATTTAGCATGCGAATCAAAACGGTTGTCGTTGTTAGAAACTAGACCAGCGTTTAAGTCATTTAATAACGTTATTGTAGCTGCTATGTGACATAAGCGGTCACTTAAGAGTCTCATCACAGCCAGTATGGAACCGTTAGGTCGGTTTTTGTACTTCTGTTTAACTTGTATAAAACGTTCAGCGGTCATTGGCTAACTTCTAAGCAACCACTAAACGCTAACAAGTTCCATCGTAACCTTACCCGTTTGGTCGGGGTATCCTAGCTTGGTTACTGCAGTCTACTGAAAAAAAGTATGCATCATTAGAAGGGAAAAAGTTTTTAGAGGATCAGTTAAATATTTCCCATAGGTACCTTATGATTTTTAAAACTTTTTTTTTTTTTGTTCCGTCCTGGAAATTCCTCATGGATGTCCCCCGCCCTGGGGGGCCGGAGGGGTCTGTCAGACTCTTACTGACTAAAAACCACCCCGGTGTTCCGTCTCACACCTACGCCGGGGGTCGCGGGAACGTACAAATCTTCCGCAACCCCCGGCCGGTGCCGGCCCGCCTCTGCGGGCCCCGTCCGGTCGAGGGGGGGGAGTGAGGTGTTTGACTCCCCCCGCGACGTCTAAGAGGGGCGCGCGTGGAACACTACGCGCCGCCACCTCGGGTCCTGATGTATGGGGGGCGACGGACGTCCCCGAGTCCGTCGCCCCTGACCCATTTAGGGGGGCTGGAAGAGGGCGTTGTCCGCCCTCCGCCGACGCCCGGTGCGCCTGCTGCGGCTGGGTGAGAGGATGAGATCTCTCGCTCCCTTTCCGCAGCCTCCTTCTGCGAGATCACTGTTTCGCAGAAGGATACCACCGCGTCCCAGGACTCCTCGCCGCCGACCATCGCATTCACAACGGCCGGCAGCGAGAGGTCACTGCCTACTCCTGAGATGATTTTTAAACCTAGATCAACCTGCGGGGTGATTACGTAACACACTAACAGTAGGAATGGGTTTCATTTTGACAGTTCCACAACATTCATTGCGTTATTTACGTTGATGAGCGGACAAATTTTTCGAACATATGAAGCAATGGATTAGCAATAGGCTTCAAAATTATTCAGATTGTGATAGACAGTGCGTTACTTAAATAGGGTGCAGCTCTCGTTCCGCCAATCCTCTTAGACGCCAATAATTGAAATTACTGAGTAACCATTTAAAAATTCATGAAACTGTTAGGTGCAAGAGGTATTAGCAGAGATGTATCAATTAATAATTCAAATTTAAATGGATATCTATTGAATCAGATATGGTTAAGTTTAGTGTATGTTGCTTTGTCATAGAGATTGTGGTAAATAGGATCTGGTCGTGAAGGTTTTACTTGTACCTGACTATCTAGTGGGTTAAGCACTTTGTAAAGGAGTAATTGGGTGCCGGTTTAATTATAAGCAAATAATGTTGAATTCAAACATCAGTAAGTGATCTTTTTCACATCGAAATCAAGCTCACTTGTTCTTAAAATTTGTATTTTGTAAATATTCCGAAGAATCTTCGAAATCAAAGTGCTTTCAAAAAACTTATAATAATAATAAAATGTTTTATTGACATCAAAAAGGTGTAACATTTTCATTTAAAGCCTTAACTCCTGAGCTAGGTGGTACCTTTTTTTGTTTTCATTTTGTTTGGGAAATCATCAAATGACCTCTCCCGCTCTGGGCGGAGCGGAAGGGCGTGTCAGACTCTTACTGACTAAAACCCACCCGTGTTCCTTCAGTTGCCTGTGCGCCAGGGCCACGGTAACTCTTTCGAACAATCCGCGACCCCGGCACCTAACCCTATATTATGTCAAGAGTCAGTGTCTTCACCCGTTTTTGGAACATTAACAATTTATGCAATAAGATTAAAATAACGTAAAACGAATGGAATTTAGTGCATGCAAGGTCTTAAGTGGAGTGTGTGTGTGTGTGAGGGTGTGTGTGTGTGTATGCGTGAGTGTGAGTGGTTGTGCTTGGTGACTGGACTTTGGGACTGAGAGTTTGTTTCCTACTTTGCTATTTAATTAACACGTCCATTGTTCTTTAAATAAGTTTTCCGTCTGTGCGTAGTCCAGTGTGTGAATCCATGTGTTTAGTTTTATCTTAGTTGTATGTTTTGTTAGTGGGTTGATAGTGAGATTTTTTTTTGACTTTATTATAAATACAAGAAGCTAGGTATAAGCGTTGCCGTCGAGCGGATGCGGTCTTACATTTGACTGCGCGACAAACATTAGTGATAGTTCTCTTATGTTTGGTTGCGTGAGCTATCGGTGTGATTTAATGCTGTTTCATTATCAGATTGAGAAGGTATAGTTTTGTCACTGTTAACACTTCACAATTTTCATATAGTTTTTGCAGGGAACTGGTACGGTTTGAAGGTCATGACTTTTAACAGTGATCTTTGGGCCCTCTCGAGGTGTATCATGTAGGTTCTACAAGCACCTCCCCGTGCCGTGATACAGTAACCAACGATTGCCTGTGCTAGTGCTAGAAACACCGTACGGAGAAGCTTAAAGTCGGCCACTTGCCGTAGTCTCTTAAACGCTCATATAAGTTTCCTAACACGGGAGGCAGTCTGTTCAATGTGGGTACGCCAGCTAAGTCCCTCATACAGAATCACACACAGGTACTTCATTGTCTTTTTTTGAGTAATTGGAAGACATGAGCGTGACTCGTGCTATTATGCACATAAGTTCATGCAACTTACCACTCGCACCAGTGCCCTTAAAACGGTAAAGGAGGATATTGTGACCCAACTTGCACAGAACCAACAATTCTAAGATATGAGTCATCCACCTACCCTGTGCCCGCATGGTGGAATACGGCTCACTCTCACAGAGAAGATGCCTGAGTCCCAGCAGCAAGAAAATAGTAGGCTGAGTATGTGAAGTCCTTCAAATGTCGAATTGACGCTTAAAGAATGACTTTACTCACACCACACATCCAGCCTATCACACGTTTGTAAGGTTACTACCGGTACGCAATAAATACGGACAATAAATTGCACAGAGACAAGGGGTGTTGGAAATATAGCCTGCAAACGTGATCTTCACGCCATGCTATTGTGTTGTGATGCGAGTGGGATGATGGATTTACTGTCGGCATGTACGGTTGATTGGTGTGGTTTAAGGCGTTTTGGTTTTGTGCAATGATATTGTAAGTAATTACTAGGTTATCTACGCAACATTCGATTTTTAAAAACAGTACACTAACTCACACACAAATATCGAAATATTGTATTACGACGCCGCCGGCGCGACACTGCATCCAAGTTTTCTTACTAGCCCAGTTATTACCAGGCCCTGGGCCAGCAGTCTCGATATTAGATAGCGACAAAAATCGGTCGTTAAGTCTAACCGATTTCAAATTTCTTTAATAGATTTTCAACCTTATACTTTGGAAATAAAGTTGAAAATCTATTAAAGGAATTTGACAACGATACGACTTAGCGACCGATTTTTGTCGCTGTCTAATGTCGAGACTGTAGGGCTAGAGACCGGATATTCGGATACATATTTACCTAAAGTTAATTTTTAGCTATGAAAGTATGAGAGCGGCTTCTTAAAATATTTCTTTTGTAGAACAAATCAGATGCATATTTATTTAAAATTAATGTTTAACCACCGATGCAAATATGTGTATGTAGGGTATAAGAGGAGGGGTAGTGTGTGTTAGTTACCACAAAAAAATACATAAATTAAAATAATTATTTTTAATAAATTAAGTACTAATTATCCCAATATGGCGTAAATATTACCTCGGCTACAACAACTTTAATCACTACCATTCGATCGCTATGATTTGGTCCGGTTTGGTCACTGATATCTGACGTTAGCAAGATTTTTTCGATACAAAAGCGCATTCCATATTAGCCAACAACTCAACTTTAGATAAATATGCATCCAAATATCCGATCTCTGGTTATAACGTGCCACTTAAGCTTTGGTTTCCTAAGTAAGCGGACAACGTTCACACAACAACAGCTGTGCAAATACAGAACGTTTTTTGACACCTATAAGTCAAAATACTGCCGAAAATGATAGATTTTCATGACGACCGTTGTAATATGACGGAATCGCTTTCCTAGGAACTTTGCTTTGCGGATTGTGAATCACTTATCTACCTCTTTTTACTTGTAATATCATTGGGTGTAGGCAATTGCAATATTGAAAAGACTTATACGAACGACTAAGGATGTTTGTTCGGGAAAGGATCGATTGCACGTTGCATAACACGTCATGCCAAATGACAATTTTAAAAATTTAGCTTTACAAAAATGAACCGAAAGAGTAAATCGTTATTTTTGATATGCCACGGGAAACACCATAAAATGAACAGGTTACCTTTTGGAAATATTTAAACAAGTGCGAGTCGGACTCGCGCACGAAGGGTTCCGTACCTTTATCTAAAAAAACGGCAAAAAAATCATGTTTGTTTTACGGGAGCCCCCTTAAATATTTATTTTATTCTGTTTTTTTTTGTATTTGTTGTTATAGCGGCAGCAGAAATTCAAATTCAAATTCAAATTCAAATAATTTAATTCAGACATGCGTCCATAGTGTTAGTATACAAGATAACTTAAATACTATTGTTAGTAAACATGAAAAATGAATTAAGTTAGTATACAAAATAACTTATAGACTAAGTGTTAGTAATAATAAAAATTTATTAAAAACGCAAATTGGTGTGGATTCTCACCCAGTGGCGCAGCAGAGGGGAGTCCCACCGATCTGAAAACACGCTCAGGAGACTGTTGGTGGCGGTGCGCAGCCGGCCATTCATGGAGGCGGCCCTCTTGCGTATTATGGCGTAAAAGTCATCAGTATGCGCCTCCGCAAACATACCGGACGCACTACATCGCCACGCCCGCCCCAACAGTATCCTGAACGCATTATTATATTGGACACGCAGATCACTGTATGTCCTCTGCGTAAAACTGGTCCAAAGACTGCACGTGTAAAAAGACTGGCAAAAGGCTTTAAAAAGAGTTATTTTTACTTCGTCAGTACAACGTGCAAATCTTCGAACCAGCATATTACATCGAACAGCCAGCGACCTGCGTTCCCTCTCTATATCAGTATTATCCTTGAGATCATCAGTGACCCAGTGACCCAATACATCATCTGTGAAAATTTCAACTGTCTATCTATCACGGTTCATGAGATACAGCCTGGTGACAGACAGACAGACAGACGGACGGACAGACAGACGGACGGACAGCGGAGTCTTAGTAATAGGGTTTTACCCTTTGGGTACGGAACCCTAAAAAAATATATGCTTATGATTATTTTACGAACAAAATAAATCGCACATTATAATTAACAATGATGTTTATTTTTGTTTCAGGTAATAGTTTGCTGTAATACTAAAACGTCATCGAAATCGTAAGTAATATTATAACATGAACAAGAGACTGTGACCTCGTGAGTTTGTTTCGGCCTTTCTTCTCAGAGTAGTCAGGTAGGAAACGCCGACCTCATCTAGTTTTAAAATATGATTGACGTGTAAAAGTGTTTGTATGCACAAACCTACGTACAGAAATAAAATCATTTATCATAAAAACTTTTTTTTTTGTAGGAGATTCGCAAGTACCGTTAAAATATTAATTACTCTTAATTATCAAATTTTAGGTAATCTATTTAATTTATTCTGCCTAACTTTAAACTTTACTTACAAAATACCCAGGGACGGTCACCCTCTGTATCACTTTAATCACTTTTCATTCATTTTAATTCCATTTATGATATAAAACTGCAACTTAACCCGTTTCAAAGAACCGCAACTCGAAACAAACTTCTCTAACACTCGTAAGTAAAACCCTAAAAATATAATAAACGAAAAACTTCGAACCGATACATCAACACACACACTTACACCCACACACACATTCACACCCCCTTTTAATAAAACAACCTATAAAAGTGCGATCAATCAAACCGAACCGTATCAACTCCAAATAGTTCGCCAAGCGGGCCAAGTTCTGCCAAGCTTGGCAATCACCCGCCAACTTGGCAGGGCGACATATTGTCGGTGTCAATAGTGATGTCTTTCGACCGGCCGCGGCCGCGCCCCTTAGCCAAGTTTGGACCAAGTTTAATTGGCGACAAAGTTTGGAACAAATAAATATTGTTGTAGTCTAATAAAGTTTGGGATTTTAATTAAATATTTGAGTTTTGGTCTTGTTTGTATTTATGCTTGTTAGAGTTAGGAAAGGCGATAAGGAGTCAAAGGCTTAAATATGTCAGTCATAGAGGACGAGTTTTGTTAAGTGATTCGCAAATTGTTCACCACAGCGGTGATAGCAATTGATATTGTAAATAATTTGTAATAATAACATTTATACGCAAAATACGTGCTGGATCATAGAGTTGCGGACACCAGCTGGTTATAATATACTAATACATATATATATATATACGAGGGTCATTCAATAAATACTTAGCCTACAAAAAGTAAACGAAAATTTTGGAAAAGTGGCAATTTATTTTTCAACATAGTCTCCTTTTAGTTCGATACACTTAGCCCAGCGATGCTCCAACTTTTTTAACCCGTCCGAAAAATAGTTTTTGTCAAACTCTGCAAAATAGGCCTCCGTGGCGGCGATGACCTCCTCATTCGATCCATATCTATTCCCGGCGAGTGATTTTTTCAGATTAGGAAACAGAAAGAAGTCACAAGGGGCCAAATCTGGAGAATACGGTGGATGGGGCAGCAATTCGTAGCGTAATTCGACCAATTTGGCCATGGCAACGGCAGACGTGTGAACCGGTGCGTTGTCGTGGTGAAACAGCACTTTTTTCTTCGCCAGATGGGGTCGTTTTTTCTTTAATTCGGCGTCGAATCGGCCTAATAAATCGGCATAGTAAAGCCCTGTAATTGTTTTTCCCTTCTCGAGGTAATCGATGTAGATCACACCTTGTGAATCCCAGAAAACGGTGGCCATAACTTTTCCGGCCGATTTTACAGTTTTCGCCTTCTTTGGAGCACGTTCCCCGGTCTGGATCCATTGTTTTGATTGCTCCTTGGTCTCTGGTGTGTACCAGTGGATCCAGGTTTCATCGACGGTCACAAAACGACGCAAAAACTCCGCTGGATTCATCTTAAACAGCGCCAAACACGTCTCCGATGTGGTCTCACGGTTGCGCTTGTTTTCTGGTGTGAGTAAACGCGGCACCCATCGCGCCGACAGCTTTCTCATGCCGAGTTCCTCGTGAAGAATATGATGCACTGTTCCTTCTGAAATGCCTACAGTCTCAGCTAGCTCCCGAACCTTCAATCGGCGATCTGCCAATACGAGATCATGGATTTTTTTAATGTTTTCCTCCGTAGCAGCTGTTTTCGGTGCACCTGGACGTGGTTCATCAAAAACCGACGTACGGCCACGTGCAAACTCGTTGAACCAATTCTTGACGGTGGCCATCGATGGAGAAGAGTCACCGTACACAGCATCCAAGCGCTCTTTGATTTCGATGCGCGTTTTCCCTTCCAAAAATAGGAATCGAATCACCGAACGATATTGCTCTTTTTCCATTTTTGTAAAACCGATCGACACGTTCGCTTCCATAAGTTGTCAAATTAAAACAAATGAAGGGATTGGAATGAAAATTTGAAAAAAGAATTAAAAAAGAATGTGCTACACTGTGGTAAAACTCTTTTGAAACTACAGCGCCCTCTGGCGATGAGGCTAGGTACTTATTGAACGCCCCTCGTATATAATACCGAGCAGTGGCGAAGATTCCATACAACTCGATTCCTACCGACTTAGCTTTGAAAAATGGCACAGTCAGTATTCTATAGACAAATAAGACAATACATTTAAGAAATGTACTCCGGCTTATCTCTTACCAAAATTTACCCGTCGCTACTGATACCGAGACAAGGTAGGAAGCAGCATACCCTGTATCATTGTATTGCATTAACGCTCAGTGCAACAAAAGCAGTAAAAATAATCAGGTTATATTTCTACCAAAATCCCAATTAACAGGAGATTTTGCAAAAAAAAAACTAAGAATATTGTTGTAGTTTTCATCTAATTTGGTCAGAAGTAGATACATTAAAAATACTTCTTTCCTGGTTTACGAGGAGTTTTTAACGAAGCATGCCCCTTATATAAACCCCCCCTAATTAATTAAAATAATCACAACACAATACGGTTATTAGTCGATTACTCTAACATATGGCACATTATAATTACTGTGTGGTTTTCAACCGAATAGTAGAATTATTACAGTTAATATATTTAGGGGTTAATTAGTTTGTGCTGCGGTATTTGACTGTGTTGCCCTATTGTAGGGTGTGATTGTGTGAACAAGGGAATGTAGGTATTTTAAAAATAATGTAATATTAAACTAATATAAATTATGTGGTATTTACAAGGCAGATGTGAGTGGAAACGCCGGTAGAACATATAGTGACCTTATAGGTGATGTTCTTCAGAAAGGTCAGGTGCGTAGTACTCGCAACCGGCGTGTGTTTATGACCAGATGTATGAAGGTAAACGAGGTAAAAGGAGTATTTAAGGATCGTAGCAGGTGGCGTTCTGTAGTTTCTGCCTACCCCCATGGGTAGAAAGCGTGAGTTTATGTAACATATGTATGTATTAAACTTTTATTTAACTGCTTCTTTGGTCTAGTAGTCAAAAGCACTACAGCTGAGCGTGAAGTCCTTGGTCCGGTACCCAAGTCGGGGAAAAAAAATCGGAAAAGAATAAAAAAAAAAAGTGATTGAGTTTTTCCATTCCGAATTTCCCGGTCGATAGCTATATAATCTACTACGTGAGACTTAAAGATAACTAGCGAAATGTGGATGTAAATATACCTACACCTCTGTCCGACCCTTGGGTCACAAGTTTGATATTTTGTGTATGTTATGTTATTAAAAAAATCCAATAAAATAATTCCTACAATACAACACACCCCCAACCTCCAACTCTACTCACCCCTCACATCACACTCATTTGAAAACGAGAACATTTCCACATGGACTCCCACGACAGGCCGAAGCGACACAAAAAGCTAAGCGAGCGTGTGATGCACAGCGATGCACTATACTTAGAATAGGAATATAGATGCTTAGTGGGGTAGGACTGACGGGGATTTATTTAAAGGAAAGATGAGCAGAAATGATTTTTTGAGGAGTAGCTTATGGCCTATTAATAACAGCCGTACGGGTCTATCGATCAGGTTAAGCTACGCTTGCCGCGGTTGGTCCGTGGATGGGCGACCATGTTTGCATACCAAGACCCCTTCGCTCCTCGTGGTCCCGGCTGTCATTCGTGTATTTTTGATAGTCGTTGCGGATAGTTAGAAGCCCGAAAGTCTGATAACCAGTCTTACCAAGGGGTATCGTGTTACCCAGTAACTGGGTTGTGGAGGTCAGATAGGCGCTCCATGTAAAATACTGGCATCCGGTCAGACTGGAAGCCAGTGCACGCATTTGTCAGTAATCGTGCAGCTCAACTCGGAACTTAAGGAGCTCAACGACTAGCGGCGGCGTACATTGGTGACGGATTTGTGATGGATCTTTTTACACCTTGTAGGTTCTAAAGGTACTAACCATAGTATAATTATTGTAACTTGTTTGTAAAGAATAATTAATTGAGTGATTTTCAATTGCCAAACTTTTGCGAGAGAGTGAAAGAACACTATCTTTCCACTTTGACTTGCATATGTATTTGTTATTTAATTTACATTCTATTTTTATATATTTTTGTGATATTTATTTTAGAAGTAGGTATGTATGTATGTAAGTATATATTCTCATATTGTATATTTATTTTTAAATTGTAGAATTGTTTTTGATTTAATATATTTTGTTTTCCTTTCTACTCTTACACACGTTGTCTACATCTCTTTTTATATACTCTCCTATCGCAGGTATGCTGGAAGAGATTTCTTTAAAAATAAGCGTCACTTTTCTACGTATTTTTCTGTTTGTTTATTCCTGTCTGTTTATATGTGTGTACATAAATGGGTAAATAAAAATAAATAATATAATTGTAAAAACTGTTTGACGTAGTTAATGCTTAAATATTTTGAGTTACTTTCACAAAATGTTAAAAATTAACACATAATATTCTACTTTGAAGGAAAAAGTATTGTTTCAGATAATATTGTTTTGCAAACAGACTGAAAATAGGCACCATTACAATTCCCTAAGATAAGCTAGATTTTTCATCGCAAACACTTAACAATAAATACATTTTCCCTTTATATACAAACGCTAATCCTTAACATATCCCTACATTTACAGAAAGTATACATAACGCTGTATACCTATTTTTGTCCTCCGAAAACATGGCTCACGGCACGATTAAGGCAATTTATAACACGCACGTTACGTTACGTTATTCGCTAAAATGCGACAAAGTGTGTTTCAACTTTAACGTGAGCGATGAACGCATTAATTTTGTGATGATAGGCTCATGAATAAAGCGCGTATTTATAACACCTTACGGAAGATTTACACTCGTGCGCAAAAGTTTGATAAGCTATCCGCGAAAGTGTGGAATTAATTTCAGGTTTTTTTTCTGTTTTGGAGTTCTGAGTGATGTTATTTTTATTTTACGCGTTCTCTTCGTCTTATAAATTACATAAATATTTCTTGTGAATTTGAGCAGTGGTGGCACAGGGGTAACGGCCCCGACTTACGAGATGTAGGTCGTAGGTTCGAATCCAGGCAGACACTTTACTTTGTGTAAATAATTTAATCATCACTGCTCTCAAAACGGTGACGGAAAACATCGTGAGGAAACCAGTATGTCCTAGAACCAAAAATTCAAAGACATGTGACATCTACCAAGGCCCGCGTGGTAGATTGTGACCCACTCCCTCACACAGAGAGAAGGCCTTTGTCCCAGGAGTGGGAACATTATCAAATGATCTGAATGATCTTGCATCTGTAATAAAATTTTAGTTTTAGTTTATTTTTAGGCATTAAACTGTATTGAAAATATTACTACTGTTGGCTGAATGTACACGTTTTGTAAATGTTTTATTCAATAAAAATATTATTATTATTATTTATTATTATTATAGACAGATTATGCTTAGGCTTTTAAAATTGCTCAGTCATACTTTGCTGCAGAAAATTATCACGCCTGTATTGCCTGAAGTGGTAGGCAGATATGTGTATAATATCTACACTCAAATAGGTCTTCAAATACACCACATTTTAGCTGGGTTAAACTTGTATACAGGTTGTTAGGTTACACAGGATAGGTCCACTCAATCTGTCTGGTTCTTTCCTCAAAAGACCATTTCAGACGCCAATCTACATGGTCTTCACATGATCTGACCAAGATTGTCTGGACTTTAAAAGATACTGTGACCTCTGAGTTTGTTTCGGCCTTTCTTCTCAGAGTAGTCAGATAGGAAACGCCGACATCATTTAGTTAAAAATATATGATTGACGTGTCAAAGTGTTTGTAAAAACCAACTTACAGAAATAAAATCATTTATCATTTATACTTACTTTAACAGAGCGTGGTATTTATGAAAATTAACAAGTTTTAGGTACCATGAGACCTACTCTGAATCATGTAAAATCTGCTGTTCCCTACTTTTTGATCGCGTAGGTAATGCACTTTGTAGGAAATTGCTGTTTATGCTTCCATATTTCAGGTTTGTCATTGTAAAAGTTGTTAATTTTCTTGAGTTCTTCTCTCCCTTAAATTAAGGTATGACCCTCGGCTCATCACATTATCAGAGGGTTGCGTGTTTAGATCACGTCGGGGTCACCAGTCTAGAGGTACGAGGACCAGGGTGTAAAGTTTACTCATCTTCCATAGAAAAGGGAGGATCCTCCGACCGGACGGGTGTCGTGTCTGGTGGGCTACTGCCCGACAATAGACGTCGGGACGTAATATGCTAGTTGCGCGGTAAACTCTGCTTGCGCGATGCAGGATTTTGCGTGACGTCAGTGTAATGCGTAATTCGCATGCGGTGTTGTAGATGTCGCCACATACCTAACACCCGTATGTAATTTCACCTAAAATAACAATGCAGACCATAATTCTTCCATTAATAAAACACGACTTATCCCTTTTGGCAGACAAAGCGACCAATCATTTAATTTACCACAATTCAGGTTTAAAATTCATCAGACAATATTACGCCAAGAAAATCTTCGTCCAAAAATGGCTTTAAGATCTTGGAATATTGCCATAATCACTGGACAAGCGTATGGTTTATGCGATATGAATGCAGGTGGACGCTGGTGGTCATTCTTTTGGAATAATTGTGGTTATAGGAATGAGGTGGATCGGTAATTCGTGTTATTTTTGGTTTTGATGGTAATACTCCTTGTGAATATAACGTCTGAGGAAGTACATACTACCACTTGTTTTATTTTTGCCACTAAAACATAAACCTGAAGATAGCAACGCTCCATGCGTTGCTGTGTTCGGGTGTATATTTTACAGGTGAAGTTATCTACGGAGACTTCAAAGGTCGGTGGCTAACGCACTATAATTCAAACTTAGAACTCAGCTACGTGTACAGTGAACAGTACATCAGTGGTAACACTTTCTCTTCGAAAATCTTGAGTGCTATGACATTGCGCTGTCAATGTGAAATTGTTACAACTGATATGCTTTTGACTGTACCTACGTACAGTTTTGATAATCACATTTCGGGTGCAAATAGCGGTTCTGTTACTGACCGTACCTATTTAAAAATAAATTTAAGATATAAAAAACGTCCGTATACTTTTTATACTAAATTAACTAACAAATTATTACAATTAAAATATAATAACCTGCCCGAACTAAAACTATTACCAAACTAAAATATGGCGTAGTAAAAATTCTTCCATATCGTTTTCGACTGGTAATGTACCTAAGAGACTAGCGGCATTGTCACGTTGTATGGCAATGCTTATCCTCTGTCCAAGGTAAAAGCCAGCCTTCAAAAAGTCTTGATGAATTAAAGGTAGCTTTAAAAAAAAACTTTTTAACTTGTAGACTCTAAATTTGTAGACATTTTTCTATTTTGTTGAGTACCTGTCACTTGTTGACAGGCCTACACTGTCCTCCCATACCTACTCGTATTAACACTGTAATTTAAAAACATTGTAAAAGCACCTTATTTTTAAAATAGTAACCGTGGAGTTTGTTGCCGGCTCTTCTGACGTTTCAAAGTGCCCATTTAGGTTTATGTGAAATAAAATATTTTGATTTTCATTTACATAGTGCGTCATCAACCAGAAACAAAACTACGTCGTCTTCTTAGCCAATCAGCATTCAAATGGAATTTAACCAAAAATAAAAGAGCAAACCTAACGAAACTCTTTCTAGCCTCCAACAGAATCATTCTGACCTGTTTCTTGCGATTCTCAAGTATTTTTAACAGAAAGTAGTCATTCAATTAGTCCCGGTCACGCTTAATGAATATTTTATAAGAGGAATCGATGATGGCGTAAGAAAAAACAATCAAATTTAGTTGTTACAAATTGAAATCAGTGATATTTTGGTCATGAATTATTCAGGACCTTTCAATAATCCTGGGTTTCCTCGAAATTTTGCGATAACACGTCTTTTCCTCAATTTGAAATTTTGTAGGCGGCGCTGGGGTGACGTTTTCTATTAGGGAATGTCCTATATCCGTGTATACCTGATGAGATTCTGTGAAAATCACGTACGGGGTAACAGAGGTAGTAATTTAAAGACAGCCGCCATTTACATGAAGGTTTACATTATAGAATCGCCGAATTCTGCGTTTACCTGTCGAATAACTCTTATTATCTACGGTAATCCAACATGGTAACTGATTAGAACCAGAAACTCCAGAGTCATCCTCGAATTCATAACTTCAGAAGTTCAGAACATAATTTATATTTTGTTCTTTTTAAGTTAAAGACAGCACAATGCCATGTGATCTTAAATTAGAGTGGTTAAAATAGGTGATACCCCACCCTACACAATGAGGGCTATCGCGCTTGAGTTCGCCGCTAGATGCGCTAGTGTAGAGTAAGGTCTCTAGATGTCAAAATATGTACTGAACGTTCACTGTTTCCGGGATTTTAATCACAGATTTTAACGTATGATTCATAATTGTTGTAATGGTTGTGCCATTCTTGATTAATTATGGCTTAAGATTTTAAGTAAAAAGTTAGGATCTGATTTGATAGCACTTGAACGAAGAATAAGATTTGTCTGCTTCATGCTTGCCAATTTTAGGAACATTATAACCTAAATATTCATTTGAAGTTTTAAAATGTAATAAAATAAACATAATATGAATTTATGGGTACTTAAACATATCCAAAACATCAAATAAAAGTACTGCAACAGGACCTTACTCACCAGTGGCACCAACTAGTGAGCACAAAAATGATAGCCCCATTGAATTTAAACATCAATTTTTTTTTATATTACGTCAAACTGTTGTTGAGACCCACCTCTAGGCACTCAATAATCACAGCCAGGCCCTCAAACCTCAAGGAAAAAAGCCTTCATCCTTACACCTTCCCTCCTACCTTCCATTTTTACACAAATCCTCAGCACCTGCACCTGAGCCCAACAAATTTTTCAACGAACTTAACAGAATACGTAATTGTGTGAGTACAAAACGTTCATTTAATAAACTTTGCAGACACCTGTGACCTTTACCTACGGACTTTCGGCATAGTGATGGGAAAACGTGATTTTTCCGGGATTCTTTTTTGTGTGTATTTTCGGTGTAATGTACTCGTTATTCGATTAAAGGGAAGTTTTTGTGAGTAGTTTAAGTATGGTGTTCTTATGAGGTTTGAATTATAGTTGTTATTTTAAATGACATGACATTCGTAAGACAAAAAATTAAGTACCTATATGAGTGACTTGCGACCTTGTTGTGCAGCATGTGTAGGGACTCCATTTGAGCTCGAAATTGTTGCGTCATGCCCCGTGACGCTTAAAAGTTACGCAACATTTTAGCTGAAATATAAAGGTATCGTATCACAGCACACATGCATATCGTGTTTTTTTTTTAATTGTTCGTTTACCTAAAGTATCGCTTAATACAATGACACAATTTTTGTTTAGCCACAATTTTATTTTGGATTTTATATCTGTTTGAATTTAAAATAGTTTATATTTCTTAATGTGTGTGTGTAAAGCTATGGACTAGAATTATGTCTAAAATTATATATGTTTTTAATACTAAAGCCAAACTAACAAACACAAACAAAGTCATTTGCATCCCTAAAGACAAGACAGTTAAATCAATGAGATAAATATAACTCGAAACAATAGAAGTACGATTACTAACTTGAATAACTTGATTTGCATCGGACTTAAGTTACATTCAATTGTTTAGAATAATTTCTAATTGTTGTGTTTTCGTTTCTCTAACTTACTTGATTCAGTTTCGTGTGGAGAATATTTGAGCTTGATTTATCCACTCCTTGTCTTGTATTCGTATTGGTATTAACTTAGTTACACATACGTAACATCACGCCTTATTTCTCCGAAAGGTAAGGCAGAGGTGTACCCATAGTAGCTACACCCACGTATCGCTAGTTATTTTTAAGTCCCTTGTAATAGTGGGCGAGTCTTTCCCCATCAACCGGGCACAAATCCAGACTCCGGGCTGCTACTGAGAAATGTTTACTGGAAAAACCCAATAAAACTTTCCTTTGTTTTGCAAACTTAGCACTTAAGGGGGAAGCGCCTAGTTGCCCACAAAATTCAAATTTTATTACGTTTTTAGCAATTAGCAGGTCTGTGTCAGGTTGTATGTTGAACAAAATATGTTTCGCGATCGTAATAAGTATGTATATACACAATTATAATCATTAAAATCATCAATACAACCCTCTAAGTTTATATAATCCTATTGAATTAATATACTGTAGCGAAATATAAAAAGGAATTCACGCCATAACCGCGTATAATTTATAATCATTAAAAAATACACCGATATTATAAATATATAAAAAGAAAAAAGATAATCAAATCATAATCAATAAGAATTGCAAATAGGGTTGTCTATATTTTTTATAAAAAAAGAATTACGCACGCAAAAAAGTTAGATGCACAAGATCGTTAATAACTTTTAGTTATGTTTTCGCTATACGTCCTAAAGAGCTCGATTGCAATCGGTATTCTAAGGACGCGCACGTTAAATATAAGGTTTCTAGAAAATATATTGCTTGATAGACGGGGCTAAGTTAAACCGTGGTTAAGGTATCGTCTTAAATTAAGAGGTAAAAGACTTAAGACTTTAGAAGAATAAAAATATACATATCTGGAGCATCCTACGATCGTCGTGTGCCGTCGAGACAACAATAGCAGGTTTAGTAGTTTAGCCTCGTAGCAGGCCGCAAGGTTATTTATTACAACTCACAGGCTTCACAATTAGCCCCGGGGATGAGACCGAAATTCGGCTTGATAAACACGGTCAATACCTAAGACAAATAATAGGGGATAAAGTCCGTTTTACAAGCAATTTTCTATAAAACAGAAAATGAGAAAATTTACATACCATTTTGTTTCAGGTAAGATTCCTGTTGCTATAAAGCATTCGATGCAAAGCGTTCACTGAACTTTCTTATGACAAAGAAAAAAAAAAATATTGGGACAGTAAAAACAATCCGACGTTGATAGTATTTAAAAGAAATTCTTCTTGGAAATAAAGTCCGTTGTTTGTATAAGAAAGCGCAGGTAAATTATTTCAACTCCGCGCTCTGAAATTCATTAGGTGAGATTTCAAAGATGCTGAACTTTCGATAATTTGAACGAATAAGAAATTAAACGTACCTAGTTTACAACGGAATAACTAATACCTTCATTGGATAAATCTACTAATTACTGTTAAATCGAAATCATTCTTGTATTTCAGTAGGCGAATTTTGTCTTATATTGGCCTAATCAAAAAATCAAGTAACCATTTGGTTCTTTGCTTGTCAAACGAAAAGTTCTAAATTTCAAAAAAAGTCATGAACAAAATTAATTGCCGGTCAAGTCAAGCTTAAAACAGGTTGAATATGTTTTAAACAACGGAAGTATATTACAAAAAACATGCAGGTATATAATACTGTAATATCCCCATTCCAACAAACAAAGAAGAAAGAAAAAGAAGGAAGGAAAAAAAGTAACCAGAAATATGACAACCCTATAAAAAAACCAGTAGATAAAAAAAAAATACAATAAATTAACCTAAATAACCTACACTAAAAACTAAATAACCTAAAAGACATGCTAAATAACCCTAACAAACAACAACGAAGTGCAGCAGATACAGAATAAATACGAAAGTCGGCCCTCGACTTAGACGTTATCCGTGCGAGCTCCAGGTGCGTCAACCAAATCTAAGAGTAACTAAAGACTTAAAACAAGGGACTAATAAATCAAAATAAATTTACCTTAAATGACTTACAACCTAGGGGATAAATTAATCTAGATCTACCTAACTAAAAAAAACCTGGGAAAAAAAAACATAAAAAATTAAACCTTAATTAAACCTTTAAACCCTGGGAATCCCCTAAATAAATACAAGAACAAAGAAACAATTAAAGCCAAAGTAACAACTAAAGTCAAAATAGCAACTTAAGTCAAAGTAGCGACTTAAGTAAAAGTAGCAACTTAAGTTAAAGTAACAACTTAACTTAAAGTAACGACTTAAGTCAAAGTAACAACTTAAGTCAAATAACTAAGAATAAAATGGGAAGAAACATCTTCAGACAAAAGTAAGTAAATAACAGAATAATAGAAGAGAGAGTGTTCATAAAGTATTGATGATAAAAGAGGAAAGGTTTAGTAACACCACATATTGTTATATATTTATCGACAAGAATGTATCGGCAATGTCCCAACACTAAATACTACAAGTAACGCCATCTGTGGGCGTAAGCAAAACCTATAAGTACAGACAGTAAGCAAAAAGTTGTCAGCAAATTCATTCAATAGGATTATATGAACAGAGGGGGTTGTATTGATGATTTTAGTGATTAGAATTCTCTATATGTATACTTGTTATGTTCGCGAATTATATTTTGTTCAACATACAACCTGACACTGACCTGCAAATTGTAAAAACCGTAAGGAAATTTGAATTTCGCGGGCAACCTGGCACTTCGCCCTTAAAAGATTTGATCGTGATAAAAATGTTAGCCCAGGGTTTTCACATTCTTCCAACATTCCCGACGTCAGCATTTACTGTTCGACACTTACTGTTGGAGTATGAAACCGTTAATTTTTACTATTGTCAAACTAATACAAATTGTATTGTGGCCTGGTATTGCGTAAGTTTTGTGAAAGGTAAAATTAAAAAGAACCCCGACATAAAAGAGCTGATGGCCTTGAAACGGCTAAACCGATTTTGATAAAACATGTCTAAGAACCACCGCTATAAAATCTGCTTTCTAATAAAAAAACCGCATCCAAATCGGTTCACCCGTTTAAGAGCTACGGTGCCACAGACAGACACACACACATAACGGTCAAAATTATAACACCCCTCTTTTTGCGTCAGAGGTTAAAAACAAGGGAGTGAATGATAGCGTAACGGTTGACAGGGGAAAATGGAAAGAGAAACAGTGTTGCGCCAACCACAAATCACATGGGACATGAGCAGGAAGACCATGATGATTATGTTATTTTTGTTAATATGTTTGTTACTCATTTACGCAGAAACAGCTAAAATACTTTCGGTTTAACTTAACACACGGATAGACTATACCTTACACTAACACATGGAGTACATTTCAACCGAGTACATCTCTAGAATGCGAGTAAAACCACGAGCAACAGCTAGTACGGAATCTAACTGACAGCTTCTAATATTCAATGATTGTCTCGTTATGCAATAGATGATTGAATTGTTAATAAAAAAATCATCCAATACAATAATAACTTCAGAATGCTTTTGGAACTGCTGCGCGCTTTTGTGATGCCTTTGGCATGTTCGCTCAGGCGCGTGTTCACGATTTCCACGCTATGGTGAGGCGAAAAACGGCGTCGATATTGGAGGGAACGCAGTCAAGTCCTAATAGCATTCTGAAGATGTTAAAGGACAAATTTAACTCGCCGATAATAAATCACCAGGCCCGGGTCGATGGCGCGTTGTGTTCTACGCGCGCCTCAAAGAGATGTCAGCATAATTGATGGGGTCCGATAGGGCCGATGCCTGCCGGGGTCCCGGATTGTTCGAAAGAGTTACCGTGGCCCTGGCGCACAGGCAACTGAAGGAACACGGGTGGGTTTTAGTCAGTAAGAGTCTGACACGCCCTCCCGCTCCGTCCAGAGCGGGACAAACCATTTGATGACCTACCAAAAAAAAAATGCAAGTGTTGGTTAGGCAGGAGTGATTCATTTCATCCGGTGAATATATGTAAATATTGTTTTTCTGTGAGCTGACTCCTTGGTTATGTAACACACTACCATATCTTTTAAGTTTTTTTACCTAACTAACATAATATGGATCATTGTTGTCTAAACAAAATAAAAAAAGCACGTGTGGCACTCGGGGACTGCCGCGGTAAAGCTATTGCATAGCATTTTTTATCAACTTATGCAATTATAATTACTTATTTATATTTTATTTATGCAGCTTTTTTTTTTCTTTGATATTAATTAAAGTACAGTCGTACCATATACATACACGTTAAGCGAACGCTCGGCCGAGCTACATGGTAGGCGGAGTGGGGGGTGTTAGGTTTTATTTTCGTTACGGAATTTCTTTATTCGGTCGCCGCGCACAAAGCCCGCGATAAAAGCTATGCAATAGCTTAAAAATGTTGGTTAGGCAGGACTGATTCATTTTATCCGTTGAATATATGTAAATATTGTTTTTCTGTGAGCTTACTCCTTAGTTATGTAACACACTACCATTTCATTTAAGGGTTTTTACCTAACTAACATAATATGGATTATTGTTGTCTAAACAAATAAATGATATTATTATTATATGAATTGCCTCCGCAATCACTGCATGCATAATCGGTCACCTGATAGATTTTAATTTTGTTTTAGGACAGATACCCATAGAAATGACAGGTGTTATGGAAACCTAATTAACCAGGAGACACGTCAGATATAAGTTATCTAGGCTTGGAATCTTCACGTCAATTCTAAATGTTAAAGTTTGTATGTCTGTTAATTAATCACGCTTAATGGTGGTTTGGATTTTGCTACAATTTATAATACACACGTAGACTATGGCTTAAATTAAGGTAGGACACACACAGGACATAGGATAATATTATATTAAATAGTTTTTCTTGGAAACGTTAAGCCTCATATTAGGGAGGTTTATTAATAGGCATCCTTTATTAAATTGTCTTTTTTCATAAATTACCAATTTTAGCAATTAATCCAGACCGAGTAGATAAATTATAGTATGTCCAACATATTTCACTATATCGTATAAACCAAAACACAAGCCTATAAAAGTCTATTCAAATAAATAACTGCAAAAACCAACTCGAGTTGTTCCAAAAAAATTCAAAGCCCACCACTAAACGAACGACCAAGTTAAAACAAACATTCAGATAAGCTAAACTGAACCTTATCTATGTTAAAAATTAGGGTGCTCTCATCCGCAATATAATTTGTCGTATGACAAACTTTTTTGAGGAAAATTTGCCCGCGTTTTAGAAGCAGAGGATGTTTATGCTAATTTAGAGATACGGTACATAGAGTGTATGTATGTTTCTGCATGTTTATCTCGGGAACTGGAGAGATTTTAATAGATTTTTGTCCGTGAAAAGCTGCTTTTCTACTCAGATTCGGGTTTTCGACAATGTTATTGGGGTTAGTTTTATTTTAGAGATAGAAATAGGAATTTAAAGAACCAGTACCATAGTATTATTATTATGTAGATAGATTATGTTCTATTCAAATAATAAAATCAAAAAGATACAATGAGAAAGTACCGACCTATACAAATCAGAGTTTATGAAAAAAGAAACACGTGTGGCACTCGGGGACTGCCGCGGTTAAGCTATTGTATAGCATTTTTTATCAACTTATGCAATTATAATTATTTATTTATTTTTTATTTATGCAGTACTTTTCTTTTTCTTTAATATTAATTCAAGTACAGTCGTACCATATACATACACGTTAAGCGAACGCTCGGCCGAGCTACATGGTAGGCGGAGTGGGGGGTGTTAGGTTTTATTTTCGTTACGGTATTTCTAGATTCGGTCGCCGCGCTCAAAGCCCGCGATAAAAGCTATGCAATAGCTTAAAAATGTAGGTACAAGTAAGTACATGAAAAAAGCCTTTACATTGTATAATACATCGAGTATCCAGTCTGCCCTGATATTAAACTCGTGCCTTACCAAACCAATAAAAAAGAGGGTGTCTGTGTATGAATGACCGCACAATACAAGTGAAAAGTTACGACTGGAGCCGAGTATTCGCGATACGGAGCCGAGTATTCGCGATACAGCGCCGAATATACACGATTCACCGACCGACTGGAGCCGAACTTACCCGTCTGTCATTCAGTTCAGCGGGGTAACAGTAGGAATAGGTTTCATTTTGACGGTTCAACAACATTCATTGCGTTATTTACGTTGTTGAGCAGACAGATTTTTCGAACATATGAAGCAATGGATTAGCAATAGGCTTCAAAATGATTCAGATTGTGATAGATAGTGTGTTACGTAATTAAGGTGCTGTTTCGTTCACTGTTTAGAAAGAGCGAAAAGAAGCCTAAAGAAGTTTTCACTTCAAAACACCATTCTGACTTTCAACCAAAAAGACACAAATTCAGTACAAAACCTGCTCATCCAGTAACGAAATACCCGTAAAAATTGCACCCTGAAAAGCAAATGAAGCGAACACAAAGTTCGTATTCACATCGGCGGGTGCATGTTATACTGAACCCTCCCATTCGTTTTACGTGACACCCCTGACTTTAACAAATTGTGTGAAAAGATGAGCCCCTGATACATTTTGTTTACTAGCGTCCGAAAAGCGAATTTTGTAGCTGTAGGTTGATTAGAAGGATATTTTTAAGTGGGCTGTTTTTTGTGAGATATTTTTTCAATATTTTTTGTAGGAAAATGTGACTTGAATTTTTAAGTGACACTTTTTAAGGCCTTCTTAAAAGTCTTTTTATTTATTTCATGTTTATTTATATTCCTTATCCAGTATCAATAGACTCATTAGTAGGCACACAATTACTATAACAATACATAGATAAATATAGGAAAAATAAATTATAATAAATTAAATTAAATAAATAACATAAACATACATAAACTCACGCCTTCTTCCCATTGGGGTAGGCAGAAACTACAGAACGCCACCTGCTACGATTAAATAAATAACTAAAATTAAAAAAAAATTCGCTACATTACACCTTAGCAGTGGAGCAGTGGTGGCCCAGTGGTAACGGCCGCGACTTACGAGTTGTAGGTCGTAGGTTCGAAACCAGACAGGCGCTTTACTTTGTGTAAATTATTTCATCACCACTGCTCTCATAACGGTGATGGAAAACATCGTGAGGAAACCGGCATGTCCTAGAACCAAAAATTAGAAGACATGTCACATCTACCAACCCGCCCTGGGCCCGCGTGGTGGATTACTGCCCACTCCCTCTCATAGAGAAGGCGCCTGTGTCCCAGCAGTGGGAACATTATGAGCTGATTATATTACACCTTATCGTGACTGATGCAGCATGAGTCTATGACGCTAAAGTGTTTAAGTTTTCTTTTCATTAGGTATTCCTTAGTAACATCCTGGAGTCCGGATTTGTGCACGGTGGATAGCCTGGCCCCCTATTACATGTGACTTAAACATAACTGGCGTAATTTATTTACTTTTTTGAGGATTCAGGCGCAAGGAACTTGGAACAAGGAACTTGAGCTGCACAAATGCGTGCACTGACTGGACAGGTCCACTCAATCTGTGTGGTTCTTTCCTCAAAAGACCATTTCAGATACCAATCTACATGGTCTTTACATGATCTAACCAAGATTATGTCGTGACTTTAAAAGAGACTGTGACCTCGTGAGTTTGTTTCGGCCTTTCTTCTCAGAGTAGTCAGATAGGAAACGCCGACCTCGTCTAGCTTAAAAAAATTTGGAGAATCCAAAAGTGCACGCCTCATTCAATTCCATAAAAAATAACAAAAAATTTAGAGAATACAGAAGAAAATTGATTAAAAGAGAGGATGAGATGTAATAACCAGCAACTCAGCTAAATTTCTCTGAATTTTTTATAACTCTACGGGTTTACGTGTGAAAAAAGTTGAAAAGTAACATTAAAAAACAACTACATTGAATTAGACCATGATTTTCGAAAAAACATAGTTTTCGATAATAATTGAAGTGTTTAAAAAAAATGGACTCGAATAATTATGTTTTTCGGGAGTTATCGTGACCACGCCAGTACCCATACATACAGACACACGGACGTCCACAGCATAATTTTTTAAAACAGTTTTTTCATTATTTTAAATAGCAAAATGTTTTTTGAAAATAACATGAGTGTTGAAACTAGTGTTTTTTCTTGACGTTTGTGTATTAATATTATTCTACAAGTGGGATATGAAGTAAATAGAGACATTTTTAGCTCAAGGAATTACTTATTCTTTGTAAAGCGAGAGTAGAGCATTACCTCGAGCGCTTCGCTTATGAGGCGTGCAAAATATGATTGACGTTTAAAAGTGTTTGTACAAACCTACTTACAGAAATAAAATCATGTATCATTTAAGGTTATGCAAGAATTTTGGCCAGTCTTAAATGCCACTGACTACTAACCTAGCCCAAAAATAATACCTACCTCAAGCACCTGATCCCACTTTTATTTTAGCCGACCAATACTTGAATCTAGTATCAATATATCTCAACCGACCCAGCACAAACCCAGACATATTCCAAATCAATTTCAGTACCATTTTTTAGGACCTAATAGACAAAACGTTGTATAAAGGCTGAGATGAAGCTGATTCGATTGTAATAGAGGGCAGGTGGACGGCATGTGTCTCTTGGCTGTCAGCCAGGTATGGAATTGCATGCTTAAAAGTTGTATTTTGCGTCCAAAAATAACTGTTGTGTCAGTAAATATCAGTGGTTAATGTGTGGTTTGTAGATATTGAGTGAAATGACAATATGTATTAAATAGCCTAAGGAGTACAAAAATTGTCAGACGCCCTTTACATTCCACGGATAGAAGATATCAGGTGTTGGACAAATCAGCTCTAAGGCGTTCAATTTTATTTTTTATGGCTTTATCACTAAGCGATAACATCAACCTGTAACATCAGTACAATCAACTAAAACTAAAAACAGTTAACAATTACTTTTAAAAAAAAATGCCAGTTTGTACAGTATCCTAGCTGGTTCCGATAGAGGACAAGCCAGGATAGCATTACGCTCTCGAATATCATACTTATTTGTTGGACCAAGTACTCCATCGGTAACTCTATTGATGTGAATCCAATCTTAGCTAAGCTTAGTTAAGATTAAGCTAAAATACTGTACAAATATTGCTAAATCCGATATCAAGCTATAATAATTAACCCCCGACGGAGAAAGAGGGGTGTCATAAGTTTAATGTGTGTATCTGTGTGTGTGTGTCTGCGACATCATAGCTCCCAAACGGCTGAACCGGTTTGTTGTTTTTTAATTTGTTTAAAAAAAAATTAAAAGATGGAAGAAAATCTGTTCAGACGTTTTTAGAGGTTTTAGTGTGTGTTGGGGTTTTTTTTTAATTTGTATTTAACTATTTTCAGTAATGAAAAACCTATTTAACCTATTAGGAGCTATGAATCTATGAACCTATTTAAATGTAGCGCGACAGGAACTTTAAAACCTTATTTAAATTCAATTACAGCTTAGCTTTGTTATTTTTTTATGGAAAACACTACAAATTCAATTCAAACCAAATTCCTATGCATAAATGAATACACAATAATTTTGTAGCAAAAAGTCGGCCGATGGAAAAACATTGGCAAGAAAATTCATGGCATAACTATAAAAATAAGCCATGCTAGAGCAAAAATAACTCATTTTTAATAGGAACCCCACAAAATGATATTGCATAAATTCCATTCCCCAAATAAGTATTTTGGGTTCCATATTTTATACTCAGATTCATAGATATCCGTGCTCAGGTTTCCATACTTTCCTCATAAAGTAATTCCACAGTTAACCTCTTTATCTTGACCATAAGCATAGGAATGACTCGCAGATGTATTAGCTGGCTGTCTTCCATACATAAAAATGAAATATTTCATATTCATTTTGTTTATCTCGATACTGCGATAATACGGGAAAGAATATGGCATGGAAAAATTTGGGGCGAGTCAGAAGCTTCGTCTTTTCGTATCGACAAAGTTGGTACAAGGTATTTTTGGAAATAACTACTTGATTTTGGAGGACAAACTCATACTATACTCCGTAAAATTCACATCTCACCTCACTAAAATGGCCGCAAAGTATTCGAAAGTGAACTCATTTTGTTTTTAAAAATAAATCATGGCGGATTCACAGACTCACACCTCAACACCGTTCCAATTTCGAAATGATGTTACTAATGTTGTTCTATGCTGAAAAGCTATGTTAATGGTGTTAACTACAGGCACATTGGACATTTCAGCTCTCTAGAGTGGCAAGGCATCTGATATTGCAGGCATCCCAGGGCGGCGGTGACCATGCTTGATGTTCATGCAATAAAATAATACATGGTGTTGTTTTGTCTATGCCATATGTCTCTGGCATGTTGTTGGGTAGAACTAACCAGCCTGCATTCGCAATTTAAGTTCCAAACATGTAAACAAATATGTATTTTTGGAAAAAAGTATTTATTACCCACACATAAAATTCAGTTTGCGCTACAAATTAACAAAATAATAGTGACTTTTTCAATACTACTTGTCATTGTGAAATAAACATAATTCACACTAATATAAAGTTGATTGTTTAAGTGGAATTAACATTAATTGGAAACAAGTATTTGAATAGAAAATAGCCAAGTAAAAGTGGATTTTTGTCCGAAGTAGTAGAACGTATAAAAATAAAATACACGACTTTTCAAATTCATCGTACTGTCTTTCTGCTATTGTTCTGTATACCTTTCCAATCTAAGATACACTGGACTATACACAATCCATTCTCTACCTTAGTTTACACAACATTAAGTGTATTTTTGTTTGAAAAGCCAAACAATTGTCGGTCACAGGTATGCGGTCGAATTTTCATGTTTTCATACATTTTCATTTGTTTTTGTTTTCTATTAATTCTGTATACGAATTTGTTGTCGATGTTTAAGCTGTAAAAACATTTGTTTTTGGATCAAATGTTGTTTTGGTACATCCTGAAAATAAGGTAAATACAAACTTGAAACAAAAATAGGTAGTAAAAATATTGATAGTAGGTATTTGTCCTGCGGGGTAATTGCGTAACACACTAACAGTAGGAATGGCTTTCATTTTGACAGTTCAACAACATTCGCAACATCTTATCGTGTAGTGTGCCGACGTTTATTTCTAAGCCCTTTTTAATATATGTTATACTAGCTTTTGCCCACGGCTTTGCTTGCGATAATTTAGAATTTGACAATCAATTCGATTTGTTCGGGGAATTATAGTTAGGAGGATGAAAGACCGGTCTATCGACACTCTAGACTCACAAAATGTATTAGGTACTTAAATAAAAAATAAAAAAAACTCTTAACACATTACTAAAGTTTCTATAATAATATAATTCAATCATGATTCGAAAGACACGTGGCGTCATCTATTATCATAAGAACTTTATTGTTGTTTTCCTCGGGAACAGTACCTTTTTTCGGAAACAAAGGTACCCAATGTCCGTTTTTGTACCCCTGACAACGTATATGCAAAATTTCAGGATGATCGGTTCAGTGGTTTAGGCGTGAAAAGGTAACAAACAAACTTACTTTCGCATTTATAATATTAGTTAGGATTAGGATTCTTAACTTTTAATTATAATGTCCTTTAAGTACTAGTTATAAGACACAAAAATAAATTTAGTATATACAATTCGTAATACAAATTGTAATTATGCCATCCTTATATTTTATTGACACGGCAAATTCTGTACAAACAAATAAAAGTGATCTTGTTTGTACCTTTGCATGAATAATTTCTTAATTGCAAAAATCATCAAACAATATTGTTGCAAAATATGTCTTAGTTACCGACAATGATGCAGAACAGTTATTAAGGTAAGCTAACTATTTTAATTTGAATAAAACCATAGTTTTAGTCAGTTAAGTTATTTACCAAGTATTTGGTTATATTTGTTTAAGGAATTTTAGATATTTTTTATGTATACCTTGAGTGAGATAGTTCAGGTAGACCCCAATGATAATATACTTTTATTGTAAATATTTGTGTAGGTACATCAATTATTTCAATAAAACAATTTCAATTTCAATTCATTGCGTTATTCACGTTGTTGAGCAGACACATTTTTCGAACATATGAAGCAATGGATTAGCAATATCCTTCAAAATAATTCAGATTTTGCTTGAAAGTGTGTTACGCCATTGGGGCGCTGGACTCTATATAAGTGACGATACTTAAGTACATTCTGTTCATTCTAGAGTGGCTGGAGTAGATAGTCAGAAAGGCTAAAATCCCTGTCCATTTGCTCATAAAATGGATTGTAATAGATAGTGTGTTACGCAATTAGGGAGCTGGTTGGTATTTCAGCTTTTCCTTAATATGGATATCAGTTCTTTTTTAGAACGATGAGAGCAAAATCACTTACGTCGGGCTACCTCGTACAACACGCGTTGGTGTCGTTAAAAATTACTTTAAAATTATTTCGGACCGATTTAGCGTGATGTCCTAGGTTTGAAGCCCAATTCGGCAAAATTGTTATCGAGTTTTTCCATTAGGAAATTCTCAATAGAAATACACAAGTTTGGATTCAGGACCAGTTAGTGCCAATGAACTCGCTCCTTATTACATGGAACTTACCACTTACTACATAACTGGCGAAATGTGTGAAATGAAAGAAAAGAAAGAAGAAAAGAAAATACATTTATTTGCGGTAAACATGACGCAAAGAAAAAACACACAAACACAAAAAAGAACGAGTTGGGGGAAAATATACGGCACATTCACGCAAAACGGCAATCGCTCAGTATAATGCTACGACCCTATGCGAGACAGCCCCAGCGCTGGTCACCACCACCTCACCACCTCCACCACCACCTCTGTCTGTCCCTTCGAAGAAAAAAGACGTGATTTTAGGGTTCATAATTTTTCACCTTCATCTTTGCCTACCCCTCCCAATAACCTAGGCGTGATAGTACGAGCTTGTATTATAATAAAGTCTTGGAAACGAACAGTCAATAAAACATATTTACCGCTCGTTGAACGCGAATTGTCAATAGGGGAGACCCGGGGAAGAATTAACTTATTACCCTTGGATGAGTTTATTGAAATACCGAGGGATAGTCAATTATGATCACTGTGCCTTATTCTCCTCTGTAGTTTTGTCTTTTATTTAAATAGTAGTGGCTTCAAAATATGAAGTAGTGGGGTAACGTCTTAAGTTTGATGTTTGGATTAGACAAAGTTAAAGCGATTTAGAATTTTTGGCCGAAAATGCTTGATAAATGTTATAGTCCGCCAGACCGTATTTCGGCCATGGCGGTCAATCTCAACGGAGACTAGCCTTCGGCGCGGGAGATATTATAGTGCACAAGTGTGTGCGCAGACACAGGTGCACTGTCTCTTCCCTCACTTTCATAGTCCGACAGGACGGCAATCCAACGCGACCTGAGAAAGATTTGGCGCAGGACCACGTGCTTTCCGAGGCGCGGGGGATATCACACCGCCAGCTTCCAAACTCCGGGCTGTTGCTAAGAAATTCCTAATGGAAAAAACCCAATAACACTTTGCCCGACCTGGCAAGCGAACCCAGGACCCCACGCTTAGCAGTCGCACTTGCAACCACGAGACCAGCGGGGCAGTTAAATGTTACTATATGTGTTGCTATAGGTACACCTCTGCCTAAACTTTCGGGGAAAAACCGGCTTGATGTTATGTTAATAATCATAATCATCATAAAAAATCACGGCAACACCGTATCAACAAAACGTCGAATTTTTCTATTTTTGTAAATATCAATAGTGAAAATAATTTTGACCCATCCTTGCAATAGTTTTCCATTTTAAACCAAATATAAATCCTGAAAGTCAATTTTAAACCAAAAAAGAGTATAATATACACCGTCTCAACCACAAAAACTTTAAATTCTTCACCCACTGTTGCCGAGTCCCTATTGAAAGAAAATGTTGATATTTGTAACCATGTATTTAATTTCGACTATGTTAGTGCTCGAGATATTATTAAAACTTTCAGTACACTTAATGTTAAAAAAACTGCTGATCTGTGGGGAAATTCCGTAGAGGTTACAAAATGTATCATCAACACTGTAGCGCCTGAATTGGCAATAATTTTTAATAAATGTATTGACTGTGGTGTAATTCCTGACTTAATGAAGAGTAGTAAAATAATACCTTTGTTTAAATCGGGCAGCACATCAGACCCCACGAACTTTAGACCGATTTCTGTGCTACCCACCTTCAGTAAAAGATTTGAAAAATTGATGCTAGATCAATTGCAAAGACATTTTATTAAATTTAAATTATTAAACAGTAAACAATTCGGTTTCACAAGGGGTCGCTCTACTACCGACGCTGGCGTTGAGCTTCTTGCACATATCTTTGAGGCCTGGGAAAAGTCGCATGATGCCCTAGGTATTTTTTGTGACTTATCTAAGGCTTTCGATTGTGTTTCTCATGATACATTGGTCAGGAAATTGCATCACTATGGTATTAGAAACACTACTTTGGATCTTCTTATCTCTTATTTGGATAATAGGATCCAAAGAGTGGACGTTAACGGCAAGCGATCCCCGGGTTCTATTGTCACTATGGGAGTTCCGCAGGGCTCAATTCTTGGCCCTTTTTTATTTCTCGTATATATTAATGATCTACCTTCCCTTGTAAAGAATAGTCATGAAATAGTGTTATTTGCAGATGACACATCACTTTTATTTAAGCTTAAACGACAACAGATAATTACTGATGATGTAAATAATGCTATCGCTAAAATAGTACATTGGTTTAGTGTTAATAATGTACTTTTAAACGACAAAAAGACTAAATGTATTAGATTTCTGACACCTAACGTTAAGCAGGTGAAAACCAATGTACTAGTTAATGGGGCGGAATTGGATCTCGTGGACACCACTGTGTTCTTAGGTATTACTTTGGACTCGAAGCTACAGTGGGGCCCACATATAACCAAATTGTCGAAGCGGCTAAGCTCTGCAGCCTACGCGGTCTATAAAATCCGTCATTTGACTGATGTCGAAACAGCTCGATTAGTATATTTTAGTTATTTCCATAGTGTAATGTCGTACGGCATTTTGCTGTGGGGAAATGCAGCCGACATTCAGGCTATATTTGTGCTGCACAAACGAGCTATTCGAGCAATTTATAACCTTAGTTGTAGGCATTCGCTGAGGGATAAATTTAAGGAAATAAACATAATGACAGTCGCATCTCAATATCTATATGAGAACCTAGCGTATATTAAATCTAGAGATTTATGTAAAAAAGAATATTAATCTATATTCCAAACACAGCGACGTGCATAACATTAATACTAGAAACAAAGATTTACTTATTGTGCCCTCGACTAGGCTCCAAAAAATTAGTAATTCATTTAAGTGCCAAAGTATACGTTTTTACAACAAACTCCCAAGTCTTGTTAAAGAACTGAGCCTCAATAAATTTAAATCATTTATTAAACAGAAACTCTGTCAAAAAGGTTTCTATAAAGTTAAAGATTACTTGGATGACAAAAAGGCTTGGGATTAACTAAGCCACTTCAATGTACCCCCAAGCATGTCTAGGTATATTCCTGGACCTTTCGAAGGCTTTTGACACAGTCTCTGTTCCCAAGCTCATCACGAAGCTGGAAACTATCGGTGTGCGTGGAATGCCGCTAGAAATATTTAAGGATTACCTTAAAAACCGTAAGCAATGCATTCAAATTGATACTCACCTAAGTGATGAGTTTTTCGTGTCCTATGGTGTTCCCCAGGGAGGGATCCTCTCAACCACCCTATTTCAGATCTATGTAAATGACCTCTGTAGACTGAGTCTCCCAAATGGTAGAATTTACGCTTACGCAGATGACACTGCAATTCTTGTAGACGGAATCACTTGGGACATTGTGAAAGCAAATGCGGAGGTGGCCATGGCTAAGGTTATGATGTGGTTAAACTCGAACCTTCTTACATTGAACCTACAAAAGACTACTTATATGCCCTTTGCTATACGTCGTAACGCTAAACCATCCCCTTCTTTTAGTATAACTCCCGATTCCTGCACAAACTCGTCCACCCCTTGCACTTGTCCTCCGCTTGCAAGATCCGAAAGCGTTAAATACCTCGGAGTATACATAGACGACGGACTGAGATGGGACCGACAAATTGACGCTGTCACCACCAGAACTTTACGTCTTATACATATATTTAAGTCTCTTAGAGAATCCGCCGACTTAAAAACTCTTAAGATGGTGTACCTCGCACTATGCCAATCAGTGATTGGTTATTGCATAGTTACGTGGGGCGGTGCGGCTAAGACTAGATTTCTGAGGGTGGAAAGAGCACAGCGAGCTATTTTTAAAGTCATGACGAAAAAGCCCTACCGGTATCCAACAACTGAACTCTTCTGTGACTGTAAAGTACTTACGGTCCGTCAGCTTTATGTGCTTAAATCCACCCTTAGAAAGCACGCGGGCCTTCCTCCCCATATGACAAACAAACGCACGTACGTTCCACCAAATATACAACATAAGACCACGTTCGCCAAACATCAATATTATATACTAAGTACCCATATCTATAAAAACATTAACAAACATCTCAATATTATAAATCTAAACTCAAATGCACTAAAATCTAAAGTAACAGAGTGGCTGCTCCTTAAGGATTACTCTTACACGGAGTCTTTACTCACCTTTCTTGTATAATACACACACACCTACACCCACACCTACACCTACACACACACACACATACACTCACACCTACACACTCACACACACCACTCACATACACTAACACACAACATACAATTTTACCTATTATTACCATACAGTAGAATGACACAGTCCACTTGAGATATAAGTTTTTGTTGATTATTGACCGTAAACTACCTCTTATAATACAGGTATACCCTAGCTTAAGAGGTAGTGAATATTATTCTTGTACAGATTTTGCAACAAACTATAAATGTATTTTCTAAACCAAATATCACACTGTATTTTCAAACTCTGTATGTTTCTGGATAAATAAAGATTTTATTATTATTATTATTAAGCAACAATCCATTTTATACTGTGAATGAGTGTTTTAGAATTAATGATATCCTTATATAATAACTTATGGTATTTTTGATGACTTTTAAAGAGTAAACTGTCTGTGAATGTGAGTAGCATTCAGGCTACATTGATTATCATTTTAATATTGTGAATGTGAAGACTATGTGGGTCAGTGTTGCTTTTTTTTCTCTCCTCAGTTAATTTTAATCACGGTCTGGCAGTTTGAGTAATTTTTGTGGCCTACCCAAATGTCTTTTCTTTGGTATTGTTCGTCGAATCGTTGAACTCCTTAAGTTCTGAGTTGAGCTACACGATTACTGACAAATGCGTGCACTGACTGGACAGGTCCACTCAATCTGTGTGGTTTTTCCTCAAAAGACCATCTCAGACACAAATCTACATGGTCTTCACATGATCTGACCAAGATTATGTCTGGACTTTAAAAGAGACTGTGACCTCTGAGTTTGTTTCGGCCTTTCTTCTCAGAGTAGTCAGATAGGAAACGCCGACCTCATCTAGTTTTTAAAATATGATTGACGTGTAAAAGTGTTTGTTCAAACCTACTTACAGAAATAAAATCATTTATCATAATGAAATAGATTTGATCAAAAACTGCCGAATCGGAGGTGACATGACAGTTGTCACCTCCGATAAAACAATTACAAGGACAAAATAGAAAAATGAAGATATGTTGACAAGATCGGCCGCACTACGAGCACGCCCACCACCTCCGGACTCTTCGCTCAGCTCCGCCTCGCCGCCGCCGGTACCCAGCCTCACTGTGAGCGCTGTAACGACACCGGCTGCGGTAGTTGCGTCGAGCTCGAGCGGCGCTTTCTCCCCGCCCACGACACCACCACCTGTTCGTCGACGTGGAGGACACGGGCCGCCGGGCGGCTTAGGACCTCGAGGCCCAATGGCCTCTGACAGGGTCCCAGCTCCCGGCGGAAGTGTGCAGCGCATGAGATGGACACGATCCATCAATAAAAACGTCATGCGCTCATACTATGGGGCTACAGAGGGGGGAAACAATCTGACCGCGTACCATGTCCGGATGCTGTCTCTTTTTCAGGTGCTTGAGCCAGCTATCAACGTTTTGGCACAACGACTCTCGGATCAGGTGCGGATCATCCAACGTAATCATATGTTGGATGACACTGTACTTAATCGCCTGCGAAATGAAATGCAGAGTAGTCATATCATCGCCCCCCGTCTCAGACTGTTGTAGTACTACCACAGTCTAACACAAGTCAAGTAGACGAGGAGAGTGATGACAGGGCTACAAACGTAAGTACCCAGTGCAATAAGCAATTGAGGAGTGCTTTGGAAGATGCGATTCGAGAATATCGGTTCATATCGCCCGAACTTAGACCACGCTTACCTCGTTTGCCCATGCATAACAAAAATAGGGTGCTGGTGGCGGTCCTGGATGCGCAGTTGCCAAATTATTTTGATGACTGCGTAGACCTCACCGATACTCATTCGATTCTGTACTGCGCGGCTGTAGCGGCATGTCGTGTAGCTCACGTCAAATTTGCCACTGATTCTAGAGCTACACGACCGACACCAGCCGTACCAGCTTGGCAGTGCAGAATTGAACGCCGTATTGGTGGGGCCAGAGCGCTCATCGGCAAACTAATCTGCTTCAGGGAAGGCAATACTCGCCCTAGAGTGATGCGCTTTGTGAGACGCGCGTTCGCAGGGACTAATATCAATCCTCAGGATTATATGTCCTGTGTCACAGAGCGCATTGACTTCCTGAAGCAGAAAGTGTATGCATGGGCGAACCGTATTCGTAGGTATAAGCGACGAGTGCAGCGATACACTCAGAATCGCACCTTCCAACGCGATCAAAGGTGGGTGTATAGGGGTTGGGAGCGACCGGTTCAAGATGTGGCTGACACGTGCGTACCAGATGATGATGCCATGTGTTCTTTCTGGCGCAATATCTGATCGGTGCCTGTCAGCCACACCGAAGGCGATTGGGCTCGGAGAGTTGAGCGAGCCTGCGATCCAATACCAAAAATGGGGGCTATTACCATCTGCCCCCAAGATATAACTCGTGCAGTCCGTCCGCTGCCTAACTGGAAGTCTCCAGGGCCGGACGGACTGCCAAACTTTTGGATCAAATGGTTCGTTGGGTCGCACGCTCGCTTGGCGGCTCAGTACCAGACTGCTTTGGAGTCTGGTTCGCTACCCCAGTTCCTAACAACAGGAGTTATCCACATGCTCCATAAATCAGGTAGCACTGCGGAACCCAAAAATTATAGACCGATCACGTGTTTACCGACGGTCTATAAAGTTCTTACATCCATTTTGAGAGCTAAAATTAACAAACATATAGACACCAACTCTATCATGTCTCCTTCTCAAAATGGATGTAGGAACGGGTCCCGTGGTACTAAGGAGCTACTCCTCATTGATATGGCCATTAGCCAACAAGTTCGTCGTTCCCGAAAGGATCTCTCGACATGTTGGATAGATTACAAGAAGGCCTATGACTCGGTGCTACATACATGGCTTATGAGGGTGCTGGAGTTATATAAAGTAGATGCAACTCTGCGCACCTTCCTGATGTCATGTATGGGGCAATGGAGAACGGTCCTTCACTATCCAGGATGTCGAAATATCCAGAGGAATAGCGAACCAATAAGGATCGAGCGAGGCATATTTCAGGGTGATAGTTTGAGTCCGCTTTGGTTCTGCTTAGCCTTGAATCCTCTAAGCACACTGCTGGAAGATTCAGGTCTAGGCTATCGGCTGAGGAGAGGTGGTCAGGTTATATCTCACCTCCTTTACATGGATGACCTAAAACTCTTTGCCTCCAACAATTTGCAACTGATGGAGCTACTGAAAGTAACTGAAATGTTCAGTAGTGCCATCAGAATGGAATTTGGTGTGGACAAATGTGCGGTCATGCATGTAAAGCGAGGAGTGATTGTGGAATCCGTCGGAACCCAACTCTCGGATTCTATAAACCTTAGAACCCTCTCTGCATCCGAAACCTATAAGTATTTGGGTATGTCGGAAGCATTGGGCATCAATGGTACTGACATGAAGCAATCGTTAAAGGAACGCTTCTTTGGCCGCCTGAAACAAGTATTTAATAGTCTTCTATCAGGCGGAAACAAGGTACGCGCCTTTAACGGTTGGGTCATGCTGGTTTTGATGTACTCTTTTGGCATACTCAAATGGACTCAGACCGAACTCGACGCCCTGGATAGGAAGGTCCGTACACTGCTGACTGCAAATCGAATGCATCATCCACGGTCATCGGTAATGAGGCTGTATATCCCGCGAAAATGTGGAGGTCGAGGCTTTTTAAATGCTAAAAACCTCCACAATCGCGAGATATGCAGTCTCAGGGAATATTTCTTAGAGGCCGACGTGGGGATGCATCGAGATGTGGTCAAAGTGGACAAGGGCCTCACCCCGCTCTCCTTGGCTAAAGAGAACTGGCGCAAGCCAGTAGTGCTTGACACTAATGCTCGCATGGAAGTATGGCAGAGTAAGGAGCTTCACGGACGCTTTTTTCGGGCCCTACGTGGACCCGATATAGATCAACTAGCGTTTGTAGCCTGGCTGCGTTTCGGTGATCTCTTTGGAGAAACCGAAGGTTTTGTCTGTGCAATTATGGACGAAGTTATGATGACATACAACTACCGGAGATTTATTGTGAAAGACGGCAGGGTTGACATTTGTCGGGCATGCCACCGTCCAGGTGAATCAATCAGACACATTATCTCCGGATGTTCTAGTCTAGCTAACGAAGAATACTTGCATAGACACAACCTTGTAGCCAGGATTATCCATCAGCAACTTGCTCTCAAATATAGCCTTGTAGAATCGGAAGTGCCGTACTACAGGTATGTGGCCGACCCAGTTCTCGAAAATGGAAATATCACATTGTACTGGGATCGATCCGTCATCACTGACAGGACTATTGTTGCCAATAAGCCTGATATAGTGGTGGTGGATCGATTAGAGCGGCGTGCACTGATTGTTGACATAACGGTCCCACATGACGGGAACCTCGTGAAAGCCGAGAAAAAAAAACAAATCAAATATCTTGACTTGGCTCGCGAGGTTGTCGACATGTGGGATGTGGACTCAGCGATCATTGTACCGATAGTCGTGACAGCCAATGGATTAATAGCCAAGAGCCTCGACCAACACCTGAGGAGGCTCTCGTTGGGCAGCTGGATCAAGGACTCGATTCAGAAGGCAGTACTTCTAGACACAGCCTGCATTGTTAGGAGGTTCCTCTCTCTGGAGCCCTGACCGCCGGTAGCTTGGACCCTGTTCCCGATACCGGTGGGCCACTATTTTTTATAGTTTTAAATGTTTTTATATTCTTTTATATTTTCATATTTAAAAATATAATTTATATGTACATAATGAAATAAAGGAAATAATCATAATCATAATAATCATAATCATAATAATCACAATCATTTATTTGTCAGAATATGGTACATTATAATAATATGGTCTTAAGATTAGTCAGTGGTATCATCACATTCTGTCAAGTGTGTTGTGCAAATATTAGGAACATACATTTATTACAGGACATATATTAATAGGTTAGATTAAAAATTAGTTAGGTTGAAAATGTGTTTTTTAACAAATTGCATCAATTTTATCGCTATTTTAGAAAGAAAGAAGTAAATAAAAATAGTTTTATTACGCACAAATAAAACGCACGTTACAAAAATTATGCACTTTAATACTAAAGGCAAAATGCCAGTATTCGAAAGAAAATAAATAAAGATGAGCATCGCCTAGCCTTTGTCCAATTGTGTTGAGGTTGGCTTCCAGTCTAACCGGATGCAGCTGAATAGTGAGTACCATTATTTCACATGAAGTGACTGACTATCATCCTATACCACCCAACTTTACAATTCTACAACAAGTCTACAATTCTACAAAATTTTTAAACTGTACAAAATATTGCATAGAACAGAAATTACAATTATGTCAATTGTAAACTTGTCACTACAATTTACATATTTGTAAGGATTTTCCGTTATAATTATGAGGCTTAGAGTTTTGTGGTAGAGACACTTATTGTAAGATTTACAAGTTTGTAAATTATAACGCGTAAATTGTAACTGTAAAGTTTTGTGGTATAGGACCGAACTTCACAATCCAGTTACTAGATAACACGATACCCCTTGGTAAGACTGTTTGTCAAACTTTCGGGCTTCTGACTGTAAGGACTGTCAAAGATCTACGAATGACAGCCGGGACCAACGGCTTAGCGTGCTTATTGAGATACGGAGGGGTTTCGGTATCTAATATCTATAACAATGTCCATGACCTACCGGTCATGGCCATTTTTATCAAAGAAAACTCCACATTTTATCCCAATTGAACGAAAGAAATACCTCCAAAAGATAATTCAATAAAAATTCAGTTGGAACTGCCATAGATCATGGGCGGTAGGATGCCAGATAGCACGACCCCCGGGGGGGCGATAACCATACGAACCTAAGCACTACATGTAGCTGTACAACCGTTGGTATATAAGTGAATATTTTAATAGTAATATCCGGTTTTCGGGCATATTTGGGGAATGTACGGTTTTCCCGTCCCTATTTTCGTGAATATAAGTAGTAAATGTAGACCGGTTATATAAGTCACGATAGCGAGTTCTCGGGGACTTGATGTAAATAATAGTTTTAGTTACTCCTAGCAATTTTCTTTGAAACTAGTTAAAGGTTGGACTATTGTTGGCATGATAGCCTAGAGTTAGTAGAGCTCCCTTCTCTTCTTAAGCATCAGTTTGCGTGTTCCATTAACTTCCATATCTGGAACGGGCGATTGTAATTTTCAATTTCATATCCTCATTTTTAAGTGATTTTTACGTGCAATGTACAATTGTATACCTCTGACTTACCATTACCGTCGTGAGCTAAATCATTACTTCTGTTTACAAAAATTCATTGCTCTAAAGGAAGAGACTGATATTATAAAAACCGTCTACAGATAAACAAACATGTACCTAATGTTACTTTATAAACATTACTGCAAAATTCGTAAGGTCAATTCGGTCGAGCTGTGAATTCGTGATGATCACGAAGACGATGATTTTCTTTAAAAACCAATGAATTATTGCTTTCGAATAGTGGTTTCATGGGTTAGCTTCGAAGTACCTTTACCAAATATCTTTTCAATACCTAGGTCATACGTTTATGGCGAGGCAATCTTTGCGCCCCTACGCCACTAGTCGCCGCAGGAGGAGACACCCTGGGCGTCAGGAATCGATAGCCGATTGCCGGCCACCGTAGGCGCGAGCTTGCGGACGGCGAGCAATGGGTATCTCGCCGTCCGGTAAGGACAAGGCCGGGTTAAAAAAAACAAAGCGCCCATACGTTCATAAATAAAATAATATAAGAATAAATTAATATAGTTTTAAATGCTCTTGTTTTATTTTATTTTTTATTTTTGCTCTTTGTATTTCCTATGCGTGTCCCAAATAATATATTTTTCTTTATTTCTTTAAATCGACAACCACTACGCCTATAAGTCAAACTCAAAGCATTTATTTCAAATAAACCAATTACAGGCAATTGAATTGTCAAGAGGTCGTAAGTAAAAAAAATAGTCTAAAACCACCTAAAACACACACAGGAACCGCTTATCTTACGGACATAACAGAATAGCGGATACGCTGACATCGCTGCAAACGTTGCAATGGCCTCTTCATTGTGAGTTTTTCACAGATTTTGTATGAAATAGCTGTCAAAAATTCAATACTCAATCGTTTATTGCATTCCACAATGTGTACTTAGGTGGCACTTAACTTATAAATTTTATGCGATCATTACTATTAAATAGGAGGTACTCACAAATGGTCTACACACGTCTACTAACTTAGTCTTATAAACGTTGCAGTGATCTCGCCCATAGCACCGGTTATAAGCTAGTAGACCTAGGCCCCAGGGCCGGCAGTCTCGACATAGATACCGACAAAAATCGTTCGTTAAGTCCAATCGATGTCAAATTTCTTTAATAGATTTTCAACTTTATGCTTTCGATATAATGTTAAAAATCTATTAAAGGAATTTGACTACGATACGACTTAGCGACGGATTTTTGTCGCTATCTAATGTTGAGACTGCCGGCCCAGTACTGTAGGCCTTACTGTAAGCAGAAATAGACAACACAAACGCCTATCGTTAAAAAAATTCTAAACCAGCCAAAACACACACACACAACGCTCATCTAACTGACCACTGCTCAGCATAGCCCAGATAAGTATGATAACACAATAACTGACATACGCTGACATTGCTGCAAACGTTGCAATGTGAATTTATGGCAAATTTTGTATGAGATATCTGTCAAAAACCCACAATGGTGAGACCATTGCAACGTTTATAAGTCAGTAGACTAAGGCCTCTGAACTGTTGGCTATAAGTTAATAAACAGAATACGCCTATAAGTTTTAATTAACATAATACGCTAAATTAATAAACAGAATGAAAAAATATCCCTAAACCAGCCAAAACACACACAAACACACACAACGCTTATCTAACCGTTCACTGCTCAGCATAGCCCAGATGAGTATGATAACAGAATAGCTGAGATACGCTGACATCGCTGCCTCTGACGGCTTCGCGGAAGTTTAACGAATAAAGTTCTGGTCATGTTAAGGAATTAGTTTCTTCCGCTGGCGTAGACTTTGTGGCCCAAGGTAGGAGCGATAGAGGGGGGTTTGTTTGCTAGAAAATCTTTAAGGTTTTAATTTGGAATAGTTATATGTTCGAACGGTTTGCTGTTGAAACACTAGGGCCGTGGGGTCCGAGTGCCCACTTGGTGTTTCGAGACATCGCTAAGCGGTTGGTCGACTCTTCACGTGACCAGAGGGCTGGCCTATTTTTTGGCCCAAAAATCAGCATCGCCATACAACGTGGCAATGCTGCACGCCTTTTGGGCACTTTTCCTGTTGACAGCGATGCGGACGAATTTTTTTGAGGCCCTATGATTCTTTTCCTTCTTTTTTATTTACATGTATATATTATTAGTATTATTTTAAGTCTGTGAGCTTAGTTATACTTACTCTTATTCAAAATAAACAGAACAGGTAAAGAAAAATAAATAAATAGAAGGACTGTCACAAAATTAAGGCAGTTTAGGGATTCCGTTTAGAAAAATAGGCTACTGTCAGGTCCTACAGAAAGAAGTCAGACCGAAAAAATGAGCTGATAATTGAATTGACGAAAACAAAGACGAGTAAAATAGAAACAGGATGAAGATATCATGCTTTTCAACCATTTTGTGTTAAGAAAGCGATGGCTCTCTACAAATACAATTTTCTGTCAATATTTAAACGAAAAAAAACCTTGATCATTGAAATAAAAGAATTATTTTGTGGCTGGAACGCAGAACTGAATGAATATGCTTGCCGTATTAAGACAATTGATTTTAAAATTCTTATGTTTTATTTGTAAAAAAATATATAATTTTGTGCACTATGTCTAAGTCCATACCATAGCTACATAAACATCTACAAGTAAAATCTAATACACTCTCATATTAACTCTCCGTAAGCTTATGTCCCACACCGGGGTCTGTCCGCACCCGTATTGTCCCACCACTGTGTACCACCGGGGCAAGTTATGAGTGAAGACTTTTGTGTCATTCCCTGGATTAACTTTCTGTCGACATACATTGTCAAAGAATCCTATTGTTCATATTTTCTTTTTGTTGTAAGTAAATAGAAAAATAAATAATATCATTTTCTGGATGATTTGAGGGACAACAGAATGATACGGTTCTTGCGTTGCTTAGAATGTTATTATTGGCTTGTAGTTGTACCACTAAAGAGAAAAAGGTGCTTTCGTACAGTAAAGAAACGATTTAACAGAAAAGAACATTGATCACCAACACACAATTGGGTCTAAGATTTCCCACGAATTGTTTCTTCAACGTTAGTCAGTGATATTAAGTGAAAAGGCTTGAAACTGAAGTTTAAAAACACACACTCTCTCTCTCTCTCTCTCTCTCTCTCTATCTCTCTCTCTCTCTGGTCTGTTTACAAGGAATGGAAAGATTGATGGAGATGTTTGTGTAGAATAAACGCTGTGGAAATGCGATCCTTGCGAAGCATGTGTGGTGTGACTATGAATGATAGGCTGAAGAATGATGTAATAAGGCAACGATGCGTACAAACATTTAAAAGAGTAGGTATGCTTAGATGGTTTGATCATGTTGAGAGTATGAATAAAAGGCGATTAACAAAAGGTATTTACAAGGCAGATGTGAGTGGAAACGCCAGCAGGGGACGTCCTAGGAGGACATATAGTGACCTTATTGGTGATGTTCTTCAGAAAGGTCAGGTGCGTAGTACTCGCAACCGGCGTGCGTCTATGACCAGATGTATGAACGTAAGCGAGGCAAAAGGAGTATGTAAGAATCGTAGCAGGGTGCGTTCTGTAGTTTCTGTCTACCCCCATGGAAAGAAGACGTGAATTTATGTATGTATGTATGTACATACATATATTCTAAAGCATAATTCTAAAGTATAGACATTTTTCTTAACTTCACATACGTGAAGTTAAAAAATAAATGTCTATGCTTTAAAATATCAGTTGCACAATACTAGAGTTAACGTTAACACTTTCAACTATGTTAGAGTGAAGTGGGTTCCTGATGTTGTCTTGGAGCATCCGGTGGCAAACACACTGCCTCCTTTTCACGCTTTACTCATTGGAATACCTCGTTTTAATCCCCATCAACATTGGGATAACCCAATGTTGATGGGGATTAAAAACGAGGACCATAAGGTCCATAAGGTCTATTCCAAAATTATCTGATGGAAATGTAAACAAATGTATCAGAAAACTTACCTGTGGACACCCATCTGTAGTGCCACTTACAAATTTAGTCCTTTGATTTGATTATTTGAATACTTAAACAAGAAATTCTGATTTAAAATTACCTTAAGATGTTTTTAATTTTTAATTATATAACCTCAATTTTCGACGATGATTTTTTTATTACAATCCAATAATGTTATTCAAACAATAATTGTTGACAAAAGTGGAGCGATAAAAGGTGAAACCTTTTAAATACAGACGAATTTGTTACTAATTCCGTTTGTGAGTGATTGCGTAAACCTGATCATAGTTTGTGTACACTTTCATCACATATTTTTGGAACAGACATAAGTTCTTCATACAGCGCTGTAACAAAATCTATCAACATAATTATATTGTAAGCTGCTTCCCCACCCAACACCCCTCCGGCCAGCCCGCAGCATGACCTGCTCGAGTCCATATATGACGACGCGCAGTGTGACCACGGATTCATTCCCGCACCCGGGCGGCGGGGCGCTTTGCTTTAAATTCCCCATCTGTTCGATTAATTAATAGATCCTCAATTTTGTAATTTGTTTTAACATTTTTTTGTTAAAAAGACTTCCTTTGTTAAACTTAACTTCCTGATTATAATTTCATTAAATTTCTAAAAATATACTGTTTTGCCAGCAGATAGCACAAAAAAAGTCATCAAAATTTTTACACTTCCAACATCAAACCAGTGCCATCTACGCTCGCGAGCAGCAAGCGAGCGCACTCGAGCGTAAAAGCGAGGCATGACGTCATTAAACCGAGCAGAGCTAAGTGAAGCTATTATAAAATATTTACCGCCGGGACCTTGGCTTCAAAATGTGTGGATTTCATTTTTTCATTCGACATGCATGCTTGGGTATGCTCATCCTTCTGTAACTTTAATTTATGTGTATTTTGATACGTTTGAGAAACTTTACTTGATTTCCTGGAGAAAATAGGTCATTCATTTTCATTTGAGAATTTCGGGATTGGCAAAGTCTATTGAGATCTATTAAGAGGATGGGCAGCAGTGTCTATCCGCCAATAATAACGAAAACGACACCGCAACCGGTGATTTTGGCAATTTCTAACTATTTATTTATATAACAATGCTTGCTGCACTTAAACACCAACGCGCGCAGCAAGCCAACAATAATACATAAACCATTAATATTACAAACCATTAAATTTTTGTAATTCTCAATAGCAGACTGTGACGGACGGTCTGCGTCAGAACGTCCGATACTCAAACGCCTGGGCCGACAGTCTCGACATTAGATAGCGACAAAAATCTGTCGCTAAGTCGTATCGATGTCAAATTCCTTTAATAGATTAAACTTTATTTCCAAAGTATAAGGTTGAAAATCTATTAAAGAAATTTAACATCGATTGGACTTAACGACCGATTTTTGTCAGTATCTATGTCGAGACTGCCGGCCCTCATCGATACGACTTAGCGACAGATTTTTGTCGCTATCTAATGTCGAGACTGCCGGCCCTGGCCCTGCAGTCAAGTTCAACCTCATGCTTTGGAAATAAAGTTGAAAATCTATTAAAGAAATTTGACATCGGTTAGACTTAACGACCGATTTTTGTCGCTATCTAATGTCGAGACTGGTTGGAGCCCTGGTTGAAAAAAGAAGGCCAATTCGCAGAACGTCCTATTCGCAAAACTTTTATTTCGGTGTCTAGATTTGAATACCTACAATAGCTGTTGGTATTTAACCTTACTTAAACCGAAGGTAAGCAAAAGCAACAAGTACTTACCACCTACCTTTGTATAAATATTTCATATTATCTCAAAATAGCGTGACGTCACAGTTAATGCTCACGGACGGACATTACTCTCTTTAATTGACAGCTCTATAGATAACAAGCATAAACCGTTTGACACCTGTTATAGGAAAATGTTGGAAGGAGACTGAAATAATTTTGCGTGTTTATAATACACGTTTTTAATGCTTATAGCACCGAATCAAGGCATCATGTTTGAGTCCTATAAAGGCCAGGCATAACCAAAACAAATAGGTAAAGTCAGGGAAATTAATTGTTAAGTAAATTGACTACCAACTTAAATAGTCCGTATAGTCAAATCTATTTCTTCTTCGTGTCGATGGCACGACAGTTTGTTAAATTTTGTTGGCCCAAAATTTCGCCACCACCACGGCGTCCACGGCATCTGCGGTGGCAGCGCAGAGGTCACTTCGGCTGCATTTTTTAAACCACATTCTTCGCCATACGAAACTACCTTTTGGAAGGGGCAACTAGAATCAATTCTATTTTTTTGTAAATTTTGACGTTCAAAAGTGCCTTTTACTCGTATGTGCCTATTTGAAATAAATTATTTGACTTTTGACTTTGACTCTTAAAAAATCTTAGGAAAACTGTCAGTACCGTACACATCATCATTTGCTTAGCCTTTCCCAACCATGTTGGGGTCAGCTTCCAGTCTAACCGGATGCAGCTGAACGTCAGTCACGCACACAACATCTCCATTTTAAAACGATTGACGAAACCCGACAAAAAATCTTCACAAACTTGTATGGTTTTTAAATGGCCACTTAAAAAACAAATACAAATTCTTCTACCCTCAAAATTTACAGACGGTACCTAAAATTTACTCACATAATAATTTACTACACCCAGACAGCGTAAGCGCGAAAAGAAACCTCGTCGGTCAATAAATAACTCCTAACATGTGTGTCTACCCTCTTTTTGTCGCCGAAAAGATCGTTAAACTCCCCTTTAACGAGTATTTGCTTTTAAAGCCAGTGACCCATGAGGTACGGAAAAAAATTATTTAAAAAAATACTTCGGGAATGTGTTCTACATTTTTGCTGAAAATATTCAGGTAGACTGAATGAGTAAAGCTTTTTTGTGTTATTTTTTTTTTTCCGCCTAAAAGGGTGTCCGGAATTAAGAAAGTGGGCTGTAATTAGGAGCGTGTAAGGAAAATGGCGCCTAATGGGCTGCGGTTGGTATATTATATAGCCTTATTTTTAATTTTGGGATAACAGAAGTCACGTATGATGGGAGAAAATCTGGGGACAAATCTCAAGTTTTGTGCAATCAAGGTTTTTTAAAGTCATTTGTTCATCTTCACCATTATATCTGAACAACATGTGTTTTAACATAACATCTCACGCCTGTATTCCCCATAGGATTAGGCAGAAGTGTACCTATAGTACACCCACATTTTGGTAGTTATGTTTAAGTCCTAAACAGGGAGAACTGTAATAGGGAGCAAGCAAACATCTGTTATCCATTAAAATATTGACTTCATATGTTTCTACTACAGCAGGTATAGCATGACGCTTTCTGTTTCTTGGAAGACAAGACATAGCTATTTCTATACAAAGTGATTTTTCGTTTCTCTATTTTTGACATCGCACCCGTAAAAATCCTTCTAAAATCCGTCATTTTGTCTTTAGTTTTACCGATCGTTGTCTAGGTCTTTTTATATGTAGACTATTTTAAAAGAAAGTTTTCTATCCCAAACGTCAAAATCACACCGACAACTGTCAGTTGTCTAAGGTAGTGAAGACAATTTGATTTTGTAATCGCCATGCTAAAGACAGTTGAAAACTTTTTACTCGACGGCCGCAAAGTATAAAAATGGAATAGAAAAATTTAATTTTTCACTTTTTGTATGGAAAATGTGAAAAAGTATTAACTACATGTTTAGTTATAAGGGTTTAAGGGGTCCATTAAAGGGGGTCGAAATTTTCATTATTTTTGCGATAGGACACACCATTTTCGAGATATAAGCAAAATAAAGGAAAAACGTGAACAAACTACTGAATTTCGTAAAAAATGCAGTTGACTCTTTCTACTTTGCTGTCATCGTACTGTCTTCACGGAACGTCATTTTTGTCTATTCTTCCGTCGACAAAACCCGTTTCTATAATGGTCATGCTACGCGTGCAGCAATGGGATTATGATGCCTTTACTGCCAAAATCTTCTATTCAATCTTGTGTAGCCGATGCCTATTGAAAACCTTGCAGCCATTTCGTATTTTTACTTCCAAGTTTCATCTACATATCTGCCTATCCAATGCAATCGTTACCCCGTGTCATTCATTAAAAAAAATTATATGAAATGTCGGCCAAAAAATTGTGTCCATAAAAAAACTTGTAAAAAAAAGGTGTAACTCTTTTACATCCGTAATCAAGTTACTTTCATCTTTAAAGTACAAAAAAAAGCTTAGCGCCACGGAATGACAAGGGATATACAGAAGTCTTACTCTATGTATCATCATGATCATCATCATCAGCCTACAGCAGTCCACTGCTGGACGTAGGCCTCTCCAACCGCACGCTATACAGCTCCATTCTCGACAACTCTCATCCAGCTGCTACCAGCCACTCTGCCAAGACGCTCGCTCCACCTAGCCTGAAGACGTCCTACCTTACGATTGCTGATTCGCGGTCTCCACTCAAGAACACGTCTACCCCAACGGTCATCGGTTCTACGGCTAATATGAGCGGCCCACTGCCACTTCAGCTTGCTTATTCGGTGAGCTATGTTGACAACTATGGTTCTCTGCCGGATCACCTCATTCCGGATTCTATCCCTCAGAGAGACTCCAAGCATAGCTCGTTCTTTAGCTCGCTGAGCGACCTTGAATTTATGGACCAGCCGTACCGTGAGTGTCCACGTTTCGGCTCCTTCATAACAGGCAGGACGCACTGATTGAAGACTTTAGTCTTAAGGCTCTGCGGAATACGCGACGAAGCTTTCCAAACGCTGCCCAGCCCAGCCAAATTCTTCTGTTTGCCTCTTTCTCGAAGTTGTTCTTACGAAACTGCAGCGTTTGCCCGAGGAAAACGTATTTATTCTCCAACAACCTTGAGTTCGTTGAACATAACCTGGGTTTTGTCCAAGTTCATCCCGAGACCAACTTTACTGCTACACTGTGCAAAGTATTGCAAAAGTTAGTTGGGGATTCATAGTCAGGCAAATTAATTGTCTATCAGACACAACGTCAATTTTCCGTGTTGTAGTCCTTTCATACAACTGTCAAAGAATGAAAATTGTGATTTTAATATACAGGCAATTGAAGTTGGTAGTGAATATCATAAACAATTAATTTATATACCTACAGGAACGAGGTCGATCATCATTCACCGCCATTTCTTGCTGGTTAAAGATTCAGTTTCAAAGTTTACTCACGTTGAGTAACAGCGGTATCTTAGGTGCAATAAAAGGTTGCAAAAACAGGCAAAGCCTAACTTTTCAAATTGGGCTGAGAATCAACACTTTTTAAACCTCAAAAGTTACTATCAATAACCTTAATTGCTACTTTACTCGATACTGGATTCAAAACAATTCAAATTCAAACCAATTTTCTGCTGCAAATGTTCGTGTTTTTATCTGTTTTCGAAGGTGGATAAGAATGCACTTTCTGTTCTTACCTTCCTAGGGGCATTACTCCTTGCTTCTTCAAGCCCCTAATCTTTTGTTCGAGTAGTAAAGTTCAACTGAGTAGAAAGGAATTTGATGACGTGTGGATGCTTGCAGCTTCTCCTTCGGTACAACATATAATGCAATATTTTCGGTTCTTAATGCAATAGCGAAAATTATGACTGGAAAAAATTGTTGAAGCAATGGGGGCTATCGTTTTTGTGCTCACCAGTTGGCGCCACTGGCGAGTAAGGTCCTGTTGCAGTACTTTTATTTGAAGTTTTGGATATGTTTAAGTACCCTTATATTCATATTACTTCAAATGAATATTTAGATTATAATGTTCCTAAAATTGGCAAGCATGAAGCAGACAAATCTTATTCTTCCTTCAAGTGCTACCAAATTAGATCCTAACTTTTTACTTAAAATCTTAAGCCATAATTAATTAAGAATGGCACAACCATTACAGCTATTATGAATCATTCGATAAAATCCGTGATAAAAATCCCGCAAACAGTGAACGTTCAGTACATATTTTGACATCTAGAGACCTTACTCTACACTAGCGCCTTTAGCGGCGAACTCAAGCGCGATAGCCATCATTGGATTGTAGTCGTTAGATTTCTATAGTATTTTAATCTCACGTAGCGACGCGCGCTTTACTTGTGGTTACCAAGTGTACAAACACGCTGTGAATGTGTGTGTAAGCGCAAGGGCTCTCGGTACCGTCTGAGACAATGGCGAAGTTGGCAAAGTGTGTCGTGTGTGTATGTGTTACCGACGCTACTCGTCTTCACGCACACATTCAAAGCGTGTTTGTACACTGGTAACCACAAGTACAAAGCGCATCGCTTCGTGAGATAAAAAGACTATAAACAAGTCTCTAGCTAGTGCATAAGCTTAGATATTACCATAAATTACATTGTAATACCACGCCTCAATTAATTGAAAGGGAAGACAGATGGTAACAGTAATACATCCCTTATTGGTCCAGTGGTAGCAAACGTGACAGCTGAACGTGACCAGGCAAAATGTTATTGAGGTTTTCCAGTAGAGAATTCTCCGTAACAGCCTCTAGAGTTACTGTCTGGGACTAATAATGTATTATTATGTAACCGGTTAAATTTGGGTGTACTATAAACCTTTATCTTCCCCTTCCCGTCTGTTTTCGTTGATGTTGATCTATAAAAAAATACGAAAAAACAAAAAAACTCGAATTTGAAGCATTTATTGCCGCCGCCGTAGGCCGGCGCCATTTAGTATTAAAATATTGATAAAAAATTTACGTATAAAAGTAAGACACTTTTACACGTCAATTTTTTGTTCGATATTTTTTACTCAACTCAACTCAAAGCATTTATTTCAAAAACATCAATCACAGGCGCTTCTGAATTGTCAAGGAGTAGGTCAGACAGAAAGACGAAACTAGTTGCCCATTCCAAAGTGTAGTCTGTACATATGGAGAAGAACGGACAACAAACTCCATGGACACTCTTTCAAATCAAAAGTACCTAAAACTGACCCTTAAAAAATTCGCCACCAGCCTCTTCTTAAACCTGTAATCTCATACCTTATCGATAAGACACATAACTAGAGCCGAGTATTAAGGAACATGTATTATTTATCATTCCCAGTAACTGATGGCCGGTCGACCTGCCTCGTCTAATACATTATTAAAATCTCTCCCAAGTTATTACTGGCCATTGTAATAGAATTGATATGTTATTGATTTTGATGTAAGCTGGATGACCATTGTCTTTGGTCGCACGCTATGCGATATGCGACTACGATTGCTCGGCGAATAAGCGCAACGACAGGCTACGGCCGAAAATTTTCATATATTTTTATCAAAAATGCGCATACTTGGCGTCTAGTTGCAGAGTCGCAACAGCAGGCTACCCCAGTCACACGCTCTCGCTACTTGTCGCAGCGTCTATCGCACGGTGCACGCGCACACCCGATGACAACCGCTAGAGCTGTGAGTCGTAGAGCTGTCACAGTTGGCGCACATTTGACAGCACGGTTGGCGCAGTGGTTAAGCGATTGACTGCTGCGCTACGTATCACGGGTTCGATTCCCGCACGGAACAAATATTTGTATGACCTATAAGTAGTTGTTCCGGGTCTGGCTGTTTGTGTATGTGAGTTTGAAGGTTTGTAAACGCACCCACAATACAGGAGAAATTCCTAGTGTGGGGCAACGTTAAAAAAAAATACGGTTACATGTCGCATAATGTACGAGGTGGTTCATTGTTTAATGTGAATCAATAGAGCATTATGCAATTACAATAATTTTATGGGACTATTTAATAGATTGCTTCGTTAACCCATGGCCCTGGGTCCGAATCCCAGGTCGGGCTAAGTATTGTTGGGTTTTCCCATCTAAAGTTTCTCAGTAGCAGCCCGGAGACTGGACTTGTGCCCGGTTGATGGCAATAGGCTCGCCCACAATTACATAACTGGTGAAATGTAGGTGAATGATAGGCAGATACACCTCTGACGAACCCTTCGGGGGAAACAAGCGTGATGTTAAGTAATGTATGTTCTGAGACCATTTATAGTTTATTTTCAGTGACACTTTTGAAACAGAAGTTTGTAACTCTATCCTACTTTCAATAATCAGCTATTTACAACATTTTAGAATAAAAAAGTTATTTCAATACTTTCCTTGATCAATAGTAGTTCCACTTTTATCGAAATGCATAAAAGAACAGTTCGTTTTTCAAATGGAGCCGTCGAATCTTCGAAAGGGTTAAAAATAGCTATTTCATTATGAAACTGCAAAAATAGCTGTTAAAGTGCAAAGTCCAACAGAAATATTAAATAATGATAATCTTGTCACCATAAAAACAAAAAAAAACTTCGCTGAAAGAAAATAGAAAAGAAAATTACTTCGAGTGAAATCACGAGAAAAATGAATGTCAAATGTAATGCGTACAAAACAATAAATAAAATAAAAAAATTAATAAAAAAAAATCCTTATATCAGACTAGTTACATCCATAGTGGGTTAGTAAGTAAAGAATCTTATATACTATGTTAGTAAACCTTAATATTTAGTAACAAGATTATCGTTCGATATGCATCTACGAGCAATATCATATAACAGCGGAGAGTCGTACCTCCCTGCTGTAGTTTTCAGGATGGAGTTGGAGCTGGCTCGCACTCTGCAGAGCAGCGAGGCAGATTTCTGCCTGATGATGGCATGGAAGCCATCAACGTGTGCATGGATGAAGATACCAGATGCACTGTAGAAACGGGGCAGCCCCATCAACATTCTGAATTCATTATTATATTGGACCCGCAGGGCACTGATAGTCCGTTGAGTATAACTGGTCCATAGGCTGCACGTGTAGAACAGCTGACAAAAAGCTTTGAAAAGCGTTATCTTAACTTGCTCGCTACAACGTGCAAACCTTCGTGCCAACAATACGTAGCTGAGTTAATAAATGAATTGAAGAACTACTTACTTAATTAATAACATCAATAGAAATATTTGAGATGCTTGAAATCAACTTGCACTTCGGAAAAACTAATAGATATTGTTCATGAAAAAAGAAAATGGTTTCGAAATTGTTCCTAGTACAAGAATGATGTGTAAAATACACCAAATCAAAGAAATACCCTAATTCTTCTCAACCCTAACAATCTTAGACACTATCACAAAGCCCCTTACAATCTAGACGGCTTAAGACCTAGCTCTCTAGGTCCCTAGGACCAAAATAAAGTCTGCTTAATGAAACTGGCTTCAAATTATGTGGTCCTTAAGCCCTTTTATTTATGTCTTAGGCCCTTTAGGATTACTACAAATGAGATAGGGCGTCAATTGTCTGCAAATAACCAAGGTTAGGTCATGGAAATTATTCTTAGTGTCCATTTTTAACCGACTACAAAAAAGGAGGAGGTTCTCAATTCGACGGTATGTTTTTTTTTCAATGTGTTTTAGTTCAGAACTTTTTTCTGCGTGAACCGATTTGGATGATTCTTTTTTATTTGAAAGCTGGTGCTTCTCATAAAGTCCCATATAAATTTGATTAAGTTCTGACCTGTAGTTTTTGAATTATCCTTAATACTGCGTATTTTTTCCACTTAGTTTATATTGATGATGTTTTAATAATTTCCTGTCAATGTTATTTACATATCAAGTAGTGGTATACGAATTTGTATGGGGTAGGCACCACAACTAAAAAGTGAAAAATAATAACATTTTTACAAAAAAAAAACAACCGTCTTCCAAACCAAACACTAAAAATGTGTATAATTTCTGTGATTTCTTTAGTCGGTGGCAAAAAACCAAAATACAAAACCAAAGACACCGACTTGCGAAATAAAAGTTATTGAAAATGAAAATGTGAAAGTTTGTGAGGATGGATGGATGAATGGATGTTTGTTATACTTTCACGCAAAAACTACTCAACGGATTTGGATGGAGTTTAGAACACAGATAGCTTATAACCTGGATTAACACATAGAATACTTTTATCCCAGTAGTACTTTCTCGTGGGATAATTTCCGACCTCCACGCGGGCGAAGCCGCGGGCAAAAGCTAATCAATAATATGTATGTAACAATTGATTACTCATGTTTGCAAAATTAATTAATGACTGTCACGTGTAGGCCTTAAATAGTGACGGTATCAAAGCGCTTCGTATTTCTAAATCGACTTTCAACAGGAATGACAAGGTTTTTGGTAGTCTAAGTCACTCTAATATATCCATGACTTTCCATCATCGTTATGGCTGATGGAATGTCACTCTGTCTAGGCCCTCTGGATGCGAATAGCGGAGAATTGTGGTGGGTAGCGGGGCTATCTCCAGCGGTTGGGTCGTGAAGGTGAAATATTAAGGAAGGGAATGGAATGGAAGGTGCCTATTGTATTCTTAATCCAACGAACTATGATTAAAAATCTCTTCATCAGTTATTAGTTAATGTATTAATTTATTTCTGGTTGTATGGTTGTGGACGCAGCAAAAGTAGTAGGTTTATAAGGCTCTAAAACATAAACCGTTTTATTATTTCTGGGCCGGCAGTCTCGACATTAGATAGCGACAAAAATCTGTCGCTAAGTCGTATCGTGTCAAATTCCTTTAATAGATTTTCAACTTTATTTCTAAAGCATAAGGTTGAAAATCTATTAAAGAAATTTGACATCGATTGGTCTTAACGACTGATTTTTGTCGGTATCTATGTCGAGACTGCCGGCCCTGGGAAACTACAAGCGACAAAGACACAGTTAAAAAAAAAATTAAAAAAAAAAAAAATCATTTAATTCAGGAAAAACCCATGTTACATCAAATTTAACTATACTGCAACACACAAACTAACAAAACCAACGTAATAAAAATAATGTCAATGCAATTAAAATAGGTACACATTATAAAGATCACAGAATTCAAATAAAAATAAAATGTCAAATTCAATTAAAGATTCTGCGACCGAGACAAATTGCTTTCCCGCAGCACTCCTAGTCTAAAGTTGTCGTCACCCATGTTACAATGCTTAGTATTTTCTACTAATCTCCTACAAATATCAGACCTCCAATTCCTAAGTCCGGGCATGATTATTTATTGGATCTGGAAGCAATTACCTAACTCGTGATTACAAAGGAACTTGTTACGGCTTTTATCGGCTAAGTTTGTGTAACTTTGTCAACGCTAGGCCGGCCGTACACGCTCCGGAATTATTGACTGGACACGCGGATTCAGACTAGCTTTTGCTCTAGTTTATTTAGCGGATATTCTTTGTATACGTATTGTTGACAAGAATCGCAATTTCCGTAATTAAAAACGTTTAAATCTAGTCGCAATCTCATCTCAACGATGGTCAATATCATTTTTTGTTTCAAAATAAAGGGAACTTAGAAGTATTTTTGACAGCTTCAAATTGAAATTAGAATGCAAACATTCTTAAAAATACGGGAATTATCCCGGAGATCCACAGAATGAAAATATCTATATATTGTCATAGGCAGCCCGGTAAAATCGTCGCTCGCGTGACTCATAGTCCTATCTCATTTTTTAGAGGATTTAAGTTAGGACAAATACATTTTTCTATTCGTGATTCTTTACATTTTTCACTAACCGTCATTTATATCGTTTAACATAGAGAAATGACGGTTAGTGAAAAATGTAGAAAATACAGTTGTCCTAACTCAAAACAGCTAAAAAATTAGATAGGACTTTTAGACATGCGAGCGACGCAATATTTATCTAAGGATAGTCATTTTACAATTCTTATTTATGCCGCCAAGCAGTAGGTATGTGTAGTTTTAAGGGCATGACGGTGAAATTACCGGCTCAAAAGACTTTTAAATTTCTGTTCGACCAGTGATCTGTAACCTTGGTACATATTTAATAAGTTTAGGTAACACTTTTAGACGGATCAAGTTTTTTGACAGTAAATCTGCGGTCTAATCTCATATTAATTACTATCTTCTGCCCATGACTTGATCCGCGTAAAATGTCATGTTTTAACATACAATAGGGCTGTAACTTGATGTTAAATAGCTTATAACCTTCTTCAAGAATAAGGCAAACAAACATATGCAAACATAATTTTTCAAATCCGATAGGTAGTTCCAGAGATTAGCACTTTCAAACAAACAAACAAACTCTTCAGCTTTATTAAACACGGTGGCAGGGTCATCGACGTGCAAACTGTAACCATGAATTCAGTACAAGATTCTGAACCGAGGCGTTTTGAAAATTTTCGTCTGTTGTTAAAGACAAATTCGCTGTTCCATACATTTTGACCGCGTAGATATTGCACTTTTCTATGAAATAGCAGATTATATTTTTGAGACCCGACAAAAATTTCTACGCTATTAGGTTCTAGACCCCCTCATCATCTGCTGAATCCATGGTAACAGATTGCGCATCGATTTCCCTGTCATCCTGTATAATTATAGATTGTATGGTATAACATAAAAACCATTTTTACCTAAGTAAATATAAAACTTTAATATTAAAATATCCAGCTTATAATAACTTAAGCCCCCTAATCGTCCTATTAATTAAAATAAAGTACACATTTTCTGCGCTATTAAAACAAACCTTAGCACAAACTCTCCAAGGAAACTTAAACCACATAATTTTTACAAGTGAACGAATAATAATGGCTCGCTCGCAATCAACATTCCTTCCCTCTGTTTGTCTGTCTGTCACAATTAGGTATAAAACTGGATGCCTTCGGTAATGGTGTGATTTTGTGGCGATGAAGAATTTCTACTGTTTTGCTTTATAACTGGAATTAATGGAAGATAAGACACAGATTTTGTGGATTTTGTTTATGTTTTTGGTGTAGAGTTGGCTTTTACGGGTTCTATAAAATACTGTTTGTTGTTGGTTAATCCTAAGATTCGAATTAAAATGAAGGAGAATTTAACAGATTTTGGGTTTAAAACTTTAGTTCTCTTTCGATCTTTTTATTGACTCTGGCTGCAGGTCCGCAATATAATTCGATCGCGGAAAAATACCGGAGAATAAGAATCTTTTACGTGATTAGAAAGAAGCCGATTTTTCAATCGACAGATGACTTTTATCTCAGGAATATTTATAGTGGTTTGACAGCTTTTGTATAAAAATAAATTATGTCAAACCGCCATATTTATTCTTCGGATAAAAGTTATCTAACGATTGAAAATTCGGACCTAAAACTTCATAATAATATGTAATTACTGTGATCTAATTAAGAGCAAAAGCGTCACTATATTTAGTTCAAATGACGTCAAAGGGTATGTCTGACAGGAGTAGTCATTAAAAAGCAAACTTAGCCTTTGAGCCTATGATCGAACATTTATAAGAGAGGACATCTTTGAAGTCCTAAGTTCAATATTAGACTTTTATACAAACTATTTATCCATACTAATATTATAAAGAGGTCAAATTTGTTTGTTAGTTTGTATGTAAGTGGTCTGAAACTACCAGTCGGATTTCAAAAAATTGTTTTACATTTGATAGCCCAATTTTTGAGGAAGGCTATTTAACATCACGCTAGGACAGTTAGGAACCGAGCAAAAAAAAAAGTCAGAAAGAACACTAAGCGAAAACAAAGTATCAGCATGGGCAGGCGATGCGATGCGACGGGGTGTGTCGCGGGAACAAGAAATTTCACGCGGATGAAGTCGCGAACTGAAGCTAGTTTAATATAATCTCGTAGCAAACCTACTTGTCTATCATAGAGCCCTTCATAAGATCTATTCCCATCCAATACCAAGAGCTAATACCATTTGGTATTAGTTTATTTCCGAATTTATTTTCTATTCCCAACGAGTACCTACCACATTTTTTTAAATAAAAAATCTGTTACTAACGAATACCAAAGCGTGACTTTTTGTACACTCAGCTATACAAAGTTTTATTTAAATTGCGTTTTACCGAAATCTAGGGTAATCTAAATATAGGGTTAGGGTTAATAAGCTGGTCGACGGAGCCCCGCTTCGTGGGGCTCCTATTTCTGTCTAAAGGGTTTAAAGGAACCTAACCAACCGAACCTCGGGATGCCACTGACGTCGACCGTCTAGGGTTAGGATTTTCGGGAACATTTATTATGTTTTCGGAAACTTAGTTCGTCACTCAAAGCATTTTAATTTTACTGAACCTAACTGTATCTGATTTCTTCAAACTTGTTTTGGTATTGGTTTTAAAATGTGGTACTCGTTGGGAATAGAAAATAAATTTGGAAATAAACTAATACCAAATGGTATTAGCTCTTGGTATTGGATGGGAATAGAGCCTTCATAACATGACCCACTCACTTCGATTTCGGCATTTTTTTTATCGTTTTGTTTGTGGTCATTTGCCAGTGTCGCAACACAGAGCAATGTGTATTGTCTTTGGTCCCTGGCCCTAACATCAAGCAATGGATAAAATTGTCAAACTTTTATTGCTTGAATACAAGGCTTTTGGCTACTTTGTATGTGTGTATTTAATGTCATTTATTTGTATTGTGCGTTTTGTTTGTGCAGAATAAACTTTTTTATTTCTTTTCTTTTTAACTAACAAATCAGAACCAACGCGAACCATATTCTTTGCAACCCCTTTCACAGCCTCAAAAGCATTAAATACATACATACACATAAAGGAAAAGGGTAAACATATTAAATATCATACACATACACTCATAATATATTTTAACGGTACCCAAAACTCATTTTGAAGGGAAATATCGATGCGCTGAAAAATTGGGGTAACCTCGTATGGAAAAATGCGTTAACCTACTACAATAACGGGTTGCCCTTGGGAGCTGTTACTATAAATAAGTACTTTTTGAGGATAAGTGGGGTATGAGAGGGTAAAAAACGGATGTATATGTGTTTATGTTAAGAGTATAAGGATTTTAATGTTAAGGTTAACAGGCTGTTACAAATTAGTTCGTTTAGTAAGAATTATATCTTCGTATGCTGGGGCCTACTCCATTAGCACGAAATCTGTAGTTTCAGCCGAAGAACTTACGGGTGTTTCCTACTCCGTATCACCTACGGACATAAGATTAGTTTGGAGCCCAAACTAAGAATGAATAACAAGACGATTTGACGGTTGTTCCTACACGCGATGCGGTTTTGCCCGTTCGATAAATTGAATTTGTCACTTGTTTAGACAGATCAACTACTTTCGGATGGGCCCGTATCTTCGTTGACGAAGCTAGAGAATAGAACCCCACATCCCATCCCATTTCATTATCATTACAAAACGAGATCTGTCTTTGTTACAAGGTAAAACTTTTCAGCCCCAGTTTTTCTATTTAAAACCTTATACCGATGGAGATAAAGTTTTAATACAAAATTGACAACTTAGACTCGGGTTTAAAATCAATTTTTGTATTTAGAACTAACGTTGACAGAAAATGTTCGAAATAAAAAAATGGGTTAATGGTTTAAATCTGGGTCTATGATAAATCTTATTTTGTACTGAGGCCGATCGAGTTTCCTTGTCTTAGCGCTTTTCTGGGTTTCGCTACAAAAATTCTGACTTTCAGGAGTTGCAGACATTTTACTTTGCTAAACGTTAAAAAATATCGTAATACATAAGTAAAAGTCACGTTACCAACCGTAACTTACCTTATGGTTATTCTTCGTATAGTTTTTTATTGTATTTGTTGGTATATTGGTGGTATTGGTATTATTGGTGATAGATAATATTTTGTGAATGTGAGAACGTTGTAGGCCTAACTTGTAGACTGTAGATTTATAGACCTGTTTATATTTTGGTGAGTACCTGTTACTTGTTGACAAGGCTACACTTTCCTCCCACACCTACCAACACTGTAATTTGAAACATTGTAAAAGTCCCTTATTTTTAAAAGAGTAACCGTGGAGTTTATTGCCGGCTCTTCTCCATAGGAAACAACCAATTGGAACCGTGCACCTAGCTTCTGACGTTTCATAAGTGCCCATGTTGGTTTATGTGAAATAAAATATTTTGATTTGATTAGTGTGGCTAGCTAACATACGGCAAATAGTTTAATTTAATGTTCTGTGTCTCGTAATGTTAATTACTTTGCATACCTACTGTTGTATAGAATCAAGTTTGTTTTTCTAACTGAACAGACAGCTGTGCTGCTGAGGAGTTTGTTGCGCCACTTCTTCTCCTCAGCTAAAGCACTAGGAAGTGGTGAAGGGCGGGCATTTTGGGGGACTGTCTTACGTAATTTTGACGTTCAAAAAGCGTTGATTCTCAGCCTAATTTGATTAAATGACTTTTGATTTTGATTTTTTGGTTTTGAATCAAATCTGGTACAGTTTTCAACGCACGAAACTTTTGTTGTAGGTACGATATGGCATTTCTTATCTATCTTTATCTTCAAATGTCGCAGCATCACGCTGAGATAGGAGACTTTTGGCCTCGTACAGGGTTTTTTTTAAATTTATTGTTTTTCTTATTTTTCTATGCTGTGTCATATTATTTAGTTTGTCATGTTCCTGTGCGAGTCCCAATAAGTACTTTTTTTCTTCTTATAGTAACTTTTCTTTTACTACTCCAACAAGAAGTAACTCTTGCATTTTTACTCTACCCATAAACACAAGTCGGAACAACCAGAACGTTTATGTGGTCCTGATCACATTTCGCGGTGCTATCAGAATTTTAGTAGTAATAAAAATGGTGACCTCTTTGAGCGTATACGCATATAAATGATAGTCAGTCAAAGTAAGTTATGAAAAGACGATAACATTCAGTCAAATTAAATTAGCCAGCGAAACTCGGTAGACGTAAGTAATGGACTATCTATACATGTCATGATACCTAAAACAAAATAAAAATCGGCCAAGTGCGAGTCGGAATTACACACGGACGGTTCCGTACCACCGTACAATATTACAACTCACAACTTTACAACAACACAACACCACAACATAATCACAACTTTATTTTTTTAAACACCTTTCTTGTATGGGACTATCATTTTTAACTTTAAGTAATTTTTTGTTGTTTGTTGTTATACCGGCGATAGAAATACACACTCTGTGAAAATTTCAACTGTCTAGGTACTTATTACGGTTCATGAGATACAGCCGACGAACGGACAGCGGAGGCTTAGTAATAGGGTTCCGTTGGCACCCTTTGGGTACGGAACCCGAAAAAGAGATTTTCTCAACTCATACTTCGGAGTTTCGCTAGCTAATTTAATATGACTTTGTATTTTAATGGCATCCTAGTAAATGGCCATCTAAGTTGAGTCAGCTTAGAACTTAGCTACGACTGTAGCATTCAAAGTCAAATCATATAATTCAAATAGACACATCAAAAGCACTTTTGAACGTTATTTTTTTTAAATTAGAAAGAAAGAAAGAAAATACATTTATTTGCGGTACACATGACGCAAAGAAAAAACACACAAATACAAAAAATAACGAGTTGGGGAAAAATATGCGTCACATTCACGCAAAACGGCAATCGCTCAGCATAATGCTACGACCCTATGCGAGACAGAGCCCCAGCGCTGGTTTTCAGCGATAGCCGGCGCTGACGTGATGACGTCAACCAGTGCAGCATACGAAAATTAAAAATAAACATTACAATAAGAAATAAAATAAATACACTATAACCTAGTTCAAAAAGTATATAAACATAATATTTATAACGTGGTAACATTCCGGGGTAACATTCATTAACATTTCACAATTAATTGTATCGTCTACTACAGTTCCTATTACATGCAGGTATCAGGGCACGCAGGACATGATCCAGTGCCTCATTGTGTTTGTGATGAACTGCACCATGTTTTCTATCCAAGACCGAAAAAGGGGTTTTAAAACTTAGTGTAGGTCAGTATTTCCCAAACTATGGGTCGCGACCCATTGGTAGGTCGCGAGCGAATATTGGGTGGGCCTTGAAAAATAGGACGATATCAACTGAATAACTCATTGTTTTATCAGAAGATACGTCACTGAAAAATTGTTTCGATCGCAAGCAGTTAACGAAATCTTGGCTCTCAGTTGCTGACTACTATTCTTGCTTGTGATGAAGCTATGAAAGTCCTCCTCCCCTTCAGTACCTCACACCTATGTGAGGCGGAGATTTTCAGCTATGATTAATATTAATTCTGAAATAAATTGGGTGTATGAAACTCATTGCGATTAAAAGTAACTTAAATTGAAGTTGATGCTAAACTATGACAAAAAATAATAAATACATCCGTCTCATTGAAATAGCACTCCTTGTATTTAATTAAGTACTAACATTTTCGATTGTAACTCAATGTTTTTTCTTATTTGAACAGTCCTTCATTCATATAGTTATGCCCCTTTTTTCTCCATAATAGCCAAGAGGTGAGTCCGGAATTCGGAAGTTTTTATTAGGTGGGTCGCGGTCCAGTCAACCTTGGGAACCACTGGTGTAAGCCCCTTTTTTCTCCATGATAGCCAAGAGGTGAGTCTGGAATTTGAAAGTTTTTGTTAGGTGGGTCGCGGTCCAGTCAACTTTGGGAACCACTGGTGTAGGCCCCTTTTTTCTCCATGATAGCCAAGTGGTGAGTCCGGAATTCGGAAGTTTTTGTTAGGTGGGTCGCGTCCAGTCAACTTTGGGAACCACTGGTGTAGGCCCCTTTTTTCTCCATGATAGCCAAGAGGTGAGTCTGGAATTCGGAAGTTTTTGTAAGGTGGGTCGCGGTCCAGTCAACTTTGGGAACCACTGGTGTAAGCCCCTTTTTTCTCCATGATAGCCAAGAGGTGAGTCCAGAATTTGGAAGTTTTTGTTTGGTGGGTCGTGGTCCAGACAGCTTTGGGAACCACTGGTGTAGCTAAAAATTTTTAGCAGAAGGGATTTTCGCAACTTGAAACATAATCTGCATTTCAAGTGCAACGCAATCTCTCCTTTAGAATATTAATCCCAGTACTTTGTTTCGTAAAACATGTGCAAACAACAATATGTGCTGGTAATACGTAGCTTAGCTGGAAATAGTGCAGCTTTAAGTGGAACGACACCTTTAATGTTTGCTGGTGAAGCTAAAATTTTACAAAGTAGAAAATATTAAAAATATATTTCTTGTTATTATTATATCAATGAATGTTACTGTGGACTGTGAAATAACAAGTCGTTGTAGGTTGTGTGGTTAGCAGAAAACTGAAATGAAATGGTGGGATATAGGTTTTTCTCTTTTTACCCGACCGCAAAGAAGGGTTATGTATTTATAGTAGTCGTATGTAGGGTTACTGTAACTTTTGCATTAAGACTTTCTTGAGACAGATTCACCATTATTAATATTTTTTTAACCAGCGCAATTGGGGATTCATAGACAATTCTATTCTGTGGTTTAAGCGACTACAGGCCCTAAACGCAAGTATTATAATGCCTAAAAGTGTATGATCCACTGCATAGTAAACGAAATCAGAAAAATATATGACATTCTTCAGTGTATATGCTAGTTAGATAGTGTGTTGAAAACATAATACAACTAATTTGATACGGTAGAAAAAAATCACGAAGATACCTCTAAAAAAAGTATTATAACGATTAAAAACCATACTAATATACATGCAGTCATTCCGATGTTTTGTCAGATTTTTCCACAAGCAACATATTAACGTAATAGTCTTTTAATTTTTTAATCCAATATAATATTTTTTGTAAATAGATTATTGCTTCATATTTTGCAATAAATTACCAGCGTTGTGTCATCGCGCTTCTCTTTCTTTTCTACGCAGTCCGACACTGACCGCGCTTTAGCTGATGTCAGCCTCTTAAACGTAGAACTAATTTACCAAGAATTTAAAAAAAAACTACTTAATCACTGCCCCACCACTGAGATCAAAACCAAGATCACACGCTCGTCAGTCACGACCAGTAAACCAAAGAGGCAGTTGAGACAGAAAACCACCCGCAAAGAAAAATTAACGTTGCGTTGAGTTCTTATGATGTAATAACAAATAACATACCGAGTTTAATCTATAGCACCACAATCGTCGAATCGTTGAGCTCCTTAAGTTCTGAGTTGAGCTGCACGATTACTGACAAATGCGTGCACTGACTCGACAGGTCCACTCAATCTGTGTGGTTTTTCCTCAAAAAACCATTTCAGACACGAATCTACATGGTCTTCACATGATCTGACCAAGATTATGTCTGGACTTTAACAGAGACTGTGACCTTTGAGTTTGTTTCGGCCTTTCTTCTCAGAGTAGTCAGATAGGAAACGCCGTCCTCGCCTAGTTTTTAAAATATGATTGACGTGTAAAAGTGTTTGTGCAAACCTACTTACAGAAGTAAAATTATTTATCATTTATCCACCTCCAATTTATAGCGCTGTTAATAGCGTTACTGAGTTAACGGGTAGTCAGAAGCCCAAAAATCTGACAACCAGTCTTACCAAGGGGTATCGTGTTACCCAGTAACTGGGTTGTGGAAGTCAGATAGGCAGTCGCTCTTATTGTATAATACTGGTATCCAGCTGCATCAGGTTAGACTGGAAGCTGACCCCAACATAGTTGGAAAAGGCTAGGCAGTTGATTGTTATAGCGTTACTATATCATGAACGGTCCTTTAAAAATATGACATGGGATTATGGTTACCATTTCAAAATTTGAGAAGTCCTGACAAAGAGCCGGATATTTACAAAAAAAGTTCGGACAGTTTACTTTTTAATCATTATTTTGCAGTACTTACCCATTACCTTTTTCTTATATATTTTTTTTTTATAATTCAAATATTTAGTCGAAAAGGCCGGTCAAATTCCGGGATGGGGCGCCAAAAAGTAAGAAACTTTTCGGAAAAATCCGGAGGGATGGGGTAACCCGAAGACAGAACCATAATACAATTTAATATATTCCCAACAAATTGGTGCAAACATAGGTTACTTGGATGCGTCAGCAGAAAAAACTTTTTAAAACGTTCAGAGTATCCAGGTTAGGTTGGTACCGCGCCCAACGGCTGAGAAGGCGTAACCAAGAACTAAACGCTAAACTAAAAACCCTATAAAATTTAACTCCAAAGAAAAATGGCCAAAAGCACTTTTGAACAACATAAACGTAACAAGTTGGAACACGTTTGTGTTATAAACCAGTAAAAAGTACATCATAATAAAAGAGGCTGCATCGCCGAGATAGGTTCTAAACCAATTGAGAATGGACGCTTTGAACGGAGCTCTTAAACAAACCTAGAGTGATGGAATGCAGGCAGTCATGAGCACAGCGGGAGCGGACGAAAAATATTTTTATTTTCGTATAAATATAGTTCAATTTGAAATACAGAATTTCGTGTACTTGTGAAAGCTCTGAGGTACAGCTTTCGCTGTCCAAATCTTAGTCCGTAATCATATCGGCTGTAAGATGTCCACTACAACTGAATCCAATCTTCACCGCAATGATAGTATCACCGTTCGTTCCTTTCTCCGTTCTACGAGCATTATTCCCCGCCCACTGCCACTTAAGTTTAGCAGATCTTTAAGTTCAGTCGTTTACCGAGGTTCTCCAGTGAAACTCCTCACTTCAGATTAAAATTACGCAGAGACATTCCGCGCATAGTCATCACTTTGGTTGAGTTTGAGTCTTCTTAAGAGGCTTTTAGTGAGCATACGTCATTACTGGCAACACACACTGGACAAACGCCTCTTGAGACACTGCACAATAGTCAAAGTCTTGAGGTACTGTGGTATTTGGAACATATTTTTTTCCTCTTTCTTTTTCCTGCTCCCGCTCCGCTTGTCTCATAACAGAGCCGATACCGACGATGCAAAAATGCTGTTTGCTAAATATGAATTCCCATTAAGGTTGCTTTTAGTGGTGATGGTAACAGCGCCGGTTGTTTTAAGTTCTACCGCCTGTTGGATTTTAATAGCAATGAATTAACATAACAAGGATTTAGTATAGCTAAACTTTAAGGAGCTTATTCTTAGCAGTAACGATGCACGTTGGTACGAGTATTCGAAGCGCAAAAGAGCTAGACATATTTTTTATAGTTTTAAAAACAAGTAATTTATTCAATTTAAGCTGACAATCAGCACTTTTCGAACGTCATAATTACATAAGACAGTTCCCCAAAACGCCCGCTCTTCATCACTTCCTAATACTTTAGCTGAGGAGAAGAATTGGCGCAACAAAGTTACCAGCAGCACAGATGTCTGTTCAGTTAGAAAAAACTTGATTATAAGTGTACAAAAGTAGGTATGCAAAGTAATTAACATTACGAGACACTGAACATTAAAATTAATTGCTTGCCATAAGTAGTAGTTGAAATATAGGGTATTCAGATCTTATCATTCAGATCTGAATACCCTATATTTCACAGTTCAACCATTCGAGTATTCCTATGACTATTCAAGTGACCCCTTAATCATTTCAGTTTATTCCTCTGTAACCTCATAATATATTTAATTATTCAAAATGTTCACCATGTCTCTGTTTTTCAATCAAAGCCACTTATTTCTTCGTCAAGTCATAAAATGGTCTACTAACAATATTTTAGACTTGTTTATTCAATAACATTTTTTAAAATTAAAATGCTGTATAGTAGAAGTGTAAGCATACTCATCAACAGCATTTGTTCGTGTGTGTAAATGAACAGAGCAGTTCAATATGAACTACTCATTATAACAAGCTGTTCAGTATGAACTTTTGATGGCGGTAACTGTTATAACAAATATTGCTAGTGTTTAAGAAATAAAACTGATAAGTAGGTCAAGTTAAAATATTTATTTCTACATAATTACAAAAATAATATAAAGTACATTTTGATAAGATACATTTTTTTAAAGCAATGATACATTTCTTACTTACTATTATTTACATTTTTCACTAAAGAATACAGGTAAGTTTATAGATTATAGATTCACACTTCAATTTATAAGTAGGTTTAACATTCTATAAATAATCATTCATACGTAAACTAGGATCGTTCTTATCTTACTGACAAAACACTTTATTTTCTTCACACCATTTATTCAGGCAAAACACATTTTTTAAGGCACATATATTGGTATGATGCATACAACTTATAATGTCAGATGAATCTGAATAATTGTTATATAATGTTACCAAACTTGGACAGTTTTTACTTTCTAAATTGTATACATTATTAATTTGGAATATATCTTTTAACCATGACACTTTTTCGTTTCCTTTAGTAAATATACTCGTAGATTTAGTTTTAAAAAAGTTGGCAAAGTTTGCTTTATAATTCAAATATGGTACAAAGCCTTCGTTCCAGTTTATTCCTCTGTTTTTTTCAATCCAAGTCACTTGTAACCGTTCTTTCCTCGTCAAGTCATAAAATGGTCGAGGTGGTTTTATCAACAGCACTTGTATATGCCCTTTGTACATTATTGCTATTTCTTTTGGAATAAACTCGTTTCCTTCACTCTTAAACCCTTGAATATCTACGATGGCATTCATGATAGTTTTCTCACAATATTACTCAGTGGCTTGTATTCGAACAGTCGATCGTTTATTATTAAACAATAGGCAGATGTATTATCTTGAATATCTTCAGAGCATTCAATTTCTAATCGCACGTCAACTGGCCCAGTTTTAAGTGAATCGTTTTGTCTTGAACAGTCAATCACAAAAAGCGGAGCAATTTCTTTAAACTGGTTTAAGCCAAGCAATGGATCAATGCCAAAGTTGTAATACGACTGACGAAAATTAGCATACATTTCATATAATATACTATATTTACCTTCATCAAATTTCAGATTAAGTGAGTCATACGGATAGTATTGAGAATTCAAATATAATTTAATATTGCTTACATTGCAGTGATCAAATTTCGAAGAACTTTTAGTTTTATTATTTTTTCGAGCTGTTTGCAAACCAAATATAACAAACCTTGGTTTTTCTAGCTGGGAAGTTGTCTTTACTGACCAGGAATGCTTCGTTGTTCTTGGTAGTAATGGATATTCATACAAATCCCAATTTCTAAATGCTATCTGTATAGAACGATCTCTCTCCAGGCTTTTAAGCAATAATAATTTATTACGATCAGAAACTTTAATATGTGGCATACGCCATTGTATTTTTTGTATATCTATTTCTACGTTATCATTTTTGTCTAGAAGCACACAGTTCAATGCCGAGCTGCTTCGTTGTAATATAAGTTCATGTTTACAATTGATTATTATTTTGTTATAATCTTCTGCAAATCCCAGTATTCTGTTCAATGGCACGATAACACTGAAATATCCGTTTTTTAATTTCGTACCACCTAAGTTCCATCCCCAGACTGCTGCAGCTTTACTTTCACCTTCATTCATAGAGGCATACGATTTTAAGGTTGTTGTAATACCAACATTTTTATTGCGATCGATTTCAACACCATTTATTTCATACCTAATATCTTGAAACAAATATGAAATTGGATTATTTATAAAATCAACATCTTTTTTTATTGTTTTCCCTGCTGGATCTTTAGTAGATACACTTGCATAGCCTTCTATAAAAATGGAACTGTTGCAGGGCAATACATACAAATCTTGATGATGAATGGGTATTCTGATTTCATCATTTTCTTTAAAACTAGTATTATACGGATTGTAGCTATGGATCTCATAACTTTCAATAGAGTTGTCATGTTGCACTAAATCTGTTATTTGAAGCATGTTGTTATTATTTTAATTTTAATCCAATATGTGTGAGAAATCTTTTATTCTCTTTAGTAATTTTAATGTGTCTTTTAATGTTTATCGCGTTGACACGTCTGACTTCTTTGGATATAGGAAGTGAAATATTACATGTTCTTCTCACGATAGGTGTTTTATTAAAAACTAACATCTTGTTTCTATGTTAAAACAAAATAGGTAGTATTACTATTATTAAATTTTAGCTAAACTATTATTTTCAATGTGAGTAGTGATTATCATCACAGGCAATCTATGAATGTGCGTAGAGTATCAAGAATAAACTTTTATAACTTGTCCTAATTACGTTACAAGGATATCCATTTACATGAATAAAAAAACATCAATTTGCTATGATACTTTATTGTCTTTCCAAAATGACGTAAGAAATTTTAAACACAAGTGTCCACAATTATACATGTGATCACGCTGAACGTTTTCATAATTATACTGAATATTATTTCCAACATATTTCATAAATTCTTTTGGAGGTTTTAAGTTACCATAACTGTCAAAATATTCTACGTAATCATTTATCTTGCCATAGGCTACCCAATGAGTACCAGAGTTTTCAGAAGAGTCAAGATTGATCACTCCACATTCTATCGGCAATACTTCATCTGGTAATTTATCTCTCATAAATACACCACGAAAGAATGGAATATTATTCGAGTGTTTTATTATATCAATATTGGTTAAAGCTCTATTGGGTAGCCGAGATTTCAGTTTTTTTTCTCTGTTAAGTAAATGCCTAAACCATCTTTGTAATGGTTGAGATGTAATCCTCTTCCAATGAACAATGCCTCCATTTCCTTATTGTGTCGTTCTGCTTCACGCAATTGCTTCTTAGCTGTTTTATATGCATTAATTGCTTTTGAAATACCGGCAGCACCTCCTGCTAAACTACCAGCAGCGGATAATCCAGCAAATATTGGTACTAAAGGAAGAAATCCTCCAGTTTTTGGTACTGGTATAATCCTAGGTAATTTTATTGGTGTATCTGATGCGAATTCTTTAGCTGCTGCGTATGCTAATTCCATCAATGCTTTCTTACATGATGGTTTTAATTTTGTAATGTGCTTTTTAGTATGGGTAACAATTTTTTTAAGAGTTTTCTTAAAACCAGCTCCTGTTTTTACTTTATTGATGTTTTTGTTCAATGCAGATGAAACTGTTTTTTTGTTGTCTATAATAACTCGTGTTGTTTTCATTGCTATTACTTTATTTTTCTCCAAAGTAATAGAAACGTATTAAATAAGTACAAATACAGGTCTATTTTGTTTTAAGATCAAATACGTAATGAATAGAAAAATATATGTATTTGCTTAAATACATTTGTTTTACCACTTAAAATACATTTGTTTTATCTATCCAGCTGTTCTCGCTAGTAGGAAGTCCGAGCCACTTCACATATACTTGATTCCCTTTTCTTTTCAATACTTTTTCAACTAAGTACAAATCAGGATGGCTGGTTTTTTGAAGTTCTTGAGCATAAAACGCTCCTAGTATTGGTCGACATCTTGCATCTTCTATCAAGTAAGTTATCGGATTAGTTTCTTGTATTATTTTTATCTTAAATATTTCTGTTGACCAATTAGGATAATAGCCTTTATCAAAACATCCTTTGTATTTACTTATTCTTACAAAATCACCAACACTAAACTTCCTACACTTACTGTTTTTCATACATTCAGCCATACGAATATATCTTTTCAGTATGTCTGTTTTATTTTCATGATTTATAGAGGCTGGAGGTTGTCCCACAGTTCTATGAGTAGTGTTATTGTATTCACATACAATTTTGTTGAGCGTTCCATTCATCCATTTATAATTCCCGTTAAGACTAAATTCTTTGTATAATTTATTTTTTAATGTCCTTATTAATCTTTCAACAATTGAGGCTTTTTTAGTGGAATACGTTGAATAATGATTAATGTTGTACTTTATAACAATATTTTTGAATTTATTATTATAAAACTCTTTTCCCAGATCAGTTTGCAAATTTCTTGGAACACGTCCTTTAAGCAATAGACTTTCAAATGCTTTTGACACCTCTTGCTTATTTTTTTGTTTCAAAGGAACTGTCCAAGCATATTTTGAAAAAGTGTCTATGATTGCTAGTATATATTTGTTACCACCATTCACTTTTGAAATTGCTTGCATATCCATTAAATCTGCTTGCCAGAGATCGTCGATATCTTTAAGTATGACCTGTCTTCTTGGAAAGTTAACTCTAGCACATTTATGAATTTCATTTATGACATCTACTTTGCTCATAATGCTTATTTAATTTTCCTGAAATTTCTTTCAACACAATGTTTTTTTCAAGATGTCTTACTTTATCGTTTAAAATTGAAATCCGTTTATTCAGTTCTTCTATTTGCAAACAAATATTAACTTTAAGTTTTTCGATTTGCTCTTCAGTAGTATTTTTAATCTCAACTCGTTCCACACTTATGTAACTATCAGTTTGATTTATACGAACAGAATTAATATTTTTATGTTCATTCATGTTGCATTCAACTTTGATAACTGAGAACGTTCCAAGGGTTTTTAGTCTTTTATAATATCAGCTTCTTTTAACTCTTCTATAATTGATAGAATCTCATTGTCATGATTAGTATTACCAGCATTTTTTGAAGCAATTAGAAGTTTCAACCTTTCAATTAGTTCATTAGGGTCATCCCAGTAAACGTAATCGGTATTACTTTTATATTTTTTTAATTTAGGTAAAAATCCACCGCTTTTTGTTTTCATTATATGTCCATCATCTTGAACATAACTATTTTGCAAAAACAAAGGTTTAATAATTTGACGATATTTTAAACTTTTATCACCTTTTATTTGACCATTAGGATGAAAGTCTCGTTTATGCGCGTGTGTATTATGAAGCATATCTTTATAGACAATTTTATCTAGTTCAGTGACCAAATTAAGGTTAGGTTTACTGCGTACCAAAAGTTCCTTTAGACCTGGTGTTAATTCATAGGACCTTTTATCAATAGTGACTATATTTGTTTTGGGTGAATTACAGGTCTTATTTGCAAGAGAAAACGTAACCTTGCTATTCCCCATCATCAGTTTTTTATTTTCACTACGTATTCCAAATGGGACATTCATATTATCATAGATTTCCATCATATCTTCTTTATTTAGTGAAATCAGTGTATCATTAGAATCTTTTAAAGGATTTTTTGGAAGAACGTCTTCATAACACTCAGAATCTTCATTTGAATCTATTTTTATGCATTCTTTAAAATTTTCATACTCTGGAACGTAATCTGTTGATGAGCTAAATCTTTCAAGCGAGTTACTGTCATCTCTCGAAATGTCAAATATTGGTTTAATTATATCATTCGCTTTAATTAATGTTTCTAGTGGATCTGTTATTGGTTTGAAGACCTTTTTAAATTTTAAATGAGCTGTATCTTCTTCATTTTGCATTGTTTTAATTTTATTTTTTATGCTTTCGACTGACTTTATCAATTGTTCTTTAATATTAACCTGCATAATGTTTTTTTCTTTTTTTTTAATAACGGCCCATCCGTTATTTACAGATATCAGATTTCGATTGGTATATTTTCTGCAGTGAGTTGGTATTTATATGCACTTTCTAAAAGTATATAAATATGTCAAACCCTTGTCTGTATCTACCCTCATTTAGAGGACAATCTTTATTAATTAACAAAAAGTCAAATCTGTCTTTCCAAATAGCAGAGCAAAGTTTTTTAAATTGAAACCATTCGATATCTGTGTTTACGTGCTCATTGTATATATGTTTTAAGTTTATCTCGTCTTGTTTGAAGATTATTAAAAGATTAACATTATCTCGTATAAGTTGTTTAGGTATTTTGGAATAGGTTTGTGATAAGTAAAAACAATCTATCTGTTTGTGTCTCCCCATTGCAAAGTAATTACGAATATTGATTTGATTTTCGCATGCTACATCATCAAAAATCATTACTGCATTAGTTAAAGCATCATTTGGGTGTATGACTTCTTTATTATCATTGAAGACAAAGAAGTTAGCACCTGGTATGTAACTCATAACTTGTTTCAAAAAACAATATTTTGGCTGGAAAGCCGTCTTCGAGTATAAGTAAATATGCTTAAACTTGAGACCATTTTCATGTAATATTAAATTAAGCATTATGTTAGTTTTCCCACAGTTAGATGGACCGCATATTATACATCTAATAGTGTCTGGTAAGAGTGCGCTATGTTTCACTTTACGTGTTTGATTTTCTAATTTTATATTATTAACTTCTAAAGTCTGTGGTTGCTTGATGAACTTCATTGTCAAAATGTAAAATAAATGTAAATGACATGCGTATATATATATATATATATATATATATATATATATATATATATATATATATATATATAGAGCAGTTATGAGTCTTGTGTCTATTTTCGTTACTAAATAGTTGTAGACATGCATCACATAAATAAAGTTTTCCTTTAGAACGAGTCACTTGACGTCACACTAGACGTATTAAATCTTTAATTAGACAGTAGTGTCCGATAGATTTTTTTTCTATATAAAGTAAATTAAAATGATTTTTTCTTCTATTTAGTGTTATATAAAGAGGTCCAGTCACAATATTATTTTGTATACCGTATATATTTAAACTGATGTTGGAATTATTTTTTTCTAACGTTTTAATATCATTTATCGTAGGAGGAAATGACATTCCCTCAATATTTAAAACAGAGGTATAATGGGGGTATGAACTTGTTCTGCAAACATTATTTTTAGCTGGGTATAATCCAGCAACTATACTCCATAGTAAACAACAATTATCATTATTTTTTATATTTATACAACTTTTCGTGTGCTTAATAGCTGACGGCAGTTCTATATAAGACCCACCTCTCATAGGGGAATACTTGTTTATATTAATTTCGAGATGACTCATAGAAATAAATGTCCAACCAGATTGACAGTGCTGGAACTCGGTTAATTTATTATTTAGTTTGTTTATTACTTTGGTTAATAATTCATTCAAATCAGTGTTCTTATTTAAAATTTCATATTTGGTATTAAACGACTTTAATTGTTGTTCGTCTGATTTTGATAACATAAAATAGGCAAACAATTCAAAACTCAATTTTATGCAATTGTGTTCATTAAGTGACATATTTATCAATTCTGTTATATTTATTAGATGATCACCCAGGAACGCCTCTACACCGAGGTACTCGTCTTCCCGAGTGACATTCAATCTGTATGTCATTAATCTGTTTTTGAATGCTGTTGCAATAATATGAATATCTGTGAACTTGGTATTCAATAAACAATTTGCTTTGTGTATATTCGTTCTCATATGATAGGAATACTGATTTTCTGGTATTTCAATTTTACATTTATAACAGGTTATTGACTTTCTAGATCTCGGTTTGCTGTTGAGGTGTGTAACTGTAAAAAAGAAAACCAATGACGAGATTACTTATACAATATTTATTAATACTGCAACATCATACTTATAAAATATAGTATTAATAAGACATATTATGTATGTAGGTAAATACAATTAAAAATTAAAAGAAGATACAATTTAAACTAAGTATATAAGCAAATATCGACTGACACCTAGTTAATCATAGGCACCCATGTGGGTGATAGCACAGTTTTTAAAATCATTTTGAGTTGCTTTAACAAACTCCTTTATGTGGGCCCAAGATTCTTTATTTTCGTCTAATTTCGTCTTAATGGTAGTTATGGCCGAGCGCCATCTATTTATAGGCATTATTTTTTTTATTTCTTCCGTATTGTAAATTTTCACTTCAACATAATATTTTCCTTCTTTAGTCTCACTTATCTGTCGAGAATATCCCTTGGCCATCCTTCTAGTAAAATATGAGTATAGTGGTGGTATATTACCAGTTTTGTGGGATCTCTGTGTTGGGATGACGCTTTCTTCAATATCACTGTCTTCACCGAATAATTCACCAGCTGTAACTCGAGCTGACGGTGATACTGGTGAAATGATCGGCTTCGATTTTTTCGCGCTTGTCGACTCTTCGCTCAACTTGCTGGACCTTTCCCGCTTCGTTTTTCTTTCTTCAGTCTTCCTCTTCGACTTCGCCTCTTGTTCAGAGTCATCGCTGGAGAGGAAAAGGTCGTTGTTAAGTAGTTTCGACCTGTGAACAAAAAACAAATAATTAAATATTAGTGCATTGCAATCAATCCATTTCCTTCATAATTCCTATATTTGAAAAGTAACTGATCGTGACAAAGATAAATAATTAACAGATACAAATATCGTTTGATTTTGTGAAGGAATCGAATCCAGGACACAAAATGCTTACAAAATCGATCAGTCAGCCACTGTGCTGACCATGTTAATAAAAAAAAAAAAAATAAAAAAAAAAATACAAATCTAGCATTTGATCTGTGCAGGAATCGAACCTGCGGTACAAAAAAGCATCACTCAGCCTCTGAGCTAAGCGTGCTAACTATTGACGGTTAACATTTTAATACTTGAATAAATCAATTAATACATGATTCTGACTATTCAATAGTTAGATATGATTATGAATAGGTACTTACATTCTTGATTGATGCTTGCTTAGGAGACAGGTAGCTTGATTAGGAGCTCGGAGCGTTGATTCCTTGCAGAGAGGATTCGTTCCAGAGAGGAATTGTGCCGGAGACTAATTTGCGATGCGTTTTTATAGGCCTAAAATCACGTCATTCAATCCAAATTTGTAAAAACTGCATACTTGCAAAAATTGTCAATTACCTACACGAGCGTACAAATCGTAGCGGTTTTAAGTTTACAGCGTTTTATATAAGACGAATGATAAGCGATTTTGAATCTTATGTAGGTACTTACTTAAATCAACAAGAGTGAATTTTATACTTACTTAGAAAAAAAAAAACAAAGTTTGGAGATGTGACGAGTCAGAATCCAGCGTTTAAAACGCAGCGATTATAACACTCGTCTGGAGATTGAAATCCATCTTTGTGCACGTGTCAATAATTCCTAGCCATATGGAGGCAAGAGGAGCCGTCAGTTTCGGATTACTTTACATACATAAAAACAAAATTAAAATGAACCTTAATGACAAAAAAAATGGATTACTACCTATATAAATCAATCCAAGATACCAAAAAAATCATTCGAATTGACTTATCTGCTCTGCGATGTCGGTAAGTAAAATATCAAAAAGTATTTTAAATTACTTATTAATAAAAATATTAAAATGTGTATTATAAATGAATTTTAATATTTTCACAGGGGTCTATTCTAGGATAGTTCATTTGTCTTCGTTAACTTGTAATTTAAGTATTATTTAATTAATATCTACTTCTTTGTTTCAGATGTCCAGCGATATTTTCCCCACTAATTCTTCATACTCACCAATTCCTGCTGAACAAGCCCTACGTCAAAAAGTGGTCAACTATTTGGAAAGAGAAAGACCATTTCAACCATTTCAATTTGAGGAAACACCACCTTGCAGCAATAGTAACAACAGTAACAATAATAAAAGACGAAGAAGTGATGTTGTTTACTCATACATACAGAAACCATCAACCGGTCATCGTAGTAAAATAATACGAATACAAGTTTTTGACGCGGAAGAATTCACAAATTCACCATGTGATTGTAATGCCAATATATGTGTCCAACATGTTGTGGGGAATGTATTTAATGATGATATTTATAAATGTGTTAAGGATATTTTAAGCAAATTGCATAAAAAAATGTGAATAAACAATCAATTCAATCTCCGTATGGTTGTCTCATATTCATGAATAAAGAAAGATTATTATAATTATATTTCAGCTGTTTTATTTCTATCACTCCTGTTAGTAAAATATCAAAATAAAAGTCACCACCACACCAAACAGACAAACAAACAAATAGACAAATACTTAGTTACACATTAATTAAAATTACTTAACACTTCTTTATGATAGGGTACACTTACATTTTATACACATACCCATACTTGTTATTGTATGAACAATAACAAGTCATGACATGAGTCTGTACTCATAATGTAAACCTATTCATTTGTCGTAGTCGTAGGTATACATTAGGAATGTGGTATATTGGTTTAATCGAAATACTACATGCTGATTTCTGATGTAAATTAATAATTATAACTTTATAGCTATGAGGCACACGATGGGTAGAAAAGAATACGATCTGCTTCCTTTACGGGAATGGGAATGTGTTTGTTATGTAAACAATCAGTCGTGCTTAGCAACTGATTATGAATAAGATTTTTAAACGACGTTGGTATTTGTATTATACTCAGAGACCACATTAACCCATAATAAATTCACATCACTGCATCATACATTACTAAATGAAAATTTTGTCTCCCTGCAAGGGAAGGAAATACCTACATGTAACTTATAAATACCTAATAGGTAACTCTCAGTAATAAATATACACCATCATAGAATAAAATCCCAATAGTAGAAGTTTAATTCCGAATGGAGTATTATAAACGATAGTAAGATTAGTATAAACGATCTTGAATAGATGTCTCATTTCGATCTGAATGCAACAGTCACTTTGAATAGATGATTCTGAATACAATTAACATTCGTTTTGAATAGAGGATTCTGAATGTCGAATAGTCATAGGGATACTCGAATGGTTGAACTGTGAAATATAGGGTATTCAGATCTGAATGATAAGATCTGAATACCCTATATTTCAACTACTGCCATATGTCAGCTAGCCACGCCAATATACCAACAAATACAATGAAACGGCACTCAAGCAAACAATTTTAAATTTAAAAAAAATATATATTAATACCTAAATAAAAGCCTTCAGGCATAAAGGGCCTGACACAGACATATGTAATGCTGGATTATTTTCAAATATCTGTAACTCGAAGTCACTAATGATAAACTAGAACCATCGAAGTAAAATAGATAATCAGTTAATTACGAGTACTAATTAACAATAACAAAACCATTGTCAGCAAGACACACCCAGGTCACAACACTTTTAATTTATTAGAACGGACACACACTTCCCTATTCTTTTTATTATTCTAGCGTATGACACTCGTGGGTTGCAGCTGAAAATCAGCGTCAGGTGGTACACCTTGTGTTGTCATCTGACATCATGCTGAGCTTTTTTTTTTGGTTGGGAAATCATCAAATGACCTCTCCCGCTCTGGGCGGAGCGGAAGGGCGTGTCAGACTCTTACTGACTAAAGCCCACCCGTGTTCCTTCAGTTGCCTGTGCGCCAAGGCCACGGTAACTCTTTCGAACAATCCGCGACCCCGGCAGATGTGAGCTGAGGCCCCATTGGCGTTATAATCATTGTTCCGTATTTTTTAGTTTTAAGGTGTATTTTTGTTGCTGCAATGCCAATAAACGCATTTTTCTTTATTTATTTTCTTTCAAGACGACCAGTCACCACAAGCAGCACCCATTCACGATCATAACGCAAAGATCAGCTACTACCCCCCTCGCCATATTTATAGAAAATGTTACTGAGTATAATGTTTTTTCGCATTACTATCGACCAGCCCCTGCAGTCTCGACATTAGACAGCAACAAAAATCTGTCGCTAAGTCGTATCGTTGTCAAATTCCTTTAATAGATTTTCAAACTTATGCTTCCGAAATGAAGTTGAAAATCTATTAAAGGAATTTGACAACGATACGACTTAGCGACCGATTTTTGTCGCTGTCTAATGTCGAGACTGCAGGGGCTGGTGATGTTATAAAGACGGATAGCATTGACAAACTTGTAGCAGGGGATTTGATATGCCACCTCTTCTCTCCAGTGTTTTATACTTGTCTTGATAGCGTGCAACACGAAGAAATTTTGTTCAATTTTTAATGGAATTGATTTTTAAACAGCACCCTAATTACGTAACACACTATCTATCACAATCTGAATCATTTGAAGCCATATTGCTAACATTGCTTCATATGTTCGAAAAATTTTTCTGCTCAACAACGTAAATAATGCAATGAATGTTGTTGAACTGTCAAAATGAAACCCATTCCTACTGTTAGTGTGTTACGTAATTACCCGCAGTTTTGTCGTGTTATTGAATAGTAGATTTCCCCTTTCCTACACCCAAAACGAATGTATCTATCTAAATATACAGGGTGGCAGGGACATCAGAGTGCAAACTGTAACCGTGGATTCAGTACGATTCTGAATCCCCCTGCCTTGAAATTTATAGACGGTTATTAAAAAAAAAAATAGCTGTTCCATACATTTTGACCGCGTAGGTATTGCACTTTTCTATGAAACAGCAGTTTTTTTTTAAATAACCTACGATATATTTCTACGCTAGAAGAAAACTAGCTTCATCTTTCCGACTGACCGACCGGGCCCCTAATTACGTAACACACTATCTATCACAATCTGAATCACTTTGAAGCCTATTGCTAATCCATTGCTTCATATGTTCGAAAAATTTGTCTGCTCAACAACGTAAATAATGCAATGAATGTTGTAGAACTGTCAAAATGAAACCCATTCCTACTGTTAGTGTGTTACGTCATTACCCCGAGGGACTCCTTGACAATTCAAAAGTGCCTGTAATTGGTGTATTTGAAATAATTGCTTTAAGTTTGAGTTTGTGCTGAATTCATGGTTACAGTATGCGCGTCGATGCCCCCGCCATCCTGTATTATACTATGACCACTTCAAGTCATAAAGTACGGGTTAAGTGATACAGATGTGTTTTGTGTCGCTCGTAAACTGCGGTCAGTATGCGGTGTTCTATCTTAACCCACTTTCTAGTAGATGTGACTTTGAGTGATGGTATAGGGCACTTAATACAAAAGTTTGAAGGAGAATTCTTCAAGAAACAAGTGAATAGTGTACTTCTAAGCAGGCATGCACCTAGGGTTGCCGGGCTCAAAAAGTGAAAAGCCGGACACTGATTCATATTTAGCCGGACATTTTGCCCTGATAATTTGACAAATTAATTTTTAAAAGAAAAAGAATTGATACTTTTATTTGTGTACTTATTACTGTTATTCATTCTACTCTTAATTATGTATATGTTACTAGCGACCCGGGTAGCAAAGCATAATATAATATAGCCTATGTCACTTGGAGATAGTGTAGCTTCCCAACAGTGAAAGAACTTTGAAATCGGTTCAGTAGTTTCGGAGCCTATTCAATACAAACAAACAATCATATCTTATTTCTTTATAATATTATTTCACTGTATTTTGTTTATAACAAAACAAATTAAGGTTATACCTTAGCCTCAGCAACACGTGGTGGTTATGCTATTAAATTGTAGCTTATATGATACGTTTGTATTTTTAACGTAGCGCCATCTATTGAATACTTACTCAATCCAGTCAACAGATATCGCCATCTGTTAGAATCATTTGGAGCTAACAGATAATTGTGACTGTCAAATAATAGACAAATAATTTGCAATAAAATAATATTGCGACTATAATTGAGATGTAAGCTATCCTATCTTTCAAGTTGGATCAAATTGCACACGGTGTACACATCAAATTTAAAATCGGTTCAGTAGTTTAGGAGTCCATCGCGGACAAACAACGTGACACGTAATTTTTATATATATAAAGATTATGAATCACATTTTGTTTTTACTAAAGTAATTTGTAACTTCTTTACTTACATTGAAAGTAACTAAAACAACCAATTAATCAGCCTTATCATTTGTAAATAAATTATAGGTAGGTGTAACTTTCCAGTTCAAAAAAATAAAATTATTAAGTATCTTTACTCCACATTATACTAATAGGAGACAGGGCGGGGTTGACCAATAGCCTATCAAAAGCCAAACAGATAGGACTTGTATATATTAGGCCGGACACGATTGTAAAAAAACTTTTTAGTTGTGGTACCTACCCCACACAAATGCTCATACAACTACTTGATATGTAAATAACAGTGACAGGAAATTATTATAGCATCATCAATATAAACTAAGTGGAAAAAAATACGCAGTATTAAGAATAACTCAAAAACTACTGGTCAGATCTTGATCAAATTTAAATGGGACCACATGTGAAGCACCAGCTTTGAAATAAAAGAATCGTCCAAATCGGTTCACTCAAAAAAAGTTATGAGCTAACACACATAAAAAAAACACGTGTGGCACTCGGGGACTGCCGCGGTAAAGCTATTGCATAGCATTTTTTATCAACTTATGCAATTATAATTATTTATTTATGCAGTATTTTTTTTTCTTTGACATTAATTCAAGTACAGTCGTACCATATACTTACACGTTAAGCGAAAGCTCGGCCGAGCTACATGATAGGCGGAGTGGAGGGTTTTATTTTCGTTACGGAATTTCTTGATTCGGTCGCCGCGCTCAGAGCCCGCGATAAAAGCTATGCAATAGCTTAAAAAAAAAGAACACACGAATTGAGAACCTCCTCCTTTTTTTAACCGACTTCGGTCCGGGTTTTTTTATGACAATCGACAATGGTGCATGTAGGGTTGCTAGGAGCAACCCTACATGCACCATTGTCGATTGTCATTGCTTATAACACCAGCTTATTATAGTCCCACAGCTGGGCAAAGGCCTCTTCACATCAAGAAGGCACGAGCATTGATCACCACGCTTGCTCAAGACGGGTCGGCTATTTCAGACTTATAACAGGTCAAAAATGTTTTCGGTGCTTCAATCAATCCCTTGCAACTTAATTGTTTTTCGTCAAGTATGAAGACATCTGTAGGTCACACAATAATCTGTATTTTTAAATGAAACTAGGTAGTAACCTGAAATAACGACAATAGAATGTTGACGTCAGCTTCCAGTCTAACCGGATGCCACTGAATACCAGGTCAGTACACTGACTAGACAGGTCCACTCAATCTGTATGGTTTTTCCTCAAAAGACCATTTCAGTCACAAATCTACATGGTCTTCACATGATCTGACCAAGATTATGTCTGGACTTTTAAAGAGACCTTTGAGTTTGTTTCGGCCTTTCTTCTCAGAGTAGTCAGATAGGAAACGCCGACCTCATCTAGTTTTTAAAATATGATTGACGTGTACAAGTGTTTGTTCAAACCTACTTACAGAAATAAAATCATTTATCATTTATCAGTATTTTTTTACACGGAGAGACTACCTATCTGACTTCCACAACTGAACGAAACAATACAATGCAAATCTAAGCTATTTATTTTGTATCATCACGAGCAAAGAGAATAGCTCATTCCATTGTAAAAATACCAGTAAGTCAGCAAGGATTGTACCCCGGATCCCGGACGTACTTACATAAAAATCCTTAGTCCTCAAAACTCCTTTAATGCACCCCACTCCCCAAAAACTGTAATAGAAGCAGCTTCAATTATCCTATTAGCATAACAAGGAACTCTGCTTTCCCCCCAACATAAATCGCGCAGAAGCATCTATTCATGCCGCAGCTACATTGAAAGAGCAAAAATTAAATTAACATTTTACGGAAAAAAATTGCGCTCACTGAAAAGCTATGAAATCATTTAATTACACTGAAAAGTGTAACCTTTTATGATTAATATAATTAATGTGATTTTTGTAATTCGCCTAACAAGTATAATTGGGTGACTACTGCTGGAGTATTTTTGTTTTTGAATTTTATACAAGATTTTCTTGACATGAATCTTCTTGTGGCTACCAGCGGGGTAATTACGTAAAACACTAACAGTAGGAATGGGTTTCATTTTGACAGTTCAACAACATTAATTGCATTATTTACGTTGTTGAACGGACAAATTTTTCGAACATATGAAGCAATGGATTAGCAATAGGCTTCACAATGATTCAGATAGTGATAGATAGTGTGTTACGTAATTAGGGTGCAGGTTTTGAATTTTGAGACAATATTTTGTAACTTTTTCTTTTATTACAAAATGGGCCTGCTCTCGACCTTGATCTCGCTTTATCGAAGGCGATGGTGTGGTCTACTACAGAACCAGCAAGCCCAAGATGTGTTTTCACTCGTGCTTTGAGGGCTGACGGGTTTTACGTGGAAGAGAACACAGATGCTGGCAGAGATGTCCACACTTTGGCTGCGCGCATAATAAATGTGTGAAAGAAGAAAGAAAATACATAAAGAAAAAGGGAGAGAGAGAAGGAGAAGAAGAGAAGCGTTAAATACGACTAGTCAGGAATCAGCCAACTGCGGATGGTACTGACTAAATAACGTGAAAATATATCGTTGTAAGGCCAAGTGGCACTTCTTGCGGTCAGTCAGTCGATGGATAACCAAAGTGGCCTTTCCAAACTTTCTATCTTATTCAAAACCGCTTTGTCGTCATAGCACATGTGTGACCACTATGCACCTACTATAAAGCTACCATTTACTGGGTAGGTTTTTCGTTGACTTGAATGTGCCCTGGCGACTGAGAGTTTGTCATGCTCACTCAAATATCTCGCTGGTGGTGGAGTGTGTGTTGGATCAATAAGTTCCTTTCCAAATGGGCTGAATGGTGCTGATCCATACGTCATGTTCATGAACAGACGCCGTCAGTAGGGACTGATATTCTATTAGCCGCCAAGGATTATTTTAATTTCAGATTTGTGTTTTTTTAATTGTTTGTTTGTGACTTTTTTTATCCGCTTCAAAAAATGGAGGAGGTTCAAAATTCGAGTGTTTTTTTTTAATGAGTTTTAGCTCAGAACTTTTTTCTAGGTGAACCGACTAAGATGATTCTTTTTTTATTTCAAAGCTACTACTTCTCATGTGGTCTCATATAAATTTGATCAAGTTCTGACCACAAATTTTTGAGTTATCCTTAATACTGCGTATTTCTCCACTTAGTTTATATTGATGATGTTTTAATAATTTCCTGGCAATGTTATTTACACATCAAGTAATGGTATACTAATTTGTGTGGGTTAGGTACCACAACAAAAAGTGAAAAATAAAAATCTTTCTGCAAAAAAATAAACCGACTTCCAAAAAAATGCAAAAATAGTGAAAAATAACTTTAATTTCAGAAGTCCATATAATGTAATGTATATATATGGTTTTGTATTTTCGTTTTTTGCCACCGACTTCTGAAATTCCTTTGACCTTCATCTTTCTGACTGACCGACCCCTTGACAATTCAAAAGTGCCTGTAATTATTTTATTTGAAATAAATGCTTTGAGTTTGAGTTCTTATATATAGAACAGTTTAGTTACTCTCTCACGTTATTTAGTTAAAATAAACGTTTAAAAATTAATTATTGTGATGATTTAGCTGACTTAGGTATGTGTTGTTAATGTCGACTAGCATGTTTAATTGCCCAAGTGAACACCCGTTGACGAATTGCATTGGGTGAAATCCGTAGTAACTCGATTGATTGCAACTTCTTTGTGCATGCGGAGTTTACCTGTAAGTGATTGTTGCACTGTTGCATATACATTTTGCATGTTACCTTTAGGATATATCCAGTGTAAAGGATCGTTGGTAAACCAATCAATAAATAAATAAATAGCAAGTTTTAAATAAATAGATAGACAATCATTGCATAAGTACGATCGGCCGCACGTCTGTGGTAGAAAACCAGTATTCACTGGCCTCTTATTATATTGAAACTCCGTACTATGCTGGGCCAGCTACAGTTCAAAGTGTTAGTACTGACGTGCGGCCTACTGTACCAACAATGTGAAGCTAGGACGATTACGGTAAAAACATTATTTTTCGCTTTTTCTATTATGACTGCATTAAACTTCAGGGAAATGGCTGGCTAAAATTCTTCCGAAAGCCCTTCAAAAATACGTCTTTCAACATTTATTTTAAAATTAACCAAACGTTACAAAGAGCTAAGGAAATTAACATAATCTAAATAATTATAATTTTAATAAGACATTAGCACCCGGTTTTGAGAGCTTTATTAAAATAAGCCAGTAATTCATTTTTTAATGGTCTATAAGGTTGGTTTAGAGTGAGGCATTAAGATGTTTTGTTTTGCCAAAACATTTATTTGAATGGAGGGATTAAAGAGAAACATGCTTGTGGCAGAGGTTTTTTTTCTTGATCCGTTAAAATGTTGAAGGCTTGGTATTTGTGATGCTGGCAGCATTGCGCCAGAAGTAGGTTGGTATAGCGCTACAAGTTTATTTTGGCGCGTGGCAAGAAACGGATCTATCGCCGCCATCTTGTTTTTTTTTTTAATACATCTCAAATGACATTTCACAAAACAATTTGCACAAATGTTTACCAACAGCGCCCCCTGTCAACGTAATTTGTGCGCCAAAATATCCTTGTAGCAGTGTACTTACTTCTGGTATTTTAGATAGAAAAATACACTAAACTTTATAGTAATTTACATATTATATTTTATTAAGTTTTCATTTTCGGTCCAACTATCACAAAAAGAGAAAAAATTGCCATCATAAAACAAGGCAGCCCTAATCAGTATTTCAGCCGAAAGACGTTCTCTGCTGGACATAGACCTCCCTAAGCACCACCACTTCGATCGGTTCTGTGCTTCCCGCATCCAGCAGTTTCCTGCGGTCTTCACGAGGTCATCAGTCCAACTTGTGGGAGGCCTTCCAACGCTACGTCTTCCGGTACGCGGTCGCCACTCCAGCACCATTCAGCCCCATCGGCCATCTGTCCTGCGATGTGCCCTGCCCACTGCCACTTAAGTTTGGCAATTCTTGTAGCCCTATTGCCCAGGTCAAATTGATCATAGGTGTATACTTTTTGAGAATATCGTGAAAACCAATAGCCAATCAGCAATAAAAAAAACACGTGTCGCACTCGGGGACTGCCGCGGTAAAGCTATTGCATAGCATTTTTTATCAACTTATGCAATTATAATTTTTTATTTATGCAGTATTTATGCAGTATTTTTTTTCTTTGATATTAATTCAAGTACAGTCGTACCATATACATACACGTTAAGCGAACGCTCGGCCGAGCTACATGGTAGGCGGAGTGGGGGGTGTTAGGTTTTATTTTCGTTACAAAATTTCTTGATTCGGTCGCCGCGCTCATTGCCCGCGATAAAAGCTATGCAATAGCTTAAAAATCAGCCAATAATCATGTACGGTGTTCATCAATCCTCTTACTTCGAAACGTGATGAATACGCCAATCTCATTCAATTATAACCGTCATTGAAAAGCATAAACGGGCTAATACGATGACCCTAAAACCAGATCTAAAACTAAATCGATCTAAAATACACCGTTATTTTAACCAAAGTGCCTAAACATTGAGCAATAATGTATAACTTTTGTCAGATTTATGAGTTTTGTTCCGCTATAGGGTTCCGCTTAAAATAATAAAGCGCTACATTGTTTCGTTAGCGAGTTTCCAAGTTGAATTGTATTATGATTATCGGGATATTGGTGAGTGTATGTATTTGTTGGGGCGACTCTGTAGGGATTATGTTGTAATGCCCTTGTGTGTTTATAGATTTGATTTCCTGGTTGGTTTGGTGGTTGAAAGCGTGACTGCGGGAAATAACACAGATTATTATAATATTCATCTATTCTATAATAATAATATATAGAATATTATAAAGAGGTAAAATTTATTTGGTTGTAAATTTGTATGTAGGGGCTAATCTCTGGAACTACCGGTCGGATTTGGAAAATTGTTTTTGCATTTGATAGCCCGATTCTTGAGGAAGTCTATAGACAATTTAACATCACGCTATGGCACTTACGAGCCGAGCAAAAAGAAAAAAAGTCAGAATAAACGCTAAACGAAAACGAAGTGATAGCGCGGGCAGGTGATACGATGCGACGGGTGGGTCGGGAGAACAAGAAATTTTTGGTGGACGAAGTCGCGGGCAGAAGCTAGTTTAATACAAGCACATACATGTTAACAAATATACAGGATCACATCTTATATCATATTCGGCACACATAATAATTTTACTTTAATTACATACTTAGCGGTCACAATAATTATATCAATTAAGAATGGCAAAATAGTTAGGATTTATGCACACGTTGATTCTTGTTACCCATTTGACAGACGTTAGGTGAATACTTGTAGACTACGTGAAAACTTGAAAACTACTACTTGAATACTTTTTGATTGACTCGTTGAGAACTACACGCAGACTGGGGCACGATCAACTCGTGAAACGGCACATCGACAGTGTAGTATCAATATCTAATAACTACAAAACCATGATTTTACAGAAGGCGAAAAAAACGTTTCATTTCTATAGTTTTTAACATTTGAATGAAAAAGTTACTTAAATTAAAAAATAGTAGGAAACGCTTCTGATGATGATAATGATGAATCAAATATTTCAGGTTACGGATAACATATTTTATCCCGGATTGTTCGAAAGAATTACCCTGGCCCTGGCGCACAGGCAACTGAAGGAACACGGGTGGATTTTATTCAGTAAGAGTCTGACACGCCCTCCCGCTCCGCCCAGAGCGCGAGCGGTCATTTCATGATTACGCACCCAAAAAAAAAAGGGATAACATATTTTACCAACGAATATATACAATAAAGTGAAAATTGCTAAAATGGTAGTTATTAGATATTAATACTTCACCGTAGATATATTAAACACTCGTTTGTTTAGCGGCCCGCCGCCAGGTGGCAGACGTGACGTCATGAAGCCTTATCTAATGAAATAAGTTCCCCTAAGGCCTCCCTTTTCTTCTAGACAATAGACCAGACTATTAAAAACGAAGCAAAAAATATAGAATTTAATGTTTTTACGACAACTCATATTAATCTTCGTATCAATAATTTTCATGTCTCCAAAGTCATACCTCGCTCTTGTCATAACTACTGAAAATGTGACACATCTCAACTTTTACGACGGAAAACACCTAAAAATGCCACCAGAAATTCTTTCTTTCTTATCGCGAATGATTCATAACATTGTTTTTATTGTTTCAGGTACGGACGATAAAAGGGAGGAAAGTTAGTAGTTAAATTATTGTAAGTATTATGTACAGAAACGACTTTATTGCCCTCAAGTGTCGGAATGTTTAATGTTACTATGAGACGTTTTTTGTGGTGGGTATGTGTGGTATCTTAGAGGTGTTTTAAATGGGTAATTACCAACTTATTACAGCCACAAAACATATGATATTACACCATGTCTGCTTTTATCATTTCTAACCTCACGGTAGGTATTATCGTGGACGTCCACGTCCACGTCACGGCATCACGATAACACAGGGAAGTAAAATATGTGGAAATTGATGAAGACGCTCTTAAATATTCGTCCACGACAACTTTATAACGTATGTAGTTGACACCTGAGATATAGGAAATGTCCTAGTTTGGGTGTCAGAAGTTTCACATAACGTTTATGTAATTAGCCTATTAATAAGAATATAAGTTATTTAGGAAGTCCACGACCTCATTCCACCGGCTCCCTTCTACCATCGGACATCTAGATGAACTGCAAGTTACCATCTCTGCCTAGTTACTACTCCACCAATTCACACTAAGCGTTTCCAAATGTCTTTTATAATGCGCAGGGCAAAAGACTGCAACTCTCTACTTGCGTCTGTTTCCGAACGCATACAACCCAAATCTCTTCAAAGTGAGAGTGAACAGGCTTCTTCTGGGTAAGCTCACTCCATCGTCGCTGTCATCTCTGACCTAGACTAGAGTCAAGAGCAAACCCACCTCAAATAAAAAATAAAAATAAATCATATAAAAAAGTAGGTTAACCCTTTTTCTCTCCTTATTGTAGTGAGCTTATGAAATTTATTATTATTATAACGTGCACGTATTTCCATTCATTGGGTACTTAACTAATTGTAGCTACATCTTGGAACACTAATTGTAAACAGTCAAATGAATTCTTGTCGATGTATGAATCTTTTAGATGTTGACTGTGCCATTGAAGGCTCCCGCAAATAGGCGCGACAGACTGTAGTAGAACAATTCCTATGAAAACTTCATGGAAATTGTTTCACATAAGTCGCGTCGCGCTGTCGCGTCGTGCCTGTCTGTGGGAGCCTTAATTCCACACAACTATACCTACATACATATCCACTGCTAACTTGAACTTCATAAAAGAAAACAATCTCAAGTGGAAAGGTACAGACAAATAAAAATAGTATACAGCGTGTATCAGAAATATGTGGTCATATTGTAGGATGTTGGTACAGACCATCAAACTTAACAACTTGATCCATGGGACCAACGTCGTATACGTGAAAAAATTCAGCTGTTCCATACAAAACTTCAATACTTTCTCGATCCAAATGTATGGGATAACTCATTACTCTTCGCGATAACGATGTTGGTCCTACGGAGAAAGTTCTTCAGTTTAATGGTCTGCACCACATCTTAAAATATGACCACACATTTCTAAAACACTCTGTATATTCTTACGTAAAACGAAAGAACCGTGTTAAACCAGTTCTCTAAATACCAGGGCGACATTTAGCCTCGAATGTTCCAGAAGAAAATGGCCGCTTCCGAAAATTCTCGAACATAGGAATTTTCTTAGCCCATTTCAACTGAAGGAAATTAGAGAAAATTGTGTTTTTGTTATGGCTAGATTAACTTTGTTGAAAGAAAATGTTTACTGTGTTGAGTTATAAAATTCAGCTGGGTATAATAACATAACTAACATGACGCCTGTTATTCCCGAGGGGTTAGGCAGAGGTGTACCTATAGTAGGGTAATATGTTTTGAGTTTTGAGTTAAACCTTAAGTTTTGAGTTGAGCTGCACGATTACTGACAAATGCGTGCACTGGCTGGACAGGTCCACTCATTCTGTGTGGTTTTTTTCCTCAAAAGACCATTTCAGACTCAAATCTACATGGTCTTCACATGGTCTGACCAAGATTATGTCTGGACTTTAAAAGAGACTGTGACCTCTGAGTTTGTTTCGGCCTTTCTTCTCAGAGTAGTCAGATAGGAAACGCCGACCTCATCTAGTTTTAAAATATGATTGACGTGTAAAAGTGTTTGTACAAACCTACTTACAGAAATAAAATCATTTATCATTTATCAATATTTGTGGCATTATTGAGCTATCACCTTTAATTTCATAAGAATATGTAAAAGGACCAAGGTTCTATAATTACGGCTGAAAATTTTTACGTATATGAATGCCAAATATTCCACTTTGGGGCATAATCAGCCTATTATGTTCCCACTGCTGGGACACAAGCCTCCTGGCTGTAAATGTGTGTGGGCCTTAAAGCACCACGAGGGACCTATGTTGGTTTGGTGGATGTCGCATGTCTTCGAATTTTTGGTTCTAGGACATGCCGGTTTCCTCACGATGTTTTCCGTCACCGTCCTAATTTCTGGGCGTAATTCAGTTATAAATATAGTAGAGATTAGTAATATAAAATTGATATCTAATATATAAAAATCTCGTGTCACAGTGTTTGTTATCGAACTCCTCCGAAACGGCTTGACCGATCTTTATGAAATTTTTTGTGTATATTTGGTAGGTCTTAAAATAGGTCATAAAGTATATTTCATACCCTGTGGATGAAACCGCAGGGCTCAGCTAGTAATAGAGAATAGTAGAGTACATAGTTTTATACTAAATCTATGGTTGAGTATTATAATAGATAATTGGTGTAGGTGTAGGTGGTTCCCAACCTTTTTTTGACCAGAGACCACTTTAATTTCATTATTATTAGCAGGGACCACAAGGTTAAAAAAAAAACTTAAAGGTTAAAAAAACTTAAACTTTAAACTTAGGTTAAAAAAAATAAACTATTTCAAACTTAAAATAAACTTTAATCGAAAAGTTTAACATACATAATCCTAAAATTCAAAAGTAACACTTACGTAATTTTTTAGTTGATAATTCAGTTTACATCAATAAGATTTTTGAGCTTGCATATTCTGTACAAGTTCTTGAATTCTTGGAGAAATGTTTTTGCTCAAAGCTACATGCATATCATCACTTACTTTCAATCAATTCCTGGACTTGTTTTTGATTATCAGTAAAGCAGAAAATCTTTGTTCGCATAAATAATTTTTGGAGAAAAGCATAAGATAGCGCAAAGTAATTGTTCGAATTTCAGTGTATAAAATTGTTTTTTTACACCAAAACTGCTCCAAAGCATTGGATTCAAATGCGTCATTCATTACAGTTTATATTAAATAAAATAAACTTGCGCGGACCATATGTTAGCTCTTGCGGACCACTGGTAGAGGTCCACCTCGGATAGAGGTATGAGGAACAGGGTGTAAAGTTCACTCATACTCTATGGAAAGGGAGGATCCTCCGACCAGACGGGTTTCGTGTCTGGTGGGCAACTGCCCAACGGTTGATGTCGGGACGTTGTATATATGCTAGTTGCGCGGTAAACTCTGCTTGCGCGATGCAGGATTTTGTGACGTGTAGCTCGAATGTGGCGATTAAGATACCGCTACACACGGACCGCTGGTTGGGAACCACTGAGTTAGATAATGGAGACTGAATAATAATGATGCTGACACAGAATAACGTTGCCACTCATTATCAGGTGATCAGTTAGTTCATTAGTTGCTTTTCAAACCACTACATCAGGTAGATATGTTGGTCTGAATTCTTCGTTACGACCCAGACTGCCAACTCACCTTAAAATTTGGAAAATCCCAAGTGCATCTCATTAAATTCTATAAAAAATAACAAAATATTTAGAGAATAGAGAATTCATTGATTAAAAGACAGGATAAGATGTAATATCCAGGTTCTCAGCTAAACTTTTCTGATTTATTTATAACTCTACGGGTTTACTTATGAAAAAGTTGAAAAGTAACATAAAAAAAAAACTAAAAAGAAAGAAAATACGTTTATTTAGCACAGACTACAAAGAACACAACACAACTTATACCTACAAGTAAAAAATAAAAATAAAACAAACAAGTAAAAAGTGTAAAGTGCGTTGTGAGAAATTAGCAGGAAAGTGTGCCTCGCGGCTGCGCCAAATAGTCCAGTTCGGCAACTACAGCAGACAGACAACTACATTGAATTAGACCAAGATTTTCGAAAGGACTTAGTTTTCGATAATACCTAAGCGTTTAAAAAAAATGGACTCGATTAGTTAAGTTTTTCGGGAGTTATCGTGACCACGCCAGGATCCATACATACAGACACACGGACCTCCACATAATATTTTTTTTAAACAGTTTTTTCATTATTTTAAATGTCTTTTGAAGATAACATGAATGTTGAAACTAGTGTTTTTTCTTGAAGTTTGTGTGTTTTTTCTACAAGTGCGATATGAAGTAAAAAGAGTTTTTTTAGCTCAAGGAATTACTTGTTCTTTGTAAGGCGAAAGTAGAGCAACATCTCACGCGCTTCGCTTATGAGACGTGCAATAAGCCTTCGTAAACAATGTTCTGTAACAAAAATTTACACGTTCCCCCAGGGCTTGTCGAGTTGCCTACAAGTAAAATACTCATAATATACACACCTAATTCCGTGACTGTCAGCGTGTGCCTATAAAAGCCATTTCACCCGGTTGACTCTAAATACCACAGAGTATTGAATTCCACACAATTATTTTATTTACACATAGAATTTATTTTTTTACATACAGGAAATTGTGGATTCGCATTCAGTTGACACGAGACTTTAAAACCCTATTCAGTGAGTCCGAAAAACACTTCATGTTTTGACACGAAAAAGCCGACACAGTGGTACAAAAATAAAAATGGTGTGGAAAAAAATATATGTTCGTAAATTGGTACAACAATGCACAGGCCGCAATTTTTTAATTTAATTCGCCCAGTGCACGGCAGGAGCGAGTGTATTTGGACATTTTCGTCTAGGGTTTTGCACTGTGGTATATTTGAGGAGGCATAGTAAATTCGTGCATAATTGTTCGTTCTGTATGTTTAATTTCATACACATTAATGCCGTCGTGTATGAATTTATAATCACTCTTTCAAGCTTTATAGCGAGCCAAATAAGGTTACTGAAGTAAGTAGGAAATTAATGAAAGCGGAAACAAATTAAAAAAGATTCAACTTTTATTAATACTATCAACATAATTGAGTTGCACTTAAGTGCAAGCATAATAATAATTTATTATTGTCATATTAGTAAATGGAAATATAATGATACATTTAATCTCAAGATATTTAAAAAATGTTCCACGTCGCCGCGTTGTCGGTCTAGTCTAGTGGTTCCCAACCACTGGTTCACAAGAGCGGTTGCAATATGGTCCGCGCAAGATTCAAACAAAATGATATAAACCGTAAGGACGAGTTTAAATCTGGTTCTTTATAGCAGTTTTGGTGTCTAAAAGCAATTTCATACACTAAAATTCCAGAAATCGCAATCTTATGCTTTTCTCTACAACTTATTTATGCGAACAAGGATTTTCTGCTTTACTGATAATTAAAAACTAGTGCAGGAATCGATTGAAAGTAAGTGATGATATGTGTGTAGCTTTGAGCAAAAATATTACCCCAAGAATGCAAGAACTTGTACAGAAGATGCAAGCTCAAAAATCTTATTGATGCAAACTGAATTATTTACTAAAAATTAAGTGTTTTGTTAATTAATGTTACTTTTGAATTTTACGATTACGTATGTTAAATTTTTCGATTAAAGTTCATTTTTAGATTGATCGTTTATTTTTCAACCTTGTGGTCTTTAATAGTAATAATGAAATCAAAGTGGTCGCTGGTCAAAAAAGGTTGAGAACCATTGATCTAGTTCGTCGCAAGCGCTACTGCTGAGGATGGGTTCGATTCCCAGGTCGGTGTTAATAGGTTCTTTCATCAGGAATTTCTCAGAAGCAGTCCGGAGTCTCTATTGGTGCCCGGTTGATGACCACAAGCTCGCCCCTCATTAAATGGGACTTAAACATAACTGGAGAAATGTGGGTATACCATAGCTACACCTCTGCCTAACCCATCGGGGATTAGAGGCGTGATGTTATGTATTTAAAAAAATGTAGGCGGAGCTACGGTCAAAGTATGTATACTATTGAACGTTTTGAGTTATTAAGTGCGGAATATTTGCAATAAATTAATTGCGATTCCGAACCGTGGGTTATCGAGAACAATAACTCCATTACAATAATGAGTAAAATAATTATTACCACACCTCTTACAGTAATTGAGCCACTTATAAATATTCCACGCCATTTCATTTCATTTCATACTATTAATTTAAATTATCGAGTTCATTCATTTAAATTTTTTAAATTAATTTCAGTTCATTCGTTTTAAATTGAAACTAGTACAGAAATGTATGAATAAACATTAAAATTAAGGAAACAGAATCATCAAAAGTTATTGAAAATTATAGAAAATATAAACACATTATTTAGTTGTATTGTAGTATTGCTGTCACTTTGCCAAATCACACAAAGTTTTTAACATTTAATATAGATTTTAACGACAAAATCCTACTATCCTACTAATATATTATACACTAGCTTTTGCCCGCGGCTTCGCCCTCGTGGATGTCCAAATTATCCCACGGGAACGTACTACCGGGATAAAAAGTATTCTACGTGTTAATCCAGGTTATAAACTACCTGTGTTCCAAATTCCATCCAAATCCGTTCAGCAGTTTTTACGTGAAAGAGTAACAAAGATCCATCATCCATCCATCCTCACAAACTTTCACATTTATAATATTAGTAGGATAGGAAGTAAGAAGTAGGATCTACGATTTAGTATCAATATCTAATAACTAGAAAACCATGATTTTACATGAGGCGAATAAAACGTTTAATTTCTATAGTTTTTAACATTTGAATCAAAAAGTTACTTAAATTAAAAAAAATGTAGAAAACGCTTGTGATGGTGATAATGATGTCAGACCTTGTCTTTGCAAATACGAGGTCTTTCATATTTTACCGACGAATATGCAATAAAGTGAAAATCGCTAAAATGTTATTTATTAGATATTGGTACTTCACCGTCGATATACTATATAAGTATTAATAATAAAGCTGAAGAGTTTTTTTGTTTGTTTAAACGTACTTATCTCTGGAACTACTAGATTTGAAAATAATCTGTTTACTATCTGTAACCATACCTATGTTTAACAAAATAAATGATTGATTGATTGCATTTCATAGCCCGATTCTTGAGGTTATTTAGCATCACACTACAACCCTAAGCAGCTGAGCAGAAAGAAAAAAGTCAGAAAGAACGCTAAGCGAAAACAAAGTAGTAGCGCGGGTGAAGTCGCGGGCCGGAGCTAGTTATACATAATATAATAAATGCAAAATTTTGGATGTTTGTTACTCAATTACGCAAAAACGGCTGAACGGAATTGAATAAAATTTGCCACACAAATATTCTATAACCTGGATTAACATGCAGGATACTTTTTATCCCGGTAGCACGTTCCCGTGGTATAATTTCTGACCTCCACGCGGCTGATGCTGCAGGCAAAACCTGGTAGGTAATATTTTAAATCCCGTATTTAAAATCAGAGCAAAATAGAAAATGTGAACTTCAATATTTTCAAAAACAGTTATCGCAGATACAGCACGGTGGTAAAAATCCACCAATATCTATGCAAAAATTCAGTTTCCCCAATCTATTCGACCACTTGAAAAAAGGTATCTGTGATATTGATGGCAATAGCACCTAGTGTTGGCTTTGACCAGTCTTTTGTCCACAGAGCATTCTATTTTTATTTCCTGTTGGATTTTTAAAACCATTACACTGAGCGGATTTGATGGAATTACGTAAAAAAATTGTGAGGAATTTACTTTTGAAATATAAACTACAGTTTGTAGTTTTTAACACCACGTCAATTTTCCGTTTTATAGCTATTTCATGCAACTGTCAAAGAATGACAGTTACAATTAATTTCCCTACCTACTACCTATAATACAATTAACATTAAACATCAATTTCCCCACACCATTATTTATTTATTTAGCACACAAGAAAGCACTTTAAAAAACAAAAACAATGTATCGCCATCCGATACAGAAAATACTTCAAAAATTACGTCCACATTTAAAACTCGTTACTCAAAACATGTCACACAATAACATCGCACAAATAATACAAAAAATATGCAATTCACGTTTCAATTATTCTCAACATGTCGATTCATTCGGATTTAAAATTTCACCTGTTTTCGGTCTCGCGTCCGATACCTGGGGCCGGATTAAAAACATGTCGACGATTAAGTTTGGTTACGTATATCTGAAATTTCGAATGTAATAATGGCTACTATAGTTGTTTTATCGTAATTAATAAAACAGCGAACGATTTATTTTTGTTTGACAGTTTTTTTCCAGCGGTTGTTCTTGTTCAAGAGCTCCTCAAAATCTACACAGTGTTACACACTGTGTAGATTTTGAGGAGCTCTTGTCAAAATAAAAACATCTGCACAGGTCGATCGAAGATTAAGCTGTGCTTGCGTCGGTCGGTTCGTAGTTCGTGTGAGTATCCATTTATCCATTACTATAATACTAACACTTCGCCCGCAACTTCGTCGGCGTAGTTTTCGCATATTTTCCTATAAAATTTAACACCCCCTCCAACTTCTTTGAAAGGTTGTTTTCGAAAATTAATGTTATTTTTTTTTTAAGTATATGTATGTTGGCCAATGTTTAAGTTGACCAACAAACAGTTGGTTTATTATCAAAGGAATAATTTTCAAATAAACATGTTATTCCTTTTCACCAAGACAGGGCTTGTTTTTAAAAACGCGTTCGATACCTTTCCATTGTATGACTTAAACATTATGTATACCCATTTTCGAGTTAGTTGAAGCAAACAGCAAAATCCACCACTTAAACTTTGTTACCCTTTTCCATCCCATTACTTGATTTTGAAAAACCCTTAAATATGTACTTTTTATTTTTGTTTTAAGTATTAATACCGAGTTTCAAGGTAATCCGATATCGCATTATTTTTTTTCAGCCTTTTTATTTTTTTTCTATTGAAATTTAATTACTTATTGATTGACCAAATGATTTTTTAAACTGTGTATATATAATAGCAAAATGTTTGCCTTCATATAATCTTAAATTCTAATCTATATAAAAATAAATTACTCACAAAATATTCATTGAAATGAGTAGCATTCAGGCTACATTGATTATCATTTTAATATTGAGAATGTGAAGACTATGTGGGTCATTGTTGCTTTTTTTTCTCTCCTTAGTTAATTTTAATCATGGCTGGCAGTTTGAGTATTTTTTGTGGCCTACCCAAATGTCTTTTCTTTGGTATTGTTCGTCGAATCGTTGAGCTCCTTAAGTTCTGAGTTGAGCTACACGATTACTAACAAATGCGTGCACTGACTGGACAGGTCCACTCAATCTGTGTGGTTTTTCCTCAAAAGACCATCTCAGACAAAAATCTACATGGTCTTCACATGTTCTGACCAAGATTATGTCTGGACTTTAAAAGAGACTGTGACCTCTAAGTTTGTTTCGGCCTTTCTTCTCAGAGTAGTCAGATAGGAAACGCCGACCTCATCTACACTTGGGAGCAAATAAATCGAGCCACTTCCTTTTTCACGCATTATGGTAATTATTTTTGGTATTAAGGAACGCATCGATTCGAAACATATATCGCCTAAAAGGGTATTTAATAACCTTTACAATGAGGGTAGTTAGTTGTCAAAATTTCATTTTTATTAAAGTTTAAAGGGTAGAATAAAATTATCGCATTTAATTTGCTTATGACATTTTTATTGTACTCTGTTAAGAAAAGATTAAATTTGAGGTTTTTGTTAATCATACCCATATTACTTGTTATTGTTGTCTTTATCTGTGTCTGTGTAATCAAAATAACCTGATAAAATGGATACTACACCGACGGAAGCTGCCCAAGTTGTAGCTTTACTTGAGGTTGGACACGGACAACGTGAAGTGGCACGCAGACTTCATTTGAGTCGTTCAAAGGTACAGCGGGTATACCGCAGGTATCTGGAGACTGGTGCTTTTGTTCGGCGACCTGGAACTGGCCGACCACGGGCAACAACAGAACGTGACGACCGCTTTATTGCAACCAATTCGTTGCGCGACCGTGGACTTAATGCTGTTCAGCTACAGCAAGCGTTACGTGACGTTCGAGGAGTCGCAATCAGTAGGTGGACAGTGAGACGAAGACTAAAAGAACGAAATTTAACATCACACAAACCAGCAACTGGCCCAAAATTGACTGTAGCTCATCGCCGATCTCGCTTGGAGTTTGCTCGAGAACACATTAATTGGACGTTAGAAGACTGGAGGTCAGTTTTGTTTTCTGACGAGTCAAGAATCTGTCTTTTTAGCAATGACGGGAGAAACCGAGTGTATAGACGTCCTGGTGAAAGATTTGCCCAATGTTGCATTCGAGAAACGGTGAGTTTTGGTGGTGGTTCTTGTATGGTGTGGGGAGGAATTTCTCTAGACGGAAAAACGGAACTTGTCTTCGTCGACCCCGCCAACGATGGCAGTGGTAGACGTGGATTAACAGCTGACCGATACATAACTGACATTCTTGAAAACCACGTAATGCCGTATGCTGGTTTTGTCGGAGAAAATTTCTTGTTTATGCATGACAATGCGAGACCTCATACCGCGCAGATCGTTACGGAATACTTGTCTGCGATCGGGATTCAACAAATGGTATGGCCAGCACGAAGTCCCGATTTGAACCCGATCGAACACCTATGGGACGAGCTAAAACGGAGAGTCCGAGCCAGGGTTCCCGCTGTTTCATCCATTCCCGAGCTTAAAGTCGCTGTGCTTGAAGAGTGGGAGAACATACCACAATATGTCATCGTAACGCTGATCAGATCGATGACTAATAGGCTACAAGAATGTATCAGGGCCCTGGGGGGTAATACCAGTTATTAAGAATATTTTTTTTGCAATAATTTTGTTTTTTATTGTTTTTATGGACTGTTTTAGCCCTACTAAATTTTCTATCAAAATTACCATTTTTCTTGCAGAGCCAATAATTTATCATTCAATAAGGTTATTATTCAATAATTTACCCTCATTGTAAAGGTTATTAACTAAACTTTTAGGCGATATATAGTTCGAATTGATACGTTCCATATTACCAAAAATATTTACCATTTTACGTGAAAAAAGGTAGTGGCTCGATTTATTTGCTCCCAAGTGTAGTTTTTAAAATATGATTTACGTGTAAAAGTGTTTGTTCAAACCTACTTACAGAAATAAAATCATTTATCATTCATCATTCAAAACAAAACAGGGTATTAGCGGATGTAGGTATATTAATTATGATCATCTAATTAACTTACTTAGCGAAAATAAAATGCACACAGATTTCTAGCATTAAATTAAAACAACCTTTAGCTTTACAGAAATTATTTTACAGCAGACTGCTTTAGTGAATTTTGATATTGAAATAAAATTAGTTTCGCGAATATATTTTCCCGTAATATTAATTCACCGAAGTAATTGCGTAACACACTAACAGTAGGAATAGCTTTAATTTTGACAGTTCAACAACAATCATTGCGTTATTTACGTTGTTGAGCAGACAAACTTTTCGAACGTATGAAGCAATGGGTTAGCAATAGGCTTAAAAATTATTCAGATTGTGATAGTGTTACGCAATTAAGGTGCTGGTTTCATTTGTTTTTTTAATGTTTGTGGTCAACTATTGACCACACTTGGCACTATCGGCTAGATGGATGGATTGTGTGAGGAATGATATGAAAGAAAAGGGAGTAAGTAAATGATCGCGTGACAGTTGACAGGAGAGAATGGTAGAAGAAAACGTTTTACGCCGACCCCAAGTACCATGGGACAAGAACAGGAAGATTATGGTGATGACACTATCGGCTAAATTAAGGCAATAGCCGGGCCACTGGATTTGATGATAATAATTATGTATGTGTCAAGGATTCAATTTTTATTTGTATGACCTACAAGTAGTTGTTCCGGGTCTGGCTGTTAGTAGTGTATGTGAGTTTGAATGTTTGTAAACGCACCCACAATACAGGAGAAATTCCAAGTGTGGGGCAAAGTTTTTTTTTTTTTTTTAATTACCACTAAAAACAAATACTTATTTGTATGGAATAAAGTTGTGATGTGTATGGGTAAATAAATAAATAAATAAATAAAAAACGATATTCAGTTAAAAAAAAAACCTACAATATTAAAAATGAAATACTTACTTAGGAGCTAATATATAGTCTGTTAACGAATTCTATACATACATGCATCCAAGGTGCAGTAAAGGAAAGACGTTTTCTGTTAAAGAATACTTTATTTGTACCAAAGTTTTACGATGGTTTCACGTAAGCGATATCGATGTGCTTTCTTCAAAGCAATTCAAAATTCGAATGCTGAATTTTCTGAATTCCGCTCTACCTTGATTTTTGCTAGCAATAAATCTACTTTATTCAATCATTTATGCACACGCATATAAACAGACAAGAAGAAAGAAACAGAAAAATAAGTACAAAGGTGTTTCTTATTTCTAAAGAAATATCTTCCAACATACCTGCGATAGGAAATTAGATAAAAAGAGATGTAGACAACGTGTGTCTATCTAGGACGTACTTAAAGAAAACAACAATTCAGTCATATTATTATATTTATTACCAATGCCCTTTCTTTTTATCACAACCAACAAGACTATAAATAAGCTTAACAACATTCTTATCATCAGAATAAATAAAATTATTGTCTTTATCGAAAGCTAGGCCGTATACATTCTTCATATCTAAAATTTTCTTCAGACCTTCAAACTTACCATCAATATATACACCAAAGTTACTTACAATATAAGTGTCTCCTTCGTTATCCTCAACTATTTGTCTAACAGTTATAAGTTCATTAACTACTTGTGATTCCATTTGATCATTATTATATTTATATAAACCTGTTTTGTTAGAAAAATATATAACATTAATAGCACTTACATGAAAATGATCAATTTCGAAATTCTCAAATTCTTTCACTGATGCAAAATTTCCATCGTACTCTATATGAAGTTTTTGATCGGGGTAACTAACGTAGAAGAGATTCTTTTTGTAGAATAAGGACCAGATATTCTTTCCTTTTTCTTTGTAGAAGTCTGCTAGTTTTGTGAGCATATTATATTTGTAGATTCCATCGCTTCCTCCGAAAAATATATCGTCATTCATTTGATCTATGGCAACAGAGCAGCCGCCTCTGATACCAGCTATAGTTTGGTACTCCTTGGTATCCATATTGATGTATGCCAACTGGAAATCGAGATCAGCATATGTTTCTGGGAGTGAGTAGCTAAAAAATAGAGTGTTAGAACTTCTGTGCACGTTGAGGTTGTAAGGTCTTCCGATATTTGCCCATAGGATGTCCCTGTCGTACCAATTGTCTCCAATTTTAATTCGGTTGCAAGAGATCTCTGGAACTCCTGTGACGTAAGCTGCGACTGATAGTAAAATGTATAGCTTGAGAATCATTGAGGGGTTCCTGAAATTAAAAACCAGTGTTATGCATATCGAAAAAGCAGAAAACCATGAGCTTACTTGCTTTTATTTTTCAAAGTGTCGAAGCAAGTCAAGTTTAACAAATGGTTGAAAAATATTTTTAAGAGTATTTGTATTGGTTATCTAGATATTAAACTAAAACACATCACTATGCCATTTTAGAGACACAGATCGAGACAGCTTATCTTAATCCTGCAATTAAAGTTAGAATAATAGAACAAATAACATATTTGAAAAATATTCTTAAGGGCTAGTATTTGTATTGGTTATCTAGATATTAAATTAGAACACATCACTATGCCATTTTAAACAAACGGATCGAGACAGTATCTTAATCCTGCAATTAAAGTTAGAATAATAGAACAAATACCAATAACATATTTCAAGAATATCGAAAACGTGTCTTACAAACAACAATATTTATTTATTAACCAATATAAACAAATGATTTGATTATTATAATATCCAGTATCAGTACAGTTAATATAGTTATTAGCGGAATACGATGCTATAGTAAAATTCAAAATATTGGTCACTTTAGTAACCGGGCATTTAGCATTGAATTATTTAGTACATCATGATGGATGGTCATGTTTGTTTGTTTTGTGTTTCTTGTGTCTCTAAATTAATGTCGTTCATTTGTTAGGTGCGTTTTGTTTTTGCAGAATAAACTATTTTTCTTTCTTTTTTTTTTCTTATCATGCTATTGCCGCAACTTTTTCGACCCCTGGATACCTTCAAAATAATCTAAATAAGATATTACAAAATTCATTCCAAAAAAAATAAGCATTTTAGAAGAGTAGGAACAGAGTATTCCTTCTGGTTTACATTTGCCATTTAAAAAATATACATTGTGTTTGATTGATGCGCACTAATTAATAAAAGCCTAGATGAATGAAATCTTGACTGAGATACAATTCAATAGAATTGATTTATTTTAATAATGATTAATTTTTTAAATTCAATTATTTTGAATTAAAAGATTTCACTATATAATTGTTGGTGTCTATTACAAAAATTAAAATTCCCTTTCAAGTCTGCGTTAGTTGGAATTTCATCAACTTCTTCTTCTTCAATTTTATAATTATCATGTATCAATAAAAATTACCACTTTTTTTTAATTCTTGTCTGACATTTTAAAATATTCACCCAGCATACCTACATACACTCGCGGTCAAATAATACGAGTCGATGTCCAAAATCCCTGTAACTTGCAAATTGATAATGGTACATACATGAAACTAACTTTATATTACAGAGAATTTGAATATGGTATGAAATAAAACCTTAAATGATCTACAACGTAGGTAATTAAAAAAAGTTAAATTGTAAAAGCTTAATTTTGGTAATAAATTCAATTCGCGGTTGTTTTACTTTTACTTGTTTTCTCACTTTTGTTTTGAATCTGTCAAATCAAAATGATAAAAGGCGGTCATTGCCGTCTTTCACCATCATTGTTGAATTAATATCATGTCACTAACACCAGAAGAATGTACACGAATCGTCACTATGTTAGAAGAATGCAGAAGTTAGCGAAGTACAGCAAGAACAAAAGGCGTTCTACAGTGCAGCGAGTCGTCCAACGTTTCCGAGAAACTGGGCAGAACATAAGAAGACCAGGGCTCGAGAGGATCGATTTATTGTTTACGACCATGCTCCGAAATCGGCACCTCACGCCAGTTGAAGTAACAAATTAACTTCGGGAGACCCGTAGAGACAACTTATAAGAGAGCGGACTGTAAGGCGGTGGTAGACCCCACATAGACCCGCAAATGGTCCAAAATTTTAAAGGAAACATCGGGTAGCAAGATTACGTCACGCCCGCGAACACGCACAATGGGGAGACGAAGAATGGGCAAGACTAACGTTTTCTGACGAATCCAAATTTATGCTGCATGCACATGATGGTCGGCGAAGGGTTTACCGACGGCCAGGGGAACGTTTTATTCCAGCCTTTTTTTTTTGAGGATAGGGGGCCGTTCGGCGTTGGATCTGTTATGGTTTGGGCTGGAATCTCTTCAGAGAGTCGCACGGAGTTAGTGCTGATAGGAAATGGTACGCTAACTAGTGCAAGATATTTGGAAGAAATTCTTAACGAGCATGTCGGCCCATATTTTATTAATATGGGTGAAAATAAAAAAGGCAAAAGGGGTATGTAAAGATCGTAGCTGGTGGCGTTCTGTAGTTTCTGCCTGTCCCCATGGGAAGAAGGCGTGAGTTTATGTATATATGTATGGGTGAAAATTAAATATTCATGCATAACAACGCCCAGGTCGACGGAGCGTTGTGTTCCACACGCGCCTCAAAGAGATGTCAGCACACATTGACGGGGTCCGATAGGGCTGATACCTGCCGGGGCGCGGGTTCGTCCAAAAGGGTTACCGTGGCCCTGGCATACAGGCAACTGAAGGAACACGGGTGAGTTTTAGCCAGTTAAAGTCCCCCCTCGCGCTCTGCCCAGAGCGGGAGAAGTTATTTGATGAAATCCCACCCAAAAAAAAAAGGTCAGATACAGCTCAAAGTGTAAATGAGTAGTTTCAGGACATTGGCATCAATCGCATGGACTGGCCCGCGAGAAGCCCGGATCTGAACGAAATCAAAAACGCTTGGGACGAGCTTGGTAGGTATACAAGATATTGAAACCCCGCCCCAGCTACACTTCCATACCTGAAATATTCGTTAGTGGATGAATGGACTAATATCCCGCAAAATCGCATTAAAAACTTAATAAACAGCATGCCCAATCGCCTGGCAGCTGTGAGAAGAGCCCGTTGAGGCAATACAAAGTATTAATTTTGTTTTAAAGTTCGTTTTTTGTGTTGTATGTGAGTTACCAACCAATATTTTTTCAACGTCAAAATTATTGATATTTTGTTTTTTTATGTAATTTTGATAAATAAACTAATAATGTTTCCAACTGTTGGTGTGTTTTATTAATTGGTAAATTATCTACATTCATGCTGCTAGCTCTATTACGAGTATTTAAAGAGTAATTTTAGTTTTTCGTACTGACCCGTATTCTTTGTCTGCAAGTGATCTTTTTAACATGGATTCTGTTGCAATTTCTTCTAATCACTTATCACATCAACTTAAAAAGATCAAATCTATTACCTAATCACACATATAAATGTAGTTTTAAATCAAAATATTTTATTTCACATAAACCTACATGGGCACTTATTAATCGTCAGTAGCTAGGTACACGGTTCCAATTGGTCGTTTCCTATGGAGAAGAGCCGGGAAGAAACTCCACGGTTACTCTTTTAAAAATAAGTGGCGTTTACAATGTTTTCAAATTACTGTTAATTAATAAGTATGCGAGGACTGTGAACAAAGTAACAGGTACTCAACAAAATAGAAAAAGGTTTATAAATCTACAGTCTACAAGTTAGGCCTATAACGTTCTCACATTCACAAAATGTAGAAGAATCTATATAAAAGATAAATAAAATAATAAAAATAAAAGCTTATTTTAACCAAATGACATGATTGCCATTACAACTGTAATAAATCTGAATTAAAATCCTGTTTACAAAAGCCTGTTTAAAATATTAGTAAAGAGTTGAAATAAGAATTGGCGGTATGAAGGGTAGGTAGGAATCCCGGTGCTCTGAGTACGCATCTGCGACCATCCGATATTGCAGATGTCCATAGACGGTGGTGCCCACTTACCACCAGGTAAACTTCCTGCTTGTTAACCACTAGCGTAGCAAATAACACGTAAAATACATGTATCTTTCAAATGTCCCTGTATCTTTCAATAAAATACAGTAACTTTCCTTGCGGATCTTCGGTTGAATCTTACGCAAGTTTAAGTTTTTTACGTGTATTTTACGGTGTATTTTTCGCATTAACATATTATTTTATAATAAGATGGTATTTTGAGGGTAAATTTATAAAGATTTATAATAATGTGTGTTAGTGTTGGTGTTTTGTTGTTGTGGTGGCGTTCTGTAGTTTCTGCCTAACTCCATGGGAAGAAAGCAAGAGTTTATGTATATTGAGTATAGTAAATAAAACTTGTATCATTTAATTACATTACATTTCTGTTCAATTAATATTAATAAGCAAGTTTTTTTTTCCTTTGATTGTTAAATATGAAAAATGCACAGTATTTAATACATGTATGATTGTATTTTTAAGACGAACGTGAATTTTTTTTTTCGAAATTTAAATTTATTTTATAGGAAGGATACAAACTTTCGAAAAAACTAAATGTATCTTTCGCAATTTTCTACGCTATTTATTAGCCACCCAATAAATAACAAATAAAAAAGAACCACTTACATAAAACTAGAAATATTAATATCCATAACGAATCCAAATCAGATTAATGCAGCTGCCAACAATATACTTCTGACACACATGTTTCTCTTCCAAATTCATTAGAACAATGACCCGCAGTTTGTTATTAATTTAATATTAGGAGAAACTAAGCTTGCTTTGTTTCTACATCCATTGTTGCATCAACAATAAACAATCGCTGGAGACAAAAACAAATCCAAACAAATGTGAATTGATTGATCTTTTTATAATATTATTATTACCATGACTAACGCTCGCTGAAGATACATGTCATGCATGTTTGTTTTGTCCAGACTTTTTAAAAGTCGACGATCATTAAAGCCCGGCGGCGCATGAGTCTTTGCCCGGAATGTTACCACTTTTTAAAAATTATGTTTATGTACATTTTGAACTAGATATAGTGTATTTATTTTATTTCTTATTTTACACTGGTTGACGTCATCACGTCAGCGCCGGCTATCGCTGAAAACCAGCGCTAGGGCTCTGTCTCGCATAGGGTCGTAGCATTATGCTGAGCGATTGCCGTTTTGCGTGAATGTGACGCATATTTTCCCCCAACTCGTTCTTTTTTGTGTTTGTGTGTTTTTTCTTTGCGTCATGTTTACCGCGAATAAATGTATTTTCTTTCTTTTTCTTTCTGCATAATTTCAGGTAGATAGTAGCCAAGTGCACTAAGGGTTCCGTACCACCAAAACTATTATAGTGTAGAGTATATGGGGGTAAGTTCGGTGCCGTACGAATCAAATTTCTAGCAATATTTTTTATGCTGACAATTTTTTCTACGCCATTCTATTCTGCCCGACCTCCAATTTCTGCCAGTCACTCCCGCAAGTTTATTGCCTCTGCCATCATATAATTGAAGCAACAATTGACTGGCACCATCTAAACAACACGTACAGTTGTTGCACGATACGAGCAAGCTAGTTGCCGTTCATAACTGCTATAGGAGTAAACAGCACGTATAATAAAACCGCATTCAATTCTGGCATGAAAATTTTCTATTATTCAAACGTGAGTGCGGTGAGTGAGAATGTGTTAATCAAAATAATTTCGATCAATAAAATTTAATTTAATATTTGGCAGAGCAAATTACGGGCAATACTTGAAGCAATTGTACAAGGACGTGCAACTCTGTTTTTAGCCGAGGATACACTTGCATGCAATAATTGCTTTATATTAATTGCCTTGATGTAAACAGAAGTCGCATGCAATTATTGAATGGCAAAACTGGCATTCAATAATTATTATATGCCATTTTATGGAAATCGCATGCGTGTAAACATTTGCATGCAGTTCTTGAATGGCAATCATTGAATGTGCTATATGGCATGCGATTATTACCCTTGAACGTTCCAGAAACTTGCAACGTGTAAATGGCTTTGGGCGTGTGCTACGCGCGATAAGTTAAAATATGGCAATTTTAGCATTTTTGAAAGGAAAATATGAATATATTATTTTTATCGACCTTATTCTCCAAGTACTAGAAGCGACTTTAAATCAACGTCTGGACCGCTTGATACACAATTCTCCATCATGTTAAAAAAACTGTAATTTCGTTACATACGTACAAAGCCGAAACCGTTCAGTGTAGAAAAGCAACTATGTTGAAAGCTAAACCATGTTTAACTATTAACCATTTACACCATACTCGTTTTTCAGTAATTTGTAGTATACAGTACTAATGACGAGACAATAAAGTTTTTACAACACTCACCTAGTCAAAAATCTGTCCGGTATTACCCCAACGCACACCTTCTTTTTAATATTTTCCATGATAAAGGCCATCCTAACTAGGACTGATACAGAGACCTCAACCATTTTATTATTATTATTTCAGTAATTTGAAGTATACTGAGGTACTAATGACGAGAAAATAAAGTTTTACAACACTCAACTAGTCAAAAATCTGTCCGGTATTACCCCAACGCACACCTTCTTTTTAGTTTTTTCCATGGTAAAGGCCATCCTAACTAGGACTGATACATAGACCTCAACTAGAGAGTTTGTACTTCATATTTCAACCATCTAAGACCTATCAAATTAATTTTGCTATCATAATTATATCAGGGTTGTTGATGATTTGATATTTCTTTACGGGAAATAATAAAAACAACATTTTCTTAATCATAATAATTATTCTTAATGTCTTACTATAATGTTTAGACATTACACTATAATTCGGCGGCATGGTTGGCGCAGTGGTTAAGCGATTGACTGCTGCGCTGCGTGTCGCGGGTTCGATTCCCGCACGGAACAAATATTTGTATGACCTAGAAGTAGTTGTACCGGGTCTGGCTGTTTGTGTATGTGAGTTTGAATGTTTGTAAACGCACCCACAATACAGTAGAAAATCCCAGTGTGGGTCAACATTAACAAAAAAGAATAAAAATACTACCTTTGTCGTTTTGGTTGTGTATCGAAATGTCCCTCATACTACTAGCACATTACAATGTATCATTACGAGTAATAGGTACTTTTCTTTTCTGTTTTTCAGTTTAATTTATTTGATTGTATTGTTTATGTTTTTGTATTCCTTGATGATTATGTGACTGTTCCTAAATAACCATATTTATTTTTGTGTGGGAAATCATCAAATGACCTCTCATTCCTTCTGACCTCCTTACTGACTAAAACCCACCCATGTTCCTTCAGTTGCCTATGCGCCAGGGCCACAGTAACTCTTTCGAACAATCCGCGACCCCGGCAGGCATCGACCCTTTTGGACCCCGTCAATGATGCTGACATGTCTTTGAGGCTTCCTAAATAACCCTAAGCGGCTATAATTTTCGTTTCTCCTAACTATGTTAATATTAGTATTAAGATCGGCTTTCTTTTGAGGGAAAGGAACCACGCGTCTCCGTCCTCGTGTTCCTGTAGGGCTCGTCACAAAATTTGGGCGCCCTCCCACTATTATAACAAATGAATTCCCATAAACTATTCTGCCTTGTCCCGACTTAGAAAGCTAGAGGACGTGGAGGGGCACAAGGTGAATTCACAGTTAGGAAACATAAGTATTATAATTATAAATGTGTAAAGCTAACAAGACGAGAGGTTATACAAAAGTATATAATATATTATGATTTAGTATTATAAATGTCGTAACGCCGACGTCTATCTTCTTGCAGGTGAACGCTAATATCTACAATAGAGTTTTGATAAAATGAAGAGGGTAAAGAGATCGTTACGCTTGCACTTAAATTAATCATTTATAGCTACGTTAATTTATCTGTTTACAATGTACCCACTTTAGAGAGACCGGGAACCGTTTTACAACGTTTGCCTCATTGTATGTATCCTGCTAGACCTAACGCATAGAACCTCTGAGGACACTAATACGATTCTAATAAAACACGATCCATATGCACTATATAAATGCCTTACTCAATCCCAAAGAGTACTGCGAAGTCCAACTACTATTGAGGGAGACAAGTTTTGAGTAGTTCTAAACGCGTTCTAATATTAATGACACCCTTACGGCGGCCTAGCTCTTTTTGTACTAAAATAATAGAAAACGAGTACAAGTGTACCGTAGACTCAGTCTGTAGCTAAACTCATTACGATCGTAATTGGTGCACACCGAAGTGGTATTTCGTCACTTCTCATTTCCTTACTCTTCCCCATTTGGAGAATGCAGTGCTGGTATGAGCGGCAAGGCATCCAAATTGTCGTGTCTCGATAAATAGGGTCGATCCAGTAATTGGCCTACAAACAACCGGTGGGTTTTATTGAGATACGGTCCCTAGCGTTCTTAGAACGACTATCAATCCAGTTTGGGGAGCTTTGTGAAGCCTACCCCTCTCCCGGAAATGCGCATACAACGAGCTTCACGCAACGTGTTCTGTAGTCAGACTTTTTTGGAAGCAGTAATCATCACTAACGTTTGATTGATTTATAACGTAATTAGAGATCGGCTTTATAGCCTAGTTTGGTTTTGATGAACTGAGTATTTACGGTTCTGCCTTCTATATGTGGTGCGTCAATTAAGGGTCAACAGTCGTCAAGAGTCGGGAGCGTTGATGCTCAGTGTCAAGTATAGCCGTAGGCCGTCTTTGTTTCCCTATAACAAAACGCAATTGACAATATAAACAACGATACCTACTAAATATTAAAGTTGACACTAGTTTACCAAATATCTCCTTGGAGGGAATTATATTACAACTCACTTACAAAATACTGCACGTATTACCAGTTTCACCTCGAGCACAGCGCCTCACAGCTTACAGAACTAAATTGTCTAGCGTAGACTACGTCGTCCGCTACCTACCGTGGTCTTTTAAACTACTTTCTACTTAATAAATAATGCTCGGTCCCTTACTGTCGTAATGGACATCACTTCTGGGTATTCCCTAAGTCTCCTAACTTCACTACCCTGGACTCTCATGTCTGTCGCTTCTCGCGGTCCTAAGTCTACTTTCTCCACATTTTCATTATAATTCCCATCTCCTAACATCACCACACTCATCTACCAGCCTATAGACCCAAATTCCCGCACTTTCGCAGAATAGGTTTAGGGCTGTTTTTGTACAATTTCTCAATTGTTTTAAGGGCCCGGTTAAGTATACGTAGGCCCCGCTTATCGTCGCCAGATAAGGCAGTAGCATTGTGAGTCGAAATTAAAAATCGAATATTTTACGCGTTTGTTTAGAATTTGTTGAATTATTGCATTTGACCTGTCCGCCGGTACTTGTCCCTAATTTGTTTCCCATTAAATAGATAATTTATGCGTTCCTAAGTGGGCAAACCATTTGCCGGTTTTAAATAAAATATAATATTTATTTATTAAATAGGAATAAGTCACAATTACATTGTAGATAGACACACATACCAGCACTTATATTTTATTATTATTTTCTTTGAATGGTTTTGTATTTACTGCTGTTGGTGTACCAATAAATAAATAATACCCAAGCCATAAAAAAATAATTAAACTTTATTAATAAAAAACTTTATTTTTCCTTCTAGTGTCATCTCCATTATCAGGATTAGTTATAGCATTTAAACAAAGCCCACTATATTTACTTGGATTCAATCGATATATGTTATTTCTATCAGAATATATCATATTATCCTTCTCATCAAAAGTAATGCCAAAAGCCTGATCGATTTCAGCAACTTTCTTAACTCTATGATAGGGTTTAGCTTCCAGATAAATTCCGTCACCTGCACAGAAGAATACGTCTCCATAATGATCCTCGACTATCTGTCGGACTGCAATCTCATCACTTAAAACTATAGGGTCTGTGATCGGCTTTTCTACTTTATACAACGCTGTTTTGTTGGCAAAGTAAACATCAAAATGTTTGGACACGAAGAAAATATCAATCTCTATATTAATAGCTTCGGCTACCTGAACGAAGCGGTCGTCTTTGTAGACAAAAAGTTTCTGCGTAGGGTATTCAATGTAGTAGAAGTTTCGTCGAACAAACAGTGCCCAGATTGAGCGTCCCTCTTCGGCAAAAAATTCTGCTTCTTTTGTTAAGAAGTTGTATTTGTATATGCCGTCATGGCCGCCGAAATAGATGTCATCGTTGCCAGCGTCATAGGCGACAGCATAACCTCCCGGCACCCCTTTAATATCTCTGCAAGTCCTCTTTTCGAGGTGGCAGCCTCTGATTCCAAAGTCTATTTGAGTACCATTTTGAATGGTGTGGCTGAAGAACAGGATGCCTGAAAATCTGTGGAAAATAATAAACTGTTAATTCTAATGAAGCTTAGGGAGGGAGCTAAACAGGGTGAAAGAGACATGGAGGTGCAAACTTTACCCTGAATTCAACACAAAACAAACTGCGCTCGGAGGTCTAAAATCATGTCCTGATATTACACCATGTAATTATAGTATCGGCAACAAATACGAATATTTGGTATTGAGGCAGCATTTTTTTAAGTCTTTTATACACTGGAAAACAAAGGACGATACTTAAATATTGACTAAAACGCTAATATGCAAAGAGCAACCCTAGTGATTAAATTTACTCTCCTCTGGAATATTTATTTTACTTAGTTAAACAATGATACAATTTCAACCTTATATTTGAATAACACAAAAATTGGTCTCTTTTATTTTTTTTAAACTCGAACTCAAACTCATTTATTTCAAATAAACCAATTACAGGCACTTTTTAATTGTTAAGGGGTCGGTCGGTCAGAAAGATGAAGGTAGTTGCCCATTCCAAAGCGTAGTAGGTACCTGTGGAGAAGAACGGGCAAGAAACTACACGGAAACTCTTTTAATCATAAATATGGCTACAAAATATTGGTTATATCATTCATGCTGAATTTATGCATGTGAGAACGATACAGAACGTTAAAAGCATCCGTAATAAAAGACAAAAACAGTTCAAATATTAAATTAACGTAAAATAAGCCGTGGCAGCTAAGAGATGACCAGTCCCTACTGACGGCGCCCGTTCACGAACATGACGAATGGATTAGCACCATTCAGCACAACCATTTTGAAGGGAGCTAAATGATCCAACACACGCGCCACCGTCAGCGAGACATTAGAGTGAGCATGACATACTCTCAGCCGCCAGGGCACATTCATGTCAATGGAAGATGTACCCAGTAAATAATAGCTTTATAATATATACATAGTACTCACACGTCATGTACTATGCAATTATATAATACTAAAATATTGAATTTATACAATGCAAAGATAGTTTTTAAAACCTTTAGCAGTTTCAACAGTAGTATCAAATGCTCAAAAATTAGTTTATGCTTGTGGAGCAGGACCAGTGTTGAGCCAAGCATTTTTATCAGCGATGTAATCCCCCAACTTATAATATGCTTGGCTGCATAGTGTGCGTTTTATACAAGATTTAAATTTCATTTCAGTTGAAGTATGTGGGAAGATATTTTATTGTAACATTTTAAACAGTACCCCATGAAAGATGAGTCTCCTTTAGCCAGCTTGTAACCTATTTGAACTAATTGGTCCCTATTTCTATTAATATAATTATGCCTTTCACCTCTTTACAAAAAATATGTATATTTTTCCTTACGTACATGATGTTTTCATAGATATATTGACAAGGTACCGTCATGATGTTAATATCTTTAAACAGTTCCCTTAGAGAGGCGTGCCTGCGGATGCCATATATGGACCTGATGGCTCTTTTCTGCAGAATAAAAATAGACTCGACGTCTGCAGCCCGTCCCCAAAATAAAATACCGTACGACATAATACTATGAAAGTAACTAAAATAGACTAGCCTCGCGGTACCTACATCAGTAAATTTACGGATTTTTCTCACAGCGTATGCCGCTGAACTGAGCCGTCCTGCAAGGGATGTTAAATGAGGACCTCATTGAAGCCTTGAGTCGAGCGTGATCCCCAGGAAACAGTTTTATTGACGAATACTTGTTTCTCTTGATTCAATACTATCTCACAATTAGTACTTTTGACATTTGGTAAAGAAAATCTTTTATACGTCTTTTTTTTTTCCATTTAATACCAATTTTTTTGCCGTGAACCAATTTTGGATCTGCAGTAGGGCGATATTTACGTCGCCAAGATTTGATGCACGTCTATTAATTTAAAAAATTAAAGAAGTATCGTCAGCAAATAACACCATTCGTGGTTGGGTTTTTTATTTTACTGAAAGTTTACATACTAATAACACAATAAAAAAACTAAACGTAGGTAGGAAAATTTTCTAATTACAAGCTTCCACATGTACACATCTATGCAGTTTTAATTTTTTTCCGAACATCAGGATCGAAATCACAATTTCTGCTGGTCATAGTTACTCTAAGGCATCATTTTAAAATGTCACAATAAAAACCGGCCAAGTGCGAATCGGACTGGCGCACGAAGGGTTCCGTACCATTATCGATAAAAATGGCAAAATAATCATGTCTGTTGTACCGGAGCCCCCTTAAATATGTATTTTATCCTATTTTTTTATATTTTTTGTTAATGCGGCAACAAAAATACATCGTCTGTGAAAATTTCAACTGTCTATCTATCACGGTGTTGTGACGTATTGCGTTCAATGCTCACACCTACTTAGTAATAAGTATATATAGGTCATTAACATATATTTAATAGGCATTTCTTCAAACAAAACTAGTAGCTCAATACACTTGTAGTACAACACACGTCTTTTCTTATTAAAATCCTATACAAAGCAAAGTGAACCTTATCCCAAGCAACATATGGTCGTATTCGAGCCGAACGCAACAACTACGGAGCGGTAAACATCTGGCCGCTTGAACAAAAGAACCGCATTCCACAGCGATAAGGATTCGTAGAAAAAACACCTCGCGGTAATAGATACTTATGAATATGTTTGCAAATAAGTAATTAGCGCTACTACGAAAGATTACCAAGTTTTACGAACAATTTTATTGAAGATTTGTTTAAAGGAAATATAGTGAAACAAAATGAATACTACGAAAGAACAACAACAATATCTCGCAGTCTTGGAAGATGGTGCTAACTTACTTCAAAAAACGCAAACAAACTTGAAAAAGTGTCCAAAGGGAAGACTGACAAAAGGTTATATAGAAGCACGTGTGAAAATTATTGATGAGTATTGGATGTCATTCAAGAACGCACATGACGGGTTAGTAAAGATAACACCCAAAGAACAAAAAGGAATTTTGCCATACTTTTTGAACGAAGAATTCTTTATTTATGAAGAATTATACAGCTCATTACAAGGTGATTTGAAAGATATGCTTACGTCGTTAGCAGAATCGACATCGATGGATTCGAGAAATTCTAGTATGAACGTAACACATGCAGCGCAAAACATAGTGCATTTACCAAAAATAGAATTACCTAAGTTTAAAGGAGATTATGAAGGATGGCCGACTTTCAAAGATTTGTTTATTTCTTTGGTGCACGAAAATAATAACCTCAGTGATGTACAGAGATTACATTATTTAAAAACAAGTGTGAGTGGAGAAGCTGAAGCGTTATTGACCCATATACAAGTGACATCCAGTAATTACGCAACTGCATGGGATGTTTTGAATAAAAGGTATGGTAACAGACGCATAATATTAAATTGCATCATGAAAAGATTATTTTACCAGAGGAAGATGACTTCGCAATCAGCCGTCCAATTAAAAGGCTTGTTAGATACAACTACAGAATGCCTAAATAACATGGAAAATTTAAAAATAACTACGGGCTCTTGGGATCATGTAATAATATTTCTGCTTGTTCAGAAGTTTGACCCAGAGACACATAAAGGCTGGGAAGAGTATGCCTATAAGAAAGACAGCGAAGCATTGCCTACTTGGAGTGAATTAAAGAATTTCATGGAGTCCAAGTTCCGCACGTTGGAATTAGTTACAGGCTTTACAGCTAACAATAATACAAGAGAGAAGCAAGTAAAAGAACGCTCTTATCATGTTGCCACACCAAGTACAGAGAAGACATGCATCATGTGCAAAGAAAACCACACGTTGTGTCACTGCAAGAAATTTATTGATATGAAACTAGATGAGCGAACCGAATATGTCAAGAACAAACATTTATGTTTTAACTGTCTAGCACTTGGACACTCTGTAAAGAGATGTAAACTACCAGTGTCCTGTCAGAAATGTCACCGACGTCATCATTCTTTACTACATGCGACTAAGAGCACAGAACCAGCGGCTACATCGAGCACCTCACAACCGTTGGCTTCACAGCATGTAGCTGAAGAGAAGGATGCAGTTCAAGTGAACACAGTGATCGCGTCGCATCATACAACTAGACATGGATTAGCACTGTTAGCGACTGCTGTAGTGGAAGCAACAAATACAGAGGGTCAAATCATTTCACTACGCGCGCTGATAGACCAGGATTCTCAAGCTACATTTATAAGTGAGAAAGCTACTCAACTATTGAAACTCAAACGACAGCCATTCAAGGGAAGTGTTGTAGGAGTGGGATCTTCTAGAACAGAGATCAAACACGTGGTACAGCTTAATATAAGATCACAGTGGGACCATAACTATAGTTTACCGATCCAAGCCTACGTGATGTCGAAACAACTGACCACTAAGATACCCACCAAAACAATTGTCAATCAATCATGGCCTCACATCGACGGGCTTAACTTGGCTGATCCGAGTTACTTAACACCTGGTTCTGTAGATCTGCTATTAGGAGTCAAGGAATACGCACAGATTATACAGCCAGATTTAATAAAAGGTCCACCAGGCACTCCAATCGCACAAAAAACAAACCTGGGTTGGATTATTTTCGGAGATATCTATGAAAAACCACAAAACCAAACCTACCTTGTGATGCATCACCAAGTTGATGTAGACGAAATATTGAAATCGATATGGGAAATAGAGATGGACAAGGACAGACATTTAACAAGAGAAGATAAGATTTGTGAAGATATCTACGAGAAAACAACAAAAAGAAATGAGGAAGGAAGGTACATAGTCAAATTACCTTTCAAAACATACAGTCCACAACTAAATGAAATGAGCACGAGTACAAAGTTACAAACACCTGAAGGAAACACAAAGGAGATAGCCAAACAAAGATTCTTGCAACTCGAGCGGAAGTTTAAGAAGTCTTCAGACCTGAAAAAAGAATACACAAAAGTCATAGATGATTACATAGAACAAGGACATATGGAGAAGATACCTGAAAGAGAAAAAGAAACAATATCAGTTTACTTACCTCACCACGCTGTAGTTCGATCTGACAAGGAGACCTCTCGTACACGCGTTGTCTTCGATGCTTCCTGCAAAGGCACAAACAACATTTCACTAAATGAAGAATTATTGGTAGGTCCGCAGCTGCAAGATGATTTGAGGAACCATCTAATGAAATGGAGAATGAAGCGTGTCTGCTTCATGGCCGATATCAAACAAATGTATCGCCAAATATTAGTGACTCGTGAAGACGCAGACTTCCAGCGAGTTATCTGGAGATCCGACGAGGGTGATGATTTCCACGAATACCGACTGCTGAGGGTCACATTCGGTACAGCATCTGCACCGTATTTAGCTGTTAGAACACTCCACCAAACAGCTAATGATGAAGGAAGGGATCAACCACTCGCTGTGCAATCCATCAAGAATAATTTTTACGTGGATGACTGGCTTGATGGAGCTGATGAAACTGAAACTGCTATTTCTCTAGCCAAATCTGTCACAAACATACTACAAAAGGGCGGGTTTCAACTCACAAAATGGTCATCAAACGATATTAATTTTATGAAGTCTATAGATGAAGAAAACAGATCAACCAACGCACATGTAGACATGAATCTTGATGGAACAATAAAGGCATTGGGCATTGTGTGGAACATGAAAACAGACTCATTTCAATACAACATAACTTTACCAAAATCTGAAAATACTAATGTAACAAAACGCAGTATTTTATCTGATATACAAAAGCTTTTCGATCCACTTGGTTGGCTTGCACCGAGTACAGTGATGGCAAAAATACTGTTACAGAAACTATGGCTTGAAAAGGTGAATTGGGATCAGAACGTAAGTGAAACGTTATGTGAAGAATGGAAACAGATAAGATTGGATTTTGCTAGGGTAAACGATGTACAAGTGAAGAGATGGCTTGGTACAACGGAAACAAACAAAACAAATATACAAATACACGGATTCAGTGACGCTTCGATACGGGCTTACGCTGCAGCAGTATACATAAGAACTGAAACAAATAACAAGGTTGAAATAAAACTCATTGCTGCTAAAACAAGAGTAGCACCCCTGAAAACAATATCCTTACCAAGACTAGAGTTGTGTGGTGCATTACTTCTCTCCAAGCTTATGAAACGAATTGGACTAGCAATGAAAATTCCAACTTCAGATATGTATGCATGGACAGATTCCTCTATAGTTATAGCGTGGGTATGTGGTGATCCCAATCGATGGAAAACGTTTGTTGCCAACCGCGTCGTCGAAATTGTAGAAAACATAAATAACAAGCGCTGGTATCACGTACAGTCGAGTGATAATCCTGCAGACTTAGCTTCTCGAGGAATGTTGCTGTCCGAACTGAAGAAATGTGACTTGTGGTGGAGTGGCCCAGGTTGGTTATCTGAAAAAGAAATAAAGATTAATAAACAGGAAGTTATGACAACAGACATGGAAATTAAAACAAAGAAAGTTATTACTCACCTCAGCACAGAAGAACAAGAGAAATCAATAACTACACAATTTGAAAATTTTAACAACTTACCAGAATTACTCAAGGTCGTTTGTTACTGCAAAAGATTCTTGAACTACAAGGTCAATGTGAACATAAATAAACAAGTAACTACACAAGAATTAGAAGATGCACTGACAATTTGTATAAAAAGAGTTCAAGAAGAAGAATACACGGAAGAAATAGAAAGATTGAAGATAAATAAACAAGTGAAAAGGAGAAGTCCGTTGCGATCCCTCAACCCTTATCTTGATGATAAACATATCCTCAGGGTGGGCGGCCGCCTCAGACACGCAAACTTACCCGATGAAAGAAAACATCCAATTATTCTCGGAAATAAAAACACATTGACACCTCTGATTATTGCCGACGCACACTATAAGACACTTCACGGAGGACTTCAACTAATGTTATGTTTTATACGTTCAAAATACTGGATTTTAAAGGCAAAATCAATGGCTAAGAAACATGTTCATAAATGCCTCATTTGCGCTAGACTTAGTGCTACTACTAGAGCTCAAATTATGGGAGATTTACCCAATGAGAGAGTGACTCCATCTAGGCCATTCTTGAAAAGTGGTGTAGACTTCGCGGGGCCCTTTCAAATTTTGTTATCTAAAGGCCGAGGAAACAGGACAACAAAGGCCTACGTTTCAATATTCATCTGTATGTCTACAAAGGCAATCCATATAGAGCTTGTAAGTGATCTTACTTCAGAAGCGTTTATCGGCGCTTTTAGACGTTTTGTTGCCAGGAGAGGCAAATGTAATCACCTGTGGAGCGATCAAGGACGAAACTTCGTGGGAGCTGAAAAAGAGCTCCGAGATGCCTGGAACGATACAAGCTTAAAGTTTACTGGAGAAATTGTAGAAACACTAGCCACAGAGGGTACTCAATGGCATTTCATTCCCGCTTACAGTCCCTCTTTCGGTGGATTATGGGAGGCCGGTGTTAAATCTATAAAATACCACTTGAAAAGAATTATAACAACTCACCTGACATATGAAGAGATGACGACGATACTCTGCCAAGTAGAAGCCTGCTTGAATTCCCGTCCGTTATGTCCTATTAACGACACTGATCCAGACAACACGAATCCACTGACGCCAGGACATTTCTTAATTGGAGAGGTACCTATTGTTGTCCCATCACCCGATATGAAAGACATAAGGTTGTCCAGCTTGTCTCGCTGGCAACATTCACAGAAACTTGTTCACGACTTCTGGCGGCGATGGCAGGATGAGTATTTATCCAGATTGCAACAGCGTCCTAAGTGGCATAAAAGGGAAGATGAATTTAAGATCGGAGATGTTATCTTGATAAAAACTGACAATTTGCCACCTGGAAAATGGTCCTTGGGACGAATCGTCGAGAAGCACCCTGGTCCGGACGGTCTGACGAGGGTGTATAGTGTCAAAAGTGGTAGTTCCGTAATAAAAAGAACTGTTACAAAATTATGTCCATTGCCTCTCAATGGAACCTAGTGTATTATTTAATGATTTAAAGAAAAGTAAATTTATTGATTGTTGATTCACACTGTTTAAAATATGCTCTTTAGAAATGCAGTACCTATTAACTTTGTTGTTATGTATGTTAAATATTAATATTACAGACCCCCACCTACAGATTTATATAACGTTTAGTGGTAATCTTATAAATATGTATCATTTTGCAATCATTGTTTCTTAAAAGACCTACAGGCCTTTTGGTGGGCGGTATGTTGTGACGTATTGCGTTCAATGCTCACACCTACTTAGTAATAAGTATATATAGGTCATTAACATATATTTAATAGGCATTTCTTCAAACAAAACTAGTAGCTCAATACACTTGTAGTACAACACACGTCTTTTCTTATTAAAATCCTATACAAAGCAAAGTGAACCTTATCCCAAGCAACACACGGATAATGAAATACAGCCTGGTGACAGACGGACAGACAGATGGACGGACCCCGGAGTCTTAGTAATAGGGTCCCGTTTTACCCTTTGGGTACGGAACCCTAAAAAATCAAGATCACGTTGTTTAAAGTTTTTAATATCATGACGTCATGACTGACGTCGAGTTAATGGATCACAGTATTACGTCATCGAATTGAAAGTCTCAATCGTCATTGAAAGAAACTTAATAATTATGATGTTTTATGATGATAATGGTTTTGACAGTAGGTATTATTTGGATGATCTTTGGAATTGGATAAGTCATTTATTTTTATCAACCTGTATCTAAATGTTCACTGTTAATTTATTTTTATTTGATGTGTTTAATTTAATTTAGTTTATTTTATATTATTGTTTTGTATTAATTTAATAATTTATTTTTAATAATTGATTTGTAATCTGGTTTAATTTCAATATGGGTGTATTTGTGAATTAAAAATGATTTGATTTGATTTGATTTTGAAATAAGCAACAATGTATAATTCCATAATCAACATGCTTGAAAAACTAATTCTTGGTGATTCTAGTTTGTTTATGTTATAAACTCAAATAGGAATATTTCTGGCAAATTCTTGATGGCACCCCTGAATTTAGGATACCATCGTGAAACACATTACTTTTGCCTATCTCTATCATAAAATAAAATTGAAGCAAACTAGAGCCTGAAAGCGGAAAAACTGTAAAGCATGTTATCTTCCCTATGAAGCATCTACCTTATCAAAAATCATACAACCTTATTTATGTGGTAGTTTGAGTAATTTATGCGGCCTACCCAAATGTCCTTTTTTTGGTATTGTTCGTCGAATCGTTGAGCTCCATAAGTTCTGAGTTGAGCTGCACGATTACTGACAAATGCGTGCACTGGCTGGACAGGTCCACTCATTCTGTCTGGCTTTTTTCCTCAAAAGACCATTTCAGACTCAAATCTACATGGTCTTCACATGATCTGACCAAGATTATGTCTGGACTTTAAGAGACTGTGACCTCTGTGTTTGTTTCGGCCTTTCTTCTCAGAATAGTCAGATAGGAAACGCCAACCTCATCTAGTTTAAAAAATATGATTGTCGTGTAATTTATTTTTCTACAAACATACTTCCAGAAATAAAATCATTTATCATTTATCAAAATCTGTTCAACACTTTGGAATCTTACGACGTTCAAACCTCACATAAAATCAATGAAAAACAACCCCTTACCTATGCATTACCAAGTTGTAAGGTCTTCCGAGATCTTTGAACAGAAGCTCCTTATCATAGTACACGTTATGGAAGATCACACCATCACACATGATCAGGTCGGATTGATTGCCTGCCGCGAGCAGGAAACTTGGAGCTCCGACTATTAACATGAGTAGATTGAAGAAATGGCTTGATGAAGACATGTCTTGAGACTGAAATGAATAAAAACATTAATTATATATTGATACTATATTTATATATTATTTTTTGTAACATCCCATAAAAAGAGCGAAAAGAAAGAAAGAAGAGAGAAGAAAAGAGAAGATAGTAAGGAGTGAAAGCGAGTGTATTTCATCATTTAAAAGAGTGTCCGTGGAGTTTCTTGCCCGTTCTGCTCCATAGGTACCTACTACGCTTTGGAATAGGCAACTAGCTTCATCTTTCTGACTGACCGACCCCTTGACAATTCAAAAGTGCCTGTAATTGGTTTATTTGAATATAAATGCTTCTAGTTTTAGAGTTTGACTAGCTTTTTCCTGCGGCTTCGTCCGCATGGAAGACGTTAATTATCCCACGTATTTGAAATAAATGCTTTGAGTTTTTGAGTTTGACTAGCTTTTTCCCGCAGCTTCATCCGCGTGGAAGACGTTAATTATCCCACGGGAACGTACCGACTACCAGGAAGATCGATGATGTGTGAAAAGGAAACAGATAGACAACCTGACAGGCAGAGATACTTTGGCATTTTTATTATTAGAATGGATTGTGGCGTCATTGGTCTGGTCACAGTGATCCTCTATTACCTAAGACTTGAACGTAGCTGGTGCAAATGTGGCTGTTCTTAATACCTCTACCTATCCCCGAGTCAAATTAATAGGCAGTATAGTAAGTTGTTAAGCTGACTAAGACATTATTTAAGGACTATGGTAAGCATCGCTTCCCTATTTGCGATATTTTGACACACAATAAATAAAGCAACTTAAAATGCCAAAACAGTATAAAACGCAAAATAAATATACCTACCTATTAATCTCTACAGTAAATAACAAACTCCGCAACCAGAAACATCAACAGAAAACACACATAATTCACAAAACAATACTATCAATATTTCATTACCTATCAAAAATAAAATCCACTGTATCCGAAAATATAACTTTCAAACAAAATATTATACTGCAACTGTTTTGTAAATTGAAAGTGAGGTTACAATGGGTGCACGTCCGTATCGAAGCAAGGTACACCGCAATAAGAAAGCAAGCAAATATTATTAACAAGGTATAGTTCTTATTATTGTTTATATTGCATCATGAGAACCACAACAGCAGATGATAATATTTTTGTTTATAGTTGTTTACATATTTAGGTACTGAGCATTGCAACATGCATCATAGGACCAGTAATTCAGTTTCTTCTAGAAGAAGTGTGTCATTGTTTGTAATGATAGTGAATTGTTATTCCCGAAGGGTTAGGCTGTGGTAGCGACAGTCTTCGCAGGGTGACTGGATGAGAGTTGCCGAGAATCGCCTATAATGTTCCCACTGCTGGGACACGGCCTCCTGTTTTTGAGAGGGAGTGGGCCGTAATCTACCACGCGGGTCCAGTGCGGGTTGGTAAATGTCACCATGTCTTCGAATTTTTGGTTCTAGGGCATGCCGGTTTCCTCACGATGTTTTTCCTTCACTTCACTTCTTTTGAGAGCAGTGGTGATGAAATAATTTACACAAAGTAAAGCGCCTGTCTGGGTTCGAACCTATGACCTACAACTCGTAAGTCGCGGCCGTTACCACTAGGCCACCACTGCTCTCGAATCGAGCTGAATGACGTGCAATTGGAGAGTCCTATGACCAGCAGTGGACTGCTGTAGGCTGATGACGATAGGCAGTGGTGTAGCTATAGTACACGCATATTTTGCCAGTTATGTTGCGGTCTCGTATAAAAGGGGGGCCAGCCTATTGCCATCAACCGGGCACACATCCAGACTTCGGGCTACTGCTGAGAAATTTGTTATGGAAAAACCCAATAACACTTTGACCGACCTGGGAATCGAACCCTGGATCTCATGACCAACGAGGCCATTATTCTTGAGTTATGTAATCAGTGGCTTTCTCATTTGTTCATAATCGAAGGCTTTACAGCAGGTCTGACTGCAACAGTTTTTATATCTTGGTCTACGCCATCCAACCATCTGAGCTTCCCTTTCGTGCGTAGTATTTTTTAAAGGAAATACCCAATTATGTAATAATTATGCTGAGGACAACCAGTGTGGTTTTAGACTGAAGGATTCCGACATACCTCCGCCTTAATCTTTCAGATGATGATTTTTAGGGTTCCGTACCCAAAGGATAAAACGGGACCCTATTACTAAGACTCCGCTGTCCGTCCGTCTGTCAGTCCGTCTGTCACCAGGCTGTATCTCATGAACCGTGATAGTTAGACAGTTGAAATTTTCACAGATGATGTATTTCTGTTGCCGCTAGAACAAAAAATACAAAAAAATAGAATAAAATAAATATTTAAGGGGGCTCTTATACAACAGACATGATTTTTTTTTGCCGTTTTTGTAGATAATGGTACGGAACCCTGTGTGCGCGAGTCCGACTCGCACTTGGCCGGTTTTTTCGGACCTACAAAACTTCAATTCTTTATTGCATATTTATCACATGAGTTTCACAATAGAGATCATCACAATCAGACAATCACAATAGAAATCAATCACAGATTCTAACCGTTCACGTGGCACGTGGCTGTCGGGCACAAAATTTAATACAATATGAATAGTAGCGTGTTTTAAAATCATTAAAATGAATTAGAATTAATTGTAACCTACGTCTTAATTCGTCTCAACCAAAATGAAGGATTCAGTTGGGATGAATTTATACCAAGAACAAACTTAAAATTGTAGTCGAAAAACATGTCCTCCCATACGTTCCAACTGCAAATGTAAGTTGGTCGACTATTACTCGTTAATTTGTGAAGCCTACTTAGCTGTAATAGGTTTCCTTTTAACTTCGTTATAAATAAAACTACCGTGATTTTTTTCACATATCCAAAAACAACCATTTACCTGGCAGGGGAGGGAACACGAGACTAACAAAAGTTAGCACTTTAAAGCTTAATATTTCACAAACGGATCCCTTAATCGAAAAACTTTTTGATAAACTTACAATATTTTGAAAGACCTATCTAATGACACCCAACACCATGGGGTAGACGAGAAAAAAAAACATCCCCACTTTACGTGTAGAGGAGGTAGGTACCCCAAAAAAAAATCTTTTCAAGATTTTATTTATCACTTTGTCGGCGTGACTAGTATGTATATCCATGCTAAATTACAGCTTTCTAGTACTAAGAGTCTCTGAGCTAAGCTGCGGACAGACAGACGACGACGGACAGACGGACATAGCGAAACTATAAAGGCTCCCACAGACAGGCGCGACGCGACAGCGCTGCACAAAGGCGCCGCTCGTCTCGCGACACGCGGTGCCTTTGTTTCGGGCGTCGCGTCGCGCCAGTGTCTACGAGCCTTAAGGGTTCCCCCAACTCGTTCTTTTTTGTGTTTGTGTGTTTTTTCTTTGCGTCATGTTTACCGCAAATAAACGTATTTTCTTTCTTTCTCTCTTTTCCTTGTTCACTACGGAACCCTGAAAAGCCCTCTATGGCCATCATCATGGCAAGTTTCCAGTTTCCCAACGCCCAATCTTTTAAATATTCCATTCCTATATACTCCTCCGACTCTCGCTAGGAAATTAAGATAACCCGATCTTTACGCATACAATATATTTTTATTATGTACTTACACGGACACCAGTTACCAACAACGCTTTGTAGTTGATATATGGAAGTACCGATACTATCCGAGACCGTTATTTCAAATGGTTTGTGTTCCATTCTGTCAAATGTGAAGCGAGTAATGGTCTTTTGGTTCGTACGAGTATGTAAGTATATAATAGAAAGAGATGGGAGGTTCTTCGTTCTGATGTAATAAATGATTGGTCTTGTGTTTGGAAACGCAGTTAAAGAGAATGAAAACTATGTTTGAGATATTTTTGAGGAAATTCTCAGGGACCGGCGGGGTAATTAAACTTCAACAACATTCTTTGCGTTATTTACGTTGTTGGGTAGACAATCTTTTCGAATATATGAACCAGTGGATTAGAAAAGAAAGAAAAAAATATATTTTATTTGGGACACGCACAGGAAATCCAAACAAAAAAAGTAAATTAATAATAAAAAATAAAAAAATATAATAGGGGCATTTAAAACTAACATAAAACAACAATAAACAAGTAAAAAATAAAAGACCTGTGCGAGGCCAAAAAGGCTCCTATCTCAGCATAATGCTGCGATATTTAAAAAAATCATAAATACCGCAGCGCTGGTATTCTGACAGGGCCCGATTAGCAATAGGCTTCAAAATGATTCAGATTGTTATAGATAGTGTGTTACGTAATTAGGGTGCTGTTCCAATGATAACTCAAACGGGAGACATTCATATTCATTACCACTCGTGGCATCCATATTAGTGGTTATAGTTGAATTTTAAAACAGGAATCAGGGTACAGGAATTTTTATCTTATTGTTGCCGTTCATCTTTTTGGACACTGACTTTTGGCAAGGCATACTTATTTATGTTAAAGACTTTAAGGTTAATTTTAACTTGCACATAATTATTAGTCCGATTACGCCATTGCCAACATTTTGAATGAAAATGACAGTTCGAAAAGGTGACATGCGCTCGCTATGTGGAAAAGGAATTTGTTTGAAAATGTCTTTACATTATCGTTCTTTGACCGTTCAAGTTAGGGAAGGTGGCACATTTTCGCCAAAATCATTGAACAAAATGGTACAGAAAATCAGAATTGAACTAGTAACGCTGTAACAATTGCTTTCTACAATTCTACACGCTAAACACCAAATACCTCTTATATTAAACATTCACTAAAAGGAATTACTGCTGTCCAGCCACAGGGAACGAAAACTCACCGCCCGAAACACCACCCAATGTGTTCACACAGGTGAATTTGCTTATATTAAAATGTTTGCTCCAGTGACCATCTAATTTTGTAAATACGAATTTGTTTCCAGCGGTTAATCTGGCGTGTTTGTCCCAATGCTACGGTGGTGGTCAATGGGTTAAAATTCTTTTGATTTTATGTTGAATTCACGTGTTAATGTTTAGTGGTTTAGAAGAATATCACACGTTCACCTTTGTGGATGATGTAAGTGCCAGGCAGGAGGATTTTACCTACCTTCCTACAAACTTTTTCCTTTCCTCTTAAAATCGAAGTCTAATTAAGTTTTTATTCAAATTAGGTTCAGAATCAGCACTTTTTGAACGTCAAAATTACATAAGACAGTCCCTCAAAACGCTTGCCTTCCGCCACTTCCCAGTGACTGAAAACCTCAGCAGCTCTTAAGTGGGACAAGCCTAATAAGAAACCTTCCATTTGGGAAAAAATTAAGATATATTCCACCTCTTATCGACTAAAATCTGTCTTTGTTCATCAATTATCATTTGCTGGGAGTGCGAAATACGTTAGATCTATATCAAAAACTAACTCAGCACTATCTTCTTAAAAAGGCCTGTATGATTGAATGGCGATTTCTTTTTATATCTGCTCAACCCTTTCCAAACTGCCCCGAAGCAATGTTGCTTGACGGCAGAAATAGCCATAGACAAAACATTTAACATACTCTTCGAGTATTTTTCCAAGCGTATGAAGTCCGATGAGACAATGATAAGCAAGCAATCCCAAAATGGCCTCCATAAGAACCTAGAGCCTAATGTCTTGTGAGAACTCGCGTGTTTTCTTATCGTATCATCACAATAAACTAGGCCGTCTAAGTTATTAAGCACTAAGTGACATGAGTCTAATCATGTAGACGCGTGTCACAAAAACACGCAGACGTACAAAAAAGGCACGTGAAGCTATTGTCAACTCCTACAATCATGATAGGCAAAAGTAACGCTTTCATATCTTTCAACATATTATCACGCCTATAATACCCTAAGGATTAGGCAGAGGAGTACCTATAGTGCACCGAAATTTCGCCATTTATGTTCTATCATTTGTGTTTCCATGTAACAGGGGCGAGCCTACTGCCATCAACCGGGCACAAATCCAGACTCCGCGCTGCTACTGAGAAATTCCGGATGGATCCTTTAGAAACATGCTGTAATATTGGCTTAGATGCTTATCAAAAACCTTGTTTATCATTTTCATTCCAATTTGAAAGTGAAAGCGTCCATTCCATCCAAAATACTACACAGCAAGGTGTATTAAAGATATCATTATTTTTATACAGAACAATAATTAATAGCTCATGTTGCTGTTAAATGGTTACCTACTTAGCAAGGTAAGTAAGTAACAAGCACTAGTGGTCCTCTGCATACAGCCTAAAGATCGTTGGATGTGCCTAAGCTAGAATTTATAAAAACCGGCAAAGTGCGAGTTCGACTCACACACGAAGGTTTCCGTACCACAAGGCAAAAATCGCCGAAAAAAACGAGTATCTTATATGGAGTGGAGATCCCCTTTAATTTTTAACCTTATTTTATTTTTATTATTGATTGTTATAGCAGCAATAGAAATACGCACTCTGTGCAAATTTCGACTGTCTACCTATTACGGTTCATGAGATACAGCCCTCTGACAGACAACCGGACGGACGGAGGGACGGACAGCGGAGGCTTAGTAATAGTGTCCCGTTGGCACCCTTTGGGTACGGAACCCTAAAAATTTATGAAAATTAGTGCCAGCGCAAACTGTGCGTCTTGTCGCTGTCCTTAGACGATGCAACAAGCCGCAGAGTTGTTGTTTGCATCTGCGTCTAGGTCGTTAGGACAGACGTCTGCGTCGTGCAGGAAGCGATCATTTTCTTTCAGTATTTGAGAGCGACGGTCTTGTTAGTGAATATTGAATGACGAGCAAAGTCGAAGCGCATCGGACTGCCACATGCCGTCGGGTGTGCACCGTGCGCCTGTGCCTAGTCGCTGCGACAAGTAGCAAGAGCGTGCGACTCCATAAGCCTGCCGTTGCGACTCTGCAACTCGACGCCAAGCATGCGGAGCTTTGAACAAAATATATTAACGTTTCTGAGCTGTCGCAGTCGCATTTCGCATAGTGTGCGCCAAGTCTTACAACGCTTTCAAAGAAAAGAATGAAGGAAGAACAAAGTCCCTATTTCATACGAATATTCGTAAACGCGCGTCACCGCCTGTCATCTGTTCTTAATCTCAACTTCTAAGCAAACTCCATCAATTTCGAAAAAGTTGTAACTCACTTCTTAAGGGAAATGCGTGCGTTTCTTCTCCATACAAAAAATATATTTCTAAAATCTCTGACATGGTAAGACATTATTTAAAAAACACACATTAATTTGTAGTTATTCTTTAGTAACACGGATCTGCAGCTTTAATATAGGAGGATATTCAAATCAAAATCTAAGTTGGTTGGAGTTCCAATGCACCATGAAAAGTTTCTGTATGGAGCTGGCTACCTATTTTACCATTATTGTTATAGCTGTTGTGTGACGATATTAGAGAAAAAGATATTTTTTCATCATGAGAAGTGAGTTTCTTGCCCGTTCTTCTCCATAGTCACCTACTACACTTTGGAATAGGCAACTAGCTTCATCTTTCTGACCGACCGACCCCTTAACAATTCAAAAGTGCCTGTAATTGGTTTATTTGAAATAAATACTTTGAGTCTGAGTTTGAAGAGACTTGTAATAATAATTACGTTATTTAAAATACATGATTTCGGTACATTTAGATAAACATTCATAGATTATTGTGATGTAGTTTAAAAAAATATTATTTTAATTTTACAATTTTCTTTTAAATTTTCAGTAAATTAATTACTAATCAGTGTATTGCTAGATAATGATATCTTCATAATAGGAAAAAGAGATAATTCCATTCACTTCACTTTTTTTTTACTAAAACGCAAACAACACGTCAGCGTTTTCATATTTTTTATACATACATAAAAATATAAAATGTTTATTTTTTAACCCATAAAGACACAGAAAAAATGTATGGCAGAATAAAACTAATTTAGAACATTCCATACAAATGCCGAAACTTATTATATCGGAAATTGCTATACGGCCATTGTATGCACAGAATTAACAGAACAAATCTTATAGCTTTCTTTTTATCTATTTATAATCATAGATAAATGCACGTTCCTGCCGGGGTCGCGGATTGTTCGAAAGAGTTACCGTGGCCCTGGCGCACAGGCAACTGAAGGAACACGAGTGGGGTTTAGTCAGTAAGAGTCTGACAAGCCCCTTCCGCTCCGCCCAAAGCGGGAGAGGTCATTTGATGATTTCCCACCCAAAAAAAAAGCACGTTGACTGTTTATTTTTATCTGTAATTGTAATATGTATGGTATAATGATTGATGCACATAGTTTGTTTCTATTATAATTTATTACCATTTTACTGACCTACTCTTGCCATACATGTTCTTCTATATTCTCATTATCAATAACAGCATTCAGCTATCATCTCCACACTTTGTCCCTATTTGTTTGGTGAAAAAGAGTATGCCTTTATCAATTTTCACTTCCTGCTTTGCCTACTTCCGTTTTTCACACAATGTATATGACGGAGAAGGTATCTCTCTCTCTCGTTATTATCGGCCATATTTTAACTACTGTGGGCTTACTTTGGGAAATGTTGGTTATTGCGCAATAGAAAAACCGTTTGCAGTTAAATAAATCACACTAGCGAATCCCACACTGTAGGTACACGACACAACTATACGGAACGCGCGACAGTTTCTAAACGTGTTCACTGCTTAACCGCTAACAACTCTACTTTAACTCTGGTTAAGCGTTATGATATAGACTCTGTCGAGCGCCACCTGGTGGCGCTGGCGTCCCGATTAGTCAAACGATTGTTTTAACGTATTTCCGACATATATATGATTTCTTCAGTTCAAATTTACGCTTAAACTATTCCAACATAAAAAACGGGTTTTTCACAAGTTGGTGATATTGATATTTCTAATTTCAAAACTGTAATTTTGTATGGAGAAGCCACGAGAGCACCCTTAAATCAAAAAAAAACTTGCTCGTCAGAGATCCTGCAAGATTTCTTTGTGTGTAATGTAATGGTCTAACCATTTTAACTTCGCACAGAAAATGCTTGTTTTAAAGCTTAGGAAATGTTTCTAAGTTAGAAGTATGTCTGTTTGTGAGTTAGAAATAGACATTCCTTATTGTTTCGTAAGATCTCGAAGAGGACAATATGTAACTTTTAACAAGATTATTAATTTAGTTTGAAATTTTTTTGGAAGGAGATGAAATGTCAGTGACAGGAATAAGAGGGCTCTTTAGACTTTATAGAAATTACTTGGTAAAACTTATATATGAGAGACCAAGAATGATACCTAGGCAGAGTTGAGAAAAGTTTTGATTTCACGATATTTTCATTGAATTAGATAGAAACAATAATGATATAAAATATTCTAAGAACTGAGGGTCTAGCCAAATGGCATTAGCTTCGGAGCGATTCTATTTCTATAATCGCTATCGCTTTCGCTAATGTTTCCATCGTAAGAATCGAAAACTAGCGATAACGCTTGTCAAAAAGTGCCACTTGGCTACGCATCTCTATGGAAGTAATCGTTCGATGCTGTCGATTCGTTTCATAGTATCGAATGATGTTAAAATTGTCTAGCTAAATTTATATTCGTTGACCTATGATCACGTAACATTTCGATAGCTTATGTCAACCCCATACATTTTTTTAACTTTTCCACTAACGTCATCGCTAATCGAATGTTACTTTGTCCAGGCCCTCTGGCCCTTTTGGGAAATATTGGTCCTTTGGTACATCAATCCAAAACAAAACCAGACGCTTACTCTATCAAAAATGTAATAGCTACTAACAATGGTTCCGTTTAAAGTTCAGTATTTTCTGGTCCTTAGACAGTAATACAGAAAGAATCCATTCGCTGAATTAACTTTCTGTGGTTTTATTCATAGCCTTATAATATCCTTATTTATACTACACTAGCGACGCGCCCCTGCTTCTCACGGTTTTTACTACTTGACATATTATTGTTATTTATGTATTTTAAGTAAAATCCATTTATTATGTTAAATATTTATTTATTATTTAAATAAATAAATAATAAATAAACAAATATTTGTTGTTTATTTAAGTTAAACAAGCTTCTGCCCGCGACTTCGTCCGCGTGAAATTTCTTGTTCCCCGACACTCCGTCGCATCGCATCGCCTGCCCACGCTATTACTTCGTTTTCGCTTAGCTTTCTTTCTGACCATTTTTCTTTTTGCACGGGTTCTAAGGGTCTTAGCGTGATGTTAAATAGCCTATAGCCTTCCTCAAAAATTGGGCTATCAAATGCAGGAACAATTTTTCAAATTCGACCGATAATTCCAGAGATTACCCCCTACTTACAAACCTACAAACAAACAAATTTTACCTCTTTATAATATTAGTATAGATTTATAAACCTTCCAGAATAAATTCTCTAAAAACCACATCAAAATCCGTTGCTTAGTTTAGAACAACAACAACGTGGTAACACAGACAATCACGAAATGCGACTTTGATTTATAATTATGTGTAGATACACATGCTTTTAAATTATCCAACACCAGTACAATAATAACCATAAAAAACCCTACCCCATAACATAAAATACCCATGTGAACACATAAACAGAAAGAAAAGTAACAAGGATATATATCCTTTATATAGTCGCCATTCAAAATGTGAGCTTTCTAACTCACGAAATATGTGGAATTTTAAAAGGGTATTGTGATGTGGGAAATGATTCAAATTATATATAAAACCAGTATTTCCGACCCGTTTGGTGTGATAAAAATAAGCATACTTATTTGTCTCTGGTTAGAGGGGCTCGTAGCTAAGTAATAGCTGCATGGTTCGATTGCTCAAGGTTAAGTACTCCTGTCGAGGTCAGTCCGTGGCTGGGTGACCATTTTTTTTTATATGTCTTTGCTCTTGACTCTAGTCTAGGTCAGAGATGACAGAGACAAGGTCGACGATGGAGTGAGCTTACCCAGAAGAAGCCTGTTTACTCTCACTTTGCAGAGATTTGGGTTATATGCGTTCGGAAATACAGACGCAGGTAGAGAATTCCACTCTTTTTCTGGGCGCATTATTAAAGATATGTGGAAGTGCTGAGTGCGAATTGGTGGAATAGCAACTAGGTAGGGGTGGTAACTTGCAATGCGTCTAGATGTCCGATGGTAGAAGGGAGCCGGTGGAATGAGGTCGTGGAGTTCTTGGGCACACTCACCGAAGTACAATCTATAGAAGACCGACTAGCAGGCAACCTTGCGGTGATGAACTAAGCTGAGAAGCTTGGCATCCACCAGTATTACGTCGCCAATGCATACTGAGACTCTTCCGTGCCTCGGAAAGCACGTGAAGCCGTCGATCCTGGCTGTCATTCGTAAATCTTTGACTGTCGTTAGAAGTAACCAGAAAAGAAAGAAAGAAAGAAAGTAAAGAAAGAAAGAAAAAAAAAAGAAGTAAGAAAGAAAAAAGAAAGAAAAAAAGAAAGGAAAGAAAGAAAAAAGAAAGAAAAGAAAAAGAAAGAAAGAAAAAAAGAAAGAAAAAGAAAGAAAGTAAAAAAAGTAAAAGAAAAAGAAAGAAAAAAAGAGAATGTAGTCAGAAGTAGTTAGAAGGAGCCAGTCTGACAACCAGTCTTACTCGTGAATATCGTAGATAGGCAGGAAATGATAAAAAATTTACTTGTATTACCTAGTTCTTCTTTTATATCTAATGATTACATGAAAAAGCGTGGAGCCCTTTGTTTAAATTAGGTACCTAATTAAAAGTACACACAACTGAAAAGTGATCTACGCTTTTTAATTTAATCATTGGATAAAAAAGAAGAAAGTTACATAAATACATAAACTCACGCCTTCTGCCCATGGGGGTAGGTAGAAACTACAGAACGCGACCTGCTACGATTCTTACAAGAACAACAGTTAAGAAGAACAGTTCTCTACTTTTATGTCCAATTATTTATATTATTAGTTACTAATCCAAGTCAATTTAATAATTTTAAGTACGTGATAAAAGCGGGTTTTTTAGTTTCATTTTTAACTACATATTTTTATATTTTACTTTTTAGTCTAGTATATTCTTCATTTAGGTAATAAGTCTAAAGTCAACGAAGTTATGACTTGAGCGGTTTACTAGGAGCCACTGATGAGTTCCACTATTCATCTCCTGGCTCCATCATCAGGCCCCCGTTGCCTAAGCCCAATGTATTGGACTCACCAAATCAAACCATATGAACCCAAACTCGAGGGGTTAACTAGTACCCACTGAAGAGTTTTACCATCCACCTCCTGGCTCCATCATCAGATCAGCTCCAAGATACCAAATTATAGTTTTGTCATCCGAACTACATACACATACAAAGTTTCATTTCGATACGACAATTACACGTAGGTTAAAATTGACTTCTAAGATTTTATTACAAACTCAAACTCAAAGCATTTATTTCAAATAAACCAATTACAAGCACTTTTGAATTGTCAAGGGGTCAGTAACTCAGAAAAATTAAGCTAGTTGCCTATTCCGAAGCGTAGTAGGTACCTATGGAGAAGAACGGGCAAGAAACTCAATGGACACTCTTTTAAATCAACAAAACGTTACAAAAAAAATTTTGGTTACATCATTCATGTTGAAATGATACATGTGAGAACGATGTAAAAAGACGTGCACGTTAAAAGCGTCCGTAATAAAAACGATAAAAACAAAAAAAAACAATTCAAATTAAAATAAGCCGCGGCAGCTAAGAGATGACTAGTCCCTACTGACGGCGCCCGTTCACGAAGATGACGTTATCGATCAGCACCATTCAGCTCAATCATTTTGAAGGGAACTTAATGATCCAACACGCCCGCCACCACCAGCGAGACATTTGAGTGAGCATGACATACTCTCAGCCGTCAGGGCACATTCAAGTCAATGAAAGACGATCCTAGTAAATGGTAGCTTTATAGTAGATACATAGTGCTCACACATGTGCTATGCAATTATACATTACACATTACATTAAACAAATTGCAATCAGGATAGCCCAATATGTATAAGTAGAATCATATTGGTGTAAACAATTTCAAGGGTTTTCAACACGCTTGGCAAGAAAAAATGGACTCCATAACATCTAAAGATACCATTCTAAGGGAATGTGTTCACATGTTTCAACCGATTTACCCCCATTAACCCCTTGTTTCATGTGATCATTACGACCCCATTATACTCTTCCAGCCTTCCACCTTTACAAAGTCTTTTGATTATGTCACAACAAATATTTATGAGTTTATTTCTTACTATTGATATGGTTGGAAAAAAGATATGTTATTGTAAAGGCATTTTTTTTATTTATTTACATACACAATGTTGAATTCGATGCTCGGGTCATGCAGATCCTTCTCAAATTGGGAGATGACTATATTGACAACACCAGACCACAACATGAGAGTCCTCGATCTATTGACGACTGGGCATTGTACCTATTGTCCACTGCTGGACCATTACTACTTCCTAATGGAAGCTTGTGCCGCCATGCTGCCTCGTCTTCCCGTTCGTGGTTGTGATTCGGTTTTTCTTCAATGAATTGATTTATTTTACTTGTAGAAAGACATTTATTATTGAGAATAATCGTTACAATCGGTTTTCGGACGGATTATAATAGAGATAAAAAAAAAACATAAAAAATGGTGGCGCATGCGGTCAATGACATGCGAAAAATCTATATATGTGAAGTTAGTGGGAGATGCTCCGCGATTATTGGCCGACATGTTGGACGCTGATTGACAGATGTCATTTGCACACACGCCATCAGCGGCAACTTCAGGTCGCTATCTTGACTGTCCATGCCAATAGATGGTGCAGGCGGTGCAATATGCCTGAGTTCCTTTAAAAGGTAAGCAGAGACGTAAAGTGCACACATTTCGACAGTTATGTTTAAGTTCCATATAATAGGGTGCGAGCCTATTGCCATCAACCGCACACAAATCCCGACAGAGAAATGCTTAATTGATTACCCAAAAAGCACTTTGCACGGGCACCTGGGAATCGAACCCAGAACCTAGGCAGTCACACTTGCAATCAACGAGGCAGTTCTTTATTTATGACCGTTAATAAATAAAGTTGTTGAATTGTTCTCTAGCGGTACTCTTCATTATTTTCATACGAAAGCATGAATTATTTCAATGTTTACTACTTTATTATGAAGCTAAGGTAATTAATTAAGTCACTTTGTTTATGTTGGACAAAAACTCTGCACCTATTTGCTTAAAACAAATATGTTTTATAAAATGTGTGTGTAATATACTCGTAAACAACTCACAATATTTACGACATAATTTAGTACCAAAACAGAAGCTAAACAAACACGAAATTATGAAATATTTTGTACACCAACCGTTAATACTACAGTTTTAAAATCCCCGTTTACACACGGTCTTATTCGTAGTGAATTTATAACCTTACTTTAGAAATAAAAATGTGCTCAAAGTAACTGTCATTCTATTTACCTTTACTATAGTGCGGTGAAACAGTATTTTGCCCAACTTGATTTAGGCTAAGTACATCAATTTTCAATTTAAAGTTATGATAATTGTATACAAATCAAGCATCAGAAATTGAGAATAAAAAAATGGTTCACTATACAAAAAATTCAATTAAAGCGATAGCAAAAAGACCTGCAGAAAAAGAAAACGCAAAAGAAATAACCATAAAAGAAGCCACGTCCCCGTGAATTATCCATTTCAACAAAATGGCTACAATCGAAAGCACTCTAGAACTTCTAAGACTTCGCTTACTATCAGCACTCTTGCAGCATTTACAACTAAATTGACCTAATCCTATATCACCTTACAAAAGGCATTCACACTACCCTGTGAACCTCCCTTTTTCAAAATAGGCATGTACCTAATAAAGGCCACTCGGACCCAAGGATCTGTCACAATCAAAGGACCACTTGGGGTCTAAAAGGGTACATATGGAGAAAAAAGCAACACTTAGGTAAAACGGTATGAAAATTTTCTCATAATATTCTTCGGCTTCTTTTTGTGGAATCTTGGGTGTGAATGTTCTGTAGTCAGTGTGTTTTATGCTTTAATGGAAAGGACATCGTTGATAGACAGTTTCTTTGGATGAAATTGGGGGCTCGATGAGTAGTCTTTTGGAAGCCATTAGACCTTAGCAGTTGAATTGTGTCTATGCAAAAATTATGCTTATTTGTAGCGACTATGGTCCTTCTACACGTGCAGCCTGTGGGTCAACTTCACGCAGCGGGCATACAACGACCTTCGCGTTCAATATAATAATGTACTGAGAGTGCTGCTGCAGCTGCCGTGGCGTTGTAGTGCGTCAGGGATGTTTGCGGATACTAATATCAATGGTTTTTCCGCCATTATTAGGAATAGCTGTGCATCCCAGATGACGCGTGTTCGCGGCAGCACCAACAGTCTTCTCAGCGTATTCGCAGATCGGTGAGACTCTCCGATGTTGCGGAGGTGGATGCAACTCGACGCTGCATTTTAATTGTAGTATTTTAATCTGAGTCTTTAACCTACTAACCTATGAACTACTGTCTGAAATCAAAGTTTTATATTCTATAGTAATAAGTACCATCCCAATTCTGGGTTAAGCTCATTAATTTACACTTGCTAATTATACCTCTGCAACGTGGCCACGACCCAGGATTGGGATACAGCAACTCTGCGTGCTATTTCTCTCGTGGAATATCCTTCTTTCATCAAATTTACAATTCTTGCTCGTAAAACTTCTGATAATCCTCTTGGCATTTTATCAATAACAACTTTCCTTGAAAAAATATTATAAATCCGTTAAAATTGAAGTCAGATTTCTGAATGAGCGTAAGCTTGGATTGAATTTCTTTTCAAATGGAAAAATAATTGAATTTGTTTTTTTTTGTTGAATATTCTAATTCTATATTTTTAAGGAAAGAATCTAAAAAGAAGAAGAAATAGTCTACCGTAACAACAAAGATTTGGATTTTTCAAACTGATCGCAAACTTTTTTTGACGTGTGCATATCATCAATAGATCACGCCAATATTCCCTGAAGGGTTAGATTAAATAATAGGTAAAACCAATTTCTAAGTGTATGATACAATATTTCATTGTACGCATGTAAAAGATTTTGTAAAACCCTTACCTACGCAGAACATGACCTCACAGCAACTTCACTTTCGCATAACCTCATACGACTCCAGAAATAAATAGACCGTCTCCATTTATTTAAAACCTCACTAAGAAATGGCACAAAATATTGTACACGAGAATTGAAACAGAACTCTTGCCAATAAGATACGAATCCAATCAACTAGAGGCGAACTGAAGACCATAAAACTCCAATAGGAAAAATTTACTAGAAAATATATAAAAAACACACTTTTGTACGCAGCCAAGAAAAAATATATTGAATATAACGCAACATAACATTATGCCTTGTTTCCCCGAAAGGTTGGGCAGAGGTGTACCTATAGTACACCCACAATTCGCCAATTATGTTTAAGTCCCATGTAATAGGAGTAAACCTATTGCCATCAACCGTAAATAATTTTGAACAACTTCAAAAAAATTCAATATGTAAATGTAAAGGGGAACTTACATTTTAGGGTTGCCGCAAAAAGTTGGGAATGAATAGAAAATATAGAATCGTTTGTAAATGTTGACTGTCTGTAGTCGCCAGTGGCGTAACCCTGTTATGTGAAAATATACGGGAGGAGTCTAAGGGACGGGCACGTTTTTGCTACTTTAGCTGAGTTGTTATTAATGAAGTGTGGAGAGTGGTTCCGATTTTATTTTGTTTTTATCTTAAAGAATACATAGGTTTTAGGATACCGACCTAGCGGTAAAACGGAACCTTTATCAGATCACTTCTTTCTGCGACTATCACAGAGATATAGGAGGTAGAGGAGGTATTTTTTCTCTAAGAAAAAAAGAAAAAGATTCCACGGAAAAAAGACGTGACGTGTACCTATATCAGCTTAATATGGTTAATCATCATCATCATCATTTCAGCCGAAAAACGTCCACTGCTGGACATAGGGCTCCGCCAAGCACCGCCACTTTGACCGGTTCTGGTTCGGTTCAGTTCATAATCAATATGGTTATCATGCCGTAAAACAAAATCTAATTTACAGCTCCTAAAATAATACCGACCTACTTTGATAGCTTCGAGAATTTAAGAACGCAGTATTTAAAACCGAATAAACTATCACCCTTTCAACATTATTAATACCTTAAACTGACCTACTTCCTTAAACTTCTGTCCTCTGCTATTCCATATTTACTACCATACACACCATGTTTAGCATACACTACATAAATAAATCATACACAAACTCATAAATACATAACAGTCGAGGTCCCGTCCCAACTTCACCACCGTGTATTCCCACCGGGCTAGACCACAGAGTAATACAGAAGGCCGACTCCATACTATGAGCGAAAACAGACGCACACATAGACACGCTTCACGTACGGCGAGTGCAAGCGTACTCGCGACTAGCATTCCACCGAGATCGCGCGTACAGTCATAACCAAATATGTTCGTCACCTTATGGGCTGTTTCTGTCTGCTCATTGTAAGATAAAATCAGCTTTACCGACGCAACATTATAGATTTTTTGTAATGTCAATACCGCAGAATAACATTCAGCCATCTTTACATATGAGATTGCATTAAAAATGTGACACTGACTGACAAAGGCGGCGCTCGACATAGTCTACAACATAACGCTAAACGCTCGACCAGAGTAAAAGCAGGGTTGGTCGGTAGCGGTCAAGCAGTGAACACGTTTAGAAACTGTCGCGCGTTTTGTATAGTTGTGTCGTGTACCTACAGTGTATGATTCGCCTGTGATTAATTTGTTCGTAAAATTATAATTTGATTTGAACTGCAAACGGTTTTTCTATTGCGCAATAACCAACATTTCCCAAAGTAAGCCCACAGTAGTTAAAATGTGGCTGATGATAACGAGAGACACGTATCTTTTCCGTCATAATATTGCATAAAATGGTCAAGCCATTAAAAATATTTTAGGTTGATGTCTACTGATGGTCAGGATTGGTCAAAGCTGAATGTTACTTTGATCTTTGTTCTCAAGTATTGAAATACAGGGTGGCAAAATTGACACGCAAACTGTAACCATGAATTCAGCACATGATTATATCCCCAGAAATTTTCCGTCGGTTATCAATAAAAAAAAACTGCTTTTTCATAGAAAAGTGCAATACCTACGATCAAAATGAATGGAACAGCAATTTAAAAAAAAAAAAACGGACGAAAAATCTCAACGCAGGGGACAAAATCAGAATTATGTACTGAATCCACGGTAACAGGTTGCGCTTCGAAGTCCCTGCTACCCTGTAAAGTTTACTATGCAATAGTCTGCTCAGTAGCTTCGAAAGGTATTCTTATAAAGGAAAGAATTTGGAAACTGACGAAGATCCAAAAGACTTGACTGAACATGCTCGTCTATTTGTGCGTACACATGTTTTCGCCCGTTGTATGGAGTCTGCCTTCTGTACCCATCTATTCTGTGGCTAGACCTAGTTTCTAAGAGCGAGCCTAGACTGTTTGTGAAGGCTTAGATAAATTATTAGAACCATATTAAAAGGGTTCGCTGGGAGATCGGAATACGTAATATTATATGTATTTGTAATAACTTTTCCTGGGTTTTTGTCATTTAGATCGATGTAAAGTTTGGTTTCTGATCATAAAGCGAGAATTAATCCTGACTAAAAGTTTGTAATAAAAAGGTTTTAATCATTTTAAACTCGTGTCTCGAAAACTAGTAATTCTGTTAAGAATCGACTACAACTTAAACAACTTAGATATGCTTTTGCGGAGGCCTGAAAATATGGAAGTGAAGCCTTTGCTCGTCATACCAATTTGACACTTGCTGTTTCGAGATGGACCTTTCTTCCGAATAATTACCATGACAATTTAATATCAAAGTGTTGTAATTACCAAGAAGGAAAAATAATCGCTCAATACACACATACAAAACACACTACTAACCTGATTGCTAGGTCTGGATTAATAGGGTATTGAAGCTGCTGAAGATTGTAAAAACTATCTTTGCATTGTATAAATTCAATCTCTTAGTATTGTATTGCATAGCACATGTGTGAGCACTATGTATCTACTATAGAGCTACCATTTATTAGGTTCGACTTTCATTGACTTGAATGTGCCCTGGCGGCTGAGAGTATGTCATGCTCACTCAAATGTCTCACTGGTGGTGGCGTGTGTGTTCCTTCAAAATGGTTGAGCTTAATATTGCTGATCCATATGTCATGCTCGTGAACGGTGCCGTCAGTAGGGACTGGTCATCTCTTAGCTGCCACGGTTTTATTTTATTTTTATGTTTTATGTTTTTTATTTCGGACGCTTTTAACGTGCACGTCTTTCTACATCATTCTCACGTGTATAATTTCAACATGAATGATGTAATTTCAACATGTAACCAATTTTTTTGTAATTATAATGTGTTGATTAAAAACAGTGTCCGTGAAATTTCTTGCCCGTTCTGCTCCATAGGTACCTACTACGCTTTAGAATGGGCAACTAGCTTCATCTTTCTGACTGACCGACCTCTTGACAATTCAAAAGTGCCTGTAATTGGTTTATTTGAAATAAATACTTTGCGTTTGAGTTTGAAGGAGTCTGTACACAGCACGGAGAAGTCTCGGCGGTCGCTGCTAGAGACGAAATTTAAAACACTTTCCATATAAACCAAGCGTATCAGTGTTTCCTCGCTCTACGACACTAATGACGCATTGAAACTGACAGCTTTGAATGGCGATCCGTGACAGAAGTATAGAGATATGAGGACCAGGGTGTAAAGTTCACTCATACCTCCATAGAAAAGGGAAGATCCTCGGACCTCCGACAGAAGGGTGTCGTGTCTTATGGGCAACTGCCCGACATTTGATGTCGGGACGTTGTATATAAGCTAGTTGCACGGTAAACTCTGCTTGCGCGATGCAGGATTTTGCGTGACGTCAGTGTGACGCGTAGCGCGCATGTGGCGATGTAGTTGCCGCTACAGAAGTAAGTGCTTAACGCGCTTTCGGTGCCACGAATTTTATTAGTATCTTTTGCCGTCTCTAGACTAGATTCCCTGCTCTATGGGCCTGTAGATAGATCACCCGATGAAACTCATTGCTACTAAAATGTAGAATGCTGATAAGATCAAATACTTTACTCATATAACCACATTTCCTTTACAAAGTCAGTCGGCTTCCAGTCTAACTAGATGCAGCTGAATACCAATATTTTACATAGAGCGACAGCCTGTCTGACCAAGATTATGTCTGGACTTTAAAAGAGACTGTGACCTCTGAGTTTGTTTCGGCCTTTCTTCTCAGAGTAGTCAGATAGGAAACGCCGACCTCATCTAGTTTACAAAATATGACTGACGTGTAAAAGTGTTTGTACAACCCTACTTACAGAAATAAAATCATTTATAATTTATCAACCCAGTTACTGGGTAACACGATCCCCTTGATAAGACTGGTTGTCAGACTTTTCTGGATTCTGTCTACCCGTATCGACTGTCAAAGCTCTACGAATGATTTTTTTTCCTTTAACAAAGTTTCGTCATCATAACATTTTCTCACAAAATTCTCTTTAACATTTACTCATATAGCCGTAGACAAGACAACAAAGTAACCGACGTCGAAGAAACGTTAAATTAATACTCCACATCACTATGCTTTTACTCTAATCTATGGCGTATTAGTAAAAAAGGATTCCCTAGTACAGCGTGTACCAAATATACACACATTTGTGTAATAAATTGGCATAGGGTTGGGAAAAACGGTAAATAAACGTCGATGTTTTGGAGGAATATTTCTTTACGTCTGTAAAAACCAAAGGTTGTTATTTAATTTTGTAAATTACATCTTCTTTGGTATTACCATTTCAGTTAATAAAAATGATGTTAATGTTTGAAGTTTCTAACTCAGGAACGGTTTGTAAAGTAACCCATTGCTATGCTTGAATAATAATTGTTACTCTATCTATATTGTATACAGTATTTTAGTTGATGATGATTTTTATACTACCATAGGATGATAAAAATCCTTTATATTATGCCATAAGGTAGTTATGGTTTTGTTACAAGAAACCCGATGCCTGATAATATAAAACGACTTTGTAACTTAACATTTACATTCGGGGAAAATAGGCAGGATGTTAAATCATGTATAACTTTATTGAACACCTACATACCTCGGTTCTAAAGTGCAGCAGTCGCAAAACAAAAAAAAGCAGTCGTGTTTCCATTCACATTTTATGAGTATAGTTTTCAGAATAAACTGTCTCCAAACCCACAGTTGCACTACTTATGTAAATCCAAAAGCAGGAAACTATTAACAACAAAATTTTTTTTTACGAGCCCTATGTTTACTTTAGCTCAAAAACATTGACTACATGAACACAATCAAAGTATAAAATTTCTTTAAAGAAAACAACACTTTTTTAGATCATTTTCCATGAATCGCTCAATCCACAATATTATTCCGTTTTATGGCTGTCGTATCATAAAGTTTACCAATAAAACATATTGGTGACTTTTACTGTATACTACACTTCTGTCCTGTAGTGTCGCTCGTAACACTTCGGTTTATAGTACTTTAGGTCTTAAAGTTCACGCTACTACCTTTACAGGGTGGGTAAAGGTCTAAGCTATAGACCATCATTCAAATGAATTTAAGATTAAGTATCAGATTGCTAGAAATGACGTAGATAAAAAAATTAAATACGCAGTAAAATTAGAATTAATTCAGGAGGTTTCTTTTGCAAGACATTTTATATTTTAATTTAGTAGGTACCTGTGGTAAGAAGTTTCCAAATTGTATTGTCAACAGTGCAACCCTAGCCTTGATCTTTGCCATAGAGAGAAACACCTACTAAAAGAACCTCCATAATGACCACAATAATTGTAGCTGTTAAATAGGTCACTAAATTTTTTACATTATCACTTCTTTTGACTAATGGTATAGATCACGATAGTATGTTTTGATTAGCTAATAGACACAACAAGGTGTCTACACAAAAACACAATAAAAAATAATATCGATAACTTTTTCCGACAAAACATCGATACTTTCCCCACCTCTACTCAAAGTACCGCGTAGTAAAAATGTTCGAGTTTGGCAGGGAGACGTATGAGCATAATTTTTACATGTACGTCGTCTGATAATATCGCTCTTACATTGTGACTGGTACGGGTAGAAAAAATGGAAGTAACTAATTTTCTTTCTTTTATGGCTCTGTAGAGTTTGGGCTATTTTCTAACCACTCTTTTTTTTTGCCACAAATTCATTTTGAATTTTTTTGGTTTGCAATTTATTCATGTGATTCCAGACGTATTTATATCGCTAAATAAAGGCAGCATATCTGTGTTCCAGTATGGTAAATAAGCCTGATATTAATACCAGCACCCTAATCGAGTAACACACTATCAATCGTAATCTGAATCATTTTGTAGAATATTGCTAATCCATTGCTTCATATGTTCGAAAAATTTGTCTGCCCAACAACGTAGGTAAATGACGCAATGAATGTTGTGGAACTGTCAAAATTAAAGCCATTGCTACTGTTAGTGTGTTACGCAATTAACCCGCTGGGTGAATTTAGAGGCGTATGAGACAATTGAAACAATTTTGTCTAATTCTAACTTTCTATATAATCCTAACTTCCTAACTTCTTAATCTTAATCTTAATCTTAATCTTAACTAATATTATAAATGCGAAAGTAAGTTTGTTTGTTTGTTTGTTACCTTTTCACGCCTAAACCACTGAACCGATCATCCTCAAATTTTGCATATACGTTGTCAAGTGTACAGAAACGGACATAGGGTACCTTTCATCCCGAAAAAAAGTACTGTTCCCGAGGAAAACAACAATAACGTTCTTATGATAATAGATGGCGCCACGTGTCTTTCGAATCATGATTGAATTATATTATTATAGAAACTTTAGTGGTGTGTCAGGAGCTTTTTTATTTAAGTACCTAATTCATTTTGTGAGTGCGGTTTTTCATCCTCCTAACTATAATTCCCCGAACAACTCGAATTGACTGTCAAATTCTAAATTAACGCGAGCGAAGCCGCGGGCAAAAGCTAGTTATTTTATATATTATTAGTAGACCTACGTTTGACTATCATCTCACCTGATGGCAAGCGATGATACCGTCAATAATATTGACAGCCTAGAAGTACCTATTCCATTCACTCTAGACTTGAACAATGAATGATAATGAATGAATGATGAATGAGGCTATTATGAAATAGACGGGCAAGGAGCTTACACTCTTTAGTGGTAAAATAAAAATATATTTCCACTAGGATATTTAACCAATCCTATATTCAAACTCAAACTCAAAGGATTTATTTCAAATAAACCAATTACAGGCACTTTTGAATTGTCAAGGGGTCGGTCAGTCAGAAAGATAAAGATAGTTGCCCATTCCAAAGCGTAGTAGGTACCTATGGAGAAGAACGGGCAAGAAACTACACGGACACTCTTTTAAATCAAAATATGGTTACAAAATATTGGTTACATTTTTCATGTTGAAATTATGCCTGTGAGAACGATGCAGAACGTTAAAAACGTCCGTAATAAAAAGACAAAAACAATTCAAATATTAAATTAAATTAAATAAGCCGTGGCAGCTAAGAGATGACCAGTTCCTACTGACTGCGCCCGTTCACCAACATGACGTATGGATCAGCACCATTTAGCTCAACCATTTTGAAGGGAACTTAATGATCCAACACACACGCCACTACCAGCGAGACATTTGAGTGAGCATGACATACTCTCAGCCGCCAGAGCACATTCAAATCAATGAAAGACGATCCTAGTAAATGGTAGCTTTATAGTAGATACATAGTGCTCACACATGTGCTATGCAATTATACATTCAGGTATTCTAAAGCAAGCAATCCTTAGCAAGCTTCGACGGGTAATTTGACATAGAAGTCGAACACACCAGCTCTCCCTGTGGTTTCCAACCCACGATGAATAGAAACCGCAATGGTGACAATATACTCGTTGCTACAAACTGTGCTACTTCTGCTTCACAGTGTACATAAGGACCATTCAGGGCTTTCGTACTAAAATCCGGACCTACATAATGATTATATATAGGTAAAATGATCCTATGTATTGTTTCTCGTAGGTTTTATTGGAATATAATGTTTGGGAGTGATAAAATAGAATAGAATATATTTATTTGCAAAGAATGTAGGTATTACAAATCGGATGTTTCAATTAATGTTAGAGTCCTTGTAGATTTTGCCTTTAAAGCATGCAAAAATATTATGAGCCTTATAGCTATACAAATATAAAATTAAACAAACGAGGTCTAAATTTAAATACATTTTAATTATAGTAAATTATGGGCATAAAATCAGCTGCAGAATATATTAACATTTATTTAATAGTAATTTTGTAAGATTTTTTTTAAATTTTCTAAATGGTTGGTCTTTAATATTGTTTAGGAATTTTACTATACACAGCAGGTGCCATACGAATTATACTTTTTTTTTAAGTGCTGTCTTATAAGGCACCTATGTACAACAAGTTTGGGTACAAACAGTAAAAAATATGTTATGCTTGGCTTTTTTAGGGTGCGTAGCCAAATGGCAAATACGGAACCCTTATTTTCTCTTGCGGTAGACAATTTCTTCATTTATATCTGTAATTTTTATGGTGTACATAATAAAGAGTATTCTATTATAGTCTAACAATAATCTCGTTTGGAACAAAAATACTGCATCGCTTTAAACATTAACAAAACATCACTCCTTATTCCCCGAAGGGTTAGGCAGAGGTGTACCTATCGTACACCCACATTCCGCCAGTTATGTTTAAGTCTCCTGTAATAGGGGGCGAGCCTATTGCCATCAACCGAGCAGAAATCCAGACACTCCTGAGAAATTCCAGATAGAAAACACTTTGCCCGAAAAGAAAAAACTTTGGAAGCACTTTGAGAAATGACAAAATGTTTGGGAATAATAATAATTCCAGCCTGTACTGTCCCACTGCTGGGCAAAGGCCTCTTATCATACAAAGAAGGCAGGAGCATTGATCACCACGCGTGGTCACGACGAGATTGGGAATGATTTTAGAGATTAATTTTGCTTGATATTCTTCTCCTAGACTGAATAAGGCAGTATTGTTGTATTGATACGGTATATTCGTGCCATATTCCAAAAAATATTCGAATGGATTTGGGCTAAATGATGGCAGCCGCACGTTAAGCTACGCTCACCGCAGTCGGTTCGTGGATGGGTGACCATTCATTACATATAGAGACCCTCCGTGCCTCGGAAAGCACGTTAAGCTGTTGGTCCCGGCTGTCATTCGTAGATCTTTGAAAGTCATTACGGGTAGTCAGAAGCCCAAAACACTGACAACCAGTTTTACTAAGGGTTATCGTGTTACCCATAAACGGGGTTATGGAGGTCAGATAGGCAGTCGCTCCATGTAAAATACTGGTATTCAGCTGCATCCGGTTAGATTGGAAGCCGACTCCAACATAGTTGCGAAGAGGATAGGCAGAATGTTTCGAGTTGATTAAGCATAAAATTACGCCCATATTTCTCGAAGTGGTATTATGATAACCACATTTCGCCAGTTTGTAATACCACAAGCATTGCAGATTAGTTGCGATTTTAGAGATTAAGCAGAAATGTCTCATATGCCTCAAATACACCGGCACCCATCAGCGGACTGACCACGAAGTGCAGCTTATCCTCTCAGTCCTCTTTGTTGCCACGTAGCTGAGAAAGAACCTTTCTCTTCCCTCCTCCTGCTCCCACGAGCACAAACACGTAAATAATTCATATGGGAGACGTCTCTGTTAATGTTTCTCCCTCGGGAATCATCGGATTTCCGAATATAAACGAATGCTAATTTCCATGTCCATGTTCCATGTCCGATGCCTGATAATATAAAACGACTTTGTAACTTAACATTTACATTCGGGGAAAATAGGCAGGATGTTAAAATAAATCATGTATAACTCTATTGAACACCTACATACCTTAGTTCTAAAGTGCAGCAGTCGCAAAACAAAAAAAGCAGTCGTATTTCCATTCACATTTTATGAGTATAGTTTTCAGAATAAACTGTCTCCAAACCCACAGTTGCACAACTTATGTAAATCCAAAAACAGGAAACTATTAACAACAAAAAAAAAATTTACGAGCCCTATGTTTACTTTAGCTCAAAAACATTGACTACATGAACACAACGAAAGTATAAAATTTATTTAAAAACAACACTTTTTTAGATCATTTTCCATGAATCGCTCAATCCACAATATTATTTCGTTTTATGGCTGTCGTATCATAAAGTTTTCCAATAAAACATATTGGTGACTTTTACTGTATACTACACTTCTGTCCTGTAGTGTCGATCGTAACACTTCGGTTTATAGTACTTTAGGTCTTAAAGTTCACGCTACTACCGTTACAGGGTGGGTAAAGGTCTAAACTATAGACCATCATTCAAAAGAATTTTAGATTAAGTATCATATTGCTGGAAATGACGTAGATTAAAAATAGAAATACACGGTAAAATTAGAATTAAGTCTGGAGTTTTCTTTTGCAAGACATTTTATATTTTAATTTAGTAGGTACCTCTGGTAAGAATTTTCCAAATTGCATTGTCAACAGTAACCCTAGCCTTGATGACCTTTGCCAAAGAGAGAAACCTACCTACCTACCTACCTACTAAAAGAAAATCCATAATGACCACAATAATTGTAGCTATTAAATAGGTCACTAAAATTTTTACATTATCACTTCTTTTGACTAATGGTATAGATCACGATAGTATGTTTTGATTAGCTAATAGACACAACAAGGTGTCTACACAAAACACAATAAAAAATAATATCGATAACTTTTTCCGACAAAACATCGATACTTTCCCCACCTCTACTCAAAGTACCGCGTAGTAAAAATGTTCGAGTTTGGCAGGGAGACGTATGAGCATAATTTTTACATGTACGTCGTCTGATAATATCGCTCTTACATTGTGACTGGTACGGGTAGAAAAAATGGAAGTAACTAATTTTCTTTCTTTTATGGCTCTGTAGAGTTTGGGCTATTTTCTAACCACTCTTTTTTTTTGCCACAAATTCATTTTGAATTTTTTTGGTTTGCAATTTATTCATGTGATTCCAGACGTATTTATATCGCTAAATAAAGGCAGCATATCTGTGTTCCAGTATGGTAAATAAGCCTGATATTAATACCAGCACCCTAATCGAGTAACACACTATCAATCGTAATCTGAATCATTTTGTAGAATATTGCTAATCCATTGCTTCATATGTTCGAAAAATTTGTCTGCCCAACAACGTAGGTAAATGACGCAATGAATGTTGTGGAACTGTCAAAATTAAAGCCATTGCTACTGTTAGTGTGTTACGCAATTAACCCGCTGGGTGAAGTTAGAGGCGTATGAGACAATTGATACAATTTTGTCTAATTCTAACTTTCTATATAATCCTAACTTCCTAACTTCTTAATCTTAATCTTAATCTTAATCTTAACTAATATTATAAATGCGAAAGTAAGTTTGTTTGTTTGTTTGTTACCTTTTCACGCCTAAACCACTGAACCGATCATCCTCAAATTTTGCATATACGTTGTCAAGTGTACAGAAACGGACATAGGGTACCTTTCATCCCGAAAAAAAGTACTGTTCCCGAGGAAAACAACAATAACGTTCTTATGATAATAGATGGCGCCACGTGTCTTTCGAATCATGATTGAATTATATTATTATAGAAACTTTAGTGGTGTGTCAGGAGCTTTTTTATTTAAGTACCTAATTCATTTTGTGAGTGCGGTTTTTCATCCTCCTAACTATAATTCCCCGAACAACTCGAATTGACTGTCAAATTCTAAATTAACGCGAGCGAAGCCGCGGGCAAAAGCTAGTTATTTTATATATTATTAGTAGACCTACGTTTGACTATCATCTCACCTGATGGCAAGCGATGATACCGTCAATAATATTGACAGCCTAGAAGTACCTATTCCATTCACTCTAGACTTGAACAATGAATGATAATGAATGAATGATGAATGAGGCTATTATGAAATAGACGGGCAAGGAGCTTACACTCTTTAGTGGTAAAATAAAAATATATTTCCACTAGGATATTTAACCAATCCTATATTCAAACTCAAACTCAAAGGATTTATTTCAAATAAACCAATTACAGGCACTTTTGAATTGTCAAGGGGTCGGTCAGTCAGAAAGATAAAGATAGTTGCCCATTCCAAAGCGTAGTAGGTACCTATGGAGAAGAACGGGCAAGAAACTACACGGACACTCTTTTAAATCAAAATATGGTTACAAAATATTGGTTACATTTTTCATGTTGAAATTATGCCTGTGAGAACGATGCAGAACGTTAAAAACGTCCGTAATAAAAAGACAAAAACAATTCAAATATTAAATTAAATTAAATAAGCCGTGGCAGCTAAGAGATGACCAGTTCCTACTGACTGCGCCCGTTCACCAACATGACGTATGGATCAGCACCATTTAGCTCAACCATTTTGAAGGGAACTTAATGATCCAACACACACGCCACTACCAGCGAGACATTTGAGTGAGCATGACATACTCTCAGCCGCCAGAGCACATTCAAATCAATGAAAGACGATCCTAGTAAATGGTAGCTTTATAGTAGATACATAGTGCTCACACATGTGCTATGCAATTATACATTCAGGTATTCTAAAGCAAGCAATCCTTAGCAAGCTTCGACGGGTAATTTGACATAGAAGTCGAACACACCAGCTCTCCCTGTGGTTTCCAACCCACGATGAATAGAAACCGCAATGGTGACAATATACTCGTTGCTACAAACTGTGCTACTTCTGCTTCACAGTGTACATAAGGACCATTCAGGGCTTTCGTACTAAAATCCGGACCTACATAATGATTCTATATAGGTAAAATGATCCTATGTATTGTTTCTCGTAGGTTTTATTGGAATATAATGTTTGGGAGTGATAAAATAGAATAGAATATATTTATTTGCAAAGAATGTAGGTATTACAAATCGGATGTTTCAATTAATGTTAGAGTCCTTGTAGATTTTGCCTTTAAAGCATGCAAAAATATTATGAGCCTTATAGCTATACAAATATAAAATTAAACAAACGAGGTCTAAATTTAAATACATTTTAATTATAGTAAATTATGGGCATAAAATCAGCTGCAGAATATATTAACATTTATTTAATAGTAATTTTGTAAGATTTTTTTTAAATTTTCTAAATGGTTGGTCTTTAATATTGTTTAGGAATTTTACTATACACAGCAGGTGCCATACGAATTATACTTTTTTTTTAAGTGCTGTCTTATAAGGCACCTATGTACAACAAGTTTGGGTACAAACAGTAAAAAATATGTTATGCTTGGCTTTTTTAGGGTGCGTAGCCAAATGGCAAATACGGAACCCTTATTTTCTCTTGCGGTAGACAATTTCTTCATTTATATCTGTAATTTTTATGGTGTACATAATAAAGAGTATTCTATTATAGTCTAACAATAATCTCGTTTGGAACAAAAATACTGCATCGCTTTAAACATTAACAAAACATCACTCCTTATTCCCCGAAGGGTTAGGCAGAGGTGTACCTATCGTACACCCACATTCCGCCAGTTATGTTTAAGTCTCCTGTAATAGGGGGCGAGCCTATTGCCATCAACCGAGCAGAAATCCAGACACTCCTGAGAAATTCCAGATAGAAAACACTTTGCCCGAAAAGAAAAAACTTTGGAAGCACTTTGAGAAATGACAAAATGTTTGGGAATAATAATAATTCCAGCCTGTACTGTCCCACTGCTGGGCAAAGGCCTCTTATCATACAAAGAAGGCAGGAGCATTGATCACCACGCGTGGTCACGACGAGATTGGGAATGATTTTAGAGATTAATTTTGCTTGATATTCTTCTCCTAGACTGAATAAGGCAGTATTGTTGTATTGATACGGTATATTCGTGCCATATTCCAAAAAATATTCGAATGGATTTGGGCTAAATGATGGCAGCCGCACGTTAAGCTACGCTCACCGCAGTCGGTTCGTGGATGGGTGACCATTCATTACATATAGAGACCCTCCGTGCCTCGGAAAGCACGTTAAGCTGTTGGTCCCGGCTGTCATTCGTAGATCTTTGAAAGTCATTACGGGTAGTCAGAAGCCCAAAACACTGACAACCAGTTTTACTAAGGGTTATCGTGTTACCCATAAACGGGGTTATGGAGGTCAGATAGGCAGTCGCTCCATGTAAAATACTGGTATTCAGCTGCATCCGGTTAGATTGGAAGCCGACTCCAACATAGTTGCGAAGAGGATAGGCAGAATGTTTCGAGTTGATTAAGCATAAAATTACGCCCATATTTCTCGAAGTGGTATTATGATAACCACATTTCGCCAGTTTGTAATACCACAGGCATTGCAGATCAGTTCTAATTTTAGAGATTAAGCTGAAATGTCTCATATGCCTCTAATACCCCAGCACCCATCAGCGGACTGACCACGAAGTGCAGCTTATCCTCTCAGTCCTCTTTGTTGCCACGTAGCTGAGAAAGAACCTTTCTCTTCCCTCCTCCTGCTCCCACGAGCACAAACACGTAAATAATTCATATGGGAGACGTCTCTGTTAATGTTTCTCCCTCGGGAATCATCGGATTTCCGAATACAAACGAATGCTAATTTCCATGTCCATGTTCCATGTCCGATGCCTGATAATATAAAACGACTTTGTAACTTAACATTTACATTCGGGGAAAATAGGCAGGATGTTAAAATAAATCATGTATAACTCTATTGAACACCTACATACCTTAGTTCTAAAGTGCAGCAGTCGCAAAACAAAAAAAGCAGTCGTATTTCCATTCACATTTTATGAGTATAGTTTTCAGAATAAACTGTCTCCAAACCCACAGTTGCACAACTTATGTAAATCCAAAAACAGGAAACTATTAACAACAAAAAAAAAATTTACGAGCCCTATGTTTACTTTAGCTCAAAAACATTGACTACATGAACACAACGAAAGTATAAAATTTATTTAAAAACAACACTTTTTTAGATCATTTTCCATGAATCGCTCAATCCACAATATTATTTCGTTTTATGGCTGTCGTATCATAAAGTTTTCCAATAAAACATATTGGTGACTTTTACTGTATACTACACTTCTGTCCTGTAGTGTCGCTCGTAACACTTCGGTTTATAGTACTTTAGGTCTTAAAGTTCACGCTACTACCTTTACAGGGTGGGTAAAGGTCTAAACTATAGACCATCATTCAAATGAATTTTAGATTAAGTATCATATTGCTGGAAATGACGTAGATTAAAAATAGAAAAGAAATACACAGTAAAATTAGAATTAAGTCTGGAGTTTTCTTTTGCAAGACATTTTATATTTTAATTTAGTAGGTACCTCTGGTAAGAATTTTCCAAATTACATTGTCAACAGTAACCCTAGCTTTGATGACCTTTGCCAAAAAGAGAAACCTACCTACCTACCAACCTACTAAAAGAAAATCCATAATGACCACAATAATTGTAGCTGTTAAATAGGTCACTAAAATTTTTACATTATCACTTCTTTTGACTAATGGTATAGATCACGATAGTATGTTTTGATTAGCTAATAGACACAACAAGGTGTCTACACAAAAACACAATAAAAAATAATATCGATAACTTTTTCCGACAAAACATCGATACTTTCCCCACCTCTACTCAAAGTACCGCGTAGTAAAAATGTTCGAGTTTGGCAGGGAGACGTATGAGCATAATTTTTACATGTACGTCGTCTGATAATATCGCTCTTACATTGTGACTGGTACGGGTAGAAAAAATGGAAGTAACTAATTTTCTTTCTTTTATGGCTCTGTAGAGTTTGGGCTATTTTCTAACCACTCTTTTTTTTGCCACAAATTCATTTTGAATTTTTTTAGTTTGCAATTTATTCATGTGATTCCAGACGTATTTATATCGCTAAATAAAGGCAGCATATCTGTGTTCCAGTATGGTAAATAAGCCTGATATTAATACCAGCACCCTAATCGAGTAACACACTATCAATCGTAATCTGAATCATTTTGTAGAATATTGCTAATCCATTGCTTCATATGTTGGAAAAATTTGTCTGCCCAACAACGTAGGTAAATGACGCAATGAATGTTGTTGAACTGTCAAAATTAAAGCCATTGCTACTGTTAGTGTTTTACGCAATTATCCCGCTGGGTGAAATTAGAGGCGTATGAGACATTAGAAACAATTTTGTCTAATCCTAACTTTATATATAATCCTAACTTCCTAATCCTAACTTCCTAATCCTAACTTCCTAACTTCCTAACTAATCCTAACTAATATTATAAATGCGAAAGTAAGTTTGTTTGTTTGTTTGTTACCTTTTCACGCCTAAACCACTGAACCGATCATCCTCAAATTTTGCATATACGTTGTCAGGTGTACAGAAACGGACATAGGGTACCTTTCATCCCGAAAAAAAATACTGTTCCCGAGGAAAACAACTCAAACTCAAACTCAAAAACTCAAAGCATTTATTTCAATTAAACCATTTACAGGCACTTTTGAATTGTCAAAGAGTCGGTCAGTTAGTCAGAAAGTTGAAGCTAGAAGCAACATTAACGTTCTTATGATAATAGATGGCGCCACGTGTCTTTCGAATCATGATTGAATTATATTATTATAGAAACTTTAGTGGTGTGTTAAAAGCTTTTTATTTTTTATGTAAGTACCTAATTCATTTTGTGAGTCTAGAGTGTCAATAGACCGGTTTTTCATCCTCCTAACTATAATTCCCCGAACAACCCGAATTGACTGTCAAATTCTAAATTAACGTGAGCGAAGCCGCGGGCAAAAGCTAGTTATTTTATATATTGTTAGTAGACCTACGTTTGACTATCATCTCACCTGATGGCAAGCGATGATACCGTCAATAATGTTGACAGCCTAGAAGTACCTATTCCATTCACTCTAGACTTGAACAATGAATGATAATGAATGAATGATGAATGAGGCTATTATGAAATAGACGAGCAAGGAGCTTACACTCTTTAGTGGTACGTAAAATAAAAATATATTTCCACTAGGATATTTAACCAATCCTATATTCAAACTCAAACTCAAAGCATTTATTTCAAATAAACCAATTACAGGCACTTTTGAATTGTCAAGGGGTCGGTCAGTCAGAAAGATAAAGATAGTTGCCCATTCCAAAGCGTAGTAGGTACCTATGGAGAAGAACGGAAAAGAAACTACACGGACACTCTTTTAAATCAAAATATGGTTACAAAATATTGGTTACATTTTTCATGTTGAAATTATGCCTGTGAGAACGATGCAGAACGTTAAAAACGTCCGTAATAAAAAGACAAAAACAATTCAAATATTAAATTAAATTAAATAAGCCGTGGCAGCTAAGAGACGACCAGTTCCTACTGACGGCGCCCGTTCACCAACATGACGTGTGGATCAGCACCATTCAGCTCAACCATTTTGAAGGGAACTTAATGATCCAACACACACGCCACTACCAGCGAGACATTTGAGTGAGCATGACATACTCTCAGCCGCCAGAGCACATTCAAATCAATGAAAGACGATCCTAGTAAATGGTAGCTTTATAGTAGATACATAGTGCTCACACATGTGCTATGCAATTATACATTCAGGTATTCTAAAGCAAGCAATCCTTAGCAAGCTTCGACGGGTAATTTGACATAGAAGTCGAACACACCAGCTCTCCCTGTGGTTTCCAACCCACGATGAATTGAAACCGCAATGGTGACAATATACTCGTTGCTACAAACTGTGCTACTTCTGCTTCACAGTGTACATAAGGACCATTCAGGGCTTTCGTACAAAAATCCGGACCTACATAATGATTATATATAGGTAAAATTGTCCTATGTATTGTTTCTCGTAGGTTTTATTGGAATATAATGTTTGGGAGTGATAGAATATAATAGAATATATTTATTTGCAAAGAATGTAGGTATTACAAATCGGATGTTTCAATTAATGTTAGAGTCCTTGTAGATTCTGCCTTTAAAGCATGCAAAAATATTATGAGCCTTATAGCTATACAAATATAAAATTAAACAAACGAGGTCTAAATTTAAATACATTTTAATTATAGTATTTTATCGGCATAAAATCAGCTGCAGAATATATTAACATTTATTTAATAGTAATTTTGTAAGATTTTTTTTAAATATTCTAAATGGTTGGTCTTTAATATTGTTTAGGAATTTTACTATACACAGCAGGTGCCATACGAATTATACTTTTTTTTTTAAGTGCTGTCTTATAAGGCACCTGTGTACAACAAGTTTGGGTAAAAACAGTAGAAAATATGTTATGCTTGGCTTTTTTAGGGTGCGTAGCCAAATGGCAAATACGGAACCCTTATTTTCTCTTGCGGTAGACAATTTCTACATTTATATCTGTAATTTTTATGGTGTACATAATAAAGAGTATTCTATTATAGTCTAACAATAATCTCGTTTGGAACAAAAATACTGCATCGCTTTAAACATTAACAAAACATCACGCCTGTATTTCCCGAAGGGTTAGGCAGAGGTGTACCTATAGTACACCCACATTCCACCAGTTATGTTTAAGTCTCCTGTAATAGGGGGCGAGCCTATTGCCATCAACCGAGCAGAAATCCAGACACGCCTGAGAAATTCCAGATAGAAAACACTTTGCCCGAAAAGAAAAAACTTTGGAAGCACTTTGAGAAATGATAAAATGTTTGTGAATAATAATAATTCCAGCCTGTACTGTCCCACTGCAGGGCAAAGGCCTCTTATCATACAAAGAAGGCACGAGCATTGATCACCACGCTTGCTCAAGACGAGATTGGGAATGATTTTAGAGATTAATTTTGCTTGATGTTCTTCTTTTAGACTGATAAGGCAGTATTATCGTATTGATACGGTATATTCGTGCCATATTACAAAAATATTCGAACGAATTTGGGCTAAATGATGGCAGCCGCACGTTAAGCTACGCTCACCGCAGTCGGTTCGTGGATGGGTGACCATTTATTACATATCGAGACCCCTCCGTGTCTCGGAAAGAACGTTAAGCTGTTGGTCCCGGCTGTCATTCGTAGATCTTTGAAAGTCATTACGGGTATTCAGAAGCCCAAAACTCTGACAACCAGTTTTACTAAGGGTTATCGTGTTACCCAGTAACTGGGTTATGGAGGTCAGATAGGCAGTCGCTCCATGTAAAATACTGTTATTCAGCTGCATCCGGTTAGATTGGAAGCCGACGCCAACATAGTTGCGAAGAGGATAGGCAGAATGATTCGAGTTGATTAAGTATAAAATTACGCCCATATTTCTCGAAGTGGTATTATGATAACCACATTTCGCCAGTTTTGTAATACCACAGGCATTGCAGATTAGTTGCGATTTTAGAGATTAAGCAGAAATGTCTCATATGCCTCAAATACACCGGCACCCATCAGCGGACTGACCACGAAATGCAGCTTAACCTCTCAGTCCTCTTTGTTGCCATGTAGTTGAGAAAGAACCCTTCTCTTCCCTCCTCCTGCTCCCATGAGCACAAACACGTAAATAATTCATATGGGAGACGTCTCTGTTAATGTTTGTCCCTCGGGAATCATCGGATTTCCGAATACAAACGAATGCTAATTTCCATGTCCATCAATTATTACATTTATCGTGTATATTAATTTGAATTCAGAATTAAGTACTTTATTGTTGTATTAATCAAAACAAAACAACAATAGAAGTACTTAATTCTGAATTCAAATTAATATACACGATAAATGTAATAATTGATGGACATGGAAATTTGCATTCGTTTGTATTCGGAAATCCGATGATTCCCGAGGAACATTAAAAAAACAGTAGTACTGAACGTAAGTATTGTTCGTCGTATATGGAATACATTGTACGTGTCATATCTTTATTTTACAACCGAACAATAAAAATAAATTGCAAAAAGTATCTACTTATGTACTTGCCAAATAATTCAAACTAAAAACTCAAAGCATTTGTTTCAAATAAACCAATAACAGGCACTTTTGTACTGTCAAGGGGTCGGTCAGCCAGAACGATGAACCAAGTTGTCTATTCCAAAGCGTAGTACCTAGTTACCTATGGAGAAGAACGGTCAAGAAACTCCATGGACATTCTTTTATATAAAAATATGGTTACAAAATATTGGTTACATTTTTCATGTTGAAATTATGCATTTGAGAACGACGCAGAACCTTAAAAGCATCCGCAATAAAAAAAAAAACAAATATTAAATTAAATTAAAATAAGCTGTGGCAGTTAAGAGATGACCAGTCCCTACTGACGGCGCCCGTTCACGAACATGACGAAGGAAGTTTGGTATGCTTTGAAGAAATATTGATTTTGTCAAGGCTGGTGGATGGTATATAAAAGATGAGGCCACAGACTAGCTATAGGGAGGTGGAGGGTGGAAAAGATGATGAAAAGGTCACATACTTTCTCTTTTCCACCAGGAAATATAACCATTCTACTGCCCTTATTCCAATTTATTTGGAGTCGGCGGAATATATCTTTTTCTTCCTCACTTCTCTATCAGTCGCCATCTCGGTAGTCACCCCCTTTCTAGCCATATCATCTGTCACACAGTCCACCCATAGTTTCTTTGGTGTTCCGATTCCATAAAGATTTGAGTATGAATGTGGCTCAAGAAAAGTTCGTACTCAAATTTTTCCTCCCAAGGAAACAATCATGTCATGTCGTGACAATCATGTAAGTATACTTTTTTTTTTAATTTTCGTTTGCTGCACTGGTCTGACGTCATCACGTCAACGCCGGCTATCGCTGAAAACCAGTGCTGGAGCTCTGTCTCGCATAGTATCGTAGCAATATGCTGAGCGATTGCCGTTTTGCGTGGATGTGACGCATATTTTTCGTGTTGTGTGTTTTTTCTTTGCGTCATGTTTACCGCAAATAAACGTATTCTCGTTTTTCAACCATGTTGGGGTTAGCGTCCGGTCTAACCGGATGCAGCTGAATAGTGAATACCATTATTTTACATGAAGTGACTGACTATCTGGGCCCTATCCCACAAAACTTTACAAGTCTACAATTCTAGTTTAAAAATATTAAACTATAGAAATTGTTGAGTAACACAGAAATTACAAATATGTAAATTGTAGATTTTTCACTACCATTTACATAATTATTTGTATGGTTTTGCCGTTATAATGATGTGGCTTAGAGATTTTTGGTAAAAACACTTGTAAAATTTACCATACTTATTTACCAGTATTTTACATGGAGCGACTGCCTATCTAACCTCCACAATCCAGTTACTGAGTAATACGGTACCCCTTGTTAAGACTGGTTGTCAGACTTTCGGGCTTCTGACGACCCGTATCGACTGTCAAAGATCCACGAAAGACAGTCCGATAATATTGTTTCCTAAATTATTTCCTAGTTCTTTTTATACAATATGCTAACGTCTATGGTTATGATTACTGAATCAATTGCCACAATCGAAGCCTTAATCGAAAACACACAATGCTGACTGTACGAAATTGCACCCATCCCAACTTTCCTGTCACATATTAAATGCTTTTCTTTGTAACAGTTTGTCCGACAAAGTTAAAATTTGGCATAGTTTCACAAAGTTGCAGACGTCACATATAAGGAAGTTTTATTTTGGGCAAAACTTACGAGCGACGAAAACTAGAAGTAGAAGTTGACTAGGGAATACGTTTACCTACTGATGTAAGAACTGGTAAATGAGAGTAACACCCGGTTTCTGAATTGAGAATTTGAAGTTGAGAACTTGTCAAACCCTACTTTAGCATTACTTAAGGTGATTCCTTCAATGTAGCCCCCAAAATTTCAAAAATTCTTACGGTTTTTGCAAATAAATTTTGAATTTCGCGAGCTTTCACCTTAAGTAATGATTAAGTAGAGTTTGAAGAGTTGTCAACTTCAAATTCTCAATTCGGAAACCGGGTGTAAATCATATCTATTTGACAAATAGGTACATTCACGAGCATAAATATATAACTACTAGCTGCGCCCCGCGGTTTCACCCGCAGAAATCTCGATCCCGTGGGAATATCGGGATAAAAAGTATCCTATGTCCTAATCCAGGTCATAGTCTACCCATGTGCCAAATTTTATCCAAATCCGTTCAGCCGTTTTAGCGTGATTGAGTAACAAACATCCACACTTTCACATTTATAATATTATATATATATATATATATAGTAGGATAGTAGGATTATATATTATATTATATATATTATTACATAGTAGGAAGTAGGATTAACGGCTCGGTAATAATATCTGATTCCATGAATTATTCATTAATATATGATGGCAAATATATGTTATAATTTGTGGAAGTCCTATACAAGTAGCAGCACAAATATGTGACGTCGAAGGTACCCCAAACCTATCTGGCGAGACAAGAGACGCCAAAATATCGGACGCTCCATCGAGTTCAAGCATGTGTCAATGCAATATTAAAGGACATGCCTTAGAACAAGAGTCACCAAATGGCGGACCGCGGTCCGCATCCGGACCGCCGAACTATTTTGTGCGGACCTTAAGTAAATAGTATAATTTATAACTCTAAAAATATTAAAATACAAAATTTAAGTTTCAGCTTGTACCAACTTTACGCCAATATTAATTACTTTATTCTTTTTGTTCATTACATAATATTTGTTTATTAATTAATACAAAATGTTTCTTTTCGTTTTATTTCTTAATTGATTTTTTTCATCTTGGTTGCTAGTAATAGTCTACCAAACGGACCGCGACAGTCATATTATTTTTTTAAACGGACCCCCAGTGAAACTAATTGATGATCCCTGACTTAGGACATAAATATCTGCCTACTCAGTTAAATTCTGAAAAATGTGATACCACGTTGTGATCGAAAACATCTGACATCATTTTAGCATTTCGATATTGGGTTTCATAACGTAAGCGAATTTTGAATTGGAAAAATTCATACTGCATGTTCTGAAATCGCCAACACACAGTGAGTAAGCTTCACAAATACTTGTTCCTTTCCTGTATAACAGACCATTATGGCACAATTACACCCTAATATTAATTTGTTTAAAACGGTTATAAGTACAACCCTTTATAATCTCCACTTATAATCCCCTAAACCCTTTTCTTTTCGTCTCTCTCTTCCCATTGGTTGCTCGAAAGCGGCCTAACGAAACGGCTTTTCAATTAGGGTCCACAAACGGATGGTAAAGGATAATATTTAAATAATAAATAACCCAGCAGGATCACCAACCGGTGTTTGTACAGAAAATTGGTTTTTGAAAAACCCCTTATTTTGAAATTACAGTGGCTGGATATGGCTTACGTCGGGTTGTAAAAAACAAAATTAAAAAGTCGAATTTATCGACTTTTTAATTTTGTTTGTATTTATAAACGTACATTACGCCTTTTTGTGAAGTAGGTAATGTACATTTCAGTGTTATTTTAGAGCGTCGCTTTATTCTTTCATCGGACATACATGGTCCAAATTTTGAACAAAAAAAACTAAACACACATGTATTATACTTTCTGAATTATGCTGCTATAAGTAAGAATCGAACGCCGAACAACAAGTTTAGCAATACCGTTTGCATCTTCCATTATAGGCACTAATGCCAACAGTTGATGTACGAACATCACACCCCGCGCTTGCCATTCTAACATTATTACCACTTTACCTAAAACAACTTAAAACCACACCCAACTTTACAATTTCGTAAACAAATGAAACAGAAAACCTACTGTACCAACAGTACCTTGACTAAAATAGTTCACTAGTTCACAAGCCATGACGTCAGAGGTAGCAAAAGGGGTGAAACGGGGTGAAAAGGGGGTGGTCGTAGTATAAATTTCCGGGACAGTACTTTCAGCGGGCAAGACTTTAATGCCCATCAAGCTAGAAGGCGTAAGTTGAGCCCTAGATTGCTCTAGATGGCTTTAATAAATACAGTTTTGGAAGAGGTTTTGCCCATTTTATGGTAAAATATTAGAGAAGTTCTACGTGTTGGGGGGTAACAACAGATGCTGTTTTTGAATAGTGTTAAGTGTTTATAGGCAAGGTGACCCAATTTCCCCTTAGTTGTTTTCTGCAGTTCTAGAGAACGATTGGTCACATCTGGGTCTCAATATAGATGGAGAAAAATTAAACCACCTCATATTCGCGGACGACATAATCTATTTGAGGAAAATCCAAATAGCCTGGAAGTTATGATCCAAGCATTATGTGAAGAAAGTGGCAAAGTTGGATTAACAATTAATACAACAAAAACAAAACTAATTAAAAATAATAACAATAAAAGTGGGTGTCCACACACTAGAGTATTTAGATGAATATACATATCTAGGTCAGCTCATATCTCCTAAAAACATGTACGAAAAAAATACTGATCATTGAAAGAGGTCATGAAATCCTAAGATCTAGGCATTACCCTAAAAAGAAAAGTTTTCAACACCTGCATCATACCGTATATAAAAATATATGGATCGAAGTACGACAGGAACAAGTAAAATGGACCGATAAAGAAAGTAACATCTCAGAGATAAAACAAAAGCAACAGACATCTTTACCAGAAGAAGTGCACTGGACACATGATGAGAGCAAAACAGGAAAAATGGTGTAAATTAATAGCTGATTGGTATCCTAGAAATGGTAAACGGAAAAAAGGAAAACAACAAAGGAGATTGGAGGACGAGATAAAACTTACAGCGGGCTCTAACTGGAGGAGAGTGGGTCATGATAGAATTCATGAAAACAGCTAGAGGAGGCCTTTGCTACGAGGCATGCTGAATTCAGAAACATACTTTAATAGCATACAACAGAGTAAAAACAATTCAGAATAAAGAGGCTTACAAATAAATACATAAAGTGTTTTTAATTATAAGAAAGTTTGTCCCGCAAGGAGATGCTTAAATATTGATCTAAATAGATGTTAATTAACCATGCACGTTTATCGACAGGTGTAAATTTGGACCCTGTCAGTCAAAATAAGACAGTTTAAAAACATTTTATTTTTGTTGGTGGTGGTGTTTAGTTGGTTTTTGGGTGGCGTCTCTGAGTGTAGAAATTGTGACTGCATGGTTGTATTGGGTTCCCACCTGTAAAAATAAATGTAAAAGGTAATAGTAAATAAAAAAATAAAGCTATAGGCTCGCTTCCAATTATTATATACTTATAACTTAAAGATAAATTGCAAAATATGAGTGTATAAACATTTCTGTCTACCTCTTGAGGGAATATTGCCGTGATATTATGTTATGGAGATGAAAGTAAGCTGATGGTCACCAGTACGCCGATCGAGCAACTCTGATTAAACAACTTTGATTTAATTTTACACAGTCGTTAAAAAATAAAACACGTGTGGCACTCGGGAACAGCCGCGGTAAAGCTATTGCATAGCATTTTTTATCAACTTATGCAATTATAATTTTTATTTATTTTTTATTTATGCAGTATTTTTTTTTCTTTGATATTAATTCAATTACAGTCGTACCTTATACATACACGTTAAGCGAACGCTCGGCCGAGCTACATGGTAGGCGGAGTGGGGGGTGTTAGGTTTTATTTTCGTTACGGAATTTCTTGATTCGGTCGCCGCGCTCAAAGCCCGCGATAAAAGCTATGCAATAGCTTAAAAATTGTTTGGTCTCGTCTAGCAAAACCTATACCAAACCAAAAGTGCAAAAAATTATAAATCGTTCGACGTTTGGCGTTTATCATTTAATCGTTTTACAAACACGTAGGTAATGAACGTGGCCATTGAATTTTATCGTAATTTATGAGGGTACCCAATAAAAGTTACATAAAATATGACGCGGAATGTTGGGCTTATCTGTAGTTATTGTTTAACAACATTTATTCAAATCATATCGTTATGTTAGTTTATCCATAAGTTAAAAACTAATTCTGAACGAAAACCAAATTGAGGGAAAATTAACTGAAATCTCCATCAGAGCAAGAGTGGTGATGGTGTGGTGGTGGTGGTGGTGGTGGTGGTGGTGGTGGTGGTGGTGCTCATACCTTCTGAATAAAGAGTCCTTGCAAAAAGAAACACAAATTACTGTTGATTATTTAGTTAAAATTACATACTTCAAGTTCTGAAGATAAAATAAAAAACCGGCCAAGTGCGAGTCGGACTGGCGCACGAAGGGTTCCGTACCATTAACTACAAAAACGGCAAAAACATCGCGTTTGTTGTATGGGAGCCCCCTTATATATTTATTTTATTATGTTTTTAGTATTTGTTGTTATAGCGGCAACAGAAATACATAATTTGTGAAAATTTCAACTGTCTAGCTATCGCGGTTCTTGAGATACAGCCTGGTGACAGACAGACGGACGGACAGACCGCGAAGCCTTAGTAATAGGGTCCCGTTTTTACCCTTTGGGTACGGAACCCTATAAATGGTAAATAGTAATAAATAGAATTTCCATAACATTAAACAAGATTAAATTTACTCGTATGATATTAGCTTATCATTTAATTTGCGTAAAATGTTGCATGTCAGTATTTAAACATTGTGGCCAATACTTTGTTTAACAATTATATTTATTAAATTAAATAATGGTTGCTGGTTAATGCCCAAATGCATTATTATTTGTGGTTCGACAATAAACCTGCGGGGTAATTGCGTAACACACTCACAATGGCAATGCCTTACTGTTTGACAGTTCAACATCATTCATTGCGTTATTTACGTTATTGAGCGGGCCAATTTTTCAAACACAATGAATCAATGGTTTAGGAATAATTTTCAAAATCCTTCGGATTGTGATAAAAAGTGTGTTACGCAGTTGGGGTGCGGATCTTATGCAGTATCCGGTCGGAGGTACCTACATCGAGTTTTAGAAAAAGTTCGGGTTTGTAAAGATAAGAGGGGGGTTGTTATAAGTATCGAAGCCGTGTGCCTGAGGGGGTTTCCCATCGACAAAAATTAAAAACTTCCATACAAACTTTCATCTCTTAGTTAACCCCATTAGGGGATGAACATATGAAAATCCTTCCTTAGTGCTCACCTATATTATATAGGGAACTCTTGTGCGAAATTTCATGATTCTACAATCATTGGTTTAGACTCTGGTTTGTCTGTCAATTAATTAATGAATTTAAGATGTTAATTAAGTAAATCGATCAAAATTACGGGCTTCTATACAAACTTTCATCCCCTTTTTAACCGAATAAGGGGATGAATTTAAAACAAAATCTTTTCTTAGTGCTCACGTTCGTTAAGAAAAGATGAGTGGTCTGTCAGTGAGTGAATGAATCAAAGACGCCAGAAAAAAACCCTTAGATATTGTATATCAAATAAAATCTCTACCTTACAAGGAACCAATCCTGATGATAAGTGTGTATCCTGAAACGAATCCGAAAATCTACCGATTTGCTGGAAACGTACACGGAAAACGGAATCCGAAATCAGCTGTTTATACCCTCCATTTTTATGCGCATTTATTTTGAGAGCGTATACATCAACACTGTACGATTTAGATGGGTTAGCGAAAAATAAAATCGCTTTATATTTTTGCTGTTATAAAACATGCATCAGAAAGGTGTGGTCGAATCTAAGGGTACCAACCATCAAACTGAGTAGGTTTCTCCATGGAACCCACATCGTAATCGCAAAAAAATAATCAGCCGTCCATACATTTGGGTCGAGTAGGTATTGAAGTTTTGTATGGGACAGTGTGAGTACTATGTACCTACTATAAAGCTACCATTTACTAGGTTTGTCTTTCATTGACTTGAATGTGCCCTGGCGGCTGAGAGTATGTCATGCTCACTCAAATGTCTCACTGGTAGTAGCGTGTGTGTTGGATCATCAAGTTCCTTTAAAAATGGTTGAGCTAAATGCTGCTGATCCATACGTCATGTTCGTGAACGGGTGCCGTCAGTAGGGACTGGTCATCTCTTAGCTGCCACGGCTTATTTTAATTTAATTTAATATTTGAATCGTTTTTGTATCTTTATTACGGACGCTTTTAACGTTCTGCATCGTTCTCAAATGCATAATTTCAACATGAATGATGTAACCAATATTTTGTAACTATATTTTGATTTAAAAGAGTGTCCATGGAGTTTCTTGCCCGTTCTTCTCCATAGGTACCTACTACGCTTTGGAATGGGCAACTAGCTTCATCTTTCTGGCTGACCGACCCCTTGACAAATCAAAAGTGCCTGTAATTGGTTTATTTGAAATAAATGCTTTGAGTTTGAGTTGAGTTGAGTTTGAGTTGATAAAAAAAATCCTTATATTTGACCACACCTGTCTGATACATGCTGTAGGTACTTCTATGCCTTCCTCGTTGGTTACAAGTGTGACTGCTAAGTGGTGCAATTCTGTAATCGATCTCCGGGTCAATTCAAACGTTATTGTAAAGAATCAAGTTTTTCTAACTTAACAGACAGTTATGCTGCTGGGAGTTTGTTGCACCACTTCTTCTTCCCAGCTAAAGCACTAGAAAGTGGGGCAGTGGTTTTGAATGACTGTCGTATGTAATTTTGACATTAAAAAAGTGCTGATTCTCAGTCTAGTTTAAATAAATGACTTTTGATTTGATTTGATTAAGTTTTTCCACCAGAAAATTTGCAGTAGCAGCCCGAATTCAGGACGTATGCCCAATTCACGGCAGCCCGCCCCCATAACATGAGACTTTTGCGTCACTGGCCAGATGTGAGTGTACACCCACACATTTTATCGGAATCTATTATGTAATTTTGTCGTTCAAAAAGCGTTGATTGATTTTTGATTTTGAAAAACATTTTCAACAATAACACGATGTTTTTTTTAAGTATTCGTTTTTTTTTTCTCATCCCAGCCAATAAACAAATTGTCTTTCCATGTATTTAACCTGTATTTCAGGAGAAGTCAGAAGGTAGGCTGTCAAACCGCTTGGCAACAAAGAACGGGAGAAAGTCTTTACTTCCTCAGTACAAAATCAAAATAATTTCCCAAGATGGCACAAACTTTATAACTTTCCTTTTAGCATCGAAATCGGGTAGAAATTAATTAACGTAACATTACAATTTACAAAGACTATTACCAAAGCTATGGCGTCCTTTGAGCCTCTCCATTTCACTAAATTTATTAATTTCTATAACTTGGGTATTGCCAAATTGGTCGTAGGTTGTTTGAAGGTCATTCTAGGAAAACTTCTTACTAATTTAATTCTGTACTAGAGTTACTTTCGCTGATTTTAAGCCTTCAATTTTCATTATTGTGTAAACGATTTCGTCACGGTTAAGATTCTACTGTGTTTTTGATGAATCAGTTTCGTAGTCCTTAAAAGCTTCTCCGGGAAACTTTTAGAAATAAAGACGAATATAATATTTGTTATGTGAGATTTTTTATTTAATTTATTTGGAAAAATATACATGCTAAAATAGAAAAGTTTACGAGATAAATACAATATATTCCTGCAAAGTAAATTTAGCTTTGAATAACGAGTTCATTCGACTCATGATTATTAATTGAATACGCACTAATAACTAGTAGCCGATTAATGGAAAACTATTTAACATGAATTTTAATTGTGTTTGGTTAATTAATTAAGTACAAATGTTAAAGTTTAGCTAATGTTTGATGCCCAGTGTTGTCATACCATTATTTTCTAATTATGCAACTAACCTAAATGTCGAGATAGTGCTGGTTAAAAAACCAGGCGTGTTCTTCCTCCTATTTGATTATTAAAATCAGGGATTGAAAACCGGTACTAATTTGGGTTCCGCTTCTTCATTTTGGTTCTTAAAAAGGTTTTTCTTAATTTTTGGTTCTGTTTGGTTCCGGTTTGGTTCTGGTTCCAAATAAAGGTTTCTATATACCAGTTCCGTACCATTCGATCTTAAGATTCTCTAAGAAAGAAGTACCACATGATCTACCAAAGCAAATGTGCCCTCTCCCTTCTCACAAATTCTCCCACTTCTTGACCTTTTTTTTTTTTTTGGGTGGGTAATCATCAAATGACCTCTCCCGCTCTGGGCGGAGCGGAAGGGCGTGTCAGACTCTTACTGACTAAAACCCACCCGTGTTCCTTCAGTTGCCTGTGCGCCAGGGCCACGGTAACTCTTTCGAACAATCCGCGACCCCGGCAGGCATCGGCCCTTTCGGACCCCATCAATGGTGCTGACATCTCTTTGAGGCGCGCATGGAACACGACGCGCCGTCGACCCGGGCCTGGTCCTTGCCGGACGGCGAGCTGCCCATTGCTCGCCGTCCGCAAGCCCGCGCCTACGGTGGCCGGGAGTCGGCAATCGACTCCCGACACCCAGGGTGTCTCCTCCTCCTGCGGCGGCTAGGGGCGCGAGGGCGTGGAGATTGCCTCTCTCTTTCGCGCTCCGCCTCCTCCTTCGCGAGCATTACTGCTTCGCAGAAGGAGGTGACGGCTTCCCATTCCCTCTCGCTCCGTACCATGGCCTGAACCAGGGCAGGACGCGAGAGGTCGCCGCCGCCGATCGCCGCCACGAGGACACGGCGGTGCTCCGCCCAAGCCGGGCAGACCTCCACCGTATGCTCCACCGTGTCCTCCGGTCGATCCTCACAATGGTAACACCCGGGCGTTTCCTCCGGCCTTATCCGAAACAGGAACCTCCCGAAACAGCCATGTCCGGTGAGGACCTGCGTCAGGCGGAAGGTGAGGATGCCGTGGCGCCTCTCAAGCCACTCCTCAAAGAGGGGTCTTACCGCCGCAATTGTGGCGTGCCCTGCGCTGGGTTGCGACAGTCGCACTCTCCATGCCGCCATGAGATCCCGCCGGAGCTCTGTCCGCTGTGCCGCGATTACTCGCGGCAGCGGAGTTACGCCCCGGCGTTTCGCCTCCTCGCGCCACTCCCCCCACTTCTTGACCTGCCGGCGGCCGCTCGTGCCCCGCCGCTAGCCTATAGTACAAAGCTTCGTCCTGTGCTGAGCGGCATCGTAAGAACTCGTTCGAACTCGCTTTGAAGAAGAACCGGTGAAATAAAGGTTCCAATTGAGGTTCCTGTTACGGTTCGGATTCTAGTAATAGAACCACAAAATAAAGAAAGAAAGAATACATTTTATTAACCAGTAAATACCGGTTCTTTACCGGTATTTTGGGAACCTTTTCAATCCCTGATTAAAATGTCTATATTTACACTCTTAGTGAAAAACATCCCCGATTTATGTTGCACTAGCTGTTTCCCATGTCTTCATCTGCGTGTATGTTGAATATAATAATCTTTTATACAAATATCCAGGATTTAAAGTAGCCTTTGTCCTTCTTCAGGTCCCAGACTACCTACAGGGTGTAAAAAGACCCATCATATAGCCGTCAACTACGTATTCTGTACATCAAACTAAGTAACATTGCGCAAAAATAATTGCTGGGAAACGAATTTTATTTATGGTGTGAAATATCGCTATCTACGGTAGTGCGCAAAATAAAACACGCAAAACATTGTTGTTATGGGCGCATGCAACTGTACAGGGGTCGTGAGGGTATTTAAATTTGTGTTATATTATAACATTAAAAACTTGTTTTCATTAACTTATCAAGCATCGTTAATGAGACACAATTGATTATCTATTGTTTTGGCCCTCTAGCGGGCCACCTCGGGCCTGACTAGCTAAAGCCCGGCGGCGCATGAGTCGTTGCCCGGAATGTTACCACCTTATAAATATTATGTTTATATACATTTTGAACTAAGTATAGTGTATTTATTTTATTTCTTATTTTAATGTTTATTTTTAATTTTCGTATGCTGCACTGGTGACGTCATCACGTCAGCGCCGGCTATCGCTGAAAACCAGCGCTGGGGCTCTCTCTCGCATAGGGTCGTAGCATTATGCTGAGCGATTGCCGTTTTGCGTGAATGTGACGCATATTTTCCCCCAACTCGTTCTTTTTTGTGTTTGTGTGTTTTTTCTTTGTGTCATGTTTACCGCAAATAAATGTATTTTCTTTCTTTAAAAGTTGGAAAGTTCCCAGGTATGATCCAATACAAAAAAATAATTACAATGACGGGGAGTAGAAGTGACTCCTGGCTTCGTTAAGTGTCTTTTTACACCCGTAATTATGTCTTTCATAACGATTGGTTCAGTGGTTTCGGCGTGGAAAGGTTACAAACAGAGTTATGTTTTTTAAAGGTAACAAATATCAAAAAGCAATTACATTCCCGTTAAAACAGCGGCACTTAATCAATTACTATCCATTATTGTAATTGCCACCCATCATGGACAGACAGACAGACTTTATACAGACATTGTTATTAAATATTAATTACCAATCAATTTTCGGTTACGGACGCAAATTAAACGAACAATTTAATTGTTTTTGGGACACATTTCTGTTAATTATTTTGTTGTTTGATGTTTTGAAGGATAGTTTAGTGTAGGGACTGGTTCTGTCTTTGTTTTGTAGTGTAACAGTGAATATTTATTTACTATTTATGAGAACAAAGGAAGCAATTGTGTAATAATAAGGTTTATAATAATAACTGGTAGATCTTAAGTTTATTTATTTCAATTATAATTATTTTAGTAATTTCAAGGCATTTTCAAAGTCATAACAAAAAATAGCCTCTACTAGTGACTGACTAATATTTGTCCCACGGCATGAACTAGCTATACCCGGTCAAATTAAATTAGCTAGCGAAATTCCACAGATGTGATGGTTATCGATATGTAAACATGATAAAACAAAAAATTCATTAATTTGATGATTTTTTGTGGGGTCATCGATCGCAGTTAGTGCAGCCACTTGAAATATCAGTTTAAAAATCTGTTTTTTTTTTTTTGTTTAAACTTCACAGACTTCATTGGTATCGATATCTAAGCACGATAAAATAAAATAAAACATATTTTCTTAACTCATATTTCAAGTAACAACACTGATTGCGGTCGTTGACCTCATAAAAAAACATGAAATCATTCAAATTTTTGTTTTGTCGTGTTATGTATCGATAGTATCAATACACATCACGTCTGCTGAGTTTCGCTAGCTAAATTAATTTGACCCTGTTTAGTTCGTGTTATTACAAGGGAAGACGAATCAGCACGAGATAATATACGTATTAAAACTATTATTACAGCAGCAATGATGAAATGATTGTAATCTTAGAAGATAAACACAAGCAGAATACACATCATTTCAGTTTATAATGAGTGGTGTATTTCAATCTTAATTCCGTATTAAAATGGAAACAGTCACAATACACTAACGAAGCGCATGTTGTTATTTTGATGTGGCATTAATTAAAGAGTTGCTTTAGAAAAAACGAACCAACCGACTTACCTAAAAAACACTACAAAGTAAAAAATAAGTTTAATTTAGGAAGTCGGTGTCTTTTTTTTTGTATTATTTTGTATTTTTGTTTTTTGCCACCGACTTCCGTAATTAAACTTACTTTTTATTTTATAGTTCTTGTTTTTGGAATCGGTTGTATTTTTTTTTTCTTTTTAAGTTGTGGTACCTATGCCACACAAATTCGTATACCACTACTTGCTATGTAAATAACAGTAACAGGAAGTTATTATAACATCATCAATAAACACTAAGTGGAAAAATACGTATTATTGAAGCTAACCGAAAAACACCCCAAGCAAAGTAAGTAAAATTTATATGGGACAACCCCCAAGGCATCCCTATCGATTAAAAAAAGAATTTTCGAAATCTATCCACAATTGCCGGAGATATCGCGTAACAGACATACAAAAAAAAACAGACGAATTAAGAACCTCCTCCTTTTTGAAATCGGTTAAAACAAAGGCCACCGGCGGAAGCCTCTGTCCAGAATCAACGTTTTCTGTGACTTGTTAGTGCAAAAAATTAACGTTGTACAGTGAATTAATTTCCAGTCGCGAGAGAAAACTTACAGTGGATTTATTTCCAGTCGCGAGGAATGTAACAAAAATCTTTACCCTGTTTTTTCAGCGAAAGTGAACGTGACTGCGCGATTGACGCGATCATTTACATGAATTATAACATCTCACGTGAAATACCGCTATAGTTAAGGACATAGCTAAACTCACATAAATACATTACTATTTTATTTTTATTTTAGCTAATTTTAATAACAAGAAACCATTCTCCTACTTATTTTTCCTTCCTACATCCGAAACCCATTACCGCCACGTTGACGAGTAAAACACAATGTTTACATTTAATAACAACTCCGTTTACATTCCGCTAGCTGATTACTGTATCATTTTGTACGCTAGCACTGAGATTAACTGAGCGAAACGAAGAGATAGTACATAGCCTTATCATACAGCATAGTTTTCATTAAAATTATAAACTATAGTATGGTTATTAACTGTAATAATCAAGGTCTACGCATTTGCTACGTCGTAGCTGTGGTGTCTACGCCTGCTACGCTTTCGTAGCACATGAGCTACGCAACACAATATGGCCGATTCATTATTTTGATATTTCGTTTATCTCAGATAAGAAGGTTGTATGCGATGTTATAATATTATGGCAAAGTGAAAATGTGACATATAATTTTCTGGAAAACCTTTTCTTTACCAGCCCGAAAATTCTGACCGACAGTGGCCAATAGCCTTTAAAAAAAATCCAGTCTATCATTGAGCTACGAATCCCATAATAATCAACTCCTGGGAAGTGTCAAGTGAATATGAGCGTTCCAACGACCAGACAATGAACGGCATTTAAAAAACAAAAAAATTACATATAACATGACAAATAGTCACAAAGCTTGGTAGACAAATTAATGATCGCAACTCTTATCTGCAGACAACGTATCACTCTGCTAACTCCATATCACCATGCCATTCCACAATGACAGCATTCATCAAACACAATACCATTTACATATTCCCATTACTCAAAAGCCTCTTTGATTCTAAAATTGAATGACGCTCCAGTATAAGGGGTAAGCAGTCCAGTTAATCAGGCTACCCCAGAGAGCCTGAGCTACAAGATAACTGCATTACTTTGATGTGGATCCGCTCATTGATTCCACGAATTATGTCACTCTCTTCGGGTAGGGATAGCCAAAAAAGTTTATGAAAAAAATATTAATTTAGCAATATTGCGTGTGAGGCATTTCACGCTACAAAAAATGCTTGAAATTGTCTGTTTGACTGTAAAAAAACCTGTTAAACAGAAAAAGATTTCTTTAAAGTAGCTGTTCCAACTGTCGAACAACTTTTTTCAGGGAATAACAAGTTTTGCTACTCATTAAATACTATTTTTTTGTGTATTTTTTAATAAGTTTACTCTTTTGTAATTGTTGTTATGTTATTCAAACTCACTAATTTATTAGAAGTTATTCGTTTCATCGCATACAAATTGCTTCCCAAAGTTCTCTCGCAAAACCCCCTGAGGAATAGTCCAATTCTCATCGATAAAACTCCGATAATTATCGGAAACTATCGACACGCGAACAATATTCAGTTATTACTCCATACTTAGTTATTTAGTTGTTTTCAAACACGTTCGAATTTCGGCTAAAGTTTAGACCTAATTTTAGTTATGTAGAAAGTTTTTTTCGCACAATAAGGGATAGATATATTCTGATCGAACTAGTTAGGCTGAAAACTGGGCCTATGTTGAACAGACTTTGGACAGTGATAATGATTAAAGTTTCTTATTTCATGAAGTTGGACTGTCTGCTACTCGTACCAACAGCTCGGTCAGTAATGTAATAAAATAGGTAAACCAGTTTTTGGAAAAACCATTATCTATCACTATATAACAATAGTGAAATTAAAAAAAAACATACATACAGTCGAACATATAACTTCCTCCTTTTTGCAAGTCGGTTAATAAAAACATGATCATCAAATTTGTAAGATACTTCTGTAATTAGGATTACAATATCGTTTTGTCATCATCATCATTTCAGCCGAAAGACGTCCGCTACTGGACATCGGCGTCCCTCAAGTATAAAGTTGATATACATCATCTCCATATCACCTCACTTGAACTTAATGCACTTCAAGTGCGTAGTACTCGCAACCGGCGTGCGTGTACGACCAGATGTATGAACGTAAACGAGGCAAAAGGAGTATGTAAGGATCGTAGCAGGTGGCGTTCAGTAGTTTCTGCCTACCCCCATGGGAAGAAGGCGTTAGTTTATGTATGAACTTAATGCGTTTATAGCCATAATAATAATTAGATTTAAAAAAAAAACAACATAAACAACAACAACAACAACAATATAAACAATCAACAATATTATAACAATGAGTAGACAAATTATTCAAAAAAGATTTTATATGTTGTCTATTCATTGTTATAATCCTTTAGCCGTCATTTACGATACATACGGATACAATCACCACCTATGAATAATTAAATAACACAATTTAAATATACAAAATAAGAATGCAGTTGTAGCGGCATCTACAAAACGCCACATGCGAGCTACACGTCACACTGACGTCACGCAAAATCCTACATCGCGCAAGCAGAGTTTACCGCGCAACTAGCATATATACAACGTCCCGACATCAATCGTCGGGCAGTTACCCACCAGACACGACACCCGTCTGGTCGGAGGATCCTCCCTTTTCTATAGAGTATGAGTGAACTTTACACCCTGATCCTCATACATCTATACAGTAATCTACTCGCTTTAAAGATAGAAGGCTTGTGACTACCGCAGAACAGTTCTTTTAATTAATGTTAGACATGTTAGTCCAACAAATTCTGTAAAAGCACCAAGAAGATTGTAAAGCTTTTTAATTATGTTACAAACTACCCTCGCTTTCCGATAAAAAAAAAATACACAACTTAAAATAAAACCGTTAGAAACCGCTTATTCCCTGTATCCGATTAATTAACCATTCCCGTGCGGAGCAAATAGAAAAAAAAATACAAAAGTATTAGCAGATTGTTTTTCTAACCCTACCACTTAGAGAAGAAGATCCCTGTTTTTATTCGAAGGAGAAAAAAGCTCGCCTTTGCGTTGCATTAGTGCGATTGTCTTTAATAAAGTATTTTTTTGCTAACCCTCCTTGGTAAGGGATTTTATTTTTATTTATTGCATACTAGGTTTAGTTCGCAACCTTATCACATTCTTTAGGTTAAAATTGCCTTTTATTGAGTTTATATTCTACAGTTTGTATTTTATTTTTGTGTTTTTGAGGTTCAATGGCGGATGATCTGTGTAAATCAATGACTTATAGTTATTATTAAAATTGCTGGTTGCCTCGTTGGTATAGTGGTCGCTAGCACTACTGGTGAGCTTGAGGTCCTGTGTTCGATTCCCGGGTTGGGCAAAGTGTTTCTGGGTTTTTCCATCTGGGATTTCTCAGTAGCAGCCCGCAGTCTGGATTTGTGCCCGGTTGGTGGCAAGAGGCTCACCCCCTGTTACATGAGACTTAAACATAGTTGGATGGATTTTAAGCATGACTGACGAAATGTGGGTGTACTTTAGATACACCTCTGCCTAACCCTTCGGGGAATACTGGCGTGATATTATGTGTATATTAAAAGAGCCCACACGAGTGGTGATACTCGGTCAACCTTGGTGATTAGCAGATAATCATTGGATATGTCATTAGGAAACCATATACAACATTGGACAAACTAGACTCGGCATCCATTCTAATTATAAATACGAAAGTACAGTACAACTATTTTCTTAATGTCCCTCGGCAATCATCGCATTTCCGAATACAAACGAATGCTAATTTCCATGTCCATCAATTATTAGATTTATCGTGTATAATAATTTGAATTGAGAACTAAGTAAGTACTTCAATTATTATTGTTACGTCAAAACAAAACAACAGTAAAGTACTTAGTTCTGAATTCAAATGATTAAACACGATAAATCTAATAATTGATAGACGTGGAAATTAGTATTCATTTTATATTCGGAAATGCAATGATTCCCGAGGGACATTAAGAAAATTGTTGTACTGTAATTGTCTGTCTTTCTGTCTGTTGTTGTTTGTTACATTTTCACGCTTTAACTCCCGTACGGATTATAGGCCTTCACTTGGGTTAGGAAATAGAGGATACTTTCTGACCTAGCAGTACGTTTCTCTGGGATAATTTCCTACCTAAATGCGGGTGAAACCACAAAAAAAAGCTAGTAAAAAATAAAGGCAGTAACTACCGCTTAAACCAGAGTCAGCATAAAACTCAATTCAATAACTATAAAAGTGAATACGCTAACAATTCTTATATATTACTATCGTTAATAATGCCTAATGTTGCGTTAAAATTGTTCTGCTTACCTTGCTTCGGTAAGCTATATTGACTATAGGACTCAATTGAGTGGCTAATGGCTAAATTACTGCCTGATATTGTGTATAGGAGTTTTAAGGGGCTCAGGGCTCAATAACAGTCTCAAAGATCCATCAATTTGTGCGGTTAAGCAGTGCTGATTGTGGTTAGTATTGGGATAGGTGACAGGTATTAACATATCGGGACTTCTCCGGTACTGATTCAAACTATCAACTCGGCCTATTGCAGTCCATTGCTGGAAATAGACCTATCACAAAAGTTGAGCCAGAACACTAGGTTCTCCATCTTCCGCATCCAGTCTGGCATAGCCACCTTCTCAAGGTCGTCAGTCCATCTAGATGAGAGGCTTCCGACGCTACCCTTGCTGATACGCGGTCTCCTTCCTCCCAAGACTTGTCCGAACCAAGGACCATAGATCAAATAAAAATATCTAATAAAATTCCTAATTTCATTCATTCATTCACTCACTGCCAGACAACGAACAGGCTAAAAAACCGCTGGGTCTAGAAGCACGAAATTTAACTTAAGATCTCCTTATACAGGGTCAAATTAAATTAGCTAGCGAAACCCCGCAGATATGATGGGTCGATACCCATCAAATCTGTATCATACATGTATATACCAGCATATTGTTTTATACGCCATGTCAATAGGCAGCCTACCGCAGAATCACTCGCGTTACGACTAACAATTAGCTACGGCTCAAAGATGTTCTAATGAAAACTGTGAGGTGGGGTGTCTGTTATAGCGGATAGATTAGTGTATTCAAAACTATACCCCACGATTACACTTACATATTCAAATAATTGATTGTGGATCATAGGTTCATAAGATGTTATGTTAGTCACAGGTAAGTCTGCTATGTCACGCCATTAAGGCATACTAATGTTTGGAGATCTTATAGAGGTATGAGGAACAGGGTGTAAAGTTCACTCATACTCTATAGAAAAGGGAGGATCCTCCGACCAGACGGGTGTTGTGTCTGGTGGGCAACTACCCGACGATTGATGCCGGGACGTTGTATATATGCTAGTTGCGCGGTAAACTCTGCTTGCGCGATGCAGGATTTTGCGTGACGTCAGTCTGACGCGTAGGTCGCATGTGGCGTTGTAGATGCCGCTACAATCTATTTTAAATTTAATTATACGAATAAAAAGTCCAAATGTACTTAATTTTGGTTTATCTTTGTGCCAAATATCACCCAAATTCAGTCAAAAGGTTTAGACGTGTGGTCAAGAAAAAGTGTTTTTAAGAAACACTGGAGTTTGACGCCAAACATTTTGCGATTTAATTAGTCTTCACAAATACTGATCACCTCTGTCTACTCGTCTCTATTTCCCGTAAATCATTTAAACCGTCAAACAACCCATAGAAAGTTGAAACACAAGCTATTTATATCACACAACATTTCATTGCACTTAAGCAAAACTTAAACAATACATCCCTCAGTGGGCTTTATAAGCAACATTTATAGGGTCAAGTAGGGGCAAAAGAGGGGAAAATTAGGGTGAAAAGAGGGAAAACTTGTACGTAACAATAAACAGTTTCCATCGTGATAATTTGAAGTATAAATTATAGCTTAAGGAAATAATAAAAGTTAGTATAATTTTCCGTGCTCGCGTTTTCCTGTTTAAAAGTTAACATTTTTATTTTCGCGCCGTTTCCTCCTAGTTTGTGTCACAATATTGTTCATTAGAAATGGTTGGGGACACACGGATATAACAAGTTGCATAAGTAGTTACAGTTTTTGTGACGCTGTTTGTTTCTTAGGAGCATCAATGGGTATTTTTCCTGTTGTCTTCAGCTCAAATGTCGCTAAAGAGATACAATTACTTTTCTATTTTTACCGAACTTAATTAGTTCGATCGACAGATGATAGCTTAGAGAGAATGTTATAATGAGACAAGTTTTGTGTTTGTTTTATGATACTGCTAAGTGTTTTCTTCGACGTGATAAACATGCATGGCTATTATTTTTAAGTTAATTCTGCTTATGGGCTTTCATTAACAAAATAAACCACAGACATTTTGAAAAAACAATCTCTTAGAATCACTGTTGATGTCATGAATTAGGCTAAAGGGCTTGTCCAGTTCAAGATTTATTTTATTTGGATTTTATTACTAACTTATAGCTTAAGGCTGACCACATCTCACTGCTGAATATGAACCTGTGATATTCTGTTAGCTTGACTGCTAACCCGCTAAATTTCAACAAATATAAGTGTCGTTGGATTAATAGTCATTTTAATCTAGCGTTCTAGGCTGTGACATAGTTTTCAATTGGTTTTTTTCCGCTATCGAGTTTTCATTAGACATAGATTTACTTCTACATTTTCAATCAAACAAAACTGGCTTATTCACACTGAAACCCCACCCCAAAAACGCTTACCAAAATGTAATCACAAAATCAAAGTTGGAAAACAGACCGTTCTGTTAAAAGCATTGAGTTTATATTGCATTGCACTAGAACACTTATCGGCTAACTGCTCTTCCGTTTCAAAGTGACCTCTGTAATTCGGTCGTATCATAATCGTTACGGATCTCCGTAATTTTCTACTTAGAAGAAAAAAGCGGCCAAGTGCGAGTCAGACTCGCACACGAAGGGTTCCGTACCGCCGTACAATATTTAACACAATATATTATATAAACAAAATACATTAGTTAAAAAAAAAACACGATTTTTTGTACAAAGACTCTAACTCTAACTATATTTTATTTTTATTATTTTTTGATATAGAGGTCATTGTAGTACATACTCTGTGAAAATTTCAAGTATCTATCTATTACGGTTTGAAAGAGGCAGCCCTGTGACAGACGGACGGAAGGACGGACAGCGGAGAGTTAGTAATTTGGGTACGGAACCATAAAAACGGTAAAAGCTTAAGTGAAGATGGTTCCGAATCAAGGATGCGTGAAACTGCCATCTGAAGAGATTGAGGGAAGTCATAAGAACTGAGTGATAATTAAAACTGGGAACGAGATTTGGCGAGTCTTTGGTGAGAAATGAAACGGAATAGGCCTTTTTCTAGGTGTCATTCGTCAAGTTACAATTACATACCATAATATTTTTTGGACACAGTCACCAATTTCTCAAAAACGTTTGCAATTTTCGGATCTCGGTTGATATTTTTTTATAGACCTTATTAATTTTATTTACCCCATAAACCTGCCTCCTCAATTCACTGCATTCGCTTCATAATTACATAAATACGAACGACTTTAAAAAAAAATAAGAGCCAAGGCATGAATTTATTTTACCCTCAAACTCAAAGCATTTATTTCAAATAAACCAATTACAGGCACTTTTGAATTGTCAAGGGGTCGGTTAGTCAGAAAGATGAAGCTAGTTGCCCATTCCAAAGCGTAGTAGGTACCTATGGAGAAGAACTGGCAAAAAACTCAATGGACACTCTTTTAAATCAAAAAATTGTTCCAAAAAAAACTACCCTACCCTCTAACACCAAGGCCCCACGTTTTTATTACCAACAATATGCAAGTGCTTATATTCAGTTCATAACGTCAGCATTTCCCAAGTATAACCATTACAAGTCCTTTTAGTAACAGCAATTACGTGGCTGTTCCGCCATGACGGTAACTGTGACCATAGCACGAACTTAATCATGACCGCGTCGAAAACATTTGCACGGTCTAAGGCGTCTAGGACACCATCGTCGCGCTGCCAGTAAAATATACACAGCTTTGTGGTGGGTATCTCACAAGACGTCCAGTCGGTTGTGCAACCAACCATATATTTTGTTGGTGGCGGCAACTACTTGCGCCGCCATGCTGTCCCAGTGAAATATAGTCCTCTTTTTTACATGAATATACATACAGTACACTCTGGGCAGTATTGCTACTAACCTCACCGACTCTGGCTAAGGGCGGATTTCACCAATGCTCTAAACAGTCAGCACACACAGTACAGTTAGCGCTATTGATGATAGGTTCGTCCGAAGTCACAGCATTTTGCTGAGCAACGACCTGTTCTTGCACAGATGCGGCAAACTGCTTAATTGTTCTTATTATTGTTGTATGTTTGTTACAAAACTAGTCATTTTTCCACTGCAATCGGCATTTTGTTTTTGTTTTGATCGTTTGTTTGCTGTCATTTGGCAGTGTCGCAACCATAGACAGAGCAATGTGTATTGTCTTTGGTCCCTGGCCCTAACATCAAGCAATGGACAAAATTGTCAAACTTTTATTGCTTGAATGCGAGGCTTTTAGCTACTTTGCATATGTGTATTTAATATCATTGATTTGTTTCTACAGAATAAAGTATGTATTTCTTTATTTTCTTTTTTAAACCGCGTTCAAGAACTGTCAGTGTCATCATTGTAGTGGAATATTGACACTGATAGCTGTTGAACGCAATTTAGATGTGCCGATCTCATTCAGTTTCATTGGTGAAATTGGCACTAATTGTTTTAACATGGTATTGAATATTCTGACGGCCTATATTGAGGCTGCCTCTTTGGTCTAGTGGTTGCAAGCGCTACCGCTAAGCACGAGTTCCTGGCTTCAATTCCCAGGTCGGGCAAAGTGTTATTGGGTTTTTCTGTACTGTACACGGTTATTCAAACTCAAACTCAACTCAAACTCAAAGCATTTATTTCAAATAAACCAATTACAGGCACTTTTGAATTGTCAAGGGGTCGGTCAGTCAGAAAGATGAAGCTAGTTGCCCATTCCAAAGCTTAGTAGGTACCTATGGAGAAGAACGGGCAAGAAACTCCATGGACACTCTTTTAAATCAAAATATGGTTACAAATTATTGGTTACATCATTCATGTTGAAATTATGCATGTGAGAACGATGCAGAACGTTAAAAGCGTCCGTAATAAAGAGACGACAACAATTCCAATATTAAATTAAAATAAGCCGTGACAGCCAAGAGATGACCAGTCCCCACTGACGGCGCCCGTTCACGAACATGACGTATGGATCAGCACCATTTAGCTCAACCATTTTGAAGGGAACTTAATGATCCAACACACACGCCACCACCAGCGAGACATTTGAGTGAGCATGACATACTCTCAGCCGTCAGGGCACATTCAAGTCAATGAAAGACAAACCTAGAAAATGGTAGCTTTATAGTAGGTACATAGTACTCACACATGTGCTATGCAATTATACAATACTACAAGATTGAATTTATACAATGTAAAGACAGTTTTTACAATCTTCAGTAGTTCCAAATGCTAATCAATTAGTTAATGCGCCCTTGTGGAGCAGGACCAGCGTTGAGCCAAGCATTTTTATCAGCGATGTAATCCCCCAACTTATAATATGCTTGACTGCATAGTGTGCGTTTCATACAGGATTTAAATTTCGTTTCATTCAATTGAAGTATATGGGGAGGTATTTTGTTGTAACATTTTAAACAGTACCCCATGAAAGAAGAGTCTACTTTAGCCAGCCTGAAACCTGGTTGAACTAATTGGTCCCTATTTCTAGTGATATAATTGTGTCTTTCACCTCTTTTACTAAAACTATGTAGATTTTTCCTTACGTACATGATGTTTTCATAAATATATTGACAAGGTACCGTCATGATGTTAATATCTTTAAACCGTTCCCTTAGAGAGTCGCGCCTGCGGAGGCCATATATGGCTCTGATGGCTCTTTTCTGCAGAATAAAAATAGACTCAACGTCTGCAGCCCGTCCCCATAGTAAAATACCGTACGACATAATACTATGAAAGTAACTAAAATAGACTAGCCTCGCGGTACCTACATCAGTAAATTGACGGATTTTTCTCACAGCGTATGCCGCTGAACTGAGCCGTCCTGCAAGGGATGTTAAATGAGGACCCCATTGAAGCCTTGAGTCGAGCGTGATCCCCAGGAAAACAGTTTTATCGACGAATTCTAGTTTCTCTTGATTTATTCCTATCTCACAATTAGTACTTTTGACATTTGGTAAAGAAAATCTTATACATTTAGTTTTTTTCCCATTTAATACCAAATTATTAGCTGTGAACCAATTTTGGATCTGCAGTAGGGCGTTATTTACGTCGTCAAGATTTGATGCACGTCTATTAATTTTAAAAATTAAAGAAGTATCGTCAGCAAATAACACCATTTGTGGTTGGGTTTTCAACAAATGGGGTAGATCATTAATATATACTAAAAAGAGGAAAGGCCCCAATATCGAGCCTTGTGGTACACCCATTTTTACTTTTAAACCGAGTGAATTGACACCATTTATTTGAACTTGCTGTTGTCTATCATTTAAATAAGATTTTACTAAACTGAGCGCAAGTTTTCCAAGTCCGTAATGCTCAAGTTTCAATATTAAGGTTTCATGGTCGACGCAATCAAATGCCTTGGAGAGGTCACAAAAGATTCCTACGGCGTCTTGGGCCTCTTCCATAGGAAATGAGATATTTACAAAAAAAGCGCAAAAATCCGATTTTTGTGACCTTTGACCTTGAAATTTAATAGTTGCGTACACCCTACCATATGTAGGTTTTGAGACCACTTTTAGGGTGTCAATATACAAGTATTTACAGACTTACAGCTGGGTATCTCGAATTCCGAGGTGAACTTACTATAATGACTGGACTATTTATTAGCCATAGAGCTAAGTAAAAATAATTTTTGACTGCAAAAATTGAATTTCCACAGTGACTGGGCAGTATCTGACTTGGTATAAGGAAATCAAATCTAATTGGATACCCAATTATTTAAAAAAATTTCACTTACCTTCCACGAAAATAATTACCATACTACTTTATTACTTTCTACACTGGAATCGAGCCCAATCGCGCAGGCGTCTACTTTTCATATCAAGTACCTACATTTGGACCAATATTCGTGATGGCTATTGTAGACACACAATAGGGTAAGATTAAATTTCTCTGAAAAGAATGTTACAAAATAAGAATTGTTACTCCGTGCAAGTTAGAAGCGAGATCGTTGGGAATATGAGCATTTTTTTTACAAGAACTTCTAATTTAGATGTATTATGTAGTTAAATAGCTTCATTTTTAGCAAGATTTCGGCCTGTAACAATTGCCCGATTGAAAACTATAGCCAACCTCATAATTGCATTACCACTTTTGAACTTAAAGATACAAGTCCGTAGGCAACTGCAGGCAGCAGCAACTGACGACGTGTCGCCGCGACACTACTGGTTTCTATATATTTCTATATAATACAATTCAATTAATTTTATTTCAGATAAATTACAATCTTTAGTTATAAACCCATACATGTTTTATTTTTAAATAATATACTTAATAAGAATAAGAATAAGAATACAATAAATAAATAAGTAATACTAGAGATAGAGATACCAGTAGTGTCGCGGCGACACGTCGCCTGCTGCTGCTGTCTGCAGTCGGGTACCCACTTGTACCTTAATTCTCAGTAAATTGAGGTGTTGGAATTATACTCGTACGACAGTCATACCTACAGACAATCAGACCTCGTCGTTTTGTGACGTGCAAGTGACCTTCAACGCTTATTCGTTGAGCACCATCATCAACATTATTGTTATTAATATCAATTGCTTAACTCCGACATTACCCAACCGATTTGAGTGATTCGTCATATTAATAAGTAATAGAAGAGTAAAGTTATTTCTATTATATTGAGTACATTATTACGAGTACTATGAGTCTTTTGTTTTTGTTATTTTCTGCTTTGCAACAATCTGTCATCAACAACTATAAGCTTCTTCTTTGTCCGATATCTTTGGATTTCTAATGAAGTATATGAGTATAGAAAATATTTCATTAGACATCGATAACCTGTAAAGTTTTGTCACCTAATTTACTTTAACCTTTTAGTTTTATAATGATTAATATTTAATGTTGAGCTTCGTGATTACCGCACTCCTGTCTCAAAAACGTTTTTAAACTAAATATTTTTATAAAAGGAGATTGTAATAATTTATTATCTCTCCTATAATCGTTTCCCTAAAGAGTTCCAAACTGATCGGTTCCGGGTCGCTTACAGCGAACGACTTTGCGCAACCTTCACGAAGTTATTAAACCTTGTAATAAGGGGAAAATTTTATCTGCAGATTTATCGTTCCAAAATATTTTCATACCTTCTTTTATTTTTATCAGAGTGAAGTTTTTTTCCTTTTAATGTATGTAAGGCAACTTTGCGTTTAAGTACGTGCAGTCGTACAGTCACGACCACTAATATGTCAACACTTGGCAACTTTCAAAAGCGATGTTTTCGGGAAATAACGAATGCAACGTTTAAATGCGACATATTACATAAACCTATGGGTTTGAAAATATTATGTTCGTAACAACGTAAAATTTCATAAAAAAATTAAGGAGAAAATCGCTTTTGAATTCGGCCAAGTGTATACATATTTATGCTCGTGACTGTACACGACTCAAATTAACTAATACAATTTTGAAAGACCCACTTGCCTTTAATCAACCTTTCAGATAGCTTAAAGTAGAAGGGAAATATTGTAAAAATTAATAGGGATGATTTTAGCCGTCTTAAAAAAAAAAGTCCTGTATTCGTCTAGTTATATTTTTGCTGTGTTTTGGCAGAATTCCAACAAATATGTAGGTACGCAATTTAAATATTTTCTTCTTTGACTGTAACAGTGTCCTTTCCCAGGGGTGCCATTTCAATTTTCTACGAGTATAAATTTGTCGTTATCAGATCAGCGCAGCTTTCAATCTGTGGTCAAGCCACGTTGCACCTTACAACATACATACATAATTAGCCTATAATGTTCCCACTGCTGGGACACAGGCCTCCACTCTTTGAGAGGGAATGGGCTGTTATCTACCACGCGGGCCCAGTGCGGGTTGGTAGATTTCACATGTCTTCGAATTTTTGGTTCTAGGACATGCCGGTTTCCTCACGATGTTTTCCTTCACCGTTTTGAGAGCAGTGGTGATGAAATTATTTACACAAAGTAAAGCGCCTGCCTGGGTTCAAACCCACGACCTACGACTTGTAAGTTGGGGCCGATACCACTGGGCCACCACTGCTTTCACCTTACCACGTGCTGCTATATGGGAAACTTGTTCTTACGGTTCACTTCATCCTGCAACCAACGTGGTTGCCAAAACATATCGCCCACTTCATATTAAGCGGTATCATTTGTCTTTTAGAACTGCAATACCACGACAGGCACGTGCACATAGGACGTGCCCAACACGCTAGTACGTCGCACCATTCACATAAGGAAAAAGATGAAAAATATCGTGGTGGCGGTACTGATAACTTGCCCCTTCGAACTGGAACAGTATTGCTGCATGTCGAAAGAAATAGATGTTTTTTTAGGTGGCAGAAAAGCAGGCGGTCCTCCTGGTGCCAAGTAGTCACGGCCACCTTTCGACCTCTGCTATATCAGAAGTATTGCACATGCATTTCATCCCAGAGATAAGAACGAAAAGTCTCGTGTGCCTGTAGTTAATTTAACTGCCCTCTTTTAACCTGACCAAAGCAAAGGTGCCCGAAATAAAAAAGTGGTAGGACTTCCTCGAATGATTCAGATCGTAAGAAAGGACATAAAACTGAGCATCGTCAAATATCATCAAAATGTTTTATATTGGATAGAACAGTATTTGACCAGTATTTCTTTGGTCATTTTCAACAGAAACTTTTATTTTTTCGACCACCATCCAAGTTTGTCTCCCGTGTTAGGGTGGGTAGTGGTGGCCCAGTGGTAACAGCCACGACTTACGAGTTGTAGGTCACAGATTCGAACCCAGCCGGGGGCTTTACTTTGTATAAATTGTTTCATCACCACTGCTCTCAAAACTGTTAAAGAAAACATCGTGAGGAAACCAGCATGTCCTAGAACCAAAAATTCGAAGACATGTGACATCTACCAACCCATAATGGGCCCGCGTGGTGGATTACGGCTCCTCCCTCCCACAGAGAGAAGCTTGTGTCCCAGCAGTGGGGAACATTATAGGCTGATTATGATAGATAGGGTGTGTAGGGACATCTGAAAGTCTCTTACTCACATAAACCATACGATGTTCCTAGGGCCTACTTATGTGAAATGTTAGTCAATCATCAGAAACCCTTCTAACCTCCATCATCTTCCTCCCCAGGTGTCAGACGACATCGGCTACGTGGTGTACTCAGCCCTGGGCAGCTTCTACATACCGTCCTGTATCATGGTGTTCGTCTACATCAGGATATACTACGCGGCCAAGGCGAGAGCGAGGAGAGGGATCCGGAAGAATCCTAGGCCTAGGGCGGTGAGTAGTTTTGGAGTTTTTTAGGTGTGCTTGATGAACAGCATTCTTATTGAGTTACTGTTACTAGATCAAATTTTAACAGTTCGATTGTTCGATTCGTTCAACAGTATTCATTTCCTCTTCTGCTTCGAAAATCAATCTTCTCTCTAGCTAGAGTCTAGACGAACGTAAAGGATAAATCTTTTGCCGAATTTGACTGTGAAAGCTGTTGGGATTTCGAGTACCTACAACCCTGAGTTCGATCTCCGGGTAAAATTAAGTTGATTTTTGATAGTTTAGAATTTGTAATTGTGACCGGAAAAAGGCTGGCCACCTTCGACAGAGGAATTAACACAGCTTGATAAAATGCTACAGTAACCTTTGACAACCCCTTTACGGTAGTAGGCTTCATGCAAGTAATAATTATAATATATGTATCCATGATATTTTCCTAGCACAATATTTCCCTGTCTTCTAAGTTATTTCCTAATATGAAATGTAACTATAATTATATCGTTTTAATGTATATCTTTTTTTCATAGAATGAGCAACAAACGAGCTTCAGCAACCCGGCGAAGGGCACCCGGCCGATGCCATCTACGCACCCCATGCCCCCGGGACACCTTAGTAATAATAACGGGTAAATATACATCTTTATATACAAATGCTTGCATTAATTAGGTATCCCGCGTGAATGGCAAACACGCCTATGAACTTCTACCAGATACCAGAGGCATCTTAGATGCGTTTCCATCCCAGAGAGAAAGCCGAAAATGTATGTATTAATATGCCTACAATCAGGGATTGAAAAGGTTCCTAAGATACCGGTAAAGGACCGGTATTTAGTGATTCCGTTACTAGAATCCGAACCGGAACAGGAACCTAATTTGGAACCTTTAAGAACCTTTATTTTACCGATTCTTCTTCAAAGCGATTCCGAATGAGTTTCTACGATGCCGCTCAGCGCAGGACGAAGCTTTGCACGATAGCGGCGAGGTACGGGCGGCCGCCGGCAGGTGAAGAGGTGGAAGTTGTTGTGAGAGGGGAGAGGGGCACATTTGGTTTGGTAGATCATGTGGTAGTTCTTTCTTAGAGAACCTTTAAATCGGATGGTACGGAACCGGTATGCAGGAATCCTTTTTTGGAACTGGTACTGTAACCAGAACCAAACCGGAACCATACCGAAAAGAAGAACCTTTTTAAGAACCGATATGAAGAACCGGAACCCAAATTCGTACCGGTTTTCAATCCCTGCCTGCAATTGCCCCGGCGGCGGCGCCTTCAAACAGATAGATAGAATACTTCAAACACATATACAGGTACATAGAATACTTCAAACAGATACATATACAGGAAGATATAATACCTCAAACAGATACATATACAGGAAGATAGAAAACCTTAAACAGATACATATACAGGTAGATAGAATACCTCAAACAGATACATATACAGGTAGATGGAATACTTCAAACAGTTATATATACAGGTAGATACAATACTTCAAACAGTTATATATACAGGTAGATACAATACTTCAAACAGTTAAATACTCAGGTAGATAGAATACTTCAAACTGTTATATATACAGGTAGGTAGAATACTTCAAACAGATAGATATACAGGTAGATAGAATACTTCAAAGAGATAGATATACAGGTAGTTAGAATACTCTTTACTGCCCACTAAAAAACAAATTAGAACTTTTAAGAGTTACATAGGGTGTTACAATAGGCGGCATAAATAGGTATGGTGATGGACTACAAAAAGCTAACAGTGGATAATCTATTCATGCAGGCGTCCAAACATAATATAAACAGCCGATTGGTCTAGCTGCCGTAAGAGCGGCTACCGAGGTGTGGGTTCGATACCCGGTCACGCAAACTTTTGATGTGTATGGTAGCGCAGCCAGAGAAAGTAATTATACTCTTTTTCTCACTCCTCTATTCATCAAAAGACTTAGTATAATGTTCGCGAAAGTAATTGCTAAGACGTAAGTTCGATTCCCGAGTCGAGCAAAGTGATAATGATTGCTGGTAGAAAATTTACAACAGAACATAGGAAATACAGGTCAAACTTCCAGATATACCAATACCCGCAGTTTACAACTCACCTCTCTCTTTTATCCAACTCTTTTTAATCTCACCTGAAACAGAAATTATGTCGGAACAAAAAGTGAAACACAGGTGCATAAGAGTATTATCAACAAGTGGCTTCAAATCCACCGGTTGAACATGTTCGGAACGGTTTAATTTCATCTCTTTATGTCACAATGTTCTGCTGAATGTAGCCTACTGATTTTGATATTCTAAACTTGTTGCTTGATCGAATTTTATAGGTATTTTTTTTCTAGTTGCAAAAAATCTAGCAGTTTTAAATCTGAATGAAGATGTCGTTTCCTGAAACGGTCTGGGCTTGATTACATTTGTAATATTATGTTTGAATGCAAAAAAATGAGCAGTAACTTAGTTCTTAGTAAGATAATATTATCGAGGTGCTAAACAAAAAGTTAATATATTTACATTACATCCATAATGCTCTCTAAATAAAACAGAATGCATTCTACAATAATATTTTTATCTCACGAAGCTTCTGCGCTTTACTTGTGTTAACCAAGTGTACAAACACGCTGTGAACGTATGAAATTAAGTAGCGTCAGCACATAAACGCACATACACTTCCCACTTCGCCATTGTCTCGGACGGTACCGAGAGCTCCTGCGCTTACACACACATTCACAGCGTGATTGTACACTTGGTAACCACAAGTAAAGCGCGCGTCGCTTCGTGAGATAAAAATACAGTACAAGGTAGGTATAATGCTCCTGCGTTGAAAGCATGGCATCAAGTGCAGCATCAAATGTTACATAACATCTTTGCTTTTAACATTTTATTCAGAGATCCTAGCACGAACACGAGACGTAAACGTAACGTAAATTCGAACGATTTTTTAATCTAAAATACATCTTTTGTACTTTGGTTTAAAGTTTCGCGACAAGCACAGTAAATTAGTACCAAACATAGATATGAATAAAGTCTTAAAATTAAGTAAATGTTTTGTGCGAAACGAATATTCCTTAATTAAAAATCATTGAAATTAACGTTGCGTTTCTCAAACCCAAACTCAACTCAAAGCATTTATTTCAAATAAACCAATTACAGGCACTTTTGAATTGTCAAGGGGTCGGTCAGTCAGAAAAATGAAGCTAGTTGCCCATTCCAAAGCGTAGTAGGTACCTATGGAGAAGAACGGGCAAGAAATTCCATGGACACTCTTTTAAATTAACATACAGTTACAAAAAAAAATTGGTTACATCATTCATGTTGAAATTATACATGTGAGAACGATTTAGAAAGACGTGCACGTTAAAAGCGTTCGTAATAAAAAATGCAAAACAAAAAAAAAACAATTCAATAATTAAAATAAGCCGTGGCAGCCAAGATATGACCAGTCCCTACAGACGGCGACCGTTCACGAACATACATGACGTATGGATCAGCACCATTCAGCTCAACCATTTCGAAGGGAAATTAATGATCCAACACTATGTTTACTGTCCGCGATCGTTCTTGGCCTACGAAATGCACAATATTACAAGGTAATGCTCACGCGTTGAAAGCACGTCAACCACACCATCAAATATTCAACAACATCTTAGCGCAAATAAATGTATTTTCTTTCTTTCTTTTCTTTTTCTTTACCTTCATTTTTCAGTTCCATTCACGTTAATGGTGCATTACATCAGAATGCTTAACTTTGTAACAAGTTTTTGTATCTTTCATGAAACTTAATTACCCCTGAAATTAAAACAAAAGAAACAAAACAGTTTTTTAACTCAAAAACTTCAAAAAAATAAATTAAAAAGCTACGCTCTTTTACTTTTGACGGACACAAAGAAATTATAAAAGGGATCCTTATTAGATACGGATTCCAGTAACCGGTCCCGAGATCCGGGTTGCTACGGATTTTTAGAATTCCGTTGCGGATAGGAAAATCGTTGGAATATTTTCTCGTTAGCAAAATTTTCTTCGGGATTCTTTCTTGAATATCAATGCTGTTTTATGTGGAAAAGTACATTAATAGGTGTGTTACTTCATATAGAAACACCAAGTGTATTTACTTCTTATTGACCTTGTCTGAAAGCAGGTTATGCCATTGGTCTCGGCGAGGTTCCGGCTGTCATTTGTAGATCGCTGACAGTCGTTACGGGTGGTCAGAAGCTCGAAAGTCTGACGACCAGTCTTAACATTTATTTACCCAGTAACTGGACTGTGGATGTCAGATAGGCAATCGCTCCATGTAAAATACTGATATCCAGCTGAATCCGGTTAGACTGGAAGCTGACCTCAAGATAATTAAGAAAACGCTGGACAGATGATGATTTCTAATTAAATCAACAAACATATTTCAAGAGTTTTTTCTTTTTTTAAATCATTTTTTTCAAATATAAAAGGCACTTATGAACGTCAAAATTCACAAAAAAGTATAATTGATTCTAGTTGCCCCTTCCAAAAGGTAGTTTCGTATGGAGAAGAATGAGCAAGGAACTCCACCGTTACTCTTTTAAAATGTTTAACAATATTATATAGGTATTACATTAATTATATCACACACACACCCTCATAAACACACACACATACAGATACTAACCCTAGAATTAGTAAAAACCGAAAATGGAATACTTTGTTCTGGTTTTATATTACTTACCGCATTTGTGTATGAGCGCATAATTTGATTTAAGTGTAATTGCTTCCAAAGGGGTGGAGACCTGTGGGGTAATTACGTAACACACTAACAGTAGGAATGGGTTTCATTTTGACAGTTCAACAACATTCATTGCGTTATTTACGTTGTTGAGCAAACAAATTTTTCGAACATATGAAACAATGGATTAGCAATAGGCTTCAAAATGATTCAGATTGTGATAGATAGTGTGTTACGTAATTAGGGTGCCGGTGTCCTGAAATACAGGCCCTACGCCTAGCTTAGGCACCAGACTCCCACAGTATAATTAAACCAATTATGTATTGTTCTTATTAATTTATAAATGTACTTATATATTGTGGTGAGAAATAAATCATTATCTTATCTTATATATGTGAAGACGATGCACCTAGAATAAAATTACTATACCACAATAGGTAAAAAGAATTAAATATAATGCAATGACAGGTAAATTAATTATGTGAAGATACATGGTGCTCACATATTTACAAATATTGAAAAGTGGATGATTTTTCCAAAATTTTAACATGTCATAATTTAGTGTGTGAATTAAAGTAGTTAAGTACATTATGGGATGACAAAAAACGATTACATAAAAAAATTAATTAGCTATCCCTACAGAGATCTGGGCCTGCAGTCTCGATATTAGGTAGCGACAAAAATATGTCGCTAAGTCGTATCGATGTCAAATTCCTTTAATAGATTTTCAACTTTATTTCCAAAGCATAAGGTTGAAAATCTATTAAAGAAATTTGACATCGATTGGACTTAACGAGCGATTTTTGTCGGTATCTATGTCGAGACTCCCGGCCCTGTTCGTGTCTGTACAACTGTATTAACTATCTTGTCGGTAATTCATGACGTCATAGGTAACTTTCGCGTAGTTAAATTGTTCCCCACTTAGAGACAAGAAAGTCTCATGTACGTATGCTTGCTTTATTACCATTACCTTCTTTTGTTAAGTTGGGCAATTTACCTGTATTAACGTAAACAATTATTCCTTTCCAGTGAAAGCCAAATATCAACTATAGAGACTGCACAAGTGCAGATCCCGACAGTGACCTGCGAGCTAGCGTCTGACATATCCACGAGCGAAGCGGGTGACACTCTACCGCCACCGCCTGATGAACGGAAAGATACACTCAAGGTGGCCTACCAGGTACTTTTGCTTTTTATACTAAAACTAGCTTCTGCCTGCGGCCTCGCCCGCGTAAATGTCGGAATTTATTTCATAGGAAGTGCTACCGGTACAAAAAGTAGCCTGTGTCCTTCCCCAGGATGTCAACTATCTCCTTGCAAAATTTTATCGAAATCCGTTCAGTGGTTTAGGCGTGAAAGGGTAACATACAGACAGAGTAACTTTCGAATCCTACTAATATTATAAATGTGAAAGTTTGTGAGGATGGATGGATGGATGTTTGTTACTCTTTCACGCTAAAACTACTGAACGGATTTAGATGAAATTTGGCACACAGATAGACTATGATCTGGGTAAGAACATAGGCTACTTTTCATCCTGGACCGCAGACGAAGTTAGGGCAACAGCTAGTTTATAATATTAGTATGGATATTGGCAGCTGTCCCACCGCGGGCGGTTAGCAAGAAGCGATTAGAGATAGCAACTAAAAACGACTTGGCGAGCAAGGACCAGCGAGTGCGGGACAGCGACGAGCGATTCCTCGCTGGTATGCGTATGTACTAAGCTAGAGTCTCTCAGCGATTGTTCTGCCTTCCAAGCGAGCGCCGCTGAGCGAGTACTCTCTTTGATATCTCTTGTCGCTGTAACAAACTAGTACTCGCCGGCGCACAGTGGATCGTCCCCATACAAGAGGTCGGACATAGAATTAAAAATTGAAAAAGTATTTAATTGAAAAAAATGAAATATACAGTTGCATTACTCTATTATGGAACTACAAAAAATGTTACTACAATTTTTTTCTTTGACCAGTACTTTATGAGCAATTCGATGAAAACTGTTATTTTTCTATGGAAATGGTCACAAAAATGTCTGTATCTCATGATTCCCTCCTTGTTTCGATTTGCGGTTTTCACTACTGTTATTTACCCATTTTATGCCACATTTTCTTCAAGGACACATGGTGCCCCCAGCGACCCCCTTCCGAGATATTTTGCTTTTAGTAACTATACTTTTTATTGTATAACTGATGAAATGGAGGTACATTAAGTATATTCATTACTGAGAATAAGTCATCCCTAAGTAGTTCCTTAAATAACAGGTGCATTTGCGATTACTTTAATGACTTATGAACGCTTCTGTTGCCATACAACAAAAGCGTTAATGAGTCCTTAAGTAAAGATTACCAGTACTTGCTTAATCTAATTAGTTATTGTAATTACTATGTTAACAGCCCTTAATCTCTGCATTGTGATTGGATAATGTCATCATTAGCTTAGTAATGACTGAGTCGAATTTACAATAACACATCGAAAAGAAATAGAGTTTTATGATCAATAAGAAAATATGTAGGTATAAAAATATTTTTTATTTAAATAATATAACACTGTAAAAATAATTTAAAAATAAAACAACTATGTACCCTAAAACAAACTAAAAAATTAAACAACTACTAAGAACTAAATTATAATAGGAAATTAATTAATTAACACGACCATTTAGTTACTAACAACAATAGAAAAGAAAGAAAAAAAAAACATTTATTGGCATAACACAAAACAAAAAAAGAACAGAATAAAAAAAAATACACAAAAACAAGAAATTAACAAAGAAACTGCTTGTTAATAATAATATTAGGTACTATAAGACTTAAACTATATTTTCTTCATCTTCATCAATAACGACATCATGATCATTATTATCGTCATCATCTTCTTCAACGTCACTACATGCAGCAAGTGTATCAGTTGAAACGTCAATGAACTCCAATTCACTCTGATCAACTATGAGTAAATCGTCTAGTTCACTAAATGAAGACTTTTTGGCTTTATTTGTCATTTTCGGTCGTAAGCTGGTGAGAAGAGGATCGGAAGATAATAGCAAATTATGAAGAATGTCTTCATTAGTGGCGATGCTACTATGCTTTCGTGTATGATATTCTCTAAATTTACGAAAATCCTTGTTTCTTGCTTCAGATGCTTCTTCAGACAAAAAACCTATAGGTACTACTGATAAGTGGTCCACTATCTGTGATCCATGAATCAGCAATTTGTGTAAACTTGCTGGCATGTTATACCATGGATATAATTCCACGAATAAATTTGCTGTTTCATCACAATATAATTAAAATTTTTGGACTTGAATTTTTTCGCCTGAGGAAATGCATTGCAAAATAACGGCGAGTCTTCTAATTAAATTAACGTCTAATTTAGTAATTTCCGCAGTCGTTTCAGGGTTTGCAAAAAACCTTCTTGCAGCATTTCCAGTGTTTGTATTGCCACTACCCTGCTTAACAACGTCTAGAAGTAAGCCTGTGCTTCTTCGGAAAGCTTCTTGAATGGCTTCTTTCTTATCTTTACCTTTTTTTGTTTTTCGTCACCTTTTGCTTGCCATGATTTTATGTCCATTCTGTAAGCAATGTGTAATAAACACTCCATAGACCGAATCCAAGCATGCAATGAACTAAATCCATGCTTGTATAAATCTGTATTCACGGGTTTAGCTCTCACTTCTTCCAAGTTATTCATTTCGCTTGGGCGAGCTTTGCACAAATCACACACTGCTGCCGATGTACCAGATATGATTGAATGTACCTTACCATCAATCATGGTTAGCCATAGATTGTGAGTAACAGTAGCATTGCCGCAATCAGTCGGGTTCAGTTCACGAATCTCGGTCTCAAATATTTCCATTTCAGCCTTAACATTCGCTTCCGTTTCTTTCATAAATGTAAATGAAATCGGGCGACAATATGTGGTTGACGATGGCCGATTATTCTGCCACACTATACTTCCACTAGAAGTCACTAACTTAAGCGGTACAAGACTTGCCATAAATACACTGGATAAGTCTTGTTCACTTGTTGTTGTCGTTTGATGGTAAATGCTTTGACTTGAAGCTCCGTCAAAACCCCATTTACTGTGAAGCACAAGTGGTTCACCAGCATCAAAATTTGATTCAAGTGAATCGATCAGCCTCCTAACTGTGAGATCAAGGAGGGCTTGGATCCGTATCTTTGCGGAAGTTTCAGTCACAGTTATGTCTTCTTTTGCCGGGTAGCATTTAAGCTTTTCTTTAACTAACAAGTAGTAGCTTGGGTATTTCGCATGACCTTCTTTTAAACTAAAGTCCCGAAGTGTTATGTAACGCCACTTGGATAACTGCAAGTAAACGTAAAGAGCAAGTGCTTTGTGAGTAGGAACTTCACGAAGCGAAGGATTCTGCTTAGTTTCCAGGACATTTAAAACTGTTGAGACGTGTTCAGGATTTTCCAGCAAATTTTTCATTATTCTGGCCATATCATTTTTTCCGGCAGACTTAAGTATTCTTTCAACAGTATGCAAAGGCTCATCCGGACGACTGCAACTAGCAACATTTTCATTAACACGTCTTCTTTTGTGTCTAGTCGATAAATCTTCAAAGCGTTTGCGAGGAGATGTATATGTTGAAGTTGATGCATCTGATTTTGATGGACTGACTACCTCTTCTGCCTCATTTTCATTTGCTTCTTCAGTGTCAACAACATTTTCTTTAAAGCAATCTGGCCAAACGATATCGGAATTTAACCACTCTCCGTTCTTGTTAATGAACCTGTCGACTGTCCTTCTTGATTGCACCCATTTGGTGTAAACCCTATAGCAAAATCGTCGACACCAGCTCTTGAGATCCGTCACATCACTTTCACTTAACTGGACGTTAGTACTCGACTTCAATGTGTTAAATAAATTGTCATAGTCACGAAGATCTTTATGATTACGAAGAGCAACGTAAAGATCTAGATAAGTAGAAAACCCACGGAAAGCCATAATGACAACACTTGATAGAAGTTATAATTACAACTGAATTACATTTGCTAAACACACTCAAATATATAGGGCAGCAAGTAGGCAACTAGCAATGAATTTGATAAGCTAATGATGACATTAGATAATCACAATGCAGAGATTAAGGGCTGTTAACATAGTAATTACAATAACTAATTAGATTAAGCAAGTACTGGTAATCTTTACTTAAGGACTCATTAACGCTTTTGTTGTATGACAACAGAAGCGTTCATAAGTCATTAAAGTAATCGCAAATGCACCTGTTATTTAAGGAACTACTTAGGGATGACTTATTCTCAGTAATGAATATACTTAATGTACCTCCATTTCATCAGTTATACAATAAAAAGTATAGTTACTAAAAGCAAAATATCTCGGAAGGGGGTCGCTGGGGGCACCATGTGTCCTTGAAGAAAATGTGGCATAAAATGGGTAAATAACAGTAGTGAAAACCGCAAATCGAAACAAGGAGGGAATCATGAGATACAGACATTTTTGTGACCATTTCCATAGAAAAATAACAGTTTTCATCGAATTGCTCATAAAGTACTGGTCAAATAAAAAAATTGTAGTAACATTTTTTGTAGTTCCATAATAGAGTAATGCAACTGTATATTTAATTTTTTTCAATTAAATACTTTTTCAATTTTTAATTCTATGTCCGACCTCTTGTATGGGGACGATCCACTGTGCGGCGGTGCGAATAGTCAGCGATGAACTATTAATATATGTATCTCTTTTACTTACACGGGATCTACAATATTTTGTACGTTTCTTGAACGAAAAAATCGCTGATAGCTAGTCACTTTCTCGCCGGCGGTTTCTTGATATGCCCCATTGAAGTCCTTAGATGGACGTCCAAAGATCCTGATGCACTAGCCCAGATGTACATAATGTCTGTTCCGAAAGTACCTGAAAAAAATGTGAATCAGAAAAAGTACCTGTGTATTCCAATTTGTAGTGCCACTTACAAATTGAGTGCTTTCATTTGATAATTGGAATACCTGAACAGAGTTTGTTTACACTTTTGTCGAATACTTTTGGAACAAAACATACATACAGGATGGCAGGAACATCGACGCACAACCTGTTATCATGGACCAGTACATGATTCTGGAATAACCGCGTTCAAATTTCTCGTCGGTTATGTTTTTTTTTATCAGCAGTTCCATACATTTTCAACAATCTTCTCCTACTCTGTCCTTCTCATACTTCTGATTTTGTTCATTCATCCTTTTGTATTCAGTCCATTCTTCTCTGGAATGCGCTTCCTCTTGATATCAGGACGGCCACCAGTCGATATGCATTTAAGCGAAAATTGCAGAGTTATTTTTAAAATAAATAGTGTAGAGTCATCTCAATTACCTCTTTCCCTTTTTGTGTATATACAGGGTGGCCGGAACATTGACGTCCAAAAATAAAATTTAGGTCCCTCGTATCGTGGGGTATCTGAATCACCCCCATGTATGTTCCGCGACTTTTCATAGTTTTCGAGTTACGAATTTTTTTCTGATTTTTTGAGAATGATCGACCTGACCAATCTAACAAAAATTTAAAAAAAAAGTACATGGCTTTGTCGAGATTTTTTTTTGCAACTGAATCTTCGTGAGTAGTACTTTTATGCATAAAATAATCACCTTCGTAACTGTGATGAAAGTTATGAAAAAGTTCTCATAAAAGATCAAAAGATCATTCTCAAAAAATCAGAAAAAAATTCGTAACTCGAAAACTATGAAAAGTCGCGGAACATACATGGGGTGATTCGGATACCCCACGATACGAGGGACCTAAATTTTATTTTTGGACGTCAATGTTCCGGCCACCCTGTATATAGTATATATAATGTAGGTATATATTATAGTAAATATGTATGTATGTGTATTATAAAGTTTGTAACCTATTTAGGTACTTGTATAACTATTTTATTTATAATTAATGATGTTATCTTTTTTATATTTTTTATTATTATTTACGTTTTTTAAACAGAGCACCTGCCATCTTATCTCTACACCACCCTTGGTTGACTGGTAGAGAATGCCTAAGGCATTAAGTCCGCCTTTGTATGTTATTATGTGCGAGAAGTTTAAATAAATAAATAAATTTTGACCGCGTAGTTATTGCACTTTTGTAGGAAACAGCAGTTCTTTTTTTAAATATCTGCGAAAAATTTCAACGCAGAGGGGACCAGAATCATGTACTGAATCCATGGCAACAGGTTGTGTCGATGTCCCTGCCACCCTGATATGGCTAGTCCACCACACCAACTTATCAACAAGCCTTAGTTTAACTGCACTATCGGTCTTCAAAACCCCACTATTATACTGGGTGACTCAAGAACAGGTAAACCTAACTCTAGTCTATCACTTAGACGCTACCTAATGTAACAGTGAGCCGTGGCTTTAAGTTAACTGCGACTAAGTAACAGTGTTAGTTCTGAGATCCAAAGTTCGGTTGACTTTCGGTCAATTTGCTCACTGTGATCAGTTGCAGCTAGTTGCTGGAATCAAGTGAACAATATTCAAACGCGGTTCGGATATACCACTCCATATCTAGTAATTCAAAGTTCTATAGAAACTTACTGGTATCGCCAGAATATAACCAGTCTGAATTAGGAGTCTTCTAATCTTGTATTTACCTACTTCCTTTTAAATTCATAGCATGTGATATACACTACCACAAACCACACCACACCACCACACCACATCATACCACACCATTACAATCCTCTATATTCTGGTCCTGCTTAGTCATTTTATTAAAAATATCCATAAGTTCGAGGCAGAAGAACAGAGACGTATCAGAATAAAAACACGAAGAAAGGATCTACCTAATTTCATACAGCCCAAGCTTAATGTCGTTAAACATGCCTCAAGAGTGCAATCAGTAAATATGTACAATAAATTGCCAGTACAATTTAAAAAATCTATGAATCCAAATGAATTCAAAAGAAAATTAAAGTCATTGTTGTTAAGGAAATGTTATTACAGCATAGAAGAGTTTCTCAAAGATAATAGTAGTCGACCTAATATGTGATTGTATTTTAATGACTTTATGTAATCCAATATTCTATCGTGACATTACACCTTTATGAATTATATTGACATACTCGTACATTTCTTCGAATTGAATTTATATTGTATAATTATTTTGAATGATATTGAATTAGATTATTATAATTAATATTATGACTGTAATGTTGGGACCAATGTGTAATCTATTCTTTGTTTTTTTTTCCTGGCTTTGTGTTACATTTATTGTGCAAACTACTGTTCGACACAAATGTAAATTTGTTGAGAATAAATAAATAAATGGTCAGCATAATTTGCAGTCTTTATCGTCTAACACCCAGGAGTTGATTGGTATAGGCTGCAAATAATACTAATTATGTCCTTTCACGCAATGTTTTACTGTTTTATGCCAATATTATTTAAAAAAATAAACCCTATTATCGACAAATTTTCCATAGGGTTAATTTTGAAGATGCAATTAACTAATCACTCTTTCTTTCCCCAGGTTACAACGTCAGCACAAGTACAAAAAAACCCGTTGGCGTCCTGTCCACTGAGAAGCTCAACGCTCTCTGTGAATGGAGAGCTTCAACTACAGCAGACTAGGGGCAGAGCACCCAGCGTCAACATAGATGCCGACATGGTCTCAGAGTTGGAACCATCGTCATCAGACTCAGGCGTCGTCAGCCGCTGCGGCGGCGTCAAACCATTAAAACTACGGATCTTCAAAAAGACCGATAGAAGACAAGAAAAGTCACAACCATGCAAATCAGAGTTAGAGCCAGCGCTCCCAAAGCCACACAAACCAAGAGACCCAGAAAGAGAAAAGAAAAGATTAGCGAGAAAAAAAGAGAAGCGAGCTACTTTAATTCTAGGGTTAATAATGGGCAGTTTCATCGCTTGCTGGCTGCCATTCTTCTTCTTGTACATATTGAAAGCAGCTTGCAGGAACTGTGTGATACCTTCCAGCGCGTTCGCGATAGCCTTCTGGCTTGGTTACATGAATTCTGTTCTGAATCCTGTGATCTACACGATCTTCAACAAGGATTTTAGAAGAGCATTCAGGAGGATATTGTTTAAGTGATGTTTAGCCTACGTGTGCTGTTACCGATGCGTAGCCAACAGGATCCTGATGGCTCAGCAGAGGGCAGCACCGAATCTTTACAATGTACGTTGAATGGACTCTCAATAGTTTTAATAATGATTGGAACGGTTCAGTGATATCCAAGGTTTGGACTTTGGCTGATATTATTTTATTCAGGACTGTGAAATATATTCAATAAAATAAGTTTGAATTTAACTTTTAACCAACTAATTATTAATAATTGCTAGTTGAAATTATAATGAATTGATTATAGTTAGTTGGTTAAGAATTTATGAAGACAAAGGTAAGAATACGTTTTATATTATAGTGTTAATAATATCAGTCGAGGAGCGTAAATTCTGAGAAGCAGTCAATAGAACAGTGGTGAAACAAAAATTACGCTTACAGATAAAATAAAATAGAAGATATTTATCTTATTATAATGTCTTAGGTCAGCTTGTTCATATTTTTAAGCTTTTTATATAGAACCTATGGTCATTTCATGCGAAACTATTTAATCATTAAGTGCCCATAATCTAGACGATAAAAAAAATACCAAGTCGGTTGAAAAAATGTGACTAGAGTTCAACACCAATAATTGTAATAAAATAATTATTTTTTAATGATCTTAACTGAGTAGTGCCAATATTAAGTAAACAAATCTCAATAGATTAAGAAAATAATTTAAAATCATGAAGTGAATGTACATTTCTGTTGCAATATAAAAAGGAATTGTAAATTATGAAATACATTATTACGTAATTCATTTCGTAGGATTTTTTAATATTCGTAGCAAAAATCATAGATTAATATATAAAATATGAAGAAACTGCAAAAACACTAATGGATTTGAAAAATTATACATACTTATGATATAATTATTCCTTTAATAGTACAATAAAGGAATTACATAGCTTTAATGTCATCAGATTTTGTAAAACATTAATTAGCATTAGCTGTGTTAGTACTTGTATCCACTGTGGCGTAACAAATATATAATTAAATGTAGATTGAAGAATTAATTATTAATAAAAACAGATAAATTGAAATTAGTTCTTTAGATAATTTAAAATCATTGTGAAACAAATTATTATTCTTTTGGTAAACATTATTAATTAAACTACCTACTTTTGAACTTGATCATGAATAAATTTCCGCTTAAAAATACTTTTTGACATTTTTATTATTCAAAGCGTTAGTTTAAAGAAGAAAATAAATACAAACTTTTGTTCAGTGATACCACACTAATTAAAACTAAAAGATTATTTTAGAAATCTACAAAATGCTACAAGCTACAATTTTAATAAGACAACACACGATTCGAGATAACATCGCTTAAAACATTAAAAAGAAACAATAAAACTATTATAAATAATGACGAAATGATTAGTATGTTACACCACGGTGGGTAGAGGTCGTAGAAACTTGCTAGAAAAATCATTATAATAGCTTTTAATTGATATTTAAATTCATTTGTTACATATATATTTCTTTAACAATCCCTTGACGACTTACCCATACGCTTATATACGTACAAAATAGTGAAGTATTCGTAGTTTTCATGTAAAATTATTTGCTATATTGAGTACCCTAAGATTCGCCATTCAAAATAAAAACACAAATAAATAGTATGAATTGTTATTTTAAAAATATTAAAATTTTTAGAGAAATTCTTCATGATATTTAGTAGTTAATTGCTGAAATTAGATTGTTTTTTTTTTTAATGAATAATTATATTAAATAATAGTGGCAAAAATAGTTAAATTAGGAAAAACTTTATCAATTTTAATTAACGATTTGAAAAGTGAGAAAAATTTGTTCATATTATTCTGTTGATTGCCGAATTCATGAAAAATTTCTCAAAAACATTATAAATGCCTATGAACTAAATATATATTAAAATTGTTAAGTCCCAACATCTATTTAATAAAATACTACAAAAATAAAGCAATCATTGTAAAGATGCGGTGTATAAAATTATACTGATTATATTGTGAAAGTATTTTAAATTAAAACAAATATTTTTTATTTTGTACCGAGATCAACATAGAATAGATATTTAAAAATAACACATCATAAAAAATATATATTTCAGAGATATAATTTAAATAAATAAATTTACTGAAGAATACAGATGTTTATAATTCTTTCACAATGTGAACAGGCTTATGTAGGTTAAAAATATTTTAAATAAAATAAAAAATGACTGTGCCTCTGTGCCTATCGACAAGCACTACACAACAATAAAATGCACTTTATTGAAAAATAATGTAAATATTACACTTAGTTAATTTTCCTTTTACCTAAGGATTTTATTCTACCAACGTTTTGGAGGAAATTGATAATCATAATTTTAAATGTTTTTTAAACAGCGCTGGTCGCTTTTAGTATATTTTTATTTTAAGTTTCATTGTAAATATTGTACTTATATTTAGCCTAAGTTATATGTTAGATAAAATTAAATATAATATACCAAAAAGAACACCAAATACTTCCTGTAATTTTTTCTAATCTTATGAATAGTAAAACGTTTTATCCAGTAAAATTTTAACCTTGTATAAATATTGTTTCCACCTAGTACATAAGGATTGTTTATATTTTTAGTAAAATGTAGAGTTTCTTCTATATTATTATGTTAGTAATCCTTAAACCTAAATCCTTAAGATTTGTTTTTTTTTTCGAAATACATAACTTGTAATTTTTCACACTTAAATTTTCAGTGGATTTTCAATTGTTTTGTTAAAAAAGTTTATCAACTATACCTACGACTGATGATAGTTTTTAATAAAAATAAATCTTTTTCCAACCTAAATACAATTGTAAATAATATTTCCTCAATAATTATTGCGAAATATCTTGTAAAATAATTATTAATGAACAACAACGACAACTTAATTCTAAATCGGTGTAAATTAGATTCTTGGATCTTAGAGTTAATAATTAATAATACTTAATAATTAAGTATTATAACTATTTTATAAGTAAAATAATAACATTGCAACACCATTGCCGAATAGTTATAAAATTAGTGTTTTTTTAAAATAATTATTAGATATTAAATAAGTACTGAATTCAAAAGCAATAGAAAGTGTAGTTTTCTTTTCGTATTTAATTTTTCACTATTTTAAAATTTCATATAGTCTTCCAAAGTGTGTGTGATTATCAAATAATAATAGTTACCTTTCCTTACTTGTTTGTATAAAAATACTAAAAATGTTTTTCTGTAACGTCTTTTTTTATATTTATGATTTTGTGGAGAACAAATATTTTTGATGCGGAGTAACAATTTTTTACGAATCTAGAACCCCACAATCTAGCACAGAGCCCTTGCTGGTTGTGCAGGTTCTATTTTGAAAGTCGTAAAAGTCGACTTTAGATTTTTAAAATTGTTCACTCAACACTTCGTTAAAAGTGTTGCGCGAATGATTAAAATACGCAATAATTTTAATTTAATTTTAATCAGTGAAATAAAATGTGAAAAATATTATTTAAGTATGTAAATGTTTTTCAAAATACATACAGTTTTTTGTACAGTTCTAAAAATCTTGTAAAATACAATATAACGCCATAATTTCTTATTTAGTGAAAATATTTAGAAGGTTTTTAAAAATTAAATAACTTATAGGTGGCTATCCTGTATATCTAGTAACTTGTTCAATAAAAAATGTTCTAAATTAATAAAAACCTATTTATACTTATAGTATAATAATCTATATAGTATTTGTTAAATATTTTAATTTTTAATATATAAAAATTCGAAACGCGTTACGTTTATATAGTTCTTTATAAAAAAATATAATTATAATTATTAAAATCGTCTAAGACTATACGATTAACTATTAATTCTTATCGACTCAAAATGTAAATGAAAAAATATACGAAGTACCAATATACAAATTTTAATCTTTATTTATTTGTTTTATTCCCTGCAAACCTACCGAACACTGATCGACGTGGAATTGACAAGTATCAGCCAATACACCTTCGACTAGGGACGTCCTTATGTTTTAGTACTATAAAGGCTAGCGCAAGTTGGGGCGGGCCGCTCCGCAACTCAACGCATTATGAAAATCCTCCTTCATAATTTTCGTACATTTTCTATGAACCATCGCACACTACAGGCGGGTCGCACACTACAGGCGGTCGCACACTACAGACGGGTCGCACACTACAGGCAGGTCATACACAACAGGCGGGTCGCACACTACTGGCGGGTTGCACACTACAGGCGGGTCCCACACTACAGGCGAGTCGCACACTACAGGCGGGTCGCACACTACAGGCGGGTCGCCCACTACAGGGGGGTCGCACACTACAGGCGGGTCGCACACTACATGCGGGTCGCATACTACAGGCGGGTCGCACACTACATGCGGGTCGCATACTACAGGCGGGTCGCACCGCACTTTTTTGTATGAAAATGCGTTGTGCTGCGGCCAGTTGCGATTGTAATGAGCGCTTGGCTTAAATGGCAATGGCATGCAGCAAATATAACCACAGTAACTTTGTTCTCATGAACAGAAAACAGGTGCACATAATCACATAGTTTTGCGAAACCGCGAACCGAAAAAAGTTGGAAGAACGTACCCAACTACCCTAATTTACATTGGATGGATACAACACTAACCACGGACACAAAACAGTGCTTTTGTTCTAGATACCTAAGTACCCAAAGACGCTCAACCGAAACGACAGAAATCGATCTCATACTATCCATACACCAAACTTCATAGGTCCATAACATAATCTAACTTTTGTAATTATGATAGATATAGCGACTAACATAAAATAGGAGACTAAAGTTTATTACCTACAGTTACTATAACAAGACTTGTCCTACCGTTAATCATAATAAACTAAATATGTTTAGGCAGGTAAAATATAGGTATTTCTAGACAATGGAGTCGTTGAGAGTCTGAGTATCCATTCTTCCATACATTAAATGCGAAAATACTTAACCCTGTCTGTTTGTTACCTTTTTACATTTAAACCACCGGAGCGATCGTTATAAAATTAGACAAAAAGGTAGCCTGGGACATAGGCTACTTTTCATTGTAGATCGCAGACAAAGTCGCGGGCAACACTAAGTAGTTCCGTAATCAAAGTCTATGATGTCATGAAAATTTGATTCTTGAGAAGGTATTGACAGAATTATTCTTAGGTATTGCAAGAGTCGGGGAAGCATTTCACAAAAGAAAAGACACACAGGTACAGTACAGGGGTACAGAGTACTCGGCAGTGGGTGGCACAAGGTTGCCATTAATGATTGCAAGAGTCCTTTATGTATGGAAAGAAGACACTACGCATTTGGACTGCAAATATTGTCACTTAAACTAAAGCGGTTTATTTTACATACCTATTAGACCAAACGGCAGTTCTAAAACGAAGATCAAGAAAAACTGTAAACACTAAATTGAAACACAGTAATCCTGCTCAGCGGCAAAAATAGCGTGATGACAGCAAAACGTCCATACTTCTTTAAGCAGCTTCCTCCATGTAACTTGAAGACAGTAACAGACATCGTGGTGCACAGACTGATCGCCACACCCCCTAAACCCTTTTTTTTTTTTGGGTGGGAAATCATCAGATGACTTCCCCCGCTCTGGACGGAGTGGATGGGCGTGTCATATTCTTGCTGACTAAAACCCACCCGTGTTCCTTCAGTTGCCTGTGCGCCAGGGCCACGGTAACTCTTTCGAACAATCCGCGACCCCGGCAGGCATCGGCCCTATCGGACCCCGTCAATGGTGCTGACATCTCTTTGAGGCGCACGTAGAACACGATGCGCCGTCGACCCGGGCCTGGTCCCTACCGGACGGCGAGCTGCCCATTGCTCGCCGTCCGCAAGCCCGCGCCTACGGTGGCCGGGAGTCGGCAATCGACTCCCGACGCCCAGGGTGTCTCCTCCTGCGGCGGCTAGGGGCGCGAGGGCGAAGCGATTGCCTCTCCATCATGCGCTCAGCCTCCTCCTTCGCGAGCATTACTGCTTCGCAAAGGAAGCTACCTACCTTCTTCTTTCTACCCCCTAACCCCTGAAACACCAAACAAAAGACCAATAACCATATAAAAGTACCAACTAAACTATATTCGGCGACCAAGTTTCCAAGAGTCGCGGACAGCCTCTATCAGCGATGCCCCGCCGGGACGAGGCTCGATATATAATACATACAATACATAATGTAGTTCCCGAGGAGGCTCACATATCGAAACAAACGTAGGCAACTTGATTGTTGAGTTAGAAACACTTTAGAAGTCTGGGTGGACAGACGGGAGGTGTGTTTCGGCAGCAAGAAGTGAGATAATTTACCTGTTCCACGGCAAAAATTATATCCAAAATAAAGTTTCACGATAAGTACATCGTTGCAAGGTGAAAAGGTGGCATCACCAATTTTATGGATATGCTTTCTTAATAGATAGAAGACGCTGGGGGACAGCACATTTTCTTCTCAGGGTGTCGATGGCAAATCTTAAGTATTTTTTTTTGTTTGACACCACTGATTTATGACATAAGAAAAAAATTATAACAGTTTGAAGGTCGCTGCATACGTAACATTTATTAACCTGGACGGAACGAGACGACGATTTTTGGAAACATCGTTTTATAGAAAATGTACATCATGGATGCACGGACGGGACGCATCGACGTGGCCCCCAAGGGACGGCAAAAATATCGTCGGTGACGATGGTTAGCCAGTCCCGCCCCGCGCGTGCCACGTACCGTCCGTGGTTCTGATGCATATAGGTACACATTCGCTCCGGTTGCTCCGGTCGCTCCGAAGAGCTTTTCTTTTCTTGTTTTCCACACTAGACCGTTAGTTTCGCGTCACTATTGCGGTGTGTATGCATTTTATACACCTGTCCGTGTTTTCATAACACCATGTTCCGTCTCCACCCGTTCACGTCCTAACGCCGTCCAGTATGCAGCGACCTTTAGAATAAAATAATATAATTGTTGGGAATCGACCCCAATACCTTACGCGCGGTCTGCATGAGCAGGCGGCGTGATCAACGCTTCACCGGCAAGTTGAGGCGTGGAGCGTCTGGGACACAGCTCGGCCCAACGACCACTCGCTTCACCGGACTCCATCGCGACGGACGATACGTACTCCATACTTAATTTATTAATTGTTTGTCCGGGAAAGATGATAATTTTTAACAAGGACGGCATTAAACCATTACCCAAAATACAGTCCACTCTTTTATTGCTCCCCGCGCTAATAGAATATCGCCCATATTCGACCTGCAAGACTACAATATTGGACATTACGAATACTCGGACAGTTCGGCAGAATCGAATCACAATTATCTAAAGTTTTTTAGGTTTTTAAAGTGCTTGCAATGTAAACCTCATTTATTCTGCAACACTTACTACGCATATCAACTTAGTGCAACCACAAAACGTTTCAAAACCACCCAACATGTTCGCTAACCATCCTCTCCATCCGTGTGTCCGCGAAGTGGAAGTCAGCGCGCGCCACTTGGGAAATGTCCCGTTAACTTACACACAACATAATTGAAAATACGATTTCAAATTTATGTTCTGCCCAAGTAGGACTAATGAAGTTGTCTCGACTGCCAACTTGCTTGGTATACTTTGGGTATGTGTGTGATGTGAATTATGAGTACTAAGGAAACTTTGTGTAGGTTCTGGAGTAGGAATGTAGTTTGTAAATGTAGGTTGGAGATTGGAGGGTGGAGAAATAAATAATACCAGCCTATTCCCACTGCTGGGCAAAGGCCTCTTATCATACAGAGAAGGCACGAGCATTGATCACCACGCTTGCTCAAGACGGGGTGGCGATTTCAGACTTGTATTAAATATAAGTCCAGGTTTCCTCACGATGTTTTACTTCACGGATGTCAGTAATGTCCAAGATAAACTTAGAAAATACAAAAGAATTGAAAAAGTCACGTTATTCTTGCACGGATATGAACCCACAACATGAGAGACGAGGACGGTGCTGAAAAGTTTTGTAAAAACAACTAAATTGCGCAAACTTAGCGTAATTTACGTCGCTGAAATTGAGAAGCTGAAAGTACGTTGAATTCGATTAAACATAATCAATTTGAGCCTCTCAAGTGATTATACATACCCAAAGATATACCTAAATCGTATAAGAGTCGAAATTTGGTCCTAACTTTATTCTGTTAACTGAAAAGAATGCATGCTAATATTTCAAGTCAAATAAAATAAAAAAAACAATGTAAATAATTAGGAAACTCGTATAGGAACTTTAGTTCCATTCATTGTAAATAAGAGATCAGTCAGACTGCGTTACCGGATCTAGCTAGAAAAAACCGACCACCTGTCGGACCACGCACAGTGAAGGGTTCCATAGCCGGAATGAATATTTACCCGTGCACAGTACCGATTTTACCGGCCCCAACAATAATTTGTCCATCAATCATCTCAGTCTATCGCAAGTCCACTGCTGGACACAGACCTCTCCCAGTCACAACACCCTGTCCGCCGCCTTTCGCATCCAGTCTGTACCAGCCACCTTCTTAAGGTCGTCGGTCAATCTAGCTGGGGGCGTCCCACAAAACGCGGTCTCCACTCCAAGACTCCTCTGCAGGATAGGTCCTTTGACAAACATGGCCAGCCCACTGCCACTTCAGCTTGCTTACTCTGCGAGCTATTTCGGTAACTCCAGTTCTTTTCCGGATAATTTCATTCCTGAATTTATCCTTCAAAGAAACTCCGAGCATAGCCTGCTCCATAGCCGCTGAGCGACATTGAATTAGTGGACCAGCCCGACTGTTAGTGTCCACGTTTTGGCACCGTACGTTCTAACGCGCAGGACGCCCTGGTGGAAGACCTTAGTCTTCAAACATTGCGGGATTCGCGACGAGAAGACTTGACGAAGTTTTCTAAACGGGCAGCGTTTGGAATTCAAAATTGGATTTAATAGTATTTCTCAAAAAACGATGAAATCCAAAGTTATTTCTGCGGTTGCCATTGTTCAGCGGTGCACAGAATACACATTTTTTTCTAATTTTCATCGATATAGCGCTAATAGTGTCCGAGTAAAATGGCTGTGTCACATCAGGATAGATGGACATTACGAAATTATAAGGGTTCCGTTTTTACCATCTGTCTACGGACCCCAAAAAGAAAAAAAAATATTTTCATTACTACTTCCCACTATTAACTATACACAACCAACTTATAGATTGATCAGCAAGTACCGTCAACATGTCAGGTTAGCATCGCACCACGCTAACTTACACAACTTGTACTGACGTTAACTTAACCTTAACTTAACTGTAACGTAACTTAGATTGAGAATTATAACAACTATCGTTAATCCTAGTTAAACTGTTCCTGCTTGTTAAGATCATGTTCTAACTAGAGTTAACGTATGGTTTAAGTTATGCTTAGCTCTGTTAAGTAGAACGTAAATATGCTCGGTTTAAATCTGTATTCTAGAATTATACTACATGAATCTTGATTTATGATTATAATTTTATGAATGTAGACCCCGCCCGAAAATCTGACAATCCGTCTTACCAAGGGGTATCGCATGGCCCAGTAACTGGGGTTTGGAGGTCAGATAGGCAGTCGTTCCATGTAAAATACTGATATTCACATCTACATTCGGATAGACTGGATGACGACCCTGACGTAGCTGACAAGATGGGTACAGGTAAGTCTGCTATGTCACGCCATTGAGGCATACCAATGTTAGGAGATCTTATAGAGGTATGAGGTACAGGGTGTAAAGTTCACTCATACTCTATAGAAAAGGGAGGATCCTCCGACCAGACGGGTGTCGTGTCTGGTGGGCAACTGCCCGACGATTGATGCCGGGACGTTGTATATATGCTAGTTGCGCGGTAAACTCTGCTTGCGCGATGCAGGATTTTGCGTGACGTCAGTCTGACGCGTAGCTCGCATGTGATAAATGATAAATGATTTTATTTCTGTAAGTAGGTTTGAACAAACACTTTTACACGTCAATCATATTTTAAAAACTAGATGAGGTCGGCGTTTCCTATCTGACTACTCTGAGAAGAAAGGCCGAAACAAACTCAGAGGTCATAGTCTCTTTTAAAGTCCAAACATAATCTTCGTCAGACCATGTGAAGAACATGTAGATTTGTATCTGAAATGATCTTCTGAGGAAAAATCACAGACAAAAACAAACAAAAAATCACACACACACACAATCTCAGATTGAGTGGACCTGTCCAGTCAGTGCACGCATTTGTCAGTAATCGTGCAGCTCAACTCTTAAGGAGCTCAACGGTTCGACGAACAATACCAAAGAAAGGATATTTGGGTAGGCCGCAAAAATTACTCAAACTGCCAGACCATAATTAAAACTAACTGAGAACGAAAAAAAAAGCAACAATGACCCACCAAGTCTTCACATTCACAGTATTAAAATATCTATGTCAGGATCATAGCACGTGATGCAGATACTGTGGTCTCTGCCTAATGGGAATAAATCCAGAAAATATATAAAACTAGCTTTTGCCCGCGGCTTCGCCCGCGTGGATGTTGGAAATTTTGCCACGGGAACGTACTACCGGGATGAAAAAATATCCTACGTGTTAATCCAGGTTATAAACTATCTGTGTTCCAAATTCCATCCAAATCCGTTCAGTAGTTCTTGCGTGAAAGAGTAACAAACATCCATCCATCCATCCATCCTCACGACCTTTCACAATTATAATATTAGTAAGATATCGACGAATCGCAATCATATCGTAGTTTTTATTATGAAATATGTGATTTTATAAAATTGATTTTTTATTAATCAGGCTTATTTAATTTAATTATTGAGGCTTGATTACTTAATAACCATCATGTTTACGCCCTCTGGCATAACATAGTGCACTCTTTTTATCTTTCAGACAGGGTGGTAGAGACATCGACACGCAACCTGTAACCATGAATTCAGCACATGATTCTAGACCCCCTAGCGTAAAACCGTCAGTTATCAAAAAAGAAAATCAGCAATTCCATAGAAAAGTGCAATATCTATGCGGTCAAAATGTATGGAACAGCACATTTTTTTTTAAATAACCAAGGAAAAATTTCAACGTAGCTGGTTTCTGAATCATCTACTAAGTCCATGGTATCAGATTGCGCGTCGATGTCTTTGCCATCCTAAATACCATTAGTGTACGGCCTGAGTGCCCGCTTACATCGAGCGTCCAGCGGGGCGGGGCGTGCAGCGTTCGTGTCAAACAGATGCATTAACACGTAGGTGTCCTGAGTGGCGACCGAGCGGAGCGGGGGCAGCAGCGTTCTTGTTTGCGTCGAGCGGGGCGTCGCGTGCAAGTTCAAACCAGTTTGTGTTTGCAGCGGTGACGAGAGCGTGCGCGCCATGTCGTTCGAAGATATTATTACAGAAATTGAACTTAAACCAGAATTTTGGTCAACAATTCATGCCCTATATAAAAATAGAATAATTAAACAGAAAGTGTGGAAGGAATTAGCAGTAAAACTAGCACAACACACACAACACAGCCTTCTTTGTTTAATTATCTCACTTGGACCTTGTTTCAAGTTATACAAACATTTTAACCACACATTTTCTTTTAAATACATATCAATAATATCGTACGACCCCGACGCCATGATGAAAAATGTGACCAGCTCACTTGAACGCTAAGCGTGCACTAAGGCCACTGGGCGAACGCTCCTTCGCCGCTTGCACGCAACGCTGAACGCTCCGCTGGACGCTTTTTCACTCAGTCCGTACACTTAGTATTGTACCTATGTATATTGAACAAATGAATAAATGACTGATGACTTATGACGATCTAAAAGAAGCAGCGGTGATTAATTAGATGCAGAAAATAGCCTGTTACTGACCCACTGCTAAGTCCATGGTAACAGGTTGCACGTCGATGTTCCTGCCACCGTATATACCATTAGTATTGTACCTATGTATGTTGAACAAATTAATAAATGACTGATAACTTATGATGATCTTAAAGAAGCAGCGGTGATTAATTAGATGCAGAAGATAGCCTGTTACTGTCCCACTGCTAAGACCATGGTAACAGGTTGCGCGTCGATGTTCCTGCCACCCTGTACACCATTATTATTGTACCTACGTTGAATAAATGACTTATGACAGTCATGACTTATGACGATCTGAAAGAAGTAGTGCTGACTAACTAGATGCAGAAGATAGGCTGTTACTGTCCCACTGCTAAGTCCATGGTAACAGGTTGCGCGTCGATGTCCCAGCCACCCTGTATACCATTAGTATTGTACCTATGTATGTTGAACAAATGAATAAATGACTGATGACTTATGATGATCTGAAAGAAGCAGCGATATCTAACTAGATGCAGAAAATAGCATGTTACTGTCCCACTGCTAAGTCCATGGTAACAGGTTGCGCGTCGATGTCCCTACCACCCTGTACACCATTATTATTGTACCTATGTTGAATAAATGACGTATGACAGTTATAACTTATGATGATCTGTAAGAAGCAGCGGTCACTAACTAGATGCAGAAGATAGTCTGTTACTGTCCCACTGCTAAGTCCATGGTAACAGGTTGCTTCGATGTTCCTGCCACCCTGTATACCATTATTATTGTACCTATGTTGAATAAATGACGTATGACAGTTATGACTTATGATGATCTGTAAGAAGCAGCGGTCACTAACTAAATGCAGAAGATAGACTGTTACTGTCCCACTGCTAAGTCCATGGTAACAGGTTGCTTCGATGTTCCTGCCACCCTATATACCATTATTATTGTACCTATGTTGAATAAATGACGTATGACAGTTATGACTTATGACGATCTAAAAGAAGCAACGGTGACTAACGAGATGCAGAAGATAGCCTGTTACTGTCCCACTGCAGAGCAAAGGCCTCTTCTCATGCAAAGAAAGCACGAGCATTGATCGCCACGCTTGCTCAAGACGGGTTGGCGATTTTCAGTATTTTTTTTCTCAAATTGACTATAAGTCCAGATTTCCTCATTCCTTTATCGATGTCAGTGATGTCCAACATGCACTCAGAAAGTACATATGAATCGATAAAGTCACTTTGGTACTTGCCCGGATTTGAACCCACAACCTCGAAAACAAGGTGTCGGTGGCCAATTTGGGAGAGGCCTATGTCCAGCAATAGACTGCGACAGGTATTGATGTACCAAAAAAACCACACAGAAAAGATACCACGCTTCCATTACAAGTTACGAGCAAAAGATATCACACCGTTATTTTAGCCTCAAGTTCTACAAGTTAAAGCTATTATTAAATAAACCAACACCAACTTCGTGCAAACAAACAATTCAAAACAAACTTTGTAAACAAAAACAATCGCGGGAACATTTAAAACAAATATTTATACAGTATGTTTCAAGTTATCGAAGATGGCATTTCTAGAGCAGTTGATTACCGCGCTTCCTCACTGCTTATTGGCAAAATAATATTATTATTATTTTAAGGATTACCTGACCTTAGTTTAAGAATTATACAGGCTGGTAGGGACACCGACGTGCAAACTGTAACCATGAATTCAGAACATGATTGTAGACCCCTAGCGTAGAAGTTTTTCGTAGGTTATCAAAAAACAAATCTGCTGTCATAGAAAAAAAAAAAACAAGTGTTTATTCACAGAAATATATTTTTTTACAAGATATATTTATTACCTCTGCCAAACTGCAAAGCAGTTTGATGGAAGACGTAGCTCCGTTTTTAGTACATGAAAAAATGCAATACCTACGCGGTCAAAATGTATGGAACAGCATTTTTCTTGAAAGAACCGATGAAGAATTTCAACGCAGGGACAGAATCATGCACTTAATCCATGGTAACAGGTAGCGCGTCGATCTACTTTTCAATATTTGTAAATATGTGACCATCATGTATCTAACACATAATTAATTTACCTGTCATTGCATTATATTTAATTATTTTTACCTATTGTGGTATAGTAATTTTATTCTAGGTGCGTCGTCTTCACATATAATTATATAATTAATGTGTACCTATATAATATTGTAAAACATTTTAAAAGAGTAACGATGGAGTTTCTTGCCCATTCTTCTCCATACGAAACTACCTTTTGGAAAGGGCAACTAGAATCAATTCTATTTTTTCGTAAATGTTGACGTTCAAAAGTGCCTTTTATGTGCCTATTTGAAATAAATGATTTGACTTTGACTTTGACAAAAAATAAAAAATGACTTAAGTATGACAAAGTGCTTTAAAAAGTCCCTTTTATCCGGAGGAACAAAGACCCGTATCAATATCAGCTTTGCAACAGCAACAGCAACAACTGCTTGGGCAACAGTGCCTTTGTCATGTTAGTGCTTTTTTGACTGTCTTGGCGCTACAAGATCTTAAAATGACTGTCCTGAAAAGTAACTTAAAGTGCAGTTATGCCCTTGTTATCATCGTATTCATTTTATTCGGCGACCCCAACGCGTGGGCGCGCCGTCAGAGGGCGCCTTTCGGTTTTCCGAACAAATAAGTGACATATGAACGCGACGAAACGATTCACGGGAACGATCTCTTTCGTAAGGACGCAGGGTGAGTCGCATGCCTAGGTTCAGCTAAAAGTATACCTACAAAGGTATTAACCCTGCAACCAAGTGCAGTAAAAATCTTAAACTACTACCACCACGACACTACTACCACCACGACACTACTACCACCACGACAAACAATCTTAAAAAACAACGTTTTACTTTACGGAAAATGCCATACTAGTTATTGAACACCTAAGTTTGCAATAAGTTTTCCTAGCCTCCATCTCCCCCTTTAAGCATTGACATCGTTTAAACCATCCTGTATACAGACGTACAAAATCTGTAGTTTCTTAAAGCGTGCTTCAAAGTTGGTGAAATTCACTTAAGATTAAGTTAGAGACATTCGCGTCGGGTTTAATAAGTTATGAAGACGTGCAGGGGGTGCTCCATTTTATAATTTATTGTTTCAGACAGAAAGGGGGTGAAAGTGTGATGACGGGGGCGATCCGTCGTATTTTTTGAAGATAAGCACAGAATGTCGCTTATTATATTTTAATAAATTGAAAAATACCGAAGAGACTAAAATACTGCTAAATTTACTTTGCATGGGCTCTGAATTCGAGAAAAGATTTTATTTTTTGTAGCTTCGCAATCCTAGGAAGATTAACTTGTAGTGAATATTAAACATACCAGTGGTTTTAGAGCATACAATATAATAAAATCGTGAACATTGCTAACGAGCCAAAGAAAACCAATGCTAAAAACCATAAAATACTAAGCAATAAAAACTGTACCTCCATACTTATCCATCTGACTTTCTTTCTGTCACTGTCAAATCCAAAAAGTCCTTGTCTATTCTCTATTTACAGATTGCAATGCCAAAATCAGCGAAACAGAATTATACAAAAATCAGGCAAAAATGCTTATAAGACCAATGGGTTCCCCTGGACTACTCGTAAGTCCACAGCGGAGGGGTACATGTGTTTCTGCGTGTGCGCCCCGCGCCTTTGCTGCTATCCCTCCATTCTGATCCCTTGCCTATCCTGCCTTCCGCTGTGTATAAAAGGTACTGTTTATTTTTAATCTACGGTTTAAGCGCTGATCGCCGAGATAGTCGCTAGTCCGCATTCTTCTTCACCGCCGTTATAGGCTGCCTTGCCACCAAAGGTATGCGATCTATTGATTTCATAGCTGTTTCCTCGTTGGACCACAGTAGTGAAAGCAAAATTATTAAGAACATATTTAACATCTTTCTACACGTGCAGCTTGTGGGTCTCATACAGACGCGGTCAGAACAACGCCCTACGTGTCCTCATCTATCCATCCACTAATCCATCCATATTTTCTTTTTCTTTCTTTTTTCGGGGGTAACTTTCAAAAGGCACCCGACCTCTGGGGAGGGAGGTCGGGGCGTGTGGGATTTTTACCTCCCCGGTGATCACCATCAGCACATAGAGGGGTCCCGGTTCCTCTTAAAAGACCATTTCCGGAACCCCCCTGTGCAACGCCTGTAAAGCACATCCCTGGGGAGACTGTAAAGGGGCCTGCCCTGAGCCCCGCTATGCGCGCCAGCACATGACTACTGTGCCGCCATCTTCCCTGGGGTCACTCAGTGGGCGGACAGAGTCCCCACTCTGTGCGCCTGCGACCACAAAGGTCCACCTACAATCCATCCATCTATTTAGCCTTTTCCAACTATGTTGGGGTCAGCTTCCAGTCTAACCGGATGCAGCTGAATATCAGTATTTTACATGGAGTGACTGCCTATCTGACCTACCCAGAACACAGTTACTGGATAATACGATACCCCTTGGAAAGACTGGCGCCCTGCGTGTGCAATATAATAATGCGGTCAGAGGACTGATAAGGCTGCTCTTATTCTGAAGCTCATCAGGGATGTTCGCAGAGTTCCAAAAAGACTGTTTCTATGCAACTTTGCGAAAAGGATGCACATACCTGGTACACAGTGTTCTAGCTCCAGTGACATCCTAAGCATGGTTTAAAAAAGCCAGGTCTGGCATTCCGTGAGTGACACATGCTTACGTCACTATCCAGTTGCCACTTTATTGCAACAAAAAAAAAACACGTGTGGCACTTGGGGACTGCCGCGGTAAAGCTATTGCATAGCATTTTTTATCAACTTATGCAATCTACTTACTTATTCGTCCGATTTCGGAGCAGCTCGTCTCGATCCGTGCGAGCTTCGTACAGTCGTACCATATACATACACGTTAAGCGAACGCTCGGCCGAGCTACATGGTAGGCGGAGTGGGGGGTGTTAGGTTTTATTATCATTACATTGATTATCATTTTAATATTGTGAATGTGAAGACTATGTGGGTCATTGTTGCTTTTTTTCTCTCCTTAGTTAATTTTAATCATGGTCTGGCAGTTTGAGTAATTTTTGTGGCCTACCCAAATGTCTTTTCTTTGGTATTGTTCGTCGAATCGTTGAGCTCCTTAAGTTCTGAGTTGAGCTACACGATTACTGACAAATGCGTGCACTGTCTGGACAGGTCCACTCAATCTGTGTGGTTTTTCCTCAAAAGACCATCTCAGACACAAATCTACATGGTCTTCACATGATCTGACCAAGATTATGTCTGGACTTTAAAAGAGACTGTGACCTCTGAGTTTGTTTCGGCCTTTCTTCTCAGAGTAGTCAGATAGGAAACGCCGACCTCATCTAGTTTTTAAAATATGATTGACGTGTAAAAGTGTTTGTTCAAACCTACTTACAGAAATAAAATCATTTATCATTTATCATTTATCATTTTCGTTACGGAATTTCTTGATTCGGTCGCCGCGCTCAAAGCCCGCGATAAAAGCTATGCAATAGCTTAAAAATTATGGAAACATATTCAGTCAACATTTTGTTAAAAAATATATATAAAGCATTTAAAGTGTCGTTTCATTTTTCTAATCAAACAAAACAATTCAATTTAAACATAAGCCAACATAATTGTTAGTTAAAACCTCATTGTTTTATCGGATTCGCACAGGTGATAAAGACAGTTGGGGAGTTATTATTTCACATTACTGGTAACACAGCGGTGATGACGTAGGCTTGTGTGTCCCACGTGACCAGTGTCTCGGAATGCTATACCTGGCGAAGTTTATTATTATACCATGATCCTAAGAGCAGTTGTGCAGAGGTTCGATTTTCTGAAAATGGCTAACCCGCCTTGAACAAGCGTGGTGATTCACGCTCGTGCCTTCTTTTTATGAGAAGAGGGTTTTAACCTGCAGGGGGCAATAACAGGCTGGCAACATAAAGTGTTAAATGTTATTAATAATTTCCAGGTATGAAGTGTTGCCAGTGTTATGTAGTGCACCTGGACGATGACGAGGAGAATATCAACCCTACTGACAGTTCCGCTAGAGAAACTCGATAATAAAAATTATGATCACATTGACCTGTTTTTTACTCACGATAAAATAAAATATCACGACTGTATTTCTCGATGGGGGTGGCAGAAGTGTAGTCACTAGATTAGTTCAGTTATACAGGATGTTAGATAAAAAGGGATACTTTAAGATACGCGCACACTGTGCGACATGCGACTGCGACAGCTCGGCGACTAGACGCAACGCAACGACAGGCTACGGCCGACAATTTTCATATAATTTTCTCGCTACTTGTCACAGCGACTAATCGCATGTTGCACGCGCACACCCAATTGCAAATGCAAATGCAGAAACAACCAATTGGAACCGTGCATCTAGCTTCTGACGTTACATAAATGCCCATGTAGGTTTATGTGAAATAAAATATTTTGATTGATTGACCCGACGACAGTCGCATGCGACAGATCATGCTGTGAGTGATGTTTTTATTGCGCCTTCGCCTTTGCATGATTTTGGGGCTCCATAATTCACACACAAGATGAACAACACGACCGACTTTCTCAAATAATAAAAGAAAATGATCGCTTCCTGCACGACGTCTATAATAATGACTAGTCGCAGACGCAAACGACAACTCTGCGTCTAGTCGCAGCGACAAGACGCAGATCTATGCGAATGACAACTCTGCCTCTTGACGCTGCGACTAGACGCAGCGACAAGACGCACAATTTGCGCTGGCACTAAGGAAGTGTAGCAGATATTCATGAATATAAACAACTTGTAGTATGGAACAAACTCTGAAATATAAAAAAAAAACATTGCTGTTCCCTACATTTTGATCACTTTGTAGGGAATAGCAGATTTTTTTTTCATATACCAGACTTGATCCTGTACTTAACATTTTTAATTTTTTCGGTTAACCAACCACACTATAAAGGCTCCTACAAACAGGCGCGACATGCGACGCAACACAAAGGCACCGCCTGTCGCGCGACGAGCGGTGCCTTTGTGTCACGTGCGTCTCGCGTCGCGTGTCGCGCCTATTTCTAGGAGCCTTAGTGGAAGAAATCTAGACTCTGGGCTGCTAGATATGAATTTCCTCTAAAAAGCTTGGGGACAGAAATTACCTTTTTAAAAACCTACGCAGTAAGATAATTTTTCAATCTATGCTTTACTTGTCTATACTTTTCTAGCTGACATAACTTTCGACAACGGTGTCACTACGATAGAAATCCTAAAAAAACATCAAAAAAATATTTTAAATTTACGTGTAATTCTTCTTTATTTCGGTTGCTGAGAGTGTGTTTCTAGAATACTTGAATGCCCTCTGTCTAAGCTATAATCAATTTCAAGCCAGACAGGAACTAAGATTTTAGAGCTAAACTAAGAACAGAAGACAACATACAGTTTAATTTTACTTAGGTAAATTAATACTAATTGAAACCGGAAAAGTGCTTAATTTGAACACGATACATTAAAAAAATACAAGCTTAATTTTTAAAACACAAACTAAGCTCAAAATCAAAGAAGAAAAGAAAATAAGTGAGAGATGAAACTGATTGTTGAACGTGTATTTTTACGCATTTATTAATGGTTATAAATCCTTGTATTACGTGCCTTATTATTTGATACACCTGCCTGACTTGGACTACTTTCGAAGACGAAGAAAATTATAGCGGTAGTCTTCCAAAACTTAACAAGAACAACCAAGCACGGAAATTGGAACAAAACTAAGCACAGAAAATAACTAAGCTCGATCATTCAAAATAGTCTCGAGAATTGTTTAAAACATGCTTAGTTTTTAAACATATATGTGTTGTATTCCATATTTGCCATTGTTCCCGTTTTTGGTGCTATGTTTAGTGGCATTATACCCTGTACTATGCCCATGTTTAATTTCTTGCTGTGCTGAAAACGAAGAGAAAGAAACTTTGCAAATAATTGACAATAAAATTTGCATTTGCAGGGGTAATACATTACAGGTGGTATGATGTTTTATTAAGTGTAACATGTTAACTATTAAAGTTTTTGAAATGCATATCACCTTTATTTAAAATTTTCTGTTATTAATTTTAAGTTGCACTCAGACAAAAATATATAATAACTAGATTTGGCCCCGCATGGAGGGCCAAATTTATCCCACGTGTCCTAACCCAGTTCATGGTCCTACTTTCGTGTTTTTCAACGAAATTCGTTGAAAGACATGATAAGGTAACAAAAAGACAGTTACATTCGCATTCATATATTAGTATAGTAGTATGGATGGATAACAAATAGGTAACTAATTTCCTTTAATTATTTCGTTGTTAATTTATATTTTCTTTTACTAATTAAAATTAATAATTAAAATAATATATATAATAAATATATATACATATATAATATTAATAATTAAATAATAAATTTAATAATTTCCTCATTAGAGACGACTTAATTAGAAACGCTGTACCTGCTGATCTATTCTGTATTAATATCACCGTGATAACTAAGCTAAAGTGGGCTTGGAGTGAGCTCGCAATAGTGTCCATCCCTAGCATGAGGAGGAATAATAGCTTACTCAATACTCAATAGTTTCATTGCATTCCACGTGTAGGTATTCTTAGGTGGTAAACTTATAATTAGATCATATGGACCACCCTGTCGGGCACAGAAAAATAAGTGAGTTAGGAGAGAGGAAGCATTTGTTAACTATGTAACATTGCTTAGCAAACTACTATGTTAAAACAATGATAGGTTTTTATCGAGATAATCTAATAGCTTCAATATAAAGAGGTATCTGTTGAGAGATGTAATAATAATAAATAAATCAAACAAATCGTGAAGTCTCGAGTACTTAAATTATTAGTTTATAAGTTAGGTATTCGTTTATCGAATACTAGCTTTCATTTAGCAAAAATTGTCAAAGTTTTTTTTTGAATATGTTAATTTTCTCTTCTTTTTTTATTGGTGCTGGTAGTTTATTATATAATTTAATGGACATTACAATGAGTACACAGTTACATGGAGTATAATGCTGCCAAGAGCGAGTGTATGTTTTTTAGTCTTGGTGATAAAACCCCTCATGAACCTCTACCAATTTTTCTGAATGGTTTTCCTCTCACTAGAGTGAAAAAGTTTAAATATCTAGGGCACATTGTCACCGATGATCTAAGGGACAATGAAGACATTGAACGTGAACGCAGAGCGCTAGCGGTCCGGGGTGATATGTTGGCTCGCAGGTTTGCTCATTGCTCAGCTGAAGTCAAGTTAGCGCTATTCAAAGCATATTGCCAATCTTTCTACACGAGCAGCCTGTGGGTTAATTATACTCAAAGGGCATACAGGGCTCTGCGGGTACAATACAATAATGTCTTCAGGATGTTGTTGTGGTTGCCGCGGTTCTGCAGTGCGTCCGCGATGTTTGCCGAAGCGCGTACGGATGACTTTTACGCAATAAGACGCAAGCGTGTGTCGTCGCTGTTGGGCAGAGTACGCGGCAGCAGCAACGACATTCTGAGGATAGTTTCGGCGAATTATCAGTGTCCGTTACACTCGCTCTGGGTAAGCATCGTGGTTGGGACGGTAAAATGAAATGTCTGATTGTTATTTTAATTATTTTCCTACTAACATAGTTTATAAGCTCCTGTTGTTACTAACCATAATGGATCATGTTATCTGACAAATAAATAAACTATTATTATTACATAGGGACTTGTAGAGTGCATTTTTAATCGAGAACTTGGTATGTTTAGCCTTGATCGGGGTCTGAGAAGATAACGTGTCTGAATGTCTTCACGTTTTGAATAAAAATCTTGATGTTTCCGCACAAAATTGCATGTTTCTAAAATGTATATAGAGGGAAGGGTTACTTCAAACTCACTCACAGAGCATCATTATAATATTGGTAAGCTCACTTCACCCAAATTTCACGGTGATATTTTACGATAATTATCATCATGCACCTGGATTTATCACAATTTATTTGGAGACGTAGTTGTCTTCTACGTTACGACTGAATTTGAGAATCTGTAACCTAGTTACTGCGAATTAAGGATGTACTACTCGGTAAGTTCAGACTGGGATGCAAAGCAGATTACATGGCTACATTAATAACATAACATCATGCCTGTAGTCGCCAAAGTGTTAGGCAGAGGTGCACCTATAGTACACCCACGTTTCGCCAGCTCATGTAAAGAGGGGCAAGCTTATCGCCATCTAGCGGACATAAATCTAAACTCAGGGCTGCAATTGAGAAATTTCTGAAGGAAAAACCAAATCAACTCAGCCTATCGCCCCTGCTGGACATAGGCCTCTCCCAGGCTGCGTCACAACAGCCTGTCCACCACCATCCGCATTCAGTCCCAGTCTGTCCCAACCAAACATTTCGTCGCCCGATAGGGGGTCTCCACAACACAGAACGTTGTACTTTTGACACCCCACCTCCGAGTCTCTTATCTTAGTTATACCTTCTTTATAACTATGAACCCTGTCTATGCTTTAAAAAAAAACAATAAAAATTGAACAATTCAAAGACTACTTTTATCTGTCATTTTTTAAAACATGTGTCATTACAAAATTCTCAGCGCTGATAAAATTTAAAATTAATTAATGCGTGCGCGCGTTTCTCCACTTTCTGTTTGTTGCTGGCTTCCTGTCTTCTGTCTGTGTCCCTGGATCCTCTGCGTACCGTTCTGCTGTCCAAGCTGTCTTTTTCTCCTACCAGGCTGGTATTTACTCCTGTTCTTCAGTGACAATGCTGATGCTGCGGAAGTAAGGACAAACGACCCCAAATACAAACAGAATCAGAATAAATAATCGAGCTTAGTTATATCCTTAAAAAATTACAAATAATTGTAATGCAAAATTTCAAAGGCGAATCGAACTAAGCCAACTTTAAAAACATACAAATTAAGCTTCGTCCTGAAAAGAGAATGAGAGAAAAAAATAAATGTGTTTTTTAATTCTACCACTAATTGTAAGTCCTTTCGTTTCGTGTTTCCCATGTTTTAATTGTTGCATGAACTGGGCAATGGACATAAAAGACTGCCCGGAGACCTAACCTCAAGCCCATTAAGGCGGGATCCGCTAACGAGACAAAGTAGGCACAAAAAACTAAGCTCAAAAACTCAAGCAGGTGAATAGATATCTTGAGAGGATGCAATAGCTGTTAATGCTTGAGTGAATATAAATAAGCAAGTTTGATGAAAATGTGTAGTTTTCAAACGAATGTGGTCCAATATTTGCCCGTTCTTGTTCATTCCGTAGGCAGTTTGATAGTCCGTTTCAAGCCCATGTATGACGCTGTTCAGTGCGAGAAAAGAAAAGAAAAGGAGGGTGTGCAAATATTCCAGTCATACGATAAGATTGTTTTTTAGTAAGAGTAACATGTAATTATTAAAGTTTTTGAAGTGTTTGTTCCTGAGTTTTTGTTACACACACAATATATTTATATGTAGTCTTAGGGAGATAATACAGCTAGTGAAATTTGACCAGGTGCCTAGTACAAGTGTTGAATGTATCCATATTTTTGCCAGAAAACCTGGCTGATTTCGGGTCTGATTATGAAAACCTGGCCTCAAACAAAATAAATTTAAGCTTTTCGAGTTCTCAGCAAGTCTTCTATCAAAAGTCCTCTTTACAGTTTCTGAATAGACGCTACCTATGTTATTAATATCATCCACAGCCAGACTTCACCCGCTGCTAGCTAAGAGAGCAAAGAGAGGCCTATGCCTAGGCATAGGCCTCTCTTTGCTTGAGCTGGTCCCCACGCACCAGCCTCATTTAGATTCTATATACAATATGAAGACATAATATACGTATACGTCAATAAATGCAAACACTGGCAATACACATAAGAGTATTTTGAAACTATCAATCAAATCCTAAAACCGAAATAAAAAAAATTGCATTACAAATTTTAAAAACCCTCGACGCAAACAATACCCTTAAAAAGTAAAAAAAAATGTATTGGCCCTTTAAGTTTAATATAAGTTGTAGATAATATTTTGATTTAAGCGTCCTGGCGTCGGGGGACGGCTTATGAAAGTACAGTACAATTATTTTCTTACTGTCCCTCGGCAAACTTCGTGTTTTGTCAGTCGTCGGATTTCTATTAGTTGCCCTTTGCACTTGGTGCAGACCGGACGCTCTCAATCGACTTGGAAGTATAAAGAGTAATTAATACTATTTTAACTTAATGTAACTTATTTTAAAAATGGAAGGAAACTGACGAAACACGAAGTTTGTCGAGGGACATTACGAAAATAGTTTTACTGTAAGTTGGTGTGTTTTCCTAGAGAGCGTTACTTGACACCGTAAAGTCAAACACCGTTTCATGACAGCTGTCACTGCGCCGGTTATGTGGTGGCCACCGCTATTTTTGGAAACAGTAGATTTAGATATTTTTAAGCTATTGCATAGGTTTTATCGCGGACTTTGATCGCGGCGACCGAATCAAGAAATTCCGTAACGAAAATAAAACCTAACACCCCCCCACTCCGCCTACCATGTAGCTCGGCCGAGCGTTCGCTTAACGTGTATGTATATATAACGACTGTACTTGAATTAATATCAAAGAAAGAAAAATACTGCATAAATAAAAAAATAATAAATAATTATAATTGCATAAGTTGATAAAAAATGCTATGCAATAGCTTTACCGCGGCAGTCCTCGAGTGCCTCACGTGTTTATTTTTATTAAATACGAATACCTAACTTAATCAACCTTTTTAGGAATGAGAAACCAATGAAAGTTCGTTATCCGACTAAACCATCTTCACACTATCGATAAACCAGGGAGAACGGAAACTCACGGAAACTCTTTATGATTTAAGTTGGGTTTTAAAAATCCCACTTGTATAATGTGGAAAGTTTTCATTGCAGAGTGCTAGTTCGACCGGGAAGAGCTTTCGGTGATTGACGAGTTTGAAGAATATTCTAGATTAGCTTTCGCCCGCGGCTTCGCCTTTTCTGAAATTATCCTACGGAAACAAACTACGAGAAAAAAAATCTATGTATATCACATAGGATTTTTGTCATGGTCTACCTAAATGCCAAAGGGGTTCGAACCTTCGTGGTATATCCGACACGCCGCCATTTTTTTTTAAAGCATTCCCGCGCTTTGAATGTAGTATATATTGTACCCTAAAGTGTCACGCTTACGATATATTTCGAGGTACATCGCCATATGATGACTATGAAAATCATTAAAAATGCTGTAATTACGTGTGTACCTATTCCATTGTATTAAAATAATAGTTCCCAGGTTGTTTTCCGGTTCTACCTGTGTGCCAAATTTCATCCAAATCTATTCAGTCGTTTTTGTGTTATTGAGTAACAAACACATACAAACATTCACATTTCTAATCTTAGTAGCATAAGTGAAAGATACACCGGTAAACTAAAGCAAAGCGTATCAAAGTATAAAAATACAGGCCAAAATCGTAACATAAGTCGGTATTCAGCTAAAATTCAATTTACACTTATCTGACGCCATTGAAGATTGGCAGACGTCCCGTCGACACTCGTTCAAAGTTGAGCCACATTTGAACGAATGCCGATGCACCAAATGGTAATACTTGGGATTCTGCTGAACTTTGAAAAGATGAGATATGGCCGGAAGATATTATCATATTTAGAAGTGGACATTTTATTTAGTTGGTAGGCCTGACGAAGCGTTTAAAGGCTCCTTCAAAAAGGCGCGACACGCGACGCGACACAGAGGTTCCGCCTGTCGTGCGACGAGCGGTGCCTTTATGCTGCGTGCGATTCGCGTCGCGTCTCGCATCTGTTTGAAGGAGCCTTAAAGGGATTGTGACTAAATAATAGCAGCCCGTAATAATAACAGGTCGATCGAAGGTTAAGCTACACTTGCCGAGGTCGGTCCTTGGATGGGTGACTATCCATTACCTATCACGACCCCGCCGTGCCTCGGAAAGCACGTTAAGCCGTTGGTTCCGACTGTAATTTTTAGATCTTTGAGTCTTTATGAGTAGTCAAAAGGCCGAAAGCCTGACAACCAGTCTTACCAAGAGGTATCGTGTTACCCAGTAATTGGGTTGTAGAGATCAGATAGGCTGTCGCTTCATGTAAAATACTAGTATTCAGCTGCATCCGGTTAGACTGGAAGCCAACCCCAACATAGTTGGGAAAAGGCTAGAAGTAGTATCGCGATTTAGTTAGTCATCGACAATCGTTAAGGGGGTAATCCATTTTAGTTGTTTACTCAATACTCACTTCTTTATTGTATTCCATATGTATTACATATATGGTCTAACAAGGTAAAAGATCAATATGGACCCTGTCGGGCACAGCAAAATTAGGAGAGAGGAAGAGGGCTAAGCAGCAATTCAAGCAATTCAATATTATTCAAATTTGTTGGATGAGTTTAATTGGGTGTATAATTATGTATATGTATATATATATATATATATATATATATATATATATATATATATATATAATTATTATATATATTATCAGGTTCTTTTAGTTCATACTATCCTATCCCTATCCTATTCTATCTGTTCCTATGTTGCAAACATAGGTAGATGATAACAGCATAGCTATTCACAACCGTTCGTTACGCTTTCGTGCCGAATCGAACATCAAGCAATGTTATCAAGTGCCCTATAAAGGCTGTTCATAAAGCCAAAATCCGAAAACTTTGTCAGATTAAATCAAACAGACAGCCGTCATTCTTCCGACATCTTTTCGGATCTATCGGATTTAAAATGTGTCATTTTCGATTCGACAAGCTTTCGAATGGTTATGAATAGCTATACTGGACCAGCATGGGTAGCATGAGTACTAACATAACATAACGCCAACATTGGATACTTAAGTTAGCAATAAACGTTTTGATTTTGATAAATGATAAATGATTTTATTTCTGTAAGTAGTTTTGTACAAACACTTTTACACGTCAATCATGTTTTTTAAACTAGATGAGGTCGGCGTTTCCTATCTGACTACTCTGAGAAGAAAGGCCGAAACAAACTCAGAGGTCACAGTCTCTTTTAAAGTCCAGACATAATCTTGGTCAGGTCATGCGAAGACCATGCAGATTGGTATCTGAAATGGGTTTGACTTTGACTTTGAAATTGCGGACGCTATGTGGCGGCCACTACTGTTCTAAGAAAACGTAGCTTAAGTAAAACGCTATAAATGATCAATAATCGAATTGTGTATTTATTTTATTTCTTATTTTTTGTTAGTTTTTTTCTTTTCGTATGCTGCACCGGATGACGTCATCACATCAACGCCGACTGTCGCTGAGAACCAGCGCTGGGGCTCTGTCTCGCATAGGGTCGTAGCATTATGCTGAGCGATTGCCGTTTTGCGTGGATGTGACGCATATTTTCCCCCAACTGGTTCTTTTTTGTATTTGTGTGTTTTTCTCTGCGTCATGTTTATCTCAAATAAACTTATTTTCTTTCTAACATAGTGTAGCAACGCCACATGCGAGCTACGCGTCACACTGACGTCACGCAAAATCCTGCATCGCGCAAGCAGAGTTCACAGCGCAACTAGCATATATACAACGTCCCGAAATCAATCGTTGGGCGGTTGCCCACCAGACACAACACCCGTCTGGTCAGAGGATCCTCCCTTTTCCATAGAGTATGAGTGAAGTTTACACCCTGTTCCTCATACCTCTATAATAGAATAGTTCAACAAACTGCATGGACTGCAATCTCGTTAGAGGCGATCGTTATCGTTGACGTGCCGATAACGCACACGTTGCATTTGTCTCTGTGCTCCACTGCCAGTAATGACGTTTTATAGGATGCTATAGTATTTTATCTCACGAAGCAACTCGCACTTTACTTGTGGTTACCAAGTGTAAAAACACGCTGTGAATGTGTGTAGGCCAGGAGCTGTCGGTACCGTCCGAGACAATGGCGAAGTCGAAAGTGTGTGTGTGTGTGTGCGGTATGTGCTGACGCTACTCGTCTTCAAGCACCCATTCACAGCGTGTTTTGACACTTGGTTAGCACAAGTAAAGCGCGCGTCGATTCGTGAGATAAAAATACTGTATTAGTATTATTCGCGTCGTCTAAATAAGTACCTCAGTTACCCACCTATACACATAAAATTGAACTCTCCATATGTAATTGTGTGTGAGTTTGTGCGTCGATCGATATCTCGCGAGTAGCCATTGAATTAGTCTAAAGTTGGTTGTAATTCAGAAGAGTAATAGAATAACACAGCTTCGGCTGCAACCTGCTTTGTAAAGGAGTTCATATTTGCGTGCACCCTTTCTTAAATCGTTAAACTATACTCAAAAAGAATCCTCGATTGCATTCAAAACAAAACCGTTCTTGCGTCAACAGAATGTCAATACTTAGTTAATTTGAGTGGATTTTTTCTAGGAAATAACTGTACTTCACACGGTTTCACTACCTGAAAGAAGGGCTAAATGATAACAGCCACACGGGTCGATCGTAGATAAAGCGACGCATGCCGCGGTCGATTCGTGGATGGGTGACCATTCATTACCTATCAAGACCCTCCGGGCCTCGAAAAGCGCGTTAAACTGTTGGTCCTGGCTGTCATTCGCAGAACTTTGACGAGTAGTCAGAAGCCCAAAAGTCTAACAACCAGTCTTAACAAAGGGTATCGTGTTACCCAGTAACTGGGTTATGGAGGTCAGATAGGCAGTCGCTACATGTAAAATACTGGTACTCAGTTGCATCTGGTTTTACTATGTAGCGGCATCTACAACGCCATATGCCAACCCAAATGGGCCACACCCACATAGTCCGCACATTAATTATTGAACTAGTTTATAAAGACATTATCTTTAGGTAGATAACTGCAATGAACCTGGTTAGGTGCATCCGGAAACCTGTGTAGAAGCAAGGTGCCACAATTAATATCCAGTTCACATTTACAATGCAAAGCAGAGATGTTTCATTGTTTCTATTTGTTGCTTCGCTTTGTTTGTGCTTTGTAGGTTACCTAAGTTTGGTGATTTCTGTCTGCATTTCCTTGTCTAATAAATTATTATCTTGTGGTAAACTAGACTTGTTTTCTTTATTTTTCAGAATTAAAATTATATGTACCTACATAAATAATAACTTACATCTTATTAATTAACAAAAAAACTATTAAAATATAAATATAACCTAACCTAACTAAAACTATTAAAAACTAAATTATGGCGTCGAAAAATTCCTCCGCATCGCTGTCGACTGGTAATATACCCAAGAGACTGGGGGCATTGCCACGTTGTATGGCAATGCTTAGCCTCTGGCCAAGTTAAAAGCCAGCCCTTGGGTCACGGGAAGTGTCAACCAGCCGTTTGGAGATTTCTTTAAACAAACTATGAGCACTTGGACCCCACGGCCCGAGGGTTTCAACCCCAAACTGCTCAAAAATATAATTTCCAATAAGGTTATTATACTTTGGCCGCTTGAGGGTTTCCGCAGTCGCAGCAGCTAAAGTAGTAAACTACATATGTGATAAGTTGTTTAGGTAGTAAAAATCCGAAGTGTTTATAAGTGGTCATAGTTAGTCTTAAGCAATGAACATTAATTGCATACCAAGGCATCGCAATGACAAAGTTGAAATATCTCATGTACCTACTTTTACCTATAGGTAACACAATAACACCGTCTCCTATAACTCTTTAAACCGGATCTCAGCAACGCTGCTTGGGAGCAGAAAAACCTCCTTCACAAAGAGCAGAGCTGTACTACTTTTAATCCTGTCTCATTATGACATACGATATTGAAACGTGGACACTGTCAAAGAGCGCTATCGCGCTTGAGTTCGCCGTTAGAGGCGCTAGTGTAAGGTCTCTAGATGTCAAAATATGTACTAAACGTTCACCGTTTGCGGGATTTTTTATCACGGATTTTAACGAATGATTCATAATAGCTGTAATGTTTGTGCCATTCTTGATTAATTATGGCTTAAGATTTAAGTAAAAAGTTAGGATCTAATTTGGTAGCACTTGAAGGAAGAATAAGATTTGTCTGCTTCATGCTTGCCAATTTTAGGAACATTATAATCTAAATAATCATTTGAAGTTTTAAAATGTAATAAAATAAACATACTATGAATATAAGGGTACCTAAACATATCCATAACATCAAATAAAAGCACAACAACAGGACCTTACTCGACAGTGGCGCCAACTGGTGAGCACAAAAACGGTAGCGCCATTGCGCTGGTCCACAAATTCAAGGTCGCTCAGCGCGGTAAGAGCGGGCTATGCTCGGAGTCTCGTTCTCTTTAATAAGCATCACCTTTTTACGTATCTTTCTGTTCCTTTCTTCCTGTCTGTTTATATGTGTGTACATAAAAGGTTAAATAAACAAATAAACCAGGATATTTTCCGGAAAAAAACCGGAGTTACCGACATAGCATTCAGTAGGTAAACAAGCTGAAGTGTGTAATTGGGCTGGTCATGTTTGTCGAAGGACCGATGGTACCGACCATCGGTCCTCGGTCCGGAGCAGACGAATCCTGGGGAGGAGACCGCGTATCGCCAAGCCCAGTGTGAGACGCCCCCCAGCTAGATGGACCGACGACCTTAAAAAGGTGTCTGGGAAAAACTGGATGCGGTAGGCGGAGAACAGGGTGTAGTTGCGCAGCCTGGGAAAGGCCTATGCCCAGCAGTAGACTGCGATAGGCTGAGTTGATTGAATACTTAAAATTAAGACATCCATACTCAAAGATTGTACCAATATAGGCAACATACAAGTATGTACATACACATCAAAAGTGTCTAGGGATCAAAGACATTTTTGATAGTTATTAAAAATCAGGTTCTTTTATCATATTTTTTGTTACGATACACTTTAATGTTTTTTGTATGGAAACTATTTTAGTAAATTTTGTCATTTGAAAATGAAATACTTTTGAATTTCGGTTAAAAGATGAAAATTTGCTGTCAAGTCGTATATATCATAGATAGATAAGATAATATAGGTTTTGCTTTCATTATATACATGTATACAAAGAGATTTAAGAAGTAATAATTTAATGTCTTTGCATGTATATAATCAAAGAGGATAGGTATATAATAATCCTGAGACGGGTTTGAGACCCGTAGGCCACTACGTGTACCACCTATTGAGCCCCGCAATCGCAGAGCCCGTTTACAAAGGGCTCGTGAACACAGAAATTGGGCAGAAAAAGAGTGGCGTTTTGTGTGTTTTTCTGACGAATCTCGCTTTGGTATGAGTTCCAATACCGCGTACTTCTAGTATCTGGACGCCAAGAACGTTTAAAATCATGCCAGGAAGTTCATGCATACCGTGGAATCTTAATAAGAACGCTTGGTAAAATTAAATCGAAGGACCGTAAATAACTGTTGGAAAATGCTGTACCTAAAAACCCCCTATAGAAGTAATGATCTTGCTCAATACACAGGGTAGATAAAAAAGCTTGACCACTAACCTGAATTATCCAAGTCACGGCACAGGATCACAGTTTCAGGATATACCACAGCAATTCAACACTCGCGTGAGAAAAATGTCTCGATGATAGTACGTAACTAATTGCACGGCAATTTATGTAAGTTTCAGAAAAGCATTCAGTTTTGAGTAAATTTACCACATCTGATGGCAATCCAGCGTGAACAGGGCAAGGCTTCCGTCACAATGCAAGGCGCGGGCGCGTGCGGAGCAGGGCAGACATCACGCCACCGGACCCATCCACCGATTTCCAAATGCAGGTAGGAAAACATACGAATGAACAAGCAAAATTAAAACTACCCTATTTTTTATGAGCAAAGATCGAATACATACAGTGGTGTAACAATCATGATAATATGGGCGGGTATTTGGATCGGCGGAACAACCGGACTGATTTGTATCAGAGACAATCTAAATGCACAGATTATGCTTAAACGATTGTATCAGATGTTGTCATTCCTTTGCGGACCAAATTTGATGCTTAATTTCTGCTTATGCATGATAATACACGTCCACACACTGCCAGAGTCGTTGCAAACACACTTGCCGCAGCTAATATCAACGTCCTACCATGGCCTGCTCAATCGCCAGACTTGAATCCCATTGAAGACGCATGGGATATGCTTTAAAGAAGACCTCTGCCAAATAGGGATGCCGTGCACAAACCAGAAAATCTTTTTCGCCTGTTACAATGGACGTGGGCCGCAATTCCGCAACGTCATTTGGATGAACTTATATTGATTATGTCAAATCGCTGCGATTGTGTTATACACGTTAACGGCGGAAGTACAGACTACTAATTGTTTATTATGAGGCGTGAGTTTATGTATGTATGTATTCTACGTAACAAAAACCTTTAAAAACTTTTATTTTTATCTTTTTATCACATTTTAATATCAGGATTAACTAAAGTGAAAAATCCAGCATAATGCAAAAAGCAGAGAGTACTTCGTCGATCTACACATACGAAAACATTTTATTTAATTAGTCTAAATAGACATTTGTATTTAATTTCAATAGGGCAATAAAATATATTGTTTTAAATACCTTATTCCCTAGACACTTGATGTGTGTATAATAAATAATATTACCTATCTATAAGTTAGTGACAAAACTTTAACAAGTTACAAGATACATCGTGTTCAACGAAGCTAACTGTACGACCGCGACACACGGAAATTACAAACTATCGGGGAGAAGTTTAAAATGACAACGACTTGTTATCTGTATTGTGAAGTTTGAACCGACCCTGTCTTCTGGCGTCCCTGGACGATTGCCAGGGTCTTCGTTATAATGAATATGTAGGACATTAGTGTGATATAGGTTGTACAGTCACAGATATGTCAAAAAATACGTATATTTGCAGTAAACATGACGCCACGAAAGAACACAAACTACGTCGTTTTTGCGTCAGGGGTTAAAAAGAACAAGAAAAATACGTATATTTGCAGTAAACATGACGCCACGAAAGAACACAAACTACGTCGTTTTTGCGTCAGGGGTTAAAAAGAACAAGAACGGGAAAAATATGCGTCACCTCCACGCAAAATGGCCATCGCTCAGCATAATGTAGAGCATTAAAAAGGGTGAAGTAATGCCGATTATAAAACACTAAATGGATACTTGTGACTTAGTATGTCTTTTATTCCATCAGGTTGTAATGACTGAACAGCTTTGGAAGAAAAAGACTATGCCCTGGGTTACATTACAGGATACTTTTTATCCGAGTTCATGAAATAGTCCCCCTACAATACGATTGAAACCGCTGGCTACAGCTTATCTGACAGAAGAACCATTTCAAATCCAATTTCTAGAATATTATTCTGCACTTCGTAAGTATTTCTCAGTTGAAAAAGCCAGCAAATCCCGACATAAGTTCAAATCTAATATCCCTTTTATCTAAGGATGTAAGAACTTGCGTTTTGTGATAAAAACACATAGAGGTTCAGATTTATCAGCTTTCCGAAGCCGGGTGACAAAGTTTTTCGTAAAAAAACAGATAAAACTACAAAGTGATTAGGAATGGACTTAGTGTGACATAGGGGTTTCCTTTTCTTTTTTGAAGAAAAAAGAAAAGCGCTTTCTTTGAGATATCACGCAGCTTTCTTATTGGAGTGAGCAGAAACTGCAAAATGTTAATCAGAATTTCTAACCGGCTTCAAAAAAAGAAGGAGGTTCTCAATTCGACAATTTTTTTTTTTGTTTTAGCTCAGAACGTTTTTTAGGGAACCGATTTGGATGATTCTTCTTTATTTGAAAGCTGGCGCTTCTCATGTGGTCCCATATAAATTTGATTAAGTTCTGGCCAGGAGTAGTAGTTTTTGAGTTATCCTTAATACTGCGTATTTTTTCCACTTAGTTTATATTTATGATGCTTTAATAATTTCCTGTCCCTGTTTTACAAATCAAGTAGTGTTATAAGAATTTGTGTGATGTAGGTACCACAACTAAAAAGTGAAAATTAAAAACTTTTTTACAAAAAAAACAACCGACTTCCAAAAAACACAAAGTGAAAAATAACTTTAATTTCATACAATACTGTAATACACATACTCTGTAACATGCTATATGTAACGCTGTTGGTTGCGTAAATAAAGAAAATAAAATAAAAAGTAAGTCAAGACTTACTTTTAAAAAGATGAGGATAATTTACCATTATACTTTGGTTTCTAAGATACTCCATTAATCAAGGATTATGTAGTAGCTTCCTCACATCTTTTACAAAGATGCAAGTGTAAGTATGTAAGATAAAAACTTGTAACGTGATCCCAGCTCGCTACTTTATAATATGTTAAACTTTCGACTTTGTGTTGCGATAGCAAAACTTTGTTCAGCATAGTGGGGAATTGTGGTTCTTAGTGATAGTACTAATTTGAGGGTAAGATAATGCCTTTTTAATGTCAGTGAGTGATGCACTATGTGTGTATTCGTTGAGCCTCGTACTGGTTTTCAAGAATCATTTTGTCATTGCAACCGGCGTGCGTGTATGACCAGGAAATTTTTGAAGCTGTCTAATGTCGAGACTGCAGGCCCTGGACCGGCGGCAGTCTCGACATAGATAGCGACAAAATCGGTCGGTAAGTCGTATCGTTGTCAAATTCCTTTGATAGATTTACAACTTAATTTCGAAAGCATAAGGTTGAAAATCTATTAAAGGAATTTGACATCGATACGACTTAGCGACCGATTTTTGTCGCTATCTAATGTCGAGACTGCAGGCCTAGGGACAGATATGTAAACGTAAACGAAGCAAAAGGAGTACCTATGTAAGGATCATAAGCAGGTGGCGTTCTGTAGTTTCTGCCTACCCCTAGTGAAAGAAGGCGTGAGTTTATGCATGTATGTATATATGTATTTTGTCATCTTGTATTACTTATTTTTTTATAATTTCGTCCGTGACCACATCGCGGTCCTACATGAAAATTTTCTCTGTTTTTTAAGCATATCGTGTTTTCCTCGCTGATGACCCTGCGCTTCAGTAGTCTCATAGCGTCATTAGAATAGAATAGAATAGAATACAATACTCTTTATTATGTGCACCATAAAAATTACAGATATAAATGTAGAAATTTTACATAGGGTGACACAATGGGCGAATAACTTCTAAAGACAGCATGCTGCCTTTTAAATAATTTACCCTTACTGTATTGTATAACGGGCGGGAGTCAGGGGCGTATTTACCCTAGGGCCAAAAGGGCCATGGCCCGGGGCGGCAGACTGCGAGGGGCGGTGCAAGGAGAAGCTCGCACAACTTATAAGGAACTTATTTAATAAACAAAAGGATTTTAAGGAAGCATTTCTATATACTTAAATAGCATTACGCTTATTTCTGTTCACCGCGGTGACAAATTGCAGTGCAGAACGTTCGTTTTCCGTACTTTAAAGAATAAATAATTATCAACGTTCCCGTTTTAGCGAAGAACGTTTAAACAGTTTAGCTATTCTTAATATAGAAGCTGACTTGACAAAAAATCCGTTAATTATGACAGTGTCATTAAAGAATTTGCTAAGCAATCTATCCATAGGAAAAAAAAAAAATGGTGTTTGTTTCTTTGTATGACCTTTTTAGTTTTTTCATTCATTATCATCACTCTCAGCCCACATCAACACACTGCTGGATTTTATTTTATAATTAAAACTGTTTTCTTTTTTCCGTTAATTTATTGGGCGGCAAACCTTACATGGTCAGGACGCTGAATCGTAAAATACGCCACTGGCGGGAGTTGGATACGCCAACTCCACGTCCAAGAGCGTATTTTGCCTACGACGTTGATTAGAGAAATAGGTACCAGGTACAGCAAGTGCACTTCCTAAGGAACTCATCATTATCATCAGCCTACAGCAGTCCACTGCTGGACATAGGCCTCTCTAATTGCACGCCATTCAGCTCGATTCTCGGCCACTCTCATCCAGCTGCTACCAGCCACCCTGCAAAGATCGTCGCTCCACCTAGCCTGAGGGCGTCCTACCTTACGTTTGCCAATTTGCGGTCTCCACTCAAGAACACGTCCATCCCAACGGACATCGGTTCTACGGCTAATCTGGCCGGCCCATTGCCACTTCAGTTTGCTTATTCTGTGAGCTATGTCGACCTTTGGTTCCCTAAGGAATTTACAAGGAACTTTACCACCAAAACCCGTTTATTTATTTACAATCTAAAGAAAATCACAAACTATAAACCGGTGGCGTCATGTCAGCACTTCCCAAGATTATCACTGATACAGCTTTACTGCCGCTTTCAGCAGAAATTGTTATTTTTCAAGTAACTCATAAAAATTGTGGTGTGCATCGTAAAATCCGAGAAAATCGTAAAGTTTCAGGACAGCGGTTAATGTGGTTTAAATTTTTCATAACAAATTGATACAATGTGGAGGATAAGATAAGGAATGTTTTTTTCTGTTTTTTTGTCAACATCGGGGAAGTTTCGTAATTCCATTAATTTTATATAACTAACAGTAAATAAGCCACATGCACTACTGCTGAAACTCGGAACCTGGGTTCGATCCAGGGGTCGGGAATGTGTTTAGTATTTGGTATGTGTCCGGTTCACTGCATCAAATTACATGCACGGTCTGGAAAATTAATTATTAAGCAAATTGGCACTTGATACAACTTTCAAAGAATGACAGTTGTGATTTGAATATACGGACAATATAAGTTGGTAATCAATTTGTTAAACAATTCGTTTTCCTGACTTTACCTTTGGGGCAATCTGTTGAACTCTAGGTAAGTAGGTAGTAAACCTCTGCCTATTGTATATACATATTTTTATATATCAAAAACCATACATTTTTACCAAAAACCTTGCACTGTAGCAAAATTTACACCCGCAAAACTAAACGCAAGGTGTGTTTAAGGTATAAAAGATTAGATACCAATGTCATAACAGCCAAGATTCCCTCAGTTCTCCCGAGAACCATTAGCTACCTCCACCATTTTAATGGCAGAAGTAAAATTTTACGCTCAAATAAAGTGCTTATAGGATCCAACAATAAGAACTTATCTCACTGAACAGTTGTGTGCAGTGTCAATAGTTTTGTTCGCTCTTATAGATATTTCTACATTTATATCCTTTATGGGCGAACCTTTTGTACAAAATTGGTGTTATTTGAGTTGGAAAGTAGCACCTTTATTTTCACTTCATAAAATGAGTCTGTAGATGATTGTTTGCGAAGCAGTGTCGCTTCGCATATAGAGAAGAAACGAGCGTTGATGACCAAGCGTGTTCACTGTGTGTTGGTGATTGTGACCTACGTCGAGGTTTCTGCGTGTACCTATTTGTTTTCTTTCAAAGTGAAAGTGCTTCAGTAAACTCTTTGTGTTGACTTCCAACCTATCCAATCATCATCATTCTCCTGCCCAGTGGCAGACGAAGCCTGTCAGGGGGCCCGGGGTAGCAAAATTAAATGCTCTCCTTCCCCAAGGAATGAATGTCGAAAGCACGCTGCCTCGAAAAAGTTAAGTTTTCTTAATGACTTGATTGGTATATTGATACAGAAATAGGTGGTACTTTGTCGACAACAGATAAGCATAAGATAGAGCATAAGACGAATAGAGGATGGTAGAGCGAGTGAAGAGAACTCGAAAATGATTGCACCTCGCATAGTTTAAATTTGCTTTTGAACATTTATACACAAATAGGAATTACTTTGTGAACTTATACAGAAAAGTTTGAAAATGTAGAATAGATGAGCGAGCGAAGCGAGCTCGATAATTTTAGCACCCCACCTCAGATAAGTAAGGTTACTTACTATTCATACATAGATAGCGGTTACTTTGTCGACTTACGCAAATAAGTCTAAAAAAGAAAAAAGAGAATCGATAATTTTAGCACCCTACGTTTATTTTTGCGTAGGGGGGCCTGCAACTACAAACTGCCTTTTACTTACTGAACATATTTAGGTCTCGTTTTGGGGGCCCCTCAGGACCGGGCGCCCGAGGCGGACCGCACCTGCCATTAGTCCGTCAGCACTCCTGCCGTTATCCCAATTTATTTGGGGTCTCCGCAACATGTCTTTTTCTTCCGTACTTCTCTATTAGTCGTCATCTCGATAGTCTCCCCCTTAGCATGACAACCGGCCTATCCAAATGCAGCTGAATTATGAGAATTTGATAAGCAAATGCAATCTCACCTCCTCTGTCTGGATTATGTCTAACACCGATTTAATATATTTTTAGTCGGTTTGAAGGAACTTTATCGGCACATATTGGCCTCAGGTCGTCTTGACAACGCACTCCAAATTGAATATGGGTCTAGCTAGATGTGTAAAGAATGGTAACCGATCCACAAACGACTGCAGCAACTCGCATTGCGTCCGATACAAGTGGTTCATATTAAGCCACGAGCCCCAGAGACTTTTAAAATAGATCTACAAGGGTAGCTAGGTAGGTGCTTTCACTTAGGTAGGTACAGTAAATAAAAACGTGCGGTCTAAACTAGTTCGTACCCAAAAGACGTGATCTCCGCGGAACCTGGGTCACGTCCCGTGCAAATAACACACGTGCGCAGCTTTATTTTATTATATTTTGGCGCGAAACCGCTGCCATTACGGCGCGCGGCGGGCATGCATCATATTGTGATGTTTTTTTTTTAAGAAAAGAGAAATAGCTGGGTATTTTTGTTTTGACGTGCTTTTTTCATAATTTATGTTCTTTTAGGCCTCGTAAAAGCTTTCATTTTGTTAGGTAGCTATTTTTATAATAAATATACCTACATACTCTAAATTATGTAAGATTTGGATTTCTGTCCATAAGTTTAAAGGCAGGCAGTATCAATGAATTGATACTTCGATACTTATTGCATCGATACCGTCTTTTCAAAATGGCTTCGTCGTTTCAAGATGGATTCTGTAAAAATATACTGACACGAAGATGCCGAAGGGCGCAGGTAGAATAGTACCTAGATAGGTAGTAAGTGTACCTAATAACGCGTGGCCTAGGTGTTCGACTATAAAAAAATTGAACAATAAGTAATAATATGTAGGTAGGTAGGTTTGTAGGTACTGTAGGTACCTATCAAATCAATACCTATTATATATATCGGTGTAAAGTTGTTCGTACAGGAGTCTAAGTACTATAAATAAACGTTACACACCACATTAAATGACCTAGGTACCTATTTAATGAAAATTAAACAAACGACTTTCAAAGTTATCTCCAAAGGACGCTACTGAAACCAAAAATAATCAACCTCATGGTACCTATCTACCATCATTTAAAACGAGCCGATTTTTCATTGAGAACCGAATTTAAGTACCTAATCATCTGTTATATACAATCACACGCACGGGGTCTGAAAATCCAGACTCCAGGCGGTATATTTACTTCGTGTTCCAAACGGGCAAAAATTACTACAAAAATGTATAGTACCTAGATGAACGGAAGCAAACTGAATACCAACTTACAACAATAATAATTTTATTAAATATTAAACTTTTTTATCTCTAAGTAAAGAAAAAAACCGACAGTTATATAAATTGAATAAAATTTTTGTAAGCAATTATAGGTTTTTGAAATGGTGTTAACATGTTGTAATAGTCTGTTTGATGACTATTTGACTACACCGTTATTATTGATGTTAAGTAACTTAGATGCAAATAATTCTATTCTATTCTTTTCTATACAAAACTGGAACTGATCTTTTTTTAAATATACAAGTCAACTACCATGGAATTCGTAACTACCAACTATATTAAAATACATATTAATATTTTTTTAAGCTTCTCTGTGTTCGCGGTAATTATCATAGTTTTTATATATGTTTTTTTAAACATAACTGGTGATAATATATGGGTGCAAAATAGTTACACCTCTGTCCAACCCTTCGGGGAATACAGGCGTGATGTTATGTTATGTTGGGTTGTGTTGTGGTACTCGTTCTTTTTTGTATTTGTGTGTTTTTTTCTGCGTCATGTTTACCGCAAATAAGCTTGTTTTATTTTGCTTTTTTTATGTTTTTCTATAAGGTTTTTGTTTATGCATTGTTTTGTGTGTCTGTTTTAGATGCGTTTTGTTCGTTCATACCAATGACAATCTCATACTTTATAAGAATAACGCTTGTCCATAGTAACTCTATGGACAATCTGGTTATCTGTTACTGAATTTTATTGTCTATGGTTGTCAACGCAGAACTGTCAAAAAGTAGTGATTTTCGTTTTTGCATTTATCACGTAAATATAATTTTTAAATAAAAAATGCCTGCCGGACCGTCAGCCATGGACGGGCTACGTGAAAAAGCCTTTCAAGACTACAGAAAGAAGTTGATGGAACACAAAGAAGTCGAATCAAGGCTCAAAGAAAGTATGTATTTGTGTTGCTTGTCATCGATTTCTGCCGAATCACGACCCTAACTTTTGTCTCAAAATCCAATAATTAGATAATTGTTGTTATTATTAACGAAATAATATCTTAATTAATCAATTTCTAATACTAGACTAAATGAAGTTAATGAATAACAGTATTTATTGTTACAAATAGGTTACTCATTTTTTTCTCTAACAATTTCAGGTCAATTTGTTTAACAAATTGACAATTACAATCAAAATTGTTGTATATATTGCTGAGGCTACTCTTAATAATATTAATACATCATTTACAAGCAGACTCTTATTTGCCATCTCAACCACATTTTGCATATATTCTTTATTTCGTTTCACTACTTTCCTAGCCAGTAATCACAAAATAACCTCTTCCCAGAATGCCACTGCTTTAAAAACAAGCTTTATTACAAGCAATTTTCCCACATAATTGGGCAGTACAGGTTCATCCATACATTCTAGCCCATAAATCATCTTTTACATATAATCCATTCATTGATTCTTTGTTCCCCCCTATTCTTTTAAGTTTTCATTTCATTTTTCTCATTGAAATGTGAAAAATAACTATTTCTTTTGTTACAGTGCGAGACAAACTAAAGGATGTCACTAAACAATATGACAAGAGTGAGAATGATCTCAAAGCTCTGCAGAGCGTCGGTCAGATCGTTGGAGAAGTGCTGAAGCAGCTTACTGAGGAGAAATGTTAGTATTTTGTGATATTTTTCTAATATTTTGTATATCCTAAGGAGTGGATGGGTGGACTACTCATAATAAATATCTAAAACCTGTAGAATATATCTTTTTGTAGGAACGGAAACAAATTGTTAAGGTTCAAGTCCGTAGCCACTTGCGCGATGTGCCGCCGCGACTCTACTGGTTTTTATGTATTTCTATAAAAACGATATGCTGCAAGCTACGGAAGGTATTTCATAGAAATACATAGAAACCAGTAGTGTCATGGCAACACTCCGCCTGCTGCTGCTGCCTACAGTTGGCTATGGACTTGTACCTTTAAGGAAATTTAAACCCTACGTCAATCAGCCATGTCTGAGCCGTTTCCTATAACTGTCAAAGAAATACAGCTGATTTTAATATACAAAAAATCCTGGAAGGATGGATCATAAATATCTAATTTAAAACCTGCAGAATATACTTAACATTTTCTTGTAAAATAAACAGTCTTGAAAATACAGAGATCATTAGAGCTTGATTTGAACTTTAACTTCAGGTGCTTAAGTGAAATGGTGTGGTAATCTGACCTGTTTACATTATTCCTTGTGACTTGTAACAGTTTGACAAGGCCACCAAGAAACTATGACAAGCAAATTAACTTCAGCACTTTTGCTGATTGGTGTACAATGAGGCAGCTATGTGCTGCCTTTTGTTGTAAAATAATAAATCCTAGTTTATTTTAGTAAGTGTGAATGTGAATCCATAGAGGATGGCCTATTCTTTTCTTCACAAAAATGATGTACACTTCTTTTTAAATGTTCACTACCATAAGTATTGAAGTTATTAATATTGTTTCTTTTCTGATTTCCAGTCATTGTAAAAGCCACAAATGGTCCCCGCTATGTGGTTGGATGCCGTCGTCAACTGGACAAACAGAAGCTGAAGGGAGGCACCAGGGTAGCCCTGGACATGACCACACTCACCATCATGAGGCATTTACCTAGAGAGGTAAATATTATTTAGTTCTTATCACATTTACGAAGGCCCTGAATGCCCTGATCCCAAACTAGGCATTAATATTTTAGTTATTTGTGAAGGAGCTTGACTGGGGAACCACCCAGCAGCATTGCTGTGTTCCCAGTTTGAAGGGTATGAGTGCTGGTGTAATTCTGCTGGTACATGAGGAACCTTTCTCTCTGGAACAGCAGCGCTCCTGTAATGCTTCTGGTATAGTAGATGTGCGAAGGTCGTAATGACTACGTACCATCAGGTTGTAATTTTTCAGTTGCTACACAATAAAATAAAAAATTATAATATAGAGTATTCTATCTATGGTGTACATAATAAAGAGTATTCTATTCTATTCTATTCTGTCTATATAATATATCTACAAGTTAAATACTCTGTTAATTTGTGATGATTGTTGAAACAACTGTTCCTCTTGTTTCATGGCTGATGACTAATCACAGTAATTAATTCCAGGTTGATCCCCTAGTATACAACATGAGTCATGAAGACCCTGGTGACGTCACATACTCCGCTATCGGTGGCCTGCAGGAACAGATCAGACAACTCAGAGAGGTAAGCAATAACAGAAACAATATATTTACTTGAAAAAAGCTCAAAAACTTTAGCAAACCTGAGTCTATTTGAATGACCTGTTGTTTTTCATAGTATATGTATGTACCTATAGATAACATATTATAAATAACACAATAATGATTGATGGTTAAGGAACTGAACTCTTAGAAAAATAATGTTTTGACAAGTAAGTCTATAATGTTTTTTTTCCACCACAATCCAAGTTGCATAGATGTAAAATCATTTATTTGTAAAAGCTTGATTAATGCACCCCACAAAGTTAAAACATACTTGTGGTGACATAAATTCACAGCAAACGATACGTTATAGATGACGCCGCGTAAACCTAACGCTACACATTCCTACATCGCGCAAGCAACATTTTCCAAAACAGAACATGTCATAAACTGCCGGTTGGATATTTGCCGTTTTGCTGGTGTAACCTCTCTTCACCATATACACCATCACTATAGTGCCCTTGTTTTGCAGGTGATCGAGCTGCCCCTAATGAACCCCGAACTCTTCGTGCGCGTGGGCATCACTCCTCCCAAGGGTTGTCTGTTGTACGGTCCGCCCGGTACCGGCAAGACTTTGCTGGCTAGGGCAGTTGCTTCGCAGCTTGATGCTAACTTCTTGAAGGTTTGTACTCAATTATCAGTTTCTCTAAAACTTCACAAGACACTGTTAAAACCAAGTTAGTAAAAATATTTTTCCCCTTAAAATATGCCTACTGATTACTGTTTGGATATAATGAAGAAGTATCTAAAATACTGTTTTTGACGACCATTCCTAGTATGGAACGTTTTATTGATTAACCTAAATTGAGCGACACAGTATGTAGCAAAGTTATCGTTGTATTTTTATTATTTCGTAACATTAAAAAAACGAAGGCAAACCTATTAAGTTTCTTAGTTTCGCAAAATCTTTAAAAACTTAGTAGGTAAGAATTAAAAAAATAATACTTTTCTACAGACCTGTAACTACTCCAACACAAATGCGTTTGTAAAAAAAAATCATTCCATTGAAATATCATTAAAAACATCACTATAATTAAATATTGAAACCCATTTACGCAAGGCGAGTTTCTCGTCTGTTGAGGAGTGGGCGAGAAAGTCTCATTGTGTTAACGTGATCTATAGGTAAAAGGTGCTGTGTACCTTGTCCAGTCAGCTAACTAGTACCAGTTTCTTGTCCAAACAGGCTATTTTAACACACAGATCACCATTATTCATCACCATTATCCATTACCATTATTCATCACCATTTAATTCACAGGTGGTGTCATCAGCCATCGTAGACAAGTACATAGGCGAGTCAGCGCGTCTGATCAGAGAGATGTTCAACTACGCGCGCGACCATCAGCCCTGCATCATATTCATGGACGAGATTGATGCTATCGGTACGTAGAACAATTTAAGCTGTAAAGATCTATTTGGGGCCCAGTGGCCAAAACAAAATGGTTGCTTACATACATTTTGTATGAATTTCTTTGCACATAATTATCATTAGTATTATATTATTATTATAAAAAATGTCACAATGACATTTTTGGAAGGCATACGAGGACACGAAGCCAACTCGCACCCCCTTAGATCATTTTAAATGGAATGAGGCGCCAACAGACTATTATCCCTGTATGCACTGTGCGAGTGCACCCAAGGACAACCCCACGTTGGTGTCTAAAATAAAATAAAAGTTGGTAAAATCTCTACCAGTACAGACCTAGACTTCAGAGCGCTCAAGCCCCACCACGACGTCAACGTAGAGATACGGCGGTTATTATTTAATGTTTTTCTTTGCATATTGGCACCTTGTTTTTATATTTATTTTTATGTAATTTTTTATCATTTAATTGTGCTTTTGTGTGCACTGAATAAATTTTTTATCTATCTATAATATCCGAATCTGAGTACACATATCCGAGTCCGGGTACACATATCCGAATCAAGGCCAAAGCTTGAACTGGTGAAACAGGATTATGAAGATTTTTGCAATTTAAAAAAATGTTTGGAACTTGAGATTTTAAGTGGGTCTGATCAAGGAACATACAGACAGACAACAAAATTATAAAGTTTTCTCCTAGTGTAGTTAAAGAAACGAAACATTTGACTAGCAATTATTATAAAGTAGCAACTCGCCCCGGCTTCGCACGGGTAACAGAGCATATATGGCAACATTTTTTTTTCTGTCATAGTGTCGAAGAATAATTCCGTAATACATTGTTTTATCCAGTGGTAACGGCCGCGACTTACGAATTGCAGGCCGTGGGTTCGAACCCAAGCAGACACTTCGTGTAAATAATTTATCACCACTGCTCTCAAAACGCTGAAGGAAACCGGCATGTCCTGAAATCGAAAATTCGAAGACATGTGACATCCACCAACTGGCACTGCGCCCGCGTGGTTTATTTTAGCCCACTCCCTCTCACAGAGAGGACGCCTGTGTCCCAGCAGTGGGAACATTATAGGCTGATTATGCTGTATATAACTAGTGATTTACGCGGCGCACACCAGTAATGCTCCCAGTCAGCAATATTTTTTTCAACATCTTCAATGATCATCTTCATATTTCAGCCAATTTACACAAAACCTTAATGAATTACCTACCTCATGAATCACTCCATCCATTGTTCCTGATGCCGATGGGCCACCATTTTTTCGTAAAAATATTAAAAAATGTAACTAATATATAAGAAAATGTAATAAAGGAAATAATAGTAAACAATCTATCACTAACACACTCCTTCTCTCTCCAGGTGGCCGCCGTTTTTCCGAAGGTACAAGCGCCGATCGTGAGATTCAGCGTACTTTGATGGAACTGCTGAACCAGATGGACGGCTTCGACTCCTTAGGCCAGGTCAAGATGATCATGGCCACCAACAGACCTGATACCCTTGACCCTGCGCTGTTGAGGCCTGGTAGACTGGATAGGAAGATTGAGATTCCTTTGCCCAACGAGCAGGCTAGGTAAGAGAAAATACTAATTAAAAAATTAATCAGCCAATTGGGTAACATAAAAAAACATGTAATCGTGTTGAGAAACTTATATATCAGTTACAAAATCCACAAATAAAACGTTACCGTACCCGAAGACTATTACTAAGACTCCGCTGTCCGTCCGTCTGTCACCAGGCCGTATCTCATAAACCGTGATAGTTAGACAGTTGAAATTTTCACAGATGATGTATTTCTGTTGCCGCTATAACAGCATATACTAAATAACAGAATAAAATAAATATTTAAGGGGGCTCCCATACAACAGACATGATTCTTTTTTGCCGTTTTTATAGATAATGGTACCAAACCCTTAGTGCGCGAGTCCGACTCGCACTTGGCCGGTTTTTTCTTAATTGTTTTTTTGTTACCCTGGCTTCAATTTGTAGTTCTGATATCAAAAAAAGAGTAAAAGCCAGTAATACATGTTATACTTATTCGTCGCCATGTCTTGCGACTCACTACTCCACGTAGTTTTTTGATGACAAATATGTTGATGTGGTTAAACACGGCTACATATCAAGCTATACATTCCCAGTGTAAGCTGATCTCGCATTGTATAGGATTTCCGTACAATGAGAGGTCAGCTTATACTGGAAATGTATAGGCCATAAGGCTAGTTATTGGGCCATTTACAGGCACGTGCATCAGTTTATTTTTATGGATGCATTAGTTTTCAAATAAAGTAAAAATAACCTTAAATTTGATCTGAAAACCAGTAAAAGTAATTATCTAACGAGACTACTCTCTATCTTCTCCATAGGTACCTACTACGCTTTGGAATGGGCAACTAGCTTCCATATTTCTGACTGACCGACCCCTTGACAATTCAAAAGTGCCTGTAATTGGTTTATTTGAAATAAATGCTTTGAGTTTAAGTTTGAGACATAATCCTCATGTTATTTCTTCTTTCAGACTTGAAATCCTAAAGATACACGCGGCTCCCATAGCCAAGCACGGCGAGATGGACTACGAGGCGGTCGTCAAACTGTCCGACTCCTTCAACGGAGCGGATCTCAGGAACGTGTGCACTGAGGCCGGGCTCTTCGCTATTAGGGCCGAGAGAGAGTATATTATACAGGTGAGATGTTATTTATATTTATTGGTAGGGAACGATTTTTTACAAACAAAAGCAGCTAAATAGGGAATATGCATGTATTTTTTTTTAATGTTTATCCGATAGTTTACATCGCCATATAATTGATAGTAAAAAAATACTCAACGCCAACGCAACATACTTTAAAAAAAGTTAAAAATAGCCAACCGACGCGGGCACCTTAAACGCCTTCCATTTTGGCGCGCTTGGTGTGACGTCATAGTCTATGACATTGACAACGGACTGAATCTATTCTATTTTTTACTATGGCAAGCAGACTATTCTGCCAATGTCTAAAGTGAATTAGAAAAGCAAGTGTGCATTGTTATAAATTAAAAAATAAAACGACAAAAATGTTGATGTTTCCAATGTGTTGAAATTTCACATCAGTTATTTAAAAAAAATTGCTGTTCCATACATTTTGACCATGTAGATATTAAATGGTATTATTATTATTTTATTATTGCACTTTTCTATGAAACAGCTGTTTTTTTTTTTTGTTAACTGAAGAAAAATGTCTACCCTAGGGGGTCTAGGAATCATGCGTTGAATTCATGGTTACCCTGATGTCCGTGCGACCTGTATACCAGGACGCCTGTATTCTTTGATATGCTAGGCAGAGGTGTATCGCTAGTTGCCTCAAAAATAGGTGTTGAAACTGGAAATTATTGTCAAATTCCGATTCCGGGCTAGTACTGAGAAATTCGTAATGGAAAACTGCATAACACTGCCCAACTTGGGAATCGAACCAAGGCACTTTGCAGTCACGCTCCTGACCACTAGGTAGACAAACGAGGCAATCTTGAGCTTAAAATGAAATCCTAGACGAAGCAGAGTAATTAATGTTTCTTTGGGGTCGGGCAACATGTCTTTTCTTCAATATTCAGCAATAATAAACGTTATTAATAACAAGAAGTATGCTTCTTGTTATTAATAACGTTTATTATTGTTAATATTTCGGTAAAGCAGCTGTATAAATATGAAGGAAATTGTCTATTTTCCAAATCAACCCCGTTTTGCATTAGGTGCAGCGCAGACGGCACACTTCTTGTGCGATCGAGTCTGCGGCGCACAAAAAGTCTGCATGGCGCGCAAAAAGTCGGTCGCGAATTTTTCACAGACTCAACGCACACGACGCACATCTTCGATAATTCTGTCGGCAGAGGTGTAGGGACGTAGACGCTATGGAAATCGTGCAGAGATCGCGAAGTAATATTTTGTACATGAAGTACAGGAAAAGAAGAAATAGAGAATTTTGGGTACATCCTATACATGTCCAAACAGGAGCGGAATAAACATTACAGCACACTTCTTCCCACATATTTCTTTTTAAATGTCTATCATGATATTCTGCCTTAGAAGTATCATAAATTGCTGGTCTGTTTTGTATTTATTGAATTAACATCGTTACATCGACCTCTGGCGCCATGATAATAGATCGCGTGCGTTACGTCCACCCCTAGCAAATGCAGATTGCCGACTAAAGTGTGCGCCGTCTGCGTTAGCGCGCGTTGAAGCAAACGTTCAATTTTTTTCACACACTTTTTGTGCCGAGCGGCGCGGCGCGGCGCGGCGCGGTCTGCCCGAATTACACGGATTTTTTGCGCGTCGTGTGCGTTACTGCATATAATTGCATAGGTTCTATTTTCACAGACTAAAAAGTGCGTCACGGATAGTCTGTCGTCTGCGCTGCACCTTACTGTCCCACAAACTGGAATGCCAGTGGACAAAAAAGAACACCTACTTGTATAATATCTCTAATACGGAATATGCATGTGACTCAAATAGCCAAGTTTTCAACATTAAAAAAAATCTGTTTACAGGAGGATCTAATGAAGGCTGTGCGTAAGGTGGCCGACAATAAGAAGTTGGAGAGCAAGTTAGACTACAAGCCGGTCTAATTATAATGTTTTATATTAATTGTATTATGTATCTTCATTTACTTGCTAATAAATAGTTATATACCTACTAATTGATTTATCTTATTGTTTTCATAATTTAATTATGAATCCACATGCAAGAGATTTGCCAAATAGGTCGCTTAACATTGAACCAGCAAAGCAAAACCAAAGTTTACTAAGAAAGCAGTTCACCCCGCTGCCCAAAGATTTAAATCACTAGATTTGCTCTCATCGTTCTTAGTCATGCGAAAGTGTCCATACTAAGAGTGAGCTCAAACATTATTAAATAGCGTTTCCATGACAATCAGGTCACTGCGCCATTGTGTAACACAGGTGTGAAAACTACTCAAAGAGATGTCAGCACCATTGACGGGGTCCGATGACGGTCGCGGATTGTTCGAAAGAGTTACCGTGGCCCTGGAACACAGGCAACTGAAGGAACACGGGTGGGTTTTAGTCAGTAAGAGTCTGACACGCCCTCCCGCTCCGCCCAGAGCGGGAGAGGACATTTGGTGATTTGCCACCAAAAAAAAAAAAAAAGGTGTTAAACTAAACAGAAACGCGAAAATCTCGGTATGTCGAATCTAACGATTTACTCGGTCATCGTTTTCATGACAACCGTCACTACGGATGTTAACTCCGACCACCGCTCTTCTAGTTAACCGTAGTTTTACGTTTAGGTATTAAAAAATCCATGCCATTGGAAGTTGTATCATTGGTAGAACAGAAGTTACAAAATATTTTTTAAAGTAACATTTTATTTACATAAAAAAACAACAAACATTTTCTAATATTGTTATTAATAATACATTAGTATAAACGTCACAAATTACATTATACTTATCATAAAAGGCAAGTTTTGGAAACAGGCGGGGTAATTGCGTAACACATCAACATTAGGAATGGCTTTCATTTTGACAGTTCAACTACATTCATTGGTTTATTTACATTGTCAAGTAGACTAATTTTTCAAACATATGAAGCAATGGATTAGCAATATCCTTCAAAATGATTCTGATTAACAGTGCGTTACGCAATCAGGGTGCAGTTTTGATACAATTAATGTTGAGACCTTTATCTCAGAATTTAATTGGACAGTGATAATATGTAACTTATGACATCGATATGTATCACAAACATTGAAGCTTGATTATGACCAGAACACAAAATATTTCGCCCAAGTTTAATAAAAAAAATAGGCTGAATCGGGCGTCAATCACTTAATAAAGTCAGGCAGCGTCCCATTCTTCCGCGCCTTAGCAACATTCTCGAAATAACAAGAAAAATCAACATAACCTCTAATTTTTCGGTCCCGATCAAACGGTCTGCCAACAGGATAAATATCCGAAGTCGATTCCATAGATCGATTAGTATCGATATTGGAATCGTTGGTCTCAATCTCATTGGTTCCAGTCCCCGACGAATAAATCTCCGAATCAATTTCGTTTAGTAGAGTATTAGATTTCGATTGAACAATCGGATTGAATCGGACTGAGGCGTTTTTGGTTACGCTATGATTGGGGGCATTTTCATCTTCATTTGTCGGTAGGAAGTTGAAGTTTCTTATTAATAACGACATGTGAGTATTAGGTTTTGGCGTTAAGTTATTTTTGACGCAGTAAGACACAAATTCCTGCTCAATTTCTTCTAAGACTGCTTGGCTGACCATTCTGAAGTCTGACTGTTTTCTAAAGTTTTCTACAATGATTTGGGCAAGCTGTTTGTTCGTTTGCTCGTAGCTGCCTTTCGCTTCTTGTATACGTTTGTATACGCCAGCACTTACTAGGACTAGAAATCTGAAAGTAAAATACAATGCGAATTATTCACGAGGTTGGCAGATCCTATGCTTAAGAGCGGCCAACCCGTCATACTTTTCATACAAACTCTAGGACGTGATTTTGGCGTTGTATCACATCTTTCATTGAAATTTTTGAACTAATTGGTTTCCTGTGCACTTTATCTAGGTTTCTATGCAAGCAAAAAATCGAAATTTGGAGAAACAAATTCAGTGTAAGCCTCCAAAAAACTGCTTTTTTGCACAAATTTTACCTGAACTTTGGCCGTTCATAATATACTCATAAATTGAAAAAGTAATGAAAACATCTTCATAGAAACCTTGCACATGTAATGGTGTAATGGAGATTCTAAATGACAAACATTTTTTCCGAAAACTTGTAAGGCTTTTTCAAAAACACGTATTTCCTGGAACAAATTTTGTGAAATCTTCTCGCGCCAATTTCGTTTGATGTTATCGCGTTCTCACTCTTGTTTCTTTTTCAAACATTGCGTTGGATGAAATAACAAGCTTTTCAATCATGCTCGCGTTGACGATAGACGGACCGGGAAAGGCCCTCTTAATAATAACATCAGCATGTCAGTACGTATCGTCATCTATCTGCCTTTCCCCAACATATATTGGGGTCGGCGTCCAGTCTAACCAGATGCAGCTGAATACCAGTATTTTACATGGAGCGACTATCTGACCTCCACATCCCAGTTACTACAGGTTAACACGATACCCCGTGATAAACATGCCAGTTTGTCAATAGGGACAAAAACCGCGTCGAAACTGCTTAGGCTTTACCTAAAGTCTTTATTGCTGAGCTGACTTCTTGTTGTTTAGTTGACTACTTGCACAGATTTACTATATACTTGTACAATTTATCGTGCAAATATTATCAATTTACATTTGTATTGGATCAACATCTTGAACCTAACGGCATAGTAAACAATAACAACTTAAGGTCACAAGATTCCTCGTTATCAAATAGTACAACGGGTCAAAGGTGGACAAATATCAATCTAATTAGTTCATAATTAAGGACCCGCATGATTGCTCAAACAGCGGCAAACTCCGCGCGGGATGCGGGATGCGACTGCGCGCGTTGATTGCTTTAACAATTAGGAAGTTAAGCGATTATTCGCGCTAGTTTGAACACCTCCATAAAAGTTAGTTGACACAATCGGCGCGAGCGAATTTCGTCCTGCGCCGGATTCGCTTCAGTTTTACCAGAGTTTTAACAAGTCAATAATTTTCTTTAAACTAGTTGGCGCTGTTATCCTAACTAACGATTTCTGAGAAGAAACGCCGAAACGAACTCAGAGCTATCCCATCAGAAATCTTCATAGACTGATACAAATCTTCAGTAACTTTTTACATTTAGAAATTGACTTAGAAAGTAAGAATTACCTGCATGACTCATCCAGTATGATAGGTCCATGTATCTCAGGGGCGGCGATGACGGGTTCCGTGACAGCAGCGCTGATGGTCGGGAACGCTTTGTACAGACCCTTCACAAGGTAGTTGCCGAGACACCGCGTGCCTGTCTGATTTCCGAGGTATTGGGCTGTGAGGAATTATTAAATGTTTTGTATGTGGAATATAGAAAAGAAAACTTTTATTTCAGACGGGAGTTCTTAGGGTTAGATACAATTTTACTTAACTTCTGTTGTTAGTAGGATACAGACACAGATTAACATAATACAATTAAAATTGAACGTCGAGCTGCATCCACCTTCGCAACATCGGGGAATCTTACCGATTTGCGAATACACTGAGAATACTGTCGGTGCTGCCGCGAACACGCGTCATCAAGGAGGCACAGCTATTCATAATAATGGCGGCAAAACCATTAATATTAGTATCCGCAAACATCCCTGACGCTATACAACGCCACGACAGCCGCGGGAGCACTCTCGATGCATTATTAATTTATTATAGAAGACTATAACTGAATTATAATTTCCTACAACAATTGTATGCAACACACATGCAAGATTTAGCACATACTATTAAAAAGTAATGTTAATCTTACTAATAATAAAGCTGAAGAGTTTGTTTTTTTGTTTGTTTGAACGCGCTAATCTCTAGAACTATCAATCAGATTTGAAAAATTCTTTTTGCATTTGATAGCCCAATTCTTGAGGAAGGCTATAGGCTATTTAATATCACGCTAGGACCCTTAGGAGACGAGCAAAAATAATAAAAGCCAGAACGAACGCTATGCGAAAACCAAGTGATAGCGCGGGCAGGTGATGTAATGCGACGGGGTGGGTCGGGGGAACAAGAAATTTCACACGGACAAAGTCGCGGGCAGAACCTTGTTTCAATATATTTTGATAACTAACAACTTTAACAAGCAGGCTGGACACAGCATGCTTGTTATCATTTTTTTTCTGACTATCGTCAGCTGCACATCAATGGCAACAATCAACTTCGACAGCGCCTTTATTTCGTAGCAGAAAGGGGTGGTTTTCGTAGTTCAAGTGCCACCACAGATGTGCGGTAAACTGTACTATACTTTCTATAATTTCCCTTCCTATAAATTTTCCTAAAAAATATCTCACAAAGAAAGAAAAATTGTTTGTTGAGTGTTTGTTTTTGTTGTTGTGCTTTTTTTGTTTTGTTTGTTTGCAAATACCCACCATTCCTCAACTTATTAACGTCAAGTCCCAACTGCTGCAATCTAAGCAGCTCGTCTTCATTGTTCAGGCTATGGTCTACTGTCAACTGCACGACCCTCAACACGGCATTATCATCGGTCCTGCACAGCAAAGCCCTGGTGTCTCCTACGTGGGCCACGAATAACTTGTTGGCATGGACTAATGCTATGACTACTGCTGCTCCCCCAGATAAATGGACGTCAATCTCTTTTAAACGGGTTAGGATGTTGTAGTTCTGGGAGACCTGGAAATAGTGCAAAAATAAGCTTAAACTATTTATCCTGAATCAAATGATATTGTATTTACTTCAAAATTTGCATGATCTAAAAATAATCTGTAGTTTTTCTGTAGTAAAATTTATATATGACGGAGAAGGAATGTCTCTCTCGTTGTCATTAGCCATATTTTAACTACTGTGGGCGTACTATGGGAAGTGTTGGTTATTGCGCAATCGAAAAACCGTTTGCAGTTCAAATCAAATTATAATTTACGAACAAACTAATCACACTAGCAATTCGTACACTGTAGGTAAACGACACAAATATACGGAACGCGCGACAGTTTCTAAACGTGTTTACTGCTTAGCAGCCAACAACAAACTGCTTTTTCTCTGGTCAAGCGTTATGTTATTGACTCTGTCGAGCGCCACCTGGTGGCGCTCGCGTCCCGACTTGTCAAAGTCAAACAATTGATTTAACGTATTTTCGACAGATTTTTTTTGTATTTTGCGTCTTGTTTGTGCAGAGTAAACAATTTTTCTTTCTTCTTTCTTTCTAGTTAAAACTGCCCTTTCTACCTAATCCTTTCCTTTATTTCCTAAGGTTTCAAAATAATAAAAAAAGAAAATGAGCTTTGAAGTGTAATCAAGAAAGCTCACAGCACAGCATCTGGCCATCAAGTTTCAGATATAGAATGGCACACAGCACAAGGAGTCTTGACAAAGATCTACAAATATCAAATATTTCAAAAACTCTCTCTTCCATAATAACGATCAGATATTGTTATTATCAGATCAGGTATTGATTGTAATTAATTATTAAGAACCCGGTTCTTTTTAATAAAGGATAAAAAAAATAAAAATAAAATTGTAATTCTTTTGTAGGATTTTGTTCCGAAAAGGGAAAAATTCAATCACCTGTGTTTCATTCAACGTCTGCAACTGGTACTGCAGACTGGTTCTCTCAGCTATCATGCCATCGTAGTTCTCTGTATAGGCTTTCTCAACCGATATGAATGCAGTCCTGAAATATTTTGTATTTTATGTTACTAAACAGGAAATTGTTACTAAATGTATGTGGCTAGAGGAAAAGAGGCTGATCAAAGAAAATTAAGTTAAAGTAAATGGCTATTAGCAAAAAAAAACAACTAAACATATATAATAATGACATTACAATAAGCAGTGGTATGTTCGGTTGTTTGAGCATGATTCTCACAACACATAAATAAATAATGTTTATTTCGAACAACAAGGGATCTTAGTAAGTACAAAAACAACTAACAATACTAATTATGTACATTACAACAATTGTGTTAAGAGGGCGCACACCGGTCCACTAGCGCCGCTCATTTAAAATAATATTATCTCATGACTGAGAAGGAATTTTGAATAACGGCTCAATAAGCACCCTCGGTAAGTGTGTCTAGAATTTGCTAATACCTTTTATAAACTTTCAAATTGAGACATGAAGCAACAAAATACGATCTAGAGGAATGTGGCCGCTTTTCTTTAGATCGAATTTTGTTGTTTCTTTTAATACAAAATCAATGATAATAAGCTGATTTTCACATAATTTTTTAAACAAAAACTTAACCAAATCCTAAGGCGCCGTGCGCGAAATCAACTCATTTTGGACAATTTTGATCATATTTGTGAGAAACAAAAAGTAAATTTAAACAATTTTTGTTTGTTATCATAAGAGTTGACTTCTAATTCTTGAATGTGTCGGCAAGGGATTACATTCTCGCTACTATGACCATAAATTCTTTATTACTAAGTTTAGACACTCCTTTGATAAACCTGCCGTAAAGTTTTTTTTTTTTCATTGAAACGCACCCATACAACATCCTTTTTTCTTCCAGATATCATGTAGTATTAAAATTTTTGGCTGGTTTCTGTTTTTGTTGCACATAATAATTGATTTAAATCACCTGTTTTTTTTTTATTGAATCGCTTGATTTTTACCATGATTTGAATCATCTCAACCCTGACACAATCTATAGATAAGATTTATTTTCAAATACTACTTGTTACCTTAGCCTTTCTCTAATCTCCTCATCAGTATTGGCAGAAGGTGGTGGGAACAGTATCTCAGCTGCCATCCGCTGCATAATAAACCTCGCTGCTTCCAGCCCATTGTGTGGCTCAAATACTCCATAGAGGGTACTAAGGGAATAAAATGATAAAGCTTTTCATTAAAACTTGATCTTGACATTGGCATTTATAGTTTTTGTTTTAGTCATTTTAAAAACCATGGCTCTGATAAATTTTATAAATATGTACTTTCTCTCATACGTATTGACACTATCATTATCGTACTTGTTGACTGACACATGGAGACAGCCAAAAATAGATCATGCATGTTTTCTCTGCATAACTGCATACCTACAGGATTCATTAAGCAATTAATTATTTAATCATTCAGTTTTATTAAGGCAGCCTTTGAACTGTTGAACTGAAAAATACAAGTATACTTACAAATTATCCTCGGTCTGGCAATAAAAACATAGATAATCGTCAGTTGTGTTCGTATTTCCGCCTCCTAAACGGGAAAAGTAAGATGCTACACAAGAGTTTTTGCATTTTGGCAGATCGTCGGTCCACGGCCGTGCTATCATACTAAAAAAGTAGCACACAAATTTAGGATACCCTACTTAAAACTGAAGAAAAAGAAACCAAATTATTTTTGGCTTATTTGTTTTCGCAAGTTGACAGTTTGTTCATTTGCTGTCACTTTGACAGCGGTACAGCAGTGGACGAATGCGTTCTGTAGCCATGATCTGTTAATCATTATTTTGAAATCCAGCTAAAGATAGGTCATTTAGATATTTTTATAAATAAAAACTAGTTGTAATAAGTTTTTGCACTCTTTAATTTTCTCTAATTGTATTAATTTTACGATAAAAATAAATGCTATAAAAAACGTGAACGTTAAACAGTGAAATACTCTTTTTTAATTATAATAGTCTTCGATCAGATCAGTCGGGTCGGACAAACGCGGATAAAACATTAAACGCACAGAGCATCAATATAATACGTTTCGTTATTGCTACTACGCTACGGCTATATAATAGAGACAAAGTAATGTTGTATGTTGTAGGTTATTTCAGTTTATAAATTAGATTACTGATTTCTACTTGATAACGAAAGTAAATAATAAAATTCGTCACTTTTATGAAATAATAGTTATAATTACTAGGTATTGTAAGTCGAACACAGAAGCGTATTTTAATCGTATGAAATTATAATTGCAATTAATGACTACAATCTAACTGTAATTAAAAATTACATGGACACATGGCTACATATCAAGCTATACATTTCCAGTTTTAGCTGACCTCACATTGTATAGGTTTTTCGTACAATGAAAAGTCAGCTTATACTTGATGGAAATGTATACCTTGATAAGTCGCCGTGTGTACCAGACAGTAACAAATCTCTTGATAACCGGTAACCACAGTTTCCTTTCCCACAAAATATTTTTATAATTATAATAATAACTGCTTTGCATACGTAAGTAGGTACATAAAAATGCCATATTGATCGAATCCCTCCAATGCAATATCTGCCATGCCTGCCTTGCCTGTGCGCAGACCAAGATGCTTTTTAGGGTTCCGTAGCCGAATGGCAAAATGAAACTCTTTCAATTTCTTCATGTTCATCTATCCGTCCATCCGTCCGGATATTACACAGGCATTTTACTCGGAGACTATTTACATCATAACGATGAAAATTTGAAAGGTGTATTCTGTGCACCGCTAAACAAAGGTGTAGAGAAATTCGAAACATCCATTAGGAATGATTCTCCCCATACATGTATTATGTAACTGAAAAAAAAAAACCATGCACTGAAGCGTTCAGGGTATCGTTGGATCCGTTAATTAAAAACATTAGGTATGATGTTTCTGCTTCGAAGTGACTTTTGGTTTTCTGAGGTAGGTAGGTATAAGATATTTTCGGTTACAACCACAGTGGGTACCTACAGTGCGCATCTAGTTAAAATAGAATTTGTATTTGTAGTGTTCTTGATATAAGTCTACTGGACACACTTTTTATTGTTTTCTTTTGTCTCTAACGTACATAACTATGTCAATGTCATGTATGTTATTTTTATAGTTACCTACTGAAATCACAAATTGATACCTATATAAAAAAATAAATTGAATTGTAAGTGACTGTACCAACTGTTGGTGTGCTTATTAAAATAAATAATAAGCCCCCGTGCCTCGGTCATCTCTCTCCGGTCTTGTCGGATTGCCGTCCCATCGGACTATGATATAATTATATAAAAGTACTCTGTGGGACTATATGTAAGCTCTGGCTGGGGCCTTAATTTAGGGCTTGTGTTTAAACACTTACCAGGAAAGTACCTATTTTACTACCAAACAATTCGAAATACGCACCAAATTGTGTCCACCAGAATGGCAAAATGCTCACCAAATTGTGTTTCATAAGGTATTGTAGAAATGAACCTATTTTCCTTTTTTATTTATAAGGCGTAGTCGACGGAGCCCCGATTGGCGGGGCTCCTACTTCAGGGTGGTTTAAAAAATAACCAAGCTATAAGCTTCTAACCTAACCTGTCCGAGTCGGGGAGCCCCAAGTCCTGAGCTCGCTTCGCTCGCTCTTTAATTATTTTGGAACCTAAAACGTTGTTCTTTAGGTACCTCGGTATAGAGTGGGTTTATTTTATTTGAAGTTAACATATTTTAGTTGGTACTTAGTCTTAGGGTCTAAAAATTATTTTGGTGAGCATTTTAATTGTAGCCTTAATTTATAAAGACCACCACAGGTATGTCCGGTTAAGCAGCCGACAACCTAGGCTGACCTGCGAGAAAACAATAATAAAAAGAATAAAAAAATGGGACTATGACTAATAGGAGAGTGAGGGAAGAGAGAGTGCACCTGGGTTTACACATGCACTTGTGATTTGTTTGCCGCGAGATGGATATACGTATGGCGTGCATGTTTGAGATTCTGTGAGATGATGGACGATAGATGATATTTTTTGTCCCAATATTATTAATTGATTTTTGTTTCTCAGTTTTATTTGTTTTGTTAGTTATTTTCGTGTATTATTTCTAATTGTTATTCCTTCCATATTGTTAATATGTCTGTTTTTATTGCAATTCTAACTGTCCAATAACTTGGATCTGGGTATGTACCTAATGTTGTGCTGGTTATGCATGTTTTTACCAAATAATTCTCCCGCGCCAAGGCTAGTCTCCGTTGAGATTCGCCGCCATGGCATGGAAATTCGGTCTGGAGGACTATTATAAATAAATTGGTACTTAACTCTGTTTTTTTTTGCGTTTTCGAGAAATACTTACAATGCATTACAAACTTATTTTTGCGATCGATAAAATCTATAATCTGCACTGTGCATTCATCCCTACTACGGAACCCTTCACTGTGCGTGGTCCGATACGCACTTGGCCGGTTTTTTATTCAGAATTTCAGATGCACATGGGCATCAGTCTTTTTTTACACGTGGTTTTAAAAGTTTATTTTTTAAACACTAGGCAGTTCCAATGTATTGATAAAAGAATAACTCAGATTAGGTACTTAACTTACATAAAGTGCGCGTTGCTAAAGCAATAATTTTTTTACTACTCTCTGGATACTGAGTCTTGATAAACTATTATGGAATTTATTGCTATAGAAATGAAGGTCATATTGGCCCACACGATTCAACTTAATGCTGTATAATTTCGTAGGTAACTTTATTCAAGGTGATTTGAAGTCAGTGCTAATAAATTAAGTCAAGTTTAGATAGTAGTAAGGTGCCTACCTAACCTCTACTTGAATTAAAACATGTTCAAATAAGCTTATTTGGTAAAAGTAACCCGTTTTGTACTTCAAAAAAAGAGGTTGTCAATAAGGTTGTATTTTATTATGATAGTAATGGACTACTGACCCATCCAACACCGTGAGAGTGTGATGCTCCTGATCAGACCATGTCACACTTGCTGGAGTGTCGTAAGTGCCGCTTCACTTGCACCTTTCATGACCTAATTATACCACTGATGCCGCAACCAACATGAGCAATTTAAAAACAACGAAGAAGACTACAATCAACACAAAAAGAAGATTGATAGGAATGAAAATAGTAAAATAAAAGACAATTTTCTTAGATCAAAGTTTTAATGTTCTCTCCACATACCAAAACTCTAACCATTTACAAATTTTTGCAATTTTTATAATTTTATTTATACAATGTTAGCTCAATAACCTATAGAGCTACCTGTGACTAATCTTTTGTTTTATACCTATTTTTTAAGAAAGCAAATCTTTACTTCGGACATGAATCAACAACTTTAGAAAATATTTTAAAAATATTCTATGGTGGCATAACACCTTTTTACTATACATATTATATACTCTATGATTTCCTGGTGCACTGTCAAAAATAATGTTAATTATATTTTTTCAATATAATGTAAATGTTACCTATAATCGCCAATATCTCCACAATAGGTTCATTAACACTTAACTAAGTCCTATTATAAGAGAATGGACAAGTTCATATCCCATTATGCTGTATGTTACAATATAAAACTAAAGATAAAGTATTAGTGCATGGCATAAGAGTTAAGCAGTTTTAAATCGGGATGGTTGAGGTTTCCAAAGTCACATGTAATTAGAAAAAAAATAAAAAAAACAGTGTCCCTGTACCAACATAACACATTCACAATTTACACATACAAATAAATGTAGAAAATGATAAATTCAAAGTACATTTATTAGGAACACAATGTAAAATAAAATGAGAACTATTTGAGACGCCTCTGTAGCTTTGGAAACCCTTTGTCACTGGGTGAGCAAAATTAAAAACTACACCATTGTGGCCGACTGGAAGTTTAATCGGTTTTCTTTTCTGCAGCTTTGGTTTCTGATTCTGGTTTCTTTTCTTTTTCTTTTTCCTTCTCTTTCTCATTCGTGATGATCTCCTTGGCCTCCTGCTTGGAGGCGTCGTCGAAGTTGCCGACTAGGTTAGGGACCTCATCGTCCTCGTCCAGTGGTTTCGGCGCGGCGACGCTCGACGCCAACCTCTTCAGCTGGTTCAAACCTTCAGGGCCGAGCTGACTAAGGATGCCGGGCAGCATCTCGGCGATCTGCTTGTTCTCACCATGACCGGTGATAGCAAAAGTGTTGGCCGCGAGGGATGCCTGCGCTTTCGGATTGTTGAAGTGTATCACTGTACCGTCATCTTTTATCATATTTACCTCCTCGATGCCAGGGATAGTGTTCACTGACAGCTTTTTGAGCGACGATTGCAATTTCTTGTCGTCTGTCGCTGCGGTAACGTGAACAACCTTTTTCTTGCGTCTCGGTGTGCCCTTACCGCCGATGCGCACCTGTGACTGCAACTTCTTTAGCTTTTCGGTGTTCATTCTGTTGTTTTAGTACACGTTGCCCGTTTATCGAAACCCGGCGCACTTTTTAGTGAAAGTATTTACTCAATATGCACCGTGATCACACAAGTTTTCCATGTAACTTGATCGTACGCACGTGTTTTGAACACCGGTTAGTTACAAAGGGAAAATGGTGGATTTGAGACAAGTTATTTCTGATTTCCTACTTCTGGCTGTTGGCAGCACTGTCTAGTTTGCTGTTCCGTTTCACTTGAAATAAGATTAAAATATTGAAAATTTTAGGTTACAGTGAGTAAATGAATATAGTTTTTCATGTAAAGCATATAAGTTTACGTTAATTCATCCATAAGATTTTAGAGTAGTTTATTACATTTATTCCGTAGTAATAAATAATACTATATATTTTTTACAGTACTAAGGAACTTGAAACGAAACGGATAAATGTTGCCAGCAATAAATACTAGTGACATCTATGAAAATCCGCAACATCACTAGATACAGTTATTAGTTTCTATATTAGATACTAGGTGGCGCTAAGAAGTTGTAGAAACGTAAAACTAGATGGCGTTACCAGTATGAAATAATTAGTAAAATGCAGAAAGATGATTATTGATATGGTTCGTTGTAAATCATTATTTGACCTAGGTATTAGATTTAATAATGATTATTCGGGATTGTATAGAGGGGCTTGTGGCTAAGTAATAACACTAATAACAGCCGCACGGGTCGATCGATCAGGTTAAACTACGCTTGTCGCGGTTGGTCCGTGGATGGGTGACCATCTTTACATACCAAGAACTCTCCTTGTCTCGGAAAGCACACTAAGCAGTTGGTCCCGGCTGTCATTCATGGATCTTTGATAGTCGTTACGGGTTGTCGGAAGCCCGACAGTCAGACAAGCAGTCTTACCAAGAGGTATCGTATTAAGTACCTAGTAACCGGATTGTGGAGGTAAGATAGGCAGTCGCTTCTTGTAAAATACTGGTATTCAGCTGCATCCGGTTAGACTGGAAGCCGACCGCAATATAGTTGGGAAAAGGCTAGGCAGATGATATTATGGAGTCCGTAAATATGTGTTTATGTGTCGATCGTAAGCTCAAAAACTGTATTTGACCTGATTTTGCCAAAATACAAGAATGCTATGCGCTAACTCCTCTAATAGAAGAAATTAGCCAATCTGGATCATTATCAAAATTTCAGCTGAAGGATGTCCACTGCTGGACATAGGCCTCCCCTAAGCGTCGCCACATTGACCGGTCTTGTGCTGCTCGCATCCATTCATTCACCTTCATCAGGTCATCGGTCCATTTTGTGGAGAGCCTACGTGGTCGCCAGCCCAAAAGCTTTCAAACCCATTGCTTTGGATGGCTTTGAGCTTTATAATCAGGCCCATTGTGAGCGATCAAGTTTCAGTGACGTTAGAATCAACAAACACTTCAGGTACCGAATTCCTGATAGCCAATCTGGCATCTTTGAAGAGACCGCAATACAGCCCTGGCACAGTCTGGGTGGTGTTCAGGAAACTATGTCGACATGTCTTTTCGTCGCCTATTTCTCAGGGCCTAAAAATAAAAGTAGGTAAGAATACAAAGACTTAAGAGCCCCCGCAGACTACAAATCATATCACAGACTATCACACATATCACGGACTGCTAGCCAATGACCTACGCTCCCTCTCAATATCTACATTATCTTTAAGGTTGTCGGTAAGTATGTGCCCCAGATATTTAAATCTATTCACTTTTTTATGTTCAAGCCATTTAGGGTAAGATTAGGTGCATAGCCTGTGCATTTACCGGCGGCCATAAAGACCATGTACTCACATATTTTTACATTGTACACGAGCCCATTTGTAGCCACATAGTCCTCGCATACTTTCAACATCTCTGCAACCGATCTTGCAGTCGGGCCCAGGAGCAGCATGTCATCCGCATAGCACTAACACACCAACCTAACAACCGACATGCATGCTGCTGAGTTCGACTATGAGGTCATTAACATATAGGTTGAAGAGCCCGGGAGACGTCAACCCCCCTGTCTCACACTGCACTCCAACCCATATGTTTCTGAGTGTGTTGGACCACTATACATTATTAGTTTGATTCACGTACCAATACTGTAAGATTTTACGAACTTCCGCCGATACATTCCTGTCCCCCAACTTCTTCCAGAGCACACACTACAGACTTTCTATCGGCCGATAGTTTGATCGGTTTCTTAATCGTATGAAGATGTATGCAAGTGCGGACATTATAACGATTCGGTATCGGCCGATAAAAATGTTTGATGGGCTACAGCTACACGATTGCCTTCAGACTGAATTGTCGGCAAACTATTGGCCGATTGCTAACAGTTTGACGCTTTTCTACCCTCGCACATTTACCGATCATTGTTTTTCTCCGAGCTTCGGCTTCTCCTCCATTCTGGAGAATTTTGTATTTGTTAACTTTCATTATGCGACCGCTCTCTTCAAAAGCCGCTTACCAACTAGCAAAACGTTCGAGAACAGTCTGCCGACTGCTGTTTTTTTATGTGCGCTCATCACTGCGCACACTGGACCAACTAAGCAGTCAGGTTGACTGCTTACTTGTTCCAGTGTGCGCGCCACAGTCGCTGCCAGCTGTGATTCGTTTTACGGTCGGCGGTGCAGCTTCGTGGGACGTGGTGATCTCCTTCTGTAAAACTGTCATGTCGTAGAAGGAGGCAGCAGAATGGGAGAGGGAGATTTCGAGTGCTCTCGCGGCCCTCAGCAGGCGCACCGGGCGTCGACAGAGGGCAGATAATGCCTCTTCCGGCCCCCTAACTGGGTCCAGAGACGGCGGACTAGGGGACGTCCGCTGCCGCCTATCATATAAGACCCGAGGTGGTGGCACGTAATGTTCCACGCGCGCCTCTCTTAGACGTCGCGGGAGAAGTCAAACACTTCACTCCTCCCGCTTGACCAGACGGAGCCCGCAGTGGCAGGCTGGCACCAGTCGGCGGCTGCGTTGAAGAGTGCTAAGTGCCCCCGTTGCTCTCGGTGTAAGTGTGCGAGGGAACACGGGGTGGTTTTAGTCAGTAGAAGTCTGACAGACCCCTCCGTATGCACCAGGGCGGAGGATATCCATGCGGATTTCCATACCGCTCCCAAAAAAGAAAGAAGTTTGCGCGCTAGTAGCCTAACCCGAACAAACCATCGGCCGATAGAAAGTAGTCTGTGACGGTTCTTAATGCCCAACACTGCTTCGTCCTATCAGAGGCTTATTTTGTTCAAAAATGCAAATACTGTTACGTAGTTTTTGATTAGTTTTTTTTTTTTGTAATTTTAAATGAATAAGTAATAAAAAAGAAGCTTCATGAAAAAAAAAAAATGTCTTTTTATCCTACTGCCACCGTCGGTGTCGGTCAGCGTTGCCGTCGCCGTCGGTCCGTTGACCATTCGTAAAGCAACTTTATGTAACTCAAAACCCACAGAATCTTCTTTCCCGGGAATTCCCGAAATACTTTTTAATTGTTCCTGGGTCCCGGGATCTTCAAAGACCCGGCAATTGAGAAACCCGTCGCACAGTACAATTGGTAAAATTTAAAAAAAATTGGCTCCCAAAAGTGACACCCATTTTCAAAATTCATTTATTTACGTTACTCGTTCGTATTTGGGTCACAGAAATTAATATGTGTAACAAATTTCAACTTAATCGATCCTTTAGATTCGGAGCAAAACACAGTCAGACGGACAGACGGACACACGAGTGATCCTATACGGGTTCCGTTTTTACATTCGGACGTTCGGAAGATGGAACCCTAAAATAGACAATAAAAACGTAGATATTCTGTTCCCAGTACTCATCATTGTTTTAAGATTAACAGCTCTCAAAAATGTCTAACACAATTGTTTTTATGGACAAACATCCGATTCACAGAGAGCTCTCAGCTACGAAAATAAACACTACTCATCAGCATAACGCATGTTATTGGGCCGATAAATATTTATCTGCATTTACTAAATGGACTCCAAAATGGTGGACTATAAAGCTGTCATCGGGCAATCTGTTCGCGCCATATTTTCGAATTATGTGGGGTTGCCAGCTTTTTAATAGAAGTTTCGAAATAAGGTTCTACAATCTTTTTTTAAATCCTAGACTGACGCACAGATACCCTTTAAAGAATTTAGTTTCAATCAATATTGTAAAACGCCAGCTACTTACGTAGAAAAAATACGCATAAAATTATTATAGTGCATTCCCTCTTCCCTCAGTCTCAAAGTCTGACGTTAATCCGACACGACTGGGGAAAGATCAGGACAAAAGGCTTTACCTGCTTTCCGAAGCACTGGGATGTCACAAAACCAACTTCCAAACTCCGGTCGTTACTGAGAAATTCATAGCGGAACACTTTTCCTGATCTGGGAATCAAACTCCACACTCAGCACCCGCGCTTGCAACCATGAGACCAACAGGGCAGTCATGCCATGACATATTTCTAGACGAAACATTTTTTTTTGCTTTAAGTACTTAGGTACTCTTCATATTCCACAACAGAATAATAACATGTCCCTATCTCCAAACTTTATTCCTGGTAACCCATCTGTCAGGTAATCCATTCGCGCCTTCACTTCGACAATGGCTTAGGGATGGGTCATTGACGGTTTTTTGGTTAATGTAATTTAACTGTTAATCATTATTTGTCAACAGGTTAAAAAAGCTGTTAAATTATTAACAGGTTTTGTATGTTCAATCGGTAACGTTCGGAAGTATTCGTTTCGCATACTAGTTGATTCTCAGAAATTAATGAAATTATAATGAAATAATCCGTTGAGCCGTTGACGTAAATTAACAGTTTGTATTTCCAACTGTTTTTTTTGGAACTGAGTAAAATAATGACTATTGAACTAATGTGGTTTGTGCGTAGACGTAAATTAACAGCTAATATTTTCAACCTGTTATTTCATTGACGATTAACAGTTACCTCGTTGACGAATGAAAAGTCGTTAAAAAAAACAGTTTATTGATTCAACGACCACCTCTACAATGGCTCAGTTAATATGAACGCGTCTATGTTATATTACGTTTCGCTAATGTATCCGAACGAACGCTCGTTCGCGCCTCCGCGCACTTATCTGTCGCGTTGACAGATGAATAGGCGAGGCGGGAAGAAAAGTTTTATGATATTTTTTTGTCTTATTTTTGAAAATTTATTTTTATATCGCTTGCACCACAAAACACCGCGCTAAACACTGTTTCTGTCAATCAATAGAAGATGACAGGGACTGAATGTTGATTTAAGTATGTTTACGAGTAGCGCTAAGCGTACCTATTTACCTAGTGATTTGTGGTGCAAGTAACCCCTAATGTTAATTTTTTATGATTTACTTTAAAAAAGTAGGTACTTAATTTTTATGCGTTTAGAACATTAGATGAATAAACGAGATCACTAAACTAACCATTAATTTACGGCACAACGTATTTACCTCACAATTACAGTGTTGCCCTTGTGTTTTATTTCTATTGCACAATTAAATAAGTAGTCACTGATGCACTGCTAGCAACCGATCTATTAATAGATAACAAACAAAAGAAGCTAATTAACATGCTATTAGTTCATGATTTTTACGTTAAAAAGAAGCGATCGCATACCATATTTAATTAGACTTGCAAATTAAAATCTAGCAATTAATGCAGACATGCATTTAGTCACAGTTTTTCTATACAGCTGACAAAATTAAGTACAACTCTATTATCAAAGATTTTATTAATTAAAAATTTCATACCATAATATAAAATCAAACCAGTTTTCCCCGAAGGTTTGGGCAGAGTTGTACCTATAATAAACACATATTTCGCGGGTTATGTTTAAGTCGCATGTATGTTGCTGTTGCCCTCAACAGCAACCGGGAACAAAGCCAAACTCCAAGCTGCTACTGAGAAATTCCAGATGGAAAAACCTAATAACACTTTGCCTGACCTGGGAATCGAACCCAGGACGCCGGGTTCAGTAGTAGCCCTTGCGACCACTAGACCAATAAGGCAGTCAAAAAGGTCAATGTAGGTAGTTACGTGGTTTTACTGTGTTACGTAAGTTACAGTATTTTTATTTCACAAAGCGACGCGCGCTTTACTTGTGGTAACCACGTGTACAAATGAGCTGTGAATGTGTGCGTGAAGACGAATAGCGTAAGCCCATAACACACACACACACACACTTCTGAATTCGCCCTTGCCTCGGACGGCACTGACAGCTCCACTGAGAGCTCCTGCGCATACACACACATCGTGGAGTTTCTTGCCGACTCTTCTCCATAGGAAACGACCAAATAGAACCGTGCATCTAGCTTCTGACGTTTCATAAGTGCCCATGTACCTAGGTTTATGTGAAATAAAATATTTTGATTTGATTCACAGCATGTTGAATACTTGGTAACCACAACTAAATCGCATCGCTTCTTGAGAAAAAAATACTATAATTATTATAAAACTTTTCTGCTCGCTAGTACAAGACTGACTAATAAACTAATGCACTTAATTTTAGTTTCGTTACCCGTTTATTGGTTTTTTATAATCATATTTTAGTGCTGTTATGACGATTTGCTAGTATATGCGTTATAGTTTGGGAGCTAGGCATCATCACAAAAGTTTAACTTTTCTGCATTCCGTGTTTGCTTTGATAAGACAGTTATCTGTCAAGCGTATACACCAGTCTCTGTGTTTACTGACAGTTTCTGTCTATTCTAAGGTTATCAGGCAGAAATTGCTCTGAAGGGTAATTGCGCCACCACACCTGTACCCTAATTGCATAACAAACTTTCAATCACAATCCGAAGGATTTAGAAGGCAATTGCAAATCCATTGCTTCATAATTATGTTTGAAAAATTCTTCTGCTCATCAAGTAACCTACCTAAGTAAATAACGCAATGAATGTTGTTGAATTGTCCAAAATGAAGGCATTGTATTGTAACTTTGTTACGCGATTACCGGATCTGGTTTCCGTAACCCTTTTGCCTTTTTAAGGTACCTAGATAATTTGTTTATTAAAGGAAAATTATATGGTTGATATATCCATCTCCTGAACTACAAGTAACCTATTTAGATTTATTTTGAGTAATAATTTGATTTAGTGTGGCAATGACGTGCAATAAACACGAGGTAAGTGAAAGAGCATTGTGTAAATCATATGTTTGTTATTATTATATCTGATACATTCCAATTTGTGATTCATTGTAGCAGCAATTTTAAAGATAAATTCTTTTGTATCGAATTAGAAAATCTTACCTATGTGCTTGTTAAACTTTCTTCACTGTAAAATGATGTTGCCTGGTAACAAAAATATCTATTTTAATAGGTAGGTACGTACCTACTTATTTAGACTTGTTTGGTTGAAGGTTGTCTTTCAAGTATCACTTTTAGCGATAATACCGCCCAATGAAAATTTTCTACATAATTATAATATCTGTAATTTGGTGTAACTAACCTACTTATGGTAAATAAGTAGGTAACCTATGGTGTACCTACATAATATAAAGTAACTTTTCTATCGATCTATCTAGGTTGTACCGAATACATTCGTGGAAAACATTTGCAATGAGGTTATTCTACTACTAATGTTTCCATAACAACAGACCTTTACAGAGCATCGTTATAAATACGCGTCCTCCACGAGGACATCCGCTCATTCCTCTTAACATCCTAACCAGGCGCGACAATACACACATTCTACACATTTTGTCTCCATCCCGTTACATTTTACACATTTACACACGTCAACACAGAGCGGTATTATATAAAAAACTTTTTCCCCAAACTGTTTAAAAATAGGGCAACACAAAAAGTCAAGCGTGTTTCTTAACAATCGTCGGTTCTTTTTTTGAATTTTGAGTTTTGTTTTTCTACACTTTCGGATGCGTTCACCGATCCATCAGAGACGATTTGGTCGAATTCTGTCGTTACAACAATTATTGTTTCGCGTTATCATTCTGTCAAGTTAATGTTTTCGGGGTAACAGAAATAGTTTTACTTAAATGAGCGCCTTTTTCAAACTAATTTGGGCATTGAATGATATTTATTTAGATTTAACGATAAGGATGGATATTTTAACGTCTTTGTTTTTTGTTAAGTTTATGGGATGTTTCTATGGAAATGATAGATAAGGAGTTTCAAAAATTTGTTTCAATGCTGATTTTGGCGTGTCCCTCAAGTTCATGTTTTTTTTCCGAATCTTGACACATTATTATAAGCTGATTTACTATATAACTTGTAATTCAATTTTTTTATTTGGTTTTTAGTTTAAATTTATTTTAATTGAACTAAAATTTAATTTTTGTAGATTTTTTTACTTAACCAGACCCCTCAATATTGGTGTGTTCTCGGTGTAGATAAAAACTTTAGCTTAAATTATCGTCAATATTTTGCTTAATATTCTGATAAATTTTGTTGCTTAAAATAACTTCATCTGTTTAAAATGGCACTAAATTGCTGTCCCCGAAATTTGTTACACTCAGTTTTATTAATACTATTTCTTTAAAAAAATATTCTACCAAATATCGCTCATTTGGAGAAACATCGACGTAAATGTAATTTTTCCCAAAAACTTGTTGACGACATTTGTGCTCGAACAAATTTTCAGAGGAGCGGAGGCGTGAAATATTTAATATGTAGATATTGGGATTTATCAACATTTCAGAACTAGACTGTAACCCATTACATAAAAATAATTTACTTTAGATCAATCTCCTGTAAAAAAATTAAAGCACCAGTTACGTCGATGTTTCTCCCAATGAGCGAAATAGGTATCTTCTGAGTGGCAAATGACAACACTGATGTACATTAATAAATTGGCCGCTAAACAAAAACACCTCACTACATTTTGAGAGAATAAACATTAAAGGGTTTATTCTTAAACGTTGCTTAAAGTTAAATGACGTTTAAACGTCAAAAGTGTATGGTTAAACAGTCGCTAATCATTACTTAACTTTACGCAACGTTTATGTTTTTTTTTTTTTTTGGGTGCTAAATCAAAAATGCAGATCATCAATATACCCTACTGTGAAGTTATATTTTGTAGTCTTATTTTCATCAGTAGTACCGTATTTTAGAAAGTCCTCAGATAACGGGTGCATCAGCAGACTTAGGTAGGTAATGATTTGATATCAGTAATTGGAAGATTGTTGAGAGTTAAAACACAAAATTCCCTTGAAATGCATAAGTTGCACTGTCTTCTTCGTGTCGCTGGCACGACTTTTCTCATATTTTGTTGGCCCAAAACTTCGCCACTTCCACGGCGTCATCGGTGGCAGCGCAGAGGTCACTTTGACTGCAACTTTTGGGACACAGGGGGCAAAATTGAAAGTTGCAAGTTGCACAGAGTTATTAATGAATTTAACCCCCAAAAAGAAACATCAAAACACACATCACAAGACCATTCCTAGATTATTAGAAAAAAGTTAAAGATAAATCCGTCAGACATAATTCATGTTAGATTCTAAACTGAGATTATAATATCACATTGCAAGCTTAGCAGTGTTTCTAAAAACACATGTTAACAATTTTAAGATAAGTTGCGTTCATTAGTTATCTAAACAGGTCGGATTATAGGGATTAACTATGAACGCGACCACCCGTGCGAAAACAGCTGTCAATTTAGCGGCCATTTTGATGTTTTGGTTTTTAATGGAGCAAACGTAACATAAATTAGTGAGCTTTATTTTTACTTTTAGATTTATTGGACCATATTTAGCGTTAAATTTGCGAGCGCTGAAGAAACTATGGGCGACTAACGAATACTAGTTGATACATGAGCGTTTTTGAACAATAAAATGACTTGGGTACTTCAAACCTTAATCGCATTAATTTCTATAATAATAATGCAATAGTTGAATAGACTTTTTCGCTATTACACAATTAACAGAAACAGTTAGCAAATAGAGTTTGAACAAAATATGCCGAACCTCTCAAATGCCTATATGTATACAATGGATATTAAGAATTCCTGAGCCGTTGCTGAATCTATGAGTTCCGAAAACTTGGCCCTATCGTCAATTAACACATTTCATCTAAACCTCGATTAACACCCATTTAAAACGAAGATGAACTTCCCTATCACTTAACAAACCCATCTAACTAATCTATTCCCTAGCGTCAAACTTGTTCCGAACTTCTAACAAATTAAATAGTGTTAACGAAGGGACGCGTTTTTGCGTCATAATCATAACTCATAGTTTAATGTTTAAAGGACAAATTGGTTCCGGGAATGTGGGTGTTCGAATTTCGAAGCTTGGTCGAAAAAAATGGAGGATTAGTCATGGTTTATCAGCTGCTCATTTTGTGCAATTTCAAGCTAATCCTACCCTGCTTTTAGGATGCTGTTGGGACTGCCATGGCGTTTTAGCACATCGAGAATGTTCGCAGAGGCTCGCACAGATGGTTTCCATGCCATCATGCGAAAGAAAGCAGCCTCCATACTACAGCGCTTGCATGGTAGTGACAACAGTATTCTGAAAATGATCGCTGCCAGAGCGGACTGTACCTTTCAGGGACACTGGGTGGCGACAGTCATAGGACTGAATAAATAATTTATGTGTTAAACTAACAATACTAATCTTTTTCAATATCAAATTACTAACAAAACTATGGAATTTAGTCTGAAAAAAGAGTTTTATTTTTTTAATTAGACAATCGTGCGAGGCGACTGAAGAAAATAAGATAGAAATCTTTTTGTCTTTTGACTGAATATTTATCTATGTTTCTGCCCATTTCAAACCATTTAGGGTCGGTGCAGCGTATCTTTCTTTCAGAACTAACATCGTCCGGATTCACCCGTCGGTTTATCCATCTTTTCAAGAACAGTCGTCGTCACGTCGGCGTCGGTGCTATAACACTTTGACTTTGAGCTGGCCTAGCGTAGTATGGTTTGACAATAGAATAAGAGCCAGTTTATACTGAATTTTTTACCACTGACGTGCGGCCTAGTGTACTTATATCTCTCTCTTAGGCTCAATTTACACCGCCGCGGAATGGAATGGAAGATAACTTTTGCAACGAAATTGCATAATGCATAATCAGCTTATAATGTTCCCACTGCTGGGACACAGGCCTCCTCTCTGTGAGAGGGTATGGGCTGTAATCTACCACGCGGGCTCAGTGCGGGTTGGTAGATGTCACATGTCTTCGATTTTTTGTTTCTAGGACATGCCGGTTTCCTGACGATGTTTTCCTTCGACGTTTTGAGAGCAGTGGTGATGAAATTATTTACAGAAAGTAAAGCGCCTGCCTGGGTTCGAACCCACGATCTATAACACTGGGCCACCACTGCTCACGCCGAAATTGTTTGCTGGAATTTCTGAGAATGCGCGAGAAGTCTCCAGAAGACGCGCGACCTGTTATTTGGCTCGTATCTAGTTTGTACGTTATAATTTTGACATAAAGTTCATTATGCTTTGTAAAAAAAAAGTCGCTTCCATTCCATTCCGCGGCGGTGTAAATTGGGCCTTACAGCCTTACCTGCTTACCACTAACTTACCTCCTATGTGTGAAAACACTGCTATGTCTGACACACATAGGTATATGCAAAAATGGTAAACGTGGTAATATATCCCCGGTTTGTTTAAAAAATACGAATCTCAAACAGCGCAAATAGAAAACAAGGCTAATTCAATTTACAAAAACACCCTTTTGCAACACTTGTATCGACAACAAAATCTCTCACCCTGCGAATTATTCTCGCACACAAAATAAAAAGGGTCCAAAAAATACATTTAAGTAAAGCAAAAACAAAACAATGGTACGCTTCGCAGTGATCAAATGGAATAAAATGGTCGATGCCGGAACAAATTCAATCGTACAATCTAACGAACGTAGGCCGGGGGCCGATTTGTGAAAACAATACGAGAACCTTTTTGTTTTGCCACCAGGATATTTTGGACTGGAAATAAGGAGCTAAGCTGTTGAGAGAGTTTTCGATTGATTGCGGAAGATTTTTAGTTGTGGGATGTAGGATGTAGGATGCATCGAGCCAGATGGGCCAGAGTCGTCACGCAGTGGTTGTCAGAAGATGGACGTCATCGCCGAGGGAGGCCAAGGAAACGCTGCCTTGATGACTTAGATGCGTTTACGAGAATTGGCTGGAGAAGGCAAGGAACAGTAGAAAGTTATAAGGGAGACCTTTGTCCTGCAGTGGGACAATACAGGTTGATAAAATTAAAATTAAACACCAATCCCCAAATAATTAGGACATTCCTGAAAGTTAAAGAGACAGAGATAAGATTAGACTTGTCAGCGGCTAAACATTAAGAGGGCGCACAAAGGTCCGAATTTTCTAAACCTCTTATAAACTTTCATATTACACATGCAAGCAACAAAATACGATCTAGAGGAATGTGGCCGCTTTTCTTTAGATCGAATGTTGTTGCTTCGTGTCTCAATATGAAAGTTTATAAAAGGTATTAGAAGATTCTAGACACACTTACCGAGAGTCCTTACAAGCCGCTATTCATAATTCCTTCTCAGTCACGAGATAATATTTTATTAAAGGAGTGGCGCTAGTGGACCGTTGTGCGCCCTCTAAAGATGCTTTTGAGTATTAGACCAAAGTGCGACTTGAGCCACATCACAAACGAGGTCCCCCACCTCCTGTCCAACCGATCTATTCTTTAAAAATCTCACCGTGAAAACTTAGTTGGAGAGTTTGAAGTGATCTGTCATTCCACTTAATACTAAGAGGTGAAACCGTTGGCAACTGACCTAAATTTTCACTGTGATATTTTACAAAACAGACCGGCTGCAAATTGTGCAACTCCACCTGCACTTTGAGAGACCAGCGGGGTAGTTACGTAACACACTAACAATAAGAATGGGTTTCATTTTGACAGTTCAACAACATTCATTGCGTTATTTACGCTGTAGAGCATACAAAGGTCATGGCCCATAATCCGACCCGGTTCAAAAATGTTTTTGTACAAAAACGAAAATGGTGGTAAATAATGCAGGTATAACCCACTTTTCATTATAAGTAAAAAGAAAAAAAAAATCAATGGAGAGATCTTGCAGTAGACCAATAAAAATTGGATAATAATTAGCTGCACCAGCAGTTTCGCCCGTCTGTAAATTATTTTATCCCATGGAAACATGTCACTGGGATAAAAAGTATACTGTATATCTCTACACGGCAGTTTAATCCACAGGTTATAATCCACACATGCCACCTAGCAGACCCAGAGGAGAACAATTATCAACGGCCGAAGCCAACAAATCGAGATTGATAACAATGGTCCGATGGCCAGTAGAGACCATAAATGGCCGTTTTAAAAGAGACTTTAAAATATTTCGGCACACGTATTTTAATCTTGCGTTGCCTAATATGATGACGGACTTTAGGGTTACTGCTGCACTAATTAATGCAACCCGACGTCCTTACGAAGATAGCGTATACGTAGAGCAATTTATAAATATTATAAATGAGAATATAAATAGAGAGAATGAATTGGCACAATATGTACAAGAAAATAATATGAATAGGCAAAGAGTAGCCTTCGTGCCTATTGATGGTAATGATCCATCTTTCGGTGATTTCCCTCAACTTACATATGAGGAATTGACTTTGTTTACATTGGGAAGTTATCACTTGAGATTAGCCAGATCTTACTGCCACGAGCACATGCGACCAAATGGTCTGTACACATTAGATGTATACAGACACCGCATGTTGGTTGACAACAAAATATTAATTAGAGGGAGAATACAGTCTCGACATGTCAGGAGTAAACAATATTATACTTATGTTTTGGTGAATGCAACACGACATGGTCGAGAGAGTATCGAGGGATACTACTGTTCATGTATTCATGGCCGCCGCACTATAGGAAGTTGTGCCCATATTGCAAGCGTAGTATACTTTTTATCCTGGGCCAGACATCAAGAAAATATTGATACACCTGCGGCTTTCTTGGACAATGTAATTTTAGATATTGATGAAGCTGAATAAACATTTAAAAAAATATATATTTTATTTTCTCCTCCCTAAAACCACAAGTTATAAGTTAAGTTTTCATACTAGATAGATTACATTTTTTTATTATTATTATTTCATGATCCCCATCAGCCACAGTAATGCGCCACATATCATTGAAAAGTATAATCATCTGTCTTTGATTCCCGCCATATTTCATTTCTGTACACCGTGGGTATATTTTTCACACTAAATGGGCCATGACCTTTTTCGAACATATGAAGCAATGGATTAGCGTCAAAATGATTCAAATTTGTGATAGATGGTGTGTTACGTAATTAGGGTGCTGTCCGAGTACTAATGCTACTAACGCTTTCGATGTGGCCCGAGTCTGGTCGAAGCTCATTTAAATGATTGTAATCATCGTCACGACAAAGAATTAGGCCATATTCTTTAACTATGTGACATCTTAAAGATGGCACATAGATGTAATTCCATGGGGGATTCTTGAGCCAAGGGTGCAGTAATTTTTAACTTTCTTAAACTTCTGTAAATCTAGTCAAAAGTAAATGTTGCGCAAAAAAAATATTTTAGGAAAATTGAACATACGCTCAAGCGCTGTGTGAAGGCAGAAACGTGAATTATAACAATAGGCTCGATAAAAAAAAAACATAAAGATGACACTAAATCGCTATTTAAAACGTGTACCCTGAAGAGCCATCATGAAACCATGTAAAAGTTATATCAAAAGATAAAGCGTATTGTTTTTTAGGGCATTTTGGGAACACATTTTATAATTTCGTTATTATTTTTAAAATATATACAAAATCTAGCAGTTGAAGCGCTCCCACCCGCCGGGCGGCCGGTCAGTGCCCGCCGAGACGCACTACAAGACACACCGCACTACAAGACACACCGCACTACAAGACACATCGCACTTCAAAACACACGGCGCTACAAGACACACCTCGCTACAAGACACACCGCGCTACAAGACACACCGCGCTACAAGACACACCGCGCTACAAGACACTGCACTACAAGACACACCACATTACATACAAGACATACCGTACTACAACACACAGCGCACTCCAAGACACACCGCACTACAAAACACACCGCGCTACAAGACAAACCGCGCTACAAGACACACCGCGCTACAAGACACACCGCGCTACAAGACACACCGCGCTACAAGACACACCGCGCTACAAGACACACCGCGCTACAAGACACACCGCGCTACAAGAGGGCCTTAGGGATGTTTTGTATGATTGATAAACTACGAGTCTTTTTTTTAATTCCTTACTATAGGCTGTTAAACCAACAATTTTCGAATACCTAACCAACCCTATACAAAGTGTCTATCAAGAATGGTCGCTCTCAAAATTTGTTTCTTTTGGAGGCAAAAATCTTTTGTCGTTTCGTCCGAAATCGATCCACCGGGAGCAATATTCGTTCAAGAACCGTTGAAAATATCGAGTGGGGTTTCGTTTCCGAACGGATTTAAGCGCCGAATGCCGAATATAGGATCGTCTTTGTTTGTATTTTATATTGAAGACTGGTGTCGCCCGCGGCTTCGCCCACACTTAAGAACAATACATGTAAATTTGAAACGAGAAAAAAGAGGAAGATTGAGTATTTTTTACCTTGGTATTTTCTCATACCTACATGTAGTTTCGTAAGTAGTTAATTCGAGTATCTCAATTAATTAGAAACTGTTCAAATAGGTAATAACGTCTTCTCCAGGTAACATCACCCCTGTAATTACCGAAGGGTTAGGCAGAGGTGTAACTGTAGTACACCTGTACCTATAATTATAGCTTTGAAGGCTACCTACGTAAAATTAATATCAGCCGGGAATATCTATAGATCCATTTATGGCCGACTCCTATGACTTTGACAGCACTCCTACCTTCGCCATTTTGTGAGTGGAATTAAATCCAAGCCCTCGCATATTGAAGTTTTTAGAAACGTTTATAGGAACAGTCCAAAGATTCTCAAAGCACTACTAAGCTACGATAAGTAGATAAAACCATCCGTTGTTTTATGTTTATCCGGGCATTATTGAGTTGATGGAATACCATTGTCATTAAGTACCCAGTTAATCTAAATTACATAAAATATACGAAAAATGTCTCTGAAAGATTCTTAAGACATTTCAGTTTTGAAAGTAAACATTTTTACGCCAAACATTTTATTGTGGACTATCGTATTTTTATTAGTTTCCTCTCTAGCCCATTTTCTTTTTACTGCCAGCCGACATATTGAATAGAATTGGCGCGAAAGTGTGCGCCATATTGGTCTCGCGTGATAGTCGCTGAAATAAATGTTATTGGCATTATTTTGACTGTTTTGTTTAGAAATTCAAATCTAAATAAAACAGTTGAAATAATGCCAATAACATTTATTAATCTACAAGCTACTAGACAGGTAGCCTAGGTTATGTGACTAGGCGTCACATAGATACTCGTAATTGAACAAGACTGTCGTTTAAGGAGGAGGCTTAAGGCTCCTTCAGACACTCAAGTTAAAAAGAGCATAGACACTCGAGTTAAAGAGAGCATAGATACTCAAGTTGAAGAGAGCAGAGATACTCAAGTTAAAGAAAGCATAGACACTCAAAATGCATAGACAGAAACTCAAGTTAAAGAAAGCATAGACACTCAAGTTGCATAGACAGACACTCAAGTTAAAGAGAGCATAGACACTCAAGTTGCATAGACAGAAACTCAAGTTAAAGAAAGCATAGACACTCAAGTTGCATAGACAGACACTCAAGTTAAAGAGAGCATAGACACTCAAGTTAAAGAGAGCATAGACACTCAAGTTAAAGAAAGCATAGACACTCAAGTTGCATAGACAGACACTCAAGTTGCATAGACAGACACTCAAGTTAAAGAGAGCATAGACACTCAAGTTGCATAGACAGTTAGACACTCAAGTTAAAGAAAGCATAGACACTCAAGTTAAAGAGAGGATAGTCACTCAAGTTAAAGAAAGCATAGACACTCAAGTTGCATAGACGCTCTAGTAAAAGAGAGGATAGTCACTCAAGTTAAAGAAAGCATAGACACTCAAGTTGCATAGACGCTCTAGTAAAAGAGAGGATAGTCACTCAAGTTAAAGAGAGCATAGACACTCAAGTTAAAGAAAGCATAGACACTTAAGTTGCATAGACAGAAACTCAAGTTAAAGAAAGCATAGACACTCAAGTTGCATAGACAGACACTCAAGTTGCATAGACAGACACTCAAGTTAAAGAGAGCATAGACACTCAAGTTGCATAGACAGTTAGACACTCAAGTTAAAGAAAGCATAGACACTCAAGTTAAAGAGAGGATAGTCACTCAATTTAAAGAAAGCATAGACACTCAAGTTGCATAGACGCTCTAGTAAAAGAGAGGATAGTCACTCAAGTTAAAGAAAGCATAGACACTCAAGTTGCATGGACGCTCTAGTAAAAGAGAGGATAGTCACTCAAGTTAAAGAAAGCATAGACACTCAAGTTGCATAGACGCTCTAGTAAAAGAGAGGATAGTCACTCAAGTTAAAGAAAGCATAGACACTCAAGTCGCATGTAGCACAAACCAAAGAGGACGAATCTATCGCTTTAGGATTTATTATGTCGCTAGAAAATTGCTTTCAACACATAAACCCTGATTGCTAGTGTCGAGTTACTAGTTTATGTTGGCCGCGAACGGTGTTGGGTTCCACCCAATTATCGGTGTTCTTCATTTTGGGGTTATGGGCGACCAATTTTTAAGGAGTCTTGGTCTTTTTGAGTTTGGTGAAGGAATTCATTTGAAATTCATGTTTACAGACTCATTAAGACTGCCTTATCGGGGAAAATGGCAGTTTTTAGAGCTGATATTTTGCGCAGGACCTTGATTTTTTTATATTGTCTAGCTGCCGTGTGCTTTCTTAATTTCCCAAGACTTACATATGGAAATGCCAGTTAGATCAATGTCAATAAAATATTTTTAACATTCACAGGCAGATTCGGAGAAAACTATAGGCAGCTCAGCAATAAAGGACGCACTTTTTTGAGAGTATGTTCCATCTTCATATTTGCACGATTTAATGTAAGAATTTATGTACAAAATAAAAAGTATTATTCACCTAAATGAAGGTATAAAATTATGTTAACAATTTTGGATAGAAATAAATTGACTGACATTATATTCTGCAAAGCTGTCAATTAACTTTAGTGGCAACAACCTACACTTTAATGATTTAATGATATAGTATCTACAGCCATAACTAGTTAATGATCTTAACTAATTCCTATTTAATCAGTCCCAATTATCTCTCTACTCGCAACCCACAGCATCCATGCCTACCTACCTACCTACATAGCTCTAGAAATGGCCCCCGTCGCCGCTTATACTAACAGCTCGGTAATGGGGGACAAATAACACCCCCTCGCCCCCTTCCAAACTCGTCACCCGCCCCCAAGCTCTTGCAGAGATAAGTGCCACCCCTGGGCATAGAGTACAGACGGGGAAACAATGTCTTTGGAATGAGTTTGTGTGAAAAGGTTTCTATTTAAGCTATAGTTTATAATAAGCAATCATAACATAATATCACGCCGGTATTCACCGAAGGGTTAGGCAGAGGTGTACCTATAGTACACCTACATTTCACCAGCTATGTTTAAGTCCCATGTTCTAGAGGGTCAGCCTATTGCCATCAACCGGGAACAACTCCAGACTGCGGACTGCTACCGAGAAATTCGTGATTGAAAAACCCAATAACACTTTGCCCAACCTGGGAATCGAATACAGGACCTCATGCTCAGCAGTACCACTTGCGAGTTAGCGACCACTGGACCAATGAGGCAGTTTCTCAGCAAACATTTATTTCTCAGCAATAATTTATTTCCCAGCAATCGTTTATTTCTCAGCAATAATTTATTTCCCAGCAATAATTTATTTCTCAGCAATCATTTATTCAAATAAAGCTGAGAAATAGTACCTCTTGATGGTTACAAAATACTCTATCACGTCCTGATGTTTAAGCTGGAGAGAAAAGATGCCTTTAAAAAAATAACAAAAGCAATTTTGCTTACCAATTTTTTACAACATTTTGATGTGAACATTTCTTTAGGCGCACTTTGCCCCCTTGAATGAATGAATGAATGATATATTTTTCTGAACAGTGAACGAGACTGAACCGTCACGCTCGGGTCGGTGACGCTGAATCGGGTATACTCGCCTCCAGTCGGTCGGTGACGCTGAATCGGGCATACTCGCCTCCAGTCGGTCGGTGACGCTGAAGTGCGTGTACTTGGCGCTGAATGCGTATTAATACTCGGCTCATATAAGTTTTCAATTCTATCGTGTGGTCATAAGCAGACATCTTCTTTATTTTAACCACTTCAAAAAGGAGGAGGTTCTCGATTCGTCTGTATTTTTTCGTTGGTGCATGCTTGTTGCGAAACAACCTTCTCACTTGTAACTTTACTCCCAAGTAATAGCTACACACACAAGCAGCAAGGAGTTAAACTCCTTAGCGATAGAATCAATATCATGTTACGTTTTGGCAAACAAAAAACCAGTTGGCTGATGGTCAGTGGCCACTGCCGCCTCAACATCTGCAAAATAATTGTCGATGGTGCATTGTCATCCCAGAGACAAAGCTGCAATATCTCGTGTGATTACAATTTCAAAGCAGAAATATCTCGTGTGGCTGCAAATATTAAACAGAAATATCTCGTGTGGCTGCAAATATTAAGCAGAAATATCTCGTGTGACTACAATTACAAAGCAGAAATACTTCGTGTGGTTACAATTACAAAGCAGGAATATCTCTTGTGACTACAATTACAAAGCAGAAATACCTCGTGTGGCTACAATAACAAAGCAGAAATATCTAGTGATACTGCAATGACAAAGCAGAAATATCTCATGTGACTGCAACTACAAAGCCGAAATTTCTCGTGAGACTACAATTACAAAGCAGAAATACCTCTTGTGGTTACAATTACAAAGCAGGAATATCTCGTGTGACTACAATGACAAAGCAGGAAAATCTTGTGTGACTGCAATTAAAAAGCAGAAATATCTCGTGTGATAGCCATGCCCTTCAAACCAGATCACAGCAACGCTGCTTGGCGGCAGAAATGGGTATGGTGGTTATCATCTGCCTAGTATATTCCCACCTATGTTGGGGTCAGCTTCCAGTCTAATCGGCTGCAGTTGAATACCAGTATTTGACATGGAGCGACTGCCTATCTGACTTCTACAACCCAGTTACTGGTTAACACGATACCGGTAAGGGAAGGCAGGTTATCAGACTTTCGGGTTTCTGACAGGGTAGTCAAGTAGTCAGATAAATACATTATGACAGTTGCTACGGGTGTCATGACTGTCAATATCATCTTCGTTATGTTGCCCATAACCCAATTTATTTGGGATCGTCGCAAAATGTCTTCTTTTCCCACGGTTCTCTGTTAGTCGTCACCGCGGGCGTCGGCAGTTACCCCCTTTCTAGCCATACTATCTTTCACAAAGTCTATCTATCATTTCTTTGGTATTCCCCTACTCTTATAGCCATCCACATTCATACTTAAGACTTTCTTTACGATATTTTCCACATTCCTCCGCATTACATGCCTATACCATGATATTCGATTTCCACACAGCTTTTCAACCGCGGTGTCACTTACATACTCATTTCTTATTGTATCTATTCGCGTAACACTTTCACACATCCCTATTAGCGTTATCATCTCAGCTGGTTGCAATCGCCTTTCATTCATCCCTTTTGTGGTCTAACATTCTGATCCATACAAGACAACAGCGGGCTTCGTACTTTATAGCATAATTAATCTATAATGCACTACCAGGGCCTGCGGGGTAAATACGTAACACACTAACAGTAGGAATGGGTTTCATTTTGACAGTTCAACAACATTCATTGCATTATTTACGTTGTTGAGCAGATAAATTTTTCGAACATTATGAAGCAATGGATTAGCTTCAAAATGATTCAGATTGTGAAAGATAGTTTGTTACGTAATTAGGGGGCAGGTCTACCCATTGTTTTACGACTATCAAATATTAAGCATTTTATTAATCATAGCGTGTTTTCCTCGCCTGTACATAAGTGGGAGGTATTTGCTAACGGAGTGATACTTGCCGGAAATGGGATTGTAAGACGATGGATTGAGTGCCCCGTCCCTCTCTAACATATATCCCCGTCTCTGTCTAACACCAATATGGATTGGACGCAGAATTTCTTGATGCTTCCCTTATGTGGGACGTTTAGGATTACTTTGGTCTTGGATAGAGAGGAAATGTAGGTAGCTTTTCTCACTCAAATTACAATGTATACAATACATTTCATTTCTTTCAGTAGCCTGTTAGGTTTGATCCATGTATGAGCTTTACAAGTATGTACCTTTTCAAGCTGTATTGAAACCGTCATCTACGCTTTATATTTTTCTAAAGTAAGTCTCTGTCGGTATCTTTTGGTACCATACATTTATTCCTGAAAACTTCTGAATTGATTATTATTTTTTTAATATATCGGTCGCTTTACATATCTACGTATATCAAAATTGAGACTCTGATATATCTTGTTTGGTATCTGCAATGTAAAGAAGACAAACGCTTTGAGTCCTAGAAGATTCAAAACTTACGGAGTACAGATATTTAATAGTACCAACAATGTAGTTACTGGTCCGTAATAATTAGTAAAGATTCTAACCAATTAATTAACAAACCACCAGTACATTTACAACCATTTCTTTAACAAAATGTCGCGTTCCTCCCAGATTTCGCATTTACTGTGTGACAACCCCCTCTCCCCCCTCCCAACTTCAGTGTCGATGTGTGAGTGAGACGTGCAATACAGTTAAACGTGTCATTACGAACGTCTGAGATACAGGATGGAGAAAAATTATATACAACATTTTTGGATGTTATTGTCATAAGCGTTGCCTATTCCGTCTTATCATCCCTTTTTGTTGCACGTACGTCAAGTCTAAAGATAAAGGCATGCGTCTTAGTATCAGTCACCCAGTGATAATACTTAATCTCAAACTCAAACTCAAAGCATTTATTTCAATTAAACCATTTACAGGCACTTTTGAGTTGTCAAAGAGTCGGTCAGTTAATCAGAAAGTTGAAGCTAGTTGCCCATTCCAAAACGTAAATCTCTATCGTATCGTAGATCAACGAAATACGCCTTTACTTGTACTTAATCTGTTAGTATGGACGTGCGGTTGACTGTAGTCATGATAAAATGCATTGCATGAACACTGTGAGACATTTTTATGAGCCACAATGCCAAATACATCGCAATAGAGGTGAGAATGTCTCCACAGACATAATTAATTTATATTAAAAGATATACTCAAAAAACTGCGTGTATGAACGTAAACAAGGCAAAAGGAGTATGTAAGGATCGTAGCAGGTGGCTTTCTGTAGTTTCTGCCTATCCCCATGGGAAGAAAGCGTGAGTTTATGTATGCATGTATACTTAAAACTACTTTTGAGAATATTTTTTTCATGAAAACTGTATTTTTCAGGTAAAGCTTATCCTTTTGAACTGAAGCAAGCGTAGTGATTTTCTTCTTTATTTGTTTCTTATTTTTGACTTCTAGAGACAATCACAACATTTTTGTCATCAATTTCCAACACACCCTGTACACCCATATCTGCATAGCACAAATAGCTTCAACATGCGCGCAATATTCTCGCTCCCAACCGACCAATCAGGAGGCTGTAATCTATGTGTGGGTGATTTGTCTGCACACTGGGTGGCTCCCATTGAAGGGGGCGCTCTTTACACCCAATTAAAGTTTAATGCGACGATTGTTATGTAATTGGGGGAAGGGGGAGGTCGCGTATCTTCATTGTTTAAGGGGTAGGTAGAGGTCTTTCAGTTTTTGTTTAAGTTTTTGTAATTTTCCTCTTGTATCAGCAGGAATTACTTGGTGTGAGATCTGCTCATGTTTGTGGTTAAAATACAGGATACGTTTTTAACTAGTGCGCAATCTGAAACCATGAGTTCAGCTCATGATTCTAGACTATCTAGCGCAGAAATTTCTCGTGGGTTATCCCAAAAAATCTGCTGTTTCATAGAACAACTAATTTTTTTTTTTAATATCTGACGAAATATTTCTACGCTAGGGAGTATAGAATCATATATATGCTGAATTCATGGTTACAGTTTGCGCACTGATTAAAAATTTATACTGTTTCAAGCATGAAAGCAAGGTTTTCATCTACTAGAGATACTAGATTAATTGGTAAAAAGTTAAAAAGCTTTTATAAACAGTATTAATAGGGAGGTGGATGTCAGCTTCATGTACGGATAGGTACGCTTGCCACCTAAATGTCTTTATGTTGAGCAGGGTGGCCTGGGTACGGTTCCCAGATCGGGCGGTGTAACTTGGTATTTCCTTTGTGAAATCTTCATTAACAGCTCTGAGTCTGGATTGTGTCGACATTGGTTGACCCTTGACGATAAGGGCGTGCTTGCTTGAGCTTATTCACTTGAGGCTGGAAAACTTCCACGTAAACAGCTACTTGGAAACACAAACTCCGTCTAGAAATTGCGCTCCTTAGCAGCGGTAAGTACAGTGTGTTGCCAAAACGTTTGTAGTTTCCTTATTAAATTTTTTGTTATAAAATTGTTGAAAACAGACATATACTTATACATTTCATCAAAATTTATATATTTTCTGCAAGAAAATTCAAGAATTTATACACCACAACAAGATATAATCATAAAAGAGGTCATTTCCAAAATTTTACGCTCAAAATAATGACACGGAACCCTAAAAATCTTCACTAGATTTAGCAAATTGCTGTATGCAAATACTCTACTCTTAAAGGTGCCATCCGCTTGTGGAAAATCAATAGAGCGTGTGTGAGGGAGAAGGGGATATATTTTGCTGTGTGCTAGAACGAGATAGGCAACCAGCCTCTTTCCTCTAGGTTTGGTACTGTGAAAATCTGATACTAAAGACACCTTTTCGCGATATCCAACTGTAATTCTTGAGTGGCACAGTTGAATTTTGGTTGTCGTTCCCGTTGGGATCTTATTTTAAGACCACGTATTTCAGTCAAAGGATTTTTAATTTTGTTTTGAAAAGGGTAGAGTCAATTTTCCTTTGATTAGGTTTCAGAGTAATTTTCCTTCAGTAATTGCTAGTGATTTCATAATAGTGATAAATGGGGCTGTAGAAAACATTGGTTAATTAATTTTATTGGTTGTTAGCTAAAGTGGAGTGATATTATAACGTGTTGGGCTATAAAGTTTATACAACTTTAACATTGGATTAGTCTGAACTGTTCTTGAGTAATCTTTTGTACGTCGATATAAGTTCTAGTCGTTCATATTCAATTATCGAGTCGCATGAACGGCGTAGATTATAATTGAATCCACCTGAGGCGATACCTAAATGATGTATCTACAGGTTCAAATTAAATTAGCTGGCGAAACTGTGCAGACGTGATGGTTATCGATATCTTAACACTATAAAATAAAAGGATTTGAAGTTTTATTTTTTGGGGTCATCGACCGCAGTTAGTCACTTGCAACATCAGTAAAAAAAAAACTGTTTTTTTTGTGTAATCTTCACAGACGTCATAAGTATCGACTGAATCGATACCAAAACACGATAAAACAAAAGAAAACAGATTTTCTCTGCTCATACTTCAAGGACCAACACTACCAACAATCGTCGAACCCCAAATCTGTTTTGTTTTTTGTCTTTCGTGTTTTGGTATCGATAAGGTAACGTACGTAACGTTTGGGTTCTTCCATCAGGGATTTCTCAGTAGCAGCCTGGAGTCTGGATTTGTGCCCGGTTGATGGCAATAGGCTCGCCCCCTATTACATGGGACTTAAACATTACTGGCGATATGTGGGGATGATAGGTGCACCTCTGACCAACCCTTTGGGGAATACAGGCGTGATATTATGTTATGTCATATCGATAACCATTACGTCTGCAGAGTTTCGCTAGCTAATTTAATTTGACCCTGTATAGTGCACCCTGGGCACTCAGCTCCACCAAAGCCTTGCTGAATACCGACTACTTACATAGAAAGAAAAGAAGGAAAGAAAATACATTTATTTGCGGTAAAAATCCCACTCAATACACGGTTCGGGACCATTCGAGAGTCTGCAATTTTAGTTTTGTCCAAAATCAACCTCATGACTCATTTCAACTCAATCTGTGCAAAATGTGGGTAGTATATTAATTAAGTTTATTGTTAAGTTATTGCTGTTTATTTTTAATATACTACTGTTTGTATTCAATTCCACAAAAAAAAAAAAACTAACCATTATTTTCCATTTAAGAAAGTTAAATTTTTCACTTTTATTGTTTAAAAAAACCCTATACATATCAAAAAACTCTGCTTATTATTTAAAAATACCCTCTTAATAATATTATTATTGAGATAGGGCGGGTGTTGTAAGTTAATTCTTTCTATAATTCCAACCCCCATGGTGATCCCTATGGGGTAGTTAAGCTATAATCTGTGATGATGCTCTATTAAAACTAAGTGTATTCGACAATGTATAATAATATTTCCATGCACCATGGTAGGAAATCACATGCAATGTCATGTGTAATTCAGACTGTTACAAGAGCATGTTTCCTAACAAAGTTTTACTTCCCGATGGTACCAACAAGACATTTCTGAAGCAGCTAACCCCACTGCCAGGACTCAAACCTCCTCTTTACAAGAGGAAGTTGGCCATAATCCACCACGCGGGCCTTGGGTTTTGGTTCTTCATCATCATTTCAGCTGAAAGACGTCCACTGCTGGACATAGGCCTCCCCCAAGCACCGCCACATCGACCTGTTCTGTGCTTTTGCATCCAGCGGATTCCTGAGGCCTTCACCAGGTCATTGGTCCACCTTGTGGGAGGCTTTCTAACGCTTCGTCTTCCAGTACGCAGTCACCACTCCTGGTTGGTTCTTAGACACGTCATTTTCCTTCACAGTTTTTAGGGCGGTGGTGATGAAATAAATTGTACAAAAATATTTGCTGTGCACAAAGTTAAGGCTCCCGCGGAAAGGCACGACGCGACAGCGCGACACAAAGGCGCCGCTCGTCGCGCGACGACTAGTGCCTATGCGTCGCGTGTCATGTCTGTTTGTGCAAGCCTTAAAGATGCAGCCTGGGTTCGACCCAACGAACTACAACTAAAAAGTGCCTTTATCGCTGGGTCATAATGTCTTGTATAATTCCCGATAATAACCCGTATAGTATATCAAAAATGAATAGCCCCATATAATGATGGTGTGGATAATAGGGAGGGCGTTATATTGTAAGTTAATTTGTTCCATGATTTCAACCCCCGTGGTGTTCCCTATGGGGTAGTTAATATAAATCTGTGATGGTGTAGCGTTTGTAGGGATGAGCAAAGGAAGGTAAGCAGCAGTCTCGTTGGTCTAGCACTTTAGATCGTTGTTAAACTAATGATGTTAATATTTATTTTTGTAAGTAGGTTTGTACAAACACAAGTACAGTAGCGGCCATAAGTCCAGTAGCAGTTACAAAAATCTATCGCATCATAACAAGTCGTACTTACGACCTTTTTCTTCAACAAACATTTTGCACACATACACGATCTCGTATATCGCACTCTTTCTTTATTATCTAGTCAGAATGAGTGCAACATAATGATCATTTGCCTTAGTGACAAGCCTATCATGTCACGACGACGTAATATGATACTGCTATTTAATTTCAATTAGAAAAGTATGTGTCTGTGTGGCTTAGCGGTTAACGTTTTGACATAGTCCGCACGTTGTAGCCGTAGCACGTTGTAGATGTGTATTAGTTAAACTTATTATTAACAAAAAAGAAAAAAATGAGGGTGAATGTGAAACAAAATAAGCTACTCGATTGAATAAAGTAACGACGTTGTTGGTAGGAGAACTTTGTTACGAGCGTTTGTGTTATTATTGCGATTAGCATGTTGTTTGAATATCTTTAATCAAGATGCAAGCAAATATTAGTATTGATGCCAGGGCAAATATTGTCGCTTTGCGTAAAAATGGGCTTAATATTTCTCAAATTTCAACTGAAACCGGCTTATGTGTAAGTTATTTTTAAAGATTATAATTATGATGATAGTTGTGGTGTATGATTTTCTTATTAAATAAATCGCTAGTTGCAAGTGTGTAATAAAAATTATATTTTCGTTTTTTAGAGAAATACTGTGAGCCGTTGGATAAAGAGGTTTGAGGAAGAAGATAGTCTGAAGAGTCGTGTAAGAAGTAGAAGGCCGCCGCTTATTAACTCGATTCAGCGACGTTTCATGGTGGAAGAATATGAAAAAAATGGTTTCATTCCAACTAGAATGTTTGCAGATCAATTTGATACATCATTGCGAACTGTTCGCCGTGCACTCCATGCTGAAGGCTTACATCATCGGAAACCAGCTAAAAAACCATTTTTGACACAAAAACACAAGGAGGAACGACTACGTTTTGCTCGGGAATATTTAGATTTTAACTGGGAGAGGACCATATTTTCTGACGAGAAGACTTTCAAATCATGCCAAAAAGGAAGACTTCATTTATGGCGAAAAGACAATACTCGCTGGTCTGAGAAAAACATTATTCCGAATACACAGTCAGGTAGAATAAGTGTGAATATGTGGGGGTGGATTAGTGCACAAGGGCGGGGCGAGTTGGAATTCATACCTACGCGTGCCAACAGCTCTAATTACGTCGAAGTTTTAAGTGACATAATGCTACCTACTGTGCGTAATGTTTACCCATCGGAAGACTTTAGTGAACTACATTTTGTTCAAGATAATTGTCCAATACATCGTGCCAGTGTTGTAAAAGAGTGGTTTAGTCAGCATGCTGATATTAAAGTTATTCCGTGGCCAGCACGATCCCCTGATCTAAACCCCATCGAAAATATGTGGGGTTTCATGGTTCAAAGATGGGAAGCACGAGATGAGAGGTGTCCTGAGCAGCTTAAATCCCATTGCATTCAATTGTGGGATGATTTACGTGGCACAAATATATGTGCAAACATTGTGGCCTCCATACGTCGACGTCTGCTTAGCTGCATTGACAATAATGGAGGTCATACCAAATATTGATACGTTGTTTTTTACAGGGGATGTGCTGGTCGCACGCAAATACACATACGTAAGTTAGTTTATGATTGTAAGATTGGGGTTAAGCTTCAATCTTCTTTTCTCTTTGAGAAAATGAATAATTAAGCTATAATCTCAATACTGAAACTTAAAAGCATAAGAAAAATTGTATTTTCATATCAACAAACTTGATACAAATTTTGGTTTTTCAACTTATTATAATAATATAAATAAATGTTTCTTCAAATTACCTACCTACTATTATTTTATTTCAACCTAAAATATTATTCACTTTTGTAATTTTCTTCGTTCTTCTTAATTCTTATCGTATCAATTTTAACTATATATAACGAAATATATAAATAATATTAATATCACATATAAAGTAAGTATATAAGATTACTTATATATAATAATATAAACAATATTCATATATATAAAGTATATAAATATTACTTATTAAAATAACTATATAAAACATTCATTTAAATATTAAAAATATATATATTTGTTGTTTATAATCAAAAAGTAAAGAATAATAAAAAAATCGATCTAGCCAACCGAGCGGGGTTCGAACTGACAGGCACTCGTATCCAAGTCATACATTGCTGCACTTAACTACATGAACTGGTTATATTGACTTTAAATTTTCGCTTTAGTTTCGGATTGACTCGGTGCGAACACTAATGTGAAGAAAACAAAAGTATATTGTTATCTTTGTCTAGTATTGACCCCACACACTATCACCTCGTAGTTATACCTGTATGACAGGTAAATGTTTGCGTTGAAATCACTCACACATGTATTTATACGCGCAGTACCGTGCAGGCGAATACGATCGTTGATGTGCTACTGGACTTATGGCCCCTGACTGTACATGTCAATAATATTTAAAACTAGATCAGGTAGTTTCCAATACGATTGCTCTGAGGAGAAACATCAAGATGTCACTATCTTGGTCAGGCCATATGAGGACCATGCGAATTAGTGTCGGAAATGGTCTTTTGAGGAAAGAACCACACAGATTTGAGTGGACCTGTGAATCGTCTAGCTCGATTCGGAACTTCTGGAGCTCAACGTTACATACAGGGAGTAAAAAGACCCATCACATAGCCGTCAACTACGCATTCTATAAATCAAACTAAATAACATTACACAAAAATAATAGCTGGGAAACGACTTTAATTTTTTGTGTGAAAATTTGTCGTTTGCGGTAATGCGCAATGTAACACACGCAAAACATTGTGCTTATGGGTGTATGCAACGGTACAGGGGTCATGGGGGTATTTAAAGTTGTTTTAAAACAATAAAAACTTGTTTTCATTAAAAAAAAAACATCAGTAAAAGTTGGAATTTTGACCAGAAGTAACCAGAAGGTTCCCAGGTGTGGTCCAGGACAAAAAAAAAATTACTGTGACGGGGAGTACAAGTGACTCTCGGCTTCGTTAAGTGTCTTTTTACACACGTTATACGTAGTTAAGTATAACCAAGTCCCAAACCTAATGAAGTAGTACAACATCGAAAGCTTCCTAATTCCATCGAAGAAACGCTATGAACTTCAAACTCAAAGCATTTATTTCAGTTTACAGGCAGTTTTGAATTGTCAAGGAGTCGGCCTGCAGTCAGAAAGATGAAGCTAGTTGTCTTTTTCAAATCGTAGTGGGTTCCTATGGAGAAGAACAGGCAAGGATCTCCATGGACACTGTTATGTATGGCTCAATATTACTTTTGGTTACTTTATAAGGCTTCCAAAGTCAAAGTATTAGGAAGGACCGATAATAATGTTTGCAAAAAAGTGTTGCGCCAGACACAATACAACATTACACGCGTCATTTTCATGAACGGGCGCCGTCAGTTGAGACTGGTCATCTCTTAACTGCCAAGGCTTATTTTTATTATTGATCTTATATTTTGAATTGTTTCTTAATATTTTTTTATTTTTATTGTTCTCACATATAGAAGCAACAAGAATAATATTCACAGGATTTTATAACATCTTGATTTAAAAAGAGTGTCCTTGGAGTTTCTTGCCCGTTCTTCTCCATAGAGATCTACGTTTTGGAATGGGCAACTAGCTTCAACTTTCTGACTAACTGACCGACTCTTTAACAATTCAAAAGTGCCTGTAAATGGTTTAATTGAAATAAATGCTTTGAGTTTGAGATTACATGCTTCGAAATAGTCTGTCGACTGTTGAATAAGATGTTGGTGATTTTGGGGTTGTGTTGAATAAATTGGGATTAGGGCAGAATAATGATGAAGATGTACATATTTTTTAAAATTTATTTATTATATTTCTCAGTATATGGTACATTGAGATCTTACATTAAACATTGTTTCACACATACTACAATTGCTGGTGTAGAAATATTAAATAATAAGCTAGGTACATGCAAATCCGCACCCTAATTACGTAACACACTATCTATCACAATCTGAATCATTTTGAAGCCTATTGGTAATCCATTGCTTCTTATGTTCGAAAAATTTGTCTGCTCAACAATGTAAATAACGCAATGAATATTGTTGAACTGTCAAAATGAAACCCATTCTTACTGTTAGTGTGTTACGTAATTACCCCTCAGAACTAGGTACATTGTAATAATATTAATTTGTATTAAGGTTATGAATTTATAATGTCAAAATATTAATAGTTAAATCCAAAATATAAATCCTATTATCGAAAATATGAATCATAATGTCAAAATAAAAATTACAATGTCTAAGAATTCATAATATTGTCAAAGTATTACTTTAAAGTACCTAATATAAGTTCCTTTTTAATCGACTTCAAAAAAAGGAGGAGGTTCTCAATTCGACTGTATTTTTTTATTTTTTTTTAAGTGTGTTAGTTCCGAACTTTTTTCTGGGCGAATCGATTTGCATGATTCTTTTTTATTTGAAACCTGGTGCTTCACATGTAGTCCCATTTAAATTTGATCAAGTTCTGACCAGCAGTTTTTGAGTTATCCTTAATACTACGTATTTTTTCCACTTGTTTATATTGATGATGTTTTAATAATTTCCTGTCACGGTTATTTACATATCATGTAGTGGTATACGAATGTGTGTAGGGTAGGTACTAAAACTAAAAAGAGAAAAATAAAACCTTTTTACAAAAAAAAAAACTACCGACTTCCAAAAAAAACACAAAAAAACGTGAAAAATAACTTTCATTTCGGAAGTCGGTGGCCAAAAACGAAAATACACAACCAAAGATACCGACTTCCGAAATTAAAGTTATTTTTCACGTTCTTTAGTGTTTTTCACCCCCATTATGGACACAGGTGACTAAATTGCCAATCTATATTTTTAATAACATAAACATAACATCACGCCTTGTTTCCCCGAAAGGGTGGTCAGAGTACATTTAGTACCTCTGTATCTGTGTTATTAACACTTTGACCGACCTGGGATTCGAACCCAGGACCCCACGCTCAACAGTCGCGCTTGCAACCACGAGACCAACGGGGCAATTTTATTGGGATTTTCCATTAGGATTTTTTTTGTAACAGCCCGGAGTTTGGAAGTTGGTGGTGTGATACCCTCGTGCCTCGGAAAGCACGTTAAGCCATTGGTCCTGCACCTGATTTCTCTCCGGTCGTGTCTGATTTCCATCCTATCGGGCTATGAAAGTGAGGGAAGAGAGAGTGCACCTGTGTCTGCGTACACACTTGTGCACTATAATACCTCCCGCGCCGAAGGCTAGATCCGTTGAGATTGGTCGCTATGGCCGAAATATGGTACGGGGGACTATATTTATATATATCTATGTTATTAAAGTTGTACTTTCAAACAGTCATGTGAAGTAGTTTAATGCATACAAGAAAAAGGCCTTTAAAAAAACTCAAATCAAATAGTAATACCCTTTCAATCAGAAGGACCAACAAATTCTGCGGTCGTTAAATCTGCAGGCGAACACCGAACATGGGCACGACTGACATTTGTGAAGCATATACGGGAGAATATGGCGAACTCAGCCGTTTGTCAACTGTTATAGTACTAGTTTTTGCCCACGGCATCGCCCGCGTGCATGTCGTACCGGGATAAATAGTATCCTACGTGTTAATCCAGGTTATAAACTATCTTTGTTCTAAATACCATCCAAATCCGTTCAGTAGTTTTTGCGTGAAAGAGTAACAAACATCCAACCATCCATCCATCGATCCATCCATCCATCCATCCTCATAAACTTTCACATTTATAATATTAATAGGATTAGTAGGATTGATTGCAAGGACATCCCTGAAGCGGAAATAATGAATTTCCATACAAAATTTCATCCACAATTTACCCCATTTAGGAGATGAATTTTCAAAAGTTCTTCCTTAGTGTTCACAAATTATACCACGTGGTATACTTAGACGGTGTACAAAATTTGAACGAAATCCATTTACAAAAAAATCTGCTGTTCCATACATTTTGTCGAGCTACGTGTAACAAAATGTAGGGAACAGCAGGTTTTTTTTTGTGAATGGATTTCGTTCTGAATTTGGTGTAATTTAATGTGATAAGGTCCGCGCCACATTGTATAAGGAAATCTTGTGTAAAATTTCATGCCTCTAAATCCAATGGTTTAAGGCTGAGTTGTAAGTGAATGAATGAATGAATGAATGAATGAATTCAACATTTTATGAAAGAGGCTAGGTGTGCCCGAATGATTTTCCCATGGACAAAAATACCTCATTTCCATACAAACTTTCATCCCCTATCTAACCCCTTTAGGGAATGAAATTTCATGTTTTTAGACCCAGTAGTTTAGGCAGTGCGTTGTCTGTCAGTGAGTGAATGAATGAATGAATGAATTTAAGATTTTTATTATGTAGATTGATTCATTACAGATTCCTACAACTATATCAGTTTACAATTCATAAAGACTCCCGCAGAAAGGCGCGATGCAACTAGTAGAACAAATTCTATGAAAACTTCAAGGAAATTGTTCTACCAGAGTCGCGTCGCAACGTCGCATCGCGCCTGCCGGCGGGAGCCTTAAATCTATGGCATAAGTACCAAAAGTAACTAAGAATTAGGTCCTTCAGGTATTACGTTTGGTTCTAGTAAGAAACCAATGCCGTGGTCCTTAGCTGAAGTAGCAAATGATTGAGCTCAACGTTGAGGCAACAATATTGATGAAATTGTATGACTTCAAATCTGTAGTATTATCTAGGTAACTAATAATTTAGAGAACTCTATAATATGCAATTCGAAATTTCTAACATTTTTTTACGCGCGTACTTCCTTTGAGTTCAATGTCTCATTCACCCTTACATAACCCAGAAAAAATAAAATCTTAAATGAAGCCGTTCATCATCATTTGTCTAGCCTTTCCAAACCATGTTGGGGTCAGCTTCCAGTCTAACTGCATGCAGCTGAATACCAGTATTTTACATGAAGCGACTGCCTATCTGAACGCCACAGCCCAGTTACTGGGTATTACGATACCCCTTGGTAAGTCTGGTTGACTGTCAAAGTTCCACGAATGACAGCCGGGACCAACGGCTTAAAACGTGCTTTCCGAGGCACGGAGGGGTCTCAATCTGTAATTGATGATCACCCATCCACGACCGCGGCAAGCGTAACTTTACCTTCAATCGACCTTTGCGGTTGTTATCATTGAGCCACGAGCCCCTTTAACACAGAAATGTTAAATGATTTATATTTCTGTAAGTAGGTTTGTACAAACACTCTTACACGTCAATCATATTTTAAAAACTAGATGAAGTCGGCGTTTCCTATCTGACTACTCTGAGAAGAAAGGCCGAAACAAACTCAAAGGTCACAGTCTCTTTTGAAGTCCAGACATAATCTTGGTCAGATCATCTGAAGACCATGTAGATTTGTGTCTGAAATGGTCTTTTGAGGAAAAACCACATAGATTGAGTGGACCTGTCCAGAAAGAGAGAGAAAGAAAAGTATTCTAAAATAAGCCCCGTAAGACCAATAATATTATTGATTCGTATAATATTTTTATTATTAAAGGTGTGTTCAATCATTGCGTAGTTATTATGCGTGAAGTTGTAAGCCTCGATAAACATATTATTTAAATTACAAGGCCGATGTGATTTATGTCTCAACAGGTCAAATTAACTTGACATAAAATTATGTTAAACGCTAAATTGGCAATTTTAATGGCTTCACTTGATTATCTGTACCTAATGTTGTCTGTGTGTTGAAGGATTGATTATTATTGTCTGTAGTTGTGTCCGTGGCATCACAGCGGGCCCTATCAGAATACCAGCGCTGCGGTTTTTTTTTTTAATATCGCTAATTGTTGCTGAGATAGGAGCTTTTTTGGCCTCCATAGGTCTTTTACTTTTTCAGTTTAATTTTGTTAGTTTTAAATGCTCCTTTTTTACTTTATTTTTATTTTTACTGTTTGTATTTCCTGTGCGTGTCCGAAATAAAATATTTTTCTTTCTTTCTTTCTTACTATTATTGTGGTAAGTCTGAACGATATAATATGTATTAGGATAACATAGATTCAGTTTATTATTTATCCTGACTTTTTAAAGAAACAAGTCTTAAAAGACCATGTCTTATTTTATTTGACACTTTGTCTCGCTCTACGATTTCCTCTTCAAGTACTTACTGTGGCCTGTTGCCAACAACGGGCCACAATGCCAAGGGATATCGTATTACCCAGTAACTGGGTTGTGGAGGTCAGATACGCAGTCGCTCCATGTAAAATATTGGTATTCAGCTGCATGCGGTTAGACTGGAAGCTGACCCCAACTTAGTTGAGAAAAACTAAGCAGGTGATGATAATTTTGCCCGGTTGCCCTTGTGGGAAGATTTTACTCTATCAAACACAAATCTTATAAAGAAAATACTACTAATTGAACCAACCGGCGTGCGTGTATGACCAGCGGGGTAGTTGCGTAACACACTAACAGTAGGAATAGCTTTCATTTTGACAGTTCAACAACATTCATTGCGTTATTAACATTGGTGAGCAGACAAATTTTTCGAACATATGAAGCAATGGATTAGCAATAGGCTTCAAAATGATTCAGATTGTGATAGATAGTGTGTTAGGTAATTAGGGTGCTGATGTAAGAACGTTAACGAAGCAAAAGGAGTATGTAAGGATCGTAGCAGGTGGCGTTCTGTAGTTTCTGCCTACCTCCATAGGAAGAAGGCGTGAGTTTATGTATGTGTACTAATTGAAGAATTGTTTTTTTTCTTCACCAAACCAATAGCCAGAAACCCTATCACAATAATACTATGATCGCTTACCTAAACATGTTTTAATTCACGTGGCAAGCAAAATCACAGCAAAGACCTAGTATCTCCATAATATATTCAAAGTAATTTAGAATGTCAAATCTATAGACATCAATAGTAAAAGATTATGTTATTGAGAATCAATGACCACGATTGACGGTATTATGAATGATTAGCATATCATTAAGTCAGCGACTATGATTGAATTAATATGGCGAAGCGCGAGCTGGTTTAAAAACTAGTGGTCCTTGTAGTCGAGAAATTATATAATGGAATAGAAAATATAAAAAAAAAAAATATATAAAATTATATAATTAATACTCTTTAATATGTACACCATAAAATTTATTTAGTTTTTTTTTTGTTCGTATTATCTTATTTAAGTCAATCTTTGCTGTTTTAAATAACATAATACGCCTTGTTTCCCCGACGGGTTAGGCAGAGGAGTAGCTATAGTACACGGCTACATATCAAGCTATACAATCCAGTATAAGCTGATCTTGCATTGTGTAGGATTCCCGTACAATGAGAGGTCAGCTTATACTGGAAATGTATAGCTTGATAAATGATTTTATTTCTGTAAGTAGTTTTGTACAAACACTTTTAGACGTCAATCATATTTTAAAACTAGATGAGGTCGGCGTTTCCTATCTGACTACTCTGAGAAGAAAGGCTGAAACAAACTCAGAGGTCACAGTCTCTTTTAAAGTCCACACATAATCTTGGTCAGATCATGTGATATGTAGCCGTCTGTACACGACATGTCATCAGTTATGTTTAAAGTCTCATGTAACAGGGGGCCAGCGTATTGCCATCAACTGGGCACAATAACACTTTGCCCTTTCCGGGAATCGAACCCAGGACCTCGTGCTCAGCAGCGCTTGCGACCAGTAGACCAAAGAGGCAGTCAAAGATAAAATTAGCTTTTTTTCTTTTCTTTATGGCTGTTCGTGCTTACTTAATTAATTTAGTCCTTGCTGTTTTGTTTAATTAAACTCGTTATAAATTGTATTCTTGAGTTATTTTTTTATCTAGCCTAGTGGTTATTCCTCTAGGCTGAATAAAAATAAAAAAACTAAACTTTTTAGACATTTTCATGTCATTTAGCAAAATTCTGCTGCTGAATGTACAGTGATAATGTTAATAACACGGCTTTGTAGCGCCATCTACAACGCCACAAGCGAGCTACGCGTCACACTAACGTTACGCAAAATCCTGCATCGCGCAAGCAAAGTTTTACAACGTCCCGATATCGATCGTCGGCCAGTTGCCCACCAGACACGACACCCGACTGGTCGGAGGATCCTCCCTTTTCTATAGAGTAGGAGTCAACTTTACACCCTGTTCCTCATACCTCTATAACAGTGGTTCCCAACCTGTTCTTGAGCAGGGACCACTTTAGTTTCATTATTATTAGCAGGGACTACAACGTTAAATAATAAACTGTATCAATCTAAAAATAAAGTTTAATCGAAAAGTTTAACATACGTAAACGTAAAATTCAAAAGTAACATTAATTAACAAAACACTTAATTTGTTGGTACGTAATTCAGTTTGCGTCAATGAGGTTTTTGAGCACGCATCTTTACAAGTTCTTGAATTCTTGTGGAAATTTTTTTGCTCAAAGGTACACGAATATCATCATTTACTTTCAATCGATTCCTGAACTTGTTTTTCATTATCAGTAAAGCACTAAATCCTTGTTCGCATAAATAAGTTGTGGAGAAAAGCATAAGACAGCGCAAAGCGATTTCACGAATTTTAGTGTATGAAATTACTTTATTTACACCAAAACTGCCCCAAAGACTCTACTTCAAATGCGTCCTTACAGTTTCAATCATTTTGTTTAAAATCTTGCTCGGACCATATTTTAGCTTTTGCGGACCACTGGTTGAGAACCACTGCTCTATACTGATGACCCCAAAAATGAACGTCAGTGCAGCCTCCGGGCAACTACATCAGCGTGACGTCATCATTACTTCCTCCTCTACAACCACCCTCTGCTTCTGTAGCTTCACGCTGACAACGTTTTTATTTGTTAAACATAGGTGTTATTAATAAAATGTTATTCCAATAACGTAGATAGGTATAAAAATACTGATTTCCTTTACTCATACTTCAAGTAACTAAAGTAAAAATATCATCTAATTTTTTTTTCTTTTTCTTTTTGAGATAACGTAACCCATCCATCACGAATGCGGAGTTTCGCTAACTCATTTTATTTGAACCTGTAGTTAATACTTTAATTTATTTTTTTGTCTGCTATGGTATTATAAAGTTGCTAAGTCCTGTGACTTGCAACATTACAAAAATATTGAGCGGATGGAATCCGCGGATTCAGCTAGTTATACATTAATTTATTTCCTAATCTGTTTGTCAGTGAAAATACGCCAGAAACTCCGCACCCTAACTAAATCGTGTGAACGAAACCATAGCGCGCATTTAAACAGGGCAACGCCATCTATCGAGCGTGGAGGAACTAATTCTATAGGTTGATGAAAAATAATTGTTTTTTTTTGTATACTTACTTATATTCTGTGTATTATATTCTAATTTGTTTTCATTTTGAACAACAAACAATTACATAATAGAGTATACATACAAACAACAAAACTTAAATAATTATGTAATCAACAGCGTTATTCACCATAATTACAGGCAAAATATTAATAATAATGCGCTTCAAAGAAATAAATATAAACTTAAGAGTGATTTTATTCTTCAAAAAAGCTATAATTATAGGAAAATATAATATATAATAATTTAAATTTAAAATTTAAAAAATATATTTTTGAGAAATATTTTTAGGGTTCCGTATCCAAAGGGTAAAAACGGGACCCTATTACTAAGACTTTGCTGTCTGTCCGTCCGTCTGTCTGTCACCAGGCTGTATCTCAAGAACCGCGATAGCTAGACAGTTGAAATTTTCACAAATTATGTATTTTTGTTGCCGCTATAACAACAAATACTAAAAATAAATTAAAATAAATATTTAAGGGGGGCTCCCATACAAAACACGCAATTTTTTGCCTATTTTTGCTCGATATCAATAAATGGTAACAGGTAGGCACCTAATTTGTGTACCTACTGTTGTTTACCTAGTCAATGGTACTGAACCCTTCGTGCGCGAGGCCGACTCGCACTTGGCCGGTTTTTTATAATCAGCGAAGATAAGGTACTCGTATCTAATTCCTTGATTGCTTTGAGAGAAGTACCCTCAAACAGGGTGAATAGAGATGCAGGGGTGCAGGGGAGGCAATCAAGACGAAACTTTAAAAGGGATTTTAACATTGAAATAATATAGTTTGTTGCCAACAAGGGCACATAATCTTTAATTACAATACTGTAAACACATTAGTCCTTTTTCGCAACAAACTATATTATTTCAATGTTAAAATCCCTTTTAAAGTTTCGTCTCGATTCACCCTTTTTTTTTTTGGGTGGGCAATCGTCAAATGACCTCTCTCACTCTGGGCGGAGCGGAAGGGCGTGTCAGACTCTTACTGACTAAAAGCCACCCGTGTTCCTTCATTTGCCTGTGCGCACGGGCCACGGTAACTCTTTCGAACAATCCGCAGCCCCGGCAGGCATCGGTCCTATCGGACCCCGTCAATTGTACTGACATCTCTTTGAGGCGCGCGTGGAACACGACGCGCCGTCGATCCGGGCCTGGTCCTTACCGGACGGCGGCCTGCCCATTGCTCGCCGTCCGCAAGCCCGCGCCTACGGTGGCCGGGAGTCGGCAATCGACTCCCGACGCCCAGGGTGTCTCCTCCTGCGGCGACTAGGGGCACGAGGGCGCAGTGATTACCTCTCCCTCTCGCGCTCCGCCTCCTCCTTCGCGAGCATTACTGCTTCGCAGAAGGAGGTGACGGCTTCCCATTCCCTCTCGCTCCGTACCATAGCCTGAACCAGGGCCGGACACGAGAGGTTGCCGCCGCCGATCGCCGCCACGAGGACACGGCGGTGCTCCACCCAAGCCGGGCAGACCTCCACCGTATGCTCCACGGTGTCATCCGGTCGATCCACACAATGATAACACCCGGGCGTTTCCTCCCGCCTTATCCGAAACAGGAACCTCCCGAAACAGCCATGTCCGCTGAGGACCTGCGTCAGGCGGAAGGTGAGGACGCCGTGGCGCCTCTCAAGCCACTCCTCAAAGAGGATACTTACCGCCGCAATTGTGGCGTGCCCTGCGCTGGGTTGCGACAGTCGTACTCTCCATGCCACCATGAGATCCCGCCGGAGCTCTGTCCGCTGTGCCGCGATTTGTCGCGGCAGCGGAGTTATGCCCCGGCGTTTCGCCTCCTCGTGCCACTCCCAAACGTGCGCGAGGACCTTTGCCTCCAGATCCCACGGCGGCAATCCGCCAAGGAGGCTCGCGGCCTCGCAGGAGACCGTGTGGTATCCCCGGATCATCCGGATGGCCATGACCCTTTGGGACGCGTTCAACCGGCGGGCTGGCCGGAGCCTCAATGAACGCGCCCACACCGGTGCCCTGTAAAGGGCCATGGACCGCACGACCCCAGCGTAGAGCCTCCGGCAGGAGGCGTTTGGCCCCCCAGATTGGGCAAGAGCCGCTTCAAAGCAGCCCGGGCCCGCTCCAGTCTGGGAGCGAAACGTCGGAAATGGTCCACGAAGTTCCACCGGCTGTCGAGGACGAGTCCCAGGTAATTCATCGTCGATTCGACGCCGATGTGAACCCCTCCTACCGTTATTTGGGAACCCGACAGTGACGTGTTCCGAGGACCATGAAAACACATGACCTCGGACTTGTGCAAGGCCACCTCGAGTCCCAATTGCCGGATCCTCTCGACGACTGTCGCAACCCCGCGTGTCATCAGTTCGGCCGCCGCCTGGTGCGACCTTCCCTGCGCCAGGACCAGCGTGTCGTCAGCGTAGCACACCACGCTGACGCCACTAGGGAGGTTGGCGCGCAGCACCCAGTCGTACCCGATGTCCCACAGATGCGGCCCCAGGACCGATCCCTGTGGGACACCGCACGACATCTCTTGCCAGTTCCATTCTTCCTGGTGACCGGGGTAGATAACCGCCCTATCCGTCAAATAGGCCTCGACTACACGACAGAGGTAGGTCGGCATCCGGTGATACCGGGCTGCCTCCCTGTTGCAACTCCAGGGTAGGGTATTGAAGGCATTGGCGATGTCTAGAGACACCGCCAAGACGACCCCACCCCGGGCCACAGCATCCCCCGTCGTGAGGGCTCGCACGCGCATGATGGCATCCACCGTGGAGCGCCCCCTGCGGAAACCAAACTGGCTCTCCGCCAAATCCGGCCCCACCCGCACCAGCTGCCCAACGAGGCGGTCTGCAATGACTTTTTCAAAGAGCTTGCCCACCTCGTCGAGCAGCACAATGGGCCGGTAAGCGGACGGAGAGTCCGCTGGGCGCCCCGGCTTCTTAATGAGGACCAGTTTCCCCGTCTTCCAACGAAGTGGGAACTGGCCCTCCTCCAAGCATGCGCTTAGGAGCCCTCTTAGTCGAGGCCCGAGAGCCTCCGAGGCCAGGACCCAGGCTTTTCCAGGTAAGCCGTCGGGTCCTGGGGCGGTATTTTTGGCACTAAGCCTACGTACCGCCGCTCTCAACTCTACCTCGGTCACCTCAGGAGCAACGTCGTCATCGTCGGTTGTGTGGTCCACAGTTGGCACCGCAGGAGGCGGAGCTATGGGCGGGGGAGTATACTTCCCCCGCGAAGGGAACAGAGCGCTCACCACGCCCTCCACGAGCTTGGGCCGGAGACTCTGCGTCAGCGGGGGAGCCCATGGGCGGAGTTTCTCCCGCACCACCTTATATGGGCGTCCCCACAGGTCTCTGTTGAGAGTCTCCAGCGACTCCTCACGAGCCAGTCCCCTGGCCCGCAGGATCTCCGCTCGGAGGGCGGTCTTCGCCGCTCTGTAACCCTCGTACAGCTCCGCCTGAATATCTTCCGTATCTGGAGGCCGGATACGGAGCCTGCGGTGCCTGGTGTACAGGCATCGCGCGGCAACGCACGCGTCGCGCAGAGACGTTAGTTCCGGCGACTACCAGCACACCTGGCGCCAGGCGCGTCCGGGCTTGACCCGGGGCATTGCCACGTCACACACTTCGGACATGGCCTCCCGGAACCACTCTGCCTCGTCGTTGATTACAGCAGGCCTGTCCGGTGATGACACCCAGGCTTGCACGATCGAGGCTTCCAGGAGGAGCTCCCGGTCCAACTTCTTCAGCGCCCACCGCGGACCACTCGGGGCCTGTCGGACCAGCGCGCTCGAGGTCTGGGCAGAGACGTCAAACCGGATGTACCGGTGGTCGGAGTACGTCTCCACCCTCTCTATGACACGCCATTCAATGACACGCGGTGACAGAGCGGGGCAGGCGAACGAGATGTCCACCACTGACTCATCCCGCATCCGCACACACGTGGGGACAGAACCCCGGTTTAGGACGACCAGACCTGTCTACAGAGCCCAGTCCTCCACCATCCTGCCCCGTGCGTCCGTGTACCGGGAACCCCAAGCCGTGTTCTTGGCATTGAAGTCCCCGAGTACGAGCACAGGCAGGGTATGGTACCCGACGACGACGACTCTCAACTCCGCAAGGGAGTTGTGGAACTCGGCGAGAGGTCAGTTCGGGGAGAAGTATACCCCTACTACAACAATCTCCTCGAACCGTGCTGCCACGCAACCCCGTCCCCTCTTGACTGCCTCAAGCGACGGGGTATCGGCGGCGGCCGACGAAATAAGGGTCACTGAGCCGCTCAGGTCCTCCACCCAGTCATCCCTGGGCGGGACAAAGTACGGCTCAGCGACCACGGCGATGTTGATCGACCACTGCGCCATGCTCTGGAGCAACAGATCCTGAGCAGCGGCGCAGTGGTTGATGTTCGCCTGGAGGAGGCGTAATGGGGCCATTATTGGCACTCCATGTCAGCCCCCTCCTGAGCCCCCTGTGAGGGCCCTGCCACGGTGGTTGCGGCGGCTACGACAGTGGGGGCGGCAGCGGCGGCGGCAGTGGCGGCGGGTGCGGCGGTGACGGCGGTGGCGGAGGGCTTCCCCCTGCCCCTGGCTTTGGCGGATGGAGCGCAGGCCTTACTCCCAGCCCGGTGATCGGCCGGCTTGCCAGCTGCCGCACATAAAAAGCAGTGCGGCGTGGCATTGCATGAGCCGGCCTCGTGACCGGGCTGACCGCAGCGGAAGCAGTGATTGCTGCGGTCTACTTCCGAGGTGCATTGCACTCCCACGTGGTTGCCCACCTAGCAGCGGAAGCACCGCAGAGGTCTGGGTTCCAGCAGTTTCACCTGCGCAGAAACCCAGCCCACCAGGAGCCTTCGGCCCTCCCCGGCAATTTTTCTGGCCGCCGACACGGGGCAGCTCACCGTCACGGCTTGCTTCCCCGCGTGGTCAGGCCGGATGGTGCCCATCCTAACCTGCTCGGCAGAGCACCCCCCAGTCCTAACGACGGCGGCCTACACCTCAGCCTCCGTCACGCAGTCGTCCAGGCCCAAGATGCGCATGTCAATGCACTTGGTGGGCCTGGACACTCGGGCCTCGTCCGCATTAAGGGACGCCCTAAGCCTTTCGGCCAGAGCATGGTCTAAAAAAACAAGGTCTGGCACTCCGGGAGTGACACATGCTTACGTAACTATCCAGTTGCCACTTTATTGCAGCAAAACACGAATTATGGAAACATTTTCAGTCACCATTCTGTTAGAAAATATATTTATAGCATTTAAATTATCGTTTCGTTTTGCTAATCAAATGAAACAATTCAATTTAAACTTATACCAACGTAATTGTTAGTTAAAACCTCATTGTTATATCTGATTCGCACAGGTAATAAAGGCGGTTGGGAAGTTTTATTACACACTACTGGTAACACAGCGGTAATGACCTAGGCTTGTGTCACCCTGTGTCTCGGAATGCTATACCTGGCGAAGTATATTATTATACCATGGGCCAGAGCGTCAGCGGTCGGGCCACTGGCCACACCGGGGACCTCCAGCATCCGGGCCCCAGTCGCAGTAACCCTCACCCGGATGCCATTGGTGACGCCAAGCTCCTCGAGGTTCACCGCTGCCCTCGCCTTAGTGAGCAAGTCGCGGTAGGACACGCCCTTCTTCTCCGCATCCGGCTGTAGTGTAACCACTACAGCTGCGGACTTCGGGGCGCGGAGCTTAGCCGCGACGCTTGTTTCCTTGCGCCGCTGCCGCCTCTCCTTCCTTTTGGCCGCCCTTGAAGCCTTACGCGCCTTCCTCTTCTCTCCGGCTTCTTGCCATTCGGCTGGAGCCGGAGGAGCATTAGGAGGCGGGGGGGGCGGCCCTCTCGCCGCCAGGGCTGGGGCCTTCGCCGCCTGCGAAGCCACTCCACCCTTCTTGGGCTTGGGCGGCGCTGACTTTGCTGGGGGCGGTCCCGCGGGTTCCGACACGGGCCCGCCTTTAGACCGCTCCGCCGATCCCGGCTTGGCCGCAGCAGTCGTGGCGGCGGAAAACGAGACCTGTCGGCTCGCCGCTAGCGGGGGGCGTAGGACAATGGCCTCCAGAGTGGAAAACCGACTCTGGAAGGCAGCCAGCTCCCGCCGCACCAGAGTCAGAACCCGGTCCTCTGCCGGCACCGGCACCGGCCGGCCGGCCCATGCTGCGCCCCCGCCTGTGCCACTTCTCGGGGGCCGGCTGCCCGGAGGCCGGCCAAGTCCGCTCGGAGCTCCTCGTTCTCCTTATAGAGAAGCTCCATGGCGGCTGTCAAGCGGGCGACCTCAGCCCGCATCTCGGACATTCCTTCCAACGGAGGCCCAAGGTGGAAGGCCTCCGCTGCCGCCATAATAGAGGCCGTAGCAGTGCGTATGACCTTGTCTTTAGAGGACTGAATCCTCTTCAAGGCCACACCCCTGATCGCAGCTACCACGACCTCATCAAATTTGGCCACCCGCTCTGACTTGGAGCCGCCAGCGGCGTTCGCCCCCCCGCCCGACAACTCCGAGAGTGCCGTCCTGCGACCGGCCCCTCCAGGGTCGTGGCCCTCCGTGGCGAGCGTCTCGGCTACTTCGGCCGGCTCGGCTGGACTGGCTCGGCTCGGCTCGCTGTCGTCCTCGGTGTTGAGCCCTCTATCTTTACGCTCATGAACCCCATCCCGCCGAGTTAGTTTTCTGCGGGCAGATTTCCTCCCGCCATCAGAGGACGACCCCTGGCCATCCCCTGGTTGGGGCGCTTCTTGAAGAACTTTGAGTTCTTCCCAGCAGCCCCCACCACTACGCGCTCCGGGTTCTTGAAAGATCCCTTCGCGCCAGATGCAGCGTCGGACTCCGACCCCGCATCGCTCCCCTCTTCTTCGCTACTCTTCGTAATTTGATTGGTTTCTCGATTCACCCCTGCATCTCTATTCACCCCGTTTGACGGTGCTAGCTTTCTATTTTGCCATTTTATTTTATAAGTTGTCTCGCTGACAGGACAGGCGTTGACCTGTCCAAACAATAATTCATACAAAAGTCCCATAGAAAAAAGGACAGATTTAACAAACTTTTGGGAAATTTTTAAATTTCTCTTTCCCTGATACTTAAAAACCTTATTCGGACTATTACGAACATTTTATAACAGAAAATTACACTTACCAACGAACAGCATTACATTTTTATTTATTTAGAAGAAGATAGATTAAATTATAAATGATTTTATTTCTCTAAGTAGGTTTGTACAAACACTTTTACACGTCAATCACATTTTTAAAACTAGATGAGGTCGGCGTTTCCTATCTGACTACTCTGAGAAGAAAGGCCGATACAAACTCAGAGGTCACAGTCTCTTTTAAAGTCCAGACATAATCTTGGTCAGATCATGTGAAGACCATGTAGATTTGTATCTGTAATGATCTTTTGAGGAAAAACCACACAGATTGAGTGGACCTGTCCAGTCAGTGCACGCATTTGTCAGTAATCGTGCAGCTCAACTCAGAACTTAAGTAGCTCAACGATTAACTTTACTATTTTACATTCAATTGCAGATCACCTGATAAAAACCATTTCGTATTTATATTATTGATGGGGTTTCAGAGTTCTGATAAAATTCTATAATTTGTCACATAAGAATGTGGATGCAGAATTGCCTATCGCAGTTCACTGCTGGATATAGTCCTGTCCCTGGCTGCGCCACAACACCCTGTCCTCAGCCTTCCGCATCCAGTCTGTCCCATGGTATAATAATATACTTCGCCAGGTATAGCATTCCGAGACACAGTGGTCACGTGGGAGACACAAGCCTACGTCATCACCGCTTTGTTACCAGTAGTGTGTAATAATAACTCCCCAACCGCCTTTATTACCTGTGCGAATCCAATAAAACAATGAGGTTTTAACTAACAATTACGTTGTAATATGTTTAAATTTAATTGTTTCGTTTGATTAGAAAAACGAAACGACAATTTAAATGCTTTATATATATTTTTTTAACAGAATGGTGACTGAAAATGTTTCCATATCTCTTGTTGTGTTGCAATAAAGTGGCAACTAGATAGTGACATAAGCATGTGTCACTCCCGTAAGGCCAGACCTTGTTTTTTTAGACCACGGTCTGTTCCAGGTCCATCTAGCTGGAGGGCGTCCCACACTACGCTTGCTGATACGCGGTCTCCAATCCAAGACTTGTCTGCTCCACCGGCCATCGGTCCTTCGACAAACATGGCCAGCCTACTGCCGCTTCAGCTTGCTTACTCTGCAAGCCATGTCGGTAACTCTGGTCGGTTCTTTACAACTTCACCTACGGAACCCAAACAAAACCCATAAAGCCAATGTTATTTACAAACTTAATTATGTAATGACTGCTAAACGTATTTCTCATGAACATTAGCATGTCTGCCGGATCTCGTCGTGGTACGTCGTTAAATATTGTAGACACCATTAATTCCCCATTGATTTGAAAACTAAACAGTGTGATGGTTATCTTCCCACGAAGTTTTGTGTCAATAAGTTATAAATGATGTGCATTGGTGATTAGTAGATAACATAACCATGAATTATTTTGGTTATGTAAATGTTGTTACATAGTTTCTCAGATTAGTTTTGCGGAGCTCAGATCATAGGTCTTTTGGATAAAGATTTTTCAATGTTGTAGTATTTAAAGATGAAGATACTTAAGCCCGATTCCCATGTCTTGCAGACCGGTATCGGTTAACTGTACCATTATCTTGAGTTTAAAGTAAAACGAGTTGATTAGTTTACCAATTTTATGGCATGTCCTTATTAATCTTTTGAAAATATTTTTGTGTTTGTGCTTTTGAAGGATGGCTTCATCCTGTAGAGATTAAATATGCAAATCTATTAATACTTTGCTTTAAAATTCGTATGTACCTATGTAGGTAACTAATAATAGTAATTTAATAATAACAGTAATTTATTTTCTCTCTAAAGGGTACAATTTTGGTACATAGTATATAAGTTACAGACAGATTGAAACCTTTGTGAGAGCTGGACTCTATACTGGAACTATGAACTTGATCTACACATCTTCGATCATGATTTATGATCGAAACTACACATTTTACTTATTACCTATGTCTGTACCTACCTCACTTTAAAATTCTGGAAATTGGCAAAAATCGTTTCGAAGGTCGTCGTGAAGATTATGTCAGACTTCTACCACAGTTTGTAAAACTGCTTCCACTAAATAAAACGACACGATGACCGCCCTCACTTACCCCATCAGAAGAAGACACCAAAATTTACTCTATGCCATACCTTCAGCGTTTCTCCACAGCACCAGTTCACAACAGCTCCCCGTATATTTCCACAAGTCCTGTACACTTGGCTATCTTCACATTTGACTCGCAAACTCAGCGCGCGTCAGGCGATACGTATCGCTACACTATTTGGTTAAGAGTTCGTTTTACAACCTCCTAAGAGACCTGGTACAATGGTCGTGAACGCGGCATATTTTTTTTTTCTTTTTCATAAAAGCTTTGTCTCACTCTAGGAATTTCTCCTGTATTGTGGGTACGTTTACAAACATTTAAAACTCACGGACACAAACAGCCAGACCCGGAACAACTACTTGTAGGTCATACAAATATTTGTTCCATGCGGGAATCGAACCCGCGACACGCAGCGCAGCAGTCAATCGCTTAACCACTGCGCCAACTGTGCCGTCGATAATTGTGTCGCAACAGCTGTAGCTTCCATGAGTGGCGGCTGGCGATCCTTGAAATGTAGACGCACCCTGGGAAGTGAACCCCAATATCACCTTCATGACTGAGTATTTACACAGCATTAGATATTCACAGAGTATGATTCATGCCGATATGAAAGAAGAAAAAGAAGGACTGATGTTCAGTTCAAGTAAAATTTATTTTTTTAGATAACGAAAGCTTTGGGTTCTTAAGAAAGTGCTGAATAGTCACACAATAACGGCTGTCCAAATACAGAGCGTTTTGTGTCACCCTAATGTCCAATACTGGTGAAAATAATGGATTTTTATGACGGAACCGGTCTTCCAGAAAACCGTAGCTTCAGACTGTGACTGTTCTCAAAACTGTCTCATGTCAAGACAAGAGTCTCTTCAATCTTACAGTGAGTGACTCTGCATTGATTACCAGATTTGAGGTTGTTAATTATTATCTACGAGTGTGTTAAAATAGTCTGCTGACAATGTAGCAATGAGGCTGCAGGAGTTGTACGCAATTAGTTTCAAGTGTCAAAGACGTTGGAATGAGCAAGCCTGGTAAAAATAGATGTCCCATTCCTAATATGTTAAAAAAAACCGGCCAAGTGCGAGTCATTATCAATAAAAACAGCAAAAAAATCATGTCTGTTGTATGGGAGCCCCCTTAAATATTTATTTTATTCTGTTTTTTAGTATTTGTTGATAGAGCGGCAACAAAATACAAAAAACAAAAAACAAAACACATAAAAACACAAAAAACGCACAACACAAAACACAAAATACATCATTTGTGAAAATTTAAACTGTCTAACTATCACGGTTCATGAGATACAGTCTGGTGACAGACGGACAGACAGACGGACGGACAGCGGAGTCTTAGTAATAGGGTCCCGTTTTACCCTTTGGGTACGGAATCCTAAAAAGACTTCTAAAATTTGGTGAGAAAAAAAATCATGTGTGATGGATCAACGGGGTGAACGAAAACCATCAAAAATTTAAAATTACAGTTACATCTCCTATGAGCATACTCCCTAACCTCCTCGATTATACTCCTCCATATGAAGTCGGGACATAGCCTATTTGAAAACAATCGGACTGGACGCCTCGGTGGCGAGTTGATTGACGGCCATTCCGCGCCTCGACCGGTGTAAACGCAAATAAACCATCGCGTCTCGACTAAAGCGAAAAAAAAAGTGTATACATAATAAAATTTTAAGATTTGATTCGCGATATTGTTTGTGCACCGAAATTGGGGTTCGCGGTTCGATTCCCGGGTCGAATGTGTTTGTGATTAAGGTAAGGAATTGGTTTTGGGACTTTTTTTGTTGGATTGAGATGCAAAAAAATAAAATAAAAGTCTGCGAGTTATTTCTTGATTGTGAATTGAATAGCACACGCAAAATGTTTGATGAACTTGGTCAGTTGTAAATTAGATAGGTAAAAAATATAACTGCGCCGTCAGTTCAGACTGGTCATCTCTTAACTGCCACGGCTTATTTTTATTATTAATCTTATATTTTGAATTGTTTTTTTATATATTTTTTTTCATTGTTCTCGCATATGGAAGCAACACGAATAATGTACCCAGGATTTTGTAATATCTTGATTTAAAAAGAGTGTCCTTGGAGTTTCTTGCCCGTTCTTCTCCATAGAGATCTACGTTTTGGAATGGGCAACTAGCTTCAACTTTCTGACTAACTGACCGACTCTTTGACAATTCAAAAGTGCCTGTAAATGGTTTAATTGAAATAAATGCTTTGAGTTTGAGTTTGAGTTTGACTTCGAACTTAATAATCACCTTCTATCTTCCCAACCATGTTGGATATAGTTTCTAGTATTATTGGATGCAGCCGAATATTTTACTTGAGTTGGTTAACACGATATCCCTTGGTACTTGTGGTGGTCAGAATTTCGGGATTCTGACTATCAGTAACTACTGTCAAAGATCTACGAATTTCATCCGGGACTGAGGCAACGGTTCATGCTTTCCGAGGCACAATCCGGACTTCAATCGAACCTACAGTATACATAATTACAATGGGAAAATATTTAATATATTTTTTAGCTGGGTACGTCTTCGAGGCCTCGATTAAGATCGAGAATAAACATCAAAATGAGACGTGATTTAAAAGTTATAATTAAAATTACATTTAGAAAATATTGAATCTATATTTAGCTGGGTAGGTCTTCGAGGCCTCGATTAAGATTGTGAATAAACATCAAAATTAGACTTGATTTAAAAGTTATAATTAAAATTACATTTAGAAAATATTGAATCGATTTTTAGCTGGGTAGGTCTTCGAGGCCTAAGGATCGAGAAATAAAATTAAAATGAGAGGTGACTTCTGATAGTTATAATTAAAATTACAATTAACAATATGAAATCGAAACAAATAATAATCGACACCCCATAAAACAAATAACCATCAAATAAAAATATCACCATTACTCCCATAATTTTGATCGAACCACCATCATATTATTTTACCCCCTAAGCCACTTTACCACCCCATCGCTTGTACTTGTAACGGTTTACCGGAACAACCCCCATGGGCCATGTTACGCGGCTTAGCGATGCCCCACAACAAGGGTGCAGCACCCCATGGGTTCAGACTGTCATTTGTTCTCGCCAAGATTCTGATTAAGTCATAAATTGAGTGGGTGGTGATTTCTTATGGTTTATTTTTATGGAAATCTGATCGTTTTCTTGTATCATCGTTTGGGGTAAGATCTATGAAACTTGGATAAATTTCAGCAGCCACTTCTAGCCTATAGTTTATAGAGTTCCTTAGTACCTTTTTTTGGCAAATGTGGTTGACTGGCTTGTTGATAAATATGTGATAGGCACCCCAATTAATAAAAATAATAATGAAGAATGAATAATTGCTGAAAAACTTTAAGGCCTATAGTAAATCCATTGCTACAAATAAAAAAATAAAAAAAAAATCATGCGAAAAAATTGTCATTTACATTGTTAAATGTGAATAACGCAATGTCAAAACAAATCAAATCATTTTATTTTTTGTATTTTGTTGAACTGTCAAAATGAAAGCTATTCCTTCTGTTAGTGTGTTACGCCGCAGGTTATAAATATAAATAATATAAATAAAATAAATTAATAATGAATTCAAGCTCTCTAGGAAAAAGCTTGTCCAGAGTACCACTACCACCGTACTTATTTCTGTCGGTATGTAGTTTTGATGAAGTTACAGACACACATGATGTTGGTAAGATATTTCAACTTCGTTTCAAAGGCTTGGTTTGTTACCGCTTCCATCTCTCTATATTTACGAAATATGTATGTTTGTGTCTAAGAATAAACAATTATTCAAGACGGCATGCGATGTATATCCTCGGAGCAGACGTGATCCTTATGGACTGGTATTAAATGATTTACCAAAGCTAGCCAAATATAATAAAAGCTGTCTAGCAATGTGTGTGCGTACTTATAATAAAATACCAAACAATCTCAAACTATTAAATGTAAGATTATTTAAAAAAAAATTATTCAAATGGCTAAATGAATGTAGCTTTTATAGTTTGAAAGAATTTATGGATAAAAAATATTGACATTATATTGTAACATTCTTTTTAATATTCTAACATTAATGTACATAATTATAATTAAGTACCCTGTAACATTAAATTTTTGCATGCTATGTTATATCTTAGCTAAACATGTTTGTGCCACTCTGACCTATGCTTAACACCATTGTATACCATGTTTTACGCAAATAAATTAAATTATTATTATTATTATTAATATTATTAATAGAATAGAATACTCTTTATTATGTACACCACCAAGGTTGATAACGTATCGGGAAACGTTTTTGGTGTCGCAGGTGTCTATGGGCGACGGTAATTTTGTACCAGGTGGGATCTTTCAACAACCTTCTACCAAAAAAAGGGTCCTATAACTGTTTCGCCCACTCGAAGCCAAATAAACATTCTACCCCACCAATAATTTGGCCTTTCCCTTCCATTTAATTAAATTCAAGAAAAAAACAATTGTTGGCACCGTTACATCAAGTTGACAACATAATAAAACTCTGCTCCTCCGTCTGGGGCATTTTGGGGCAAAAAACCGAGGCCTAATGAAGAGATTCGCACATCGTCAGGAATTTTCGCTGCGATCAAAGAAAAAGTTCTGTGTGAATTGTATGTGATGCGGTGTGAAGCTGTGATGTGTGAGCTTCTGATGTAAACACAATGATGGCTGCCTACCTACATAAGAAGATATTGTGTTATAGCTAAGACAGATAGGAGTCTATAGAGCTCTATATAGTATAAGCTCTAAAGAGGACTGCTGGATGACTACTCAATGAAAAAAGAAAACTATATTGATGTAATACTTCATTGAGAACAGTGAGGTAATTACGTAACACACTAACAGTAGGAATAGGTTTCATTTTGACAGTTCAACAACATTCATTGCGTTATTTACGTTGTTGCGAGCAGACAAATTTTTCGAACATATGTAGCAATGGATTAGCAATAGGCTTCAAAATCATTCAGATTGTAATAGATAGTGTGTTACGTAATTAGGGTGCTGCACAGGGGTTGTTTGAAACGGTAGGTTTAAGCAACGGAGTACATACATCAGCCTATCACAAGATAAATATTCGTTATATATATGTATGAATGTATCTAAAAAAAAACATTCAATTAATTTTTATCTTTTTTCATAATGGTAAACATTTATTTATTCAGAATTGAAATTATGTGTACATAAATAACAACTTACATCTAATTAATTAACATAACCTAGCGAAAACTATTAACAAATAAAAAAATGGCGTCAAAAAATTCCTCCGCATTGCTGTCGACTGGCAAATTTTTTTTATTGAATTTAATGTGTTTTTTTATTAATTAATTTAATAATTTTGTAGTAGTACATCTCTATCAATTAATACAATTGTATGCCATGTATCTATATTTTAATATTTTTTTATTTTTCGAGTTATCTATCCTGTATGTTGCACCTGACATGTTTCCTCTCTGCATCACTCTAAGGTTGACTAGTAGAAAATGCCTCAGGCATTAAGTCCGCCTTTGTACAGTTTGTTATTATTTTATTACTTGTGTGTAAATAAAGTTATAATAAATTAATAGAAATTCAAATTCCAAATGTCCACTTGATCTGATCCCTCTGGTTTTTGAAAGCTTGATCAACCTTTTGAAGAGTAAAGCTGCTGTCAAAAACTGACGTTTAGCTGGATGTGTGACCAAAATAAATAATCACAACTAACATGCTGATATCTATCAACAAAATGAGATTATGAGATGGAAAACACATAAGCAGTTCGGAAAATACCAAGAAAAGAGCAGTGTCTAATATTCTTAACATTTTTAATATTAATAAAAGCCACACTTTTCGAAACCTTTGCACACTCTAATTCCGATCCTCTAAATATTAGTAATAAGTACTAGTAGTACCAAGGGGTATCGTGTTACCCAGTAACTGAGGTCAGATAGGTAGTCGCTTCTTGTAAAATACGGTTATTACGTTTATCCACCCCAAAAAATCCACCCTAAGGTGGATACGCGGAAACGCATGTCCGAGAATCCACCCTAAACCTATAAATTCCGTTTATTCAACTAGGTCTATGGTGGATTTTTGGACATGTGTTTCCGTGTATCCACTTTAGGGTGGATTTTTTGGGGTGGATAAACGGAATAATCCGTAAAATACTGGTGTTCAGCTGCGTCTGGTTAGACTGGAAGCCGACCTCTACATGGTTGGGAATAGGCTAGGCAGATTGATTGACTATTCGTAGTTCCTTGTCTAAGAGTCTATACTAGGATTCCCAGGATGACACTACCCACCAGTGGCGAAGCTTCCATACAACTTGATTCCTACCGGCTTCCCTTTGAAAAATGGCACAGTCAGTATTCTATAGACACATTAAATATATGTACTCCAACTTACCTCTTGCAAAAATAGACCCTTCGCTACTGCTACCCAGTTCTATCGAAGGTTTTTTAGGGGTTGCCGGTTGCATTACATGGACATAAGTTATTTTAACGTGGCTAAAGGCTGTAATCATCATTCCACAGGGAAGGCCGTCGGTCAATCTAGGCCTTTTAATTTACACTAATCTCTGTGAAAAACCCCAACAAGAACCACTACTTCTTCACCTTTTTCCCTAAAAAACCTCACTACACCAACAGATTTAACAAATGACATCATAAATTAAACATTAAAACCAGACAATTTGAGAATCACCTTTGTCAAACAAAAACCCATTGTCGGTCGGTCGATATAAATCGGTGGGACTATAAGAAGTCCTCTAAAGTATTCGCTGGTATAATGGTACAAATGTTCTGTAGCCATTACGCAGGTTTCACGGGTTTTTCATGGTGCCTCATGCATGGGGAACGCGCGGTGTCCGTCTTTTATGTTGGGGCACGGTGTAGGTGGGAGCGGGGAGCGAAGTTTTTGGCGAGAACCGCTCATGCTGTGAAATAGGTTGGTCAGCTAGTTTCGTAACCGAACTTACAGCGCAAAGCTCGCTGGGCATACTTAAAGAGGCTGTTTCGCCATCTCCAGATACATTTTGGTTATTTTAACTCGCAAATAATCCTACTATTATATATAAACAGAATTGGATGGAATTTGGAACACATTGGTGGAACACACACACACAATTTGGTTTATAACATACACACACCGGCAAAATTAGAGGAACACAAAAAAAAGGTGGCTTTTTTTTAAACTTGTGGGTATTTCGACAAGTGGTTCCGTTATTTGGAGGATTACCCTTTTTTCATATAATATTATGGGCTTTTTTGACATTTTTCAACCTTCTAACAGAAATTGTACCCTCTTAAGTGTTTGTTTACACTTCACGCTTCTGAGTGTTTTTGATAAGAAAGTTGGTTTATGCAGTCAATGGTGACCCTAGCTCATTTTGTTTGTTTTGTTTGGAGAGTAAAAATTGTATTGCATCCAGAATGAGTGATTTGTCTGCAACTGAAGTCGCCAGGGCCGTAACAATGATCGAGGAAGGTCTCACCTACCGTTCAGTCAGTCAAACGTTGCGTGTATCAGTATCCGTGATCCACTGTAATGTGCAACGGTACAGACAGACAGGATCTTACGTGCGCAGGCGAGGACAAGGCAGAAATCGTGCAACCAGTGCCGTAGACGACCGTTTTATAAGGGTACAAACTTTAAGAAATCGTCGTCAAACAGCTGTTCAGACCAGAAACCTCTTAGAAGAAGTGCGTAACGTACGTGTTAGTGAACGAACAGTGAGGAGAAGGTTAAATGAAGTTGGTTTGAAGTCATACGTGCCAGCAAAAGCGCCAAAACTTGAGGTGAGTCATCGAATAGCAAGATTAGCGTTCGCTCGTCAGCATCAAAGTTGGTCCGATGAGTGGAGTCGAGTTTTATTCTCCGATGAAAGCCGTTTTTGTGTAAATTTCATTGACGGAAGGGAGAGGATGTGGCGATATCGAGGAGAACGTTACCATCAAGCAAATTTTTCCCAAACAACGGCTTACGGTGGAGGGTCTGTTATGGTGTGGGGTGGTATAAGTTTGACGGCACGCACCGCACTAGTCATTATTGATGGCGGTTCTTTAACTTCACACAGGTACATAACTGAGATCCTAGAACCCCATGTTATGCCATTTGCCCCGTTCATAGGCTCAGATTTCGTGTTTATGCACGATAACGCACGGCCCCACACTGCGCGTATAGTGCGTGATTACTTAAATGAGATTGGTGTAACCCAGATGGACTGGCCAGCACGATCGCCAGATATGAATCCGATAGAACATGTCTGGGACATGATTGGACGAAGGGTTCGAGAAAGAAATCCTGCCCCTAGGAATGTTGAAGACCTAAAATTCGCGCCGGTGGAAGAATGGGAAACTTTGCCTCAGGAAATGATTGAAGGTGTCATCAGAAGCATGGCTAGACGTATCCAAGCTCTTATAAGGGCACGTGGAGGCAACACGCGATATTAAATCTTATTTTTTTACATTATTTAAAAAAAAATTGGTCTGTTCATACACATTAGAAAACATCAAAAATTTTCAGATAGGGAATATATTTCGTTTAATTATAAATAAATCCTAATAAAACCTACATTTTGTTATTTCCTTGCATAAAATAAACGAACAGACTCAAATGAAGCGAAAACATTAAATAATAACCATTAAATCTCAAAATATAATGTATTTTTTTTGTGTTCCTCTAATTTTGCCGGTGTGTGTAGATTAACATATAGAATACTTTTTATCTCGGTAGTACGTTCGTTCCCGTGGGATAATTCCAGACTAAGTTCAAGTTCAAGACGTGGACAATTCGTCCACTGTGGGATTTTAGCTCTGCTAAACACCCTAGATACCTGTTTGATCCGAGCTATGGAGTTTCCCATGAAGCCATGATGTTGGTCCAACCTAAGTATACCACAATAGCTCGTGGCAACTTGAAAGAAGACATACACGCGGACATCAATACATTCTGATTATGACATTAGTTTTAATTTAACTGAATTCAAAAGAGCAGTGGTGGCCTACTGGTATCGACTCCGTCTTACGAGTTATTATAGGTCGTGTGTTCGAACCCAAGCGGGCACTTTACTTTGTGTAATTTATTTCATCGCCACTGCTCTCAAAACGGTGAAGGAAAACATCGTGAGGAAACCGACATGGCCTAGAACCGGCTTCGTCCATACTGATCCCTAATCCCAACTCGCCCGGTCCGTATATATGGATAGCTACCAGGCGTGGGCGAGTTGGGACTAGGGATCAGTATGGACGTAGCCCTAGAACTGAACATTCGAAGACATGTGACATCCACCAACCCGCACTAGGCCTGCGTGGAGTATTACGGCCCGCTCCCTCTCACCTCACAGAGAGGAGGCCTGTGTCCCACCAGTGGGAACAATATAGGCTGATTATGAGTAGACGAGTTAGCCAGACATTAGAAACTTCTACCACGTCAGTCATCACCAAACCGCTCCTTCCCTACACCAAACTCAGTTATATGTATTTATTTATGAGTGTCGCGTTCGATGTCGCCTCGGACGCGTTTTTGTCGCCTGCGCATAATGATCACCAGTTTAGCCCGCGACGAGATTTGTTCGACGATCGAGCGACGTGCAAGAATGTGGCGTGGAGCTTCTTAGGGAAGTGGAGTAGGCAGAGGAGTGATGATATAGTCAAATATTGGTCATCATTCTGAAATTTTCCCAGCACACTTGTCATGACCATTGTAGAAACGAAAGACAAAATTACAGATTGTAGAAAGATTCTACGGTGCGATGTCAAAAATTAAGGAAATAATATGTCACTTCGTTTAACTCAAACTCAAAGCATTTATTTCAATTAAACCATTTACAGGCACTTTTGAATTGTCAAAGAGTCGGTCAGTTAGTCAGAAAGTTGAAGCTAGTTGCCCATTCCAAAACGTAGATCTCTATGGAGAAGAACGGGCAAGAAACTCCAAAAAAAGAAAGAACTCCAAAGAAAGAAAGTTTAGAAAGAGATAGCTATGTCTATTATCTATTCATTGAGAAGAGAAAGAAGTGATCATGCTACGCATGCTGGAATAATCCCACAATCCCATTCCACGAATCTCAGTATCATTGTAAATAATAAAATGTGGTGAAGATGTTTGTTTAATAAAATAAATCCGCTAATATGCAGCATTTTGCTTTGATTAACAGAGAAAACTTTTTATCCGGGTACATAAAGTAGTTGTAAATGTAGCCCCCTCCCCTATCATTCTAATTGCTTAACATACTATCAATCACATTCTCAATTATTTCGAAAGAAAGAAAATACGTTTATTTGCGGTAAATATGCCGCAAAGAAAAAACACACATATACAAAAAAAAAACGAGTTGGGGGAAAATATGCGTCATATCCACGCAAAACGGCAATCGCTCAGCATAATGCTACGACTCTATGCGAGACAGAGCCCCAGCGCTGGTTTTCAGCGATAGCCGGCGCTGACGTGATGACGTCAACCGTGCAGCATACGACAATTAAAAAGTTAGGAAGGATATTGCTAACCCATTGCTTCATATGTTTGAAAAATTTGTCAGCTCAACAATGTAAATAACGCAATGAATGTTGTTGAACTGTCAAAATGAAAGCCATTCCTACTGTTAGTGTGTTACGTATTTGCAGGCCCTGGTAGTGCATTATAGACTGATTATGCATAAAGTACGAAAGAAACTACTTTACAGCACAATCAGTTTGCATCCCAGACAAATCTGGCATGCGAGTCAAACCGCGTAAAATATCTAAGTAATAGAATTGTACCAAAGAATTCTAAGAAACGCTTTCGCGAATTGACTCTTTTGAATGGCTTTGACTGATACCCACAGAAATACTTGGGTCAGCGTAGTTTCTGAACAAATCATCATTTGCCGAGCCTTTTCTCGACTATGTCGGGTCGGCTTCCAGTCTAACCGGATGCAGCTGAGTACCAGTATTTTACATGGAGCGACTGCCTATCTGACCTCCACAACCCAGTTACTGGGGAACACGATACCTCTTGGTAAGACTGGTTGTCAGGCTTTCGGGTTTCTGACTACCCGTAAAGATTGTCAAAGATCTACGAATAACAGCCAGGACCAAAGGCTTTATTAGTCTCTGAATAAATCTCCTGACCAAATTGAGACAAATCTTTCTTATCCAACACAGGACCAGCATCACAGCTACAGCTTACCATTCAACTAATGATTCCCAATCCTTTAAAATATTATCAAGAAAAAAAGTAATCGAAAACCCTTTCCTTATCTAATATTTCATCGAAACATCAAATACATAAATCTAGGGCCACTAAACGGGCGTAATATAAAACACAATTAATTAGCAGCCAATAATACTAGTTCTCACTTGAGGATGGTTTAACAAACTGCTGAGCCGCTTATATGGTCGCACGCTGGGTTTGGTGCAAGTAAGAAGTGGGAGTGATTTGTGGGTTATTTGTTTTTGAGATGTATAATTGTGTAGTATGTTTATAAACTTAACGTTTATTGCTAAAAAATTTCACGATAAACGTTAAATTTACGTATTTATACTCCCATGTCTTCAATCGTTAAACTACATACGAGACATAATAGTGATAGTAGTTGGTTACCTAAATCCATATGACAGTTTAAATCCATGTTTTCTGGCGAAAAACCGGTGAATATTGCAAACTTTTGCAAGCAAGTTCATAAAATCCAGAATGCTAGAAGCAATCTAAAATTAAAAACGACGAAATGCATTTAAAATCTAAACGTTACCCCTGATGCCATTGCAACCAGAACCAATGTAAGCCCTCCCTTTCTACCCCTGATGCCATTGCAAACAGGACCTACCTTCAATTTGACATAAAAGCGTGGACTCCGCACTCTCAACCGCGTAGCTCAAAGCGAATTCACAAATAATGCATTGTTTGTAATAAGTTATGAAATGTAATTATTTTCAAAATATTATCTTAGGATAAGACTTAATTAACTAAGTATACTAATTAAATAATTTTATTTTGACAAACCTTAATTACAACATACAAGCTAACACTAAAATAGAATATACTAGCTGTTGCCCGCGACCTCCTTTACAATCCAGGATGAAAAGTAGCCTATATTCTTACCCAGGTCATGACCTGGGTAAGAATATAGGCTACTTTATTATTTATTACTAGACCATGGTCTATCTGTGTTGCTTTCATCTAAATCTGTTCAGTCGTTTTTGAAAGAGAAAGAAAGAAAGAAAAGTATTTTATTTTGGACACGCACAGGAAATACAAAGAGTAAAAAATAAAAATGGAGCATTTAGAACTAACAAAATTAACAATAAAAAAGAAAAAGAAAAAAACAACAATATACAAGTAAAAAACCTGCGTGAAAGAGTAACAAACATCCATCTATTCATCCATCCATCCTCACAAACTTTCACATTTATAATACTAGCTGTTGCCCGCGACTTCGTCTGCGATCCAAGATGAAAAGTAGCCTATGTTCTTACCCAGGTCTATCTGTGTTGCAAATTTCATCCAAATCTGTTCAGTAGTTTTTGCGTGAAAGAGTAACAAAAATTCATCCATCCATCCATCCATCCATCCATCCATCCATCCATCCATCCTCACAAACTTTCACATTTATAATATTAGTAGGATAGGATAGGATTATGTACAAGCATTGGTACAAGTATATATATAATAAAAAAGGAAAGATCTCATTGGGCATAAACAAATTCGTCCGCATCGTCAGTAGGAAATTTGCCCAAAAGGCTGGCAGCGTTGCCACGTTGGATGGCAAGGCTAATTCTTTCCTATTGCGTAATACTTTACAATGGTATTAATAACGCAAAAATTATGTTCTCATATTCTTTTCAAATGTAAAACCATTTCACCGCTTCCTCCTGCAACTAGCACCGAAAATAGTCAAGTCTAATAAATCGCCGTAGCCGACGTACCGGGGTATCTGTTCACATTAATCGAGTATATACGTGCCGGAACAAATAGTTCGCTCTCTAACAAGCGCTCTTCACTACAACGTGAAGCACTGGTAACACAACGCGCGACTCGGCGCGACACGCGGCGAAACGTTTGGGTATGTCCCTTGAGAGGAACTTGGAACACTAGATAAGCGTGACAAGATAATTCGCGGCTAGACGCGAGTTGACGGTGTTTTTCTAGTGAGAATGTTACAAAGACTAAGTAGCCTGAAAGTTTTTCAAAGTTAAAGTAATTCATTTTCCAGAAATACGTAGGATGTTCGTTCATGCATTTGGTTTGCTTTTTTTCTTCTTTTCTTTTGATTCTCTTTTCTGCTTACACATGGTAGGTAAAGCGTGCCCTTATATGACTTTACGCGCGAATAAAATTATCTTACTCAAATTGATTTTAAGCAATAATGTTGTCCAGCATAAGATTTTACTTTTAACTCATCAAGAATCGTTAATGAGACACAATTGATTATCTATTGTTTTGGCCCTCTAGCGGGCCACCTCGGGCCTGACTAGTTCACATCAATTAACCAGTAAATACGTTTGAAAATGGAATACTAATTTCGAAATTGGAACTGTGTGACACAATTACGAAAACAAATTCAGTAATGATGTCGGAATCAAACCAGCGTCGGTTGTAGTCATTGGGTCAAATGCCAAAAAAATAACCAGCGTCTTCTAGGTGTATTATTTTTCATAATAAGTATGTAAGGATCGTAGCTGGTTAAGTTCTATAGTTTATTTCAATCCCCATTGGAAGAAGGCGTGAGTTTGTGTAAGTACCTACGTCTTTTCAATATTTTTTCAAAATCTTTCCAATCCGCGCGATTTAAAACCGCCCAATCGCGCGGCAAGAACCGCGTCGATCCCAGTGTGTCTCGCACCTAAACCGTTTGTATGGTGATTAAAATATTTATGTTTGTGAAGTGTTGTAGCTAGTTTAAAGGATTCGGAATAGTTTGTATGGTTCCGTACACACAGAGAGAGTTTTTCTAGGCGTTTGAACATTTTGTATCGTGCCCTTAGAATGAATTATAGTTTTTGAGACACAACGCCAGAGTTTTAGAAGAAAAACTGTAATTACACTTCAGGTGTAAAAAAGAGACCACGCTTACAGTTTTCGGGCTTTAGACGTATAAGGGCTTATGTGATTTAATATGATCAGAATATGGTTAGGGCAGTAGAAGCTGATATTAGCTTTAAAAGCGCGGTGTGAGTTGAATGCTTTCTTAGTAGAAATATCTAATAACTCTTAAATACTTTTGCTTGACTTACAAAAAAAAAGGTTAATAAATAATTTACCACACAATGAAGAGCATTAACTCAGTCCCAGAGCCCACCTTCCACAGAACACAGCGTGAAAATATCTCCTTAAAAACATAAAATTAAACGATCACACACTAATTACCATAAAAACCCTCTTTTATCTCAATCTCTACGGAATCCGAATGACATCATCAAGCTAAGATGCTATCGTGCTAATAAAACACCTGCGGGTCCCCAAAATGGGGCCCGACACCTTCTCCTATTAAAATTACCAATATAATAGGTGATTAATCTTTGAGCCAACAAAAACCTTAGAATTTACGGCTGCTGTCAAAATAAATATAAGTTGACTACGGATAACAAGATGCTGGTTGTTTTTTTACCCCAAATTTAGTTGTTTAACAAAACATTACAAAAAGAGGAGAGAGCTAAAGGTTTTTTTTATTAATTGGGTATTGGGCGATGGTGTTGTTTTTTCGGCCCGATGTGTATATTATTGGGGCGATATGTACGTGCATATTAACGCGCGTTTTGGATTTGTTCGAGTTAGGTTAGGCGGACACTGGGAAGTGAATGAGTGAATGAATGTTTTAAAACCAAACCCATTCCAAGTCTCTGCTATACGTTGCAGTTGTTGGTGCTGTGAAAGAACCCAGGTGCTGAATTTTGATTGAAACCGTTCCAAAATTGAACCAATTAATTAATCAGTGACGGCTAGTTTTCATTCGTTCAGTGTGCTACGTTCCTCTGTATAATTCAACAAGATTCGGCGTCTGTGTTTATTTATCAATGTATTTACTTACAAAAGGAAATAAAATTAGTCTGGCTCGCCGTCGCCGGATACGATGAAGAAGACTACACTCGAGAGCAATGAATCCGGGTCACTTAAAGAATCCTAAAAATCTCGGAAGCTAAAAATGCTAGGTTAATGCAATAAATTGTATTTAATAGACAATGTAATACTCCTTAAATGAAGGTATTAAAACTTCTTAGTTATTGTAAAGTTATATCATAAAAAAATCAAATTTGAAAAAGGGCCACTTTCGAAGATGGAACTACGAAATTACAGCATTTGGTTTTGCTTTTGTTTGTAATCTGTCATTTATGTGGGTACATAAACCATGTTGATAGTGCTCTATATTCATTATTCAAGCTGAAATTATGTCGCTTACGCCTGAAGAATGCACCAGAATACTTACAATACTGGAAACCGGCCGGAGTCAGCGCGATACAGCCAGGACTGTCGGTGTGTCGCTGTCAACAGTACAAAGAGTTCTCGGACGTTACGAAGAAACTGGTTCTAACCTACGCAGACCAGGAACGGGCAGAACCAGGTGTACCACAGCACGAGAAGACCGATACTTGGTGAACACCATGCTTCGAAATCGCTTTCTCACAGGAACTGAACTCACAAATCAGTTTCGACGCCTCGGAGGAAGTAACCCAAGTGCATGGACAGTAAGACGTCGGCTTGCTGAATCTAACTTAAAACCCCTTAGACCTGCAAACGGCCCTAAACTGGAGCGTGGGCATCGTATTTCAAGACTAAGATATGCCCAGAGCCACGTAAATTGGAGTATTGAAGATTGGTCAAAAGTTATGTTCTCCGACGAATCAAAATTTATGCTCTACAAGCACGATGGAAGACACAGAGTGTATCGAAGACCAGGGGAAAGATTCAAGCAAGCATGCATCGAAGAAAAAGTAGCCTACGGTGGTGGGTCTGTACTTGTGTGGGCCGGAATTTCTTCTGAAAGTCGCACAGAGCTGGTGATCATAGAAAACGGCTCTTTAACTAGCGTAAGATATGTGGAAGGAATCCTCAATGATCACGTTGGTCCATTTATGGTCAATTTAGGTGAGGATGCTATATTTATGCATGACAATGCCCGACCTCATACAGGTAGGATTGTGAATGACTACCTTCAAGAGATGAACATTACTCGTATGGAGTGGCCAGCGCGCAGCCCGGATATCAACCCGATCGAGCATGCTTGGGACGAGCTAGGCAGATGCGTAAAACAACGAAACCCTCCCCCAATCACGCTTCGTGAGCTCAAAATTGCTCTCACAGAGGAATGGGAGAATATTCCCCAAAATCGTATAAGGAACTTGGTGTACAGCATGCCAAACCGCGTAAACGCAGTAATGGAAGCACGAGGAGGCAATACGAAGTATTAAAATTCAAGAAAATCGTAATAAAGTTCAAAAATTTCATGTTTCCTATTTTTGTTTTAAGGAGAGATCAGCAGTTTTTTTCTTTATGTAATTTTGTGTTAATAAAATGTATGGTGACTCATATTTTTTTTACTTTCATTTAAGGAGTATTACATTGTCTATTAAATACAATTTATTGCATTAACCTATCATTTTTAGTTTCCGAGATTTTTAACATTCTTTAAGTGACCCGGATTCATTGCTCTCGAGTGTATTTTATATTATTTACCAATAAATTAATTGGTCAATCTATGATCGAATGAACAAAGTATGCACAAAAATGCACTATAATAATGCAATAAATAAATAAATGCACATTAATTTTCAATGAACGACTGACCGAACCCTTTGTTCCCATTCATTCGTTCACTCCCTGGTATGTTCAGTTCAGTGTGCGTTATTCCTCAGATGATGTTATCTTCGCGTTCCGGGAAGGACATGTGTCGCCCAATAAACTAATTGGTCGCGCTATGCTCAGGCACAGAGATAGTGGATTTATTTTATTTTTATCTTAATATAGTGTTGTTCTGTGGTGGTGCTCGGTTATGTGGAATTATTGGGGAGAAGTTGGTGGGTTATCTTAAATGTTTTTTTTTTACGTGAAAGAAAAGGTTGATATAATATGAGTTAAAGAATGCACTGAAATGATTAGTTATGCTACCTACCTTTTGAAATCATAAGGTCTAGTTGATTATTATCAGAAATTTACTTAGAAAAGGAGAGAGAGACTCAGTAAGTTACTAAACAAATATGCTCATTGATAAGAAGCAAAGAGCAATGTTTCAGTTTTCCAAAAATACACTGCTTCATTCTGCATTTTCTTCGATTTAAAATAGCAGCACCCTAATTACGTAACACACTATCTATCACAATCTGAATCATTTTGAAGCCTATTGCTTCATATGTTCGACAAAATTGTCTATTCAGCTACGTAATTATCGCAATGAATGTTGTTGAACTGTCAACATGAAACCCATTCCTACTGTTAGTGTGTTACGTAATTACTCCGCAGGACCAAGAAACACAACAACAAAACAACAAATTTTCAACAGTTTTCAAAGTCTCCTTTCGCCTGCCCTTATCCAAATTTATTTGGAATCGGCGCAACATATCTTTTTCTTCCACAGTTTATTATTCTACACTCTATTAATCGTCATCTCGGTAGCCCCCCCCTTTCTGACAATATCATCTTTCACACAGTCCATCCATCGTTTCTTTCGTCTTCCACTACTCGTATGACCAAAGAAACTCCAAAACTGGGGCCTATTTCTTATGCATGATGTCCATAGTTTCAGCCGAAATAACGGGAGGTTCCTCCTCCGTGTCACTTACAGACATAAGACTACTCCGAAGCCCGAACTACAAATTAATGACAACGCAGTGATTTTGCCCGTCCGAAAATGTTAATTAAAAGGGAAGCAGGGTTCACTTCTACTACTTTCGTACGATCCCGTATCTTCGTTGACGGACTTAAAGACTAAGCCCCAGGTAATGACACGAACAAACAGACAAATATAATTCCCATACACATATTTATGACCAAAGATTTATTTAATTCGATAACATTGGATGTTCGTAACGCAAAGCGGAACGATATACCTACCTATTGGTATTTTACTGATTCCATCTTTTTCAAGTCTTAATTAATTTTAATTTGAACGCTCGTATTTCTAAACGGTAATTACATGTGCCTCAGTAATAATGTTTGTTAAAAAGAACGTGCCTTTCCGTTAATTTGAATAACGTTGGTTAAAACTATGCGTCTATTTAATTAATTGTGTGGATACTAATTAGGGTTCTTTAAGATTCTTTTGCGGTTTTTAAATTGTATTGGTTGTCGGAATCTGTGGTTCAGGTTGATTTATTTAATGTTTAATGTTAATGGTGATTAATGGTTTAGATTTCTATAATAGTGTTCAGCTAATTAGGAATTTGGCGATTTGTTTTTGTTATTTTCAATAAATCCTGTTTAGACTTTTTGATTACGTATCCTAAATCAATTTAGTATCTTCGAATAGTGTAGGGTAGGTACTCTTTTGTATCAAAACCGAAGATTTATATTTGAAACAGACGCTTTTACTGAATGTAAACAGATACATTTATTGAATGTAAATGATAGTGTAGGATAGGTACCTCTTCTGTATCAAAACCGAAGATTTATATTTGAAACAGACACATTTACTGAATGTAAACAGACACATTTACTGAATGTAAATTATAGTGTAGGATAGGTACCTCTTCTGTATCAAAACCGAAGATTTATATTTGAAACAGACACATTTGCTGAATGTAAACAGACACATTTACTGGGTGCAAATGATAGTGTAGGATAGGTACCTCTTCTGTATCAAAACCGAAAATTTATATTTGAAACAGACACATTTACTGAATGTAAACAGACACATTTACTGAGTGTAAATGATAATGTAGGATATCTACCTCTTCTGTATCAAAACCGAAGATTTATATTTGAAACAGCCACATTTACTGAATGTAAACAGACACATTTACTGGGTGTAAATGACATATGTCATGCCATCTGTCACCACTTAGTTAAGATCGAACATCTTAAATTTGGATATAAAGTATTTAATTAGTTTTGTATTTGGTTTTGTATCAGATGAAAATTACCGTACCTATGTCGAGTCAGGTGACACGATTTTCTGACGGAACTGCAAGTCTATTCTGTCAACAATAGTTTTTTTTGTATTGTGCGTCTTGTTTATGCAGAATAAACAATGTTTCTTTCTTTTTCTTTCTTTCTTGTATTCTGTAAAAGTCCCACCGCTAAAACTTAGGTGAATTGAGCTTAAAGGGGATGCGACAAGGTAGACTGCGAAATTCAAATTTTCTTACGTATTTTGCAATTTCCAGGTCAGTATCAGGTTGTATGTTGATCTAAATATGATTCGCGGCCGTATCAAATATTTATTTATACTCGTAGAATTATAATCATAAAAATCATCAATACATCTCTCTAAGTTCATATTACCCTATTGAATGACTATTTCATGAAATCATGACATTTGAGACCAATTCTGACTTAAGGAGTTGTATTGCTGATTCTAATGATTATAATTCTGTAAATCCATATTTGTTACGGTCGCGAATCATATTTTAATCAACATAAGAGCGGATACTGACCTGCAAATTGCAAAAACGTAAGTAAATTTGAATTTGGCGGACTATCTTAGCGCATCCCCCTTAAAGTGAACTGTCATTTCACTGAATGCTAGGGATTGACACTATTGACGGACACTTGCATCTAAGTCCACGTTCAGACGGACGTAAAAATAACGCGGCGGGATTTTTTCGCGCACTGGATCTCCAACGCACTGCTTAGCGCTGAGAGTTGAAAATCCAACAGTGTTTTTTGGACGCGCTAGGATGAACTCTGTTGGATTCTCAATCCTCGGTTCAACACCGAGAGTTGAAACTTTTTCACGGAAAGATTTTTACGGGATAGATCGGTGGGTTTATGAAGTGCTTGACTTGAAAAATGATAATAAAATTATATCCTATCCTGCTAATATTATAAATGTGAAAGTTTGTGAAGATGGATGGATGGATGTTTGTTACTCTTCCACGCAAAAACTACTGAACGGATTTGGATGGAATTTGGAACACAAATAGTTTATAACCTGGATTAACACATAGAATACTTTTTATCCCGGTAGTATGTTCCCGTGGGATAATTTCCGACCTCCACGCGGGCGAAGTCGCGGGAAATAATTTAATAAATGTCACTAAATACTATAATATTAATATTTGTTATAGGCTAATGGTTGTTTTTTTTTATTTGTTATGGATTAATGTAAGAAATATTTCTCGCAACCGGCGTGCGTGTACGTCCCTGATGTATGAACGTAATCGAGGCAGAAGTAGTATTTAATTTTTTAGGATCGTAGCAGGTGGCGTTCTGCAGTTTCTGCCTACCCCCATGGGAGGTAGGCGTGAGTTTATACATGTGTATATTTTTATTATAATAGATATTTGCACACCTAGAATATGGTTTAAAGAATTGTTGTTGTAATTATGTATCACCTCATCAGTCACCAAAAGAGATAAGAACCCAGGGTCGTCGATATAGTTGAAGTTTAGTAAGAAACCGATGGATATTTTCAAACGAAATTTAATTTGTTATAAGAAACCGATGGATATTTTCAAACGAAATTTAATTTGTTATAAGAAACCGATGGACATTTTCAAACGAAATTTAATTTGTTAAATGAATTTTCTATTAATTAAGTCAAATTCGAAAATATACATCGGTTTCTTACTAAACTTCAACTATATCCGACGATCCTGGTTATTTATCACATTTGGTGACCGTACCTACCCATATTCCAGCAAATAAATTATTTGATTTGATTAGCTTTATCCTATACAAAACATGCTTAATACCCAATTATGCTTTTGACTTCTGAGTCAACCTTTCAACTTTATGTCAAACTTTTAAAGTTTTAAATACGAGGCTTTTGGCTACATTTTATTAGTGTATGTATTTTGTCTACAATAGTTTTTTTTTGTATTGTGCGTGTTGTTTGTGCAGAATAAACAATTTTTTTTTCTCTTTTTTCTTTTTTAACCCAGTCTTCTGAGATCGATGACTACCAGCTGTCTAACAGCTAGATTTTTTTATCAGTAACATATTTCCCAAATTAGGTGTAAGCATTATGATACGATAGCGATAATATAACAATAAAAATGATGAATAATCCTCCTTTTAGCCAACAATAAATCAGTAAACACCACGCATAAAGATAAGCCTTCGCAAAAAAATACTAAAACATGTTTTCTCATCCCAAATAAGGACATTCGGATAAAGTCATTATCGTTAAATCGGGCACATTTCGTGTCAAGCGATCCACAGACATATAAAACTTGGGTAGATCTTAAGATTATAATTTTATTACAATTAATATTCTTAGTGAGCGTCTCATTAAAGGCTTTTTATTTTTTAAGCGCCATTTTAGCGTAACGTGTTTTAATTAAAATTTTATTTATTGTTTTACATAAGAGTTTTTGGAGAATGAATATTCTTGTGGTTAAAAGATATTTTTAAAGTCAAAGTCAAATCATTTATTTCAAATAGGCACATAAAAGGTACTTTTGAACGTTTATTTTGAAGTGTATGGAGAAGCAGTGCAGCAGTGTGGTGGTCCAGTAGTAAAGGCGTAAAGTCGTAGGCCGTGGGTTCCATTCCAGCCCCAGCTATCAGCATTTTACTTAGAGCCCCATCACCGCACTGCTCTAAAAGCGATGAAAGAAAATATCATGTGGAAATCAGCATGTTAGGACCAAAAAAATCAAAGACGTGTTACATCTTTGCGCCCGCGTGGTGGATTCCATCCCACAGTGTGTGTGAGGGATCACAGAGGACCATTTTTTCCGTTCTACGTTCTTGTAGGGTTTTCTTTAGATATGTACTAAGCATTATGTCGTATTATTGAAGAGTCTTCCTTAATTTCTAAGTTAAATCGTCAAAAGTAAAAACGTTAATTTTGACATTAATGGTGGCCATGCGACCACGGATTTACCTTGACCGTTTTTGTACCTAAAACATGTTTTTTTTAAATATATTTTCGTGTTCTTACTTTTTAGAGCACTTATTTTTTTTTTGTAATTTGCACTATATTTAAACAAGAATCATTTATTGTGTTTTGTATACGTAACGAATGAACCTTAAATTAAATCTACACGTTTGAACCGACTTAATTATTTTAACAGTCTGATGCTAATTTTTTTAAATTCTGAAACGATTTTGATGAAAAATGTTTATTGTATCCTAAGTTAAAGGGTCATTACGTAGACGAGATTAGCCCGAGACGGGGAAAAATGGCACGAGGGATAAAAGGCCTTTACGCAGCAGGGAGTCGAAACAGGTTGGTGATGATGAAGTTAAAAGATACATTATGTATGCCGATAAAAACATATTTAAATCCATTCAGTAGTTTCTTGAGAAATTCTTTAACAGACATACAACATATACTCACAAATAAACATACATACATACATACTCATGAACTTTTAAGAATGAACTCATGAACTCAGAAGCCTCAGTAGACTAACATTTGTGAATATTATATAATACCAACAATATCATATGTTTAACATCTAATCTTTGGAATAACAAGCTAATTCCGATCCAGCCTGTCTCTTGCTGTCCTCCCCCAGCGACGCCCTAAGCCGAGGTCCGTACCCCACAGGGGGTGCCCTTAGCGTGTAGTCGCCAGTCGCCTAGTATATATGTTTTTAAGTCCTGGCCTTAATTTATTAAGGCAACCACAGGTCAGCCCGGTTAAGCAGCCGACAACTTCCAAGGTAGACCTGCGAGAGGCAACTTAGAAAAAATAAAGAAAAAGGGGCATTACAAGCTCATGACTTATATATACAGGGCGGGAAATATAATTTTTGCCCGGAGCGGCTAAATAGCTAGATCGGGCCCTGGTAATTCCAATGTCATTATGACAGGTGACGCAATAAAACAGCTAAAAACAAAATGGCCGCCATAAATAATAATAATGTACCGTGTAAATGTGACACGGGAGCCTTAAACTCGGCAATTAAGGTGAATACATGTGTTTTTAAGTTAACTAAGTTACAGATTAATATTTTAGATAAGTTGCTTGATTAATTTTAAGTTTAATCTTAAGTTTGCTTAGAAAGTTCTTTGTAAAATTTGAATTATATTTTTATGATAAGTTTGTGATTGTTAATGTGTCAGAAAAAGGCACTTTCTAGTTATAATTGGTATGGAATATGAAATATATTATGTAGCTTCGCTTTTTGGGCCAAATACTCGTAACACTTTCTATTCTATCTTTATTTTTAATTATTTTATTTTCGTAGCTAGGTTAAGTTGTCGTCTATTAGGTATTTAAGAATCTTCGTCTAGTGGACTGAGAGTAGTAGTAACTTACTACATTGTCAGTTTAGTCTTGTCTGACAGTAAAATATGCCTATTGTACTCGTAAAGAAATAAGATGAAAATCAGAATAATAGGTAAAATTTAAAAAAACCGACTCAAAAAATATCTGATGACCTTGAAACGGCTGAACCGATTTTGGTAAAACATGTCTAACCGCATCCAAATCGGTTCACCCGTTTAAGAGCTACGGTGCCACATACAGACAGACACTCACACATAGTGGTCAAACTTATAACACCTCTCTTTTTGCGTCGAGGATTAAAAAATAAATGGGTGTTTTTTTTTTACTATCCTTTCTTCTTATATGATTGCAATCCAGCGGGGTAATTACGTAACACACTAACAGTAGGAATGGGTTTCATTTAGACAGTTCAACAACATTCATTGCGCTATTTATGTTGTTCAGCAGACAATTTTTTCGAACATATGAAGCAATGGATTAGCAATAGGCTTCAAAATGATTCAGATTGTGATAGATAGTGTGTTACGTAATTAGGGTACAGGCCCGCCAAAGCTATAAAGGCTCACTCCTCGGACACAGAAGACGCCTAATAAGTCCCAGCAGTGAGAACACACTTATAGACTGATTACGCATCTAGGATTCAGACCAATTCCTGAAGAATTTCCCCTTATAATCTTGATCATACCTTCATTACGTTCAGGGAAAACACAATAACAAAAATAACCTCTTATTCTCCGAAATGTATGATTGAGATTTAGTTCAGATTGACTGAGTATCGTTTGTGAAGACACTGATGTATTAACTGTCATTACTTTGGCAGTTGCCATATTTTATGTCTAATCAACGCAGCTGAGATGCCAATGTAGATTTGCATAATTTGCGGTAACTATAGGCAGGTACTTTAGTTTAATTTGATACCTTTTTGTAATGTAGCATGCTGATTTTTTGGAAGGGACAACTAGAATCAATTCTATTTTCTTGTAAATTTTGACGTTCAAAAGTGCCTTATGTGTGTGCCTATTTCAAATAAATGATTTGACTTTGACTGGTAATCATTTTATCACGGCATGAGCGTTCAGACCTTGAGCTATTATTTTATAACTCGTATGACAAGAGAGAAAAAGAGAATGTATTCAAATGTCCACCTTTTCTAAAATGTACACACGGCTACATATAAAGCTTTGCAATACCAATATAAGTTGACCTCTCACTATATTGGAATCCTATATAATGCGAGGTCAGCTAATACTGGAATAAAGAAAAGAAAAAGAAAGAAAATACATTTATTTGCAGTAAATATGACGCAAAGAAAAAACACACAAACACAAAACGACAACAACAACGTGGTCTTAGACCGCGTGAAATTTCTCGTTCCTCAACCCACCACGTCGCGTCGCGTCGCCCGCCCGCGCCACTCATTGCTTCGTTTTCCCTTAGCACTCTTTCTGACATTTTTTTCTTCTTGCTCGGTTCCTAAGGGTCGTAGCGTGGTTTTATGTAACCTATTGCCTTCCTCAAGAATTGGGCTATCAAAACCAATTTTTTTTTTGTCCGATTGGTAGTTCCAGAGATTAGCGCATACAAAAGAACAAAGAAACTCTTCAGCTTTATTGTTAGTATAGATTCGTTTATAGAATAGATAGATAGGTTGATAAGGTTTGTCCGTTTGATACGATCGATATAATAGAGTTCGTTCCCCGTTTTAAAGTAAACCAGTATGATGCCTCCAGAGTCAGGATCTGTGACCCATTAATATCAATATGCTCACCCTATATCATGGCTCTTAAAAATAACTAGTGGAATTTTCTACAATAAACTTCTTCCAATCCCTTTGAAAAATCAACTGTTATGTTATAATAACTTACATGACCATTTGTACCTCATTATCCTATATTTCTCAACACTTTTCTGGTCGATTTACAGCCTAAATTGATGTAGCTGAATACCAGTGTTTCACGTGGAGTGACTTGTTTGTGTTATAATTTCTACCTATCCCGTCAAGGAATACACGTGTCAAGGCTCCCGCAGACAGGCGCGACGCGACTCTTGTAGATCAATTTCCATGAAGTTTTCATAGATATTGTTGTACTAGATTCGCTTCGCGCTGTCACGACGCGCCTGTTTGCGGAAGCCTTTAAGTAAGGAAGAGGTATGTGAATACACACATACTTATACACGTCGACATCCAAAAACAAAGACACATCGTTTGCCAGGGGGTAAGCAGACGCAAGCTTAACAAACGGATATCTTTCAATTAAGACCTCAATCACCTTGGCAGACTGGCAGGGTAATTAGCTGAGGTAAATGTTCTGTCTCCCTGTCAGAACTCGTGAGGTCATTATTGTGAGGTTGATTAGTTTATTCACGTATGGTTTGAGATGACTAATGTGTGGTGGAAGTATGGCAGTATTAATGGGCTTGTTTCATCACAGGCAGGTAAATTAATTGAAGCTCTTTTTTGTTTTAGAATGACACCGTAAAACTAGTCCTGTGGCTAAAGCTTTGGTGGCTTTGGTGTTTTGGTGTTTGGTGTTTGGTGTATGTATTTTCTTTCTTTCTTTCTTTCCTAAGAAAGCCGTGAACGTTTACACATTAACGGCTGTCCAAATACAGAGCGTTTTTTGACATCTTAATGTTAAACACAGGTGAAAAATTTTTATGATGGCCCGCCATTATAACATGAAGGAACCAATTTCTTAGTAAACTGATGCTCTGAAGCTGTTCCAGGTATCAGAGATGGTCGATTCACATAGTCCAGAAAAGTATCGAATATGTTAAAAAAAACAAAATATGTATCTGAATTAATTTGTCGAGGTTCGCACTGTTGCTTGCAGTCTGCTGTAGGTATTTCCTTTATTTCATTATATAGGAACAAATTATATTTTTAAATATTAGAATATCAAAAACATGTAAAAATATAAAAAAATAGTAGCCCACCGGTATATGTACCAGTCGGGAACAACGTCCAAGCTACAGCGGTCAGGGCTCCAGAAAGAGCAACCTCCTGACAATGCGAGCCGTATCCAGAAGTACCGCTTTCTGTATCAAGCCCTTGATCCGGCTGCCCAACAAGAGCCTCCCCAAGTGTTGATCGAGGCTCTTAAGTTTCCCTATAACTGAATGAATTTGTTGAGGTTCGCACTCTTGCTTGCAGACTGCAGTAGGTATTACTGTTATCAGCATAATATAATAAATGATTATTTCTGTCATCCTTTTACTAACAGGGTATGCACTTTTAAACACAAGCCTTCTCCTTCATAACAGACGGACTTACGCCTTTGTTCGTTTTTATTAAATAACTCTCTGGACTATAATGACGCCAGGTAGCAGACATCAGCATTTTTTCCTCCAGTTGAAAATATTCCAAATATTGCTACCTCCTGGAATTGTTATTAAATAATAAATCATTAACGTCAAAATGTATTTCGTTTGAGTATCGGTAGAGTTGTCGAGTCATTGTGCCACCTACCAACATCGGAAACATAATTCTTATTATATTAGTTTGGTTTGTGTTCCGTAGATTCTTAAAATATGTATTTAGAACGAATCACCTCTCCTTGAAAAATCATCCAGTCTTTTCTAAAAACCAGTCAGGTATTTCTGGTACAGAAACTTTTTGTGAACAAATCATTATGTTTTCTATAACTATATTATAAGAGGCCAAGAAGAGAGTGTTCGTATCAACCAGCATCGGTCAGGCATAGCATAATCAGCCTATACCTTTCGCACTGTTGGGACACAGGCCTTCTCCCTATGAGAGAGAGAACGGGCCGCAATCCACCACGCGGGCTCAGTGCGGGTTGATGGAAATCACATGCCTTAAAATTTTTGGTTCAAGGACATGCCGGTTTTCTCACAATGTTTTTGTAGCGGCATCTACAACGCCACATGCGAGCTACGCGTCAGACTGACGTCACGCAAAATTCTGTATCGCGCAAGCAGAGTTTACCGCGCAACTAGCATATATACAACATCCCGACATCAATCGTTGGGCAGTTGCCCACCAGACACGACACCCGTCTGGTCGGAGGATCCTCCCTTTTCCATAGAGTATGAGTGAGATTTACATCCTGTTCCTCATACCTCTATATTTTCTTAAGCACTTACTATCCGTTTATTTTATTCTTTTGATACTTTTTCTCTAAAATACTACTAAAATTCAACTCCCAGCCATAACTAAATCCTACCACAAGAAAAACAATCCACAGCACCCATTGACTCATGGGCCTCTAAAAGCCCATCGCTGGGCATCCATTTAAAAACAAACAGTGATGATTATCCTTCATTACTGAACGAGGTGTGTCGTTAATCATGGCGTCGTTAGATGACGGTTATGTGATCATTATCTGTGGGGTGACTGCACCGGTTGTAGTTTTAACATGTTAAAAGTTGAAAATTTGGTGTGTGATTTTTGTTTAGCTGCGTAGAAATGTTTGTAGTTATTTTTTAGGTTTCTAGGGATAGGTTTAGATTGGTTTATGAATTTAAAGGAAAATTGAAAAGGCCACAAAAGTAAAAAAAAAAAATATTGTGTTTGATCCAATATTTTAAATCTTTTTCATTGAATTGGCTGATTTGCGTAGCTTATTGTGTTGCTTAGTTAAAGAACCTCGCACAATATTCTATGCATATAGTAATGACATGAAGGAATGATGACGGTTAAATCGTCTAAAGATCTGTGTTTTGCAAACTTCATTAGAAAGTCATTGTCACTTCCCAGCAATTTAAGGATTGGACAAACTCAAAGTCAAAGCATTTATTTCAATTGAACCAATTACAGACAACTTTTGAATCAGTCTGAGTCAGTTTGAGTCAGTCGGTCAGTCAGAAAGATGAAGCTAGTTGCCCATTCCAAAGAAAGAAAGAAAGAAAAATGCGTTTATTGGCATTGCAGCAACAAAAATACACCTTAAAACTAAAAAATACGGAACAATGATTATAATGCCAAAGCGTAGTAGGTTCCTATGAAGAAGAACAGGCAAGAAACTCACGGACACTCCTTTAAATCAAAATATTGTTACAAAATATTGGTGACATCATTCATGGTGACATCATTTGTAAGTGTTAGGACAAATTCAAAATTCAAGAATCATGAATTAAATATTAAATTATATATTGCCGTGCTTCAACTCAATAACTGGTACATCTACCTCACCCGTCAAGTTATTTCGTGGATTCCCAATACACATGAGTCATTGAGTGTATAAATAATTTATTTTAATTCGAACGCTATCTGTTCTAATATCATTAGTTATCTTATATTGCTTTAATGTTTCTTATTGGTATAACATAACATCACGCCTGTTTTCCACGAAAAAATGGGTAGGCAGAACTGTTTCGTACACCCACATTTTGCTGTGACGAGCCTATTTTCATTTACCAAGAAGATACTATCCGGTTTTTCAGAGATCCAGGGGCTTGTGCTTAAGTAATAACAGCTGCACGGATCGATCGATCAGGTTAAGCTACTCTTGCCGCGGTTGGTCCGTGGATGGGTGACCATTTTTACAAACCAACCCCGCCGTGCCTCGAATAGCCCGTTTTAAGCCGATGGTCCCGGCTATCATTCGTAGATCTTTGACAGTCGTTACGGATAGTCAGAAGTCCGAAAGTCTGACAACCAGTCTTACCAAGGGGTATCGTATTACCCAGTAACTGGGTTGTGGAGGTCAGATAGGCAGTCACTCCATGTAAAGTACTCGGTAAGACTGGCAGCTGACCCCAACATCATTGGGGAACGCTAGGCAGATGATGATGATATCATCCAGACATCAGGCTGGTATTGATTGTTTATGTCATTTCAGGCTTTTTTAATCCCACTACAAGGTACTCTTCTCATGCACAGAAAGAACAAGTATTAATCACCACGCTTCCTCATTTTGATTTCGGGGTATCTTATAAATCAAGAAAGCTTAGACAAGTGGGAATAAGCTAGGGTTTCTTAAGACTTCGCTGGCCGCCACATAGCGTCCGCAATTTACCGTTGAATAACGTCACTCAAATGTTATTTACGAAAGTAAGTTGGTGTGGTTTCCTAGAGAGCTCTTTTTGACACCATATAGTCAAACCCCGCTACCATCTTCGTCTTCTTCTTTAGGGGTTTTGGTTTCCGCACTTAGTCCTTCATGTGGACTATTGTGCGTGGGCCATGGCGGCCGTCGGTGGTTATTCCAACCAGCCCACCTCCCTCCAGAAGTTGATTATGTCTCCTGGTGTGTTGAGAGCATCTGTGTAGGATCTGGGTGACCCGACGGTTTGTGACCTAATCCGGGTGATGCCTGTGCATTCAAAGACCACATGCGCAACGGTTTCCTCAGCGTCCATGCAAGCCCTGCATAGAGGACTGTCTGTTATGCCTATTGTGTGGAAGTGTTTTTTTAGCGAGCAGAGTCCCGTGATGGTCCCCGTCACCAGGCGCAGGCCGTTTCTGTCCAGGCGTAATAAACGTCTGGTTAGCTTGCTATCTAAGGATGGCATAGCTGCCCTGGACTGCCTACAGCCCCGCTTCCATTATTTCCATGACAGTCATCGCTGTGGCCGTTGTGGCGGTCACCGTTCTTCTAGAAAACTGTAGCTTTAGGTTTCCTCACAATGTTTTCCTTCACCGTTAATCAGTGATGTCTAAGATGCCCTTCCTTTTGTAACATGAAATGCAAAGTCACATTACGACCGGCCAGGTGCAAACCTACAGTCTTGTGCTTTGTGCTGTCTGCGGATTCCTCAACCTCCGAATCATTGGGTATCGTGTTTCATAAAGCAACAGATTTTAATAAATACTGAATAGTGATAGTTCCGTGGTTAAGGTGTTGAGTAACGGAATCTTGTGGTCTGCATTCCAGAAGTGTAATAATGTTTGTTTTATTTCATGTTCGTCATAGGGCTCTTGTGGGTCAGTGTCTTTAATAATTGGAATGCGGTTTGTAGAAGAATGTCTAGAAAATCACATCAATTAAATAACTAGGCATCTACTATCACAGTAAACTGCTGAATGTCACTCTTCTTGTTCTAAACCACAGCTGCTGACTTCGTAGGTTACCAAAGGTCTCCTGCTCTTGTGAGAGACAATAGGCTAAAAAATAACAGCCTCATGGGTCGATCTTCAAGGTTAAGCAACGCTTGTCGAGGTCGGTCCGCGGATGGCTGTCCATCCAGTAAATACCGAGACCGGTAAGCATTAAGGCGTCGGTCCTGGCTGCCATTTGTAGATCTTTGACAGTGGGTTACGGGTATAGCTAGAAGCCAGAAAGTCTGACAACCAGTTTTATCAAGGCGTATCGTGTTACCCAGTAACTGGGTTGTGGAGGTCAGACTAATAGGCAATTGCTCCATGTAATGCTGGTATTCAGCTGCATCCAGTTAGACTGGAAGCCGACCCCAAAATAGATAAGGCAGATGATGATTTTTCTCCTGCACTTGCCTACTACAGATTTCACAGTATTTTGGGAGGCCTATAAAGTACATAACAAAAATCGACACTTCCACAGCACTTCAATTTCTACCTACCCCTTTACTAACAAGCTTGTAGACAAGACCACACTTTGACCTCACAATCACCCGTCAAACCCAATCGATCACCCGAACATTCACCTCTACTAAAAAAAAAAAAACGAAGCGCATTCGTTTTAAAACTCAATCGCTCAGAAACGCGTTAAATAAACACTTGGACGCGTGACTTTTAATATCTCTATACATTTAAAAATATCAAATTATAATATTAAGCTCATCTCGGATGGGTATTCATTATTTTCTGTACAATGGTGCCCCGTGGTGCCTTGCCTGGGATGAGGGTGTCGGGATGGCTACCTTACCTGACATCTCGATTATGCTGTTTGTATTAAGATTAAATTGATGATAAATCTGTGTTGGTTTGTGTGTTTTTGTGAGCTGTTGTTAAGGTTATTTGTTGGTAAGTAGGTAGTGATGTAATGGTCTATTTAAATGTGTTATTTTGATGTGTGGAGAGACTTCTTGATAATTATTTTGGCAATTTAGCGCGAGTCGAGACTATATCGGCATTCTTAATCATGATGGTAATTAGTAATCACTAGTGGGTTCAGCATTATTGTCTATTTGTAACTACACTACTGCGATATCTTTTGTAACGATTCTGAAGTCACAAGTCAAATTATGTTTCTAGTTTTGACAGAATGAAAGTTACAAAATGGCTGAATTAATAGCGACAAGATTTCTGTAATTTCATTTCTTCTGAGTAATCGTGATATTAAAAGGCATAAATAGATACATAAGTAATGTATTAAAACAGACAAACCCGAGTGTAAAGCGAGTAAACCCATTTATAACACAGTAATATAATCCTACGTGTGCATTGCATACTTAAGTCTTTCGCGAGATAATCTTCATTTTACATATCTCTGACCATTTTGTGTTTAAAACGAACACACCTTTACAACTTACGTCAACTTTATACCAAAGTCTTAAGCGTTATTTTTGCTTGGTTTTGGAGTTAAATAAGTTTGTAAAAGGTCTTTTATGTAAAATGATTCTGTAAAGGCATTTTCTATGTATGTTTATGGTGTAATGGTGTAATTATGAGTGTTCTAAGATAGTTTTCTTTATGTGTGGACGTAAATATTGCTTATTTGGTGCCTGGTGTCAGGAAATTGTAACTCATTGTCGATTGTGGGGTTCAAGAACATGCTGGGATTGAGGGCGTATTTACAGGAACTTTTATTGGTCGTGACGATGTACTTACCTACCTGGGGTTCCTTCTTTTTCATTGGATATTAAAGGCTGTATTATCCAATGTGAAAGTTGACAGTAGTTTCTCTTCTATTCACACCACAGGGCCTAGACAAATGGTATTCGCTTCGGAGAGATTCTATTTCTACAATCGCTATCGCTTTCGCTAATGTTTCCATCATACGAATCGAAAACTAGCGATAACGCTTGTCAAAAAGTGCCACTTGGCTACGCATCTCTATGGAAGTAATCGTTCGACGCTGTCGATTCGTTTCATAGAATCGAATGATTTTAACATTGTCTAGCTAATTTCTATTCGTTGACCTATGATCATGGGACATTTCGATAGCTTATGTCAACCCCATACTTTTTTTGGCTTTTCTACTAGCGTCATCGCTAATCGAAACTACTTTGTCTAGACCCTCAGTTCACCAAAAGACGCGCGATCAAAAGAAGCGCTTGCTTGATTATGGCATAAAAAATGACAGATCTAAAACATTATTTTTTCAGTTCAACAATTAGCAACAATCGGCAATATTCCTTATGCTCCTGCAAAGAATAGCTCATCTTCCTTTCACCTGTAACTAAAAATCTTCAAGATAGAACAACGAAAAATAATTTCAGCCACTTAATCAAACTAACCTGATACCAACACCCAAACTCTCAGACAGCTCACCAATTAACTCCTAAGGTCAAACCATGGTTACTCTAAACCCATTCCTATGTTCCTATCCATTAATTTCTGTGCAGTAATACCCAATACCAAGTTTGACAGCTGAAAAATGCTACCGTAGAGCCTCGAAAAGCTTTGTAACAACATCATTAGAGCTCCTGACTCTCTATAAAAGAGCAAATAGCCGGTAAGCTTATGCCTTATTATGGTGGGGTGGCCATGGGATATGGTTAAGGAGGACTAGTTTCTGGTATGTTTCTGAGGATAGGCTGTGTTCAGTTTCATGTCTGTTAGTGAACCTTTAAAATATATTTACAGTTTACAACGATTACTATAGAAATGCCTCTGTGTTTCTACAATTTTCCACTCGTTTGTGTCCCAAAAGTCAAATTAAAAAAGAGAAAATATAAAGCAAATTGTTTATTTTCAAATGATTTTGATAAGTACTATTTGAAAGAGGTTGATGTATCTACATAGTTTTTTCCAGTAAATGGGCGTTAAAATACGGAGATTAGTATTAATTAGAGCATCAAAGATCTCTACGCTTATTTTCATCCTAACCTCTAAATCCTTTTTTTGTTTGCATTTATTTTGCACATTATAAGCACATTACAAAAACACTTATTGCCGAGTTAATTTAGACATTTGAATTCATGAATTTAAATGTCTAAATTAACTCGGCAATAAGTGTTTTTTAATCACCATAGTTACAAGTGGCTGCGTTCAGCGGGGCGAGCGCGGCCACTGTGACATGGCTTGAGTCATACATTTTATCACAGTTTGGGCGGTAAAACCGTACGTACCGTAACCGTATGTCTTGTCACAAACGTCTTGGGTACGCCAATACCCGCCCGGCTGAACCACCTACCGTTCGTTCACAGCTTCCAAAAAGCGAATAAGTAAACTCCAATAATGCGTTGTAATCATAGTACAATTCTATACGATCATTTGCATTTATTATATTGCATATTTGAGCAGTGGTGACCCAGTGGTATCGGCCCCGACTTACGAGTTGTAGGTCGTGGGTTCGAATCCAGGCAGGCGCTTTACTTTGTTTAAATAATTTCATCACCACTTTTCTCAAAACGGTGAAGGAAATCATCGTGAGGAAACCGGCTTGTCCTAGAACCAAAAATTCGAAGACATGTGACATCTACCAACCCGCACTGGGCCCGCGTGGTAGATTACGGCCCACTCCCTGTCACAGAAATGAGGCCTGTGTCCCAGCAGTGGAAACATTATAGGCTGATTAGGAATAACCACCGACGGCCGCCATGGCCCACGAACAATGGTCCACTTGAAGGACTAAGTGCGGAAACCAAAACCCTAAAGAAGATAGGCTGATTATGATTACATATTTGTCCTGGTCAAGTCCAAAGCATGGTCACCTCAACATTACTGCTTAAATAAACATCGTTAACAGTGATAGATATGGGTAGTTATGAAAATAAACCAAAAGACGCTAACTTAACGAGCTTGAGTACCACTGGCGGTTTGTAAACGAGTTTTATGATATGTTTCAAGTACATTGATCAGTTTGTATGGAGATTTTATAAGGAGAAGCATTTTAAGTAACAGTTTTTTAGTTCCTTTAAAAAGAAAGGAAGTAACATTGAGGCTTGAAATTAAATGACGATTATAGAGTGTTTTTTATATGAAGAAACGTTTATTTGTGCTAATTTAATTGTTATACTAGGTGAGTATCTATCTATTAAAAATGTATAAGAAAATATCGTTAAGTTGAGAAAGATTTTTAAGCTATTGCATAGCTTTTATCGCGGGCTTTGAGCGCGGCGACCGAATCAAGAAATTCCGTAACGAAAATAAAACCTAACACCCCCCACTCCGCCTACGATCTAGCTTGGCCGAGCGTTCGCTTAACGTGTATGTATATGTTATGACTGTACTTGAATTAATATCAAAGAAAAAAAATACTGCATAAATAAAAATAAAATAAAAAATTATAATTGCATAAGTTGATAAACAATGCTATGCAATAGCTTTACCGCGGCAGTCCCCGAGTGCCACACGTGTTTTTTTTTATTTCATAAACGAAAACTAGCTTCATAACAAGGATTTTCAAATAAAAAAAACTTACTAAAAAAACTGTCATATATTGGCCATGCAATATCAATCTCCCGCCCTTATCCCCATTGCCCACTAAAGTAATAAAGAGATTAGTGCTCATCAAAGTAGACAGTTATCGACCCATTTTCCAGCCATAATATTATTATCTTTAAAACAGCTAGACTCGTCATGCAATACTCACCCAGCAATGTACCCCGCACACATCGTCATACCCACTCCGCCATCTTTAAAATATCCCTCCAATACAAGCCCGGGAAGATACCCTGCTGTGACGTAGCTAAGTTTATCCCTTTCACATCAATTGAAAATATATTATATTTGTCCTTTTTCCACGCAGTCAAACAGTTTAGTGGCGTGATTGCTTCTAGCCTTATGAATATTTAGATTTGTCGAAAGATTAATCTGGTTTGATAAGCTATAAACTGTAGTAAGGTTCTTTGTAAAGGACTTGGCTGGGATAGTACGGTTGGGTTAGAACCTTGTAATTTTAAGTTAAAACTTCTATAAGTGTGTTGAGCTATTTTTGGTAGGTAGAAACACACGCGCAGCCATAAGGTTCTCCATCTTATGGGTTTCTACTGTGTTTTTGGTGGAATTGCATGAGTTTAGATAATAGTAGATTATTCACTAACGGGATAAAACAGTGTCTTAAGGGGGAAGCGCCAGGTTGCCCGCGAAATTCAAATTTTCTTACGTTTTTTGCAATTTGCAGGTCAATGTCAGGTTGTATGTTGAACAAAATATGATTCACGACCGTAACAAGTATGTATTTACAGAATTATAATCATTAAAATCATCAATACAACCCTCTGAGTTCATAATAATCCTATTAATTTTAAATCTAGTCTAGATAATGCAATTCTATTAAAAACATGGTAAATAATATAGTAAATATGATGCCCAAATCCAACATTCTAACGCGGGGGTACGCGCCACAGCAACCGATCATTTTGTCTCTTTCGAAGAGATGTACTGAAAAAAAAATTTTGAGGTTCCAAATTCAAATCACATTATGCACCAGCTGTCATAATGAAATTCAGTACAATGTTAGGTTATGTTGATATACTTATAATTTGACGTTAGCGAACACCCTGGTGTGAAAAGTTTATAATAACCCCAGTTATGTAACAATTTCATAAACTACTATTCTGTAGGAATGTGTATGTGTTGTGCTCAGACCAAATAAAAAGTCAACACATAGCGCTATCAACAGTGATGTGAGGCCGGTATCGTAAACATGTGTGCGCTTAGTGAGGTGTAGTTTGGTTGTAAATGTGTGCGTGTGAGCGTGTGTACACAGAACAAGGTGTAGTTTTGCATGCTTTACTGTGTTGTGTTATTTTTGTGAAAGATGTGTTGGTGGCACCGCTGTCGTTGGGTCCACAAGACAGAAAGGTAAGTCATACTTTTCCCTTTGAAAGAAAAAAAAGAATGAAAGAAAAATAGTTTATTGTGCACCAACAAAACGCACCTTACAAATGAACGACATTAATTTAATAGACACATTCAAAATAGCCAAAAGCCTCGCATTCAAGCTATAAAAGTTAGACAATTTTGTTTTTGTATTTGTTTGCGTTCTTTATTTTTTGTATTTTGTTTTCTTTTTATATTTTGTTTTTTTATTATATTTTTCAGCCAATAATATCTCAAGCGGATAACAAATTTCTATAGTAGTCTGATGAAATTAGTTTACTCCGAACTACTTCATTAACCCGGATTAAATGATTACTTTAATAAATTTAACCCGTTACTAACTTGTCAGTTTTCTATCAAGAACTTTAGTAGGACGATAGTTCTGAAATCAAAAATGGCTCCATGGTTTAAATCTGAGTATGAAATTATCTTCAGTAAACTAGAAAATAAGGTTTATACTTACCTTGTTTCGTAATTAGATGAATTGTGTTTAGATATTGGATTATACCATGGTCTAAAAAAACAAGGTCTGGCACCCCGGGAGTGACACATGCTTACGTCACTATCCAGTTGCCACTTTATTGCAACAAAACACGAATTATGGAAACATTTTCAGTCACTATTCTGTTAAAAATAGATATATAAAGCATTTAAATTGTCGTTTCGTTTTTCTAATCAAACGAAACAATTCAATTTAAACATATACCAACGTAATTGTTCGTTAAAACCTCATTGAAAGGCGGTTGGAGAGTTATTATTAGACACTGCTGGTAACTCAGCGGTGATGACGTAGGATTGTGTCTCCCACGTGACCACTGTCTCGCAATGCTATACCTGGCGAATTATATTATCATACCATGGATTATACAAAGATATGAAAAAATATTCCTGTCTACATCTTCATAGCCCTACACATGTTATGATCACTTCGCGTCCGTTGCGTGTGAAGTACAAAACGTATGAATTAATTACACGCGAGCCATTCCTTAGTACGATTGCTTATAATATGTCTGTATGTCTGTTTGTGTGTGTGTGTGTGTGTGCGTGTGTGGGGGTGTGTGCATGTGTGCGTGTGTGGGGGTGTGTGCGTGTGTGTGTGGTGGTGATAACTGATGGGTAGATAGCAATGCTGTTTGAGATGAGGTGTCTTAGAGATCGGTTATAAAATCTTTTGTATCCGTTTATTATAAAGTTAGTTTCAAAATTATTTTGTAACTGATTTTAAGTGAGAGGACACTGCCTCGTTGGAGTAATGGTCATTAGTGTACGGAGCCCATGTTCCATGCTCCTGGATTCGATATCCGGGTCGGAGAGTGCTAATATTGGGTGTTTGGAAATTCTTCGTAGTAGCTTCGAGTGTGAATTTGTGCACAGCTAATGGCAATTGGCTCTCTATTTCATGGGGCAAGGAACAATAGTTAGCAGTATTAGTGTAATAAATATCATACACCTCTGTCTTTTTCTTCGAGATGATAGAATAGTTCAGTAAGCTCAAAAGTTACGCCTACGACCACTAAAAAGATGAACGAGGCAATCCACTTAAGTTTAATTAAGAAAAGAAAAACAGCTATGTGCGTGTCGGACCAGCACAATGAAGGGTTCCGTAGTTCGGATGAATTTATCCCAAGAACAAACTTAACATTGTAGTTGAAAAACATGTTTTCCCATACGTTCCAACTGCAAATGTAAGTTGGTCGACTATTACTCCTAAACTTGTAAAGCCTACTTAGCTGTGATAGTTTTCCTTTTAATTTCATTAATACTACTGCTGTGATTTTTTTCACATATCCAAAAGCAACCATTTAGCTGGCAGGGGGGGACACACTTGACTCTAACAAAAATTAGCAATTTAAAGCTTAATTTTACGCAAACGGATCCCTGAATCGAAATATGGTTTTCACAGACCCGTAATATTTTTGAATGGCCTATCCAACGATACCCCACACCGTGGGATAGACGAGAAAAAACACCTCCCACTTTACGTGAACAGGAGGTACCCTAAAAAATATATTTTGCCAGTTTGTCGGCGTGATTAATATAAAAATTTTACCTTCAAATAAAATTTGTATTATGTTTCCTAAGACGTCCGAAGTCCATTTAAGAGAGTACATCGTATTTTTCCCACGTTTATTCGCTAGATGATGCGACTTCCGTCACGTAAGTCGACCTCAGCGCCACCCGTGGCCGTATCTGGAACTAACTAAACAGCACAGAGCAAGCCGCCATTCGTTTGTCATTGTTCGGCTCATAATAGTAATGATGATGATGGTATAGGTACACCAGGAAGAAATTATTTGGACTTCGGACGTCTTAGGAAACATAATACAAATTTTATTTGAAGGTAAAATTTTTATATTATGTGTTCCGTTTGACGTCCGAAGTCCATTTATGAGAGATCTGTTTGTTATCTCCTGGTGGCTTGCTTAGTAAAACGCAACAATGTGATCAATTATTTTAATAATTGTATAAGATAGTACATAGAAAGCAAAAACACAATCACAAGTAGGTAATTAGTTTCCATAAACTATCAACATTGCTTGAGTCATTATCATAAGTTTATTGTTTCTGAACCATACTAAACAGGTTCAATTTGTAACTGTAAAGAATTGAGAAAGTGACTTTTCTGATTCAGTTCTATTATTGACACCTGTATTTATTACCTCTCTAAAATAATATTTTCTAAAAGTATGTTCATGGCGCCAGTTAGCTTTAGCTAGAATATCGTTAATTGGGTACTTTTCTAAGTAGTTAAGAGATGAAACTGCTGACCTACTACTACCAGGAGCAGCGTCTATTCCGGATTCAGAAATAATTCGTTTTATCCATCCACCTATAATTACAGTACTAGCTGGTTTACGAGGCTCCTTTGTGGTAATAAATAAATTTGTCAGGGAACCTCTGACATTTTTTGAAATATCTATTAATGTTCTTAACCAAAATAATGCATTTGTATTTCTGTCTGGTGAAGCTAACAACGTCCAATTTGATTGTCGGTATGACGCCGAATCAGTTTTTGAGCCAAATTCCGGATATAAGGTTATCGAATCCCCATTATCCTTAAAATGTTTTGAATCGCAATGTAAGAGAGTTAAATCGTGAACTCTACGACCTGAGGCCAGCAACAATATAATGGCAGCACGCCTAGAAATATCATAGAAGCTTTGCAAATTTACATCTGTATTTTTTAAGAATTGGATTACTATTCTTGCGTCCCATATTGGCAGTTTTGGTGGAATCGATCTAGCCAATGATACAGCTTTTAAAATATGTCTAACTAAATGATTTGACGAAATCTTAGTATCGGACAGAGTTTCACAAACTGATGCTATAGCTGATTTGTGAACAAGAATAGTACGGTAAGCTAATCGATCCTCAAGAAAAAGTTTTGCTAAGTACCGGGCTACATCGGCAGGTGCCGGACGACGACAATTTAGGTTACTTTGACTGCACCAAAGTACCCATTTGCTCCATATGGGTTTATAAGTCTTGAGTGTTGAGGCTCTCCAACACGTTGACAAAAGTTGCTTCTCCTCATTTGACCAATTTTGGGTTAGAGAGTCCCAGCCGAAATGAGCCAGGCTTCCAGCTGTAGGTTGTGCACTTGAGCTGGGGGACGCCGGGTCATCGTGTCCACCAATGATGTCTTTAGGTCCCTGATTTTCATAGGACGGGCAAGGGCGCGGTTCTTCAAATCTGGACGCCAAAAGGGTTTCTTCCACTTGGGTGCTACTATTATGAAGTTTCCTTTCGCTGAGTTGAGGTGGCGTAACACACGTGGGAGCAGGGCTGGTGGAGGAAAAATCCACCCAAGGTTGTAATTCCAGTTTCTGCTGAAAGCGTCGTGAAAGCAAGCGTTCGAGTCTGATAAGTCTAGTGTAATATAGTTGCATACGACGTGAGCGACTTGTGAGGCGAACAGGTCTATGTTTGGGGTTCCCCACTGGGTGAATATTTTGTTGGTCGCCTCGCTCAGCAGATGCCATTCGGAGCCGGCTCGATTTCGAGAAAGCTGATCGGCTTCCGTGTTGTATTGTCCCGGAAGGTGGTGAGGGACTAGTACAACATTCAGGCTGTCCGCCAGTGCCAGTAACTGTTTCGTCAGTTTTAGGAGATTTTGTGACTTCGTTCCGCCCTGGTTTTTTATGTACGACACTACGGTTATGTTGTCGCTTTGTAAGATAACGGTTGAATTTTTCAGAGTAGTTGCCTCTGAAGACAATGCCGCTATCACTGCAAACATCTCTTTCAGATTGCAGTGCCACTTCAGTTGATGGCGATTCCAAGTACCTTTTAGTGTTTTGTTGTTTACTATGGCCCCCCATTGAATATCTGAGGCGTCTGTGACAAGGTAATTCACTGGCGAGCACCTGGGATGAATGCGAGATTTCTGGCTGACATTTTTTACCCACCAATCTAGTTCTTGTCTCACCTCGTTTGTGAACTGAGACGGATGGTGTGAACTCCTCTGAAGTCGATTGCTGTGGCGCTGCAATGTACGGCAATGCAACCTTCCCCGGAGGGTGATGAAGGTCGCAAAGTTGAGATACCCTAAGAGGCGTTGCGCTTGCTTGAGGGTCCAACTGCCGGTTGCTAAGCGAGTCAATAGGCACTGACGGATTCTGGAAACTTTGTCTGGAGGCAAACTCTTGGAGTTGGATTGCGTGTCCCAGACAATTCCCAGAAATTCTACACACTTTGTCGGAATTAGTATAGATTTTTCCATATTTATATTCCAGCCTAGGGATGTGAGGAATTCTATTGCTAATTGGACATGAGCCTTTAAAGTCTTTCTGTTTTGGTGGACTATCAAGTAATCGTCTAAATACAGGACCAGGCGAAGACCTTTGCTGCGTAACACCTCGGCAGTCCAGTTTGTGACTGACGCAAACATTTTTGGCGCTGAGGCAAGGCCAAAAGGAAGACATGTCATCTGTAGCAGCCGACCTTCGTAGCTTATGCGAAGAAAACAGCGGTGTTTTTGTGAAATTCGCAAATGATAATAGGCTTGGGTTAAGTCGAGCTTGACCATCCAATCGCCCGCTTGTAAAAAATTTGGCATTCGGTAATGATGGAAAAGATGAAATCGTTTTGGTTGCAAAAATCGATTTAACGCCTTCAGATTGAAAATAACCCGATGCTTTCCACTGCTTTTCGTTAAAATGAAAAGTGGGGATATGAAGGATGGAGTTAAAGGTGCGGACTCGAGAATTCGACTTTGAATCATGGCTTGAATTTCCAACGACATTGCTGAAGAGTGTGGAGTTTGAAATTTCTCCAAGACATCCAACGTTGGAAGAATAAGTGGTGGTGTCTGGATAAATGGAATGCGAGCCGCAGAAATTAATTTGAGAATCATCTTGGGTGGCCTGAATTGGGCCCAAACTTCTCGGTAATGCATCAGACAACCGCCCATAAACCTCGAGTCATTTGCGCCTACTCCTGTTAATTTCACCTTTTTGCCCCGCTCCTTTCTTTTGATCGTCAAAATTTCGCTTTTTGGTCTTTCCGTGCTTCGATTTATTTTGTTGAAAACGAAAGGGCTTTTCACGGGAAGTAGAAGCGACCGGTGACTTTGGACGTACTGGTGATTTGGATCGTCCGGAAAATTTAGAACCGGGTAGAGGCACTGTATCCTTATTTAACTTATCAATTCCGCCTATTTTTTGTATATAAGCCGATAAACTTTGAGGGTTGAACATATATTCCGCTGAGGGCGGTATTTTTTCAATATCTTCGCGTATGTATTTTCCTCTCAAACCTTTAAGTAGCGCCTTACGCCGTAACTCTAAAACCTCTGCACGCTTCCCGCAAATAATTTGTAAAATGTCGTGAGAAATATTTTTGTACTCCGACTCATTTCCAAATAACTCTTTAAGCTTATTGTAAATTGTAGTTGAAGAAAGCTGTGCATCAGGTTTTGCAGACCAGTCTATTAAATTTCGCAAGGCTAGATTCACGGACTCATTTTGGGCTAAAAAGGCATTTGACAAGGCAGCAAAGCTACGTTCCATCTGATACCATCTAAGCGGCGCAAAGGGATCCTCAAAACGTCTCATTTCTTCGTTTACTTTCAGCTCGGAAAACGCCGGAACGGCAACATATTTCTTTTGAACCTCAGTGTACCGCACAGAGTTCCAATCCACGGAGTCAAACCTTTGCATTGAAGCTAACTTCGCGACACGATCGGGATTAGCTTTAGGTACGGATGGTTCTTTGATAGATACGTTTAGGTCGGCAATGTCATTCATTTCGCCGGACGGCCGTAAAAACGGATCATCTAACGGTACCTTAACAGGTATTAACGCAGGCGCCGAAGTCGAACAAGAAGCACTCGGCTGTATTGCAGCGTAATTCGCACAAAATAAAGTATTAACGTGACTCACCAGCTGTTGCGATAACACTTCAAACCTGCGATCTAATTCTCGTAATGATTCGTGTGATCGGGACCGGCGCCGTCTTTTTGGAGGCGGTTCATCCTCCTCCATTGAACTTGAACTTGATGCTGAAGATCTTGACTCACTAGACGGCACACGTGCGTTAACACTTTTTCGTAACCCGGCGGAATCGTGATCGCTAAAAACGTCTGCTAGGTTGTCAACGCTCGGCTCGGTAATTTTATCGTTCATTTTTTAAAACGAACGTTCTTAATTTTACGTAACGGAAAAATAAAAATAGTAACTTTCTACTTTAATCTCGAAAGTTTAAATTAATTTTACAGAAACTTAAACAAAAATGAAGGTTTGCAAAGATTTCTGAATTTAAAATCTAACGACATGCACGCGGTTAGGAAAACGACGCAACAATGACAAACGAATGGCGGCTTGCTCTGTGCTGTTTAGTTAGTTCCAGATACGGCCACGGGTGGCGCTGAGGTCGACTTACGTGACGGAAGTCGCATCATCTAGCGAATAAACGTGGGAAAAATACGATGTACTCTCTTAAATGGACTTCGGACGTCAAACGGAACACATAATATGTATATCCATGCCAAATTATAGCTTTCTAGTACTAAGAGTCTCTGAGTTAAGCTGCGGACGGACAGACGGACATGGCGAAACTATAAGGGTTCCTTGTTGACTACGGAATTCTAAAAACCCCGACGTCACACACATGTAATCTCTCTAAACCAAATTGTAACCCGATTACCACAAGAAAGTTAACACGGAACTTTAAGATTAACATTAAAAACCCACCACTTTACCTTATCAGATACCCCATTCAAATTACTCGAATACAAATTACGTTCATTCAAAGCTGAATGGAGCCTTAATGCGACTCATTCGTTGTTCATTCTTGACAAATTAATTCGTTCATTCGTTCGAAGCTTGCATGTTAATTAGGAAGTTTTAAATAATGAGATGCACGTAAATGTGGCATTTTAAATGTGTGAATGTCTTTTTTAAGGCTTTTTTGAGGTATCAATTGATGTTTGTTATTGGCTGATTTTGTTAAAAGCTGTGATTCAATTAGTTGAAATTAAGTTTATGGAATTTAAATTAAGAAACTAATTTAAGAAAGACGCTCACAGTCGCTCCATGTCAAATACTGGTATTCAGCCGCATTTGGTTAGACTGGAAGCTGACCACAACTTAGTTGGGTAAAGGCAGAAGATGATATGATACTTATTGACAGGAGTACTCTCTCCTCGTGTAATATGAAAGCACTGTAAATGCCATTTATTTGAAGAAGAGTAACCGTGGAGTTTTATTGCCGGCTCTTCTGAATAGGAAGCAGCCAATGAGGGCTACCGCGCTTGAGTTCGCCGCTAGAGGCGCTAGTGTAGAGTAAGGTCTCTATAGATGTCAAAATATGTACTGAACGTTCACTATCTGTGGGATTTTTTATCACGGACTTTATCGAATGATATATAATAGCTGTAATAGTTGTGCCATTCCTGATTAATTATGGCTTAAGATTTTAAGTAAAAAGTTAGGATCTAATTTCGCAGCACTTGAAGGAAGAATAAGATTTGTCTGCTTCATGCTTGCCAATTTTAGGAACATTATAATCTAAATATTCATTTGAAGTTTTAAAATGTAATAAAATAAACATAATATAAACTTATGGGTACTTAAACATATCCAAAACATCAAATAAAAGTACTGAAACAGGACCTTACTTGACAGTGGCGCCAACTGGTGAGCATAAAAACGACAGCCCCCATTGTTGACAGCTCTCAGCTGTCATAATCGTAATATCTAAATCGGAACGCAAATTATTTATGTGAGCGCTGTGAGTGATTATGGCGTAATTTAGAATGTACCCAAAATAAGCAGTAGGAAGGTATTTACACCCTTAAATCTAAGATACATCACTCATGAGGTCATGTATAACAAGTCATAAAATCTGAGCTCCTTAAGTCCTGACTTCCTGAGTCGAGCTGCACGATTACTGACAAATGCGTGCACTGACTGGACAGTTCCACTCAATCTGTGTGGTTCTTTCCTCAAAAGACCATTTCAGATACCAATCTGCATGGTCTTCGCATGACCTGACCAAGATTATGTCTGGACTTTAAAAGAGACTGTGACCTCTGAGTTTGTTTCGGCCTTTCTTCTCAGAGTAGTCAGATAGGAAACGCCGACCTCATCTAGTTTAAAAAACATGATTGACGTGTAAAAGTGTTTGTACAAACCTACTTACAGAAATAAAATCATTTATCATTTATCAAAAGAAACCAAGATCACTTTTCAAAGCAGTCTGATGTAGTTGGTGACATCACCATTTGCATCAGACTTCTTGAAAGTGATCTTGTTTTGAACTTTTTAGATACAGTCGGGTATTTCATTTTCTTTTTTAAATATCTTTGTAAGATACTGGTACCTATTCAGCTCTATCAGGTTAGTCTGGAATCCGATGCCAACATAGTTGGGGAAAGCCTAGGGAAATGATGGTGCTTTAGGCGTCGCCTAGGGAGATGATGGTCGTTTAGGCGTCGCCTAGAGTTAGCGAAAACGGGCATAACTCTGGTAAGTTTATGACACGACTTCGTTGCCCTTCGTTAAAGAGGAAGCCATACTGAAAGACTAGTTAGGAATTAAGAATCTACTTGGGGTATTTCACTAAAGATTCCAGAAGTCCTCTCCCAAGGGTTGGAAAAGGCCACAGTGGCCACAAATGACCATTTTCAGAACATTTTCATGGTCCTATTCTACTAACTGCGTAGTTCAGTAAATCATCTAGCCGAAGCATTCTTCTCAATGCTTTGCTAGTCTCTTACCCCCTTAATAATAAACGCGTAGTAACGTTATGCCAGAGCTAATGAACGCGTAGTAACGTTATGCCAGACTTATTAAACGCGTAGTAACGTTATGCCAGACTTAATAAACGCGTAGTAACGTTATGCCAGATTTAATAAACGCGTAGTTAAGTTATACCAGACTTAATAAACGGGTAGTAACGTTATGCCAGACTTAATAAAGGCGTAGTAACGTTATGCCAGACTTAATAAACGCGTAGTAACGTTATGCCAGACTTAATCCTCGAAAAATATATCTAAAGATTATACAGCACCCTAATTGTGTAACACGCTTTCAATCACAATCCGAAAGATTTTGAAGGAAATTGTTAATCAAAGAAAAATTTGTCTGCTCGGCATCGACAGCGTAAATTACACAATAAAAGTAGTTCAAAATAAAAGGCACTGCCATTGTAAGCGTGTAACGCCATTACTCCGCTGGTTGGAACTTTACTACACATTTATTTGCCCCGTTTGTTCTCGTGGTCGCAAGCGCAACTGCTGAGTGTGGGGTCCTGGGTTCGATTCCCAGGTCGGGCGAAGTGTTATTGGGTTTTACATTAGGAATTTCTTAGTAAGAGCCCGGAGTTCGCAAGTTAGAGATGTTATACCCCCGTGCCTCCACGCACAATGGTCCAAACCGAAACCAAAACCCCTAAAGAAGAAGAAGAAGAAGACCCCCGTGCCTTGGAAAACACGATAAGCACGTATTGCCGTCTCATCAGACTATGAGAGTGAAGAAAGAGAGAGTGCACCTTTGTCTGCGCACACACTTGTGGACTATAATATAATATAATAAATTCTTTAATCAAGCAACAATGACTCAATTTGTTAGTAAACTTAAGAGCTATATTAGTTTATTTTATTTACATTTATTTCACCCCATGGGAGATGGCACTACAGTGATTGATATAAATGCAATCGAGCCTGCTAACGATCATTTTCATAATATCTCCCGCGCCGAAGGCTAGTCTCCGTTGAGATTGGCCGCCATGGCCGAAATACGGTGTTGAGGGCTATTTTATATTTACACGTTTATTAATAAGGGGGTTAAGCTGAACGGCTGAATTTTTTCAGGGAAAATTTGGAGATAATCTTGGCTTGTAAATGTATTCTACAAAAAAAAATTACATATTTCTTGGTTTTAGGGATTCGTATTTTTTATAGTAGGTTAGGTACCTAGAGTGTAGGAATAAACTAAAGGATGAGAGAAGGTATCCCCCATTAATTAAAAGAGTACAAATGCTTTTAACAATTTGTGAGAAGTAGGTTGAATTATGTATAACTTACAACTTTGTTAATTTTTCAATGAAAATGAATCAAATGAAAAATTTAAAAATAAAATTCTTACAAAAAGAGTTAAGTCTTTTTTTTTCTTTGCCGGTCTTAATTACCTCTTGTGAGCTACTGTAATATTAAACGTATTTAGATTAAGATTATTTTTTGTAAAAATATACTTAACAAAAATATTGTCAATGAGAAAAAAAATATTCAACATTGTCAAGTCTATAGCAACTCTAGGCCTAACTTAAAAATAGGCCTATGTCTAAAACCAGTAGTATCCGAGCGAGATGACAACACTCACCAATTTTCCAATCATAGGAAAGAAAGAGACAGACATACCTGTTATCTACAACCACGAGCGAGACGGCACGACAGAGACAATAGTGCTCAAGCGTGCTGTGTCCTGATTGGTCGAATGGTTAGTCCCAATTATTTGTAAATGCGCGAGAGTACTTGTAACTTACTTGTTTTTATTTTGAACTTAACTTTAAGGATTATAAACTTTATTTCTTCAAGATTAAAGTTGGTTCTTCGTTGTGTTGGTTGTAATGTATGGAATTGTAAGTTAGTGTATGGATTATCGGATTATCACTTTGGTAAGTTAAGTTGTGACTCTAAGTTATGTTGTGAAGTGTGAAAAATGGTAATTAAGGTCGACTATTCTGAAAAGGCTGTCATTAATAAATAAATGTCAATGAAAGCGCTTTAGGGTGACATTATAAAAGAAGCTCATAAAATGTAAAAGTCATCTTTATTTCATTTATAATGGAGTTATATGGAGGAAAGTTTTGAGTATGAATGTGGAAGCCATAAGAGTAGGGGAAGACCAAAGAAACGATGGATGGGCTGTGTGAGAGATGATATGGCTAGAAAGGGGGGGGGGGGGCTACCGAGAGGACGATTTTAGAGAAGTATGGATGAGAAATACATGTTGCGCCGACCAAAAATACATTGGAAAATGGGTAGGGCACTGATGATAACTGTGGAGTTATACCTTAACAAATGGCTTTTTTCACATTTTTTCTTACACCACTATTATTCTTATAAGGTTTAAGAGGGCGCACAACGGTCCACTAGCGTCATTCCTTTAAATAATTATTATCTCGTGACTGGGAAGGAATTATGAATATCGTCTTATAAGGACCCCCGGTAAGTGTGTCTAGAATTTTATAAAATTATTATAAATTTTATAAAAATACGATCTAGAGGCATGTGGCCGCTTTTCTTTAGATCGAATTTTGTTGCTTCGTGTCTCAATATGAAACTTTATAACAAATATAAGAAAATTCTAGACACACTTACCGAGGGTCCTTACAAGACGTTATTCATAATTCCTTTTCAGTCACGAGATAATATTTTTTAAAGGAGTGGAGCTAGTGGACCATTGTGTGCTCTCTTAACGTGGGTTCAGACATAAGTATAGGACACATCAAGAACCTTAAAGATGTCGTGAAATCGCAATTGAGTGATTTTTAATAGATTAAAATGTAAAAAGATCTCTCTTTTTCGGCTAATAACAAAAAACTGTCATACGAGTATCCCATTTTTCAAGCGTCCTTTTCGTTCAATATCAGTACGGTAGAGATCGCCCAGTTTAAAACTGCACACCTCTCCACTGCATGTTGCATACACATTTCAAATGTTTGTATAGAAATTGTGGAGAGGCGTTCAGTTTTAATTTAGACGTTCTCTATCTACCTAAGTATCTTTTTATTTCTTTGTAAATTCTAATTGGCAGGATAATGCAAATGACTACTAGTCAGTACCTACTTACTTACCGATATATTTTTTTCGAATAGAATTTCTTTGTAATAGTCAGCAGACCGCCTCGATGTTCTGGTGGCCACAAGCGTTACTTGCTGAACTTGAGGCCCTGGGTTCGGGTCCCAGGTCAGGCAAAATTTTATTGGGTTCCATTAAGAATGTCTCAGTAGCAGCCTGCAGTCATGATTTATGCCAGGTTCGTAGCAAGAGGTCCGTCCCCTATAACATGGGACTTAAACATAACTGGTGAAATCAGAATAATTTAAGAATAAGAATGATTTTCGGTCCATTGTTACAAAATAAATTTCATAAATAATAATATTGTATGCTTACTGTAACTAAAATATTTAACATGGTTATTTGAATAGTGGTCCCAAACTAGGCAGCGCTTCTATCTTAGGGTCCTGAGTTGCGTTATCTTAAATTTTAATTTGAGACAATGGAAAACAAACAATTCATTTGTCAAATAAAACTTCATTAAAAAACATCCATAATTTTCTTACTAAACTTCAACTATATCCGACGACCCTGGTTAATTATCTCTGCACCTAGCTTCTGACGTTTCATAATAGTCCGGTCAAATTAGACATAAAAATAGTGATCAAATAACAAAAACTCCGACAGAGCTGAATTTTGCTGGAGACCTTGGGTACACCAGTAGAAATAAAGTGCCAAAAGTCCCCATCGATCCCATGTGTGCCAAAAAAGTTATTCAAGGTCAAAGGTCAAATATTTTGGATTTTTCTCGAAAACCATAAGTTTTATCAAAAATATAGACTAAAATTGTAGATCATACAATTATCTACAAAAAGGTACTATAATTTTTTCCCTAACTATCACCATTCCTAAGATATCGTGATTCTAAAAGTTGAAGGTGATACATTCTACATTATATGCACACATTTCCACACCACCTATGAGGTAGTGTACTTTGTGACGTTGCAAAATCAATAAATAACGCAACAAGTAGCGACATCTTGTGTCAGGCATTGACATGGCTGTTAGCGTGTTCTCTGTAACACTAGAGAAATTATGTCATGTAAATTATATACAAGAGTATTAGTTAATTTAAATAAATAAACATACAGACATAATTTCCCACATTTAATTTAAAACAATGCCTAAGAAATGGAAAATAACCAATAGACAAGAATTCTATTTAGTCTATGGTAGTGGAAGCTTATCGAAGGTTTGAGACATTGATCCGGCATGAGGAAGACCCGCAACGTGTGACACGGTACGAATAGGATTTGGCATAGGGACTTAGTTCTGGAGGAACAGACTGTACCCAAATAACCCGATGGGTTTCCAATAAGTCCCATTCGAAGCTGAATCCGGTCTGGCTGTTTATGCTAGCCTTTTTTCTCTTGTAGCTCTAATACATAATTGAGACGTGATGCTTTGGAGTAGCCCCGTGGTCTGATGTTTGGAATGGATCCGGATACAGGCAACCTTTGAGGTGTGGTCATCCGTTTGACAGGAAGGCTTTACTTAACCGATATCGGTGATGAGGGAAGTTCGCCGCTCCAGGTAACGAAGCGTCATTATTAACCCGTAGGCCACGTAACGTGCGAACACAGGGGTATCCTGTGTTTGATGCCAAGGGTCGTAGTCCTGTCAAGTGAAGGGATTAGTACTGAGAGGTCAAGTGAAGGGATTAGTACTGAGAGATCACCGAGAATAATCGGTAAGGTAGCGATTTAGTCTATGAGAGTCTATGAGAGCCTATTGTATGGACTGGGTGATGAGACCAGTTGCCATAAAGTGTTGTGTCGTGGATTTTTTAGCATAATCTTATGTTCCCGTTGTTAGCACAACCTTGATAACCTATCACAATAACTAGTACCTACCTAGGTACTTGTATGATTGAGCTAGTATCTATTAAGTGGTTCACCTCACGGACTCGCTATAGCGACTCTGAGTTATTGTAATAGTCTCATTGCAGTTGAACACACCAATACAACTAGACCCGAGACTGGTTGTACTGGTGTGGAAGCCAAGGTGTATGGGGGAAGGTATGTGGCCAGCCACATTCAATATTGTGAACCTTCCAGTGTGAGTTATTGTAATAAACATTGCATTGTGTAAGGTACTTGTTTAATTGAATTTTTCCCTAGCAGCTTATTATACCCTACAAATTTACTTTAGCACGGTGGTGAGTAGTACAACACCGAAGGAGACCATCAACATCCAGTCTCCTAACCAATTCTGTACAACACCAAGGGCCGGGTTACAACTTGGCGCGTTTTTTTTATGGTGGTTTTTCCCGGTAAAGAATTGTAGCAATTGTCATGATACTTAGCCTTAGCAGCAACTAAATCATACTCAAAATGAATGCGTGCAGTAGCAGCTTTTGATTCCAAAGATAGGAATAGTGATTGTTAGGAAAAGAAGTATTAGGACCTTTTTTGTAGATAATTTTACAGTCTACAATTTTTGTCTGGGCTATATTTTTGATAATACTTATCGTTTTCGAGAATAATCCAAAAAACCGTTTTTTTTTACCTTTGACATTGAATAACTTTTTTAGCACACATGGGATCGATGGGGACTTTTAGCATTTTATTTCTACTGGTGTACCCAAGGTCTCCAGCAAAATTCAGCTCTGTCGGAGTTTTTGTTATTTGAAATGTCTATTTTGACCGGACTATAAGTGCTCATTTAGGTTTATGTGAAATAAAATATTTTGATTTGATTTGATACATAGTTGCCCTAAAGTGTTCTCATACATTCCAGTTGGATAATTTTGAAGTAAAGCAACATTAAAAAGTCAATTGACCATGTGCAATTTACATTTAATAATTTTAAAAGAGTTTATAATTTTATTGATTGTCGACTCAAAATCAAAGCATTTGATAGAAACGATATTGTTACGACTTCTTATAACTACACACTATAAGGACTCCAAAATAACGATCGATTGTTTAAAATAAGTGCCGATAAATAACCATAGATGGCGTTACTTACAGCACTTTGAATCGAAACCAACTCAAACTGATGTAAACTCTGAAAAATGTTTGACGTTCTTGTATGGCTGCTAATTAAAACATATGTGTGTGTGAGCGATTGCCGTTTTGCGTGAATGTGACGCATATTTCCCCCAACTCGTTCTTTTTTGTGTTTGTGTGTTTTTTCTTTGCGTCATGTTTACCGCAAATAAATGTATGTTCTTTTTTCTTTCTTTCTTTATGTTCTTTAGAACTGAATAAAACACCTTACTAAACTGTGTAGGTAAGTTGTGTGAGTCTTCCGAAAATATACAGTCACGTTTTTTTTTGTTTTACGCTTACCTACAAATTTTAAAATAAGTATTTTCTCAGCAGTAATGTAAATAATGTATGGGAGAGGTACTGTAATCAAATTTCTTAAAACTTTAATAAAAGGTAATCACGTTTACCGATCAACATTTTCATTTATGTAGTACCTACCTATTCATTAATTACACGTTCACCCAAACCACGCTGTCAACTCAAACGTATCTTAAACCAAACCTAGTATTTAACCACCTATTATTAAGTATAAACGGTTAATCATTTATAAATAATACTTTTAGGGTTCCGTACCCAAGGGGTGCCACCCGGACCATATTTCTGAGGCTCCGCTGTCCGTCAGTCTGTCACAGAGAGACATAGTGTCTCCCTATTTTGAACAGTAATTGGTAGACATTTGAAATTTCCAGAGTGTACTACTATAGCCGCTATAACAACGAATAATAATAATAGAGTAACGTTAAAAATTAAAGGGGGTCATACAAGAAATGTGTTTTTTTTTAGTAAATTATTTTACGGTATAATATATAAGCTGACAGACTTAAAATTATAGTTATTGTATGTAGTTAAATATAAATATAAAAAAAGGAAAATAATTATAGGGCATCAAAAAATTCGTCTGCATCGCTGTCGACAGGAAAAGTGCCCCAAAGGCTGGCAGCATTGTCACGTTGTATGGCGATGCTGATTCTTTGGCAAAAAAATAGGCCAGCCCTTGGTTACTATATTATTTATTATATTATTAGTTATTAATTACTTTACGGTTAAATATTGTACGATGGTACGGAACCTTTCGTGTGGCACTTGGCCGCTTTATAAGTTTTAACCAACTTTCCGTTTTTAAAGGTTAAAAACGCGTTGATGTCTTTATAATGACAGTTAACTTGCCTCACGATTATGTTGATAATTCTATGAAATTATATGATTTCAATAATTTATTGTTTCATAATTTTCCAATTTACTAGTCTATAGAGTCTGTAATGGTTTTTTAAAACATCTGCCCTCGTTAAAGGCTATTTTTGCTACTTGGTACATGGGTAAGAAAACGTAGTTAAGATAACATTTTTGATGGAAATATGGTTTAAATGTATGGACCTGTCAATTTGTATGTTTTCCATGAACACAATTGGTTGACTGATGGCTGGTTTTGACTGACTCTACTCCGCAAACGTCATTGTCTAACATAATGAGGGCTATCGCGCTTGAATGCGCCGCTAGAGGCGCTAGTGTAGAGTAAGGTCTCTAGATGTCAAGTATGTACTGAACGTTCACTGTTTGCGGAATTCTTTATCACGGATTTTAACGAATGATTCATAATAGCTGTAATGGTTGTGCCATTCTTGATTTATTATGGCTTAAGATTTCAAGTAAAAAGTTAGAATCTAATTTGGTAGCACTTGAAGAAAGAATAAGATTTGTCTGCTTCATGCTTGCCAATTTTAGGAACATTCTAATATAAATAATCATTTGAAGTTTTGAAATGTAATAAAATAAACATACTATGAATATAAGGGTACTTAAACATCAAAACATCAAATAAAAGTACAGCAACAGGACCTTATTCGACAGTGGCGCCTACTGGTGAGCACAAAAACGATAGCTCCCATTGAAGATGTTATGAGATGATTTGTGATGATGTGTGTGTGTGTGATGTTGTGTGTCTGTGTGATGTTGTGTGCGTGTGTGATGTTGTGCGATGTTGTTGGTGTGTTAATGTTAATTGATGATGGGTGTAATATTTATTTCCCAATTTATGTTATAGGTATTTTGGACCGACCTTTTCTTTTTTTGGTTTTTTAATTCTATTGTTTATCAGTGGAAACTTGTAAATGGCCTTCAACTGTATATTGTTTAAGAATACTGTATAAGTTAGTTGTAAGTTTCCCGAATAGAATAAAATAAAATAAAATAAATAAATGTCAACCCATCATTGAACATCAGTCTGTATATGGGTCTTAATAAAAACTGACGCAAGAACTGACTTGACAGATTCTTCTAAGTGTAGGTATCCATTGGGTCCCCCTAAGTAGGCTTGCCATAATATTTTAGAGTGAAATCCGGACGGACCAGCGAAGTCAGAGTAGTTTATTTTTTTCGTAATTTAATTCAAGCGGATTGTATAAACTGGAAAAAAAAACTACTGTAGATTTAGAGACTGTTGAGTGTACCGGAGAGGAGAGAGAGTCTCCAGTCTCAGAGAAATTAAGATGGATATTAGGAATTAAAAACTCAAAATCAACATTAATATGTAATATGTACCTATTTATTAAAATAAAAATAAACATATGATTATGCTGCATAGATTATGCAGTTGTTACTATAAACCTCAGTCCTACTGACTGCTCGGTCCATCTCCATTCCGTTGCACTGGCGCCGGCGCGCGGCGGAGAGACGGGGTGTAATGTAATCGATTTGTGCGAGCAAATATTAGAAATCCGAACGTAATTACGAGTCCGGACGGAAGTCCGGACAGGGTTGCCTATCCGGAGTAAATCCGGACGTATGGCAAGCCTACCCGTAAGAGACTGAAATAAAACATTAACAGTTTTATGTTTTGTTGAAATTCAGAAGACGAACGACTACTGATAGTCTGCTGAGAAGAATATCATTACGCTTACGATCTCAGGTAGAAATCCTACTCCTTCCTAGCTAAAATACTATGTGTTGAAGGGGGGGCTCTTTACGGGGCTGTTTTATGTAATTTTTATGTTCAAAAAGTGCTGAATGTCAGTCTAATTGGAATAAATGACTTGATTTTCGATCTATTTAAGCGAAATGTCTATAAATTAAAAGCTCGTAATTTGGTTTCTTATTTAATCTATGTATTTTATCAAGTTATTTTTAAGCATTTACTGGCATGGTAAAGCCTACTCTTTGCCCTTCCTATTGCACTATTATTGCACCTGTGTCTGCGCATACACTGGTACACTATAATATCTCCCGCATCGATGGCTAGTCTCCGCTGAGATTGACCGCCATGGCCGAATTTCGGTCTGGAGAACATACACCATAATTATGTTGGACTATTCATTTTAATACACTATTCTATGGGTATCGTAAATTACTTTAAGCATTATCCATACAACTTTTTTCGGGATAACATTGTCGTACGCTAAAAGAAAACTTCATGAGAAAACCGGGACTGAAATCACCAAGACGCAGTGCGCAAGAATTTTGATCAATGTTCATTCATCAATTGTTCAATGTCCCTCTATGAGAACGCATCATTGCCTTACAGCAGGACAGTTACAGGCTGCTAGAGCTAATATTATTTATAACTTCAGGCACCCGTCATAACTCGCGAGAAAATTGTGGGAATTTTCCAACAATGTAACATAGTTTCCTATTCCAAGCCAAAGTGTGATGTTAATACGTTGGACTGAATGTAATATTTTCCTTGCTAGGTGGTGTATCAGTCGCTAAAAACACGGTTTCCTTTATTATGGTTTTTGTTTGTTTAGTAAATATATACGGGGTTCGTTTTTACTTTAGTAATATCGAATGGTAATAGATTGGTGAGAGTGGCCGAGGATCGAACTTAGTGGTATGCAATGATGTCGTGAGGTCTTAGGTACCTTTATTTTAACTGAAAGCTCGAAGAGTAGCACTGAAGGGTCTTACAATGCTCTTTTCATGTAAGGTATTCTGGTCTTAGAATAGAATAGAATACTCTTTATTATGTACACCATAAAAATTACAGATATAAATGTAGACGTGATGACGTGACGTGACGTGACGTGATGTGATGTGATGTGATGTGGAGTGACGTAGATGTGATGTCTTAAAGCTGCCAAGCATCAGTAATTTTGAATAAAATCATGGTCATCCCGCCATCTCTGTTAGGGGGTTCTGTCATTCTTTACATGGGCTAAATTAGACTGAAAAGTCTTATTATTACACATAATATCACGCCTGTAACCTCCAAAGTGTTAGGCAGAGATGTGCCTATAGTACACCCACATTTCGTCAGTTATGTTTTAAAGTCCCGTGTAAGAGGGGGCGAGCATATTGCCATCAACCGACCGCAAATCCAGACTCCAGACTGCTACTGAGAAATTCCTGATGGAAAATCTCAATAATACATTGCCCGAGCTGGGAATCAAACACAGGACCTCATGCTCAAAATTAGCACTCCCTACCGCTAGACCAACGAGACAGATTGAATCTTATAACCTACCCCAATAAAGAGAAGAGAGACACTTAAGCATCTTATTTATGGACCTAACTACATTGGGTCTGGTGGCAGTCTTTCCAGCCGACCTGTAAAGTGAACTTGAAGGGATGATCTGTCATTTTACCTGATGCTAGGGATTGATACTGTTGACAGCTAACGTCAAGCTTACTTCACCTAAGTTTCCACGGTGAAATTTTTACAGAATATCTATTCCTCAATCTCTATCCTATTCTACTATTAAAACCAGTCTATCTAGACTGATTTTATAATCTCAACATAATTAGTAAAGGCTTATAAGATGACCGTCATAACTTCACCTAGCTTGTGCAGACTTAAAGCTTTATATCTCGAATCTAAACTAATGAAAGCTTAATTAAAATGGGTGCGTGTTTATGGTCCAGGAAAGTGGCAAGTGTGAGCGGTATTATTTAACGATGCGGGTATAAATTACAGCGGGAGAATGAGTGCCACGCCCTGCGCCCGGTCGCCGCCGGCGATTTGGGTGGGGATGTGTCGATAGATGAAATGTATCGATAAGTTGATCTTTGCTAGGCTTTTTCAATAGGCTCGTCCTCCGTTAACTGGCGTGCTGTAGGTACACCTCTGCCTAACCCTTCGGAGAATACAGGCGTGATATTATGTTATGTTAATCTTTGCTCAGTTCAGGTTTTTTACTGTTATTGTAAACCTACATCATTCCACTTCAAGGCAAAGACTCTTCTTCACTTCCAGCGTTTTCGATCCAGTGCTAATGTGGACCACTGGTCGTATTTTTGGTCCACAGGCTTCTTAGAGCTTATCGTGATGAGACGAGTCTTATTCCTTATTCACAATCACACATAAATGATAACTTTTTGGTATTTAAACAGTTTTTAGTTGATTTATGACTAAACCTTCTGGTAGTTTACAAGAAAAGTAATTAAAATATAGATTTCCGAAATAAACTCCAATCGATTCAAAAAAAGTTCCAACAAAAAATGAAGAGATTAGAAAAACTGCACATAGGTCATGTATTAATACTCGATACCTATGCATACCAATATGTTTTTGTAACTCCTACTGGTGTGACTTTACGAAGGAAGTTTTATTAGCAACCGTCTGAGGTTATGCATTCCAATTCCTTTTAATAGAAATGTCAATATATACCTATAGCTACTGATTGCAGTCATGAAATTTTTCAGCAGCTCTATTGTGTCATAATGTGATTGGCTAGCAGAAAGGAAGGTATACGTCCTATTGTTACTACAACTATTTATTACTAGCGTAGTATTTTTAAAGTTAAAAAATATATCTTACATAAACCATCTATCGTATACAATGGGTTAAACTTGTCTGAAAGAAAAATTGAATTCCATTAGTCCAAAAGTTAAAAAAATAATTTATCGATACCGATATCCCTCCAAGACACCGCATCACTATTACTCTCAGTAACAAGGCAGCATCGAACGATGCATTCTGGTGATTAACCATTATTATATAAAGTAAATTCAATAATGGCCCGGTGCTAACTCGATGTTTACTGATGGCCAGCAATCTTCACAAAACAATTTTCAACCCTTACCTATTTAAAATTAAGTTCAAAGTTATGCAGCAAGATCTGAACGAATTTTGACTCTGACAAAATTAATTTTGCAGTCACAAAAGTATTTAAGCCGCAGTATTTTAAGGAGATTTTTGTTTTTGATCTGCAAGTGTAGGTTTGTGATCGTTATGGGGTAATACCAACCAGTGTTGCCAGTATATCGCAAATTACCTACATAAAGGGTAATTGTGCGAAATTTTAGGGGATGTCTTGAGAAGTGTTCATGAGTTAATGGCTATAAGTGCAGACATTTTGCAGTAAAGTTTGGTATATGAGCGTGTCTGTTTACTTATGTGCATATTTTCACGCCATTCTCTTTTTTGGAGTAAGTAGAGATTGTTAGTGCTTTAGTGATGTTGGTTTTAAAGTAGTGTTTATTTTAGAAAAAACAATTTTTAATTTTATCTTTTGCCAAGTATGTAAAGTAAAGCTATTCAGATTAAACTATTTTAGTCTAGTTTAGGTTTATGTTTAGCGTCTTAGGTTTATGGAGTAATTAGTAATTCAGTAGCGTGTCCTTCTTAAAAACTGGACGAAGGCACAATTAAGGCACTATGCTTTATTCGACAGCGTCAAAATAATATTCAAGATTTCATCTTTTATTTTGTTTAAATCTCCAATAAATAAACACAAGTCTAAAATCTCTTCCAAAACACCTAAAAAAAATTAACCCATAATGTTTCTCAATCCACGCCATACCTGTCATAGCCTCACAGTCATAAACTGCCCGTTAACAGAATTCATTAAAGAACTGATAATTATAAATAAAGCAAACGAACCAGCTATTAATATCACAGCCAACCTCGGGACAAAATATATAATTTAAAATATTAATATTAACTAATTATACGTTTAAAAGAAATATTTTATGCATAATGATATGATATAAATCTCGTTACGGTTTAGAGTTGGGATAAGGTCGATGTTTGAATAATTTTAATATCGATGTGTTTATTTTTGTGTATTGAAATTGCTACTGTTTTAACACAAGGAAATCATATTGTTCTATTTGGTTGACAACCTGATACGCTAAGGTCAAATCGATTCACACACGTTATAGACTGCCTAATGGGCAGATTTAATTGATAATTCATTTTGTGTCCCACAAAAAATACTTAAATCAAACAAAATCTATCAGTCAGCCGCTTTATTGATATTTCGACAGACAAACCAAAAGTATAATAGGTTCTAATCTAGGTAAGAGTTCCAACAGTGCAGCAAAAAATGTGGAATAACAGCCTTACTTTACTTTAGTTTTGTACAAAACCCTGCATTATAAAAACAAATACCACCACACAGGTCTATAAAAGTCTATTTTAGTAACGCCTTTCACATAATCCCTTCACACAATCGCATATCACTCGCCACGGCAGCATCAGCACCAATTCATAACCCATTCTATCGACGTTCGCATTCAATAAAACACGCTCGGGCGCAATCAATGCACATAATAAACAGCTGAACGTCCACGGGCGTAACTTTAAAACAAATAGTTCTCAGAAACGAAAACTTTCATAACTTTACCAAATTGACACCTTGTTGAGACGAAGCAATTCTTGGCGATTTGCGCTGCTCGTAAGTGGCCTATTATAAAAATACAAAGTTACTTTTGCAACCAAAACACTCAAAATTAACTCTTATGGTTAGTACCGTAAAGTGGGAGGAGGTTGTAGAAATAAATTGGTAGAATCGTTCCCAGAATATCGGGCCAGAACACATCTCATCGACAACTCGTTTTGTGTTTTTTTCCCATCACGGAATATCAATGAAATTTGTTCGAGCCCCAATTATGTGGGCATGCCTTTATTTTCGTATTGGAAAGGGTTCCGTAATGATTTTTTAGTTAACGCGTTTATTATTGGTCGTTTATATCGTATTGGTGATTAATCAACGTTTTTTTGGGGTGGCTCGGTGATTAAATGGTGTGGTAAGGTGCAAATGTGGTTCTTAGAATTATTGGGATTTTTTGTTTAAATTGATACTTTATTATTAAGTTTGAAGTTTATCATCTTATTAGGGAGTGAGTTGAATTTTAAGCAGTACCATGTTTTATGGTAGATTGTGGTGTAAAATTGAGATTACCTTCTAAATAAATATTGCTTTAATAACCAGTAATAATGGGATGAAAAGTTAAAATTAAACTCATAAGATTTGCTGCAGTTAGATTCCGGAGTTAGTGATATTGAAAAAGTTTAGATTCTTATTAAAAACTTTCCCCTTATGTACTCTTCCAAATTCAAACACCAGTACAGTCAGCACGCACATTTACTGCATAAGAAAAAAAGCTTCCATTTTTAAACCCACTGTTACGTCATAAGAGGCTGCGCGCGCACGTTTTTTGCTCGTGCATAATATGTTTAAATATTTGTTAATGCTGTGGAGCGGTAATAGCCTGTGAGTTATATGTGGACACGCCCCGTATCGATAGCAGCCCAACACTAGTCGATGTGAATTTAAATAGTGCTTTCTTTGGTACGAGATTTTTATCAGATTGTAAACACATTTGAATTGTGATTTATATATTTCTTCTTTGTTCATCTTCTAATTAATAAAAATCTTAAATTCATTCAACAACGCTCAGCCTGAACCGCTGGGTCTAGAAACATGAAAAATTGTACAAGATTTCCTTATATAGCAAAAGTGAGCACTGAAAGAAAGAAAGAAAGAAAAAATATTTTATTTGGGACACGCACAGGAAATACAAAGAGTAAAAATAAAAAATAAAAAAAAAACGAGCATTTAAAACTAACAAAATTAACAATAAAAACAACAATAAACAAGTAAAAAACCTGTGCGAGGCCAAAAAGGCTTTTGAAAATGTATCCCCTAAAAGGGTAAAAAATGGCTAAAAGGGTTAAATGATGGTTAGTTTGTATGGAAGTTTGTAATTTTGATGATGGGAAATGTTATCGGACACATGGCTTGTTTTATGGTAAATTAGCTTTTGCCCGCGGCTTCGCTCGCGTTAATTTAGATTTTGACAATCAATTCAGGTTTTTGGAACACACTACTAAAGTTTCTAATTTTAATAATATAATTCAATCATGATTCGAAAGACACGTAGTATAGAGGTATGAGGAACAGGGTGTAAAGCTCACTCATACTCTATTGAAAAGGGAGGATCCTCCGACCAGACGGGTGTTGTGTCTGGTGGGCAACTGCCCGACGATTGATGTCGGGATGTTGTATATATGCTAGTTGCGCGGTAAACTCTGATTGCGCGATGCAGGATTTTGCGTGACGTCAGTCTGACGCGTAGCTCGCATGTGGCGTTGTAGATGCCGCTACATCACTCCCCCCCGGAGACCGGAGGTCGATAGTGGGCTGAGTCGTGTATCTTGCGATGCTTGCCAGGGCCAGGTGAGGTTCCAGTGAGTCGGAACCGGGTGTCGCATAGTTCGCGGTGAGTCGGAACTGTCTGCGAAGATTCCCCAGTGAGTCGGGGTGGCGCTGCGTTATGCTCCAGTGCGTCGGATGTGGTACAGCGCCGGGTTGTGGCTGACTGCTGGCGTCGACCAGGAGAGGGTTTGAAGGCTCTGCTTGTGGACCGGCCGAGAGTGCAGTGTGCTGTGCCAAGGTTGCTGATGAGGCTGAGGGTGATGACCAGGTATGCGCGGTCGCTGCATGCTGGTGGTCAGGATACCCGTTGAAGCCGTGGGTGCTGGCTGGCTGTGTGACTCGCCGCTCTAAAGCTTGCGGAAGTGATGATGATGACGTCACGCTGAAGTAGTTGCACGAAGGCTGCGCTGACGTTCATGTTCGGGGTCACCAGTATAGAGGTATGAGGAACAGGGTGTAAAGTTCACTTACACCTCCATAGAAAAGGGAGGATCCTCCGACCAGACGGGTGTTGTGTCTGGTGGGCAACTGCCCGACGATTGATGTCGGGATGTTGTATATATGCTAGTTGCGCGGTAAACTCTGATTGCGCGATGCAGGATTTTGCGTGACGTCAGTCTGACGCGTAGCTCGCATGTGGCGTTGTAGATGCCGCTACAGTAGCGCCATCTAGCATCCTAAAGCAATTGGGACCGTCGAAAGTTATTATTCTTTTACTCGGGAACAGTAATTTTTTTCTGGATGAAAGGTACCCTATGTCCTATTCTGTACCCCTGGCAACGTATATGCAAAATTTCATGATGATCGGTTCAGTGGTTTAGGCGTGAAAAGGTAACTAACAAACAAACTTACTTTCGCATTTATATTATTAGTTAGGATAGTTAGGATGAGACTTACCTTTAAAACCATCCTTTACGCTTTTCTGCATACCATAAAATGTGAAGAGATCTTGACAATAATTAGTTCTTGATAAGAATCGATATACCACTAACGTCATGCCACAGCACTAAATAAATATTTAAGATGTGTCATATTTTTACAATTAATTATTAATATTATTAATTATTAGTTTTATTACTCTGGCATATAATTAAAATCAATATTTTAAAACTCATTTAATAAGATTAAAAACACATTTAATTTTTGGGTAGCATTATATAGCCAAAATTGATTAGTTAGTGATTGAGGAATTGAATTGTTAATCTTGACCTTTAATGACGAACAAAAACTAGTGAATGTATGTTATTTGGGTGCAGTTGCATGCATAATAAAAACATTACTGTTTAAGAGCAGGAACTAGTGCATTTATAGTTACATAATAAGGATATCGTTTGTATAAATTATGCATAATTATAAGGTTATCTGGATTGTCCTATCTCTTCCTGGCGGTGTCTAGAAGTTTCCTATCCAAATAAAGCGGGAATCTCGATTTAATTATAGGTATAGATATACATACATAAACTCACGCCTTCTTCCCATGGATGTAGGCAGAAACTACAGAACGCCACCTGCTACGATCCTTACATACTCCTTATGCCTCATTTACGTCCATACATCTGGTCATACACGCACGCCGGTTGCGAGTACTACGCACCTGATCTTTTAAATAACATCACCAATAAGGTCACTATATGTCCTCCTAGGGCGACCTCTTCCGGCGTTTCCACTCAGATCTGCCTTCCTCCAGCCTGCTTTCTTCGTCAGTTCTCTTGCCTTCATTTTTCTTCTTTCCTTGTATAGATTAGTGTGAAATGTTTTGAATTGAGGTTCATGTTTGAGAATGTTTCCTAGTTACGGCCAAAGGAGAAAGAAGATTGTTTAAAAGAAAAACTCATTACCCACTTACCTACGTATGCTTAGAAAAGTCAGCGGTGGCCCAGTGGTAACGGCCCTGACTTACGAGTTGTAAGTCGTGGGTTCGAACATAAGAAGGCGCTTTACTTTGTGTAAATAATTTCATCACCACTGTTCTCAAAACGGTGAATGAAAACATCATGAGGAAACCGGCATGTCCTGAAATCAAAAATTCGAAGACATGATATCTAGGAACCCTCACTGGGCTCGCATGGTAGACTATAGCTCACTCCCTCCTGGAGGAGGAGTTCTGTGTCCCAGCAGTGGGAACATTATAGGCTGATTTTGCTAATACAAATTACAGGCACATACAACATTTCTACCTATTTTGTTTCTGAAATGGCAACACACCACCTATACTTCTCCTATTCTAGATTTTCATAGATGGAGGTGACCATATTCCATCAAGCGGGCTGGCTACAAACTGCTTTAAAAAAATCTCCGAAAATATTCAGAAAAAACAGCAATATTGAAGAAAAGTAAATATTTCTTCCTTATTTATGTTCATACAATATTTAACCCTTAGGGCTCCTTGTTCTGCTGTCTCTACATAACCGGCGCTGGCGCAGCACGATGTTCAGCAATATGCTGCGCTAATTACCGTATGTAGCCGCCATGCTCTTGTTTTTCTTAGTTCCATTCCAGCCTACTTGCTTGTCTGCTTTGTTTAAAAGAGCTTTTGATTGTTACACACCATTCATACTATAGTCTTACCAAGGAGTATCGTGTTACCCAGTTACTGGATTGTCGAGGTTAGATAGGCAGTCGCTCCATATAAAATACTGGTATTTAGCTGCATCCGGTTAGACTGGAATCCACCCCAACATAGTTGGGAAAAGACCAAGCAGATGATGAAAATGGTGATTGCAGTTTTCTTTTGAAATGGGAAGTTACAAAATAGCCCCCTAAAACTACCTTTGATTGTCTAAAGTTTTCGTGAAACCTATGGCATTTCTGTATCACCCCTGAAATTGCCATAAGACTCCATGAAATTGCAGTATTACCTACCGCTGAGAATGCAATATTACCCCTGAAATTGCTAAGCCCCTTGCCCCATGAAATAAGAGTATGTTCCTGGAAATTGCCTTATGACGCCTGGAAATTGCCTTATGACCCCTGTAATTGACTGATGGCCCTTGAAACTGATTTACAACCCCTTAATAGTAAGATTGCATAAATATGGGCTTTGAGATCTTTTCATTACTGTATGATCAAAATTGAGTTCGGAAATAAGAGGTCGAGAAGAGGACCACTATAAAACTGACGCAAAGTATTAAGTAAACTAAGCAGCTTTCACTCCAACCTCCTCTAAAATAATTAACAAGCACCAAATATTATTTTGTCTGCACCCGTCTCACGCCCATTCAAGACTAGTTTTTCAAAATCAGCGCATACCTACCCGATACAAATCATCGGCATTCCAAGAAGGCCCATAATTGGCTTGATATTGGCCCAAATAATAGGCTTTAATACCCAAATTTGGGGCCCATAAAATAATGATCTAATGAAGTTACCCTCGGGCGTGGAACATGAGTTATTCTCGGGTTGTTAACTTTGGAGCTCGATTCGGTGGGTTTTAGAGAGGTCAGCAGAGTTCTTGGTAGCTTTTTAAACAATCTTAGTTATGGTGAGTCAGTTGGTGCATTTAAAAGCGCCAGGCATTTAAACTTTTTGGAGAAACTATGACGAAAACAAAATGGTTTGTTTCTGGATTACACGTACAAGTTGAGAATCCTATACCGCACCTGAAATTTCATGAAACTGTTAATTGCTGCTTCTAAAACTGGTTTATTTATGAACTAGCTTTTGACCGCGACTTCGCCCGCGTGGAGGTCGGATATTATCCCACGGGAACGTACTACCGGGATAAAAAGTATCCTACGTGTTAATCGAGGTTATAGCCTATCTGTGTTCCAAATTCCATACAAATCCGTTCAGGAGTTTTGCGTGAAAGAGTAACAAACATCCAGCCATACATCCACCTATCCATCCATCCTCACAAACTTTTACATTTATAATATTATTATAGTAGGATAGGATAGGATTATAATATTAGTAGGATCTCCAACAGAGCCTACACAATTACTTGCATGTGTAGGTACAAAAATGGACAAATACAAGTGTGTGCTTCCAATTTATAGGAGACACCAAATTATATATAACCTAGGTAGGTTAATAATACAATAAGTTTCAAGGCTTATATTAAGATACAAGTATTTTATCAACTGTTTCATACTTAATTTTCTCATTTTCATTTAAATCGGGCTGTCCAATCCACTGCTAGACTTAGGTCTGTCTTTCTGGCGCCAACATCTAGTCTGCCTCAATCATCTTCTTCATTTATATTCAAAAGCTAGAATGGCTCTTCAACAGTAAAAAATAACTCATACGCAGAAATCTGCAATCTATAGGCTATTCAGCATCTTCGAGTCCGCTAAAGAAATCCCTCTCAGAAGTTTTCACAACACTCAAGATAAATAAACCTTACTCACAATAACAAAAGCTCAATAATTTACTTTAGCGAACAAATTAAACCAACACAAAACAAAGTTATGGTCGTTCGCCATATTTATTGAAATTATTGACAGCGCCCGCGCATATTTATCCTATATCTTTAATTTTAACGTCAGTTAACCGACTTGCTCGACAAACTGGTATTTTGTGTATGGTTTTGTTTTGTTGCGTACTGTTGGCAACAGAACTTTCTAACATTATAGAAATACAAACATGGTTCAGATAATTAAAATTTAAACATTAAGATAATTATTAGTGTATGACCCGCACCCTAATTACGTAACACACTGTCTATTACAATCTGAATCATTTTGAAGCCTATTGCTAATTCATTGCATCATATGTTCGAAAAATTTGTCTGCTCAACAACGTAAATAACGCAATGAATGTTGTTGAACTGTCAAAATGAAACCCATTCCTACTGTTAGTGTGTCACGTGATTACCGCGCAGATGTATGAACGTAAATGAGGCAAAAGGAGTATGTAAGGATCGTAGCAGGTGGCGTTCTGGGAGCCTAGACAAAATCCCTTTTCTGTAAGCGTTAACGCCAACGGAAATTCAAATTGTATGGAGTTGACTTTTGCTTACCACGTGACATTATGTATCCTTTCCGCAGGTAATGTCATTGCCATACATTTTGACGTTAGCGTCTGGCGTTAACGCTATCAGAAAAGTTTTTGTCTAGGTCTACTGTAGTTTCTGCCTACCCCCATGGTAAGAAGGCGTGAGTTTATAATTCATTAGTTAAGTAGTAAACGGTAATCCAATGAGTAACCAGAAAGCCTTATTTTGTATCTAATTATTGATTTACCCCTTTATTTATACACGTTGCTTAAAGTAATGATTAGCGAATGTTTAACCGTACATTTTTGACGTTTAAAAGTCTCTTTACTTTAATCACCGTTTATAAATAAACCACTTTATGCTTAACTTAAGTTGAGGCTCTCACAAATAGCTTAACGTCAAATAGAATTGATATAATATCAGTCCAAATTTAATAATCATGGAACGTCCGCGTCCGTAGAAGAGTTACCAGTTGAAGGCGGCAGGTATAACTGTCATCAGATTTTCTCGTATACTCGTAGCGAGGTATTCAGAAGCAATTTCCTTACAATGTGAAGCTGAAATAATCATACGGATTTTACTGGTGTTCATTTGAGTTCCTAAGGGCCCGTTGTTTGATACGTAGTTAAACATGACCATTAGTCAATTTAACTATTAGTCACTTGACAATAGTCAATAGCTGTCAAAGTTTAACTACTCTGTCTGCGCGTGGTTAACTTTTATAGCAAATTGTCAATTTTTTTAACTATAGTTAGCTTAACCATTTGTCAAACAACATTCTTCTATTTTTAACAAATTGTTAGTTTAACTAACGAATTTTAACTATTAGTATGTTTGACTACTGATCAAACAACGGGCCCTAAGTGTCTGAAGATATAGGAATTCCAAACCTTTGTCTTCTGTTACTTTTTTTGTATGTTAAAGTCTTCACACTCTGCTTCAACGATATTACAAAATTAAATGATTTTGAACTAAGTATTGAATGCAAACATGAGCATACACACCGACACACCCTCTGTGGGTGTGTGTCTGTAAGTGAAGGTGTTCGTGCGTGTGTGTGAGTGGTGTTGAGCTCAAATTGGCTCCCACTTCGCCTCTGAGCATGAGTTGAGGAACTAATAGGCGGGGCTATGCTAAGGGCTGTCACACTCAAGTTATTTTTTAATAAAAAAAGAAATAGTTTATTGTCACTAAGATATGGCTATAAGAGTATGGCAAGAGCTAAGAAACGATGGATGGACTGTGTGAAAGATGATATGGTTAGAAAGGGGGGACTACCGAGATGACGACTAATGGAGATGTACGGAAGAACAAGATATGCTGTGAATAAGGACAAGATAATGATGATACAGAAGTACATAAGATTGATTGGCAAAAGCGTAAATAAAATGATTTAGTTGAATAAAAATAATTTTATATTTAACTAGCTCATACGTTTCTTGCCCGCGATTTCGAGCGCGAGAAATTTCTTGCCCGCGCTATTACGTCGTTTTCGCTCAGCCTTCTTTCTGACTATTTTAGTTTTTGCTCGGCTCTTAAGGGTCTTAGTGTGATGTTAAGTAGCCTTCCTTAAGAATTGGGTCATCAAATGCAAGAAGAATTTTTCAAATTCGACTGAAAGTTCCAGAGATTAGCGCGTTAAAACAATACAGAAATTCTTCAGTTTTATTATTAGTATTTATATAGATTTTCAGCGATGATTTTCACTAGTGTTATTTATTTATTTATAAATAACAGTAATATAATTTAATTTAAAACTAACATGGAACAGTGGACTCCCTTGCATACTTTTTTAGTGTTGGCACTATAGGAGAATGTCTCATGCTCTGGAAAAATATAAAGTCGCACAACTGGAATGATAAGGTGAGCCGGCTAGTAACTATAACAAGGAGTTTCCAGTCGCAGTTAGCAGTAACATGATATACTTCTCTACAAATTCTCTAAAATTTATGTTTAGGTAACCCTGATTTACGCTAATTCTAAAGCAAGGTTTAAATTTACCAACTGAAACATACAGTTGACTTCCGCAAGCAATTCTTACCGTGTTTACAATCGCAGCCAGCTCACTTTCGAAAGTTTTCCAAGGAAGAATTGCTTGCTAATTCAAACTTCGCTTCATCACCATCATCTTCATCATTCATTCATTCATTCTTCAACATGTCCCATGTTACTTGTGGTCAGCGCTACACGTTTCCCTCTTCCATTCTCCCCTGTCAACGGTCACGCTATCATTCACTCCCTTCTCTTCCATTTTCAAACTTCGCTTAAGACACCAAATTAATCTAGCTTAGATTAATATCTCCACAAGTAACAAAGTCACTTAATTCCGTACTAACTCGTAGTTGATCATGTTATTTATAATTGATGATGTAATAAACAAGTTGGCTGCCAGACTATTAGTAATGGCGACCTTTTTAGCACGTGCACACTGATTGAACCTCGATAACAGTCGATCTAACTATGACGGAACTACTACCAACTTGAATCTAGCATAATTTATATATATGACGGCGCGTGATGATTTAGTCAATTTATTGTAACACTTTTTTAAAGTTGTAATCGATTATTTTTACTCTGTGGTTTAGAATTTATTTCTTTAGTGGTATTTTTAACTTAGAGCGGGTAACACCGAATGGGGTTGTGAGTGTCATGGCGGCGATGGCGAGCACTTTTGTGATGCAATCGTTACGCGGTGCACATGCACAAATCCATTGGCTCTTGTTGTGATTAGATTTAATCAGTGATAATCTTTGTAATCATTAAATTTTATAGTTAAGTCTCGTTGCGATATTTGAAAGTAACAAAATAACACACTTAATTAGTGTGTTATTTTGCGAGTATTATTTTCCAAACACCTGCACGTACACGCCCATGATGAAGGACCAACAGACGACGGATCAGCAACGACACGTGGTGTCTCAGCCGCTCGAACATTCCGTCATATATACTAACTGCGCCCTTTTTTTTTTTTTTTTTTGTGTGGGAAATCTTCAAATGACCTCTCACGCTCTGGGCGGAGCGGAAGGGCGTGTCAGACTCTTACTGACTAAAACCCACCCGTGTTCCTTCAGTTGCCTGTGCGCCAGGGCCACGGTAACTCTTTCGAACAATCCGCAGCCCCGGCAGGCATCGGTCCTATCGGACCCCGTCAATTTTGCTGACATCTCTTTGAGGCGCGCGTGGAACACGACGCGCCGTCGACCCGGGCCTGGTCCTTACCGGACGGCGAGCTGCCCTTTGCTCGCCGTCCGCAAGCCCGCGCCTACGGTGGCCGGGAGTCGGCAATCGACTCCCGACGCCCAGGGTGTCTCCTCCTCCTGCGGCGGCTAGGGGCGCGAGGGCACTGAGATTGCCTCTCCCTTTCGCGCTCCGCCTCCTCCTTCGCGAGCATTACTGCTTCGCAGAAGGAGGTGACGGCTTCCCATTCCCTCTCGCTCCGTACCATGGCCTGAACCAGGGCCGGACGCGAGAGGTCGCCGCCGCCGATCGCCGCCACGAGGACACGGCGGTGCTCCGCCCAAGCCGGGCAGACCTCCACCGTATGCTCCACCGTGTCCTCCGGTCGATCCACACAATGGTAACACCCGGGCGTTTTCTCCCGCCTTATCCGAAACAGGAACCTCCCGAAACAGCCATGTCCGGTGAGGACCTGCGTCAGGCGGAAGGTGAGGACGCCGTGGCGCCTCTCAAGCCACTCCTCAAAGAGGGGTCTTACCGCCGCAATTGTGGCGTGCCCTGCGCTGGGTTGCGACAGTCGCACTCTCCATGCCGCCATGAGATCCCGCCGGAGCTCTGTCCGCTGTGCCGCGATTTCTCGCGGCAGCGGAGTTACGCCCCGGCGTTTCGCCTCCTATACTAACTGCGCCCTGCGGTTTCACCCGCAGCGGTATGAAATATACTTTACGACCTATTCTTAGACGTACCAAATATACACAAAAAATTTCATAAAAATCGGTCAAGCCGTTTTGAAGGAGTTCGATAACAAACACTGTGACACGAGATTTTTATATATTAGAATACATATATTTTTAAATTTTATTATTTTTGTACACACAGTAAAATAGATACAGATATGGCATATTAGTATTAAGTACAAAGGTACTGCATATTTCTTAAGAAATTTCTTCCAGCAGACCTGCGAAAGGAGAAATGAAAAAGAAATGTAGACTATAGTGTGTGAGAACAAACTAGAATATTAAATATACTTACATATAATGCCGAAACATAATGCAGACATATAATGCCATGGCGGAAATATGGTCTGGAGGACTATTACGAGTATTATTCCCTGATGGGGTGGGCACGGAGGCGAGGCATGTCTATTCATCGATGAACACAAATCCAGGTTTCAGGCTGCTAATGACAATTTCCTAGTGAAAAAGCTCAAAAACAGTTTGCAAGAATCGAATCCAAGACCCCGTTGCTGAACCGATGCCCTTGCCATTACTTAAAACTTCATGGAAATTGTTCTACAAGAGTCGCGTCCGTCGCAATGTAGCGTCGTGCCTGTCTGCGGGATCCTTTAGACCAACGAGGCAATGTCAGTTCAAATATCCAAATAGATATTCGAGCTAACTTGACATATTTTTAAGTATGTCTTTCTGTGACAATAAAACCCATATCTTTCGAATGACATTAATCTAAATAAATAGAAATAAATTGCAAAAAATGTTTGTCCCCGCATCACTTCAAAGCGGCGGCGGCGGCACCTATTTGGCTAATTCTTTTTTGGTGTGTTTGTAATAGTCAGGACAAGGTTTATACGCAAGATTTTTTTTTGGAAAATCGACTGGAAAAGACGGAAATTTGTATGCTATTTTTGTATGAAATTCAGCCCGGGTGACTCCGGGCACAATCAGCTTGTGTGATATAATAATAATTGATTTAATAAAATGTTTACAAATGTACACATTTTGCCAACATTAATAAGATTTCTCATATTCTGTTGCCTTCAAATAAACTAAAACAAAAAAAAATATTTATTAAAGGTGCAAGTAATGATGGTTCGGCATTACAATAACACTACATTAATACTATTGAAAAGTATTATTTGACTTCTAAATGTTATTTATTCATATATAACATCTTTAAGCTTGTGCCAGCCCTGTCCACCAAGCCGCGGGGCCATCAATATAACAATTTAACAGGGACGTTTCAACAGCAATAAATTAAATGAGTTAACAGCTTGCAAATACTCGCGGTTGCTCGCAACCAGCAAACAGCAACCAGCAAACAGTAACCAGCCATACTACAACGTTTTAACACATAAACCTAATTATGGTTATAATTTGAAGAACGTTTTTAACCGACTTCAAAAAAAGGAGGAGGTTCTCAATTCGACTGTATGTTTGTTTATTTTTTCATATGTGTGTTAGCTCAGAACTTTTTTCTGGGTGAACCGATTTGGATGATTCTTTTTCTATTTGAAAGCTGGTACTTTACATGTGGTTTCATTTAAATTTGATCAAGTTCGGACCAGTAGTTTTTGAGTTATCCTTACTACTTCGTATTTTTTCCACTTAGTTTATATTGATGATGTTATAATAATTTCGTGTCACTTTTATTTACATAAATCAAATAATGGTATAAGAATTAGTGTGGGGTAGGTACCACAACTAAAAAATGAAAAATAAAAACTTTTTGACAAAAAACAACCGACATCCAAAAAAAAAATTCGGAAGTCGGTGGCCAAAAACGAAAATACAAAAGCAAAGACACCAACTTCCGAAATTAAAGTTATTTTTCACGTTTCTTAGTGTTTTTTTTTTGGAAGTCGGTTGTTTTTTGGCAAAAAGTTTTTTTTGTTGTTTAATTACCTTCTCATAAAATAATAAAGATTTAAAGAGCTTCTTGTGAACAAGTTCGTCTTCTAGTGATAGAGATCTCAGTGAAATAATTTCGTCTGAATAAGTAGCAACCTGAGTGAGCAGTGGAGGCCCAGTGGAAATGGCCGGGACTTGTAGTTCGTAGGTTCATACCCAGGCAGGCATTTACTTTGTGAAAATATTTCATCACCACTGCTCTCAAAACTGTGAAGGAAATCATGGGGAGGAAATCGGCTTGTCCAAAAGCCAAATAATTCGAAAACATCCACCAATGCACTGTGCCCGCGTGGAGGATTATGGCCCACTCCCACTTACAGGGAGGAGACCTGAGTCCCAGCTGTGGGAACGTTATAGGCCGATTATGCTTATGCTGGCTGTCTGCCGTTAATCAAAACACCATAGATATGGTCTTGTTTGAAGTTTTGAAGCGTAGGTATAGAAACAGGAAAGAATGAACTTGTGAAATTAGAAGACATGAAACTTGGGTGGACGTATGCATGTCACAGAGGAAAAAAAATATTTTTGAGGGATGGTCGAGAAGAGTGGGTGGCTGGGTCCACACTCATGCAATTATATGAATTTTTTGAGTGCTCATTTTGGACTTCGAGATGAGAAAGTTTTATTTGTACTAAAAATATTCTTTATTTAACACGTTAATTACAACACAGGCTCAAACAAAGGGCGCGTTCCCAGTATGTCGTGACGATTAATTTATCGTTGGACGACTGTCGTCTCTAGGTGTTCCCATTATACCCATTGATTTGACAATCTGTCGTCACTCGTGTCGTCCTATATGTACAAATACAAATACAAAATGTTTATTTCTGTACCAACTAGTATATATTAGTTTATGATTGGAGCCTCCTTTTAAGCATGATGACGCCTGTGTTAGGAGACTCCGCACTTCCAAAGCTTTGGCTGTTTGTACAAATTACAATATTTAAAAAAAAAAAAATTTTAGGTTACAGTTTTTAGTTACTTATAGCTAGAGTAATATGTTTTTCTCGAGCACGTGTTGCGTGCTTTATTGCCATTTATATAAAATATAATTATTATTTTCATAAATTCAAACACACCTCCATACATACCTCCTCCTCCTTCCTCCATCATATGTGAACACTCCATTTAAATACACAAGTCATGACGCTTTAAACGACACGATAATCTATCGTCACGACATAGTGGGAACGGGGCCTTTTATGTACTTATTAAGCTGGTTTCTTAGTCTTATAAGTTTAATAACATAATTTTTTTCATAATTTTAATATTAGTCTGAGAAAAATGATGTGTCTCTCCCAAAACCGTTCCAATACTTGACTAATGTCCACAGAGAGGTTTGTGTTTGTTTTAAACAACGCTCATCGCTTCCTGTCTGTCCGTCTGTTTGTCACATCATGTTTTCATCACAAATATTGAGTTTCCGTGCTGATTTAGTGGAGCGAAAGAAAAATAGGCCTTTTTGGGAGCTTTCTTTTTCCAAAATATACACAAGTTTCTGTTTCCTCCATTTAAAATTTAGTGTACTAAGTCCTAAGCAATACACGATTAATAAAATTGACCAGATTTTGTTCGTGACAAGTACACCAACTGTAGGAAATGGTAGAACAATATTTTGGCTTAGGACTAAGCTGATGAGTATAAATGTACATGGATGGAGGGGAGGGGAAGACCAAAGAAACGTTGGATGGATTCTGTGAGGGATGATATGGAAGAGAAGGGAGTGAATGTTAGAGTGACGACTGGCAGAGGAGAATAGAATAAAAAAACGTGTAGTGCTGACACAAAGTAACATTGGACAAAGTCAGGGAGAAGAAGAGGATTCCAAATGTACGCAAACGAAACGCATTCTGCATGAGGTATCTCTGATCTCTCTCTGATGGTGAGGGTTTCGTGACAGAGTAAAGGAGGAAGCGCCGGTCGCGAACGAACAAGAACCGCTGTGGCAAAGGTCCTACAGAGTCCGATGAAAGCTTGGGTGCCGCAAAGCCGAATCCACCGGTGTACATCTCCCGCCTACACTACACCACTAAGGCGGAGGACATCGTGGAGTACGTGCGCCAGAAGACGAGGTACACGCCGAGGGTGCAGTTACTGGAGTCGCACCGCAAAGTCAACTTCAAGGCGTTCGTGATGCGAATACCGAATTGTTACCTCTCCGTCGTCATGGAAGAAGACTTTTGGCCGCAGGACGTGGTATTCCGTCGCTTCCGCGGACAAGTACCACAGGACAGCACAAGGACAAGCTAGTGAAGTGCTACTAACATAGTTGTAAGCTATTTATTAACACAGGTTTTTTAAGTTTTTTTTAATATTAAAATATGTATGATTAGGTTAAGGTATTTTTCTACGGGCCTGTGTCGCCTGAAATAAATGGTATTGTTATTATTTTTATAAATCAAACTTTGCAAATTCTGCATAAAACATATTTTCGTACTAAATTTACAGCCCTTTGGTAGGTCTTCTTTCGCATTAGGTGTTATCAAACTACTTATAGTCTAAAATAAACAACCTAGCTCTCTGCTTACCCCACATGACACAGCACACTAACTGCACCGGTTAATATATTGACGCACAACACACACACACATCCGTTTCCGTCCCCTATTGACTTTACACTTTGACCACCTACCTGATTAAGTACAGTCGACGAAAGAGATTGGTATGCAGACAAGAAATACACAACTTGCACTAGATTATACAGGGTGGCATACATCGACGCGCAAACTATAACCATGAATTTAGCACATGATTCTAAACCCCCGAGAGTAGAAATATTTCATCGGTTATTAAAAAAAAACAGCTTTTTCATAGAAAAGTGCAATACCTACACGGTAAAATGTATGGAAAAGCAATTTTTTATTAAATAACCATCCAAAAATTTCAACGCAGGGGGTTCAGAATCATGTCCTACTGAAACCAAGGTTGCGCATCGATGTCCCTGCCAACCTGTGTATTACTAGACACCCGCTCCTACTTCGCACGGGTTTTAATACTAACAAATCATCAATCTTTTTTATTTTACGCAATTTTAAACATAATACCTAACGAAATAAATTCTCTAAATTATGGTGAAAACTGCACCAAAATCCGTTGAGTGGTTTAAAAGAATGATGTGGTCACATGGACAGGCACGAAAATCGACTTTAATTTATAATGTTTTTATTTATAGATATAGATGTATTGTAGGAATCGTAGGACCTTATACAATTGGATTACTTCGAACTATACTGTATATATTTTCTCATGGAAAACCCCAAGGGCACTGTGTAACCCGCGGATTGAACCCAGGCCCCACGTTCACAAGGTACGCTTGCAGCTGCAAGATCAAATATGACGGTCTCGACATATTTGCCCTATGGTAGCAATTATTGTTATTATTGCGTATGTAAAATCTTTTTATAAATGAACACTAAGATTTTGCAAATCTTCGCATAACACGCATAACATAAGTCCAAAAGATGTTCCAGTTATCCTGGACACTAAACTCTTTGGTTGATTGTACCTCCCAAGTGTTGTTACAGCGTCCTACATTCCGATTTTAAGATAAATATATTAATAAATGGTAGTTTTCTTCCATTAGATAGGAAAATATTGGCTGTGTCATCGTTTGTAAGGGTTGCCAGGAAGAGTTGGAAAGAAAGAAAGAAAAATAGGTTTATTAGTCACAGAAACAAATGCATCCAAAAAAAAACACGTGGCACTCGGGGACTGCCGCGGTAAAGCTATTGCATAGCATTTTTTATCAACTTATGCAATTATAATTATTTATTTATTTTTTATTTATGCAGTATTTTTTTTCTTTGATATTAATTCAAGTACAGTCGTACCATATACATACACGTTAAGCGAACGCTCGGCCGACCTACATGGTAGGTGGAGTGGGCGGTGTTAGGTTTTATTTTCGTTACGGAATTTCTTGATTCGGTCGCCGCGCTCAAAGTCCGCGATAAAAGCTATGCAATAGCTTAATAAAATACTCTAATAATAAAGAAAAATAAAAAACAAAACAAAATGGATCTATAATCACGAGCTCAAAATAGAAATAGTCGACAGCTGCACGTCATGACTGTGACAAGAAGGTTTCCACTCAGCATGATGCTGTGCTATGGGGGACCCACAGAACAGCGCTGATTTTCAGTTGTCGTTGAAAGGGTGTATTCGATTTTGGGCTCAAAAAATGGTAAATTTGATACTTTAAATACTTTTAATCATAACAATTAATTTCCTGAATAATCTTATAATAATCTGCAAAAGAAATATCGATTAGTTAAATTAGGAATTCGTAAAGAACTCAAAATTAAAATTAAAATATTTTATTTCACATAAACCAACATGGGCACTTATGAAACGTCAGAAGCTAGGTGCACGGTTCCAATTGGTTGTTTCCTATGCAGAAGAGCCGGCAAGAAACTCCACGGTTACTCTTTTAAAAATAAGGGGCTTTTACAATGTTTCAAATTACAGTGTTGATAGGTATGGGAGGACAGCGTAGGCCTGTCAACAAGTAACAGGCACTCAACAAAATATAAAAAGGTCTACAAATCTGGCCTACAATGTTCTCACATTCACAAAATATAGACGAATCTTTATAAAAATAAAAGCCTATTTAAACCAAATGACATGATTGCCATTACAACTGTAACACATCTAAATTAAAATCCTGTTTACAAAAGCGATAAGTAAAGAGTTGAAGAAGAATTGGAGGTATATAAAGTCAAATAATGAAAAGATTATGTCAAAGAAAGTAAGGAACAAAAAGAAAAATCTTCTTATTTTTTAATTTGGGAGCAGTTAATAGCCCCTTACATAGTGATGCCGTTAATGAAATACCAGGGAAGCCACAAGTGCAGAAGAAATTATTGCCAAACTTCCTTGTCTTCAACGTTGTCTTTAATCTACTATACCATGTAAAGCCGTTGCGTTGTCTGAGACGAGGGACTTCGTCTAAGAAGAGGCCTTGTCTTGTACTGGGACATTATAAGCTGGTATTATGTATGTGATCCGGAACATAGAGGATTGACAGAACTTTCATAGCTTTAAATATACAACTGTCCCAGAATTAACGCACACCACCAAACACCCTAATTAGAATATTATGTTATAATCATAACACATATACAGAATTTTCACTATTATTTATAAAACATTGTTTATTTATTAAATTAGTTATCCTGATTGTGGGAGGAAATTTTGTTTATACATTACAAATCTACGCATGGACACAGTATCACACGTTTAAAGGCTCGTACAAACTGGCGCGACGCAACGCCCGATACAAAGGCACCGCGTGTCGCGCGATGAGCGGCGCCTTTGTGTAGCGCTGTCGCGTCGCGCCTGTCTGTGGGAGCCTTAAGGGTCTAGCGTAGTAGGTACCTCGTCCATTTTCGTTTGTTTTGACTGTAGAAGTGTGACTGTAATTTACGTAGTTTTAATTATTTTTGGTATAGAAATTATTTAAATAAAAAATTGCAGAAATCGATTCAGTAAACGATTCCGAACAAACTACTTCCATAATGTGCCGTAGTTTAGTTACACATTGTATATGGGTCATAAATAATGGAAATCAATCAATCAATTCCTCAGCCTATCGAAGTCCACTGCTGGACATAGGCCTCTCCCAGGCTGTGCCACAATATCCTGTCCTCCGCCTTCCGCATCCAGTCTGTCCCAGCAACCTTCTTAAGGTCGTCGATCCATCTAGCTAGAGGACGTCCCACGCTACGCTTGCCGATACGCAGTCTCCACTCCAGGGTCTACTCCTTGAGCACGAAATCCATAGTTACGGCCGAAGTTACGGGCGTATCCGACTCTGTATCACCTACGGATATAAGATTACTTTGGAGCCCGAACTAAGAATGAAACACATACCGATTGACATCTATCCCTACTCGCAATGTGTTTTCGCCCGGTTGAAATTATTTATTTGTGATTTGTTTTGACGGATAAACTACTTTCGGACGGGCCCGTATTTACGTTGACTAGACCCCCAGACTCGTCTGCTCCACCGGCCATCGGTCCTAAATCGGTCATAAATAATTTAAGAGTGGTTCAAGCATTTTGTCTTTAAGAAGAAATGTTTTAGCAAAAAATAATGCAAAGATACTAAAAGGAAAGCACTCAACAATCACCACTATCATTTAATTTCCAGCTTTCACCAGAAATCACTTTCTTCAACACATCGTTTACGAAAAAACAAGCACTATTTCAACTCAGTTAATAATTAAACTCAGTGTTCATTGACTTACGATCGGTTAGGCGCCTAACAAAATGGTGGCGTCCGATAGCTAATTAAAAGCAATACATAATAGTGGCACGCCCCCGCGGTAAGGGTCTGGACGAGTTCGAACTTTTTTGTTGGGAGGATGAGGTTTAATTTATGTTGACTCTTGGTGAAAGCTTTTCGTGTTTACTTTGAGTTTTCTGAAAAGGATTTCCTTAACTGTATCCAGCACCCTAATTACGTAACACACTATCTATCACAATCTGAATAATTTTGAAGCCTATTGCTAATCCATTGCTTCGTATGCCCGAAAAATTGGTCTGCTCAACAACGTAAATAACGCAATGGATGTTGTTGAACTGTCAAATAGAAACCCATTCCTACTGTTAGTGTTTTAGGTAATTACCCCGCAGGTGCAGTCAGGGAAATTGTTTTTTGATCAAATTGAAAACCTTAGTCAATTTGCCGTATGAAGGCTTCCGCAGACAACAACAACAATTTCCATGAAGTTTTCATAGAAATTGTTCTACTAGAGTCGCGTCGCGCCTGTTTGCTCCCCTTTTCATACAGCTGTCAAAATATGCCAGTTTCGATTTGGATATAAATGGGCTATTTTAACCGACTTCACAAAAAGGAGCAGGTTCTCAATTGGACTGTATTCTTTTTTTTGTTGTTGGTCAATTTTAAAATCATAATAAACATATCATTTATTGAAATTAGGCTGAGAATCAGCACCTTTTGCACGTGAAAATCTACTTAAGACAGTCCCCCAAGCACGTTTTAGCTGAGAAGAAGTGGCGCAACAAACTTCCCGGCAACGCTTCTGTTGTGTTAGAACAACTTTATTTTATACATATTTTATTATTTATTTATTTAACCATGTATGTACACACATATATAAACAGACAAGAAGAAAGGAACAGAAAAATACGTACAAAAGCGTTGCTTATTTCTAAAGAAATCTCTTACAGCATACCTGCGATAGGAGAGTATATTAAAGAGATGTAGACAACGTGTGTAAGAGTAGAAGGGAAAACAAAACAAAAAATTAAATAGAATCGATGGTGGAATTATCTTGATTGTGTATATATTTATTAATCGTTGAGCTCCTTAAGTTTTTGAGTTGAGCTGCACGATTACTGACAAATGCGTGCATTGACTGAACAGGTCCACTCATTCTGTGTGGTTTTTCCTAAAGAGACCATTTCAGACTCAAATCTACATGGTCTTCACATGATCTGACCAAGATTATGTCTGGACTTTAAAAGAGACTGTGACCTCTGACTTTGTTTCGGCCTTACTTCTCAGAGTAGTCAGATATGAAACGCCGACCTCATCTAGGTTTAAAATATGATTGACGTGTAAAAGTGTTTATACATACCTACTTACTGAAATAAAATCATTTATCATTTATTAGATAAACAATTAATTTCTCTGACTTTACCATCACAATCCATCATCCAGATAGAATATTTTAGAGAAGAATCTAAGTAAGATTGTGATAATGTTGGGGTCACCAGAACTAGCCTATAGTAGCAAATCTCAAGTTTTAAAAATTACGTCATCAATCATCTGTTTTGATCACCATAATTCTATTCATCTCCCAAAAAACTACATTAAGTTAGTTTTTCCAGTTTCCCAAATAAAACTTTCTCTGACAAGAACAACACCACCGGGCACCCGATTATCTAGACAATTAATATAAAGTATTGTGTGTTTCCGCGCTGCGCCGCTGCACCGTTGTGTAGCCAACTGAACAACGCGCATTTATACCTAGGAGCTGAGTAATACTGTTAGTAATAAGCCTATAAGTACCTTTGCAGTCTATCTAGTTTATGAATAATTCGATCCAGCCTGTCCCGACTTGCTGTCCTCCCCTCAGTGACGCCTTAGTGTGCGGCTGGAGGCTTTGAGTCATCTTAAGGCACCCACAGGATAGTCCGGTTAAGTAGCCATGACCTCTAAGGGTCACAACATCGAGTTGCAATATCCAAAAAAAATAATTGTTTATGAATTATGTCACTGGCATGTCATGCTAGCACGAAGGCGTGGAGTAAAAGTATCTAACATACGTTCGTGCTAGAGCCTAAGACAATTTGTTTACATCATTCTTTCGCAGTTTTAACCTCTACTAAGGGTTGAAAATATTATGTTTTTAATAACACACGATGACAGCAATACTCGCGGATCCATCACATCCTTTTTTTTCATTTACACAGCGTGATATTTTAACAGAACTGCACCGCGGGTGATGTATCTGATATTGTCGAATTGACAGTTGAGAATTTGTAATTTGAAATCAATTGCAAAATTTAAAGTCAAAGCATTTATTTCAAATAAGCACATAAAAAGGCACTTTGGAACGTTATCATTTATATTTCAATATAATTCATTCTAGTCGCCCCATCCAAAAGGTAGTTTCGTATGGAGAAGAATGGGCAAGAACTCCACCTTTACTCTTTTAAAATGTTTTACAATATTTTGTTTACATTAATTACACAAGACAACACACCTACAAGTCTACAACAAACAACAATGCACCTAGAATAAAATTACTATACCCGAAATGGTAAAAAGAATTAAAAATTAAGTTAGGAAGATAGGTATGTCAAATATGTCTTTACTTCCAGTTGTATTTCGTTGCGGGTTTCAAGACAGTGGAATTATTTTCCTAGGATATGCCAAAGTGAAGCATGAAAGTAGAATAAATGCTGTGGAAATGCGTACCTTGCGAACCATGTGTGGTGTGATTATGAATGATAGGCTGAAGAATGAGGCGATAAGGCAACGGTGCGGTTTAGAAGAAGATATAGTGACAACAATTGTAAAGAGTATGCTTGGATGTTTTGGTCATGTTGAGAGGATGAATGAAGGGCGACTAACAAAAGATATTTACAAGGCAGATGTGAGTGGAAACGCCGGGAGGGGACGCCCTAGGAAGTCATACAGTGACCTTATTGGTGATGTTCTTCAGAAAGGTCAGGTGTGTAGTACTCGTACGTGCGTAGTGCGTGTATGACCAGATGTATGAACATAAACGAGGCAAAAGGAGTATGTAAGGATCGTAGCAGGTGGCGTTCTGTAGTTTCTGCCTACCCCTATGAGAAGAAGGCGTGAGTTTATGTATGTGTGTATGTATGATATGCCAAACTTGATTTTCAGGAACTTTTTCTGGTTGATCGCCACCATATATTCTGTCCAACAAGAATTACACTGTCTGGAAAAGTACTGCTAAAAAGGAGACCATTAAATCACGTATGATGCATAATAAAGTTTTGTTGCTTTCGTGTCCCTTTAAGAGCGTGTTAAAATCAACAGTGTCCATATCCTGGTCAGTTTAATATTTAAATAATAAATGATAAATTGTTGAGAGCAACATAAAAAACAAATGACTGCAGTGGCAGTGTTAATCATTGCAAATTAAAAATGTTTGTCTCACTTTGTCCTTAAGGTCTTGGTGCAAGTTATAAAATATTCGAAAAGGTCCTGTTTTTATCCTGTACCCTAATTACGTAACACACTATTTATCACAATCTGAATCATTCATTTTCAATCTCAATGCTAATCCATTGCTTCACATGTTTGAAAAATTTGTCTGTTTAACAATGTTAATAACGCAATGAATGTTGTTGAACTGTCAAAATGAAACCCATTCCTACTGTTAGTGTCTTACGTAATTACCTCAAAGGATTTAGAATACAAATATAGCAATTGTTTTGATCTAAAATCCTTCTATCTTTTTACCCCTTTCGTTTTACTTGTGAGTACTTAAGTAAAAATGCATAAAACATCAAACGTACTTGACTATTTAAATGCCAATGTCAGGATCATATAGAGTATTTCTGTGATTTAGTTTGAAATACGTGGTAACCATTGAAATAACAGGTACATTCGACATATAAATTCATTAAAGTCTTTAATGCATCGGAAAACTTGAAAATTTTGCACCTTCTATCAGGCTACAGCTTGTTTCTTTAAATATATATTTTTTTTTAAACTTCCGTGACGGACGGATAAGAAAGTCTTAATAGGAAGGTTCCGTTTTTCTTTTCAAGATCGGAACCCTAAAAACTACTGCCATATTTAATTTTAATCAAAATCGCTCACGTCTTATGACTTTCCCCAAACAATTCGTTCCAGCGATTAATTTGGTGAGAAGTGTAATCGATTTTTCGTCCAACTGACTCCGATACAAATAATGGAAACGACGTCTGATGATAACTGTTCCAATGAGTGAATAACATGTTCCAATTAATTTATCAACTTAATTTTTTTGTGTACAAGCTAAAATGGGATTGGGAGGTTCACGTCAGCCGCATGCATAGTGACCGCTGGGCAACAGTCTCCACACGGTTGGTGCACGAGAATGGATGACGCCGCCGAGGCCGGCTGAAGAAGAAGTGGCAGAAGACTTAGACGCGTACGGCAAGGGTTGGAACGAGGTGGCTCTGGAGAAGGATGCTTGGGGAGGCCTGTGCAATTTTTAAATAACCTGAAGGCTATGTTATTCTTCTAAGGTCTTAATGGCAAATGCCTATCCTCTAACAAAGAATAAATAGACATTGGTGCCGATTCTCTTGTACACCGAACTAAACTAAACTATCACTAAAATTTCTCATTTTTGGTTATGAGAATCTTAAAAGGTAATGATTCTCTAAAATTAAAAATAATTTTGACACAACTAAAATCGAGCTTGACAATCGCTAAGTTGAGTAGACCATAGACCAAGATTTGTCGGAAATTAAAATAAAGACTGAACGAAATGATCTGAAACGCAAAAAAATACCTGAGTGAAATGGAATGATTATTTGAAGGAAATATAGGTAGCATAATGACGACGTAAAACTATATTAATATTTATATTTGAGCAAATTAAGGGTGAAGCGCAAGTGTAGGCCGCGAAATTCAAATTTTCTTACGTGTTTCTACAATTTGCAGGTCATGTCAGTATAAGGTTGTATGTTGAACAAAATATGATTCGCGACCGTAACAAGTATGTATTTACAGAATTATAATCATTAAAATCATCAATACAGCCCTCTAAGTTCATATAATCCCATTGAACGACTATTTCATGAAAAAGTCATCATTCTAGGGAGTCTTAACATTTTTCTTCAGCCATTTGGAAACGATTGGAACGGTCTCGCAATCATTCCAACTGAACTCTTTCTTGATAATTTCTAATCAATAGTTATTTCTTAGTTTACAGAATGTGGAAGTGGATTGATCCACTTCTTTTCCAAATCATAACAAAGCTAATTACCTACTTAGATGTTCAGCAAAAATCTCTTTATGTTTTCACGAATGCATTTCGTATTGTATTCTAATACCAATAATATTATTATTTACCTTTCTGCCGAATCGACAACAGCTACAATCACATATGCTTCCATGATTTCAAAACTCACAAGTATCCAAACTTTTCAGAACTAGAAGAGAATTAGTAGAGACACGTGATATGTAAATTTTAGTTCATGACAACAAATTTTATTCCTCACCTTTTTAATCGCGATTAAAAATAGTCTGATTTAGTTTGACAGTTAAAATTTTAGGTGACAAACGTCAAATTCAGAATAGCAAAATTGTCATTTTCACTAAATTGAATAACTAAATGATATTAGTGCTGTCAAACTGTATTGTAGTGAAGTTGTGTCACTTTAGTCAATTTCAGAATGGAAAACGTAGTTTGACAGGAATAAACAAAATATTGGTGATTTTTAGTCCAGTTTAGAGATTTTTATGACAAGAGAATCGGCACCATTAGCTAACTTAGCTTACTTATTGCATGTTTGAGATTTAAAAATGTTATGTTCTGGAGGTTACAAATGATCCAAAGTATACATGGTGTACGGGACATCGGCGTGCAAACCGTTACCATAAATTTAGTACCGTCAAACGGGGTGAATAGCAGGGGTTAATCGGGACGAAACTTTAAAAGGTATTCTAACATTGAAATAATATAGTTAGTTGCCAAAAAGGACTCTTATCTAATGTGTTTACTGAATTATAATTAACAATTAAGTGTCCTTGTTGGCAACAAACTATTATTTCAATGTTAAAATCCCTTTTAAAGTTTCGGCCCGATTCATCCCTGCATCCCTATTCACCTCGTTTTTTGGTAAATGATAAATGATAAATGATTTTATTTCTGTAAGTAGGTTTGTACAAACACTTTTACACGTCAATCATGTTTTTTAAACTAGATGAGGTCGGCGTTTCCTATCTGACTACTCTGAGAAGAAAGGCCGAAACAAACTCAGAGGTCACAGTCTCTTTTAAAGTCCAGACATAATCTTGGTCAGGTCATGCGAAGACCAAGCAGATTGGTATCTGAAATGGTCTTTTGAGGAAAGAACCACACAGATTGAGTGGACCTGTTCAGTCAGTGCACGCATTTGTCAGTAAGGTAGATGATTTTAGCCGCACCAGGGTTGGGGGCTTAGAAACAAGTGCTAAAATCGTGATAACAGTTTGCACGTCACTGTTCCTTACACCGTGTATAATAATATTAAGACATTAAAAGAATTCCTTTCCATTGTTTTCTTCAAGTTTCCATATCTCAACACAACTCAGCCTACCGCAGCCCACTGCTGGACATAGGTCTCTCCCAGGCTGCGCCACAACACCCGGTTCTCCACCTTCCAGTTTGTAGGTCCCTACCTACCTTTTTAAGGTGGTCTATCTAGGTGGGGGCGTTCGAACAGTGGTTTCTATACCAGAGGACGAATAGACAAAGACAATGCTCTATTTACCAATTTCACTTCCCATTTGTAACTTGGTCGCAACTGCACTGCTGAGATTGAAGTTCCGGATTCGATTCTCAAGCTGGAAAAAACTAATATGAAGATTTCTTGAGCAAACTTCATAGTGAACTCCGTAAACAATTTTTACTTTGTTTTCTCGGCAATGAACCTCTGCACTCTGTAACAATACCTCTCATTATTCCACACACGCTTCCAAAATGACGTCATTACAAAACAACCACAGCACAAGTTCAGTGGCCAATAAATAAATGTAATTAATTTTTCGCACCGTCTGTCTGTCCGTGTGTTTGTCCGCTTCGGCGCGTGCGTGACGTACGGCTCTCCATCGCGATTCGATGGGAGTTATTATAATATTTATTATACTAATAAGGAGATAACGTTTTGTTGGTTCGAGGAGCGATGTTATAATGGCATTCCATTGATATTACTGGTGAAAGAATATTACTTTTGAAAGGCTGGCTGTCATCAAAGATTGAAAGTTCTTGGGAGAAAAATAAACCACGCCCGGTGTTTTTTGCCTATAGAACACTTTTTAGTGTCCTCATTTGCAATTTCGCATTTAGGATTGTAGCGGTATCTACATCGCCACATGCGAGTTACACGTCACACTGAAGTCACGCAAAAATCCTGCATCGCGCAAGCAGAGTTTACCGCGCAACTAGCATATATACAATGTCCCGACATCAAACGTCGGGCAGTTGCCCACCAAACACAACACCCATCTGGTCGGAGGATCCTCCATTTTCTATGGAGGTATGAGCGAACATTACACCCTGTTCCTTATACCTCTATACGATTACTGCCAGAAAACCTTATTCGGAGTTAAGCTCGCCTGTAATTTATGTGTACAATAGAGAATACGAATACGAACTCTTCAATAACCTTCGTCTGATGAAGCGAAGGTATATCGTTTGTATGTCCGACTCCTGTGGAATAGAGCTGCTCCAACGTCATACTCAACATATCATAATGGCTTCGAGGACGCACCCATCAATGTGCAACCCTACTCACATTATTACAAACATCTGCTCCAAGGTGTTTAAAACACACGCGTCAGCTAATTATTTGCTAGGCTGTCTTACCAAATAATATTTTTCCGTGTATAATAAAACATTGTCAGGCAGGAGCCATAGTCCTTCCATAGTTCTAGTTAACCAGTCCACTTTAGCCATCCAAACACATATTCCAATATCTTTGTTTCCATATCTTGCAACAGTCCTACACTAACCGGGGGTTGTCTTTGGGTGCACTTGCATAGTGCGTACAGGGATAATCGTCGGTTGATGCCCAATTTCATTAAAAGCATCTAACGGGCCTCTGCGAGATGGTTTCGGCCCCTCGTACGCCTTCCATAAATCCGGGACCCCAGGGTCCCGAGATATGTCAAAGACACTACAATAATAACACAGGTCGACAAAATTTTTACCTAGAAACCAGACTATACTTTTCCGAAGGATTTTGATGCGCTGAATTCAAATCTGGTTTCAAAATTGCTCTATCACGTCAGGGTTTTGAGATATCCTAACCTAAAAGTGCAAAACATACCGTTTTTTCTCATTTGTGAGGTTATGTAGCACGGCCGACCCTATTTTCTTTCAAAAATTATTAATAGCATCTCAAAGGACTAGTCTTTCTCTTTAAAATGACGTTGAGTTTACTCAAATATCTTTTTTTTTCGCTGAGATATTGCATTTTGAAATTTTCATGTACGTAAAAGTACTCGTATAGTCTGGTTTCTGGGTAAGACTGTTCGTCAAATTTTGTCGGCCTGTGTAATAATAGAATAGAATAGAATACTCTTTATTGTGGTACCCCATAAAAATTACAGATATAAATGTAGAATTTTATATAAGGTGACACAATGGGCGGTCTTATCGCTAAAAGCGATCTTTTACAGACAACCTTTGGATGGACCTTTGAATAATAATTGTTGTTGTTAGTACTTTAGCGCGCGCGCGCTTTAATTTCTAAGTACATATTTAGGTATAAATTGTATGCATCATTAACACTGTTGCAAATAATCAAAACCTAGATTCTTGACCATGGGAAAAGTATGAAAACAAACACGCAAATCGCAAAAGAAAGTCCCACACCATAGCCGAACAAAACAACACCAGACCACTCTTTTTACCTCGAAACAAACATGATTTTTTACGAGCAGTTCCAGGCTACATAAAGCATTGTGATTTAAAAGTAAAATGCTGGACAGGGAGACGGACCGTCGCCGACAGTGACACACGACCTGGCCCCCAAACTGCAGGGCCCGTTGGTAGAATAAAAGAATTGTCTTGGGCCAGGACGCCGACGAATGCCGCGCATAGCTTGGACCCCAATTAAGATCCCGTAAGATTGTCCTCTTGTGTTTTTAGTGGGCGGTAGGGGCTGTATGTTTTAAGGATGTAAAGGGATATATTACGATAGAGCATAACTTAGTATTTCAATATGCTCAAAGGACCCTTTTTAATTCAGTTTATTTATTTCGGAAAAATACATCCATATTGTATTAGTATTAAAACTTAGAAAAATATGTTAGTATCATTAAAATCAAAAACAAATTATTATTCCAATCAAAACCAAAAATTTAATTACAATCAATATCAAAATCAAAATCAAATTTCCTTTGAGCTTATTGATGTACTTAGTTAGGCTCTCTAAAAATATTAAGACCTAGGTGCTAAAATAAGCAGTTCTATACCGCTAAATTAATGTTAGTCTTTGTTGATTTATTCTATTAGCTTTCGTGTTATATTTTTCATACCCAACAATAACCATGTCCTCTATTTTCAATAATTTCTTCATTTACAAGCCTGTGGCGCTTAGTGGATCTTTGTTTTCTCAATTATCACGCCATCCACCACTGGCTAGAGATTTCTAGTCAACACGAAATACTCTTATTTTTTGACATATGTTCTTTACCAACCAAAATGTTGTTTTCATCAGAGTACATTCGTCATTTTCAGTTTCGCTGTCATAAAAGCTTTCGAAATAGCCGACACCTAGCTGTCTCGTGTACAGATACATAAATTGCAAACGTAGTAGGACAGTTCCAAAACATCCTTCACCATAGCCACCCTACACAACCGAACACTTTTTCAACGTTTTTATTTGTCCCAATCTATTTTTTAACACCTCCCAACGGCGCGGGCGCAGCGTGGAGATCTCGTGATTATTACTACACAGGATTTAATGAGTTTGTTTCTGATTTCACTAATCGAGATTACGGTGATTCATAACTAACAGACTTACATGCTAATCACCGTGTCGCTTGGGATGTAAGGAGGTGGGTAGAGAGACAGGTGCAAAGTTTTGGGGGAATTAGAATTGAATATGTAGTTTCTTGTGCGTTCTGCTTCATATGAAACTATACACTAGAAAAGGTACCCTTTTTTTAACAATTCAAAAGTTACAAAATATTACACCTATATTTTCCAAAGAAATAAACAGCCATATTTCTGCAAATCCAGAGTTTGGGAAGTCAATACTCTGTTCAAATGGATATAACGAAAAAAAATTAGCCCGTCCTGGTTATCGAACACATGCTGGAGGCCACTAGGTCAATGATGCCGTCATCTTTTATCTAGTAAAAAAACCTTATTGCTGGTCTAATAAATAACATCCTAATACCCTACAATTTCAATTGAAACGTTATTACTCAATCAGTGAGTAATTATCCTAAACATTGATACGTTTAACGGCCATATAGGTGTGTTAATGAATTCCTAGTAGGTCAGTTTATAGCGGTGTGGTAGAAGATGGTCGGTTGTGACCAATATATTAATATGTTGACTACTTATTTAATGTGGGCGGAATTACACCGAATCAAAAATAGAAGCAAATGATTTTTAATGATTTTATTTTTTGTTCTAGCACAGCCGTATCTCATAATCGATGTTTCACTTAACATTTTTGCTTTTATTTGACATATAGTAGAAACTAGGTAAATGTAATAAAGCCAAAGCCAATGGCTACAGGTAAAATTATTGTATGTAATATTTTCTGACAATGATAGTTAGACTTCATGCAAGGTTCTTTAAATTTTAATCGTATATGTATATATCTTTTGCCCGCGGCTTCGCCCGCGTGGATGTCGGAAATTATCCCACGGGAACATACTACCGGGATAAAAAGTATCCTACGTAATAATCCAGGTTATAAACTATCTGTGTTCCAAATTCCATCCAAATCCGTTCAGTAGTTTTTGCGTGAAAGAGTAACAAACATCCGTCCCATCCATCCATCCATCCATCCTCACAAACTTTCACATTCATAATATTAGTAGGATCATCAATTGTAATAGTTTATGTATAGAAAGAGTCCAATGTATAGAAATAAATAAGAAAACCATGTGTGACATACAAAATATGACACCAACCAACACCACAAAGTGAGACATACAAAATATGGGTAAAAAAGACTTCTATAGAAATATGATTAAATGAATTACAGATCAAAAAGTTAGTAATTCAAACAATTTGCTGCGAACCGCCAATTTAATTACAAGCGAATGCTCATTCATCGCCACGGGCCTTCCCATTCGCTTCGGTGTAAACGCAGCTTCTATAACAAGGCTCCTGGCATGGTTCAAGTTAACAAGGTGATAGTAAACCAATTATTAAGGGCAGTAAACAGTTCCCGGTAATCAGGTGTTCACAAAATAAAAACTTAACATGAGACTGTAAAACGATCGCTGAAATTCGGTGAAGCTTTGCATTTTGTATATTTATTGGTAGTTTTGTTTATTGTTTGTGCATTTTTTTACGTATCTTTTGTTTTGTTAGCCACTCAATTGGTCCGACAAAATGTACGTATACCTAGATCCGGTTTTAACATAACAGACGCCCTGTGCGAAGTTTCGGCAGCGGCGCTTCTCTCCCCTCTTGGAGAGTAGAGGGGCGACAAATTTCAACATTTCGCCTAGGTTTTCTTTTGTTCATTCAAAAAGAAATAGGAGTTACTTTGTCAGCTTATGCAGAAAAGTTTGACAATTCAGAGAATGTCCGATGGAAAAGGGTTGGAGGGTTGGCTTCCAGTCTAACCGCATGCAGCTGAATACCAGTACTTTGCATGGAGTGACTGCCTATCTGACCTCCACAACCCAGTTACTGGGTAACACGATACCCCTTGGTAAGACTGGTTATCAGACTTTCAGGTTTCTGACAACCCGTAACGACAGTCAAACATCCAAGAATGATAGCCGGGATCAACTGCTTAACGTGCTTTCCGAGGTACGGAGGGGTCTCGGTATTTAAAAATGGTCACCCATCCACGGACCGACCGCGGCAAGTGTAACTTAACCTGATCGTTCAATCCGTGCGGCTGTTATTACTAAGCCACGAGTCCCTCAGTTCAATGTAACTCTTAGTTGTATTTAGTTCTAATTATTATCTTAGTACCTACTTTCATTCGATCTGAAAAATGTACCTCATTGTTAAATGAGTTCATTCATTGCAAGAAAAGGAAGCTTTTCCCTTCAATGGGACTTTCCTAAAAGTATACCATAACCAGCCTATAATGTTCCCACTGCTAGGACACAGGCTTCCTCTCTGTGAGAGGTAGTGGGCGGTAATCCACCACGCGGGCCCAGTACGGGTTGGTAGATGTCACGTCTTTGAATTTTTGGTTCTAGGACATGCTGGTTTCCTCACGATGTTTTCCTTCACCGTTTTGAGTGGTTTGGTTGGTATAAAAGCATATTCCTTGGGTATTTCATAGAGATAAAACACACTTTCTCAATATGGAATACACATAGAGGTATGAGGAACAGGGTAAGTTCACTCATCCTAACTATCCTAACTTCCTAACTTCCTTCCTAACTAATATTATAAATGCGAAAGTAAGTTTGTTTGTTTGTTTGTTACCTTTTCACGCCTTAACCACTGAACCGATCATTCTGAAATTTTGCATATACGTTGTCAGGTGTACAGAGACGGATATAGGGTACCTTTCATCTCGCAAAAAAGTACTGTTCCCGAGGAAAACAACAATAACGTCCTTATGATAATAGATGGCGCCACGTGTCTTTCGAATCATGATTGAATTATAACCCGAATTGATAGTCAAAGTCTAAGTTAACGCGAGCGAAGCCGCGGGCAAAAGCTAGTACTCTATAAAAAAAGTAAGGATCCTCCGACCAGACGGGTGTCGTGTCTGGTGGGCAATAGCCCGACGATTGATATCGGTACTATATATATACGGGGCAATATATGCTAGTTGTGCGGTAAACTCTGCTTGCGCGATGCAGGATTTTGCGTGACGTCAGTCTGACGGGTTGCTCGCATGTAGCGTTGTAGATGCCGCTACACACAAACCTAATACCATACATAACATGACATAATATTACGCCTGTAATCTCCGAAGAGTTAGGCAGACGCACCATAGTACACCCACATTTAGCCAGGTATGGGGGGAAGCCTATTGCCATCAAAAAACCCAGGCTCCGGGCTGCTACTGAAAGATTCCTGATGGAATAACCCAATAGCACTTTAAACACCATTCATCACTAACCAGACTAATAATTACCTTATCACCTAAAATTGTGAAAATAATTTCACTTTTAATTTGAATCCTTATCTGCGCTGAGAGCAATACTAATTATCCGTTATAGGTAATTATAGGAACAAGGCAAAATTAATTAGTTTTTCGTTAAGCAATTATCGATTGATTCATTAATTACGGCACCTTGCTATTTTGATTGCTTTGAATTAGGATTTAATTTACTTTTCTTTTAAAGTAGGCATTGGGGTTTTTAATTTTCATTACATTTTCCTTCCGCTGGTAGCTAAATTAGGCTTAATATATTGCGCTTTTTTTTTAATCGACTTCAAAAAAATGAGGAGGTTCGCAATTCGACTGTATTATTTTTGTTTTTTTTTTATGTGTGTTAACTCGGAACTTTTTTCTAGGTGAACCGATTTAGATGATTCTTTTTTTGTTTGAAAGCTGGTGCTTCTCATGTGGTCCCATATAAATTTAATAACGACTTAAAAAAAAACATTTAGAATTGAAAAATTACTTTAATTTCGGAAGTCGATGGCAAAAAACGAAAATACAAAACCAAAGACACCGAAATTAAAGGTATTGTTCACTTTTAAGTGTTTTTTTTTTGGAAGTCGGTTATTTTTTTTTCTATCTGTCTATCTATTTAGCCCTTAATGCCCCACAGCTGAGCTTAGACCTCCTTTTCCTTTTCCACACACGTCTGTCCTCAGCCATTGCAGGCCAGTCCCTTCGGTAGAAGTCAAGCTCGTCTCTCAATCTTCGTCGTGGCCTGCCGTTCGTCGTGGTTGCCTAGCATTGAATGGGACCAAACCAGTGGTTCTTTAAGCTCACAGCTCATCTGACGTGTAGCAAACATGTCCGGCCCAATCCTGCTTAAGATTGGCAACTATCCTTTATAGCCTTTTGCCTGGAATACATAATAAACACTACCTATGATTGAAACTATTTGAATTAGTAAAATAATTAAATTATGCGTAAAATTGCCTTTTATAATTGCAAGACCAGTACCTAACTAAAATCGTAACTTCAGTAGAGGGTCTTGTAATAATTACTTATCCGTTGTAAAACTTTAAATATATTATACTTATTATTATTATTATACCATCAGCAAATAAATTATGGTACAGGATAAAAACCGCTTCTCAGAGATAGAAGGTACCTAACGGACCTGTCCCACCGCCGACGAGGAAGCGACTAGCTACCAGTCAACGATTTTCTAGCTCAAGAACGTACAAAATATTGTAGGTCCTGTGTAAGTAAAAGAGATACATATATTAATATATGATCGCTGACTGTTCGCGCCGCCGCGCGCCGGCGAGTACTACTTTGTTGCAGCGACAAGAGATATCAATGAGAGTACTCACTCAGCGGCGCTCGCTTGGTGGGCAGAGCACTCGCTGAGAGACTCTACATACGCAAACCAGCGAGTAATCGCTCGTCGCCGTCGCGCACTCGCTGCTCCTTGCTCGCCAAGTCGTTTTTACTTGCTAGCTCTACTCACTTCTCGTTAATCGCCAGCAGTAGGACAGGGACTTATCCGCTTATTACAATTTTACGCCGATTCGTCGGCCAAGTACGAATAAAATCAATTTCCGCTTTGGCAATATATTAAATGAAATTGGTAATTGAAAGTCCATAATTTATGGCGTAATGTGAGATGTCGATCTCCTCATCTTAGGCTAATACTAGGAGTGAATTCATGTCGATAGTGCATAGGCATTGCACTCACGACATTTCGCTTTCCAGTCGCCTTCTGAACCGTTAGTCAATTGCCGCTGTACTGTCTATACTCCATTTATTATATTATTGGACAAATAAAATGTATCACCCTTTCGTTATTTCGATAAAAACTTATAATGAACTCCGTTATTAATTTTTTTTTTTTGGGAAATCATCAAATGACCTCTCCCGCTCTGGGCGGAGCGGAAGGGCGTGTCAGACTCTTACTGACTAAAACCCACCCGTGTTCCTTCAGTTGCCTGTGCGCCAGGGCCACGGTAACTCTTTCGAACAATCCGCAGCCCCGGCAGGATTTACCATTTACATTTAAAAAGTAACTCTAAACTGCAGTAATTTCAACAATGTTACACAATTTACTGTTGTTATTTAGCCGTTGTTTGTCTAAAATAAATGGAGTATAGGTATGTACTACGAAAGCTTATATTATGTCGCACTCTGGATCAATCAACAATCAACTCAGCCTATCACAGTCCACTGCTGGACAAAGGCTTCTACTAGGCTGTGCCACAACACCCTGTTCTCCGCCTTCCACATCCAGTCTGTCCCAGCCACCTTCTTAAGGACGTCGATCCATCTAGCTGGGGGGCGTCCCACACTACGCCTGCCGATAGGCGGTCTCCACTCCAAGACTTGTTTGCTCCACCGGCCCTCGGTCCTTCGACAAACATGGCTAGTTCCCTGCCACTTCAGCTCCGGTCTCCGGACTCCGGATAATTTGAATTATTCTTTATGTATCTAATTTGAGAAGATCTCACAAAAAGTATGGCCACATACGAGAAGAAATCCATGTAAAGGTGCCAGTAATTATAACATGAATGTACAAACAGACTTGTTATTTGTTCGTACGTGCAAACAACAATAAACAACGTTGTAATGTTGTGTGTTTCCGGTGGAAAACGTCTTTCTAACTAGCTGGTAAATATTTGAGGGACACACGGAGGAAGAATGTAGCAAACCGTTTTTTAAATGACAACTGTAACTTATCAATGCACATAGCTTTTCCTCTTTATGACTAGCGAAAGAAAATTACCGTCGGTGCAGGCTTGAAATGAGTATAGTAGGTACCTAAAATCTGTTTCTGAAGTGATAGATCAGAATCAGAATATTTATTTGTAAAACTTAATTTGGGCGCTATGTTTTTGCCGTGAAGGCGTACAAATATTAATTAAAATGAAATTAAAAACTAAAATACTTAATTTTTTTATAAAATAAACAATAAAACAAAAAAAGACAAAATAAACTAACAAAATATTAAAAATTATCATTTATAAAATCTGGAACAGTATAATAACATTTTTCAATTAATAGCGAGGTGAGAGCTTTCTTAAACTTTGATAGGGGCATATTTTTTATACTATTGGGTATTTTATTATAAATTTATGAAGCCAGTCCAAAAAACATAAAAAACCGACTTCCAAAAAATAAGTAAAATTAACTTTGTAATTTCGGAAGTCGGTGTCTTCGGTTTAGTATTTTTCGTTTTTGTCGCCAACTTCCGAAATTACTTAATGTTATATTTTTCACTTTGTAGTGTTTTCTTTGGGAGTCAGTTGTTTTTATTTTTTTGTTAAAATGTTTTTATTTTTCTCCTTTTAGTTGTGGTACCTACCCCACACAAATTTTTATACCTCTACTTGCTATGTAAATAACAGTGATAGGATGTTATTATAACATCATCAATATACACTAAGTGGAAAAAATACATATTATTGAAGCTAACTGAAAAACTACCCAAGCAAAGTTACTAAAATTTATATGGGACCACCCCTGGGGAATACCTTATCTTCGAAATCGATCCACAATTGCCGGAGATATCGCATACCAAACATACAAAAAAATACATACAGACGAATTCAGAACCTCGTCCTTTTTGAAGTCGGTTAAAAATGTAAATTGAAGACAACAGCTTTAGAAACTGTTCCACATGTGTCTTTCACTAAGGGTTAAAATTGTACTTACTAATTCCATAGTTGAAACCGGTCGTAACTATCTGTCATATAGACAAATAGTCCTTGTCATGTTATGACGTGCGAGTGACATTCAGCTTTAGGCTGATACAGCAATTACGTGGTCGACAATCCATAAGACATTATTTTGTCCCATTTTTGACCTTTGATGTCGGTTTTCATTAACGTGCGAACCAAGGCCTTGATTAAATTTCAAGGGCAAACTGATGGTTAGCTTTGATTGATTGTCTATTTTTCTAAAATTCTAAATTGGGCGTCCGTCTTTGTCGTCTTGCATTTCTTTCTGCTAGAACACCTGAGGGCCTTGACAAAATGCATTCGCTTCGGAGCGATTCGATTTCTACAATCGCTATCGCTTTCACTAATGTTTCCATCATACGAATCGAAAACTAGCTATAACGCTTGTCAAAAGTGCCACTTGGCTGCGCATCTCTATGGAAGTAATCGTTCGACGCTGTCGATTCGTTTCATACAATCGAATGATGTTAACATTGTCTAGCTAATTTCTATTCGTTGACCTATGATCACGTGCCATTTCGATAGCTTATGTCAACCTTATAACATTTTTTGGCTTTTCTGCTAGACTAGCTTCATCGCTAATCGAATATTACTTTGTCTAGACCCTTTGATGTTAAGGGTTATGCATTTGATGATCCCTTGAAGACTTTCAGACTATAACCACTGGAAAGCACAGTCTCCGGCAAACCTCCATAAAAGTAATACAATTTTAAATTCGAAATCTGTTCAATCAGTTCTCCCATCTGTCTGTCCGTATGTCCCACCGGTGCTACGGAACGTTCTCGTTCATTTCATTACCGATCGTGAGCAGATATCGTTACTGCGTGCCGAGTTCATTGATTCAGTAAACGCAAGAAATTCAGATAAATTGTCCCAAGTAATTGGTGTGAAAGTAATGTATTTCAATTAGAGATTTTAGCGCCTTTGGTTTATGGGTGTTCTAGGGATGTAACAATTTTCTTGATATCATTTTCTATAGAGGTTTCAATGAAGGCTGAGTTGAGGCTTTTTGAGAATACTTATTCTTCAAGTAAATATTCCGTTAACACTGTCTATTGTAATTAAACTTTCAATTCATTTAGTAATTCTTACTTGCGCCTTGTTTTGAATTGTAAATGTTTTCTTTTCTTTCGTTTTCTCCGTTTGTTAAATTTATTTGGACAAGTGCCCTTTGGTTTTTTAATCATAGTTTCGTAGATTTAAAAAAACCTGATGATAACAATTCTTAACTGTAGAAACTTTGGTCTATCTGCAATGAAAGATACACGATATTTGTAGATGTATGAGGAACATGGTGTAAAGTTCACTCATCCTCCATAGAAAAGGGAGGATCCTCCGACGAGACGGGTGTCGTATCTGATGGGCAACTGCTCGATAAATCACACCAAAAAATAATAAAGTAAACAAAAAATACCATCAAACATAATTATTATTATTATAAACGTTTATTTTAAAACCTTGCATATACTACGTACAAAACCCACTCGACTCTAAAACATAAATAAATAATTACATGATTATGTTGAATGAACCTTAATCACCTGCTAATCACAGCTCTTGGAGTACCATGCGGGCTAATAACGTAATGACGTGGGAGAGAGAGCGCGCTTTATGGCAGACAGAGATAGATGTACGTCGCGGCTGATCGCCACGAATTAAAGGAGATGCGTGCACGCAAATTTTAGAAAGTCTCTCTTTGATGTTTGGATAGAGTTTTAATGTCATTTCGAAGACGATTGCATAGTAGTTGAAGAGGTATTGCAAAGGTTGCTTTTATTAATATTGACTTCTAGAGCTCAGTATTATAATCATACTCATAAGCATTTATTTGTCAGAATATGGTACATTATATGGTCTTAAGATTCTTCACATTCCTGCTCATAACACTATTTATTTAGAGTCAAAGTATTTCCAATTTTCATCAAGTTTTAATTTCGCCTTTTTGCTTTTCTCGGTTAAATTTGTTTATTTTTGCAGTCAACACATTCGACAGTAAACTGTTTCGAATTTTTAAGACTTGATTTTGGAGATGTTTTGAAACTGCAAATAATTAATTAAAAAATGCAATGAAAAGTCCCAAGCAGATGGTTTTCTTAAAAATAAAAATCTTCAATCTTGAATCGTCTTGAAGTATTCTTAGAACTGTTCAGGATTGCAAACAGCTGTTTTTGTATAGCAGATTTATTTTTAAGGACTTTTGTTGCCCTAATAAAGAAATTTTGATTTTCATTTGATTAGATTTTTTGTCCATTCAGTTATCAAATAATTAATCTGTGAACAATAAAAATAACACCTTTTAACATTTATTTTAAGAAGCTGTACAAATTAGTATTCAGTAAGAAGTTATAGCCATAAACATTTTATTACTATGACGCCATCAAAAATATTTCCGGTTACAACCTTTATACCTTATTGGTAACAGCTGACTCAAAAACTTCAAACAATAATCGCCTTTGTAACAAATGAAGTACTGGCTAGATTGGTGTGGTACTTTTCGGAAATGATGTCACATTTTGTGGTGTACTGTCGTTTGACTGAATGATATCATTAGTTATTTTGCGAATATGTAGTGAATGCAGCGATTATGTCAATAACAGCAGTAATATAATTTGGGTTACTGTAAGATTCCTTATTCCTTCATATTGATTTTTTTTAATATCGTTTCGCAAATCACTACGAAGGTAGCTGTGAAGGCAAAAATATTGCTATTAAAAAAAAAACTTGCTTCTGTAAAGTGGAATAAAATTTATTTTAGTTTCACCAATTGGATATACGTAAACCAACCAGATTGAACAACTTTTTCATGGACTAACTGTATGAAATGAATTCCAGCGCTTTCTCGCCTATTTTCCGTCCCAGCGTCTTCCGTCGTCTTAAATTTTTCGTTGAGATGTCTTGAAGGTGCCAACCCTCCTGACTGGCTAGTTTTATGGGTTATTCTGATAAAATAATCACATATTTGCTCAAACATGAATACAATACATACAACACAAATTGTCAACATGCAAGAGATGTTCAAAGTAAAAATACAAAATACATCATCACTTTTGCCTTAGCAAATATTAATAAAATAATGTAAAACTGTCACTCCGAGTCAAAATATAAAGCTTGTATTGACAAAAGTCTCCGCATCTTCTACTGTCCGTATCATTTCATCGTCGTTTATGCTTCGGCCATTTTTACGGAGTTCTCATAAAACGGTGAAGGAAAACATCATGAGGAAACCGGCATGTCCTAGAACCGAAAATTCGAAGAAATGTGACATCCCCAACCCGCACTGGGCCCACTTGGTGGATTACGGCCCACTTCCTCTCACAGAGAGGAGGCCTGAGGCCTAGTAGTGGGAACAACATAGGCAGATTATGCTAAATTTTTTTAGGTTATCAACTTTTCATCTTCATACTTAGCCCTTACATGAGTGTTTACTTTTCCATACTACTAGGATCATATACCTACGTGACTTTTACAAGAGGTTTATATAGTTTTGCGTTAAATTAATCAAGCATCCCGGATTCGCGGATGAAGACGCTTGTCACAATCGCACCCAACGTCATGATGACATAATGAATAAGTGGAAAAGTCGTGATGGCCTCAGTTTACCTAATGAAGTAGTGAACACTTTCCATTGCGTGATACGGACCTGGCAGGGGGCCAAAGGCTGTGATGATGAAAACGTTGAACAGGGTCGTACAGACTACTTTATTAATTAGGTACCTACCTTAGTAAAGGAGTTAATAAATCAATGCACTCGCAGGTACAGTGTTTTTATCTCACGAAGCGACGCGCGCTTTACTTGTGGTTACCAAGTGTACAAACACGCTGTGAATGTGTGTGTAAGCGCAGAAGTTCTCGGTACCGTCCGAGACAATGGCGAAGTCGGAAATATGCGTGTTACGTGCTGATGCTACTTGTCATCACGCACGCAATCACGTGTTTGTACATTTGATTACCACAAGCAAAGCGTGCGTCGCTTCGTGAGATAAAATTCTAAACGTAAATACTTACATATCGGCGGCGGCGATCTCTCGCGTCCACCCCTGGTCCAGGCCATGGTACGGAGTGAGAGGGCTTGGGAAGCCGTCACCTCCTTGAGGAGGAGGAGGCGGAGGAGGAAACGGAGCACGTGAGGATAAGGCAATCGTTGTGCCTTCACGCCCCTAGTCGCCGCAGGAGGAGATACCCTGGGCGTCGGGAGTCGATAGCCGATTCCCGGCCACCGCAGACGCGGGCTTGCGGTGGGCGAGCAATGGGTAGTTCGCCGTCCGGTAAGGACCAGGCCCGGGTCGATGGCGCGTCGTATTCCACGCGCGCCGCAAAGAGATGTCAGCACTAATTGACGGGGTCTGCTAGGGCCGATGCCTGCCGGAGTCGCGGATTGTTCGAAAGAGTTACCGTGGCCCTGGCACACAGGCAACTGAAGGAACACGGGTGGGTTTTAGTCAGTAAAAGTCTGACACACTCTGGGAGCTTCATCCAGAGTGGGAGAAGTTATTTGATGACATCGCACCCAAAAAAAAAGTACTTACATACATTCTTACGTTCTAGTAATCACCAAGAAAAACGATGACTAAAAGGCCCCGAAAAACAAAATTGCACAGAATATAGCTATCATTCGCATGACATGATACATAATGCAAAATAATTAGTATCTCGGTATCTTGAGACAAAGTGGAAACAGTAAAATCATTGAAAACATCACTACATTTAGTCGCAGATAGATAGAAAAAGAAGTTTAGACTGAACAAAGATAGATGCAAAAATAAAATCACCAAGTTTTTGGCGGTCTCCTAGAACGTCACCCAAGCATGAGCTCTGCACCCTAATTGCGTAACACACTATCAGTCATAATCTTGCTATTCCATTGCTTCATATGTTCGAAATATTGTTCTGCTCAACAACGCAAATAACGTAATGAATGTGGTTGAACTGTCAAAATGAAAGCCATTCCTACTGTTAGAGTGTTACGCAATTACCCGGCTGGTTTGAATAATATGTAGATGATTCGATCAAACGGGCGGTAATTTTAATTTTCACACGTATTTTATCCTTTAGGTAGGTTTGCTTTGCAGCACCTGCTGTACGCTATCATCATTTCAACACCTTTAGGTACAATGGCTACTGAAATTAAGATTTGAGTACCTTTAAATTATTATCGGATATTTTTGGATTAAGGATTAGAATGAGAAAAACATTATCTTATCTTCTTTCACTTCTGTTCTCAAATCTGGTCACCTTTTTTCCTCTAACATCTACCTCTGTCCACACCATATTATCAAGCCTGAAGCTAAACTGCGTGATATCAGTTGCATCACAATCAGGCCACGTACTATGACTTAACGACCATACATTAAGAGACCAGCATGCGTTGAGAGAATGCCTAATTGTTGAGGGTTGTTGGGTGTTTGCTGTGATTAAAATTCGATTAATTGCTAAAATGTTATAAATTTGATCATGAGACCAACAAGAGATAATTCGCGTGCAGCGACAATCTAGGAGTAGTCAGGGGATCCCTTCTTTTCGCACCGTTTTCGCATAACTTTTATTAGCATAATGATATTGTGGCATACTAATACTTTGGCATAATGCAATGGTTAGGTTAGGTTAATTTATGGCAATGAACATTATGGAAAAACATTTATGCGTAATAATATTATGCGTAATGATCATTATGCTAAATTTCGTTATGCCAATGTTATATTATGTCTTAAAATTTTATGCAAATGGATAGGGAACCGCAGTCGGTCTAATCTGATAAAATCTCACCTTAAGAACTTTGGTGAAGTGAGCTGTCATTCCACGTGTTGCTAGGGAGTGACAGTCCACTTCAGTCTAACTTCACCTAGTATAAGTTTATAAATGCCGGCTTTCGCGGCAGCTTTCGTGTACCAAACTCTAGATGAATCTAACTGGACCCGACAGAACAACACTCTAAGATCCTTACATAGGTACAGTACAACTATTTTCTGAATGTCCCTCGGCAAACTTCGTGTTTCGTCAGTCGTCGGATTTCTAATTGACTTGGAAGTATATAGAGTTGTTAATACTCTTTTAAATTAATGTAATTTATTTAAAACATGGGAGGAAAGCTGCAAGTCGATTAGAAATCCAACGACTGACGAAATACGAAGTTTTCCGATGGACGTTAAGAAAATAGTTGTACTGTACTTATTTATACACTCTTAGTAGAAATCTTTCTAATAAGTACCCACGCAGTCCAATTTTTATATTTAGAGTTTCTTAGGTAGTGACCCTAGCCGGAGACAGCCAATGAGTGACAAATGAATGTTTGTTCAATAATGTAGTTCGAACGGGTAACTGATGCAACTGTGCCAGGGGGTCTACTCTCTTAGTCCGTCAACGATAATACGGGCCCGTCCGAAAGTAGTTGACCCACCAAAACAAGATTCAAATTCAATTTTGCGACCGGGCAAAATAGATCGGGAGTAGGGACGACTGTCAAATCGTGTTGTCATTTATTCTTAGTTCGGGCTCCAAACTAATCTTATGTCCGTAGGCGATAAGGATACCGAAACGCCCGTAACTTCGGACGAAACTACGGACTTCGCGGTTTGGAAGTAGGCCCCCAGTAGGCAACTATAGGCAACTATACTATAGCTAACTATAGTCAATAGTCCACAGACTGCTAATAGAATATCATAGGAATTGTTGGCACTATTCCTATTAATAGCCATAGGAACTCGCCGTACTATATCTGGGTACTTAATAACTATCGGCACTATCACTGAGTACTTAATTAATTAATTACTATCGATTGGTATTGATAGCTTCGATTGTGTTATATTAATAAGTTCTGGGAAGTATCGGGAATGGATTGTTAAGCGGTGCTCATAATAATATTTAGAATAGAATAGAATACTCTTTATTATGTACACCATAAAAATTACAGATATAAATGTAGACAAAGGTAAAGGTAAAGGTATTAAGGAAGGTAGGTAAAAAAGGTATTTATAAAATATCGTTCTGCAAATTCTTTTGCTTATACAGACTATACCGTTTTGGTTTGGGTAGTGGATGATCATCCCTCATTAAAGCAATCTAACTTGACGTTGTAAATGACGGCCAAGAAGAACCTTGTCTAAGGGGGATGCACTCAGGTAAATGATAAATGATAAATGATTTTATTTCTGTAAGTAGGTTTGAACAAACACTTTTAGAATAGAATAGAATAGAATACTCTTTATTACGTACACCATAAAAAATAACAGATATAAATGTAGACATTTTACACAGGGTGACACAATGGGCGGTCTTTTACACGTCAATCATATGAAATCATCATCATCGTAAAACTAGATGAGGTCGGCGTTTCCTATCTGACTACTCTGAGAAGAAAGGCCGAAACAAACTCAGAAGTCACAGTCTCTTTTAAAGTCCAAACATAATCTTGGTCAGATCATGTGAAGACCATGTAGATTTGTGGCTGAAATGGTCTTTTGAGGAAAAACCACACAGATTGAGTGGACCTGTCCAGTCAGTGCACGCATTTGTCAGTAATCGTGTAGCTCAACTCAGAACTTAAGGAGCTCAACGATTCGACGAACAATACCAAAGAAAAGACATTTGGGTAGGCCACAAAAATTACTCAAACTGCCAGACCATGATTAAAATTAACTGAGGAGAAAAAAAAAGCAACAATGACCCACATAGTCTTCACATTCACAATATTAAAATGATAATCAATGTAGCCTGAATGCTACTCACATTCACAGACAGTTTTCTCTTTAAAAGTCATCAAAAATACCATAAGTTATTATATAAGGACATCGTTAATTCTAAAACACTCATTCACAGTATAAAATGGATTGTTGCTTGGGGGTACATTGAAGTGGCTTAGTTAATCCCAAGCCTTTTTGTCATCCAAGTAATCTTTAACTTTATAGAAACCTTTTTGACAGAGTTTCTGTTTAATAAATGATTTAAATTTATTGAGGCTCAGTTCTTTAACAAGACTTGGGAGTTTGTTGTAAAACAAGCCCGCGAAATTCAAAAATACTTACGTTTTTTGCCATTTGCAGGTCACTGTCAGGTTGTATGTTGATTAAAATATGATTCGCGGTCGTACCAAATATGGCTTTACAGAATTATAATCATTAGAATCAGCAATACAACTCCTTAAGTTAGAATTGGCCTCAACTATCATGATTTCATGAAATAGTCATTCATTAGGGTAATATGAACTTAGAGAGATGTTTATGATTATAATTCTATAATTATATATTTGATACGGCCGTGAATCATTTTAGATCAACATACAACCTGATACTGATCTGCAATTTGCAAAAAACGTAAGAAAATTTGAATTTCGCGGGCTACCTTGGCGAATCCCGCTTAGGATCGTTTGCGCACTACATCTATTACGAATGTCAATTCAAAATTCTAGTTATATCCGAATTGAAAGCGTTCTACATTCGAGTACTGAGGGGTTCCCGAAAGTCAAACAAAAAAATAGTACGGTTCGAAATTTCTCGGATTTGGATCGGAATCAGTGCGCAATTAATATATATTTTCGGCTCTATGCACCAGAAGGCCATTAGGTACCCGTACTTAAAAATCGTTTAAATTCAATTTTCAATTTCACATCGCATCGGCAATCAATGTTAAAAACTAAAGGTATTTTTGACGAGATTGACATAAAGGTATTTTTGACAGATAGAGATTTCCCCTCTGAACATCAACATTTTACTTATTCAGAAGTTGTTGAGAATGTGTGAGGAGGACAAACTATACTTATTTTATTGTCAGTGAATCATAGACCGCGACATAATCGTCTTTGATCGAATGTAAAATGCCAATACTGATCGATCCTTTTGAAATCATCCGCTCTCGCTGCACATTGCCTAACAATGTTGCAATTCCATACTTGAACAGTATCATCACGCCTATACTTCCTTTGGCGTCGACAGAGATGATATAATGATAGCTTCATTAGATACGCGAGCTACATGAGTTATTGGTTATTAAAGAAATAGCGCATGTCTTTCTAAAATGCCTACTATTGGCAGTGTAGTGTCGTAAAAATGGTCACATTAGCCTTTCGTGTATTTTTTTCCTGGTTATCTGATGATTTAATAGTGGTTGATTCTTCAACACCCTAATTGCGTCACACATTTTCCATCACAATCCGAGAATTTTTAAGGAAATTCCTAATCCATTGCTTCATAGGTTTGAAAAATTCGTCTGCTCAACAACGTATATAACGCATTGAACGTGGTTGAATTGTCAGAATGAAAGGCATTGCCATCGATTGCCATTTTATGTGTGTTACGCATTTACCCTGCTTATTGATAAAAGATTATGAGTAAACTGCATAATAGTTAATAGGCGACATTTGATCAAAGAAAAACTGAAATTACCTTTTGTGAAAATATCGCCCAAGTCAATACCAAGGCTGTTGTTTTAAAATATCTATTGGGTAGCGTAAATTATGAAGTTTTCTTCACATCAATCTTACTCTTTCACTGTAGCTGTAGACAGTGTTTTCCTAAAGATTCGAAATATAGAGTTAACAAAGGCAGAGACAATTTTGTGTTTTGTTTTGATTGACACCTTGTTCAAAATAGAACATTGTTTAGTCAAATTAAAACAAACTATTGCATTGTGCACCAGACCCAATAATAAACACAAAAAAAAAACAATATAAAACCAAAACTGTCAGCTGTCAAAACTCCCGCCAACCGTGCGTTTAGTTGCTGCATCACTTGCATTCCCCAAGAAATTAATTCTAAGCGCATAACACGAATTAGTTATGTTTAAATGCGTCTTGTTGCCTCGCCACGCATAGTTATACGCACTTGACCACACCGTGTGTTCCTGTAGTTTTGAATTGAATGCAACGTTGTTTATTGAATGTGTACGGGTTGAATATCATATTTTGTAAAGGTATGGAGTAGACACGAGTTCTTTTTGTGTTTTTTTTATGTTGGAGTAGGTATTAGATTATACGTATTTAAAACTGAAGGCCGCGTTTCAGTCGCAACAATAGGTAGGTACTTTTAATTCCTGTTAATAGGTAGACTTCGGTAACCTTGGCTTCCGAAAGCTAATTTCATTTAATTGATTAAAAACCAATCACATTGGACAAGATTTTTTGAAACTGATTAGATACGTGAAAAATTATGTCCAATAAGATCAACTAGACAAAAACCAGCTAGAAAAAATGTGAGCCCTACTTGAGTTAAATTATCTAAGTACTTATTTTTAAGGTATAAAACAGGAAGTATGTTTGATTCCAAAATTAATATGTAAGTACATAGTAGGTTTTATAGTTATCAAAAAAAGTGTAATAAAATAGAAAAGTCCAGAAAAACAAAGCTATAGAATCAAGTGGTACCGCAGAAATAAAAAATAAAACACTTTTTTTAATATCACTGCCCCACAAATTCCTTGTCCCATAATCTTTACATGCACACGTTATTTTTGCGATCACAAGTTGTCTCTGCGAATATGATTGTTATAAGTTGCCATCAATATGCAAGGCAAGCGATTACAACATTATAACTCTAAACAAAACATTACTTTAACATTGTTTGAATCTTGAAATGTTTGGTATAGGTGGTCTTCTAAGCCTGTCAATTCCTTCCTTCCTTGATATTTAAATCTCTTCAAAGTTACGTGAAAACAAACTTTTAGCAGTTTTCTGCATTCACATATACCTAACATACTATCACGCCTGTAATCCGAAAAGGGTTAGACAGAGGTGTACCTATAGTACACGCATATTTCACCAGTTATTTTTTGGTCCCATGTAATAGGGGGCGAGCCTATTGCCATCAAACTAAGAGATTCCTAATGGCAAACCCAAATAACATTTTGCCCGACCTGGGAATCGAAACCAGGACCTCATTTTTAGCGGTAGGGTTTGTGACCACGAGGTCAACGAAGCAGTCACGCAGTTCTACATTAATTTCGGGAAAAATATTGGGATGGGTTTGACGCCATGAATAATTTGCGTCAGTCGAATGACGATTTCAATAATTTTGCGCAAAATACTTACCAATATTTTTGGTCGGTGCAAAATGTTTTCGTCTGCCATAATTGTGGCACAAACGCTGAATTGGTAACCATTTCTGAAAATGATTGTTTAGTAGAATTTTTGATTAGGATTAAAAGAAAACAGAGAGAAAACAGTTTTCTTTTACACCTGTCGTTATTGCTGTTGTGTTGTCTTTATCAAGTAAATGCTTTTCTATTCTATTCTATGAATCTGTATTGACCGCGATCTTAGTATAAATCCCTTTTCTAGCCGTATCTGCCTATTCACTCAAACTCAAACTCAAAGCATTTATTTCAAATAAACCAATTACGGGCACTTTTGAATTATCAAGGGTTCGATCAGTTAGAAAGATGAAGCTAGTTAGTTGCCCATTCCTAAGCGTAGGAGGTACCATGGAGAAGAACGGGCAAGAAACTCCATGGACACTTTAATCTACACTTTATTAACCCTTTAATCGGTTGTGGAAACCCACGTACCAAACTTTATATTATCATTGGTTCTCCAAATCATTTAGGTCATCACATACATACACAAACTCACGCTTTCTTCCCATGGGAACAGGCAGAAACTACAGAACGCCATCTGCTACGATCCTAACATATACATACACACCCTCACACACTACACTACACACACACACACTGACTACACTTATCCTTAGGTCATCCATCACATATTTGAAAAATCTAATAAGAGCCAGGCTTTCAAAACCCTGGGGTTATATAATTAAACATACTGTAGACAATCCGATCCATGATGATCTGCATTACCCACTCTAACCTCAAATAGAAAATATTCCACCTATAGCTCATCCGGGTGTTAATATGGATGCCGTTTCTTAATAAAATATGACGCCACCGTTGCGCCACTTAATCTATTCTCCGTCATTACGTCATTGTCACCACGGCGCATCCTTTGACTCGCGCTGCCTACAAGAGACCTAATTCCTTTTAATGCCATAGTTAGCGCACAGATCACATGCGTAGGAGTCTATTACTTGCCAAGTGTAGCAAGGTTTAGTAAAATATATAACAGTTGTTGCAAAAGAATAGTTATGCTTTGACACCGTTTTTTAACGATCTGCGAGATGTAGGTATTGGGTTTGGTTGTAAAACTGTAATGAGAGACGATCCTTGGCAGCACGTTTAGTTGTGATGAAATTAGACTTTGTCTTGTTACTGTAGAGAAAGAGGGACTGGATCACGGTTGATTGGTAAAAATCATAAACCCAGGTGGTTAATTGATGTTTAAACAGTGCCAACGGGGTAATTACGTAACACACTATCAGTAGTAATGGATTTCATTTTGACAGTTCAACAACATTCATAGCGTTATTTACGTTGTTGAGCAGACAAATTTTTCGAACATATGACGCAATGGATTAGCAATATCCTTCAAAATGATTAAGATTGAGATTGATACTGTGTTATGGTTGCGGGCCGTAGTTACTAAGCGAAGATTGCTGTTTCGCATTTTGAATGGGTGCATAGATATTGCTCTCATCTTTAATTCAAAATAAAATTGTTGATTTTGAGTTACAGATGTTCCTCCATGTAAAAAACTGTTATTCAGCAGAATCTGTTTAGACTGGGCGCTGACCCCATCATATTTGGAAAAAGGCTACGAAGATTTGTTAAGAACGATGTTATATTCATTGCTCTCCACGAAAAAGTAGCCCATACATCTGTTGTAAGACTTATTTGATGTTCTTCTGGAATTATGTCAATAAAGAAATATTATTATTAAATATTATTATAATTGGCATCGATTCGACTACATTCTGAAAGTCAAAAGCATGTAGTCCTACAGCTACTTTAGTAGCCTATAGGGAATGCCACAACATACTTCGTAGCGAGGTCTACGAAAGAAAGTTACGTAGAAACGACATAAATTTATCCTACCTTGACCAACGTTTGCTCGTTTAAATGTGTCTGTACCCCTAACAACATTTTATCGCCTCTCAGAAATTTACAGCCTAATCACACATTCTTCTACACAACCATATTTCACTATAACACCAATTTCGAGGTAAATTAGTCAATTTAGTGTCAACGGGAGCCACAATTTTTAACTACAATGTCGTTTACACGTATCACATATACTCGTGTCAAGAAAATCAGAATTCCCGTCGGGTGTCATAGTAATAATTTAATAGGTGCGTCAAACGTGCTCGCTTCCTGCGACTAGGGTGGGGTGTGCGTAATGCATTGTGATGCACTCCGGCGCTTGACGTTTTTAATCTATGACGTGTGACGTTTTTGAATATCGAAGGTGGTCATTAGAATGGCTGGAGAGAAATGGTTTGATGGTTTCACACAATGGCCGATATTGGTGATAGTTTTTTGTTCGTTGATTGATTACTAACTGCATTGATAAGCATCACAGCAGAGTAGAGAGACGATTTGTGCATAGTTACCCTCGTCTCTTGTTGCACGTAGTTAGGTCCGTGTGTGCCGATTCCTTGTTCTGTCACTCTCAGCAGTTCTCAACCTATTGCAAAAGCCTTTGACAATATTTTTCCCTGTTCATTGTCATTTTTGTCTTTCCATTCGAGTTCCCTACTTCTTCTGTTTAGTACATAAATGCCAATTAGGACTATCGCGCTTGAGTTCGCCGCTAGAGGCGCTAGTGTAGAGTAAGGTCTCTAGATGTCAAATTATGTACTGAATGCTTGCGGGATTATTTATCATGGATTTTCACGAATGATTCATAATAGCTGTAATGGTTGTGCCATTCTTGATCAATTATGGCTTAAGGTTTTAAGTAAAAAGTTAGGTTCTAATTTGGTAGCACTAGGTAGGAAGGAACAATAAGATTTGTCTGCTTCATGCTTGCCAATTTTAGGAACATTAAAATAATAAAAATATTCATTTGTAGTACTAAAATGTAATAAAATAAACATACTATGAATATCAGCGTACTCAAACGTATCCAAAACATCCAATAAAAGTACTGCAACAGGACCTTACTCGACAGTGGCGCCAACTGGTGAGTACAAAAACGGTAGCCCCCCATTATTTGTAAATCCATAAAATGTATTGATACCAACAGCAGGTAAATCATACTCTTCAAAATGAGTTCTTTAATGATTTTATATTATTTTTTCTCTAGTTATTGGTCGATTCCTAAAAGCCATATGTTATAAACAATTTCATAGTCAACCTTCTTCCTAGTATCTATAACCTTTTTCATCACTATCCCTTACTATCCAAATCGAAATTCGCAAAATAACATAACCTATGATTATCACAAACTATCCCTCATTTCAAATCGATCACTCTACAAAATGACAGATGCGTTCCTTTTTCAAACTTTTTGCAACCAACCGTGTTTCGAAAATCGAATCCAAACATGTTTAAACGGCCAATTATAATGGCAATTTGCTGGCATCGCTCCCGACAGCGTTAGAACGCCCATTTTAATTCTTTAAAATAACAGTTTTTGTCCATGGTTTACTTATGACGGTGGATCACTTTACAAAACCTTTTTTGTAAAGGTTTTTTTTTTTTGTTTGAGAGATTTATAAAAATGTTTAGTTCGCAAATTGGTTATGGTATTGGAGTAATTAAGAAAAATAAATGTCAACCGTCAGAACCCCGCGTAAAGTTGCGTTTAGATAACGTTATAACATGTTGATGTTATTGAATGGGTTTTTCTATTAACAAATGTCTGGTCTTTCCATTTCACGAGGCAAATTAAAATTGCACTACGTTCGCATACAAATAAGTAATCAGAATCAGGTCAAATAGCCTTCAAACTTAAATATTCAAGCTATAAAACTGATTCAAGCTAATCTTTTCATTCATAAACTTACCCGCTAGTACTATTAATATGAAAATCATTAAATTATAATCTTTTACTATCAGTCGCGACCTTAGTTTGTGGTCTGGACACTATGCCACACAAGGACATAAGGCCGTGCTCACATTTGCGACTATCGCTGTGATTTCTAATCAAGTATACCAAAGTTACGTTTTCCTAGAAGAGCGGTTCCGTCACATTTTAACGGTCGTCATGAAATCTGTCATTTTCACCATTATTTGACATTAAAGGTGTCAAAAAACGCCGTAGGACAGCCGTTATTTTGTGACCGTTCACTGCTTTTGTAAGAAAACAAAGCTTTATTCAAGTTAGAAAATGGCTGTGTGTGACTTGCAATGTTGGTAGCTCCAGGGAGTTTAATCTTACAAGAATGATTCATTAGCTATATTTGCATGCAGCATGGTCTTCAGTGAAGCAGACTACAAAATAATGTTTCAGCTTGGGCAAAAATGCTTTCGTATGTCCGGATGTCTGTTATCCTCTACAGGTCGCATTTCTTAACCGATTCTCGTAAAATTTTGTGAGTAGGTTCGATAATTATATGGAGTATTTTTGTCCATTCGGTTTTTTTAAATGGCGGAGGTATGGGGGTTGAAAACGTAAAAAAACATATTTCAGCCATTTCGCGCTCTGCGCGCGCTTTTTGTTTTAAGGATTTTGTTTTAAGGTGTAAGGACTCGCGAGGTCTACTGCTCACAGAGCCACTAGTAATATTAGAGATAACCACAATTATTGGACTAATGTGGACTTGCTAGTAAGAGCATTCTCCGATTCACAAACTCTACTACTTTCATCATTAGTAAAAAAATAACCACCTATATAATAATAAAAGTAATACAATGAATTGAAAATCTTTCTTGCAAAATCGCAAATCGAACCACTAGTCACCCAAAATCGCAATACGACAAAATTAGTCGTTCGAACAATCGCAGATGTGAAGCAAACCTTCCTATTCAATATGTATCACTGAAAGATCTACGCAATCGCTAACCAACCAACCAAAATTCAACCTTACTGTCAAATAAATAAAGTTCCCTTTCCCATGATGACGAGTAGGGTATATTAGGATTCATACGACCGATCTAATAAAGATGGCAGATAAGAAACTATTGTCACTGTTTAAATTACTCAATTATAAACAGGTCATGTAGCACGTTTAATGTGTTTGTAGGCTCAAGGAAATATCTCGGCAGTAAATACAGGGTTGATTTTTAATGACCAGCCTTGTATATCTAGGTTTCCGTAATTAAATCCACTGATTTTTAATTCAGCATGATTTAAGGATGATTTCCACCAAACGGCTCGCATCACATCGGATCGGAACGGATTTTACAATCTTTATACGATATTACATCGTGTACACAGTATTTAAAGTCTATAATACTGAGTCGCGCACAGCAGATTGACCGCGGGCGTCTTCCACCACACACGATCGTAGCCGAAAGTATGCTGCGATGCGCGATCGGCTCCGTTCGCCTGTTGTCGTATCTTTCTTTTCCTCTTCTGTGTTTTATGATTATTTTCTTCTTTTTCTAATGCAATAGCCAACAATAGGTACTACTTCAACTTCAACCATTTTAAAAAATTCGAACACGTCAACACGGTAGGAATGAAACTGTTTGACTAGGCGCAGAAACGGATACGTTCGCAAGCGACGGTACGGAGCCGATCGTATGCGTCGGCATCCTGCCAGACGCGATCGGCTGTCGCCGCATCCGTTCGTATCCTTTCCGATCCGATGCGATGCGAGCCGTTTGGTAGAAATCATCCTTAAGAAGACACCTTAGCAAAGGAAAAATAACAAAAAATTTATATAGATATTATAATTTTAAAACATATATCTATGAATGAATGAAAAGTCACTGATAGAGTTAATAGAGCGTAGACAGTAATAGAGCCATAATTATAGAAGATAGTTTGACAAATAGCCGTATGACATTTGATGAAAAGTTGTCAATGGCGCCAAACACTTGCACCACCAAAGAGTTTGTGGAAGCGTTGACGACATGAGGCAAACTTGAAATTATTTAATGTCATCATAATACTTAGTGTTACTTATATTACTTAGTGGTGGGCAGAGTTTAATAGTACTCGTACAACCATATTTCGCCAGAATATAAAGGCTCGTACACGACGCGACGCCCGATACAAAGGCACCGCTTGTCGCGCGACAAGCGGCGTCTCTGTGTAGCGCTGTCGCGTCGCGCCTGTCTGTGGGAGCCTTAAGGCGGTGAGCGACGAGCCTTTTAACCAGGAACAAATCCAGTGTGCTTGTTTTTCCACGTGCTTTGCACCGACTTTCAGCAAAGACTTTCATTATTAAAAAAGATCAATGTCATGTCATGTGTATTGTCTTTGTTAATCAAATGTTATTATAATACATATTTGTACGCCGTTAACGTAAAACGTGACTGTGATCCTTTCTGCAATGTACTTAACATTTTGCATACTTTGTGTGTTTGTGTGTATATGACATTACTAGACCTTTAATATAATTTACTATTGACATACATGTAAAAAAATAATTATAATTGATCAATAATACATTTAATTGACATTATATATTCGAATGTAACTTTGTATTCTATAGATTCAGACTGATTACTAAAAATCTTAATATATTTGTACACCAATTTCATTGGTAGGGCATGGAGCACGACTAAAATGTATACTTATGACCTGTATTGTAATACCTGTGTTCACAAATAAAGATTGATGGATTGATTGACTCATGTTTCTGACAGATAAATGATCTTATCTTATCTTATTAAATAATTGTTCACCTACGTACATTATGATTCTCTTGCCTTTGTCCCAATTTATTTGGGGTCAGCGCATCATGTTCTTTTCTGCCTTACTTTTCTATTTAGTCTTCATCCCAATAGTTTCACAGTCCATTCATAGTTTCTTTGGTATAATTAAAATCAAAATCAATATATTTTATTTCACATAAACCAACATGGGCACTTATGAAACGTCAGAAGCTAGGTGCACGGTTCCAATTAGTTGTTTCCTATGCAGAAGCATTAGCAGAATTACACCTACATTATACCCAAGAATGTTGCCAGACATCCGAAAAATAAATTACTCTTCCAAATGCACAATCAACATCAATATGCGTCTCCTCCTATTCTGAATCATCATATTCGAATAACAAGCCTATATTTATACATAACAAAGTATCAATCAATCAACAATACCATATTGCTCGAAATATCTAACACATTTGCTTTTCCGAGAACAATATTATAACCTCTTGAATTTCACGCTTCTCAACTTTACGATTTCATGTGAAAATTATTTGTCAAACAACCTTTGTCATATGGCAAAGAATTTTTTTGGTGTTAATATATTAATTTTATATTAACACGACCGTGAAAAGAGATTGACACAATGATAGTATCGTTTTCCACTTCATAAGAGTCATTATTGTATTGACAAACTTTTTATTTGCATTTCAGAAAGTTAACTTTTAGTTTATGTTCAAGAAAATAAAGTTGAAAATCGCTTGGCAGCAGAGAAAGGGAAGAAAGAATGTGGGTAAGCTATCAATAAACTAACAAAAACTCATAAAGGGAAGGAACGTTTGATTTTTTTTTCCAAACAACTGCCGTATTCTGAGAAGGTGTAAAGTGGCTCTATGGCTATTTATTTTTATTGTATTGTTAATAAGCATGCTAAGGGGAACTCTTCGTAAACTATTAAACGGTTATATCGAACTAAATAGAATATAATGACCGTGAATAATGTACAATGGTTGACGGCAATCAAAGCGCATTGTTAAATCCTGACTTGACGTCTTTATCCATAGACAACATTAATTCTACAACTCCCTAACTGTCAAACCCCGTAAACTCTTTGCAATAAAGTTCAAATCATTCGCAAACTGATTTTTGTAGTGTGGCAATACTTTTATAGACAGATAGATTGACAATTTTATTTCAAAATTATAATTTTGGAAATAATTGTGTCATGGCGCCTTCTAAGAATGGCGAGTGACAATTTGTTGCAAATAAATTCGTTTTTATTGTCGACATAAGATCTTTTTGTTACACAATGAAGTGTAGGTTTCTATTGAGTATCGATTGGTTATTGATGTACTGATCTATAAGGTTTTTGGCTCTTGTATTGAGAAAGAGGGCTGTCAATTGCTTTGGTGTCACTTGAATGGCGATGGCGGTAAAATACTTATAAAATTATATTAAGATGCGACTTTCGCACAGTTTTTTTTAGCTATTGAATATATGGTTTATCTCAAAATGGTACCAAATTAACTCTTTGTGTGTTGAACATAATAGATTTCATCATGGTAATTAGCAATAAACGAATGTGGCCAAGGACAAGGACTAGTGGTCCTTTGTTTATTGACAAAGGACAAAAAAGTTTTGCTTGAAAATTTAGTTGAACCAAACGCTAAGATTTACTTAAAGGTCAAACAGAAAGTCTGTTAATTGAATCAATTCTTATAGAACGAGAAAATCAAACAATAGTTATCACAGATAATGCCCTCATGGACTTATAACAATTTATATTCAGAGCAAAGCCTAATCATGATTCGTAAACGCACATACACATGTCTACACAAACTCACGCCTTTTTCCTATGGGGATAGGCAGAAACTACAGAACGCCACCTGCTCCGACACCTTTTGCTTCGTTTACGTTCATAAATCTGGACATACACGAACACAAAAAAAATCTAATCGAAAAACTACCCACACTCCCCCCTACCCCCAACCCCCATATATCGGCGTTTTTATTGTCATTTGACGGAAGTCAATAAAAAAGGCGAGGGAGTTCTAAATATAGAACTCTACTAACCTACGCAATTAAATCCACCCAGTCAATAATAACAAAATCAATTCTACTCAGCTTTCAAATACAACTGCCATTATCCACATTAAAGCAACTGAAGGGTAGATCACATCACCCGTTCCTAATTCAATTTAAACCAATAAATAAGGAGCTGCGCAGAATTAATTGCGCACGCGTTTATAAATTACTTTAGACTTGTAGGGGAGTCTAATGGAAATTAAACGGGAATTGTAATCTTTATTTGTATTGTGACTTTGATTTTATTGTTTGGATGAGAACGGAAGAACGTAATTATTTGAATGTGTGTTGAGTTTATTATTTTAACTGTGCAGTAATAGATAGCAGACTTCATGTTTATATGAAGTGATCTTCCTAACTTACATACATAACAGCGCAGTATAGTCTTTACCAGAAGTGGTCATCGTATTGGCGGTTCAGCAGCTTCAATATTATCAGGATTGTTCCGGAATATAGCAGTTCGTGTCGTGGACGTGGTACGACACCGGCTCCCCAGTCATCATCTGTCATCAGAAGACAGCCGCCACGCAACCATCAATACGACGCTCTGCGGGAGTAATCAGCCAGGGTCACTCTTATTCGACCTATTCTGTGATTCCAGTAACTTCATAACAAAACTAGACGTTGCAACTTGCTGCGCGGTCATACCTACATAATGTACATTTCCAAATTACAATTCATTGGGCGCTTTGTATTTTTTTTGTCGTTTCATCTAAATGTGCATCAGTCATCTTCAGCAAGTGACATATAGGCTACATTACAGACTTATTAAATATTTTTAAAATTCCTAATATTTTTGTCATCCTTCGAGCCAAATCTGTCAAACATCATGCATCTTCATTTTTGGTCTTTCTAGTAAGCAATACCAGCAAAATATAGATAACATCCTACATTTAAATCAAAATTAATTTTACGTCTTTCGGAAGCAAAAGCCGAACGAGTATGTAAGGATTGTAGCAGGTGGCGATCTATGGTTTCTTCCTACCCCCATGAGAAAAAAACGTGAGTATACCTATGTATATGAACGTGTTTGGGACGTAGGACGCAATTCGCAGTAGATGTTTTTATCAAATTATTACTTTTACGCTAGCCAATAAGAGACAAAAATCAAAATGTTTTATTTCACATAAACCTACATGGGCACTTATGAAACGTCAGAAGCTAGGTGCACGGTTCCAGTTGGTAATAATTGGCTTTTACAGTATTTCCAAATTACAGTGTCAATGGGCATGGATGGATTGTGTAGGCCTGTCAACAAGTACCAGTTACTTAACATTAGTTTATCTACTTGTTAACTCCCAAAAAGACTATAACCAGCTTCCCCTACAACACAAATACTTAACAATTCCATCTTCCATCTACCCACAAATTCTCCACCCATCATAATAGTGTGCTGTAGATACAATCTCGCGCTACAATGGTGTTCGTCTGACGTGCAGGCGTTACGGAGTTGCCCCCCGCTGGGCTAAACTATTGTGGGTACAGAGACGGATTGCTGGTAAAAGGACTATTAGAATATTGTACACAACATCATTTTCTTTGGTGCTTGAGTCAGTATTAAGATTAAATCTTGAGTATGATTGTTGGATGATTTGCGAAACTTACAAGGCTGTGTTTAAAGCTATCTGTCTTGCTATGGAGTTTTTGAAATAGTCAATAACCCTGCTAAGTTGAACTGAATAGGTCTAAACGTTTCTAAGTTGGTTCACCATATACCGGGTTCACACGGTTCGATTTTAGTTGATCAACTGCTAAATTGAAAGAAATTTGAACCGTCTGAACAGTTTCAATAAAATTTAATTTAGAATTCAAAGTGTTTTTTGGTGAACAACATAAGTTCAACTAAAATCGAACCGTGTGAACCCGATATAAGATGCGCACAATCGATAAAATTCTGTGGGTAGCAGTAATAGTAACTGAAAAAATACAATATTTTGTCAAATGAAACATTATAAACGTTATAGACACTAATAAAGCTGATAATAAACAGTCAGATTAACTCAGATAACGCATTCTAAACAGATGGGTTAATGTCTAAACTAAAAGATTACTGAAAACTTAATTTAAATAACCTGATATCCAAACTTTTAATAATCTTGACGCATTATTAATACTTTCTGCATCGGGGGATGCATTCCCAAATGCATCCCTGTACACCACTTCACCCGAAACCCAAAACACCCAATACACCAGGATTCTGCTAATTATTAGGAGAATAATAGCCCAACCAATTTATGGCCCTCAACAAAGATATATGGTCATTTAATGGCCTGTCGCGGCCACAAACGTTCTTTTGTCTTGTTCTATGGTCAAATACTGTTCCTTTGACCATTCAAATTGTATTTGGCCTTCATTATTGGCTATATTAAATTTTATGAAAATGTCCCTTGTGTAGAGATCATTAATTTATTATTTTGTGGACTTTAACTTGTTCTTGTTTTATTGCTAACAAAGTGGAGGGATCATTGTTTTATGACAGAATTAGTGAGACAGAAATAGAACAATGATTGGTTTGTTTATCTTTTATTATTGTTAGGTTCGTTATGGTTCTTTATATTCCTTTGCTCATTCTTGTCCATTGAAGTGATGTTGTCAACTAAGTACAATTCTTACAATAAGTGCTTACCTACCTAAGTTTGTAAGTCGCAATAAGTAACTATTTGACTTCTTGACTTCCATCTTATTCTTAGTTCAATGATGAAATAATTTGTAGCTTTTTACTGAGTTTTCGTGTCAACGCCTTGACACCCACTAGTAACTGTTTTGTACCCAAGGACCACATATTCAAATCAACAACTTATAAAGTTATGTTCCACGTCTTATCTCCATGCTTTTTCTATGAACATCTACACCCACCTACAAAACACATCGCGAAAACACATAGAACTTCCTTTAATAAAATACTTAAAGAATGTATTAAAAGAATCTTGTCCTAACCTACTCAACTCCTACGCAGCTTACGTTTAAAACAAAATGGAGGTACACTATTGTAACTTGATTCCTTGTCGAAATACACGAGTATTGAAACAATTGACGATCGGTACCCATGTTCGATTTACGTAAGATTATGGTGTGTAGGTATAATATTATTTTGTCATACATTTGTAGGACGTAGGATGTTATGTAGGTCATAGAGTATTTTTAAAACATAATGATGATGAAAAATGTGAATTATTTAAAAAGAACAAAGCGTGTTCTAGTTATATATTTCAATTTTATCTTTCTCTCACGTCGCACGTCTTGTACCTAGGTACGAGATATAGGATGCAGCAGTGAAAAGATTACCGTATCTAACCAGTCAGGAAGGTTAGTTGGCAGTCCCAGACTACCCACTTTGCGATAGACTAAAATTAAACAAAGCATCTGATAAATAAAAAAATATGTATCGCCACTTATGGATAGTGGAATTTAAACATTGTTATGATTGCCTCATCACTATTAAGCACGATAAGAAAATGGTCCTAAGGGACTCATACAGAATGCACCAAGGAGTTTTATCTTGTGTGGGTGTCAAAGCAACAAAAGGGTTTATATAAATTACCACTTGAGCAACATTCACTTCAAATTGATCATATCGTTACCATTGCGGTAATCTGGTTTACCAAGGGTTGTATTATGCAGCGATGTGCATCCGCTCTCCAAAACTTTTTAGACCACGCTTGCAATAAAGACTATTGACGAGTATGTAGTGTAGTACCTATATAAACAAGAGGAAACATAAATACAAGCTATATAATCCTCTCAACTTGATCAAATTACGAAAATAACTAACAGAAGTCAACATCTTATACATTACCATAAGTTAGGATGGTCACTATATTTTAAATGTGGGAATTCAGTAAATAATTCTGAGCGCCCCTGGCGTTGAAATTATTCGTTGGTTAATAAAAATTAAAAAAAAAAATCCGTTCCATACATTTTGACCCCTATTGCACTTTTCTTTGAAACTGCTGATTTTTGTTTCTGATAACAGACGGAATGTTTCTAAGCTAGTTTAGAATCATGTGCTGAATTCATGGTTACAGTTTGCGCATAAATCTCCCTGTCACCCTGTATTATTTTTTTATAGGTACCTACTTGAAAAATGCTCAAGCACGAATCTCAAATCAAACCAATCTCTGGTTCTAGAATACTCACTTAAATCTCCCTAGAGAATAAAGCTTAACAAATCAAACACCCATCCCTAGATTATATATCCCGACAAACATGTTAATCGGGACAAAAAAGTCGTACAATCTTGCGCATGTACTACAGCCCTATTGTCAAGATGGTTGCCTCCCTAAATAATAGAGACATCAGACAGAACAAGACGGCTATAACTTATTCAAATTAGCCGTAATACGATACCTGGCTCAGTCGTGTACGTGCGCCCAATATCTGGAATCTTTGTGGCTTTTTGAGTGTAGATGTGTTAAGGAATGGAGTGTAGTGGTAGCGATGAAGAAGAGTCATCGTGCGACGTTTTCATAGCTAGCTTTGAGTGATTCTTCTGGAGTTGCCGCTGTTTTTGAAAATAATTAGTGACTGACTCGTTGTAAGCGGGTATTTTCGAGAAGGATGGATCTTCTGTTACCTTTGGGCTGCTTTGGTTACTCAATCATGAACCATCACAGGACAGCATCAACATGCACAACAGATGTTATTAAGGATTTGTTCACACATCTTGTTGTTTGGTCCTTTTTATTAACTTACTTCTCAGCATATAACTCTTACAGACTGGTCCATTAATCCGTCCAAATGTTGTCTGTAAAATATCGCTTTTAGCGATAAGACCGCCCATTGCGTCACCCTGTGTAAAATTTCTACATTTATATCTGTAATTTTTATGATGTACATAATAAAGAGTACTCTAATCTATTCTATCCTTAATATCAATATAATAGGTACAGAGGTGATCATTACAAACATTGGTCAAAAATTATCTAGCGCCACTCTGTCAAAATATTTTGCACCATTCTAGTATTCTTCTTTCACATTCACGCCTTGAAACTTGGATACCTAGCCAGTTAAGTACCGATCCCGATTCAAACGACAAAACTGAATATTTAAAATTTTATATTTTGAATAGTTTTTTTTTTTTTTAACAATGTTCTCACATATTGAACCAACAAGAATAATGTACCCAGGATTTTGTAATATCTTGATTTAAAAGAGTGTCTTTAGAGTTTCTTGACCGTTCTTCTCCATAGAGATATACCTTTTAGAATAGGCAACTAGCTTCAACTTTCTGACTAACTGACCGAATCTTTGACAGTTCAAAAGTGCCTGTAAATATTTTAATTGAAATAAATGCTTTGAGTTTGAGTTTGAATAGTAAGAGTCCTATTTCTAGCTTACCATCGCAACGCATCCCCCTCCAACTGTACCAGCACCCTGACCCCACTCATTCTCGCACCAAACACGGCGCTTAGTGTCATCTGATTTATATAAAGTTATTTTGTAAAGAATTATATTACGGACGTGCCTGTTATGTTGCCTAATGAGTTATGTCTCTAAAAGACATGTAAACATGAGCGCGCATGATTGGTCGTGTGTCTACGTAGATATTTTCACGCTGACTACGTTCTGTAAGTTATGGCGTAACTTTATATTTTTATGTGCGTTTGTTTTAGAATTATTTTGTGTGGTGAGTGCGTACAGAGCGTCTCTATTACTGTGGATATAAAAGATGGTAGCTTAGGGTTATGTCAAGAGGATATGCAGCAGTGTACCATTTTTTTCTGATAATATACAGGGTATAAAAAGACCCATCACACAGCCGTCAACTACGCATTCTGTACATCAAACTAAGTAATATTACACAAAATTAATTTTTGGGACACGATTTTTATTTTTGGTGTGAAAATTTGCTGTTTGCGGGAGTGCTCAATGTAACACACACAAAACATTGTGCTTGTGTGCCTGCAACGTTACAGGGGTCGTGGACCCGTATTTGAAGTTATGTTTTAACACTAAGAACTTGCTTTCTTAAAAAAAACGTCAGGAAGAGTTGGAATTTTGACCTTCAATATCTCCGTAACCAGAAGGTCCCCAGACATGGTCCAATAAAAAAAAAATACAATGACGGGGAGTACAAGTGACTCTCGGCTTTGTTAACTGTCTTTTTACACCCGTTACACAAAAATTTGTAGTAGAGTTACATTTGACAAATATCTAGTTCAGAGAAGATGGTACTCGTATAAGGCAGGTAAATACAATAAGGCCCAATTTCCACCGCAAAATAGCGTGGCTGTGTTTGGCGAATTACGTTGTCATCTCTGAATGTGGGGACGGCAACGCATCTCTGATAGGTGGTACCTCAGATGGGGGTGCCTCTGGTATAGCTGGAGGGTTTTTAAAGACTCTGCTGTCTAAAGACTACAGATTTAGTAGATGGTATTGTCAATTATCAATAATGATTACTAGACAAACAGTCTTGACTGTCCGTTAAAAACAGATTGAAAATTAGAAGTTTTAATAAGTTCCACCTGTCAAAGATGACCCAACCGTCACAATACCAAAAACTTTATTCCACCATTTAAGTTCTAAACAGACTCCCGAAAGATATGTGACATCAGAATACGGCATTATAATATATTAAATTATACGAATAGGTGACTTCCCGCCGCTTGATGGCCGGCTGTCCATTGTATGGTAGCTCAGTTGCTACCTTATGTCAAAGAGGAAGAAAGTAAAGAAGGCCCACAATGTAAGCCACTGACAAAGCATTAGGCAAGAAAAAAATTCATCTAACTGAATATAAAATCAAAATCAAAAGTTATTCATTCAAATTAGGCTGAGAATCAGCACTTTTTGAACATCAAAATTACATAACAGAGTCCCCCAAAACGCCCGCCCTTCACAACTTCCTAATGCTTTAGCTGGGGAGAAAACGGAAAAAGCATTGGCCGCAGTTAACCAGCACCCTAATTACGTAACACACTATCTATCACAATCTGAATCATTTTGAAGCCTATTGCTAATCCATTGCTTCATATGTTCGAAAAATTTGTTTGCTCAACAACGTAAATAACGCAATGAATGTTGTTGGACTGTCAAAATGAAACCCATTCCTACTGTTAGTGTGTTACGTAATTACCCCGCAGCTGTCAATAGTGCAATGCTATTGACGACAGCGCTTTTAAACTTGTAATATTTTTCAATATTGTCGTAGCGGTACTTGAAGAAACAGATAGCAAAATCAGCGAGGTATATCCCGCAATTACAGGGACAGAAATCAAAATAGACGAATTTAAATTAAGCGTTTTAAGCAAGTAATACAATAGAATTGTCGCAACGGTATAGACAATACAGAATGAGGGCTGAAGAACAGCTGTAATTAGCCGCTCGGGTAATGACTATGGGCTCGTCTTTTATCCTAGGACCTGAACCAAGGACATGGGATTTATAGCTTATCTGAGGAAACCTGGGTGAAGGTACTTCATATGTCTGCCTACTCAGGGATGCAGTTAGTAATATAATCTTGCATATAGTTGTCTTTCTGTTTTCTATCTTTACATTACCACGACGGTTATGAAGATATCCTAACTTTTGAATAAAATTAAATTGAAATTGCTGTCTACTTTATAGGATTTATGGTCAATTTTGGATTTTTGCCGTGTTTTGTTATGTAAAACCGTTTGGTCTCTGAATGCTGGTGTGTCGTATTGAAAAGAAATGGGTTTATTATGGTGTCTGGTTCCGTTTGGAGTGTAGGAAGTGTCGTTCTTTAGCTTGGGAGTTGATTCTTACGCAAATGAAAAACGCTGGGCTCATTTATTCAAAATTGACTTACAATAAGCGCTTATTGAACGTCTTGGTCACTTCATGGTCCCTCTAAATTGCCCACCCGTCACAGCTTCTTGGTTTTAAGTTTTTAGTACAATCTCAGCAAGGTGCATCTCAAAAGCGATTATTAAGAAGATTTTTTAATTTTTTAAATGGCCTAGGCTACAAAATCAAAATATTTTATTTCACATAAACCTACAAGGGCACTTATGAAACGTCAGAAGCTAGGTGCACAGTTCCAATTGGTTGTTTCCTATGGAGAAGAGCCGGCAAAAAACTCCACGGTTACTCTTTTAAAAATATGGGGCTTTTACAATGTTTCAAATTACAGTGTTGATAATGGAAGGTCAGTGTAGGCCTAACAACAAGTAACAGGCACTCAACAAAATATATAAAAAAAAGGTCTACTAATCTACAGTCTACAAGTTAGGCCTGCAATTGCCCAGAGATATTACTTTACAATTTGATAGTCAAAGTATGGATGTATGGCGTATGTTTAACCATTCGGCCAGCGTAAAGTCCGACAAACCAACCGACATAGAAAAATAAAGCTTAATAATTATCCAAGTATTTAATTAGGTAGTTCGTCAGGAACAAGGGCTGTCAATAATTGAGGCTGGTCATCTCTTAATTGCCAGGGCTTATCATTAACCTTACCTATATTTTTTATTACATTGTTCTCACATATAAAATCTACAAAAATAATGTACCCAGGATTTTGAAATATCTTGATCTAAAGCAGTGTCCTTGGAGTTTCTTGGCCGTTCTTCTCCATAGAGATCTACGTTTTGGAATGGTCAACTAGCTTCAACTTTCTGACTAACTGATCGACTTCTTGACGGTTCAAAAGTACCTGTAAATGGTTTAATTGAAACAAATGTTTTGAGTTTGGTTTTGGACGATCTTCCACAGACAGTTGGTCGGCGATATGGAAACATTAATGTTGCGTAAAGTTGTTTATTCATTTATAATAACTTCATAAAAGACCGGACAGCTGATATTTCACACAATGATTATAAAAATGACCAAGTAATAGACTTGAACTTAACAAAACAAGATGTCACCGAGTCCACGTGTCTTTGACAATTTATGATATACTGTCACCTTTTCTAATATAATTTTTTTGTGAGTTTGTGACCATCTGTCTCCTGCCTCCATTGTGTGAACAAGAAACTAATGGTTTTTGTATTGAGTTCTAATTTAGCGTTAAATTTTAACAATGTTGTTGTGTGAATTTTATTTAAGTATGTTTGTATGGTCACTTATAAAGTATATTGAATGTAATTTTGAGTTGTCACTCGATTTGACACAGTACGAATTGATTTGCAAAGCGTTACTACAGACGTACTTAAATGTACTGAAGCTGTTTATATTTTGATTTAAAAAAGAGTGTCCATGGAGTTTCTTCCGGTTTTTCTACACAGTATTCTACTACGCTTTGGAATGAGCTAATAGCTTCATGTTTCTGGCTGATCGACTCCTTGACAATTCAAAAGTGCCTGTAAATGGTTTAATTGAAATAAATTCCTTTAGTTTGAGTTTGCTAATGGTGCAGATTCTCTTGTACACCGAACTAAACGAACTAAACTATCACTAAAATTCCTTACTTTTGACTATGAGATTCTTAAAGCTATTCTGCAAAAAAATATCACTAAATTTAAAAATTATTTTGACGCAACTAAATTTAATTTGACAATCGGTACTCCACGTGGCACTTGTTTACTCTACCCCGTGAATATTTTTTAGAGCCGGAGGCGCGCATTGGGGTCAGCCTCGACGTGTTTTGGAATTTTTCACTTTTTGTATGGAAAATATGAAAAATTATGACCTACATGTAGAGTTTTAGGGGTTCCATAAAGAGGGTCGAAATTTTCATTATTTTTATTATTTATTTATTTATTAACTCATCATCACTATCTTTACAGGGATTTCCTAATTCAATAGTGTGTCAATAGTGTGTGTGTGTTTTGCGATACGACACACCATTTTCGAGATATAAGCAAAAAAATAGAAAAAAAAGATACATTACTGTTTGTGCACCTGAGGTCGAAGTGTTGTGGTGAATTTTAGTTCATGACAACTAATTTTATTCCACACCTTTTTAATCGCAATTAAAAATAGTCAGACTTTGTTAGACAACCGAAATTTTAGGTGAAAAACGTCACATTCAGAATAGCAAAATTGCTATTTTCACAGAATTACCTACTAACTCAGTGCCATCTTAGTGCTGTCAAACTAAAATAGGTATAGTTAAGTTGTGTCACTTTAGCCTATTTCAGAATGGGAAATCGTCGTTTGACAGGAATAAACTAAATTTTGGTGATTTTTAGTCTAGTTTTGCGAATTTTGTGACAAGAGAATCGGCACCAATGTAAAGCTTAAACTGAATCTTGAAACTTTATTAAATCTATCTACATCTTTTCACTTTTGACTCTCAATTTTAATCATCATTTTTATAAACACATTATAACACATGGTTAAGTTAAATTAGCTGGCAAAACTCCACAGACGAGATGGGTATCGATGTCTTAGAATACCAGCGCTGCGGTATTTATTTTTTAAATATCGTAGCATTATGCTGAGATAGGAGCCTTTTTGGCCTCGCACAGGCTTTTTACTTGTTTATTGTTGTTTTTTTCTTTTTTATTGTTAATTTTGTTAGTTTTAAATGCTCCTTTTTTACTTTTACTCTTTGTATTTCCTGTGCGTGTCCCAAATAAAATATTTTTCTTTCTTTCTTTCTTCTTTCTTTCTATAAAACAAACAAAAAAAAACTAATGAGATTGAACCCATCACGTCTGGATGGATTTACTAGCTATCTAATAGAGTCCGACCGAAAATGTAGTTTTAGTTTTCGGCCGAAAATGAAAACGGAATTCGGCGTGACTTGAATTTTCGGACGAAAACGCAAATTACCGAAAATGGAAATTTCGGGTGAAAATTGCCGAAAACGGAAAACAAAATTCGGTCGGAATCTGCCAGCTAATTTGACTCTATAGATTAAACATTTCCAGTACTTTAACTTCAGGTTGGACCAGCGCGGTAATTGCGTAACACACTTAAAAGTAGGAATAGCTTTCATTTTGACAGTTCAACAACATTCATTGCGTTACTTACGTTGTTGAGCAGAAAATTTTTCGAACATATGAAGCAATGGATTAGCAATAAGCTTCAAAATGATTCAGATTGTGATAGATAGTGTGTAACGCAATAAAGGTGCAGCTTAAGGGTTGAGTTCCAAAAACTCATTTCTTAGTGCATACGTCTAAAATACATATCCCCAATTAATTACACATCTATTCTTTGTCTGTCTTTCTGTCAGTCAGTCACAAAACTGTTTCAAATGTAAAGTCAATAGAAAGTCCATCCAACGTCAACTCACAGTTGCGTGTTACAATTCACAACTACCGTCAAACGAACAAAAAAAAATCTCTTAACTGACTTTAAAAGGGAGCAAAAAGTACTACTTTAGAAGTGACCATGGCTAATGAAAAGCCCACAATATCACAATGGGTAGCTAATTGAAATCGACACGGGGACACAATAGGAATACAACAGTCATACGTATGAACGAGGGTGCAGCAAAAAATTTGGACATCTGGTGGGTACTGTATAGGGTGTTCGATTGAGTTGAGTGCGCGGTTTGAAATGGGCACTTAGTTATTTAAATGATATCTATAAATCTACATCCTTCCTACTATATAATATTATAAATGTGAAAGTTTGTGAGGATTGATGGATGGATGGATGGATGTTTGGTACTCTTTCACGCAAAAACTACTGAACGGATTTGGGCGAAATTTTGCACACAGATAGACCATGACCTGGGTAAGACTATAGGCTACTTTTTATCCTTGATCGCAAACGAAGTCGCGGGAAACAGCTAGTAATATTATGAATTCGTAAGTAACTCTGTCTGTATGTTACCGTTTCACGCCTAAACCACTGGACGGATTTCGATAAAATTTGGCAAGGAGAAAGATGACATCCTACGGAAGGACTTATTCTGGTAGCACGTTCCCGTGGGATAATTTTCGACATCGACGCGGGCGAAGCCGCGGGCAGAAAATAGGAATAGGTATTATAAATTAAAGGCGCTTTTCGTGCCTGTCTGTATGACCGCGCTGTTCTTCCAAACTACGCAACGGATTTTGATGTGGTTTTCACCATCATTTAGAGAGTTTATTCCAGAAATATGTGTATACTTAATACATAAAATGTAAGTTACAAGTAACAAAGGAATTAGGAGCGGATCGCTAGTATTATTTAAAATTACTGACTATTTAATAGTATTAGATAGAACAAGCAAGCCATGGCTTTAACGTTTATGCCATGTTTAAAAAACAACACTGTTTTTCTAATTCTCAAAGTGTTTACCTACTAAGAATGTATTAATTTTCAACCAAAATACCGTTTGTTTGGTATTAAAAATACAATTTCATGTTAAGGGACAAACTAAAGCTCCTGAAAACAACTTCATCAAATACTTAGTTATTTCGCCTCTGTATCAAAAGATCGCACCCTAAATCGTTGAATAGACAACAATATCTAACAACAATTTGCAAGCAATTGAGCATCCATGGGTATTCACACCCCTTGGATAACAAGAGAATGTAACGCAGGCTATGGGTTTTTATACCATCGGTATGGTGATACAATATACTTATAAATAGTTTCATTCAATTTTATGCCTAATTCTAAATAGGCCTTGCATTTAACCACTAGGCAAGAGGTACCGTCAAACGGGGTGAAACGAGACGAAACTTTAAAAAGGATTTTAACATTGAAATAATATAGTTTGTATGCCAAAAAGCTAGGCCTCTAATGGGTTTACTGTATAATAAATTATAATTACGACTAAGTGCCCTTGTTGGCAAAAAACTATATTATTTCAATGTTAAAATCCCTTTTAAAGTTACGTCCCGATTTACCCCTGCGTCCCTGTTCACCCCGTTTGACGGTATATCACTGATGTGATGATTCGACCTAAGATGAAGTATGTTTGCCTTAATTGCTTATGAGACATATTCAGTCAAGATTTGAAAACCCTAATAAATTGTATCAATTTGGGAAACACGAACAGATAGATCCCCTCTAAAGATAGTTTTTAAACTATTGACAAACAAAAATATGGTGTCGAAAAATTCCTCCGCATCGCTATCGACTCTAGTACCCAAGAGGCTGGCGGCATTGCCACGTTGTATGGCAATACTTAGCCTCTGGCCAAGGTAAAAGCCAGCCCTTGGGTCACGGACTCGCGGGATGTGTTAACCAGCCGTTTGGAGATTTCGTTGAACAGACCATGAGCACTCGGACCCCACAGCCCGAGGGTTTCAACCCCAGACGGCCTGAAAACATAATTACCGATTAGGTTATTATATTTACGCCGCTTGAGGTTTCCGCAACCGCAGGAGCAGCGCCAGATAAAGTTTAGTTTTTTTAATGATTTAAAAACGATAAATTAATGATTTTATTTCTGTAAGTAGGTTTGTACAAACACTTTTACACGTCAATCATATTTTAAAAACTAGATGAGGTCGTCGTTTCCTATCTGACTACTCTGAGAATGAAACCCGAAACAAACTTAGAGGTCACAGTCTCTTTAAAGTCCAGACATAATCTTGGTTAGATCATGTGAAGACCATGTAGATTTGAGTATAAAATATTCTTTTGAGGAAAAACCACACAGATTGAATGGACCTGTCGAGTCAGTGCACGCATTTGTCAGTAATCGTGCAGCTCAACTGAGGACTTAGGAGCTCAACGATTCGACGAACAATACCAAAGAATGGACATTTGGGTAGGCCACAAAAATTACTCAAACTGCCAGACCATGATTAAAAAAATATACTCCAATTAAAACACAATACCTACCTACTAATTTGATCAAGACCAAAAAATTTCAATTTTTCCACACTCGTACCAAAAACTCCCTATGTCCATTAAAACAAAATCGACTAACACCCTTTTGACTCTCAACAACTCTGCTTATTTCACGGTATTCAACTCTATTCATGGCTGCCGCAAAAGAACTCCTTTTTCTAACCTCTCCAAAGTTATGCGTTTTTTTTTTTTTGTAAACTTAAACCAATTTGCTTTAGTGGATTAACAGGGTTTGAAATTCGAGTCAGAAGTGGATTTAAAAAAGGACATGATTTTAGGAAAGATTTAATGAGTTTGTAGAAAATTGCGGTTAACTTTGAAGGATTTAAAAGGGACGTAACGCGTTTTTGTATGTGAAGTATTGAGGCGTGTTGTGTGATCTTCTTGAACGTAGTTTACCAGACTGCTTTATCCTAATTTCACGGGATTTTCCTAATTCGCTTTGCAAAATAATTAGTTTGTTGCTTATGGAAGACTTGAGTTTATTTTTTTCGTAATAAGACAGCACGTATTCTTTTCGTGAACGTAACCCTTAGGTACATTGCCGCACGTCTGCACTAAGATGAATGTGGGGTAATTTGTAATAACAATATATAAAACAAACTTACATACCTAGAATCATGCCTATTTTTCGCGAAGTGGTAGGCAGAGATGAGTAAACACTCACATTTCGCCAATTATCACTAGCGGGTACATAATTATCTAAACTCCTGCTACTGACTTTTTCATTAATTAACTAATGAATGCCGCATAACTTCTCTACTCAATAGGATAGAATAGAATATTCTTTATTATGTACATCATAAAAAATTACAGATATACATGTAGCAATTTTACACAGGGTGACACAATGGGCGGTCTTATCGCTAAAAGCGATATTTTACAGACAACCTTTGGATGGATTCAAGGGAGAAGGAGAGACAATAATGCAGGTAGTTAGTGGTGTACCATTTACATATACAACAAATACATACATACATAAAACATATACTTATCTACATATAATGTATACAATAATAAACATGAAACAAGAGCAAGGAAACTAAATGTAATGATGATGTTTAAGGAGAGAGGAAGTGCTTAAACAATACTCAATCAATTATTGCATTCCACTACTTAGGTGGTAACTTAAAATATATTGAGATTACTATGGACCCTGTCGGGCACAGCAAATTGGTAGGAGAAGCTTCTAATAAAATAGTACTAACCAGAAACACCAAAACAAAGAAGTACCCGCATCACAAATCAGACAAGAAAGTCCACGTACTCACAAACAGATGCGCATACGCAACGACATAACGGCCATGTCACACGTCGATCGCATATACTCGCGTGTACCTTCACGAGTAGGTATCTGCGTACTGCTGCTCATTTGTCGCTATCACTCATCTGGATGTACTCAGAAACTGTTTAGATAAGCTCCGTTGTAAGTGGGCTTTCCATTTGTGTCGACAAGTAGAGAGAAGAAATCTGTGTCGGGATATTGCTAAAGTGACATAGGCAAATAAGTTACGGTAATTATCCTAGGCCTCTATTCATTGACTCTATGAATGACTTTCGTAGTGAATAAAATTTCGAAAAGACTGACTAGGTTTCTAACTGCTTGTAGAAACACCTTTAATTCAGTGTGCGCTGGTAGCTATTGCAGTTTTATTTTTGAAGAACAGCTGTTTCTCAGTTTATCGTACTGTCAGCCAAGACCAGCAGGGTAATTACGTAACACACTAACAGTAGGAATGGGATTCATTTTGACAGTTCAACAACATTCATTGCGTTATTTACGTTGTTGAGCAGACAAATTTTTCGAACATATGAAGCAATGGATTAGCAATACGCTTCAAATTGATTCAGATTGTGATAGATAGTGTGTTACGTAATTAGGGTGCTGGTTCCTATTTAGTATAACTGACAATGCCAAAATTGGATTGATTGATTTGATTGATTTTGATATTTGACAAAAAATCATAAAATTTACCGACAGGCGCTGTTTAATAAAACAGAAAATTAAGAAATAATGTTGTAAATTGTCAAATTGTCGCCTGTGGGTTTTGTTTAATAGGCCCCTGCTAATACTTCAGCCGGTCAATTCTGTACAAATCTTATCGTGTAAACTTGGGTGAAGTGAGCTTCAAGTGAGCGGTCATTCCACCTGATTCTAGGGAATGACACTATTGACAGCTCTCACTTCAAACTCACCTCACCTAAGTTATCACGGTGAGATTTTTACAGAATAGGTCTGCAGGTCTATCAGACTTTTGGAAATCATAGTGCTACAAAACATTATTTTTATCTATATTTAAATAAAATGAATTAATTTGGAAAAATACCTACTTATTGCAAATGCTGTAGCTGTACCTATTTTGATCGGATTTTTCTACATTTATATCTGTAATTTTTATGGTGTACATAATAAAGAGTATTATATTCTATTCTATTCTATTCTATTCTACCGTGTCGACACAGCCAGCGCGGCAGCGGTGCATTGGACATTGGAAAAACGCCTCCGCATCGTCAGGACTGTGTGGCGTGTGACAAGTTTTGCCAGAATTCTGTCGATTCCGCGACATACTGGGCTTACATGGATTTATGCAAATTATTTTCCATAACTTACTAATGATCTGTTCAAAGAATACAACATACATCATTTCTTTTCAACATCAGTAGGTAGGGTCTACGCAAGAAATTATACTAAGATTTTAAATTGTAGCACTTGTAAAAGTTTATCTTTCATTTAAACAAAGAAAATTGAAGCTAGATATTTTCATTTGATTCATTTCCGTGTGAGACATATGTTAACAAATGGGTCTGATAAACTAATCTAACGAAGTAGATAACCGAAAATGTAAGTCTAGTGCAGCACCAAGTTTGCAGTATCGAACAATTGCCGGTCGATTCTTTAAAAATCTTACCATGAAAAGTCACGTGACGTAAGCTTGACGTGAGCTGTCAATAGTGTCAATCCCAAGCATCAGGTGGATTGACAGGTTCACTTCACCTTCAACGCTACAAGGATCTTTTGGCACGGCCAAATCGGAACTACCACCGCTATCTTCTTTTTGAGCGACTTCAAAAAAAGAAGGAGGTCCTCAATTCGACTGTATTTTTTTAAATGTTTGTTACCTCAGTTTTTTTTTTGGGTGAACCGATTTTGATAATTCTTTTTTTATTTGAAAGCTGGTGCTTCTCATGTAGTCCCATATCAATTTTATTAAGACCTGATTAGTAGTTTTTGAGTTATCCTTAATAATGCGTATTTTTTCCACTTAGTATATATTGATGTTTTAATAATTTCCTGTCACTGTTATTTATATATCAAATAGTGGTACACGAATTTGTGTGGGGTAGGTACCACAACTAAAAAGCGAAGAATCAAAACCTTTTTACAAAAAAAACCAGCCGACTTCCAAAGAAAAACACAAAATTGTGAAAAATAACTTTAATTTCGGAAGTCTGTGGCAAAAAACGAAAATATAAAACCAAAGACACCGACTTCCGAAATCAAAGTTATTTTTCACGTTTTTGTGTTTTTTTTTTGGAAGTCGGTTGTTTTTTTTATTTTTATAAAGATGTTTTTTTAATACAATTTCTGTGAAAATTTCACAAGTTATTACCAACAAAGCCGTGTCAATATAATTCAGGCTTCAAAATATTCTTGTACCACTCGTTACTTATCACGGTGAGATTTTTACAGAAAGGACCGCCTGCAGTGCCATGTAATCTCCTCCTTGTAGGTCATAAGTCAACTCATTTATTTAGCAGGAACACGTTACACTATCGCACACAACATTATGTGGCACATCAAGTGCTATTATGTTGAACATAAAGTGCTATTAGCGACAGAGTAGCTCTGGGAACTTTATAGTTGTAGGGATACCAACTTGCATAGAGGACACAACTTACAGGACTTTTCTACTTTGATTGTTAGGTTGGTAACACGTTGACAATGGATTCGGTGTTGCAGGTCAGGTATCTTTGAGAAATGGCCACGACGACGTCCTATTTGACAAACTAAAGCAGCTTCGCATAAGTACCTATGTAAGTGTAAAAATCACTGTCTAAAATTGAATCCCTTTTCAAACCAGGGTAGACCGTAGACTGCAGAACCAGGTAAGACTTGCAGTCCGCGGTGTATCCTAGATATCAATCAACACTTAACACAAATGACTGCTAAGCTTCGCCATCTAATGACTTTTAATGGGGAAGCAAAGGTATCGTAGGGTTTCACACATTGTAAAACTGTTGTATGCTTCCGCGAAAAATTCTAGCCAGACGTGCGTGGTCGTAGACCACGTACGTCATCATCGCTCACCTCAGACGAGAAACTGGTCAAATCAATGAGAACCTTACCAATTTATTATTATTACTTTTTAGCTATAACATAGCTTTTATCGCGGGCTTTGAGCGCGGCGACCGAATCAAGAAATTCCGTAACGAAAATAAAACCTAACACCCCCCACTCCGCCTACCATGTAGCTCGGCCGAGCGTTCGCTTAACGTATATGTATATGGTACGACTGTACTTGAATTAATATCAAAGAAAAAAAAACTGCATTAATAAAAAATAAATAATTATAATTGCATAAGTTGATAAAAAAATGCTATGCAATAGCTTTACCGCGGCAGTCCCCGAGTGCCACACGTGTTTTTTTTTCTTATGAACCTACAATATTTTTGAAAACCAAAGTCCACATTAAATAAAATAAAAATGTTTATTGTATCAACTTAAATAACTTATACTAGTTACAATAGTGTGAATCATTTTAAGCAAATAGTTTGCTTCAAGTTAGGATGCTCCGCCCTTCCCTAGGTTATAATTGCTATTAAGTTTTTGAGCTTGTTCAAAATATTTATAGTTATACCAATAAAAATAAAAGAAGGAAATGGAAAATTAAATATAACACAATTACTCTTCCACCAAGGACTAGCCAGGAACCACCAGAAACCATGGCCACATCGCCGCCACGTACGACCTATGACAGTTTTTTAGGAAATCGGAACACAAAATGGTCGTTCTTCAAACGGGTTGCGAGACAATTGTCGTTGTTTTACGGTTTATACGGTAATATGTAGTTTATTGTTGATTCTGTTCTGATAACAACGTGTTCGAGGAAATTCGCGGGTCACCTCTGTCTGGGTTAAAGCGGGTCCTGCAATTAGTGGGTTTTTTTGTGGGAATGGGGCGAAATGAATGCGGTAGCTGGGATTTGCAAGTAGGATTTTACTTTAGTTACTACTAAATATTTCTGTACTTCCCATCGTATTTGTGAAAATAGCTCAGTTTAACTTTATTTTTTAACTTGTAACTAATTCAACTAACAGTAGGTACATACGATATTTTTATGATTATTTTCTTTTATATAGTAAAATTTTATTCATCGCTCAAATACATAGCACACTAGAGTTTTGTATAATTTTGAAGCATTTTTTCAATTTTGTAAATGTGAGTACCATGGACTCGTTTATTATATAATTATGTTGACTTGACAGCATGGCAGTTGAGACTATGTCATGCTCACTTAAATGTCTCACTGTTGTGGCGCGTGTGTTGGATCATTTGGTTTCCTACAAAATGGTTGAGCTGGATGGTGCTGATCCACGCGTCATGTTCGTGAACGTGCGCCGTCAGTTGAGACTGGTCGTCTCTTAACTGCCACGGCTTATTTTTAATATTAATCTTATATTTTGAATTGTTTCTTAATATTTTTTTTTTCATTGTTCTCGCATATAGAAGCAACAAGAATAATGTACCCAGGATTTTGTAATATCTTGATTTAAAAAGAGTGTCCTTGGATTTTCTTGCCCGTTCTTCTCCATAGAGATCTACGTTTTGAAATGGGCAACTAGCTTCAACTTTCTGACTAACTGACCGACTCTTTGACAGTTCAAAAGTGCCTGTAAATGGTTTAATTGAAATAAATGCTTTGAGTTTGAGTTTGAGTACCTTACACGTACTTATATCATTAAGATCTCTTCCAGTGCTGTGCCCCTCTGTGTATGTGACGAATTCACAATACCTACCTAAAACTGTGCTAGAATTCGAGATTCAAACGCAAGTAGTCCAAAACGGGGCGGGGCCGCATCAACGCCGTCGGAAGACTTGGCAATTTTGACGTTTGACAGCTCGCCCATTGACAGGATATCAATAAATAAATTGTGGGTTTGAAATAACTGGAATGCCAAAGTATGCCGCATCTTCAACGCCATAATCGCCTCTTAAACGCTAAGGTAAACTGATTGGTGAGCTCATTGTTCGGTTATATCAGGGATCGGCAACCTGCGGCTCGCGAGCCACATGCGGCTCTTTGGATGTGAAGCTACGGCTCTTTAGTTTCATACGCAAATATTATTCATTTGTATACCATATCGTCTAATTTGTTGTGAAAAAAAACTAATTATATATGAATATATAGATTAGTTTTTTTTATCAAAAATCTTTATTTATGCAAGTACTATTTATTGCTGGCAAGAATAAAAATTGTAGCTCTTTAAAAACTTTGAAATTTTGTAAATTGGTAATTTTTGACTCTTTCGACTCAAAAGGTTACCGACCCCTGGGTTATATGACTGACCAGCTTCTGCCAGCGACTCCGTCCACGTAGAAGCATACCATACATTATATCCTATGGCATTCAGTGATAGTGTAGTTTTCAATCAACAAAAGAATTTTTGAAATCGGATGAGTAATTTCGTATATTACCGCCTTCATCCAAACTAACAAACTTTACCTCTTTATAATATTAGTGTTCATGAGAGTACTTTCTCTGCAGTTCTGAGTTCTTAATAGTAAAGCCCAAAAGGAGAGGAATTGGTTTCTTCATATTTCCATCGATTTCACTGATTTTTTTGATTACTTACGTCATTTTACTATGCCGTCTTTGAAATTACATTATTTGTTCGAATATTTCTAATATTAGTCATCGTCACCGATACCATATTTAATTTTCTGTCACGACCCACAACAAACATAAAAGTTTGGCGTAAACCCATTAACACTATAAAACGATATCTAATGTCTTATTAACAGCACGTTTAAGTTTAAACACAAGCCATTAACATAAATCACATTCTATGTAACATAAATTTAAAATGAAAAGTCATAAATTATAGAAAAACTTCGAAACTATTCAAATTGATGGTCGAAACTATCGTTACACGACAATTACTTATTTTGGAAACATTTTTATGAATACTAAAACATAACACATAAGGAATAATAAGTTGTACTAAGGTAGGTACAGTACTACTATTATCTTAATGTCCCTCGGGAATCATCGCATTTCGGAAATGCGATGATTAACGAGGGACATTAAGAAAATAGTTGTACTGTACTTACGTTATTAAAAAGAAAGTTTCATATAGTTGTAAGGAAATTAAAAACGAATAAATTTTTCTCATATATTAAACGTCGAAAGCTTAGATATAAAGTGTAATCATTTATTAAGCACATAGAATGGACAATAAAAAGTACACCCTTCCTGTTTTATCATTAAAAGCATTGAAGGCCATGCATGTTTCCCCGTTTCTTTGACTATTCCTGCAAAGAATCCGTTTTGTCCACATTTTCCACAATTTTCATCTTGGGAAGTACACCAAGTTGGATTTTGAAATGTGAAGTGTGTCCGTGGAGTTTCTTGCCCGTTTTTCTCCATAGGTACCTACTACGCTTTGGAATGGGCAACTAGCTTCATCTTTCTGACTGACCGACCCCTTCACAATTCAAAAGTGCCTGTAATTGGTTGATTTGAAATAAAAGGTTTGAGTTTGAGACATGAAGAGTGACCAAAAAAAATCTAGACTAACTAGTCTAGAATTTTAATAATTATACTAATAATAATTACTATAATTATTATAATTATTATTTTATAAAAATAAAAATAAGTTGCTTTTACATTCAGTCGTTCTACGTTCCTACAGCAGTATTATTATTGGACATCTATACCCACTTCTCGTCCTGCCCACCCTGTTCGTAATAAGTGAGCAGCCATTAGTAAAATAGAAACAGTTTTCTTAAGAATTAGTAATCGGTCTACCATTCAGAATGACAATACATTTGATTGTGTATTCCGTCCGCACGCCACGCCAGTGCAAGTGATTCTTGATAATTTTGGGAACTTTATTTTGTTTTTTTAAGTAGTGATTGTTTAAAATAGTTTAAATGGTGTTACTTACTTAAACTAGACATTTGGGATATTTGTTTGAGCATACAAGTACCCATGAAGTTACTTTTACCAAAAGATGGTGACGAAAATTCCTAAGTTTGTACCTAGTGGCAGAAAAAATATACCTTTTAGCGTTTTAGGCAAAAATTCTACTAGATCATTTCAGGATTATTTTTCAGCAATTAAATTGAAACTTGATTACATGAAATTGTGCGCCTTTCTTAAGATAAATGAATTTATCTTGCATACATAATATCGCATTGTTCAAACTATTTATTAAAGCCAATTTATTTACCAAGTGTCGTGACGGCCAAGTAGTTAAGGCCTCGCCTCTCTTGCACGAGGTTGTGAGTTCAAATCCGGGCAAGTACCAATGTGACTTTTCAATTCATGTGTACTTTCTGAGTTTATTTTGAACATTACTGACATTTGTGAAGGAAAACATCTTGCGCAAACCTGCGGGGTAATTACGTAACACACTAACAGTAGGAATGGGTTTCATTTTGAAAGTTCAACAACATTCATTGCGTTATTTACGTTGTTGAGCAGACAAATTTTTCGAACATATGAAGCAATGGATTAGCAATAGGCTTCAAAATGATTCAGATTGTGATAGATAGTGTGTAACGTAATTAGGGTGCTGGACTTATAAATTATATAAATCTGAAATCCTCAACCCATCTTAAGCAAACGTGGTGGTCCATGCTCGTGCCTTCTCCGTATGAGAAGAGGCCTTTGCCCAGCAGTGGGACAATAGTAGGTTGGTATTATTACCAATTTTCAGTAGTAAAAGCAGAACACAAAATCTTTGCTAAACATACCTATTAAGTAGGTAGGTACCAAAAAGTACCAAGTCAATCGTGTAGTGCGTAACGCTACAAGTTTTAGGAACAAGTAATATTCAAATGAACTGAATGTCCGAATTGTTTGTTTCTAAGAAAGAATGTTAGAAATTTAATTGCGTATCACAGTGTCTGTTATCCTTTGAATTGGATGGTGACGGTATGAGTTGTAGTGGAAGCGAGGCGATAGCGAGCGAACCACATAATTTTCCAACGATAATAATGCAAATTCGAAGCTAATGTGGAATATCAGCGATACAAAAGTTAACGGTTATAATGATTTATAAATTGCCAGAAACTATATTCATATCATTAATAGATGTATATACATTTCAAAGTTCTGATAGTTATCTTTATTAGTAATAAAGTAAGATGTGTCTTACTTTATTGCTAATAAAGACAACTATCTAAAACTAAAAAGAAAATCACAATCTTCCAGAGATAAGTCCCCGTTAGTACATATAGCACATTATTTGTAAAGGCTCCCCTCAAACAGGCGAGACGCAACAGCGCGACGCGACAGTCAACGCGACTCTAGTAAAACAATTTCTATGAAAACTTCATGGAAGTCTGCGGGAGCCTTAAAGGTCCGAATTGTCATCGGAATTCACTTGCACACTTAACCTATTTATTATTTCTGCCCGTCTAATTTATCGCGAATCCTAGCTATCTCCTCTCTTCTACTACAGCCCAACGACATCCTTTATTATGCTAGTCGCGGCACATGATTGGCTGCCACTAAACTGCCGCGCGTGTATCGAATGCTACGCTATGACTTAACGGTCGCTTAGCCGCGGTGCACACGTGCGTGACACTAGTTCCTAGTACTAGGAGTTAGGAGAAATGGCTAAGTTGGTGAGTGACGTAAATGTGTACAGTTGGCTTTAGTGGTTTTAGTGGAAAGTGTTACAAGTGTATGCTTTGTTTGTTCAATGCTAGATATATTTCCATTAACTAAAAAACTATTACTTACCGTGGTTATAATAACATTTTAATCGATAAAGGACGTTATGTGAAGTTAATGCTAAGTGGTAACTTAATTAGAATAACTATTTGTGTTTCTTAATAATCTGAATAATGTGTGGATATGATGTTTTTTGATAAGCACATTTTTATAGTACTTGATGATTTAACATTCTTAAAAAAAAAGGTGTACTATTCACACAGCTCGCCTGGAAAAAATACTATTTATTCCTAATCCTAACCTCATTGTAGCCCAACCCTAACATACCACAGAGGTCAACCAATAACGATTTTTATTGAGCTGTCAAAATTTATCGACAGGACCAACACCATTGGTCGCAGGTTCGATTCAAAGAACTCAATGAGCACCCATTGTGATCAAAACACATCCACCAATAAGATAATGCTTAGCATCCTGTTACATACACTTTTTAGATTCTAAATCGTTTAATTAAAGTCCTAGTTACTGTGAGTTAGTGTGCTACATACTTTATGTCAGCTTTTGCGTAAGTGTGGGTGAGTTTGGCCAATTGAATTGCGTTACGTGCTAATGATGAGTTTGTGTGTGAGTGAATTTATTGTTAAAGGGTGTGTGTGTGCATAATGAGGAGATTATGTGAGTGTGTGTGCAATATATATGGTTATAGAAAATTTGTTTGTAAATTCAATTTATTGCTAATGTACAATTGCTACATACCTTTGTATGTATTTGCTGGTACATATTGTGAATATGTGTCGGTAGTTTTATTGTCATTGTTAAGGTCATTATTTAAGAATTTTAATATAACCACTTTCAGTTGTGAATTTTAAGTTTTTTGGTTAAGTTTACCGCAACTGCTGAGCATGAGGTCCTGGGTTCGATTCCCGGGTCGGGCAAAGTGTTATTGGGTTTTTCCAACTGGAATTTCTCAGTAGCAGCTCGGAGTCTGTATTTGTGCCCGGTTGATGGCAATAGGCTCGCCCCCTATTACATGGGACTTAAACATAACTGGCGAAATGTGGGTGTACTATAGGTACACCTCTGCCTAACCCTTCAGGGAATATAGGCGTGATGTTATGAATATTTTACCACGACTGGATTTTAAAATAATTGTAAGAACACTATTTTTATGGGCACATGTATGGATTTAAATAATGTGCCAAATAGGTACTACGTTGTAATATTTCATTTTAAATAGCACAAAATTTTGATACGGTGAATTTATTTACCAAGGTTGAATACGATTAAAGAAAGAAAGAAAGAAAATACGTTTATTTGCGGTAAACATGACGCAGAGAAAAACACAAAAAAGAACAAGTTCGGGGAAAATATGCTATGATTATTATTTGTATTTGTTTGTTACGTATAAACATTATTCCTGAAAATATATTTGATTATGATTATGAATCTATTTAAACACTAATAATAATTATTATGAAACAAAACTTCGTAAAGGCGCGTTATATCAAGCCCTGTTTATTGTTTAATTTCATTCAGGACACAACAGTGAGGTCACAAAATCATATTTTTCTCTTCTTGTTCTCACGCACTCTCTCTCTACCACTCACTCTTCTCTCACTCACTCTAAGATATTCTCCTCTCTACTCTCAGATATTGTTTGATCTTTCGAAAAAAAAAAATTTGGGTACCTCCTGTACACGTAAAGTGGGGTTTTCTTTTTCATCTATCTCATGGTGTGGGGTATCGTTGTATAGGCCATTCAAAAATATTACGGGTCTGTAAAAACTATTTTTCGATTCAGGGATCCGTTTGCGTAAAATTAAGCTTTAAATTGCTAATTTTTGTTAGAGTCAAGTGTCCTCCCCTCTGTCAGCTAAATGGTTGCTTTTGGATTTGTGCAAAAATTCATGGCAGTAATATATTTAACGACAATAAAAGGAAAACTATCACAGCTAAATAGACTTTACAAGTTTACGAGTAATAGTCGACCAACGTACATTTGCGGTTGGAACGTATGGGAGAACATGTTTTTCAACTACAATTTTAAGTTTGTTCTTCGGATAAATTCATCCTAACTACGGAACCCTTCATTGCGCGTGGTTCAACACGCACTTGGCCGGTTTTTTCTCCTTTCGCAGGTCTGCTGGAAAAGAAATCTTAAGAAACGAACTTTCTACTCAAAAATTATGTGTCGTATCTCTATACTGTATCTATTTTACTGTGTGTACATAAATAATAAAATAAAATAATCAATACTTTCTTCCTTTTCAGGTGAAACACACAAGCTCATTTCCAGAAACTCACAAATAAAAGCCTTCGATCAAAATTTAACAAAAATCTTTATCACCATAATTAATAACGAAAATTCGTTAATTCATATCGTATGAAATTAATTCAAATGCTACTGGGAAACGATATAATAAAAAATATATACACTTTATTTGTTTTATAGGCGTGTATGAAGACATTAACTTTGCTGTATAGAAAAGGACAGAAGGTTCGTTTCATACCATGACATGACCATGACCCCTTTTTTTTGGGTGGGAAATCATCAAATGACCTCTCCCGCTCTGGGCGGAGCGGAAGGGCGTGTCAGACTCTTACTGACTGAAACCCACCCGTGTTCCTTCAGTTGCCTTTGCGCCAGGGCCACGGTAACTCTTTCGAACAATCCGCGACCCCGGCAGGCATCGGTCCTGTCGGACCCCGTCAATGGTGCTGACATCTCTTTGAGGCTCGCGTGGAACACGACGCGCCGTCGACCCGGGCCTGGTCCTTACCGGAAGCCGAGCTGCCCATTGCTCGCCGTCCGCAAGCCCGCGCCTACGGTGGCCGGGAGTCGGCAATCGACTCCCGACGCCCAGGGTGTCTCCTCCTGCGGTGACTAGGGGCGCGAGGGCGCAGTGATTGCCTCTCCCTCTCGCGCTCCGCCTCCTCCTTCGCGAGCATTACTGCTTCGCAGAAGGAGGTGACGGCTTCCCATTCGCTCTCGCTCCGTACCATGGATTAGGGTGAATTAGGGTGCTGGATCTGTATTTTATGACCATGACCCCTAAAATACAGATCCAGCACCCTAATTACTCGTATTACTATTACGTAACACACTATCTATCACAATCTGAATAATTTTGAAGCCTATTGCTAATCCATTGCTTCATATGTTCGAAAAATTTAACGTAAATAACGCAATGAATGTCGTTGAACGGTCAAAATGAAATCCATTCCTACTGTTAGTGTGTTACGTAAATACACCGCTGGCCTAGTTTGGGGGTTAGGATCAGATTTTTGGCAATACATTCGTGTGCTATTTTATTATGAGTGGCTTGTAAGATGTATCTTTAAGTGTCAATTTTTTTTTTAATTATTGTACAATGCATGATGACAATGATAGTAACCTTTTGTAACAATATTTTGATTTAAAAGAGTGTCCGTGGAGTTTCTTGCCCGTTCTTCTCCATAGGAACCTACTGCGCTTTGGAGTCAAAAGTGCCTGTGGATTCAAAAGTGCCTGTGGATTCAAAAGTGCCTGTAATTGGTTTAAATGAAATAAATGCTTTGAGTTTCAGTTTGACGCGTGGGTAATTTCTGACTTTTCAGAGTAAATCAAGAGATTTTTATTTTATTTTATATTTGATGATCAATAATTTTGTAATAGCACAAATATTATTTTTAGAAAACATCTAATAATAATCTTAAATGCGGCATTGGAAGACCACAATAATTTTTAGAACAATACACCTCTTGCACTATAACCAAGGGGAATCATGTTACCTTGTAACTGGGTTGTGAAGGGCAGATAGGCAGTCGCTTCATGTAAAATACTGATATCCTGCTGCCGGTTAGACTGGAAGCCGACTCCAAAAATAGTTGGGTAAAGGCTAGGTAGATGTTCTCTTGCACTCAGCGATATTTTTTATACTGAATACTCAATCATTTATTGCATTCCCCAATGTGCTTATGTGGTAGTACCAATCGTGGACCCTGTCGGGCACAGAAAAATAAAAATTTGAAGGAAGAGGAGTTACTAATACATGCAAGAAAAAAAAAAAACTTATTCTATTTAGAATTACAGGTAACATTTTGTTAATTATTAATTAAATCTAAATATTTATTATTCATTTATATTATTGTGCCGGTTCTATGGATTTTTCAATTACATATTCATTTATACTGTAATAACATTTATTTAGTAATATTTTTTTTTTATTTATTGGTAAAAATAGCAATTTTTACCTCATTTCTGAGCACCTCAGGTAGTTTATTATAGGTATGGCTATGTCTAGATTAGCGCTAAATCTTGAGAGTTTCACCATTTAGCTCATTTTTATGGACCTCCTGCCATTAACCCAACTTATTAAGGGTCGGCGCAACACTTTTCTGTATGTACCTACAACTCGAGCGAATTAATTAGACACCTCGCTAAAATGCGGCCCCATACTGTACCTACCAAACAGTACTATACAAGTGACGTCACAGGGCCAGGTGCTTACTTAACTCGCACGAGTTGTACATCTCTCTCAGTCATCACCTAAGTGTTCAATTTCTTTCTAACCATGTCATCTGTCACACATGCCATCGCACCAATACTATTGTACGGAGTTGACCTTCTGCCATGAATATTATAGGACAGTGTCACGGTTCACAGTAGTCCACTAAAAGGCCCCATACTGTGACTCCGTAATATATAGTCCAGTGAAAATTCCTCCGTAAAGTTATAAAAATTGTAATTTTGTTGTTTTTTCGGACATGAATAATCAATGAGTGGAAGCCTTATTAGTGGGTATTTTTACGCTTTTAGTTGCGTGGTATGAGCAGAGATCCAACTGATAATATTTTTGGAGTATTCAATGAAGCAATTGTTTCTGTACAAAGGAAAATTTGTTGTAATTGAAAACCAACTTTTAGTTACTACTGACTGTTTATTGAGCTTTTCTAGCCTAAGCCTATTAGGCTAGATCCGGTGTCATGGTGTTCCAGATTAACAAATTTTATGTAGTCATTATTTAGGTTCATAATATTGTCAACAAGACCTACCAACTGATGTAGGTTTACCTCCATGGAAAATTTAATAAATGTATTCAAGTTAGTAATTGCTTGTGAGAAAGATTAAAAGCTCAGTCTTTTATAGAAATAAAAAATATGTCTTTGTCCAGCACCTTAATTGCATAACACACTATCAATCACAATCTGAATCATTTTGAAGCCTATTGCTAATCCATTGCTTCATATGTTCGGAAAGCTTGTCTGCTCAACAACGTAAATAACGCAATGAATGTTGTTGAACTGTCAGAATTAAAACTATTCCTACTGTTAGTGTGTTACGCAATTACCCCGCAGGTAATAAAATAATCAGGTTCATAGGTTATCACCAATTTGAGACGACATGAGAAGCTTAAAATATTACCTACAGGTTACAAAGTATTATTACAAGTAAACCCCAAACTAGACAGACGATATCTTGGGGCTCTTAGGGCACGGACCAAGCCCGGGTCGACGCGACGGCGCGTTGTGTTCCACAAACGCCTCAAAGAGATGTCAGCACGCATTGACGGGGTCCGTGAGGGCCGATGTCTGCCGGGGTCGCGTGTTTGTTCGAAAGAGTTACCATGGCTTTGGCACACAGGCAACTGAAGGAACACGGGTGGGTTTTAGTCAGATAAAATCTGACACGCTCTCCCGGTCCGCATTAGATGAGTTCCCACCCAAAAAAAGGGTACGAATTCAAGAGTGGAGACTAGAGAGGTGATTTATTTGTACACCCACATACAAGCGGAGAGCTGGTGGACCTTGACACCGGGCTGCAGGCAGTTCAGGGAAGCCATGCCATCCTTAGATGGCAAGCTAACGAAACGTATATTACGTCTGAACAGGAACGGCCTGCACCTAGTGACAGGGACCATCACCACGGGACACTGCTCGCTAAACGAACACTTCCACACAATAGGCATAAGGAAGAGTCCTCTATACGGGTCTTGCATGGAGACTGAGGAAACTGTTGCGCATGTTCTCTTTGAATGCACAGGCGTCACCCAGATTAGATCACAAACCCTCGGGGCACCCAGATCCTACACAGATGCTCTCAGCAGACCAGGAGACATTATCAACTTCTGAAGGGAGGTGGGCTGGTTGGAATAACCACTGACGGCCGCCATGGCCCACGCACAATGGCCCACATGAAGGACTAAGTGCGGAAACCATAAACCTGAAGAAGAAGATGTGATTTATGGCCGATTCCTATAATTTACGGATCGTTATTGGTAAAAATTAAGACTCTGGTATCTTTACCAATAATGGAGCGAAGACCTCATAGCTTTACATAGTAGACCCTCCTATATGGAAGTAGCTATCACACATTTTGGTAAGCAAAACGATTCGATTTTTTTTATAGGAATCGAGCCCTAAGGTGTGGTTTGGAATGTGTGTATATATAATATTTGTCTTTATAGTTATCTGTATTAATGTCTTGCGGGATAACTGCAAGACACTGTCTCCATTTTAACATCTTTACAATAAAACAAATTGCAAGATATTTATGACAGATAAGCTCACAAAAAATCTGCTAAAAACTGTAAAAGCTCACTTTAACAACCTCTCACTTCGTCATTCCCACAACTCGGAACTGATTTAAGTATAAATTATGACCCTAATTATAATGAAGTAGATATTAATTTATTTATCTAATAAAGCAATAAACGCGACTCTTAATAATTAACATAAATACTCATGAGTGGACGAATAGACAGACAAACTGTATGCAATCATAAATTTTGACGAATTCCTACATATTCATGAATATATTTTGTATAATATAAATTTCGTGAGACATATTCGTTTATTATCGCTAACGGTTTAATTCACGTGTCATTTCGGAACTGCCCGACTAATACAGACATAACATACACGATACAACCATCGACCCGCATACTGTTACCACAAACAGACCATGGTTCACCTTCAGCGTAGAAATTTTTCATCACTTTTTAAAAAAATACAGCTGTTTCATACCAAAGTGCAATTATATATAATATATGGTTAAAATGTTTGGACCAGCAGATATTTTTGCCATGGCACAAAAGAGAGGAGGCCGACATTCAGGAGTGGGCTGCCAATGATGACGATGTTACCCTTACCGTACAATTTAGGACTTGGAACGGAGTTTGAACAAGAAAGGGTTGACGAGATTGCGTCATATCGCTAAAAATGCGACGTGAAGTGGTTCATCTATCTGCGTTATGGGTACTTTTTTTAGGTCTAGGTACTTACATGTTTTTATTCTAAATTCGAAATAAATAATTTTGAATATAAAACCATACAAAAAAATAATATAAATACTGGTTGAATATAAATATCGATTTTCAATATGTTATGGTTTATGGTTTTAGGTTTAATTCAAATATCAAATTATAGATATTTAATGTATTTTTTTTTTATTTCTATCGTTTCATATAAAAACTTAATATCACAAATGTGAGCTTTAATTTGTAATTTACATAATACTGAATAATGATTATTTGAATAAAGTCACGTAAAACCAGTAACACTTAATCAAAGGAAATTATTTACAAAACAGGATTATTCTTTTATTAGGTATACAAAAATTACCAATTTTTTTATTTATTAAATTTTGTAGGAAACTTTTATCCACAGTGGCATGTGAGCCTCCTCATAACCAAATCTTATTTATAAAACTAGTCGACAAACGAAGCGCTTAAATTATCATTTTTAATACTTATTTCTATCACCAGCAACATTATTCCCTTTCGGTACAATTTGAAGGGCATAGATGCTAGTGACGTGCCAGACATCTTTAACATTCTGTCACAATGACAATCACAATGATTTCGGATATTTAAATCCTAAAAATATATCAGACACATCCGGTTTCTCAACCTATAAGTTGACAACTAAAACCCACCTTGCTAAAAAACAACAAAGACTATTATTTTTCTTTAAATTCCCCACATCTCGTATACCTGTGTCCACTAAATAACCTCTCAACGTCACTATTACCATACATCTACTCTAAACGACTATAAAATCCTATAATACACATTAATAAACTATAAAACGACATTTATTACTAAATAGTCGTCGAGGTGACATTTGAACATGTCACCTGGTTTGGGGCCAGAGCACAGAACAGATTGTTAAAAGGTCCATTTCGAGTAAACTTTGTAGCTTGGTCTCATCGTCGGACACTTACTGGACTACAGCCGGACACTAAGGGTGCGTTTCCACCAGAGATGAAAGTGTAGCGGTATCTACATCGCCACAAGCGAGATACAGGTCACACTGACGTCACGCAAAATCCTGCATCGCGCAAGCAGAGTTTACCACGCAACTAGCATATACATAATGTCCCGATATCAAACGTCGGGCAGTTGCCCACCAGACACATCACCCGTCTGGTCGGAGGATCCTCCCTTTTCCATAGGGTATGAGTGAACTTTACACCCTGTTCCTCATACCTTTATAAACGAGAATGCATAGCGAGGAATTTGCGTACAATTAACTCATAACAGCGCTAGCTAGCTCAAGCTATGAGAATTTAGCGATGTTATTGGATAGTTTCACACACATCCTTCGCTACGCATCCTCGCTCTTCTCGGGTGGAAACGCAGCCTTAAGCTTGGGTTTCCTAGGAATGAGGTTCCATCGTATTATAACGGCCATCATGAAAATCTGTCATCTGTCACATTAAAGTGTCAAAAAACGCTCTATATTTTGACAGCCGTTATTGTGTGACCATTCGGCGCTTGCTTATTTATTTATTTATTTTTATTTACCATTTATTTCTCAGTTGTGGTACATTGAGATCTTACATTAAACTGTTTCACACATACTACCATTGCTGGTGTAGAAATATTAAATAATAAGCTAGGTACATGCAAATCACAACTGTAAGAATCCTATACTATCCTACTAATATTATAAATGTGAAAGTTTGTGAGGATGGATGGATGTTTTCACATTTATCATTTATTAGCTTCATTTTGTAGTTCTTTTAAACAGCTGTACCTGTCACAATGTTCCCAGCATCGATGATAGCCTAATACCATCTCTGTCTTTAGCATGGCGATTACAAAATCAAATTGTCTTCACTATCTTAGACAACTGTTAGTGTGATTTTGACAGTTTTGGATATAAAACTTTCTTCTGAAATAATCTACCTAAAAAAGAACCTAGACAAAGGTCGTTAGAAACGAAAGTCAAAATGACAGATTGTAGAAGGATTTCTACAGTGCGATGTCAAAAATGGAGAAACGAAATGTCACTTTGTATAGAAAGAGCTGTGTCTATTCTTCGTAGAAATAGAAAACGTCGTGCTAAGCCTGCAGGAGAAGACTGAAAACACCACTGTGGCAACAGTTGTACTTCTCAACATTATTTTGCTCAGTGGTCAAGTTCTATTCGTTAAGCCGTGATGTATGTGTTGTATAAAAAATCTCGTGAGAATTAGGCTGACCATAAATAGTGAAGCTTAAGTCAAGTTAGAGTTAAGATTATTGTTGGGTGGACAGGTTGTGCGGCCGTAGAATGTTATTCAGGCATGGCTCGATTATAATAATGTCGTCTAGTTTCGCTGAAGATTGTTAATTTCATTGTCTTTGTTTATCAGAGGGCCTAGACAAAGTAACATTTTATTAGCGATGACGCTAGTAGAAAAGCCAAAAAATGTATGGGGTTGACATAAGCTATCGAAATGTCACGTGATCTAACTAATTTCTATTCGTTGACATAGGTCAACGAATAGATATTAGCTAGACAATGTTAACATCATTCGATTCTATGAAAAGAATCGACAGCGTCGAACGAATACTTCCATAGAGATGCGCAGCCAAGTGGCACTTTTTAACAAGTGTTATCGCTAGTTTTCGATTCGTATGATGGAAGCATTAACGAAATCGATAGCGATTGTAGAAATAGAATGGCTCCGAAGCGAGTGCCATTTGTCCTAGCCCTCTGGTTTGGCGATATCGACTTAAAACTTCAGAATCAAAAGCAATGGGAAACTAAAACAAAATCCTAGTGAATTTTTGTTGAGAACAGTGTGGTTCTTCTTCGTTTGGGGTTCCGGGTTACCGTGGTTACTATGTTGATAAATAATGTTTATTTCTGTAAGTAGAGGTACGGTCACCAAAACAGATAATTAACCAGGGTCGTCGGATATAGTTGAAGTTTAGTAAGAAACCGATGGATGTTTTCAGATAAAATTTAACTTAATTAATAGAAAACAAACAGTTCATTTATCAAATTAAATTTCATTCGAAAACATCCATCGGTTTCTTACTAAACTTCAAGTATATCCGACGTCCTTGGTTACTTATCTGTTTTCGTGACTGTATCTATAATATTTCAAAAACTAGATGTTACACATGAACTGGATTGTGGAGGTCATATAGGAAGTCGCTCAGAGAGTAAGGCTGGAAGCCGACCCAATATCGTTGGAAAAGGCTGGGTACCTAAGTACCCAGATGATGAGCAGTGGTAGCCCACAGGAAACGGCCGCGACTTTTATAAGTCGTGGGTTCGAACCCAGACAGGCAATTTCGTTTGAGTAAATTATTTCATCACTCTACTCTCAAAACGATGAAGAATCATTATTAAGAAACAGAAATGTCTTAGAACAAAAATTTGAAGACATGTGGTATGCACGACCCTGCACTGGGCCCGCGTGGTGAACAATTACGGCCCATTCCCTCACGAAGAGACGAGGCTTGTGTCCCAGTAGTAGGGACATTACAGGCCGCTTATCCTTAGGCTAGGTGAGGAGTTAGAAAGGTCAGTGCAGAACCAAACTCAAACTCAAAACATTTATTTCAAATGAACCAATCACAGGCACTTTTGAATTATCAAGGGGTCGGTCAGTCAGAAAGATGAAGCTGGTTGCCCATTCCAAAGCGTAGTAGGTACCTATGGAGCAGAACGGGCAAGAAACTCCACGGACACTCTTTTAAATCAAAAAATGGTTACAAAATAGTGGTTACATCATTCATGATGAAATTATGTATGTGAAAACGATACAGAACGTTAAAAGTGCCCGTAATAAAAAGACAAAAACAATTCAAATATTAAATTAAATTAAAATAAGCCGTTAAGAGATGAACAGTCCCAACTGACGGCGACGTTCATGAACAAGACGCCCCACCCTTAAGACAGCTACAAATTCATTTGCAAACCAACACCCTTATTGCAAAACAAAGTAAATATAAAATCTAGATACAAAGATGGGTGTATAAACACTAATATTGTAAGCAATACTCATCAGTTTCGAGTTGTAGTTTATTATAATGTACTAAAACGGGCACAAGACTTAAACGCCATATTCAAGATATCAGGTGACGGCTTGTGGTGGAGATGTGAGAAAGAATGGACAAGGTAAAATATATAAATAATATCGCACCGTATCGAGAGTGGGCGCTGATACCTATAATTACAAGATATTAAGGGGACTACAGGACCTAAATGAAAATTTTATAATGCCTAAAAGTATATGATCTACTGCAGTAAACTAAATCAGAAAAATATATGATCTTCTTCAGGGTATATACAAGTTAGATAGTGTGTTGAAAACTTAATACAACTATTTTGATACGATACAAAAAAATCACGAAAATGGCTCTAAAAATATATTTTAACGATTAAAAACCATATTAATATACATGCAATCATTCTGATTTTGTCAGATTATTCTACAAGCAACATATTAACGTAATAGTGTTTTAATTTTTTAGTCCAATCAATAGTTTTTTTGTAAATAGATAATTGCTTCATATTTTGCAATAAATTACCAGCGTTGTGTCATCGCGTTTCTCTTTCTTTTCTATGCAGTCCGACAGTGACCGCGCTTTAGCTGTTGTAAGCATCTTAAGTTATCTTAACTTAGGTATTGGACGCGTCATGGGACGCGGTGACCTCCCGCTGCGAAAATTTCATGTCGCAGAAGGACGCAGCGGAAAGGGAGAGGGAGATTTCTAGTGCTATCCCGGCCTGCAGCAGGCCTACCAAGCGTCGGCAAAGGTCAAATAATGCCTTTTTCCGGCCCCCCTAAATGGGTCTAGAGACGGCAGAATCGGGGACGTCCGCCGCCCCCTATCACATCAGACCCGAGGTGGTGGCGCGTAATTTCCACCCGCGCCTTCTTAGACGTCGTGGCGGGAGTCAAATACCTCACTCCCCCGACTTGGCCAGACGGAGCCCGCAGAGACGGGCCTTCCACCCAGGGACTTCCACGGCGTCACAAAAAAAAAGGTATTGGCTGCATCTCTAAGATGCAAGTTTACTTACCTTAAGACCTATTTTTATTGTATACAATAGTTTTACTTGAAAGTGCCAATTTTTTTTATCACCCCGGATTTCTTCGAAGTGATTGGCAGAGGTGTATATCTAGTAAACCTTCGCCAACTATATATCCATTAAAAGGTCCGAGTCTACTGCCATCAACCGGGCACAGATGCAGACTCTGGGCTGCTAATGAAAGATTATAAATTGAAAAACCCAATAGCACTTTGCCCGACTTGGGAATCGAACCTAGGACCTCATGCTCATCTACTGATGAGCGCTACTGCGCTTGCGACTACTAGTCCAATGAGGCAATTTTGCAGTCTCAAGCTCCTCAAACCTATCATTCTCCGAATAAGCTTTAAGGCTCGTTCACACTGGTGCAACGCGACAGCGTGATACAAAGACACTGCATATCGCGCGACCAGTGGTGCCTTTGTGTCACGGTATCGCGTCGCGCCTGTTTGTCTCAAATCTGTGCAACGATATGTTCTTACATCCTGATCCAGGTTACATTGTGTACAATAGCAGAACTATTTCGCTGCCCACACTAAATTACTCGTTTAGAGATCCAAACGAAAATCATCTTTATTTCCTGAATTGCAAAACTTAAATCGTGTATTACTTCGGGCAGTACATAAGCCTTTATGTAAAAATGTTTGTTTAAACTTTTAGAAGATTTTTACGGCGTTTTGAACGAAAATGAGACAAAAGGGAATGTCAAGGATTTAATAGAGTCGTTAGGTGTTCTGTGAGGCATATCACTTGTATATTAATCATCATACCAGCAAGGAAATGTCCAATGCTTAACATGGGCCTCCCAAAGGTATTGGCCATAGTCATAGCTCGGCAAATGGATTGGGGAACTTCGGTAGTTTATTGTTAGTACTTAGCAGTCAAGTAGAAGCCGCTGTCCATACTCTTGACATATTAGCATCCTCTTACGAACACCATGTTTGAAGAACGACATTTTCTTTGAAGTTAAACGTAGGTACGGAATTATTTAAGGCTCCTGCAGACAGACGCGACGCGACGCGACGGTGCGACGCGATTCAGGTAGAATTTGTTCTACTAGAGACGCGTCGCGTTGTAGCGTCGCACCTGTATGCGGGAGCCTTTATTCACTACTAGCGACTCGCTCCTGCTTCGCACTGTTTTTAAGACTTGACAAAATATCGAGATTTCTTTATAAATATTTAAGTTTAATATTAATGTATCATACATATAAATCTTCCGAAATTTTCTTAATTATGGTGAAAACTACAAAAACAAAGCGGTCACACAGACAGACAGACACGGAAAGCAACTTTTTCATTTATGGTAAATATAGTAAAATCGTAGCGAAGTCAAAACTGTACACGGTTCTTTTTTAAAGCAATTTTTCGAGGTCTGGGAACGATTCTAATGTCGAAAGTATTTTTTTTTGAATTTTTGTCTGTTTGTCTATGTTCCAGCATCACGAAAAAACTACCGGATAGATTTTGTTTAAATGTTGCGTAGTAGTTAACTATAAGTCTCGTCAGTCTGTAGGCTATAAATTATCACGCTATTTGCTATGGGGGATGAGCAATATTGCAATTTGTTCGTATTCTTCTATATTTTTCCGCGAATTGTAAAAAGACGAGCCAAAATATTGCACATAGTTACAGATTTAACCTTTTAAATGATTATCGTCACGCTATCTATACCTTTATGGAACTAAGCAGTCTACGACATATACCGGATGGATTTTTTAGATATCTTATATAGGTAGATAGGTATCTTAACTGTTGTCGCTGCAAGACAACGGTCTTACGAGACTGTTCTTAACTTTTTGAAAAATTTTGATCCGCATTCACAGATTTTGAAAAAAATTACAGTCAGCAAGAAAATAATAATAATAACCCCACCGCCGTATCTCCACGTTAACGTCGTGGTGGGGCTTGCGCGCTCCTGAAGTCTAGGTCTGTACCGGTAGAGTTTACTTTGCTGAAACAGGTCTAGGGTGAGGAGCCAGACCAAGAGAGATACAGGAATCCGCAGGGCAGCATGTGGCGAGCTGTTGGGCAGTAGCGACCCCACGGACCCTGTCTCCCGGGAGAAGTTTTGTTCCTCACCTCTGGCTTGCCTTTATTGGCCGGCTGGAGTGAACAATGACGAGGAACAGAGCTCCCACCTCTTTCTTGCCTTTATTGGCTGGCTTGAGTGGAGATTCGCAAGAGCAAACGTGCTCGGAGGAAGGAAGTATTTCAGTAAGTGCTGGTAGGGATCTTGACCATCTTCCGGGCTCTGGGATTGTTCTGATAGCCGTGGAATACCTCTCCACTCCTCAAGCACCTCAGGAAGTGTTGCCCCCTTGTCGCTACGTCACTATGTGCTAGCGACGGTTTCCGGGAGCCCATTATTGAGTGTGCAAGTCACCCCCTGCCATTTTATCCGTGTATTTTATATATAAAACATTGGTCAGGCAGGGGCCATAGCCATTTCATAGTTCTTGGTAACCAGTCCATCTGAGCCACAGAAACCCATAGTCCAATATCTTTTTTTTTCCATATCCTGCAATAGTCCAACATCAACCGGGGGTTGTCCTTGGGTACACTTGCACAGTGCATACAGGGATAATCGCCGGCTTGTGCTTCATTTCCTTTACTTATAGATTCTAACGGGTCTCTGCGAGTTGGCTTCGGCCCCTCGTATGCCTACCAAAGGTCCGGGACCTCATGGTCCCGAGATATGCGAAAATCTTGAAAATAATAATAATAATAATACTTTATTTCAGACCATGGTGTCCATTTTGTTAGTAACAATGTTCTAATAGACTAGTGTTAGTAATACTTAAAAATACCCACAACAAAAATATAAAACAAATAAACTCAACAATAATTAAAATGCAACATCTCAGTGTTGATTTGCTGGATTCGTTTTTCTCCTCTACCGATCGTTATTTCTCCTGACAAAGTTTATTTTGTTTATATGTATGTATGTATGTACTAGTATTTATGTATTAATATTTATTCTTGTGTTTTATAGTTATTTCCGTGCTATCTATCCCGTATATTGCACCTGCCATGTTTAGTCTCTGCATCACCCTAAGGTTGACTGGTAGAAAATGCCTCGGGGATTAAGTCCGCCTTTGTACAGTATTTTTTTACTTATTCATGAAGTTTTAATAAATAAATAAAATAAGCAAATTTTCATTAAAAAAAATGTTGATGCCAATCGATCAAGTTTTTTACAAGGATCAAAAAACTATGGGATCACTGAAGTTTGAGTACTAGAAAAGTCAGAAATCACAAAAAAGCCTCCCATGCATTTCGTAGGAAATGAGACTGAGATGAGAGAGAACACTATAAACCTACCAGAGTGTATGACAACAGTCGAAATACGAGTATTCCATTACTTCACTGGGCTGAATAGGGAACGAATACAGCAGATAGTTAAATATTTAACCTTTTAAATTATTATGATCCCGTTCTAACTATGCAGTCATTATGACATAATATAAGAACGGCTATTTTAGTCAACTTTCAACAAAGCAAATAGCTTAGCGGTTCGACGACTGCTTTGCAAACCTATATACGATTCCCAATAATTTATATTTTTGTGCTTCCTTTTTTATATTTGGTATAGGTACTATTATATTATGATTATTCGTAAAACGTCCACAGGAAAACAAAGGCCTTAGGCCTCTTCTGTCATCTTTGGTTATAATAAAAATAAACATCTATGGTTAAGTGACTGTTAATGAGAAATCCCGAGTGTTTACAATCTACTGTTATATTATTTTAGTGATGGCTGTTCGTCAGGAATAATTAATCAGTGTATCAGTGTTGTGCCATTAGGTAGGTATATACAGGAACGCAGGCGTTCATTAATTCACTAAAAACGTAAAACTTTGCAAGCAATGGGAAATTACTACTGAAGGCTGCGGGTGGCGACCTCAGGACGAGCTGCTTCTCACACGGACAACTATACGTCGCTTACTCTTTTCATAATTATTTTGGCTACTGCGACCAAAGCAACAAACAACATACAGAAAAATTTACTAAAAGTGTGGCCGTTATTTTAGTAAATTGTGGTGTCTTCCGACTTCCAACGAGCTTCTTCTCACACGGACAACTGTACGTCACTTGCTCCCGCGTCACCAGTCCTGACTCTCTTCATAATTATTTTGGCTGCTGAGACCAAAACTACAAATGTTGTATAGTACAGGAAAGTTTTATAAAAATGTGGCTGTTATTTTAGTAAATTGTGGTATTTTATGACTTCCACGCGAAGGAACTCGCGGATAGAAGTTACTTTATAATATTCATAAAGATATATATTGCAAGTTATGTAATGAGCTGGTAATTTGCTGCTCTGCTGAAGAATAAGATAAGATTTTCTTTATGTTTAATATTTGCCCAATGCACCTTTTGTTCAGAAGAAGAAAATTTTACAACAGCGCATCGCGGCAACAAATAAGGTTCAAAACAGCGATGCGTTTGATCAAAATAAAAGTAATTTAGCAGATTTAATTAAATTAAAAAATAAATGCACGGCTCTGTGGAATATATTTTAAGGTGTTTCTTTAGTCGATTGAATTCCTTTTATTATCTTTACATAAAATAAATGATAATATACGCTCTGAAAATTTTCGAGAATTATGCGATAAAAATATTCTTTTTAGCTCTGTTTTACGATTTTTTTATCATGACTCTATTTTATTTTTATGAAATATTTTTAAATAGGTCTTTTCTCTGATCATTTGATAGTAATTTGTTTTCTGGCTTGTAATTATGTATCCACAACAATACGCCTAAAGGATGATTTGCACTGAACGGTCGTATCGAAAAGACAGCCGATAGCGTTTGGCAGGATGTCGACGCATACGATCGGCTCCGTACCGTCGCTTGCGAACGTATCCGTTTCTACGCCTAGTCAAATAGTTTCATTCATACCGTGTTAACGTTTTGAAAATGGTTGAATTTGAAGTAGTATTGTTGGCTATTGCATTAGAAGAAGAAGAAAATAATCATAAAACACAGAAGAGGAAAAGAAAGATACAACGACAGGCGAACGGAGCCGATCGCGTCGCAACATACTTTCGGCTACGATCGCGTGTCGCGGAAGACGCCTGCGGTCAAGCTGCTGTGCGCGGCTTGGTAATATAGACTTTAAATACTGTGTACACGATTTAATATCGTTTAGAAATTGTAAAATCCATTCCTATCCGATGCGATGAGAGCCGTTTGGTGGAAATCATCCTTAATTGTGTGACAAAAAACTGAGCATTTTACGGTGTCCTACGTTTGAGCAGCGCCTTAATCAACTAACTTGCAAATAAACAATTATGACAGTAATTGAGCTGAAATCCGATAAAAGATAATGACATTTCGAAGAGTCCTTCGCCCTGCAGTGAAACAATAACATCTTCATAAAATATTCTGAACCACAAGATTTACATGGAATTTCTCTATAAGTATAATAAACATAATAAACCCGATACATATTGAATGTGCGCAGTAAGTCTTCACAATTATCATGTAAAACAAACTGTGACTTGTGAGCCAAATAAAAGCGTACAGACTTTTTGTGGGAAGACTAATGTGGATAACGCTTGAGCTTAACGTTCGAATTTATTATTTTTAAATCGTTCTTTGTCATTGAGTCTTAAATACTCAAACTAATTATGACTTTTGTCGGACAAGCAGAAAATATACATAACGCCTTTAAGGCTCCCACAGACAGGCGCGACGCGACAGCGCTACACAAAGGCGCCGCTCGTTGCGCGACACGCGGTGCCTTTGTGTCGGGCGTCGCATCGCGCCAGTGTCTACGAGCCTTTAATTCCCGATGGCGTTACGCAGAGGTGTACCTTAAATGTCGCTGCATCATGCTGAGATAGGGGCCTTTTGGCCTAGTACAGGACTTACTGTTGTTATTTTCATTTTACATTTTGTTTTTTTTTAGTTTAGTTTTTGACAATACTGTGCGAGTCTCAATAAATACTTTTTCTTTCTTTCTTTACCTTAGTACGGTCACCAAAGGTGATAAGTAAACAGGGTCGTCGGATATAGTTGAAGTTTAGTAAGAAACCGATGGATACTTTCGAATAAAATTTAATTTAATTAATAGAAAACCAACAGTTCATATACCAAATTAAATTTCATTCGAAATAATCCATTGGTTTCTTATTAAACTTCAACTTTATCCGACGACCCTGGTTACTTATCTCTCTTGGTGAGTGTACATCCACATTTTGCCTGTTATGTTTAAGTCCCATGTAATAGGGGGCGAGCCCATTGCCAGCACATCATTGCAAAAATGTGAAAAAGGAAAAGCTAATGAATGGCTAGATAACGTTACTTTTAATAACTTCTTTCTAAATGATTCGTAGAAGTATACCTAGTTCAGGCACAAATTATGGTTGAACTTGACATAAATTTAAGAAAAACTGTATTTAACGTTATACCTTATTTTTTTTAATATAATTTTTATTATTTATTTTATTATTATTATTTTTTTTTTTTAAACAACCAATTTATGAGATAATGCAAAACTATAGCCGAATAATAAGTTTTCATTTTCATTTAAGATTAATCTTTAATGGATGGACCACTCTTAAGACTCTGTTGTGATTAATAAATAAAGTTGTCAGCCATTTTGAATTCGATTGTTGTGAAGAGCCGTTGATCAGTCTCTTAGTAAAAGGTTTTACGAGTTTACCAGTAGCTCCAAACAAAAATAAGAAACCGCAAAATTTACTTTTCTGAAAAATGTGCTATTACTCATTTGTTTGTTGCTATTTTGCTCAGATATTTGGAAGGTAATATTTTTGTAGAAGTGGCTCCAAACAAAAATGAAAAACACAAAATTACATTTTCAAAAAAAGGTGTATTTACTCATTATTTTGTTGCTGTTTTGCACTGATATTTTGAAGGTTGTAACCCTCAAGCATTAAGTTACTTAAATCTGCTGGAAAATCTCACATTAACTTACCTTCTAATTGGATGACCAAGTCACCAACAATCAATTACATCTTTCACAGAAAACGTGATTAAATAAACTACAGTTGAAAGCCAAACACCACTTTGTCTTCACTTAACAACGGAGTATTTATAACTTAATTTACTTAACTTAAGCCCCTCCACACATTGTAGTAAGTAATTCCATGCAGTGCTTAAGATAAAGCCGTCTCCACACTAGGGTGTACCTCGAGACGTTTATATTAAGTTGGAATAAGTTATCTCACTTATCATAATCTAACAAAAGATCACAATAGACTGTTACAGCATCATCAATATATTACTGTGTGGGGAACGACTGAGAGGTCTTGATACTTGAAGTAACCGATAACTTGAATACTACTTAGCTGACGGACTTACTCAAGGAAGTACCATAATTATAAAGATTTCGAAGCGTGATACACTCTCCAAATAATCGCTGCTTTTTGCTGATTTGTTAAATCTCATACAAAAAACTGAAAATTCTGATCGGCGATTATTCCATTTAATTTGTTGCGAAATGACACATCAAATACGATACAATTGGTGAACGTTGTTCTGGTTTTCCAATTACAAGAGCCAAATAGGTATCATGAGATATGACATCAGATTTACTAATTAGAGGCTTGGTCTGGCTTTCCGATACCCTTGATAATCCTACCTAATTAAATAGGTACATCGTTTACTCTTAGTACATACATACCTGCTGAAGAATTTGCTAATTCTTCACGAACACGTTCTTTTATTCAAACCTCTTTTCCAAACAAAATGTTAATAATCTACCATTTAAACTTTCTAAAATCACCATCAATTATCAAAGTACCAAGACCTCTCGCTCCACGCACACAGCCCGCAATCCGGCGAGGTGTGAGTGGCGTGAATTACCGTCGCAGCGGGGGCCGAATCCCCGCGACCCTGGCGAGGGGTTCCGAGAAGCGATGCTGATAGTACATCGTTGAGGCTTTTTGATGATGTTGCCTTGAGCCTTGATCTATGTTTGTGTAGATTCAATGAGGATTTTCTGAAATGACGTTCACTAGGTGGCAACTCTGAGACGGCAGGTAAGGGCACCCGTCAAAAATGTCATAGCGCCTATATTTTATTAAGTCATGACTGAATGATGAACGAATGATGAACGTCATCTTATATTTAATATTCATTGTCCACATGGAAGACCTCTTGTCAAAGTGGCGCCAACTGGTGGCGTTAATTTTCATGAAAACCCTCATTTGTGAAGGGCTAGTCATTTTGTGAGCGTTCCGTAAGCCTGATTTACACGGTGCCACTTAATTGCCTGTAACATACTATAACTTGTAGCAACAATAAAAATTCCACCGTGTAAACGGTGTTCAGACGACGGAAGTCATTTGTTTCTACAATTTTGCATATTGTGAATGGGGCTTTAATGCTGTGTGAGGTAATTCGATTGACACGAATTCTCGAACGCAACTCAATTTTCTGTCGTCTTTAAGTCTGATGGTCCCTTGAAGGTATTGCAGACAGGAAAACATTGGCTTTTGAATATTTGGGGGTAGAGGAACGGTGGAATCAATTAGGAAGTATGATGTGCTGTGAAATGCTAGTTTTGTGGACGGTTCCAACGTTGAGTCTAACGGTCAAATTCTGAAATGGAACCCGATTTAAGTCGCCGTTAAGTCTCATGCAGTCGGAGCTATTATCAAGAATTGTAGAGAACATATATTTTAGAAACCAGTAAATTTTAAGTGTAGTCTAGTACAGTGGCGCTTGCAGGATAAACATGTTTATGTAGAAGAAGTGATATTTACAGGAAACATTTTTAAACAAAGCGGGAATGTGAACAAATCGCTGTATGCCGCACAGCAGGATGCTGAGCAAGACAATACGGAGAGGACATACTACAACAACACAAAATTTTCTTCCACCTTGGGAAGTCAGCCGTGCAACCAACCTTGCTGACTGGCTACCTATCGTTTTACCACAGCTTTTGGTCTTAACGTGCTTCTAGTAGGTAAGATTCGAGATACTTCTGAAAATCGGAAGTTGACAATCATAAATTGTATTTGAATTATAATGATATAGTAAGTAATTATTATTATAAAGTAAGTACCTATTGAACAAAGATAGCACAAGCGTAAGCATAATCAGCCTATAATGTTCCCACTGCTGGGACACAGGCCTCCTCTCTGTGAGAGGCAATGGGCTGTAATCTACCAAGCGCGCCCAGTGCGGGTTGGTAGATGTCACATGTCGTCGATTTTTTTTTTATTGGTTCTAGGACATGCCGGTTTCCTCACGATGTTTTCCTTCACCGTTTTGAGAGCAGTGGTGATGAAATTATTTACACTAAGTAAAGCGCCTGCCTGGGTTCGAACCCACGACCTACAACTCGTAAGTCGGAGCCGATACCACTGGGCCACCACTGCTACAAACTGCTGAACAAAGATAGATTTTTGCTTAAATAGCCAATGTTCTTGGTGAAATTATTTAGAATAGAATAGTGCAATATTTGCAAAGAAATTTGGTACAAGTTACAGCTGCGGATTGTTCGAAAGAGTTACCGTGGCCCTGGCGCACAGGCAACTGAAGTAACACGGGTGGGTTTTAGTCAGTAAGAGTCTGACACGCCCTTCCGCTCCGCCCAGAGCGGGAGAGGTCATTTGAAGTTTTCCCACACAAAAAAAACAAAAAAAAAAAACAAAAATAAGTTTAAAATGAAGATGATGGTGTGTGATGGTGATGTGATGATGATTGATGATGATGTTGAAAATTCCCTACTTTTACTCTTCACCATCAATGATTAACATTCCGGCAAACCTCAATATTATTTTCATCTGGAATAATAGAGACGCATAACAGTAACTCAGCCGGCAACGAACCCCGATACCATCGATCGTTTATCTATAACCATTTAACATGAATATGTATAAAATAAAAAGGTAACTTAACGCCTTGCCAGACATTAATAAAATAAATAACATTATTATGAATAATGAATAACTGTTTATGAAAATACCTTTATTTTTGTATGTGTGTGATGTCGGTAAGACTGTCTGTATGATTCTATTAAGGCTCCTACAAACAGGCGCGACACGCGACCCGAATCGCACGCGATACTAAGGCACCGGTCGTCGCGCGACAGGCGTATCAGGCTTTGTATCGAATGCGATTTGCGTCGCGTGTCGCTCCTGTATATTGGAGCCTTTACTGTCATGTTTTAGGGTCGACCAAGTCAAAATGTCTTTAAAAATCTTTTTAGTGAACTCTTCATTGAAGTTACAAATTTTTTTGCTTGCATATGTACATATTAAGAATATCTAAAAATGTTGCATAAGTAGTCCTGCGGGGTAATTACGTAACACACTAACAGTAGGAATGGGTTTCATTTTGACAGTTCAACAACATTCATTGCGTTATTTACGATGTTAAGCAGCCCCTTTTTCGAACATATGTAGCAATGGATTAGCAATAGGCTTCAAAATGATTCAGATTGTGATAGATTGTGTGTTACGTAATTAGGGTGCTGTTCTAAATATAGGAATTGAAAAAGCGGCGATTATTTTTTTTGTGAAGGAGATAGACTTATCTTTATACCTAACATTGTTTTTTCGACTTTGAGATTTCGTATCTACATTTGACCTAATTTGTTATGTCTGCATATACCTACAGAAAAAAATCCTTAAATGAACCAAAAAATTAAGAATTCAGGACTCTAAAATGAATTCTTTAGAATCCAACGATGGTGTTCAAATTAATTCCCATACCAACACAATTAACAATACAAATAAATAAAAACACGAACCATGGCATGTGGACACATCTCACATAACTCACGGGTTCCGTAGGTACCTATATCGGTATAAGAGGATAACTCAATCTAACACGTGCTTTTGAGACAGGTGAAAAAATGCATGTGTCGTGTTTTGTGTGAAAGGGCTTGTTGTTATTTTGTTATTTATTCAAACAAAGGAAAGAATATCGGTTTAGCTGTTAATTAGGTGTTTGATTGGAGGAACGATGCACTATTGTTTGGTATAAAAAAGGTAATTAAACACATTAATTAACTGTCTATGCTATTTAAACACTAGAAAGTGGCATCCCGGGCATTGTCTTTTGTCATCTTTGACGTTCGAGAAGTACTGATTTTCTTAGCCTTGCTTGATACCTATTTGAATGAATTTTGAACTTGACATTAATACTTTTTTAACATAAAAGTCTTAAAATAATAGAATTGTTTAGAATTGTGTACAAGAAATGAGCACACGATGGGTTCCGTAATACCGTACAATAAATAACACAAGATTTTTTTTAAACACGTTTTTTGTATGAGGACCCCGTTAATTGTTTACTTTATTTTATTTTTATTATTTGTAGTTATAGCGGCAATAGAAATTCAAACTGTGAAAATTTCAACTGTCGACATAGATTATTACGGTTCATGAGATACAGCACGCTGACAGACATACGGACGGACAGCGGAGCCTTAGTAATAGTGTGCTGTTGGCACCCTTTGGGTCCAGAACTCTGAAAAGGGTCGAAGATCTCATTAGGTATTAAAAAAGTCACCGGCATTAGACATTGAATTTGAATTTATTGATTGATAGAAGGTAAGGAATCTCTATCAAGGTCATAATTTTGAATTACCACAGTAAATTACAATTAACCACCATCTCGAAATTCCCCAGTTTACCCACGGACCCCAAAAACCCACGTACACAATGAAAAATCACGTTAAACATTTCAATTCCGAAACTAAAAGGTTCTTACCACATATAAAAGTCTTACGTTCATTGTAAAAGTATCAGGTTACTGATAAACGGCGCAGGCGCAGCGTAAAATGTCCCGAACGGCCCTCGATTAAGATCGGGAGCCTTCGGGCGAGATCGGGTATTGTCGGGAGGTTTCGTTTATTGGTAGAGGTAAAGATTCTGTTGGTTTACTTGGATTTGAATTGGCGTCAAACGTTTAGCCAATCTGGTAGACCAGCAGTGTAGCTTTCAAGGATTGGCAATTCTAGGGTGAAAGTCAGTCAATAGTATATTATCGTTTCGAATATATCCAGACGCAGCTTTGTTTCGGGATATGACTACTTTAACTCACACACTAAATTAATACATGTTAAAATTTTGGAAACATCATCTACTTTTCAATATTTGTAAATATGTGAGCACCATGTATATATCACATAATTAATTTACCTGCCTTTGCATTATATTTCATTCTTTTTACCTATTGTGGTACAGTAATTTTATTCTTGGTGCATCGTCTTCACATATGATTACATAATTAATGTGAGCTTACATAATATTGTAAAACATTTTAAAAGAGTAACGGTGGAGTTTCTTGCCCATTCTTCTCAATACGAAACTACCTTTTGAAAGAGGTAACTAGAATCAATTCTATTTTTTTTGTAAATTTTGACGTTCAAAAGTGCCTTTTATGTGCCTATTTGAAATAAATGATTTGACTTTGACTTTGACTTTGACTTTATGGATATAATCTTGGATTCGGGATTATTAATAAAATCGTTTCGTAGCAGGTCTTATTGGGGCAGGGTAGATGCTATGTCACTAAAAATATCGCACAATATTTGATTTTAGTCATTCAGCCATGCAAGAAAGTTCGATAGACAATCTTTATTCTAGAAAATTTAAGGCTGCCCAGTGAACAGTGTTGGCCACATTACTTGTAGGATTCACACGTGAGGTATATTAAAGTATTTACTGATTTAGTACCCATAGATATAGAAAAGTAAATAATACTTCGTATATAAGCGAAATTTAGTGTATCGTACGTTCTGAAGCTTACTAGGTCGGCTTATAGCGCAATTTCGAATGCAATTATTGTGTGTTTAACATTGTGAATGTGAAGACTAAATTTGAAGACTATGCGGGTCATTGTTGCTTTTATTTCTCCTCAGTTTATTTCAATGTAGGTCTGGCAGTTCGAGTATTTTTTATGGCCTACCCAAATGTCCTTTCTTTGGTATTGTTCGTCGAATCGTTGAGCTCCTTAAGTTCTGAGTTGAGCTGCACGATTACTGACAAATGCGTACACTGACTGGACAGGTCCACTCAATCTGTGTGGTTCTTTCCTCAAAAGACCATTTCAGATACCAATCTACATGGTCTTCACATGATCTGACCAAGATTATGTCTGGACTTTAAAAGAGACTGTGACCTCTGAGTTTGTTTCGGCCTTTCTTCTCAGAGTAGTCAGATAGAAAACGCCGACCTCATCTAGTTTTTAAAATATGATTAACGTGTAAAAGTGTTTGTACAAACCTACTTACAGAAATAAAATCATTTATCATTTATTTATCATTTAGTGCAATCATTCAATTTCAATTTATCGTTTAGAGGCAATTTTATACTTCTTCACAAAATATTCTATCTTTTCTATGCCATTGCCCATAAAATTATTATTGGTTACTAGTAACAGCGCCTACATCCATATAATTTAGTTTCCCATGCTCTTGCGCACACTATAAGTGAGAAACCATTACTTCACCATAAGCTACCGTGATTTCAAATCAAATCACGATGCCTTTCAATCGTACCGCCCACTGTTTTCGATAATGCAACGGACAAACGAACTAACATTATTGACGGAGCCTACACGCCGAAGTGACATACCATTACTTTTAGATAAAGTGTTGAAGTGGAAATATACGGATGGGGATTTTGAGAAAGGACGTAGTGTTTTTGAAAGGCGAGTGAGAGCTGCCACGCCTCATTTTGGGCAGAGAAACTTGATCAGCTGCTTGCTTACATTTTTGTCTTAAGGTTTTTTTTTAATGGATACGAAGTAAACGAGGTAACGAGAGGTGGTCAAAAAAATATCTCATAGCCAAATGCTATTACACCAAATCGGAATTTTTAAATGACCGCAATTAATTAAATAGATTACTATAGTTACGACCTTTTCACAATTTGGCCCTCAAATATGTAAAAACAATACTTTCCCCTTTTTTTAAATTAAATTAGTAGTAGGATTAAGTTATTAATTTTATAGTTTGATGTGTACACTCAAATCTTTTATGGTTGACTTTAAACCAAAAATATGTTTTGTACGCCATAATATGGCAAAACATGCAGATCTACCTGTTATTTTAAGACCTTGCACATATTATTTGATGTATACTCAGGTTTTACAATAAATTCTATTCTATTTCAAACTTACAGACCGCGTTAGGAAATCTATACTTCGTCCCAGAACATAGCGGATGCTGGAACTGGGCTGACCACAACTGTCGCATGTCAGAGCAGTAATACGCAAAAACCACCACTCAGTGGAACCCAAATAATAGAAAATGACTACGCAGCAGACCCAGAAAGAGATGGCGGGATGACCGGGACTCCTTCTTAAAGGATTGGCTCCACAATCGCAATAGACCGGGAAAAGTGGAAAGAGGGAAAGGAGATATTTGCCCTGCAAGCAACACAGGTGGGACACACATGAATAATAATAATTTAGGATAATAAACAGGTCAACGGCCCGCTTGATGGAAACTGATTTACTTAGCTAGGGAAACTGGTAATATCAAGGCTCCTTCTCGTGTTCTGTGGTTAAAAATATGTGCAAGTCTTCGATGTTGTAACGATGCTGGCTGCCACCGTGGAAACTATTTGAAACCACGCAAGTTGTTTCATTGATAGCGCTGGGGCTCTGTTTCGGATAGGGTCGTAGCATTATGCTGAGCGATTGCCGTTTTGCGTGGATGTGACGCATATTTTCCCACAACACGTTCTTTTTTGTGTTTGTGTGTTTTTCTCTGCGTCATGTTTACCGCAAATAAAAGTATTTTCTTTCTTTTTTCTCTCTGATCAATTCAATTGAGAAACAGATAGATCATTTTATTATGGTTGTATAATTCTCCTGTAATTTTTTTCGCTAGAAATTGTACCGCAAACTATGTAATACTGTCTTGTCACTTTTCAGTGTACGTGTTTGTAGGGTTAACTTTTATAATTCTATAGGTAGATAGGTACAGGTACAAATGGTGGAGGTAGGCAGAGATATACGATATATCCGCGTAATAGATCACGGAATATTAAAAAAAAAATGGTCTATTGAAATTAAATAAAAAAACCTATTCAGATTGATTAAATAAATGTTTTCATATGTGTAAATCGACGAAGTACTCTCTGCTTTTGCATTTTTAAAGACTTCGAGATTTTTGCTTATGCTGGATTTTTCACCTCAGTTAATCCTGACATTAAAATGTGATAAAAAGGTAAAAATAAAAGTTTTTAAGGGTTTTTATTGCGTAAAATAAACAATTAGTTGTTTTTATTTCCGCCGTTAACGCGTTCAACGCAATCGCAGCGATTGCATACTAGGGCACGCCACAATTGCGGCGGTAAGACCCCTCTTTGAGGAGTGGCTTGAGAGGCGCCACGGCGTCCTCACCTTCCGCCTGACGCAGGTCCTCACCGGACATGGCTGTTTCGGGAGGTTCCTGTTTCGTATAAGGCGGGAGGAAACGCCCGGGTGTTATCATTGCGTGGATCGACCGGAGGACACGGTGGAGGTCTGCCCGGCTTGGGCGGAGCACCGCCGTGTCCTCGTGGCGGCGATCGGCGGCGGCGACCTCTCGCGTCCGGCCCTGGTTCAGGCCATGGTACGGAGCGAGAGGGAATGGGAAGCCGTCACCTCCTTCTGCGAAGCAGTAATGCTCGCGAAGGAGGAGGCGGAGCGCGAAAGGGAGAGGCCATCTCTGCGCCCTCGCGCCCCTAGCCGCCGCAGGAGGAGGAGACACCCTGGGCGTCGGGAGTCGATTGCCGACTCCCGGCCACCGTAGGCGCGGGCTTGCGGACGGCGAGCAATGGGCAGCTCGCCGTCCGGTAAGGACCAGGCCCGGGTCGACGGCGCGTCGTGTTCCACGCGCGCCTCAAAGAGATGTCAGCAAAATAGACGGGGTCCGATAGGACCGATGCCTGCCGGGGCTGCGGATTGTTCGAAAGAGTTACCGTGGCCCTGGCGCACAGGCAACTGAAGGAACACGGGTGGGTTTTAGTCAGTAAGAGTCTGACACACCCTTCCGCTCCGCCCAGAGCGGGAGAAGTCATTTGATGATTTCCCACCCAAAAAAAAAAAAAAAAAAAAAAAAAGCGATTGCATACTCGATATGAGTTCATCCAAATCACGTTGCGGAATGGCCGCACACGTCCGTTGTAACAGGCGAAAAAGATTTTCTGGTGTGTGTACGGCATCCATATTTGGCAGAGCTCTTCTTTGAAGCATATCCCATGCGTGCTCAATGGGATTCTAGTCTGGCGATTGAGCAGGCCATGGTAGGACGTTTATTGCAAACACACTTGCTTTTACAAAGAATATTCCATAACAACGATAATGCCAAAAAAATAAAGTGAAAAAGCCGTGTAAAAATAAAGGAAGAATTTCTTTTTATAAAATTTAAAAAAAAAAATAACTCGAAAACTATCAAGAATCGTGGAACATACATGTAGTATTTTCCGATACCCCCTGGGCATGAGAAATATTTTTTTTATGATGTCACAATTTGGACCACCCTGTATACGACTGTATACTGTATCCCATAGGAGTTACAAAAAATATTATTAAGTACAAAACTTGATTTTTAATAACTAGAAAAAACTTGCTTGATCTTTAGAAACTTTTGGTTGTGTAAAAAACATTAAAAGCACAGCTGTTAACAAATTCAAAACAACACGGTGATTTGACACTTAAAAACCAAAATCACCCATTACTAACCGACATTCCAACCTGTAACCTAATCCTACATTACCAAAAAAATAAAGAATCATCAAAAAAACCTCCCAATTTTATAGTAAACACTAATGGTGACAATAAAATACCCTAACATGTTTATCCGTGTGTCTGTTTCACGTACAGAACCATTCGTTCTCATCAGTTGTCGGTTTGTTACACCTCTGCTTACCTGATCGGGTTACATAGTGTAATGATAATGACTCTATCCAATCTAAGAGATAGAGTTACAACAAAATATTAGTAAATGTTTGTATTGAGAAAAATAATGGGTTAATAAATTTTGTAAGTGTCGGTTGTAAGACAGTTATTTTAACGTTTTTTTTTTTAGTAATTGTTCGGCTGGACATGTTGTCTCTGTAAGCTTAAATTATACCGAGAAGTTTCTTTTTGGGTTTTTAAGGTCAGTATGACTTTTAATAAAATGGTTGTGTTTCCAGAAATAGCTCACTTTTGCACGTCAATAAATAGACCCTGAAGTGAGAAGAGAGAAGTGAGCTTGAAGTGAACTGTCAGTAGTGTCAATCCGTAGCGTCAGACGGAAGGACGAAGAGAGAAGTGAGCTTGAAGTGAACTGTCAATAGTGTCAATCCCTAGCGTCAGACGGAAGGACGAAGAGAGAAGTGAGCTGTCAATAGTGTCAATCCGTAGCGTCAGACGGAAGGACGAAGAGAGAAGTGAGCTGTCAATAGTGTCAATCCGTAGCGTCAGACGGAAGGACGAAGAGAGAAGTGAGCTTGAAGTGAACTGTCAATAGTGTCAATCCCTAGCGTCAGACGGAAGGACGAAGAGAGAAGTGAGCTGTCAATAGTGTCAATCCCTAGCGTCAGACGGAAGGACGAAGAGAGAAGTGAGCTGTCAATAGTGTCAATCCCTAGCGTCAGACAGAAGGACGAAGAGAGAAGTGAGCTGTCAATAGTGTCAATCCGTAGCGTCAGACGGAAGGACGAAGAGAGAAGTGAGCTTGAAGTGAACTGTCAATAGTGTCAATCCCTAGCGTCAGACGGAAGGACGAAGAGAGAAGTGAGCTGTCAATAGTGTCAATCCCTAGCGTCAGACGGAAGGACGAAGAGAGAAGTGAGCTGTCAATAGTGTCAATCCGTAGCGTCAGACGGAAGGATGAAGAAAGAAGTGAGCTTGAAGTGAACTGTCAATAGTGTCAATCCCTAGCGTCAGACGGAAGGACGAAGAGAGAAGTGTGCTGTCAATAGTGTCAATCCCTAGCGTCAGACGGAAGGACGAAGAGAGAAGTGAGCTGTCAATAGTGTCAATCCCTAGCGTCAGACAGAAGGACGAAGAGAGAAGTGAGCTGTCAATAGTGTCAATCCGTAGCGTCAGACGGAAGGACGAAGAGAGAAGTGAGCTTGAAGTGAACTGTCAATAGTGTCAATCCCTAGCGTCAGACGGAAGGACGAAGAGAGAAGTGAGCTGTCAATAGTGTCAATCCCTAGCGTCAGACGGAAGGACGAAGAGAGAAGTGAGCTTGAAGTGAACTGTCAATAGTGTCAATCCCTAGCGTCAGACGGAAGGACGAAGAGAGAAGTGAGCTTGAAGTGAACTGTCAATAGTGTCAATCCCTAGCGTCAGACGGAAGGACGAAGAGAGAAGTGAGCTTGAAGTGAACTGTCAATAGTGTCAATCCCTAGCGTCAGACGGAAGGACGAAGAGAGAAGTGAGCTTGAAGTGAACTGTCAATAGTGTCAATCCCTAGCGTCAGACGGAAGGACGAAGAGAGAAGTGAGCTTGAAGTGAACTGTCAATAGTGTCAATCCCTAGCGTCAGACGGAAGGACGAAGAGAGAAGTGAGCTGTCAATAGTGTCAATCCCTAGCGTCAGACGGAAGGACGAAGAGAGAAGTGAGCTGTCAATAGTGTCAATCCCTAGCGTCAGACGGAAGGACGAAGAGAGAAGTGAGCTTGAAGTGAACTGTCAATAGTGTCAATCCCTAGCGTCAGACGGAAGGACGAAGAGAGAAGTGAGCTGTCAATAGTGTCAATCCCTAGCGTCAGACGGAAGGACGAAGAGAGAAGTGAGCTTGAAGTGAACTGTCAATAATGTCAATCCCTAGCGTCAGACGGAAGGACGAAGAGAGAAGTGAGCTTGAAGTGAACTGTCAATAGTGTCAATCCGTAGCGTCAGACGGAAGGACGAAGAGAGAAGTGAGCTTGAAGTGAGCTGTCAATAGTGTCAATCCCTATGTTAGACGGAAGGATGAAGAGAGAAGTGAGCTTGAAGTGAACTGTCAATAGTGTCAATCCCTAGCGTCAGACGGAAGGACGAAGAGAGAAGTAAACTGTCAATAGTGTCAATACGTAGCGTTAGACGGAAGGACGAAGAGAGAAGTGAGCTTGAAGTGAACTGTCAATAGTGTCAATCCGTAGCGTCAGACGGAAGGACGAAGAGAGAAGTGAGCTTGAAGTGAACTGTCAATAGTGTCAATCCCTAGCGTCAGACGGAAGGACGAAGAGAGAAGTAAACTGTCAATAGTGTCAATCCGTAGCGTCAGACGGAAGGACGAAGAGAGAAGTGAGCTTGAAGTGAACTGTCAATAGTGTCAATCCCTAGCGTCAGACGGAAGGACGAAGAGAGAAGTGAACTGTCAATAGTGTCAATCCCTAGCGTCAGACGGAAGGACTAAGAAAGAAGTGAGCTTGAAGTAAGCTGTCAATAGTGTCAATCCCTAGCGTCAGGTCGAAGGACAGCTTACTTTAAGCTTACTTCACCTAAGTTTTCATGGTGTGATTATTACAGAATAGATCGGCTGATATGTATAAACCACCCATCCCATATATGACTCCAACACATGTTGCTTAACCCCAAGCAAGAGGTAGGTAGAGGTGTAGCTTTAGTGTACCCAAATTTCGCTAATTTTGCATGAGTCCCATATAATTGAGTGTGAGTCTATTGCCACCAATCGGGCATAAATCCAGATACCGGACTGGTACCGAAAAACTGTTAATGGAGATACCCAATAAAACTTTGCCCGACCTGCACCCTAATTACGTAACACACTATCTATCACAATCTGAATCATTTTGAAGCCTATTGCTAATCCATTGCTTCATATGTTCGAAAAATTTGTCTGCTCATCAACGTAAATAACGCAATGAATGTTGTTGAACTGTCAAAATGAAACCCATTCCTACTGATAGTGTGTTACGTAATTACCCCGCTTTTTTTTTTTTTTTTTTTTGGTTGGGAAATCATCAAATGACGTCTCCCGCTCTGGGCGGAGCGGAAGGGCGTGTCAGACTCTTACTGACTAAAACCCACCCGTGTTCCTTCAGTTGCCTGTGCGCCAGGGCCACGGTAACTCTTTCGAACAATCCGCAGCCCCGGCAGGCATCGGTCCTATCGGACCCCGTCAATTTTGCTGACATCTCTTTGAGGCGCGCGTGGAACACGACGCGCCGTCGACCCGGGCCTGGTCCTTACCGGACGGCGAGCTGCCCATTGCTCGCCGTCCGCAAGCCCGCGCCTACGGTGGCCGGGAGTCGGCAATCGACTCCCGACGCCCAGGGTGTCTCCTCCTCCTGCGGCGGCTAGGGGCGCGAGGGCGCAGAGATTGCCTCTCCCTTTCGCGCTCCGCCTCCTCCTTCGCGAGCATTACTGCTTCGCAGAAGGAGGTGACGGCTTCCCATTCCCTCTCGCTCCGTACCATGGCCTGAACCAGGGCCGGACGCGAGAGGTCGCCGCCGCCGATCGCCGCCACGAGGACACGGCGGTGCTCCGCCCAAGCCGGGCAGACCTCCACCGTATGCTCCACCGTGTCCTCCGGTCGATCCACACAATGGTAACACCCGGGCGTTTCCTCCCGCCTTATCCGAAACAGGAACCTCCCGAAACAGCCATGTCCGGTGAGGACCTGCGTCAGGCGGAAGGTGAGGACGCCGTGGCGCCTCTCAAGCCACTCCTCAAAGAGGGGTCTTACCGCCGCAATTGTGGCGTGCCCTGCGCTGGGTTGCGACAGTCGCACTCTCCATGCCGCCATGAGATCCCGCCGGAGCTCTGTCCGCTGTGCCGCGATTACTCGCGGCAGCGGAGTTACGCCCCGGCGTTTCGCCTCCTCGCGCCACTCCCAAACGTGCGCGAGGACCTTTGCCTCCAGATCCCACGGCGGTAATCCGGCAAGGAGGCTCGCCGCCTCGCAGGAGACCGTGCGGTATCCCCGTACCATCCGGATGGCCATGACCCTTTGGGACGCGTTCAACCGGCGGGCTGGCCGGAGCCTCAACGAACGCGCCCACACCGGTGCCCCGTAAAGGGCCATGGACCGCACGACCCCCGCGTAGAGCCTCCGACAGGAGGCGTTTGGCCCCCCCAGATTGGGCAAGAGCCGCTTCAAAGCAGCCCCAGCCCGCTGCAGTCTGGGAGCCAAACGTCGGAAGTGCTCGACGAAGTTCCACCGGCTGTCGAGGACGAGTCCCAGGTACTTCATCGTCGTCTCGACGCCGATGTGAACCCCTCCTACCGTTATTTGGGAACCCGACAGTGGCGCGTTCCGAGCACCATGAAAACACATGGCCTCGGACTTGTGCAAGGCCACTTCGAGTCCCAATTGCCGGATCCTCTCAACGACTGTCGCAACCCCGCGTGTCATGAGTTCGGCCGCCGCCTGGTGCGACCTCCCCTGCGCCAGGACTAGCGTGTCGTCAGCGTAGCACACTACGCTGACGCCGCTAGGGAGGTCGGCGCGCAGCACCCAGTCGTAACCGATGTCCCACAGATGCGGCCCCAGGACCGATCCCTGTGGGACACCGCACGACATCTCTCGCCGGTTCCATTCTCCCTGGTGACCGGGGTAGATTACCGCCCTATCCGTCAAATAGGCCTCGACTACACGACAGAGGTAGGTTGGCATCCGGTGATACCGGAGTGCCTCCCTGATGCAACTCCAGGGCAGGGTATTGAAGGCGTTGGCGATGTCTAGAGACACCGCCAAGACGACCCCACCCCGGGCCACAGCATCCCCCGTCGTGAGGGCTCGCACGCGCATGATGGCGTCCACCGTGGAGCGCCCCCTGCGGAAACCAAACTGGCTCTCCGCCAAATCCGGCCCCACCCGCACCAGCTGCCCGACGAGGCGGTCTGCAATGACTCTTTCAAAGAGCTTGCCCACCTCGTCGAGCAGCACGATGGGCCGGTAAGCGGACGGAGAGTCCGCCGGGGGCCCCGGTTTCTTAATGAGGACCAGTTTCCCCGTCTTCCAACAAAGTGGGAACTGGCCCTCCTCCAAGCATGCGCTTAGGAGCCCTCTTAGTCGAGGCCCGAGAGCCTCCGAGGCTAGGACCCAGGCTTTTCCCGGTAAGCCGTCCGGTCCTGGGGCGGTATTCTTGGCACTCAGCCTACGTACCGCCACTCTCAGTTCTACCTCGGTCACCTCTGGAGTATCGTCGTCGTCGGTTGTGTGGTCCACAGTTGGCACCGCAGGAGGCGGAGCCATAGGCGGGGGAGTATGCTCCCCCCGCGAAGGGAACAGAGCGCTCACCACGCCCTCCACGAGCTGGGGCCGGAGACTCTGCGTCAGCGGGGGAGCCCATGGGCGGAGTTTCTCCCGCACCACCTTATAAGGGCGCCCCCACGGGTCCCTGTTCAGAGTCCCCAGCGACTCCTCACGGGCCAGTCCCCTGGCCCGCAGGATCTCCGCTCGGAGGGCGATCTTCGCCACTCTGTAACCCTCGTACAGCTCCGCCTGAATGGCTTCCGTATCCGGAGGGCGGATACGGAGCCTGCACGTAATTACCCCGCTGGGTATGACGGGTGTAAAAAAAAAAAAAAAAAAAAGACACTTAACGAAGCCGAGAGCCACTTTAATTCCCCGTCATTGTAAATTTTTTTGTACTGGATCAGACCTGGGAACCATCTGGTTACGGAGATATTGAAGGTCAAAATTTCAACTTTTACCGACGTTTGTTTACGAAAACAAGTTTTTTATGTTATAACAACACAAGTTTAAACACCCCCACGACCCCTGTAACTTTGCATGCACCCATAAGCATAATGTTTTGCGTGTGTTACATTGCGCACTACCGCAAACAATAAATCACACCAGAAATAAAAGTCGTTTCCCAGCAATTATTTTTGTGCTATATTACTTAAGTTTGATGTACAGAATGCGTAGTTGACGGCTATGTGATGGGTTTTTTTTACAGCCTGTAGAATTCCACATGATCAGTGGCTATGCTTATGACTCCTAAACCGCCGGGGCCAGGGTGATGGTAGATTCGTGGAAGGTCGACATGTCAGATTGTCAACGCCAAAGCTTCATTACGCCATCATTGTGGAATTAAGTACAATTTTTTTCATTTAATGTAATAACAACACAGCAGCCAGTTTATTTTGTGATAAACTCACCGTGAAAATTACGTGAAGTGAGCTGTCATACTACCTGACCCTAGAGATAAAAAAATAAAAATAAAAACACGTGTGGCACTCAGGGACTGCCGCGGTAAAGCTATTGCATAGCATTTTTTATCTACTTATGCAATCGGCTTACGTATTCCTCCGATTTCGCAGCAGTCTCGATCCGTGCGAGCTTCGTACAGTAGTACCATATACATACACGTTAAGCGAACGCTCGGCCGAGCTACATGGTAGGCAGAGTGGGGGTGTTAGGTTTTATTTTCGATACGGAATTTCTTGATTCGGTCGCCGCGCTCAAAGCCCGCGATAAAAGCTATGCAATAGCTTAAAAATACTTTCATTTCTCACCAGCATATCAACAAGGTTTACATATTTAAAAGTACTTAGTACTAATGTCATATACATTATACAACAATAATCCAGCAGCATTTGTGTTGGTAAAGAGAGGTTTACTTTGGGTATTAACTCTATCTTCTGAACTAGGCGAGGCCTGAATCTCAGAAGATAGCACTCAGGTGGCAATTTCATCCTGCCGGGGCTGCGGATTGTTCGAAAGAGTTACCGTGGCCCTGGCGCACAGGCAACTGAAGGAACACGGGTGGGTTTTAGTCAGTAAGAGTCTGACACGCCCTTCCGCTCCGCCCAGAGCGGGAGAGGTCATTTGATGATTTACCACCCAAAAAAAAAAAAAACAAAAAAAAAAAAAAAAAAACCATTTCATTATTTTATAACCTAAAAACATTGTGTGCTACTGTTTAATTTGTTCTGTTTTTCGCTATTGACAGCTCACTTCAAGCTCTTTGTAGAAGCTCACGAAAAGAGACTTCATCAGCATGTGAACGTCAAGGCAATCCAGCTTCTCGACCACACAAACATAGTTAGAAGACTAAAAAGAACAAAACCGTTCGAGCTAGAGTTTAGTGTTAGTGAATAGTGTAAAGTACAAAAGTGCCAAACAAACACAAGAACAAAGTGTATTCGCCTTAATAGAGACAATAAGAAAAGTGCTATTGGACACATTCTTAGTAAAGACAATTTAATACCTTAGGTTATAATTAAATTACTTATTAGTCTAATTATAAGGCTAGATTGTAATAAGATTAGGGTCTATCCTATTTTTGAACCCTAGGACAAGGGAAAAAAAAAACACGTGTGGCACTCGGGGACTGCCGCGGTAAAGCTATTGCATAGCATTTTTTATCAACTTATGCAATTATAATTTTTTTTATTTTTTATTTATGCAGTATTTTTTTTCTTTGATATTAATTCAAGTACAGTCGTACCATATACATACACGTTAAGCGAACGCTCGGCCGAGCTACATGGTAGGCGGAGTGGGGGGTGTTAGGTTTTATTTTCGTTACGAAATTTCTTGATTCGGTCGCCGCGCTCAAAGCCCGCGATAAAAGCTATGCAATAGCTTTAAAAAAAAACTTCAACTGCACTTCACATAATATTTCACGGTGAGATTTTACGGAAAAGATTGGCTTGTCTTTTTAAAAGTTCATGTTTACATACAATTAGTATGAGAATACATTGTAACTTTGTAACCCTACAAAAATACAAACAATGCCAAAAGTTGAATGACCCAAAAGGAATGCTAAATAAAAAAGCACTCAATAACATTTTAGCAAACAATTACTGATGCAATAACTCTTGCTGCACAGATATGTTTAGCAGGTAATATAGTTCCCGAGGTGCGCGCGACCAGACGGACAGACAGACAAATTTATAAGCAGGCGTTAACGAGATGTATAGAACTGTGGTGGTCGAGGGTAAGGGAGTAAAGGTGTATTTTGATGGTGAGTTATTTTGTGATAGAGGTTTTTTGTTGGTATGTAAAGAGTTTTTGCTGGAGTGTGTTACGTACCAAAATTCAGATATTTGAGATATTGGTAAATTAGTACATACTTTAAAGTGAGGAAAGAGCTGTTATTTGTCTGATACCATATTCGGAGATCTGTAATTTGTTGTTGTTTTTTTTTGTTTTACTAATATTAAGACCGCTCGACCCCAAATCCAATTTGCGATTAACTATACTATTCAATAAATTATACCTGTATCTACATGCATAATTTAAAACAAAATCAAATCTATTTAGATACTTATTAAATATTTTTTATTAACACAGAATGACGTAGCCTTGATCAATTCAGTTGACACAATATCAACCCTAAAAAATACTTTTCAACCAGGGCTTTAGCAAATAAAAGCTAATCAAAAAATTAAGTTACGCACTTTTCACATCAGACGCATGCGCATTTGCCTCGGCAAATTGCATAAATTCCCAAATTCATACAATTCCAAATACCAAAATTTCACGCGCGCCCTTATCTACCAAGCGCCACTAAAATAAAACGCTCCGAACAAACAAATAAACAAAATATAATAATGTGCAGGTGTGAATGGGCTTCGGCTGCCGTTGGAATGAGACAAAACATATAGCTTAACACGCGTGCGAAAGAGACGGGCATAGTATGACGAAGAGCTACGAAGATGTACGAAGTTATAGAGCGGGTTGTTAATTAGTTTCGTAATATTTGTTTTGTTTATTTAGAGTAGATTCTGATTAAGTTAAATTTTAGTGGCTAGCTTTTTAAACGGTTGTGGAAATGCCGAAGCTGGTTTCAGAAAACTTCTGGTTTTGTGAACCTCGTGTTAGTTTGAAAAAGTTAGGTATGAAAAGTCTACTCATCAAGATTACTTATTAAGTTGCACGATATTAGGCAACCGCGGGGTAATTGCGTAACACACTAACAGTAGGAATGGCTTTAATTTTGACAGTTCAACAACATTCATTGCGTTATTTACGTTGTAGAGCAGGCAAATCTATCGAACATATGAAGCAATGGATTAGTAATAGGCTTCAAAATGATTCAGATTGTGATAGATAGTGTGTTACGCAATTAGGGTGCCGATTTAAGAGTCTTCCTGCAAAAATTTGAAAAACCGAAAGGTGTGTTGAGTTTTTCATTTTATACTATGCCTCGTGGCTTAGTAATAACAGCCGCACGGATCGATCGATCAGGTTAAGCTACGCTTGCCGCGGTTTATCTGTGGATGGGAGACCATAATAACATACCCAGACCCCTCCGTGCCTCGAAATGGTCCCGGCTGTCAATCGTAGATCTTTGACCGTCGTTACGGGTCGTCTGAAGCCCACTAGTCTTACCAAGGGTAATCGTGTTACGCAGTAACTGGGTTATGGAGGTCAGATAGGCAATCGCTCCATGTAAAATACTGGTATTCAGCTGCATCCGGTTAGACTGGAAGCTGACCCCAACATAGTTGAGAAAAGACTTGATTCTAATGAAGTTTTCTGCTTTTCTATTCAAAGTCAAATTAATTTATTTGCACAGAAACACGGTTCAAAGCACGTTTCCCTGACTGAAATAGTTTTTTTTTTTTTTTAATGAAATCTTTGCACCACACTAGGAATTTCTCCTGTATTGTGGGTGCGTTTACAAACATTCAAACTCACATACACAAACAGCCAGACCCGGAACAACTACTTGTAGGTCATACAGATATTTGTTCCGTGCGGGAATCGAACCCGCGACACGCAGCGCAGAAGTCAATCGCTTAACCACTGCGCCAATCGTGCCGTCGTGCGGTCGTATTTGGCCCATTGTTATAAACATTGTCCAAACTAAGTACCTACCTTTGAAATGACTTAAGTTGTTATCTTCAATTGTACAGTTGCCAGCACATCAAGTTAGCACAACAGATTTTCTCATTCGATTTTGAACTTATTCATCAACATTTTAATGTTTAAAATCGTTTGGAGAAATTTGACAGTTTCGTTTAGCTTAACCTGCTGGCGACTGTACATTATTAATCTCCCTCCAACTTATAAAACAACGATTTATTTCCGTATTAATAAAAACTTAATTAACTAACAAACTATTAAAATTAAAATATGATAACACAATCTAACTAAAACTATTAAACAACTAAAATATGACGTCGAAAAATTCCTCCGCATCGCTGTCGACTGGTAATGTACCCAAGAGGCTGGCGGCATTGCCACGTTGTATGGCAATGCTTAACCTCTGGCCTAGGTAAAACCCAGCCCTTGGGTCACGGGAAGTGTCAACCAGCCGTTGGAGATTTCGTTGGACAAACGATGAGCATTCGAAAGGACCCCACGGCCCAAACTTTCTATCAGCATTGGGGCAATTTAAACTGATAAAATTTTAATTCATAGTAGAGAAATCAAGTTATGCTGTAATATACCTTTTTGGCGCAGCCACTACTGTCGTTAAAACATTATTACCCGACTGCAAGGAAAGGGTTATGTTTTTCGCGCGTATCTTGTATGTCCGTAATATTATTTATAACCTTGATATCTTTCAAGCCGCTTGACGGATGTATATTAAAAAGACATCGTTAGATACGTCTTGTTTTCGCTTTTTAACCGACTTCAAAAAAGGAGGAGGTTCTCAATTCGACTGTATGTTTTTTAATTTTTTATGTGTGTTAGCTCAGAACTGATATGAACTAGGTGAACCGATTTGGATGATTCTTTTTTATTTGAAAGCTGGTGCTTCTCATGTGGTCCCATATAAATTTGATCAAGTTCTGACCAGAAGTTTTTAGTTATTCTTAATACTGCGTATTTTTTTCACTTAGTTTATATTGATGATGTTTTAATAATTTCCTGTCACTGTTATTTACATATGAAGTAGTGGTATACGAATTTGTGTGGGGTAGGTACCACAACAAAAAAGTGAAAAATAAAACGTTTTTTACAAAAACGTTCTTATACTTTGTTATTTGTATTTTGTGTTTCAAGAACTGTGTCCAAATAAACGTTATTCTTTCTTTCTTTCCAATTTTCCATTGATGAGCATTGATTTCACAGATGACAGAGCACACAATCCATTATATCCTATCCACCGGGATCCATCCCAGCATTGTCCAACCTAAAAACACTGGACTAAAGACCACACCTAACTTAACTTTCTCCCTACATCCTTATAACCCTGCACCAAAAACCCAATACATAAAAAAATAATATCATTATTACTACACATATATGTACACAAACTCCTTATTATTCCGCACACAGCGTTTATTATTTAATTATTAAACAAAATTACCTCTTTTAAAGGCTTTTACGACAATTCTGATCTCATAAATGTTTGTTACCGTTGCATGAAAATGTTTACGAAAAACCTTAGCACATACAGGCCGAAAATAAAATAATGAGAAGGATTTTTATTTCTGGCAATTTTTGTCATGGTTCCTGAACTGATGTCAGTTCAACTGTCATCTTAGCCAGCGGGGTAATGAGGGCTATCGCGCTTGAGTTCGCCGCTAGAGGCGCTAGTGTAGAGTAAGGTCTCTAGACGTCAAAATATGTACTGAATGTTCACTGTTTGCGGGATTTTTTATCACGGATTTTAACAAATGACTCATAACAGCTGTAATGGTTGTGCCATTCTTGATTAATTATGGCTTAAGATTTTAAGTAAAAAGTTAGGATCTAATTTAGTAGCACTTGAAGGAAGAATAAGATTTGTCTGCTTTATGTTTGCCAATTTTAGGAACATTATAATCTAAATATTCATTTGAAGTTTTAAAATGTAATAAAATAAACATACTATCAATATAAGGGTACTTAAACATATCCAAAACATCAAACAAAAGTACTGCAACAGGACTTTACTCGACAGTGGCGCCAACTGGTGGGCACAAAAACGATAGCCCCCATTGCGTAACACACTAACAGTAGGAATGGCTTTCATTTTGACAGTTCAACAACATTCATTGCGTTATTTACGTTGTTGAGCAGACAAAGGCTTATTTTAATTTAATTTAATATTTGAATTGTTTTTGTCTTTTTATTACGGATGCTTTTAACGTTCTCCATCGTTCTCACTTGCATAACATCAACATGAATGAGGTAACCAATATTTTGTAACCAAATTTTGATTTAAAAGAGAGTCCATGGAGTTTCTTGCCCGTTCTTCTCCATAGGTACCTACTACGCTTTGGAATGGGCAACTAGCTTCATCTTTCTGACTGACCGACCCCTTGACAATTCTAAAGTGCCTGTAATTGGTTTATTTGAAATAAATGCTTTGTTGGGCCACTTCTTCTCAACTAAAGCACTGGGACATGGTGAAGGGCGGGCGTTTTGTCGGACTGTATCATGTAATTTAGACGTTCAAAAAGTGCTGATTCTCAGCCTAGTTTAAATAAATGACTTTTGATTGTAGTGGATGAGCTCCTTCAAAAGTTATCACCACAAATGAAGTCTATTTTAATTCACCCCATACTATGGCTTTGTATATTAACGCCATTTTTTTTTTCGTGTTAACACTTCTCGGATTATTGATTTTTTTTATGGATTTACATTGTATGGATTCAAAGTAGTTTATGAGTAGTTATGAATATTCTGTTTAATACTCATGTTACCGGTTATGATTGGCTCATTATAATGTTATGTTCATATCTGAGAAAACCTGGTTTGAGTTTAAAGCAGATAAGGATACTGGTTCATTCCTACAATTAATTGCATTAAAAAAAATGGATCCATGCAACATTGTTGTAAGATTTTGGCAAAAACAAACAGAAACGTTAAAAGCAGTAATAAAAGTAACACTATTTTCGTCCAGGAATTGATTAACACATAACTTGGAAGCCGGTTAAATTTAGTGCAAAATGTATAGGTACAACTACTCCCTTTGAGATAGCTATAACCAGCACATTTATTACGAAATACGCTATCTATCACAAACTGAATAATTTTGAAGCCTATTGCTAATTCATTGCTTCATATGTTCGAAAAATTTGACTGCTCAACAACGTAAATAACGCAATGAATGTTGTTGAACTGTCAAAATGAAACCCATTCCTACTGTTAGTGTGTTACGTAATTACCGCGCTGGATCATCAAAACTCTTTATAAAGTTCTTAAAAGTCATCCACAAAAACCATATCAACATCTGTTCAATACATCGCCCATGCAATCAACAAAAACAAACACCAAGAAACACAACTTTACACCAGCTAACGATATTCAAAATAATTACCTGAAACTAATTATTTTATTGCAAATGCGAGCGCAAAATACGGCAGTGTATAACTGCCTTATAGCCTCCGTTACCGTGAGATGTGTTATAGCGGACACTATTATAAGATTATTAGCATTCGCTGGTCTGTACCAGACTTTATTGGCTTTTTATTGCCATCTCTTGCAGTGACAATCAGATTGAAACTCGCTTTAATAAAAGGACGTATTTTAAGAAAGTTTATAAGCCAATATCAGTTCTTATCAATTTTAAAATTAGGTTGTAATTTGATTGCCGTAAAAATGAGATGTGGTAGAGTAAGTTTACGTCAAAAGCTGAGGGCAAAAGTGTCGTATGAACACTTTGTTTAAAAGATCTTAATTTCAGTTTGTTAGTATCCACATAAAAATGTGTTTTATTTTATTGATATCCTTTTGAGATTGTCAATTTGTTATAACACCTACACGTTAGTGTTTTTCGGATCTAAATTAGGTCCCAAAAATGACGAGGGTCTGGACCTAAAGAGGTTTATTCTAAATTCAAATTATTTTTTAATATACCTGCTGTTTATGAGGCAATGACTAAGTGGAGTAGATACTTTTTTGTGCACTTGCTGGCTGGTAATGTGTATTTTTTATTCTTTTTTTTTATTGTAATAGAGATGTCGTGAAGATATTGCTTTTATTTATTTTAAAGCATCTCTTTCTGTTATTTTGATTTGAGAACGTGAAAAATGTAGCAGCTGCTTCAGTTAATATAATAATAATGGCTAATCTTATTTTCTGAAGGATATTTTACTTGTGAAATTGAATAACGGAGAAGAAAAATGAAAAAGTGAACGGTAGAAATGGAAAGAACTGGAGAAAATTTAGAAAACGGCCACGAAAACAGAACGAATGCCGAAAATTTTGCTGTTTAAAAATCTATTAGACCAGCAGGGTAATTACGTAACACACTAACAGTAGGAATGCGTTTCATTTTGACAGTTCAACAACATTCATTGCGTTATTTACGTTGTTGAGCAGACAAGTTTTTCGAACATATGAAGCAATGGATTAGCAATAGGCTTCAAAATGATTCAGATTGTGATAGATAGTGTGTTAAGTAATTAGGGTGCTGGTTTCCTCACGAAGCTTCAGTTTCTTTTTTTTAACAAAGTCTCAATGTTCCTAAATGACTCATTCACACTAAAACAAAAACTTGAAAACCGATTAATATTTTAAACGCAAGCAAATAAAAAAATAAAAACAAAACAAAGAATAAAATATGTGTACTTTTCGCTAAAATTACATCATTAAATACCATATAGTGTTGTCGATTTAAAAAACAATTCTCGAATAAAAACAAAACGACTCTATGGTCCTTCATTCGGAATTTAATAAAAACGTGTTCGCGAAGGCTTTAAATAATGAACAATCGTTTAATCTCGAAGCGGACCAGAGACAAAACGGTGGTGCATTATAATGCAAAAATTAATTTACACGAAGATAAAAAATGGTTAGGCTGCATGCTTGATTGTTCTGGGTTCTGTCCATCGTTTTTCAGTCAATTCAATTTCAAAATCAAAAAATCTAATCGAAATTCGAATTTCTGTTATACATGCACTGGCAAATGACGATGTTTTTTGATTTAATATCTAAGAGTACATACAATGTATTGTTTTTTTCATAATTCATTTAGCGTCCCTCTCCACCACATGCTGAGTGCCCACAATATTTTAAAGAAAACAATTCGGGTGAATTAAAAATACGTTCAGCAACCCTGGGTACTCAGCTCCTACTGACTTCATTTCTTGAATATTTTTTTCATCACGATTTGAGAAAACAGTGAAAGAAAAAAAAAGCTATTAGGACTACCACGTTGGTCTAGTAGTCGAGGTTCGATTTACGGTTCGGGCAATCTGGTATCGGATTTTTCCATCTGGAATTTCTCAGTAGCAACCCGGAGTGGAAATGTGATCTGACAGCAATAGGCTCGCCCCCTATCACATGGGACTTAAACATAACTGGCGAAATGTGGGGGGACTATAGGTACGAGTCTGCCTAAAACTTTGGGGAACACAGACCTGATGTTATGATAAATTAGAAAATAGAGGAATTAAAAGGTACAGTAGGCTGCACGTCAATGGTAACACTTTGACCTTTAGCTGGCCTAGCGTAGTACGGAGCTTCAATAAAATAAAAGGCCAGTTTATACTGAATTTGTCCGCCCCGACCCTTGCTCGAGCCAGCTCGCGCCGCTGAGCCTGTAGCTTTAAATTCGTCCCCCAATAATAATAATTCCGATCCAGCCTGTCCCTTGCTGCCCTCTCCCAGCGACGCCCTAAGCCGAGACTCGTACCAGGCAGGGGGTGCCCTTAGCGTGTTGTCGCCCAGTTTGTAAGTCTTTTAAGCCCTGGCTGGGGGCCTTAATTTATTAGGGCAACCACAGGCATGTCCAGTTAAGAGCCGACAACCTCCTAGGTTGGTCTGCGAGAAACCAATCACAAAAAAAAAACAGATTTTGTTTCATTGACGTGCGGCCTACCGTACTACTGCCATTTGACCTTGTATTTGTCGAAAACTGTTCAAAACTCCTGCAGATGTCGAGTCCCTCATACAGATCTCTAACCCAGCTCACAAAGGCTGGGGCTCGCAGTTAAAGTCAGCCGCTGCATGTTTACGAGAAGCGCGATATTTATTTATTTCGACACGGTCCCATGTGTGAGTTGTTTGTTGTATCGAGATGTGTTGCGGACCAATTTGGCGAACGGTCGGTGAATACCGTGGCGTTTTGGAGAGGTAAGGTGAGTTTGATTTATCACCGATGAAGTTATTATAGGTGACTCTCTAAAATGATATGATCGATTCAACGCAGTCTTTGCACGCCTTCGAGTTTTCACGATTTTCTGTACGGATGTGGCTCATTAGAATGTTCCTTTTTTGCTTTTCCGTACCTAAGTCAGTAAAAATTTACCAATTCACGATAACAGATTTTTGTACCTACATCCTTTGCAAATGAACATGTATCCATTCCATTCTATTAGTTATTAATTCTTGCATCCAAGGGCACACTCTTGTAAGTAAAACCTAAATATGGCAGAAACGAGGTTTCGATTTTTTTCGGATCACGGAACAGTTTTCTCTACTAATTAATTAGCACCTGTGAAATACGTGAAAGAGGCATAGACTTTATCTCGAAGTCTCTATAAAAAGCACATTTTTTTTTAATTAATATTCGAAGTCACCAATGTAATTCTTGGTCCTTCTATCCGCAGTATACCTCCACCGTTTCGCAAAAGTTTTATTTTTAATCGGCGATCAGATTTCGTTGGCTCGTTCTGTGCGTGTATTTTATTTATATTACATTAAAATTGCTTCCAATAAATATATATTTCCATTCAAATAATAATATTGATTGCGGAACCCCAAAAAAATAAATTGTGATGTGTTTTTAAAGCGCTGTTTGCTTGGTACCGTATTTGTTTATAAAGTTAACTGTATTTGGTGCACAACTAAAGGTTTTTTTTATTATTCAATACATAATGGAGTTATTGGGTTGTTTTGTTGATGACTGACTTGGGGAACCAAAATACAATAATGGTCTTTGTGATTTCGACAGCCTGTAATTTTCCCATTTGATAGGCTTGTTCACAAAAACAGAAGGATCCTGCACTGACCACAAGACAATTTTCACAATTTTCGTATGCTGCACTGGTTGACGTCATCACGTCAACGCCGGCTGTCGCTAAAAACCAGCGCTGGGGCTTTGTCTCGCATAGAGTCGTAGCATTATGCCGAGCGATTGCCGTTTTTCGTGAATGTGACGCATATTTTCCCCCAACTTTTTCTTTTTTGTGTTCGTGTGTTTTTTCTTTGCGTCATGTTTACCGCAAATAAAAGTATTTTCTTTTTTTTCTTTCACACAGTTGGCAGTTTGCGACAGTGAAGACCAGCGGGGTAGATAGGCACTTAATTACGTAACACACTTACAAAGACCTTCCATTTTGACAATTTATTTATTTAGGTTAGCCAACAATTGTTTACACAATACATTTACAATAATTAAACGCAACAATATTAAGTGCAACAATAAGTGCAACAATCACTTACAGACTAACACAACATGCACCATAAAATGGTTTAACATAATAATATAAAGCCAAAAAGGACATTTACAATTAAAGTTATTCAATAATTTTGGTGATTTGCACGTAACAATAATGATAACAAAAATTTCATTCAAAATAATATAACAAAAAGATTAAAACATTAACATTAAACAAATAAAAATGATATAAATCTAAAATAATTAAAATTAAAATCAAAAATCAGCAGTCCAGCAGAATGTTTCAATGTTTTGAACATATGAAGCAATGGGTTGACAATTTCTTTTAAAAATCCTTCGGATTGTGAAAGAAAGTGTGTTATGCAATTTGGGTGCAGTTTTACAAAATTTTCCTAGTTTTTAAACACCTTAAAAGCCCTTCTTAATGTACTCATGTTTTACAAAATAAATATTAGCTTATCTTATCTTTAAAACAATCCTAGATGTCACCTTTAAATTTTTTCCCGGATGTCACCTTTTAAAAAAAAAACCTAGATTGCACCTCTTAAAATTTTTATTCGATCAACATTTTTCATCATTATGATTCACAACATCAAAAATAAAACTAGTTACTGCCACATAAGTAGCAAAAACTACATTCTTGAAGAAATCTAACTGCTATACTGAAAGATGCTCTATAAATAAACAAAATCCAATCTAAAAAACAAAAGACTTTTATAAACAAACGTACCATCAGAAACTATAAAATATCATATCAAACGAGTCAACAACGAGACTGCATGAATAAATTGTAGATATTCCATGAATTTTGATGAAACCCACCCTATTTCTATTCATTCTATATTTATTTTATTAGAAGTCTGAGTTTTGAAGGGTGAAGTAGTAAGACAACAGATTAAGTTGTTTCAATACGGAGTAGAAAATTCGGTTCTTGAGCTCAAATATATTATTATATACTCGTATAGTCCTTCAGACCGTATTTCGGCCATGGCGGCCAATCTCAACGGAAATTAACCTCCGGCGCGGGAGATATTATAGTGCACAAGTGTGTGCGCAAACACAGGTGCACTCTCTTCCCTCACTCTCATAGTCCGATGGGACGGCACTCCGACACGACCAAAGAGAGATCAGGCGCAGGACCAACGGCTTAACGTGCTTTCCGAGGCACGGGGCAAAAAGCTCGGGGGGAGCTCAAATAGTTAGTTGTACACATAAAGCATATCCTCACGCCTGTAATCTCCAAAGGGTTTGGCAGGGGTGTATCTATAGTCCCCCCATATTTCGCTTGTAATGTGTCCCATGTAAAAGGGGGCGAGCCTAGTTAGTTGTAGTTCAACTAAAACGGAAATAGTTAGGTACAGCCAATATCACATCAGTGGTAACAATTTGACATTGACAGCCCCTTTAATTCTTAGCAGTAAAGGCTATTTAAACAGTGCAAATATCATCACTGATTTGTGGTTGACTGTAGATAAAAGGGGCTTCATGCAAAAAAAAAAGATCAACATTTAATCACATTCCCATACCCATAATTTCAATTGATGTAAGGAACAATTGTTATTATCAAACAAAAGAGCTCAAAATTTTTATTACGAAACGAAAGAGCTCAAAATTGTTATTACGAAACGAAAGAACCTAAAATTGATATTACTAAACGAAAGAACTCAAAATTGTTATTACTAAACGAAAGAACTCAAAATTGTTATTACTAAACGAAAGAACTCAGAATTGTTATTACGAAACGAAAGAACCTAAAATTCATATTACTAAACGAAGGAGCCCAAAATGGCTATTACTAAACGAAAGAGCTCAAAATTACAAATTCGAAAAAAAATCTTTACGCTAATTGAAATTACCGATAGGTAGGTATAGATTTGGTTACCCTAGAAGAAGACCCTTATCCGTAACTCTAGCATAGTTAAGAAAGAAAAGGCTGGGACGCTGATGATCAAGAAATTTCAAGTGTTTCTCTGTTGAAGGAAAAGCTTCTTGCCCGTTCTTCTCCATAGGTACCTACTACGTTTTGGAATGGGTAACTTAGCTTCATCTTTCTGACTGACCGACCCTTGACAATTCAAAAGTGCTTGTAATTGCTTTATTTGAAATAAATTCTTGGAGTTTGGGTTTGAACTAAGGCCTCGTCGGGAGCCAGCTAAAACATTAAAGGGATATTGCCATCGATTGACAGTTCAAACAATCTATAGTATTGTCCTCACGCTTTGACATACAATACATAACACCACGCTTGCAATCCCCGAAGGGTTAGGCAGAGGTGTACCTGTAGTATACCCAAATTTTCCTAGTAATATTTCAGTCTCATGTAATAGGGGGCGAGCCTATTGCCATCAACCGGCCGCAAATCCGGACTCCGGGCTGCTACTGAGAAATTCCTGATAGAAATTCCCAATAACACTTTGCCCGACCTGGGAATCAAACCCAGGACCACATGCTCAGCAATTAAGCTTGCGAACACTTGACCAAAGACGCACTTTATGCTATGAAATACGATTCCTTATCTTCAAGACAAATTCTCTCAAGTATTTCCATAATAAAACCCTCAAAGGTGCTCGTAACGATCATTTAAACGCTCTCAAAATAATTAAATTTGTGTCCCGCCATCTTGTAGGTAATTAAATTAATGTGGCTTACACTGGGTGGAACGAACGAGAATGTAAAGCTGTTTATTCGAACTATCGACATGTACACCATTTTTTTTACCCCAGAATATTTTCAGCATCGATGTAGCATTTATTTAGTCCTGCCCTATTTAGCATTTTTGTGTTTAACTTTTTGAGTAATTCTAGCGCCATGCGTCACCTTAGCGTTTATTCAGAATGACCCAATACTTTTTCAGCGTAAAACTAGTAACTTTTTATAGTATACCTAGCGTTTTTTTCAGCTCAACCCCAGCGTTTTTCACCTCCACCCTAGCGGTTATCAGCGTGACCCTGTTTTTTCAGTGTTACTCTACAATAAACCTGAAACTCGATTATGTGTTCATGAGTAAAAAAAACTTTAAAAAAAGCATTATCTTCCTATATTTGTAAGACAGACGTAATAATCTAGTTTTACGCAAAAATACTGTCTACAATCATTCAGTAAAGAGTAGTTCAAAAACTAATAATAACTAAAGATCCTTTTACTGACCCACCTGAATACCTTATTTAAACAGAAGATATATCAACACGAGCCGAGCCAAGAAATTATTATCTTCCGTAGCCGGGGGCCAGCAATATACCCACCTATTTTAAACCAAGTGATATTTCTTCCCCCACACCAGAAATTAACTTAAAATAAAACATCATGCATCTTACACCACACTAATAAAAATCGAACTCCCAATAGGGCCATAATTATAAAAATTAACATTTTATTGGTCAATTATAATAAATGATTTAGAAAACCTTCGGGCTAACTTGCTCGTTAAAGCAGTCATGATTAAATGGTTTTAAACCAAAATAATCGCCTTTAAAAATAAATATTTAAGTCTTTTTATTTTCGCCACTGTCTCGTTACTGCGCAGAGCTCGAGTTAAAGCCGGCGCTGTCAAACTCGTTTCTATCTCTTTCTATCTTACATGTTCTTGGTTTAAAGTGTCGTGTTGTCTCTGTCGCACGTCTCGGCAATTTGCCGACATGTTGTTATGCTGCAATCAATTGCCATGCGCAAACAGACGTCTATGATATATCCAATTAAGTTGAACTCGCGGGTAAGGGTGTAGCTGAGTTTTTTGTAACTTATTTTATTGGGTGAGTGTGTGTGATGTGTTGGGTTTTATTGTTTGCAGATAATAGAGGTAGCGATTTGTAAATTTTTAATTGAGGAGAAGAGCTACTTACTTTATTTTTTATGTGATTTAGCTTTGCCAGAAGGTTTGCGTCTTATTACTAATATACTTTCGGTTTCTGCTATGTTAAGCAACACATTCTTTTGTACTCGGAGCAATATTTTTTAAAGTAATTTTCCGCTTTTGTTCCATAATCTAATGTCTTTTGGTATAATACTGGTTAGGTCTAACCGTTGTCAGAATATGAATTTTATTCATACTGTTTTATAGAAAACTAGGTAAAGAGTTACAGTGACTGCGTTTTTAAACTATACCTAAACCTCATATCGTAAATGCTCCCTTTAGATTTGTTCACTGCACTATCAAAAACCAATAACTCAAATTGTATTTAGTGTAAGAAACAGAATTTTTAATTCCGCCTCTATCCAGCTGGCGGGTCCGTCAGGTAAACTTAAAGAAATTTACTGAGTATTAAATCTTTGAACAAACAAGTTGTTCTTGCTTACTCACACTTGCTCACACACACACACACACACAAGCGTAGGGTGTATAGTGTGTTTATGTTAAACACACACATTTGTAGAGTGCTTAAGGCGAAGCTTGGTAGAAGTCGGTTTTTGTATTTTTTTTAGTAAAGTATGAATTTTAAGTCTCCAATGTTCTGTAATGGTTGTGTAGAACGATGTAGTTATTTGATGCTTTACATAAAGTTACAGTCCGGCCGTCGATAGAATGCGTGCTTGACACCCGTCAGTTTCATACAAACGAATATGTGTTTTGCGAATTTGATCTTTATTACTTACTAGAATTGTCGCAGTGACATGTGTTAGAAACGCATTATCTTGGCGGCCGCGCTGTAGTAGCCACTTACAAGCTACGGATGAATTCTCAACGTATTTTTAAAATACTGTTTAGTCTAGCGCTGTCTCTGCTAATATCTAAAACAATTTCGGGGTCCTTTAAAGCAAAATTACTTTACGAAATTAGTGACATTTATAGGGCGACTTTTTTACTAGTGAGAGCCCCATGGTTTACGCGGGCGAGTCTCTCACCAACGGCAAAGTCGCCCTATAATTTTATGTCACTAATTTCGTAAAGTAATTTTGGCTTAAAGTAACTAAGTTACTCCGACGAACCCTGGTCAGTTAGCCATGTTACCATCCTTGCTGACAGGTTTTAAAACTTTTTATCACGACACGAGCTTCGTAATTTGTATGTATACCTTGTGCGAAAACAAGCCAAAAATGAGAAGATTTTTTTATCAAATGATCAGTAGCCTAATTAAATAAACGATTCAGTCACTCAACAACTTAATTTTTCAGTGTTAATAAAATAATTGACATCAAACCTCCGATGTTCTTTACACTTCTCCTTAACACACACACACTCACCCACACCTACACACTCACACACCCACACCTAACAAGCTCGGTATCTCGAGACATATTAGTAAGGGGTGGTTCTCACCCCATTTAGATCAACAAGCCGACACAATTGGTTAATGGGGCGCATGATTTTACAACCCCTTACATGTGTACGTGATTATTGGCCGTAAACGAGTGAAGATCGAGTGGGTGTAGGTATTTTTTATTGAGCCTTGGTGGTGGTGTAAGTAGATTGGTGGGTAACACTTTGGGTTATCTTAAAATTGTCAAAATAGTTGGTCGTGTAGTAGTTTTTAATTGATGTTATTGTTGTTTTATCGCTTGAATATCAATTATTATTTATGCTAATACACACGCACGGATGGTTCTCATGCCATCATGCGTAAAAAAGCGGCTTCCTTGCTTGCGTAGCACTTGCAATGGCATCCTGAAAATGATTGTTAACAGGCCATACTGTCCTTTACAATGGCGTTGGGTAGAATTAGCTATAGGTACACGAAGATAATTAATTATTAGATGTACCTATGGTGCTACCACACTGAGCCACGAGGGCGGGCTTGGGCAATTTAACTGTGTTTGTGTCCTTACTAACAATCCTAATATATACTATAAGTCCTTTCTGCTACTAACCCATCACTAAACAATATATGGACAATTCATGTATGTGTTCGTGTCTGAAATAAAGATTTATTATTATTTCTTTTATTTCATTATGTACTTGAAAATTATATTTTTAAATATTAAAATATAAAAACATTTAAAAATATAAAAAATAGTGGCCCACCGGTATCGGGAACAGGGTCCAAGCTACCGGCGGTCAGGGCTCCAGAGAGAGAAACCTCCTAACAATGCGTGCCGTGTCCAGAAGTACCGCCTTCTGAATCAAGCCCTTGATCCAGCAGCCCAACGAGAGCCTCCTCAGGTGTTGGTCGAGGCTCTTGGTTATTAAGCCATTGACTGTCACAACTATCGGTACAATGATCGCTGAGTCCACATCCCACATGTCGACAACCTCGCGAACCAAGTCAAGATACTTGACTTGGCTCGATACTTAAATTAATTAATATTACAAAGAGAGAGAGAGAGCGAATATTGTGAGTTTGGGTATACAATATGGAGGGTAATCTTCAGAAACACAGCTCCTATTCTACCTATTTGAAAAATTATTTAACGATTTGAAAGGTAAGTTCATTATTCTAGATCAGCGGTTCCCAACCTTTTTTTGACCAGGGACCACTTTAATTTCATTATTATTATCAGGGACCAGTTTGATTTCATTATTATTAGTATGGATCACAAAGTTAAAAATAAACTATCAATCTAAAAATAAACATTAGGTCGAAAAGTTTAACATGCGTAATCATTAAATTAAAAAATAAAATCAGTTAACAAAACACTTAATTTTTTAATTAATAGTTCAGTTTACATCAATGAGATTTTTGAGCTTGCTATTTCTCCAATTTTAGTGTATGTAATTGTTTTTATACACCAAAACTGCTCCTAAGAACGAGATTTAAACGCGTCCTTACAGTTTCTATCATTTTGTTTGAAATCTTGCGCGGACCATATTTTAGTTCTTGCGGACCACTGGTGGTCCACGGACCATTGGTTGGGAACCACTGTTCTAGATGGACAGAGGTTATATGAAAACCAAAAACAAGAAAAAGTACGGTTAGTATACCTTTTCCTGATGGCTTCTAAAGTACCCACAAAGGCAAAAGCCTCATGATTATATAATAACGGGCCTGAATATGTTATTAAAATATATACAAAAAGAAGTACTTCATAATACTAATGAAATACTATCTTGAATTCATGCCAGCCTAGTACCTACTTTTTTTTTATTAGGTTACTACCCAGAACTTGTCCACAACGTGTCATGAACGGAATATTGTCTTCACATCGATATTGCACCCGTGCGAAGCCGGGGCGAGTCGCTACTCAATTATATAGTTTGTGTTTGTTTTTTCATTAAAAGTTTCAGTTACTTTAAGTTTTCTATCAGTTTGTAGATTCGATTAATTTTAATTCACATTTCATTTCATTTCAAACTTTATAAACTATCAATGATCGTCTCACGGTCATCACTCCAGTCGGCAGATTTGGTGATCTCATTTGTTATTCATTAACAGGAGAATGCTTTTGAATGTACATCGTCTTGCTAAACATATTGGGTCAAAAGTTTGAGCTAGAATCTAGCCCCAGCAGTTACGGAACTCCTGCGGGGTAATTGCGTAACACACTAACAGTAGAAATGGCTTTAATTTTGACAGTTCAACAACATACATTGCGTTATTTACGTTGTTGAGCTGACAAATTTTTCGAACATGTGAAGCAATGTATTGGCTATATCCTTCAAAATGATTTAGATTGTGATTGATAGTGTGTTACGTAATTAGGGTGCTTGTGTAGTGTTGCACGCCGACGGCCGCGCAACTTTCCAACAATTGAGACACTGTTGTAATGTGTCATAATGTCACACATTACAGCAGAAACAATCTTTCACAAGGACCTCCATCTTACCTTCTACTCCAATAAGCATTCTTAAAAAAAGATAATACCAACCTATTAAGTACCCTTAAGTTCTGAGTTGAGCTACACGATTACTGACAAATGCGTGCACTGACTGGACAGGTCCACTCAATCTGTGTGGTTTTTCCTCAAAAGACCATCTCAGACACAAATCTACATGGTCTTCACATGATCTGACCAAGATTATGTCTGGACTTTAAAAGAGACTGTGACCTCTGAGTTTGTTTCGGCCTTTCTTCTCAGAGTAGTCAGATAGGAAACGCCGACCTCATCTAGTTTTTAAAATATGATTGACGTGTAAAAGTGTTTTTTCAAACCTACTTACAGAAATAAAATCATTTATCATTTATTAATAGTCTTCCAGACCGTATTTCGGCAATGGCGGCCAATCTCAACGGAGGTCTTCGGCGCAGGAGATATATAATGCACAAGCGTGTGCGCACACACAGGTGCACTCTTTCTTCAGTCACTCTCATAGTCCGATGGGACGGCAATCCGACACGACCGGAGAGAGATCAGGCGCAGGACCAACGGCTTAACGTGCTTTTCGAGGCACAGGGGTAGCACACCGCAAAACTTCCAAACACCGGGATGTTACTAAAAAAATCCTAATCAGCATATTATTATTCCAATGCAAGGAAAAGGCTACTTCTCATACAAAGAAAGCACGACCATTCATCACCACGTATGCTCAAGATGAGTTGGTGATTTCAGACTTATATTAACAGTAATGTCCAAGATAAAATCAGAAAGTACATATAATGAATTGAAAAAGTCACATTGGTACTTGCTCGGATTTGAACCCAGAACCTTGTGCATGTGAGGCGAGACTTTACCCACTGGGCTGTCACGCTTTTTTTATCTCAGAATTAAAAAACCGGCCAAGTGCGAGTCGGACTCGCGCACGAAGGGTTCCGTACCATTGACTAGGTAAACAACAGTAGGTACACAAATTAGGTGCCTACCTGTTACCATTTATTGATATCGAGTAAAAATGGCGTTTTTTGTATGGGAGCCCCCCTTAAATATTTATTTTATTTTAATTTTATTATTTATAATTCAATTAAAAATACAACTGAGTATTTTGTGCATATTTCAAGTGCCTACCTGTTGCCATTATTGATATCGAGCAAAAAAGGGCAAAACAGTCGCGTTTGTTGTATGGGAGCCCCCGTTAAATATTTATTTTATTTTGTTTTTAGTATTTGTTGTTATAGCGGCAACAGAAATACATAATTTGTGAAAATTTTAACTGTCTAGCTATCGCAGTTCTTGAGATACAGCCTGGTGACAGACAGACGGACGGACATGACGAATCCATAAGGGTTCCGTTTTTTGCCATTTGGCTACGGAACCCTAAAATCAATGATTAAACTGAAACATTTAATAAACCTTTATTAAGTATTAATTTCCAAGTCATCAAAATAAAATACCGTTTGAGTCCCACGTTGCACCCACCTGATTAGTCCCTAAACCATCTTATTAAACTCCGATCAAAAACGTAAAGGTGCAAGAAAACATGCGCAAACGCATCCCCTAACCAAATCGACCAATTTAAACTGCGTTTAACCTCAACATCTGTCAGTTAAGACAATGCTGCAGGAAATAATGCCTATTAACTAATAAATTAACTTATAATGAAAGTTTTGGATGGTACTCTAGTTAACAATATTCGTATTTATATAAATGGGTGGAGGTCTAAACTGTTGAGAGCGTTTCCGTTGTTTTGTGATAGCTGGTCACGGAAGGAAGAATCGTATCGTATCATCGGTCCATGAAGGATCAATGAGTGAAAGTTATCAAGGGTGCTTCCTATTTAAAAATAATTAATTAAATTGGTCATAAGACACAACTAACAAGAATAAGGTTCGTTTACGATCTTTATCACAGTTAAGATATACATCATGGACAATAATCTCCACAGCAAGGGAGAGATGAACTTCGGTTTGAAGATTTTTTTTCTCATAAGAACTTATAGTCCGCTTATAATGAAATACAAAGTAATAAGTATGATAATACAGTATACAATACAATTCCTCCAGAGTAGAGTAACTATTAGAAGTTATGAAGTGTTTGTTGTGTTTATAAATGTTTCTTAAGCTTATTTTGAAATATGTTCACATTATCGCACTCTTTTATATCAAAAATCAAAAAAAACAAAAATGATTTATTGACATAAAACATATTTTACATCAAATGATAGAAAAATACCAAAATCCGGCAATCTATTGAACACCTGTGCTCCTTCAAATAAAACTTAAAAATCCTTCTCCTATTAATATAGATTCCTTTCTTTATTTTACTTATGATAACCATTGACCACCATGACATTATATACCTCTAATTCTTATTTCAACTCTTTACTTATGGCTTTTGTAAACAGGATTTTAATTCAGATGTGTTACAGTTGTAATGGCAATCATGTCATTTGGTTTAAATAGGCTTTTATTTTTATATAGATTCTTCTATATTTTGTGAATGTGAGAACGTTGCAGGCCTAACTTGTAGACTGTAGACTTATATATATATATATATATTTTATATTTTGTTGAGTGCCTGTTACTTGTTGACAGGCCTACACTGTCCTCCCATAATCAACACTGTAATTTGAAACATTGTAAAATCCCCTTATTTTTAAAAGAGTAACCGTGGAGTTTCTTGCCGGCTCTTCTCCATAGGAAACCACCAATTGGAACCGTGCACCTAGCTTCTGACGTTTCATAAGTGCCCATGTTGGTTTATGTGAAATAAATTTTTTGATTGATTGAACCACAAAAAGCAAGGCAATAATTGCTCTTTGCCGAATATTTCGTATCCCATCCCGTTTTACAATTACTATCGCTTATATTATTTCACCCTATTGCTGGACAAAAGCCTCATGGGTTCAAGCTGCTTAGTTCCAGGGCTTATCATAGACCCTGCCTTTTTAGTTTCAACATCTCGCCCCTCCATCATTTTCATGGTCTACTGCGGGGCTATTATCCTCATCATCATCATCATCATCACCATCATCATTCTCCTGTTCTAATCCCAATTTACTTGGGGTCAAACGGCGTGAATAGGGATGTAGGGGTGAATCAAGATGAAACTTTAAAAAAAATTGAGGCGCGGGACGCCTGGCAGATGTGAAACATCGAAATTATTTTGTACAGAAAATGTAGCGTGGCGATGCGTCGCCACGGCATGCGTCGCCACGCCAACAATCGGTTTTACCCGCGCCTATAGATGTTTCACATCAACAAGGATTTTAACATTGAACTAATATATTTTGTTGCCAAAGTGGACTCTAATGTGTTCACTGTATTATAATTAGCGATTAAGTGCCCGTGTTGGCAACAAACTATATTATTTCAATGTTAAAATCCCTTTTAAAGTTTCGTCCCGATTCACCCCTGCATCCCTATACACACCGTTTGACGGTATATCACTCGTCGTCTTGGTAGTCACCCCCCTTTTCGCCCTATCATCTTTCACATAGTCCATCCATCGTTTTCTTCTTCTTCACTATCTGTAATAAATAGTACCTAAAATTCCCGTATTCAAATGGACACTTACACCCGGCGCTATCCCATTTAGAGGGCAGCACTCGCTGATGGGTTAAGTGGGTGTTTAAATCCTCATTTTTGGGGTAATTTCCCATGAATACGCCCCTTACCTGTCGGGACGCGCTTACCGACTATTAGTCATATATTTTGTAGTTAACTATGGAAATTATAGCAATAAGTGGGTAGGCGGAAAAAAAATACAGCCTAAGAGGTTTTTTAGAGTCGGGGTGGAGATGGTTTTAATACCGTTTAAAGTTTTGCTGATTAACAATTAAGTGTCTGAAAAGTCAGAAAACTGTGCCTACAAAAACATAGCTAAAGCATCAAAGCATATTGTCAACTAAAGGACTTATAAAAGCATCAAACTAGAGATTCAATCATAATTCATACATACCCTTTACTAATCAGTGGTATTGCACTGATTGCACCTGCCTCGTATTGTTTTCAGTAAGAGCGATGCTGCTAGTCCTTGACCACTCCACATAACAAAGTTTATAAGTCCAAGTAGCTGTTGACATGCAACCGTTGTATCAGCTCCGTCAATCTTCTGCATCTTTTCTACCCCATCGCTTGTTTACTTCTAGGGACGGAAATTAGATAAATTATAAGTAGCTTGGAAAAAATGTTCTGAATATAATACGGTACAGCACATCTGTTCAACAAGAAAATACTTACACATATTAATAAGCAGATTAGTTTCTCTCATAAAACAAAAATATAATAAGCACACATACCAATAACGAACAAAACAAAAAACAATGGAGCATCAGTGTCTTGAAACTACCAATTTAATTTTCAAATAAAGAACCATAGAGCCACCAATAACACAGTCTGTGAGAGTGTTGCCACACCACAATAACAATGTTGCCAGTTATAATAACGTGCCATAATGTTGCTACATGCGTTCACGATCGCCAATCACACATAATGACGCTTATTTAAAGTTTATTGGTTTATTAAATGGCGTGTGGTAACGTATGATAACTTTATACGTCGAAGGCTGAATAATTATGTTATATGTGATATTTAAGTAGCCCGTTACTGGTTACTACTTATTGGTCAATAGGTAATCATCTTCGCGGTTTTCGGTTCGTAACAAAAAACTATATGACGCAGCGCGCAGGTTATAATGTCCAATTAGAGAAACAGCCTTCACTTCCTTCTCGTTATTGGTTGAGTAGGCAGTAGAAAGCTTGGTACCAAATCTTCGAGTAAAATTAACCTAGCTACTAAAATATATTTTGTGTCTAAGGTAATTGTGGGCCCAAATAGCACAGAACTGGTGCCCTGAGGCAGTGAGGCGGGGTCGCGGCCACGTTGGAGATGACTAGACGAGCTGCATAGTTCCCGACAAAACTGGAAGGAGGACGCGTGTGCTCGCGAAAGATTGAAAGAGTGGAGGGAGTCCTTTGCCCAGGAGTGGGACAGCGCCAAAAAAGTTAACTTTCAGTTATAAATTGAAGGCAAACTCATGAAATCATGAGCAATCGCACTGGTTAAATAACGGTACCACTTCTCCATCTATTTTACTTTCCACGCATTTCTCTTACGCATCAAAATGGCTGCGTATTCCTAATATTTTGAATCTCGACCAGTGATTGGTTGGCTCCAAATGACGTCACACATTGATCGACGGTTCATCTAGATAACCTAATCAAATTATTAGAACAAGTAGGAAACTACTTTAACATTACAGTTTTAAATTTGAAAAAGGGACTCTATTTTTGAAGAATTGTTGAGGGAATGTGAGTTTTGTAGCTGCAAAGTTAAGTTTGTCTATTTGTTGGTTAGTATCGCTTAATCTTGGAACGTTGACAGCGGTTTAAGTGTTAAGGCGAACAGTTAATTTAGTTTTAGGTATATCTGTTTATGTTTATCTGATTGGTTATTGACTTATTGTCGACTTGTAAAGTTTATTTGGTTTAAAGATACCTGTAACTTCCTAGTTATAAATAGAAGTATTGTTTCGGTACTTATTCATTTATATTAGGACTTTGCTGTGTACCTACTCGTACTAACACAGACATTTTTCATCATGAAACGGGTAATTTCAAATTAAGTATTGTGTATTTCCAGCCAATTGCAATTGTGGTAATGGTCGCTCTAAAAATTGATCAATAACTTGTCTGAAAATTTTAGAGTCAAATACAATAGTTAAACCTAGGCGGGAATTAAAGATTGATTTCTATCACATTTACCTATGGTCCAAAAATCTTAATATCTCGTATGGCCCTTAAACATGTTCCACATTGATTTTCAATGACCATAACTAATTAAAGCGCGGTCACTCTTGACACATGTCAAACATGTCGCCGACCATCGACAAAATTATGACAGCGGCTGTCAAAATCATTTTGGACTTTATATGTAGTGTTGTAAGAGTTTAATTTTTTTATCGATTGGTACTTTTGTGTTGGTAGATTTTTCTGTGATGTGCGCCGAAAGATAATGATTTTAATGTTATTAATTAGTGTATTAGCGTGTTTTGATTCGTCAATGTTATATGATTGAAAGGTACACATTAGTTAACTGTTGTCGCTTAAGAATTTGTTGCAGGATGTGTATTAAACAATTTATTGTTGTTTTGTTTTTACAGCAACGACAACCTGGGTTTTTTTAGAAGAATGTCTGGACTCTAAAAAATTTTACATTTATTTTGAGAATTTGAAACATGAGACCAAATATGAAATTGGAGAAAGAAGCAACAAGATATAACTGTCAAATCATGATTTATAAACTGACTTCAGTCACTTTGAACCTAAAATCACCGAAGACTTCTAGGCTACTTCTTAACTAAACTTCGATTGAGTTGATTCTACTTTGACGTCAAAAAAGTTAAATTAGAATCTATCCAGAAAGTAGTATTTAAAAAGCTAGATCATTAAGAAGATGATAAGTATAGCCATAATCTATCTAGCCTTATCCCTAGGGTCAGCTTCCAGTCTAACCGGATGCAGCTGAATACCAGTATTTTATATGGAGCGACTGCCTATCTGACCTCCACAACCCAGTTGCTGGGTAATACGCTACCCCTTGGTAAGACTGGTTGTCAGATTTTCGGACTTCTGACCACCCGTAACGACTGTCAAAGATTCACGATTGACAGCCAAGACCAACGGCTTAACGTCCTTTCCGAGGCACGGAGGCGTTTTAGTATGAAAAGATGGTCACCCATCCACGGACCAACCGCGGCAAGCGTAGCTTAACCTGATCAATCAACCCGTGCGGCTGTTATTACTTAGAAGACAGTAAGTACTGTTGTAAAGATTAAACACTTACCTACTAAAGTTACACGTAAAAGAAACAAATGCTATCTAACAAATCGCTAATCTTTTTTGCTCAACAAAATTAGCCCCGCAGTGGGTAGAGATTATAGATGATAATGATAGTGAGGTGCCACGATAGTCATTGGAAGTCTACAATAATAGTGCTCGGCATTGTTGGACGTTTATATTAATATAAGTCACAGGTCATCAGCACGATCTGGGGTACACCGTTAGCGTGTGGTGTCAGTGATAAGCTGTTAGCGGTGATAATTATTCTTTACCAGCGGCTTTGCTTGCGACGTCCGTGTGGTTTTCGGATATCCGATCGGGCCCTATCAGAATACCAGCGCTGCGGTATTTATTTTTTTAAATATCGTAGCATTATGCTGAGATAGGAGCCTTTTTGGCATCGCACAAGTTTTTTACTTGTTTATTGTTGTTTTTTTTTATTTCTTTTTTATTGTTAATTTTGTTAGTTTTAAATGCTCCTTTATTTATTTTTACTCTTTGTATTTCCTGTGCGTGTCCCAAATAAAATATTTTTCTTTCTTATATCTCACTACAAACTTCAACACCCCTTATTTCACCCCTTATTGACGCCTTGATATAAAAACCGAAAAGTAGTGTTACACCATACTGGGCTTGTAATTCTTCCAGCGTGGACATGCTGATGAGGTGGTATCGAAGCCATTTTCAGCCATTGGCAGTAGAATCCAATTATCTAGCTGATGTTCTTTTTTAACCGACCCAATGCTAGCTCAAGGTCTCTTCTAAAAAAATTACAAAAATTTGGTGTTGCTCACCATGCCTGCTCAGTGTGTCATCGCTTCCTCTATCCGTCTAACTTTTTACTTCGAATGTTTGGTTTGGTTTTCACTGTTTCAGGTTAAGGCTCTTGCAAACAGGCGCAACACTACAGCGCGACGCGTCTCTAGTAGAATAATTCCAATGAAAACTTCATGGAAATTGTTCTACAAAAGCCGCGTCGCGCTGTCGCTGAAAACCAACGCTGGGGACATAGGGTCGTAGCATTATGCTGAGCGATTGCCGTTTTGCGTGAATGTGACGCATATTTTCCCCCAACTCGTTCTTTTTTGCGTCGTGTTTACCGCAAATAAACTTATTTTCTTTAATTCTTTTTCCTGTCTTTGGGAGCCTTTAATCGGAAGAACAGTTCCATGAAATATCAGTATTTAATGGCACAATAGTTTTTTTTTGTCTTTCTTATAAGCATCCTTATACCAACTGTAGACTGATGATAAATAAATGTGAAACAAAATCACTACAAGTTAATTTCTCGTAGTTCTTTTAACTTGTGCCCCACTCTAGATACAAAGATAACTATATAACAACTTGACGTGGAGATCTCATCATTTGTAACAACACTGACAGATAACTTAATATACCAGCCGTCATAGTGACTTACTAATTAATAGCTCAGCTCATAGTGTTTGTTTAGCGCCTTGTTCATTAAATAATGTCCAGTAACTATGACGAACAACGTATCGTTTTGCTAACCAATCGTTAGGTTAACTTCTTGATAAGAGTTACGTTCCGTAAATATTATCTACGCAAAACGGATCGCTTTCCTTACCAATCGTTACATTTATTTTTTACCGACTTCAAAAAAAGGAGGCGGTTCTCAATTCGGCAGTTTTTTTTAATGTATGTTAGCTCAAAACTTTTTTCTAAGCAAACCGATTTGGAAGATTCTTTCATGATCAAGTTCTGACCAGTGGTTTTGAGTTATCCTTAATAATGTGTATTTTTTCTCATGTTCTGTTTTAATAATTTTCTGTCACTGTTATTTACATATCAAGTACTTAGTGATATACGAATTTGTTTGGGTTAGGTTACCACAGCTAAAAAGTGAAAAATAAAAATATTTTTTACAAAACAACAACCGACTTCCAAAAAAACACAAAAATAGTGAAATATTACTTTAATTTCGGAAATCGGTGTCTTTGGTTTTTATTTTCGGTTTTTGCCACCGACTTTAATTTCGGAAGTCGGTGGCAAAAACCGAAAATAAAAACCAAAGACACCGATTTCCGAAATTAAAGTAATATTTCACTTATTTATGTTTTTTTGGAAGTCGGTTTTTTTTTTTTGTAAAAAAGGTTTTTTATTCATTATGTCATTTATGTACACACATAAAATAACACAAAAATACCAAAGGTGATACTTATTTCTAAAGGAATCTCTTCCAGCATACCTGTGATACATAAAAAGAGATGTAGATACTGTGTGCAAGAATAAAAGAGAAGATAAAATATGTAAAATCAAAAAATAATTCAATTATTTCAATAAAACAAATAAAATGAGAATATAGGTACTTACATACATACATATTATACTACTACTTAATAATATGTATTTAATATAATATTATTTTCTACGCCTGGTTACTACGACTCTGGTGTTTATTGTACACACGCCTACATATCAAGCTATACATTTCCAGTATAAGCTGATCTCGCATTGTATAGGATTTCCGTACAATGAGAGGTCAGCTCATACTGATACTGATATGTAGCCGTGCGTACAATGGTTCGTTATACTTACCAATTATAGTTTAACTTACTACGGTTCTTTTGAAAATCCCTAAAATATGTTTTTAAAGGCACACAGGACTTGGATGAAGGCCGCTTTAAGCTTTGAAAACTATATTTCAATATAAAAAAATATCGTTCAATTCATCAAATCAACTAAGAACACGGTGGTAACAACACCATTGAACACAACGCTATCCTGCCGCGCGCCGCAGCCGCCGCCCGCGCCGCGCCGCCGCCGCCGCGCCGCCTGCTTTGTGTTTTAGCTTAATAGTGTTACCAAATTTAAACTGATAATAAAAAGTAATTTGTTTTTTGTGAATAAAAAAGTAGGCTTACCAAATGCGGTAAAAAGATTTTTTTTTAACAAACTTACAATTAGCCAAAAGGGTTTAGTTTCCTGACAAAGAAATCCTTTAAAACGTTTACTGGACTCAGGGATTAGTCGAGACGTTGTATAATTCCTAGTTGAGCGGTAAACTCTGCTTGCGCGATGCAGTATTTTGCGTGACGTCAGTGCGACGCGTAGCTCGCATGTGGCGTTGTAGATACCGCTACACAACTATTATTATGCTAGTTAGTAGGTAAGTACCTACCGACTTATCACGTATAGATATACCTCAGTATAGTAAAGAATAAACCAATTTTACTTTGGGATCAATCTCGCCATAGCAAACAATTTATTTTTTCCATTCAAAGGCTTTAACTTCTTCCACTTTATCGTGCGGTTAACAAATCACAGTTACTTTAAAAAAAATCCAGTTAACTCCAAATTAACAAAAATTAATCTAATCATTTAAAATCTGCCGCCAAAAAGGCGTTGCACACAGGATAACTTTACAGAACCTTCAAAAAAAAACTTATCTTAAGTTTGTTTGTAAAATCTGTTAATATCCTTATAATGTGCCACCCGCATCGCTTCGTGGAAAATTGGCTTACATCATCCGGGATTCAAACCCACTTACCTGCTAAGTAATCCTTTTAACTTTTTGACTTTTCGCGCGTCAGTGGTCACCGCACTTTGGTGAAATACGAAAATAGATTGCCTTTTTTTTAGTTGATTCTACTTTAATCTATCTTTTATGTGTGTGAGAACCAAGTTTAGTAAAGATGGGAAAAGATAACTTATCCACAAATAATTCAATTTTTTACACCTTTGGTTTGAAAAACTGGCAATATGCGGTTTGCTTTATCACCTAACTCAAAATTAAATCCCCTTTAACCTTTTCTAATATTTAAGGACCAGCTTACAATACAATAGGCATTGCATAAGAACTTCGATAAACAATAGCACTAGATTAGGAAATAGGAACAAAACACATCGCTCAAGAGGCCGTGATTGCATATAATTTGATTAAAAACCTAACACTCAAACATAAAGTTTACTATCGTTTGCACTTAATTTACTACTTGGATTGAACCAGTAAACGTATTTTTTTTAAATGAAGTCGGTTTTAAGAACAAAAATATTTATGGAGAAATAAATTAATAATGCCAATAATGCTTGGCATTATTTTTAACCGACTTCAAAAAAGGAGGAGGTTTCAATTCGACAGTATTTTTTAAATTTTTTGTTAGATGTGTTAGCTCAGAACTTTTTTCTAGGTGCACCGATTTGGATGACTCTTTTTTTATTTGAAAAGTGCGGGGTAATTACGTAACATACTAACAGTAGGAATGGGTTTCATTTTGACAGTTCAACAACATTCATTGCGTTATTTACGTTGTGGAGCAGACAAATTTTTCGAACATATGAAGCAATGGATTAGCAACAGGCTTCAAAATGATTCAGATTGTGATAGATAGTGTGTTACGTAATTAGGGTGCTGGTGCTTCTCATGTAGTCTCATATAAATTTGTTCAAGTTTTGACTAGTAGCTTTTGAGTTATCCTTAATATTGCATATTTTTTCCACTTAGTTTATATTGATGTCTTAATAATTTCCTGTCACTGTTATTTACATATCAAGTAGTGGTATACGAATTTGTGTGGGATAGGTACCACAAATAAGAAGTGAAAAATAATAACTTTTTCCAAAAAAATCAACCGGCTTTCCAAAAAAACACAAAAAAGTTAAAATAACTTTAATTTCGGAAGTCTGTGGCTAAAACGGAAATACAAAAACAAAAACACCGACTTCCGAAATTAAAGTAATTTTCACTTTTTGTGTTTTTTTGGAAGTCGGTTGATTTTTTGTCTTCAGATTTTAAATACTTACGTGGCAATTTTGTAAGTCTTCTGTTCTGTCCAGCTGTTGGTCTGCCATCATCTCCTCTTTCACCTCTTCGTAATCATCCTCGGCCAATGATCTGTCAACGAAATCGACTCAAACTGACGAGCTTTTCAGCTAGATAGAGCAATACCTCTATTGCTTCTTGTGATGCCCTTGCTAAAGTGATTTCGTCCATTGTAGACATGGCACAGCTACAAATCAAGCTATATGTTTCCAGTACAAGCTGATTTCGCATTGTATAGGATTTCCGTACAATAAGAGGTCAGCTTATACGGGAAATGTATAGCTTGATATGTAGCCGTGTGTACATGTGGTAGGCTTCTCTAAGAGAGCCGATCTATGCCCTAGGGCTCTCACCATCAGCAAGTCTTGTCCAAGTACTATCCATCACAATCTGAATCATTTTGATGCCTATTGCTAATCCATTGCTTCATATGTTCGAAAAATTTGTCTGCTCAACAACGTAAATAACGCAATGAATGTTATTGAACTGTCACAATGAAAGCCATTCTTGCTGTTAGTGTGTTACGCAATTACCTCGCTGGTCACCTGGTGCATGGCCTTAAGTCTTGTTAGTCTAATTATATGGTTTATTTTGTGTTTGGTTATAATTAAGTTCCCACTGCTTGGACTCAGCACCCCAATTGCGTTACATACTGTCAATCACAAACCGAAAGATTTTGGAGGAAATTCCTAATGCATTGCTTCATAGATTTGAAAAATTCGTCTGCTCAACAACGTAAATAACGGAATTAAAGTTTTGAACTGTTGAAATTACTCTGCTCTTTGCGAGAAACTGAAATCCTCTACGTGGGCTCAGAAGGTACTTATTGGTTACTGACACCGGTCTCATACCCTTTAATTCAAGTTTATTTATTTTATTATTTATGTACACACAGTAAAATAGATACAGAGACGACTTAAATAAATAAGTATTGAGTACAAAGGTACTGCTTATTTCTTAAAAAATTTCATCCAGCAGACCTGTGAAAGAAGAAATGAAAAAGAAATATAGACAATAGTGTGTGAGAGGAGAATTTGATTTTCAAGTTTCTTCAGATTTGCTTAAAAATCTGCTGTCATCATAAAATCCTTTCCTTAAATCCCTTTTTACGACATCCAAGCCAAGTTTGCCTATTCATTGCCGATAACCACACAATGCATCACACAGGCTACTAAATGCCACTTTTGTTTTGACTAAACATACATTTGAAATGCGATTACAATCTGTACCAACACCAATAAAAACACATGACTCCCGTGTAGGTAACTTACATTATCAACCTCCTTGAAAAATACCACATCTTTTCCTTAACCGACCATCCACAAACTCCTCACGATCGATTTCGCCATAAAATCCAATCTGATAACTCTACATAAAATGTCATACCACAAACAAAAGTTCAAAGAGATAATAAAAAAGGTTTTACCAAAAATTTCCTACATATCGATAGTTGATTATTAGTTGTATCACGTCCCTACTCTGCATTCATCGCGGGACGCTAGTGTTGTCATCATATCGATGCGTGACGTCATGTCTATATGTGTGGTCGTTTGCCAATTTCTTTATGTTGCTAGTTTCGACTCTGGATATTTAAATGAGAAGGATTTCCCCTGGCGTTAACTTTGTCTTTGAGTTGTTGATTTGGCGATGGTTGAGTGTGATTTCTAGTCAGTCTATTGCAGTCAACTGGACTTACAATTAGGAAATGTATAGGCTTCCCTATTCACAAATATGGAATAGCTTATCTACTCTGCTCCGCCTATTGAGCATTTGAACTGCAAATGTGACATAGGATCACTTTTACAGTAGTAGTAATAGGGACACAGGGGTGAATCGGGACGAAGCTTGAAAAGCGATTTTAACATTGAAATAGTATAGTTTGCTGCCAAAAAGGACTCTAATGAGTTTACTGTATTATAATTAACGATTAAGTGCCCTTGTTGGCAACAAACTATATTATTTCAATGTTAAAATACCGTTTAAAGTTTCGTCCCGATTCACCCCTTCATCCCTATTCACCCCGTTTGACGGTACCTAACTTACAAGATTTCTTATTTGTAGTTTTATGTACCTACATAAAAGAGTATTCTATCCATTCGAATCATAATACTTGACTGAAAAGTAGTACCAAACCATTGGAAAGGACACAATTGTGGTCTGCAGAAGCTACTTAGGTACCTAATTGTATATAAAAAAAAATGATTTCATGTCTTAAGATAGCCACAGAGTTGCTCTCTGTAGAAAACGATACATTTCTGAATTGTAAATAGGTTCTCCCTAGATTTTTTGTAGGTACTAATTAATTTTAAATAAATAATTTAATTATTTAAAAAAATATTCGAACATCTGACTTGTCTAAACTCTGAACTTTAACAGCATCCCTGATAGTGATAATAAATTAAATGAGACGTGAATAAGGCATTATAATTCTAAGTCTTGAACCCGTGACCTTTTAGTAGTTAGTGCGCACTTTACCCGCTAAGCTATAGCCGTTTACTGCCATTTATTTAAACATGTGAAGTATTTTAGTATTTAAGTCAATCATCATCATTCTAGTAGACTTTTCCTAAGTTGGTATGTCGGGGTCAGCTTGCAGTCTTAACTAGACGGTTAAATATATGTGTTTATACTACTTACAATATGTGAAACTAATTACTGTCCATATATGCTACGAGTATAGCTTCTTGTTTAAGGCTGTGCATAGACTTGAATCAAGACTGCTTTTTAGACGGACTATTGCTCTATGAAAGCAATGATAGCGCTCACACTCGCTACAAAAGTCTCAGTCACATTACAAAAAAAGTATTTGTCAAAATGTAAAATCTTTGACAAACTGTCTTATTAAACAAAACTGTTTAGTTTTGCAAGCAAGTCAAAGTTGTCAAAATGGGTTGAAAATCTTTGATACGAGACAAATCTTTTGTCTCTGATGAACAGAAGTGGTTTCGTTTGTTGCAAGAAGATTACAAGAAGAATTGATGACCGATGAGTTTCAAAAGTGATTCATGCCTTCTTATAACTTCAGAGTTTTGGCAATTTTCCTTTAATACGGTATGCACATTCCTATAATATGCAGAGTATATTCCTTTTGCGATACGACACCTCTGCATTCTTCAATAGCAGGCTCATTTGTTATGTAGGTAATATTTATCCATGCAAATTTAATAAATGCGAAATTGAGTCTTTTGTCGAACGCAATTTTATTCGGGCGGAACCGCAGGCACATCACGAACTCCTAAATATAAAAAAGGAAATAAAAACAAAGAAAACCACCAACTAAATGAGTAAAAACATATATTTTATATATCACTCGTTGATTTTAAATTACTACATTTTCGTATTGAGTTAGAACGAAACATTTCTGGGGTACAGTCGTGAAGAGAAGTTACTCGATACACACACAAATACACTTAAACTGTATTCTTTTACATCTAAACACACATATGTACAAGTTTACTATGTTTTATTTAAATAAAGATAATGTACAACTAGCCTATAAGATTGTTAATGTTAGTTAATTATTTACAAACTGTTTCAGTGGCATTAACCAGGAGAAGGAACATTTTTTTTTTATTAAAGGGCATTTACAATACTAAAGGTTGGGCGCAAATGGACTTGACTATGAATTGTTTGCCAGGCAGTCAATTGCTTCTAGTCCTCATCAAAAGTTTCATGAAAGCAATTGATTGCCTTATGATAGGATTGATCTTTTCGCTAATTTGACGTCTCAGTTTGAAGTTTAGCTGTCAAAGTTGTCAAACTAACTTCAGTTGCGTCACGTTTGACAAGATTTATTAAAAGATTTATGTAGAACTGTTTACGTGGCAATCCGTTGCTTCTTCGTTGAATCAAAAGAAGAAGCAATTTATTGCCTAGTACCTAAACAGAACACAGAACCAATCGAAAGGTAAATTATTGAATGCCTTGTAAGTAGAGCAATATATTTTTTTATTTTCCTTCAAAAAATGATTCTTGGACCAACAATTTTTAAGTTGATCTTTTGTGTTATCTAAAAAACAGGATAAGAATAAGTTTAAGAAAAGAAAACCTTTTAAGTTTAACAAAGCCCTTTAAACATGATGACCACGAAAAACCATTTTGTTCAATAAATTGTTTGTGCCAGTAGCCGCCATATGCGCCCAACCTTACACATAAGTTCCGTATTAAGTACAAAGTAGGTAAGAAATAAATAGTTTTATTTACAGTTTTCTGTATCCGTCTAATTTTCTCGTCTGACCATCTGTCAACATGAGAATGATTGAGAAAGAATGAATGGGAATGCTTGAAGCGATCTCATTCACTGGTCTTTAAGGTTGAAAAGGAAGTTTAACGGGTATTGTTGAAAGCAGGCGGTGCCGGAGGCGCGCACGAGTTTGCTTTAGGTGTTTGAAATTGTTTCTGAAGCCTGTTGGGTAGTAAATATAGGCTGCAAACCACATTTGCATGCTTCAAGTAATACTGACAAGTCGTGTGTGGACCTCTCAAAGATACAAGACTATAGAATAGTTTGCATTATATTAGGTCTTTACCTATGAAATTGCCGTTCTGCAGTACTGGCCATTTCAAATCAAAATAATTTTTGTTTGGCTATGAATTCTAATTTCAAATTAATTTTATTTTAAAAACATGGATTTTTTTTTCTAAAAGTAGTCATTTCTTTATTGATTAGTGTTACATTTTCATCGCATTTCAATCTTTTTCGTCATCATGGATACGTTAAAAATTCGAGTAATTATGGAATATGAGTACCGTCGTGGCAGCAACGCGGCACAAGCGGCACGCAACATCAACGACGTTTACGGAGCTAACTCTACAAACCAACGCACCACCTGTTATTGGTTTGCTCGCTTCCGTTCTGGAAATTTCGACCTGAAAAATGAACCTCGCGGTCGTCCGAAGACTTTGGTCGACAATGACGAATTAAAGGCGATTGTGGAAGCTGATGATACACAATCTACGGCTGAATTAGCAGCAGCTTTCGACGTTAGCGTCAAAACAATATTGGTCCATTTGCGTCAAATTGGCAAGGTAAAAAAGCTTGACAAATGGGTGCCCCACGAACTCAATGATCGCCAGCGCGAAGTACGCGTCGAGACGTGCCTTGCACTGCTCAACAGACACACAAATGAAGGAATTTTGAACCGCATTGTTACCTGCGATGAAAAATGGATTCTGTTTGATAACCGTAAGCGCTCAGCAAGTTGGTTGGATCCTGGTTCAGCACCTAAACAATGCCCTAAACGAAAACTTACCCCTAGAAAAGTGATGGTCACTGTTTGGTGGTCTAGCGCCGGTGTGATTCATCACAGCTTCTTACCAAACGGGGTGAGCATTACTGCAGATGTGTACTGTGAAGAACTGAACACAATGATGGAGAAGCTGGCGCATCTCCAACCAGCATTGGTCAATCGCTCGTCTCCGCTGCTCCTGCACGACAACGCGCGACCTCATACTGCACAGCAGACGGTCTCCAAGTTGCAAGAACTGGGGTTGGAAGCTCTCCGTCATCCGCCCTACTCACCAGACCTTGCGCCTACAGACTACTACTTTTTCCAGAATTTGGATAACTTCTTGGCGGGAAAAAAATTTAATACCCGAGAGGCAGTACAAAATGCCTTTGAAGAATTTGTTGCCTCCCGTCCAGCTGATTTCTTTAAGAAGGGCATCAATAAACTGCCACTGCGATGGCAAAGATGCATTGATTGCATGGGTGATTACTTCGATTAATACAAATAAAAAATTCATGAAAAAAATTCGTTTAAATTTTTTCATACAAAACGGCAATTTCATAGGTAAAGACCTATTATGTCTATAACCCCCGAAAGCCCATTGAAAATCAATCCGTTGTGAAATCTCATGTCAAGTGATTTCATTGGCTGTTGTTTAGTCAATTGTCAACCAATTACAGCAGTTGACATGATATTTTTCAGTTTGTTATGTTGTTTAGCCTTTCATGAAACGGCAAAGTACTTCAAAAATCTAATACAATTATGAAATGTTAATTTTCATACCAAAATTCAATAATGGTATAAAAACTTTTTTCCTTGATATTACGTTTCACAGACCTATTGTTGCAATTAAGCCTGCGAAAATACAAGCGTTTAATTACAAGAGTCATTTCATTAACGCGCAAACCTAGCTCTTAAGGCTGCGCTAGTTGGTATTTTTTTCATACAAACGTTATGGGGTGGTTAGTTCACAGTTTGACGACTTACGTCCAAAGTTAAGCATGATATCGATCCCTTTTCTGTTAGAAGGATGGATAAAACCTATGTTCATGTAGAGGTATATATAGATATATTTATAAATAGCAAGCTTAATAAAGGTGACTGATGTTATTGTCCAACATATTTTTTTTATATAATGGTAACGTCAAATTCATGATTTCATGGCGTCACAAATAATCTAAACACCCCAGCAACGAGTCCGAACCGTCGACTAGCACAGCCATAATAGAAGGTAGTCCTGCAGTATCTATATTATTAATTTTTGATGCGATAAAAATTGAAACAGTATTGACCTATTCACTAATTTGACATTTCAAATTGACGTCTAGCTATCAAAGTTATCAAACAGACAGACGTTTAGCTGTCAAAGTTGTCAAAGTAATTTCAGTTTCATCACGTTTGTCAAGGTGTACGTTTTCACGTTTCTCCTGTTCTTATTTTGAACCATTAGTATTTGTAAAAAAAGTAGAACATGTGTTGTCAAAAAAAAAACATCGCTCTTACACGAATACAATTTATACAATCTTCATGTCTTCACAAATGGTCATAAAGTTTAAGTAAGTATACTTTTCTTTAAAAAAAACATGTCTGTCCGCGTTCAGTAGTTTCCAGTTTCTATTATATTATTTAAAATCCAATTATACTGACAGCCACATACTTTTCAAGAAATAAATAAATGGTTTTTATTATAAAAAAGTCATTTCAATTTTAAATATTGACAGCAAAAGTAGCGTATGTTTAACCTTCGAGCGAATAACAACTATGGATACCGTTGATCTTCTTTTTTTTTATCATGCATTTAAACATCAAAAAAATTAAAACAGTAGTAGTATTTTTAGTGTTATCTAAATTGACGATAAGATATTTAAATTATTTTTTGGAAATCATAATAGCAATTACTTACACATTTATTTTTAACATCTCAGCTCAAAACGCTGCGTTTGACATTCCGATGTTAAATTACAAACAGAAGTCAGGATTCCTGACGTGAACTGACGTCATGTGGTCAAAGAACCAACGTCAAGATGTAGAATTATTATAATACTGCACAAAGTTGTTAGATATTTTTATTCACATAACACATTATTACTCTAAAGGAACTGGCTTAATAAAACTACGATATTTGAGCGAATTGTTAACTTTATAGTATGTAATATGTTTTACTTTCATGTGTATTGCTACTCAATTTTGAGCTATAAGTACCAAGGACCAATTTCAACAAAGCAGTCAAAAGTTTTCTGAAATAACATAAATAATAAACATTTAAAATTTTAACTTATAATAAGTAAGTACATCAATCTGACAAGTATTTATTTTGACTTAGTTATGAAACATCAAGATTTTTCTGTTGAAATCGGTCCATTTTACAACATTAATTTATGTCAAAAACAATGAGCATCACTCAAAATTCTGATGTCAGAGTCAACTCAAAAATCGAATAGCCTTATCTCAACATCCAATGACTCCAATAAACCTTATAATGTCACATAATCAGCGAGTTAAAAGCAATCAATGCGAATGTAATTAAAAACGAACTTTTACGAAAGAATACATCGTAAAATATCGACATGCCCGCTAATCGCAAACACTTAATGAATAAAATCGATAATTAAAATCGACTAAGAGTTAATTGAGCTGAAAATGGAATCTAGATTTCAAATTACGAATGGCGTGGAGCCAAACGCTTTGGTTCTTTGCCTGTGGTCTTTTATTTTGCTTTTTTTAAATCGCGCATTTGAACGGAATAGTGTGGTAGTTAGCGCATTCCGATGTTTGATTTTATTTTTATTCAACTAAAGAATTCGGTTAATCTTTTTATTTAAAATATTTGAAACTTGAATCTTTAATAGAGTTGTTAAGGAAGCATTAAATAGTTTGTAGCATCAGAATTAAAGGAACTTTCAGGACTCTTTGCTTCTTCAAAATCAATTTTCTCACGACAAAGTCACGCAATTAAAAATATATTTCCTCCGCATGTTTTCAAAACTACATTTTGTAACAACATGGCATAACCACACGCGGGTACCGAACAAAAACAAAATAGTTTGTTTTTAAAATCGATTCACTCGGTAAATCGATTCGGCGAGAACTCGATACTCGTAATCGTAAATCACATGAACAAAAGACGGAAAGGAAAATACAAATTAGCCTTATAATCGCTCGTTTAAACTCGGGTTTAAAGGCCACAGCCTAGTGAAAGAACATAGTAAACAATGCAATGAGAACTGAACTGGGATAATTTTGAATAGAGAAAATTAGGAACAGAAACTTTAGGCCAATCAGTTCATGTCTTTCAACAAACCATAGTTTTTCTACCAAACCATGCATTTTTTCAGCAATCGAGTTTAATTAAGCGAATTCTTAGCTGCTAATCGATTAATTGACCGTACAGATTTTAGCATTCAGCTATAATCCGCCATAAAATGGCCGCTCGCTGGCGATTAAAGTGAATTCATTTTTATTTTCGGAATCACGGCAACGAATCCAAGACATCCTCTCCATAATAAAAACTGGTCTTCCAAATTGATAATGGCCATAAAAATACACGCTCACAAACTTATAAAAAGAATGTGACACATTAAAACAATAGTCCAGACACGTCGTTAGTCAAACTAAACAGTTAAGCAACGCGTCAAAGAAATCATCAACAACAAAAAGATCTCTATCGATAAATTCCTAACGCGTAGACAAATAGTCGTGGAGAACAATCGTCAACGACTCGAAAACAATTTGGTTACGTCGCGAGCAATTACGAAACGCGATTCGAGAACGCGATAGTTTTCGAACTCATCTCTTAATAATAGGGCCCTGAACGCACCCATTATCGCCTTCATCTCTATATTACACTTATCTCTTTCTAACGCCAGTAAGTCGTGTATTGTTATCCTTGTCCGCCGTTGACAGCGCTCGTTGAGAAACCACAGACCCTGCCTATCAACGTTTCAAATCTAAAATGTCTAATTATACCCACATCACTGGATGAACATCAAAAAAGAGCCATTTTTAATTAATTTAAACCCCAAAAACTATTATAATACGGCCAATTTTGTTATCTAATAAGCCGTAACGCTAACAAGACCCGGGAAGCCATTTTGAAACCGTTTTATAAAGTTGATTTAATAATATGGCTGCTTTAATGGCTTTAGAATTGATATAAATTATTGTAAACACCAACTAACGCCCACTTTTTGAAGATTGATCATGTTTTCTGTTGATAAATGAGGTTTAGTAATCAAATAAATTCTAATTAAAACTTGCGAATTTCATTGCGACATGCTAAGTGCTTAAATTAATTATTGAAATTAAGATAATTGATGGCAAATTCTTGGACTTGCTTTGTAAAACATTGCCTATTCTAATCACGATAAAATGTATTCATAAATCAACTCATTCCACGCAATCCAAATTCAAACATAATAACATTCTTTACATTCGCTTTTCAGATACTAAAGTCATTGTCAGTCGAAATAAGACTACATAAGACACCACCTCATCCTCGCCAGTGCTAAAATCTCTTAAAATCATAAATAAATAAAACTATACCCTAAACATCTAGTTTACATTAATATTTACACGTTTTATCACTTAGTCCACTGTCTTACGTTTCATTCTCACTTTCACTGAGTTCGTCCATGTCCATATCGATGAGTTCCTCATCATCATCTTCGTAGGAGTTGTTAAGTTGACTGCCATCATCTGGCTTCATGTTTGAGGAACCTGATTTGCCTCCAGTCTTTGCTTCTTCTTCTTGCTGCATTCGTTTGTGTTTCGTTCTTCTGTTTTGGAACCAAACTTTAACCTGTTAAAAAAGAAATAATGGGTTATTATGGGGTTTTTAATGACTGTTATGTTAGATAAATATGCCCAAACATTACTTAGTAAGTTTAGTTTGGTTACCATAAATTACTATAAATTGCTTTTCATCGGAATGAAAGAGTCATCGATAGATTTTAGAGGCGAAATTCTTCTTTTTGTCCAAAAATTAAACAAAAGCATATCATATTAAAACTGAACAAGTGAAAGCAACAAAAAAACAAAATAGAAAACACAACTCATAACATAGTTTCATGGTCGACGAACAGCAATAAAGGATTAAAGGAACTAGCCAATAAAAAACTATTCAATGCGACCCCTCCCATCATATATCACTAGCTATTGAAAGAAAAATCCGTTGTCGAATTTTTCTGCGCACCAACAACAGATTTCCCGCCCAAAAAATGTCGGCAGCCATTTTGTAAGACAATTTGTCACGTGGTTAATGGCTTGCGAAATGTATTCACGTTATACCCAGCCAGTATGCTTTTGAGATATTGTAACTAATGCATGGAGTCTGTCTAACTGTTATTCTGCCAAAAATAGAGATAAGGTTGTACATTACGCTTATTTAGGTTAGGAATTGGTTTATATTTTGAATTGTCTCCAATGTGGTTTATTATAGTGAACGAGTCATACAATAAAGGGTAATTGCTGATAATAATTTAAAGTTGGCTGTTGTTCTGGAAGAAATACAAGGTCCTTATGCCAATTTAAGTGCATTGCTTGCAAAAACATTAATTTGTAAATCGTGGCAAACTCAGTTGAACTGTCAAATCTATCAAAGGAAGTCAAATAATAGGAACGAATTTTGGTATTATTGAAGTTACAAATAATCTAGTGTGTAGGAACGATGGCTGTAATTTATTTGACCCAAATGTCAACAGCTATATACATTTTCAACAGCAAACTTTTCCGGCCAGAATCAAAGAGCATAAAGAATCCTTAGAAAATTTTCCACAACATAAGATTACCTAGAATTAGGTAGAAACATATATATGATTATATTTTTATAGTCGAAAGCAATAAGTTATCAGGATTTCCATTAAAAAATGAATGCGACGGTAAAAACAGTCAAACGCCATGTTAGTTACAACGGATTGGCGTGAAATTGATGCAATCGTACGGTTTATGGCTCCTTACAATTCCGTACAAGTTACAAATCACATTTTAGTTTATTACTGATAAAAATTTACAAGGGAATAACCATTAACTTTGGTTTTTGTACGATTTTCAATCAAACATTTTAGTTTTATGGTGTTTCCTATAATTGGGCTCTATACTTTCGTGAAATGGGACTCTTATCTGCTTTTTGACTTGTTATTTGCTTGTAGGTATGGGTAATAGAAAAAATTTACATTTTACCTTTACACCAGCTCTAAAAAAAACGTCCACAAAAATGCAGGGCGGCCGTTATAGGTACAGCAGTCTACCAAAGCTGTGAGGTCAGCTGCCTAACTGCTAAAGTGGTATTGTGGCCTCATTAAACCTAGAAATTGCTTTCTCAAGGTTCATACTTTTACAAGACATCAAGGAAAACCTTTGGACAGCAACATCTTCCTTAAAAATCGCAATAAATACGGACGCAGTACCACTACATACAAAATTATTACATACAACATTGCAAGAAGCAAGAAATAGTAAAACTGAATGCGAAAAACCAATTGGAGTAACATTTAACTGGCCCAGAGTACCAACTTTCCCAGATTTGCAACCAGAACCGTGAGAGAAAAATGATAAATATTAAAAGTTCACGGCTTAATGGCGTCTCCCCCTCAATTATAAGGTCCCATACTGCGACAGACACGCTACATTACCTTCGATATAGCGACATCAAATATCAATCAAGTTAGTTCCGATGCCACCCTTTTGTAACGAGTAATGGTGCGTGGAAGAGGGGAGTATATATACTATGTATCGTGATGTTGTTTATCCTAGAGAGATATATGTGAGAAAAAAAATGTTTGAATAAGTAAAAAGTTTGAGATATATGTAATTGAGAAGGATAGCAACAACATTTTATACCCTCACTTTCAGACGTGGCTTCAGGTAACTTGGGTAAAACTGTTCTACCATCAATTCTTTGAACTAATTAATTCCTGGGAAATCAATTAAATCTTTTATGAAAATGATTTAACATAAACGTAATATTTCTGGAAATTATCTGTCACACATTTTGAATAAAATGCCTCTAACCGGCCTCACAACTTAAACTTTAGCTAAGAACGAAAGGCTAAAAATAATAATTTAAAGCTCTGCAGACGCAGGAACCCACTAAATAGCGCATAATATTATCAAGGTTGTCAAAACAAAACAATACCAATCAGAATTATACTGACATCAATTCGCATTCAAATATCGCACAGAACTCCATGTTAACTGATGCTGTTTCGTCGTACCAAAGTGATACATATTCTAAGACTGTGCACACCAGAGCCATAGAAAGAAGCCAGTATTGTCTTACATAGATAGAAAATTTCAGTCTTGTGTCCAAAACAGTATTTTCAGAACAGACGAGAACATTGACAACTTTTGACTGTGCAACTGTTTTGTTGCAAGCGTGCGCGCCATCGTTGTTTTCATAGAACGATAGTCCGTCTAAACTCAATTTTGTCATTTACAGACAGACATTTCTACATTTTAAAGACTAAGTCAGGTCCGCCTTAAGTGTTTCACATATGAGTCCAAATGACCGGTTGCCGTTTACAAGTACAGCTGTTACAGCCTACGTAACGTTTACGACACGATACTTATGTCTTTAGATAAAGGGACATAGTTTTAGATCTTTATTTGCCTTTCTACACAGTTTAGAGTTCGAATACTTTCACTTGTTTTGAGTTGTTAAGGCTCTGCGCAACTTTTCAATAATAATATGAATAGTGGTTAATACATATTAGCTAATATTCTCGTTTATATTGTGCTGTTATGGGCAAAGAGCAATAAAAAATCATGCAATAATGCTAGGAGTACCGCAAGGCGCTGTATTCGGACTGGTATCAGCACTGTTTGGGTACTAACATCACAATTTTATCATGAAGAAGTTTAGTTGCTAGGTGCCTTCTCCATAAATAAACATACTACCAAAGTACATACAGAACACTTCAGCTCCTCTTACCTTTTGAATTTTATGTGAATTTTAACGACTCTCCACTGTTCTTACAATAGCTTTTTAACCTGTGTTTAGTCGTTGTAAATCAAAGTTTACTTAATAACAAAATGGAAATGATTGCATCTTTTGTGTTAATGCCAGAGTTACATGAAGATTTTACTACGAACGTCTTAAACATGATAATTATACTCGTAGTAGTAACTAAGGGTGTAGAGAATGGTGTTGTGTATTTAACTACGTTAAACATTACCCAATTTGTGTTAAATCTTTTGGAACCTACTCTTTAAGTTATTTCCTTCTTTTATTATTCCTCTTGTCAGACACTCACGTTTATCGCTCATGTTAAGGGCACCGGTTGAATATGAAACAATGAGCAATTTTAGAACATAGAGATGAGTAAATAAAACTATACACAACTTTAGTTCTAGCAGAAACTTATTTTTATCAGAAAACACACTATGTTCTATTTTGGTTATGAAAAATTTTTTTTTTTTATGTTAAGCCTCAGTTATTTAACTTCTAACCTTTAAGAGGCTTACAACAGCTAAAGCGCGGTCACTGTCGGACTGCATAGAAAATAAAGAGAAGCGCGATGACACAACGCTGGTATTTTCTTGCAAAATACGAAGCAATTATCTATTTACAAAAAATCTATTGATTGGATTAAAAAATTAAAACACTATTACATTAGTATGTTGCTTGTAGAATAATCTGACAAAAAATCAGAATGATTGAATGCATAGTAATATGGTTTTTAATCGTTAAAAGAAATTTTTAGAGGTATATTCGTGATTTTTTTATATCGTCTCAAATTAGTTGTACGAGTATTATGTTTTCAACACACTATCTAATTAGCAAATATCCTGAAGAATAACATATATTTTTCTGATTTTGTTTAGTGCAGTGGATCATATACTTTTAGGCATTATAAAACTTACGTTTAGGTCCTGTAGTCCCCTTAATACCCCCAAATACTTGAGAAATTTACCTAACAGAGTGAGCAAACATTGTCATCATTCCAACTACTGAATAATCCACATTCAAAACTGTATCCATATCATTTATAACCTCATCTAATACTTTCTTGCAAGAACTTACATCATACATTTTATTACAATTACATAATTCAGAGACCCTATCAGGATTCTCCATTCAACCCTTGTGCCGCCGGTCCCATAGGCCCATTTGCAGTTCACGGGTTATTCGCCGCTCGCATCCATCATACGGTCTTTTGTACCCCTGGGGATGTGTGCGGTACTATGTAATTTTGTATCATTTTACGCTGATGTTGTAGGGTTAGGGTTTATTTTTGTATTTGTTTTAAACTTCTAAGTTCTGGAGTGACTTTTTGAGTAATCCTTCGTCAATCTAGTTATGTCATTTTTGTGGTCTATGTTTATAGTAATGATGTTCTTGTTTATGTACTTCTGTGGGTCTCTAGCCTCTCGTCATTTTATCAAAATATTCTATTTTTTATTTACTATTCTAAATTGTCTTTCAGATGCTGCCTGAACTCCTGAGTTTTAAACTTGAGTCTCTTCTTAACAATTCAAACATGACAAGAATAAAACCATTTCGTTACGTAGGTACCCACCCACTCACATACCATTAATTCTAAAACACACTCATTTCCCATTCCGAAACACACAAACGAGAATTAAACCTCAAAAAATTCGCAACGAGACGGACCATCAAACAATTATCACATTCTGATGCAAATTTAATGTACGTACTACCACTTCGCGTTACAACAACAATAAACTTTAATTCGTTTTACACAACGCATCTGCTCATACGCACAAAACTACCGTAAAATGAACCCTCATAAAACTCTATTATACCAACAAAAGAGGTCTAACAACGTTGGTCGTTAAATAAAAGTCATAAGTCCCCGCAAACAATCGTTATAATAGGAAAAGGGATCCGTACAATGATACCCGTACTAAATAAATAGGGGTGTCATTCAACATGGCCCGAAATGCGATTAAGTGCTTATGTACCCGATTATGGCGTTCCCCTACGGATTAGTAAGCGAGACCGACTTATACAAGCTTCCACGCGTTAGAAAGAGATAGAAACGAGTAGGGGAGATACGCAATTAAGAATGCCGCGCGAATTTGGAGGAAAATTTAAACGGATCGCCGTATTACTTTATTGTAGCTCCATTAGCGAGGGAAAAGGACAGATATAGTTTAGAAAGGGACATTAGAGTGACAAATTGGGGTTGTTAGATATTTGTAGGGTTGGCGAGCTTTAATTGGATGTTAATAAAGTGATTCAGTTAGGAATAAGTGAGTGGAATGTTTTTTTGGTGACAACGCGTTTTATGATGGGTCGTCCCCTTGAAACTTTACGGACATAAAGGGCAAAAGAACAAAGGAAACAAAAAATATTATTCTTTTTGCACATTGGCAACTAAGTTACACCTTTTTTTATACTAGCACTGAAAATGATACTTGTTTCAAATGTTCTCTTCCACGGTTCAGTTTTCCCGCCTAAACTCCTAAAATGACAGTTGTCTGTCAATGTCAATTAACTAACCCTATCAAAAATCCTGGCGCCCTGTGTAAAAGAGACAACATCACTCAAATTGGCTGTTATTAAACGTGTGTGAACTGGTTTTTGGCCAGTACCGTTGATTGATGGTCGAATTTTTTTATAACATGGCCGCCATTTTGGCGTTTTGTGCCAAGTAATCATGGCGAATTAGCGAGCTTGTATTTGAACCTGGGTGTAGGTTATTAAGAGTAGATAGACATTCAATGTTTGGTTTACTTAAGGTTTCTTTGAAATTTGAATTGGGTTTGACATCGAAAATATTAATGTAATTAGTTTCTCTCTACGAAATACTTACCGTCAAACGGCGTGAATATTATGCAGGGTTGAATCGGGATGAAACTTTGAAGTATTTTAACATTGCACTTAATCGTTAAGTATAATACAGTAAACACATTAGAGTCCTTTATGGCAACAAACTATATTATTTCAATGTTAAAATCCCTTTTAAAGTTTCGTCTCGATTCACCTCAACATCCCTGTTTACCCCGTTTGACAGTACCTAGAATTATTAGGAAATGGTATTCCTATTTGGGTTGGATTACTATAGTAAAAATAGCTTTTGAACTGTTACTGGCAATAAGATTCTTTCTTTTGATGTAAATTGGTAAATCCCTAAGATACGCAAAGGTATCTTTAACTCAAAATAAATAACACTTTTCATGAACTACACCGTCACTTAACATCAGTAGACACAATTATAACAAGTTCCAACTTTCATAAAATTTCCGTGAACACTTTCAAAGACAACATTAATTATAGCCTTCCCATTTCCACAGACCAAAGCTCATCACCAAAGCGTTCATCAACAAATAGGGCAGTCAAGAAAAACAAACATGAAGTTAAAATTAACCCATCAATTCACCTTCACAAACAACGAGGCTTAACGCGAATTTCCTTTGCCTAAGTGATGGCATTGCACGATAAAACGCAAGAGTCGATAATCGAGTAGGTACCGGCCGGATGTGGAAAAGCGCCCGCTTACGTCGCTTCCGTTCGCCATTAGTGAAGCACAGAATTGTTTTCTGTAATCGTTAAATTTGTTTGGTGGAAATTGGCGGTAAGTAAGATTTAATTCAAGTGTTGTGCGAGGAAGATATATAATCTATAAGGGTTTTGTTTGAATAAACAACTGCAACTTACATATATGCTCCCTCGTATTATGTATTCTAATAACCTACTAGTACGCACGACTACATATCAAGCTATACATTTCCAGTATAAGCTGACTTCTCAATGTACGAAAAGCCTATACAATGTGAGGTCAGCTAAAACTGGAAAAGTATAGCTTGATATGTAGCCGTGTGAACTACCCTGCAAGCAATTTTTTGTAATAAATAGTCGATGCGTTAAAAAAACCGGTAAATTTGATTAGTAGTAAAAACAGGAATTCAACCATTAACAGAGTCATTCCATTTATAAACAATCAATATCAATTTGTTTTTTTCTTCATCTTTCTAACGAACACCGAGTGTACCTAAATTAAATTAAATAATTTCCTTCACAAAATAAATCTATCTAGCCATTATGCAAATCTAACAAAAACGATTTATAGCTACAATGATAATAATTTAATAAACACGAAACAAAGTTCAGTGACTTCAATCAGAACCATAGACAATATAGACGTTAGTAATAATGTTAAATTCCACTGCAATTACATTACCGGCCACCTGACATACGAAACTTCGGCAGTACCGGAACGTTCGGTAATAAAACCGTACACGGTTCGAACGCGTGTCGATTTCCGACATTAAAAGTCGTAAGTGGAAAACGGGACGGGACATACCGTTTTAATGGTGGATGATTTATTGGTTATATTTTGTTTATAGTATGTATGATGGTAATGGAGGATACCTATATGTATGTGTTATGTATAACGTCAGAAAATACTTGGATTATATGTAGGTATATTATATGCTACGCAGACTTGATTGACTTGAAAATTGTGTTTGTGGACATTACTTATTCAATTCAAAATATCTTATGTTTGTTTCAGATGTAATTATGTTACTTTATTATTATATTAGGTTACGTATTGAATATGGTAGGAAATCATCAAATAACCTCTCCCGCTCTGGGCGGAGCTGAAGGACGTATCAGACTCTTATTGACTAAAACCCACCCGTGTTCCTTCAGTTGCCTGTGCGCCAGGGCCACGGCAACTCTTAAGAACAATCCGCGACCCCGGCAGGCATCGGCCCTTTCGGACCCCGTCAATTATGCTGACATCTCTTTGAGGCGCGCGTGGAACACGACGCGCCGTCGTACGTATCGAACGTATTGAATATACGTAGGATTCTAAGAATGACCAGAAATCATAAACTTCTTGACACCCTGAAATTATAAGGAAGGCACCAATTCTTAGGTACCTAAGTGACAACTTCATTGTCATTTTGAATAGTTTTCCAGGGACTTTTCAATATATCCAATAATTTTTCAATCTATAGCCATATATATATCCTAGCATTTAAATAAGTATGTAAGTCTGAAATTTGCCCTACAGAACATCCCATTTCATGCAGACAAAAAACAACCATTGTTCTACCACAGACAACAAAAAAAAGGAAACCTATCTCAATTAGCCGTTACACTTTTTCATACAAAGAATCAGTTCAAAAGCGTCCCCTTACTCGCGCCCCCCACAGGGGACCGTGTTAACTTCGCCGTAGGACTCCGTAGGGCTACGCCCCCAATATCACGCATGCGCACTAACACAATAAATATTTGCCATCTTTTTTATTTGCTCAATTGAGATGTAGGTAATCGAAATAGGTTTTGAGATTCGAACGTTATTTTTATTCTGCGAATAGATAGCGAGTTTTTTTATGTTGATTCAGGCTTAAATAAACAGTAGGTGGGAGGACTGTAGAGAATAAAAAAAGCGTTTTAGTAAATTGTTTTCTTTTTTGTTGTTAGCATTGAGATGGGAGAAAAACGGTTTTAGATCTTTTCAGTATTTATCTGAAAAGTTTAACTGGTATGTATTAAAGCCATTTATTTAAATAGATAAGCTTTATTTTCATCTAGGAGTACACTACAAATATAATGAAGGATGACCTAAAAACAGCGGAAATTCTTTCAGTAAAAAAGGCATTTTTATAGTAGATGGGCAAGTTTTGACTAGAGACCTACAGTTCAGCATTAAATCCAGTCTTTAAGAGTATTAATTCCAGAGGCATAGCATTTAAATAAATAAATCTCATAAAATTAAACGTTGACAAGACCCGAATTCGTATTTTTAACACCTCTGCATTATCATTTTAATTCATTTTAGTGCTAATAATTTCGCAACGGAGGTGTATAATTTGGAGCACCTGTATCAAATATTACGTAAAAAATAAATAATATGCAGCTGCATTTAGTTATATTCCATGATAATTTAAAACAAATCACCACTCACTGACAAAATATTATAATACATAATAGTTTCACAAAAATAATAAATAAAATCAAATAAAATAAAAACATCGATAAAAATCCACGCGCGTAATGGAGAACGCGCATTTAAACTTCAAAAATCGAACACATTAACAACGCAGCGCCGCCATTTGTGAGAAATTATGACTAATTAAAAAAAATATAAACCAACATAACGAGCAAAGGTATAAAAAACAGCCAAGGAGCATTTCCCTCAAAAATTACGTTTTCTCGAGTTCCAATAATCGAATTAAGTATGGTAAACATTTTATCTTAATAGTCGACTATATACGAACATACGAACAGGCCAGCTGCGTGTAATTTAGTTAATAATATAAAATTACTTGTATCGAGTATAACCTGTCCTGGCTGTACGTCATCGTGGCTTGGCTTGAAAAAAAAACATTGGATTATAAACCTCGATGGTTGTATGTTTACACTTCTTTGTGTTGCCATTATAGTTCATTGCTTTCTTCTAAATAGGTTTAATGTGTCAAAAAATATCTAGACCAGTGACCCGCCCTTGCTTCGCACGGGTGCACTCTACTAATATTGCGACATGTCAAAAATCATGATTTCTATACTATACAGAAATTAAATTCATATGTATTGTACTTCCGGAATAAATTCCCTAAATGATGGTGACAATCTGTTGTGCAGTTTAGGGGAATAACGCGGTCACACAGATATTCACGAAAAGCGACTTTAATTTATAATATACATATATAGATTAATCTGCTTTGTCTGAAAATTCTTCAGTTATTGTTATTTTCCGGAAAACATATTTTTCTACTTTGGATATTTTTCTGCCATATGCTTTCATTATGTTAGAGTAACTACTATGTTACTCAAATATAATTTTAAAGTACGTGTTACACTACATTAAGCCTTTTTATTGATATAGTACAAAAACAGGTAACTACGGTGTTCAAATCCTGCATCCGATATTAATCGACGTACAATGCGTATAATAATCGACACACTACATGCACTAGAGAATTACGACTACTTTAGATAATTTAAAATCTATTGATGACTTTCAACACGTAATCCAAAAGAAGAAACATAGGCAAAAAGGTTAAGTGAATGGCTAGAATAGAAGCGCTTGTCACTACTTTACTATTTTTGTATTTTACCGGCGACTGATTATATTGTACTGTTATTATGGTGTACTATGTTTTGTAAAGAGGAACATCACTAGTATGTAATTGGTGATCGATGGACAACACTAGTGTAGACTGTGTAAGCGACGTAATAGCTAACTGTGAGCTAACTTAATTAAAAGCACATGTGCAATAATGTTACTTTGATGGAAAAATTGTCAGCAGCACATAAACCGTTTTCAGGAATACACAAGTCTATTTTGCAGTTATCCTGTTTTTACATAATTGCAGATTGGGTAGTATGGGAGGTATTTTTTAATTTCATTAAATCTCCTTTGTTCTTGAATAAGGTAAGGGAAAACTCACTAGAGACATGTTTCAAATAATTGAACCGGAAGACGGCATTGTCTATGGTCTCCTAACTTTCTCCTCAAACCATAACTAACGGTCTCCAATGAACATGAACCAGCAGCTGCTATTAATTAAACCACACCTAATTACAAATAATTTTCACTTAACATGTAAATTCGTCTTCAATTGAACTCAATATTTAAACATAACCGTAAAAAGCACGGTGCTCATCACCTAAGTACCATAAATTAGATCGGCTTTCAAGCCTCATTACTCTATAATTGTCTATGGTAATGTGTAGTTGTGACGGGAGATAATGATTGCTACTTTGATGTTGATGGAAAGACTTTTTTTAGGATTCCTTGGGTTGCAAATGTGTTAATGAAGAGAATTATTTTTGTACCTACGTAGGTACGAATTCCTTTCCTACTTTGGAGTCTTGTAGAATTTGATGGTGAAAGGCTTATTAATTGTAATATTTTTAGCGCCTGAAGATACTTATTTTTTGGTTAAACGATAGGCCAACACTATCATTCATCTATCGAGGACATTCATGAACGTGCATTTAAACCAATACCTACCTACGGAAAAAACTGACCAAGATTGTAGTTTCAGAGCGAGTGACCGATTAAGCTACTTGTTTTTTTTATTGATAACTAAAAAAATCAAAGAAAGAATCAGTTAACCCTAACACTGCAACTAGTGCAATAGAATTCAACATACAGAACCACTGCACCCATCTATGAATCGCTCCACATTTTTTGTTTCATCACCAGTGTTGCATGATGTGATTAGCCGCGGCGCTAATTTCCTACTAGCTGCCTTAATCAACTGTGTAGCCATGTCTTTTTTTCTACCAAATTGGTAGTTTCCAACATTTATCGAGTTAGAACGAACTACGTTTTAATAATAATTATGTAGTTGTTTGTTGTGTAATATTTGTGTAGTCTTTACTATACGCCTTTAATTTCAAAGTTGAGCAAAGGTGTAATTTCGTGTGGTAGCGGTTAATACGTTTTTTCCCTTTCTGTATGAGAAGCTCTCTGTATGGGAATTATTACAAGCTGATAATTACTTTTCGAAATCAGATCATAAAATATATTGACAGTCGTAAGGTTTCTGATGCACTCGAGGATAAGACTAAGTACTAATGAGCTTGCACTATAAAGAATACACAGAGGTACATTTAGTCTAAATAAAAATTTAATTCGAATTGGTGCATGACACTCTTGTTCCTGACCCACAAGTTTGATTGATAGCAATTAATATAGTTACTTTGTCAAAAAAACTGGCGACGATACAATAATTATACGATAGGTAGGACTTGCTATTGCTATGATTTATTTGAGATTGGTCTGCAAAAAATTATCCAAATGACCAATTCAGCCAATAACGGTGGTGACTGATGTTAATAACTACAAAATAACAGTCGACGATCGTCGAAACTGTGATTCTGACTGTTTTGTAACGTCTGGACATTATTTCCGGTACCATCATTATTTGCCTAGTCTCTTCCTCTCTATTTTATATGGTCAGCTTCCAGTATAACCGGATGCAGATGAATACCAGTATTTTAGAGACCCTAGTGCAGGAATGGCGAACCTATGACACGCGTGCCATTGGTGGCACGCGACTAAATAAATTGGGCACGGCATCAATTGAGGAATTTTGGTACCTCAGTCACAGTAACAAACGTAGAAATCTGAGCGTGCCCGGCTACCATAGGCGCTTCGATTTCGGCTTTCGGCCGCGTAAATGCCAGGGAAAATGTGAACCGGATATAAATTGTTTGGCATCTAGTTTGTGAAAACAGAAGTCGCGCCAGGGTGTTCTTTAATTGTTAAAATAAATACAAAACTGTAAATGTTAAGACTACTTAATGGTATAGGTTTAGTTGCTGTGGTAGGTGTTAAAATTACTAAATAGTAAAGGTTTATATCAGTTTACGAATAAAGAAATTATTATTCTGAAACTATTTAGTTTTTGTTCAATAGTCATTAAGTCAAGATTGTTTAATGGCACATCATGGCCGCATTAAATATTTATTTGGAAAAAATGGCACGTAGATGTATAGAGGTTCACCATCCCTGCCCTAGTGCTTAAACTCTCGCACTACTGCTATGCAAGTGAAATATTTGGTATATTGGCGTGACCTACCCGACATAATTATGGCATGTAATTTAATTTAATGTTTTGTGTTTCGAAATGTTAATTACTTACCTACTATTGTATAGAATCATGGTCTTCTAACTGAACAGACAGCTGTGCGGCTGGGGATTTTGTTGCACCACTTCTTCTCAGATAAAGCATTTGGAAATGGTGAAGGTCGGTCGCTTTGGGGCAATGTCTTTTGTAATTTTGACGTTCAAGAAGTATTGATTCTCAGCCTAGTTTAAATAAATGACTTTTGATTTAGATTTTATTCTCCCAAATCATATGAAACAGACGTCGACGTCACCTCAGAACAACCAATTTTCATGTTCTACCGACTGACACAAAACAGCTGAAAACTGGAAATAAATCAAACAATTACAGCTAATTCAGTACTGACTTAATGAGTTGAAAAAACATCGCAAATGTGTTTAGAAACTAGGTTGAACTATTAGTATTAGTAACTGACCACACCCGGTCGATTGCTAACTCTACGGACGGGTAGCAAAATAATCAATTAGCGATTCTTACAAAATAATGTTATCGGTCAAATTTTTTCGTGAAACTTCCTGATGGAAAGCGGTATCCTAACCACACCCTTGCTGTAATGAAGGGATAAACAATTTAGATTGGTGACCTTAGAGGCAAAATTTAAAACCCTTATGTGTCCGTTTAACAAGGACACAATATGCCCAATTTAATTTAATTTAATTTTTAATATATTTATATTTTTAATTTATATAAATCTGGATTAAAACAAAGCTGTTTTGGTGACAGGAAATACGTATTAATACTATTTAGAGCAGTGGTGGCTCAGTTGTATCGGCCCCGACTTACGAGTTAGGTCGTGAGTTCGAACCCAGACAGGCGCTTTAATTTGTGTAATTAATTTCATCACCACTACTCCCAAAACGGTGAAGAAAAACATGGTGAGGAAACCGGCATGTCCTAGAACCAAAACTACGAAGACATGTAACATCCACCAACCCGCACTGGGCCCGCGTGGTATATTATGGCCTCTCACATAGAGGAGGCCTGTGTCCCAGCAGTGGGTACATTATAGGCTTATTATTATAATATTTGGAGAACATGATCCTATACTATAGTTGAAGACAGGACAAGACAGCGATTAGAAAGGCAAGACAGCCAGACTAAATGGACAAAGCAATTTGGTGTAGTAGAGGTAAGAGAAGGAACTAATGGGAAAATGGAGAAGCTCTTAAAAATAGGCCAGTTCCACAAAGAACGGAATCACCAGCCTTAAGAGAGAGAGAGTAGTACCAATAAAATTCGTAGCGCCGTGCATTGAGCGCACAACTTCTGTCACGGACCGCCTTCAAAGCCGTGAGTCCCTATACGTCATTAGTGTCATAGTGCAAGTAAATGGTGACACGATTGGTTTGTATGGAAAGTGTTGACAATGCCGCTTCGGCGACCGTCGAGGCGTCTCCGTGCGTGTCCTGTTCAAATGCTCAAACTACTCTAAAAAACAGACAAAGAAAACCTATATCAACTCGAAACATAAATAGATGGGTATCATCAACCAACCAGATAAACAAATTACCTATAAAACAAAACACGAGATAAAGAAATCGACAGATACAATAGAAAAAACACCAACTTAAGTTACAGCTACTGCAGTTGTCGACGGTACCTGCGCGCACGCACGCCAGCACCTAATGATCCAATAATTAAAGCGGTTTTTTCGCTCAGTTTCGAACAATTAGACGCAACGCTTGATACTCTTATCGCGATTTCATTGTTACGATAATGTCGGTAATTATTTCACTTAATACTCTATGACTTTAATTGTGAACTCATCATTGTTGGTACTTTTGAAGGTGAAACGGTCAATTTGAGGTGAGCTATCGTTCACCTAGATTCTGCCTCTATTAAAGGCCTGCATAAAGTTGTATTTGTCAAGGTGGGACCAACGAAGAATGTTACTTTAACTCTAGCCTTTAGTTGCTAATTATAATAAAGGTACCCAATTAAAGACTGGGTTTCCTAGGAAAGCGGTTCGGTCAATTTATAATGGCTGTCATGAAAATCTGTCATTTTCACCAGTAGGTATTTGACATTAAGGTGTCAATCGCTCTGTATTTGGACAGCTGTTATTGTGTGACCGTTGTCCGCTTTCGTTATAAGTAACAGTAAAATAGGCGAACTGCCTGTACGGAGACTCTTTGCAGTAATTTTGCAATGAAAAGCGCATTATGCCAAAGTCACTTTCGTCTTTCAATCTTTCAATCAAATGGCAGTTGATATTTTCTAACCAAAGACACTACATAATCACCATTTTAGTAGTCATATTGAAACTCAAACTCAAAGCGTTTACTTCAATTTGAATAATTTACCTTTCAATTGTCAAGGAGTTGGTCAGTCAGAAATATGAAGCTAGTTGCCCATTCCAAATGTTCCTATGGAAAAGAACGGGCACGAAACTCCATGGACATGACCCAGTTTATATTAAATTATAACTGGGTGAATTTCGATGCTGGCAAGACTGACCAAAGATTATGACTCCCAAAAACAAAAAAACAGACTTTCATTTGTTTCTGTTTCTACTTAGTTAAGTATAATCTGTTTAAAAACAAAAAATATAAATGCTGTTCGTTGGTAAGCGCATCAATTGCGAACGACTGGACCGATTCGGCTATTTGTTGTTTTAAAATGTTCGTAACAGTCCTATTTGGTTTTTATGGACAGAAAAATTTTCAAATTCGGGAACTGTACGTCCTCTTTTCTAAGAGATTTATGTGTGAACTGAAGACCATGTTGAAATTTTGACAGGACAACGTCTGTTTTATCAGCAAGAAATAAAATTAAATACTCCCTATTTTTTTACTTTGAATGCCCTTCGCTTACAGCATATCAGTATATCCAATTGTAACGTCCATCGGTGGACGTGAGAATGTGGCTGACATGGGTTTTATTGAAATTTAGATCATAGTGAAGTGAAGCGAAAATAATGACGAAACAGCATGGTCAAGTCTGCATGTTTGTAGAGCAATAGTTATGCTATGTATTAATAATAACTATTCACCCGCACTGTGCCCGCGTGGTGGATTACGACCCACTCCCTCTCACAGAGAGGAGGCCTGTGTCCCAGCAGTGGGAACTATAGAGGCTGATTATGTTATGTTATTAATAATAAGTTTACATGGTTTGCTCTAAAATTATGAAGTTTGTGTAATTTCCGCATTTTTGTAGACCAAGCTTTAGGCCTGCCTAGCGTTTTCCCAACATAGTTGGGTCGGGTTTACTTTACATGAAGCGATTGCCTATCTGACCTTCAAAACCCAGTTATTGGGTAATAAAATACTTTAAGGGACATAGGGTAGCTGCAGCAATTTCAGAACTTGAAAGAAAAACGTGTTTAAAAGTTAGAACGGACACGTTCTAGTGCCTAATTCTCAGGTTAGGCCGGAAACCGAGTTTGGCAGGAGGACAAAGTCAATGTCTTATTCAACGTTTATACCAGATTCTATGAACGCTACGGCTTAGCTTAATGACATTCAGGCACTCATGTGCAAGAATGTTTTAATTTTCAATTATTAGTTGTTATAAATAATTATGTTATATTTATCTACTGAATTATGTGAGATCGGCCTTTGTAAATTAATTATATAACCTAATAATTATAGTAAACCTTACATTAACTCAAATTACTTACATTATTTTTCAAATCATTTGTTACTTTTTGCTCTCCACGGCTGAGTTACCAGCCTCATCAAATACATTTTCTACCAAACATCAGTTCGTGTATTAGCGAAAATACTCGTAAAATATATTATTTAATAACGTTTAAACTTTCTTTTAATCGCGTGTTAATTAATTATAAAAGTTACAACAGGTGACGCAAAAAATACACCGTAAAACATTTTATTAATTGTGTTGCTAGAGCAAAATAATGATATCAATTTCGTAGTTTTTATGAGTTGGTGTGGAAATAAGGAATATTTAATGTCGCTTGTTGGTATATTAATTTATTTTAATTTTAAATCCGTGACTTATAAATCGTTTTAGCTATTTACTGTCTTTGCGTGTTTTATTGTAACTGAAATCAATAAGCTACACTCATTCATTACATTTTAAATGTAACATATTTTCACGCCTGTATTCCATGAAGGGTAAAACAAAAGTGTACCTGTAGTACTTACACCTACATTTCGCCACTTACATTTTAAAGTCCACCATTTTTCCCTTCAATAGGTACGAGTACGTGTGATAGATAGTAAGTACTTAATACGTAAGATCAAAATATCAGCCTGATATTTCAAACTTATCATCTTATTTAATCTGAGATGTTTACATTGCCCTTTTAAAGACTATAATTACAATATTTCAATATCGTTAGCAGCAGTAATTAATCATGAAAATATAGTATGTTTGTGAGATAGGACCTTCTTCATGATAATAAGTAAATAGAAGGGACCCTATGTTTCCATACCTTGAAGCGATATCCATATTAATAATTTATTAGTTAATAATACTGTAGGAAATGTGATAGATAATAGCCACAACTGCTACAAAGTTTCTAAACGCATCTGTCTGTCAGTATGTTGATACTTATCTCAAAAACTTATAAAATATAAAAAGATTCTGTTATGATCCAGAAGCGAGTTTTATCTCTTACTTCAGATAAAACAACTATAAATATATGTTATTACAATCTCATGTTAATTAATGAATACTTCAATTATTTGGTATATATAAGATAATAATTAAACTCTCGCAAATTATTATAAAACGTTATTTTTAATAGTATGGAGCATGATGTCAACTCAAATTGACAGCAATCTATGACGCTGCGGCTTTTGACCTTTAAGATATTAATTATAATGAATTAAATAATGATCGAGGTGTTTTTAACAAATGGGAACGTTAATTACAACATTATATTTATTTGTTACAATAATCTGAGTATCATATCTCACAGATTTTGTCGTAGTAATATTTTTAAAGAAAGTAGGATTTTTTAGCTACTGACTGCTGATTAGGTACATAAATACCTTGATTGTCATAAATCAAAGAAAGACTAAAGACTATTTAGCTTAAAAGAGCGAGGTAAGGTAATGACAACAGGGGTGTAAAGTTCACTCATCCTCCCTTTTTTGGCGTTGTAGATACCGCCACAAGATAATAAATAAGTAGGTGTGGATCCAGTACATATGCTAAAATTTTACCTAAATGCATTTTTGACTTAGGAATTGTACCATGGCTTATCCTCTGAACACTTTGTATACTATTCTGTAAAAAATTCACCCTGAAAACTTAGCTGAAGTGATCTGTCAATCCCAGGGGTTAGGCCCCAGGGATTGACAGTTCACTTCAAATCCATTTTTTTCGGTGAGATTTTTACAGAATAGACCTTTGACCATTCACCAAAATACCAAAGACCAAAAAACAAGAGATGCGCCAATAGGCTTCAAACTGACCTGTGTCTCTGTGAGGCTCAACGCCTGTGCAAGCTGTTTTCTTTCCGCTCCCACGACGTAATGATTCTTCTCAAACGCGTGTTCTAATTTCAAAAGCTGTGATGGTGAGAAAGCGGTTCTGATTCGCTTCGGCTTGCGGAATGGCTGAAGAAGGAAACCGGGGATATCTGGACCTGGGGACAAAGGTTTCTTGTTAGGATAACACTGAAAACGCAAAACATTTAGTTCAATGAAACCAAGCACTTTTGGATCGTCAAGGAGTCGGTCAGTCAGAAAGTTGAAGCTAGTTGGCCATTCAAAGCGTAGGTAGTAGGTTCCTCAATAGTAGTTTCCCCGTAGAATAAAATATATAGATAGGAACAAAAGGTCACTCATTTCGCCTAAATGAACCTAGTTATTTTTACCTGAAGTTTTATGATCTTTTCCTAGCAATTATCTTTCAATGTCAAAGCAGGTTACTTAAGTTAGGCCATTAATTTACAAGTCAATTTACTTTTGAATTGTCTCTTAATCACAGTAGCCAGCACGAAGGTGTAGGAAATTGCTTATTGAGAAAAAACCTTAAACACATGTTGTGTCCACGTACAGCAGGACAAGCTATACGAAACTGTCAAATTTCTCCAAACGATTTTAAACTTAAAAATGTTGATGGTTAAGTTCAAAATCGAATGAGAAAATCTGACAGTTTGTGGTAACTTGGACTTGCTGGCGACTGTACATAACTTTAAAAACTGGCGGGATAATAATAGTTATCGTGAGCTATGCAGTTTGAAAAATATGTTTGACTTTGCGACCATACAATTATAGCCGCACAGTCAATAGCAATACTTAAATGAAAATGTTGACATACTAGACATGTAACTGATTTACTTTTCTATTATTCTAATAACACGGAATAGGACTAGGTACAGTTACAGATATAATCATTTATTCAACTGGCCAGTTTATTTTGACACGCGGCAAAATACGGAACTAAAAGCAAAAATGTATCAAATTTGACAGCTCAATGACATTTGACTTCGCAAGCAGTGCCGCCAAGAAGTTTCAAGAAATATTGGACACGGTAATCGTTTCTAAATAAGCGTAAATATTCTTACTTTGACAACGTCGATTGATACAACATAACTTATATGGGCACGCAGACATGACAAGAACAGTAATAAAATTGTCATTATACACACTTAGTGAATGTTAAATATAAAATTCTTTACATTAATAAATAATTCATAAGTTTATAGAACGTACAATGACTGTAGTTTAAGCGATAAGTCAACGATGAGATTTTTAAAAGCTGGTAATTTATTATAATTCAATTAGAAATTCTATTAAAAAAGGATAAGGTAGGTATTTATACGTTTTTTGACGATTTCGTTGGTCACACCTTTTAACCATAAACAATAATACTTCCTTAAATCCTGGCCGTTCACAAAACGGAATTCGAAAAAAGAACCAAGTATGAAAATTCCACGCGCACTATTCTCGTAGTGGCGTACCGACTATTAAAATTAAATTAAACAAAGATTACCACTAAACGACCGCTGCCCCAGGAGGATAATCCATCATCCACTTATGTTATTTCTACGTACTAAGAAATATGAAGTAATGAAACACCACAAATTATACAGTGGAGTGTTTTATAAATGTTATTTCGTTCTGTGTTGAAATTTGACGTTTGTTAGATTTATACAATAGTACCTTAGTGTGCCTTAGTGTTTGTAAAATCTATTATACGTTTTGCGGGTTATGGATCGTAATCAGCAGGATGTTAATGTAATTCGCATATTTACACGTTAATATATGTAGACGTACTGAGAATGGATTCACTCCATCCATTCACATTGTGGTGACAAATAAGTGCTTGATTGAGTTGTTTATTCTATGAGTGAGTCATAATAAGTAGTGGTTGCGTTCTTTTTATGCAAATTGGTGACAAGAATATATTAATAAGATAATTACAGACTGTAAGTCTGTGTATTAAAATAAATTAACAAAAAAGCTCGCTTTATGTACCATGACTTAAGTATCATGCTCTAAATACATACCTATATCTCTAGCCTTCCCACTCCCATAATGGTTCTATTCAAAGCACCACTACCGGTTTTGAAACTTCTGTACACAAAAGCAATTATATAATTATAATTAAAAACTGACACGCCCACTCCAAACAATTACTTGTAGATTACTGAACCAATTTAGGCCTCATATCAAAATAACAGCCATGCTAAAGGCCTCGTCCAACTTGGAACTTTAATAGGCCATTAGTTATGAAGAATAATATTACCCGTGGGTGGCTGCATACGCGTTCCGCACGCAGTGGCCTTGTGGCGACGTCCTGACATTTTGCTAATGACATTATAATTGCACACATAACCATTTTACCCGGACCTATCTTCACCCATCCGCGATTCCACGCACACAATTCCATAATGTGCCTTTTTATAATGGTCGTGCGTTTATAATGTAATATTTAAGATACGATATCAATTACATGCAACGTCATTGTTGGTCGAGACATTAAAATTGAGATGTTATCGTTTATTTTTATTTATTATTCGGCGGTGAGTTTTAATGAGGAGATTACTTTGTGAGCGAGATAAAACTGTCATAATCCAAGGTATTTCCACTTACATTGTCGCGCTTACAATACTATTAATGTCAATGATAAATATGTTACCTTCAATAAATGCCTGTTATTAAAGTTAAAATAACTGTAAGTGTATGAAAAAGTCTTTAATTTCTTCAAGAGTTGAATTTTGACAACTCTCTTGCGTACGATGGCTTACTGTGATAATCGTGGCTGTGACAGAATGAGTTACTACGTATTTTTATTTACGCCTTATTTACTTTAAACTTTATGCAACGTTTAACTGCTCCTTTTTAATTAGCTGTCAATCTTTAACCTTAAGTTTAAGTCGATAACGTCAAAATTATAAAATCGGAATACAAATAGAAACAAAGGAAGGAGGGCTGAAGAGGAAAATTCGAAAATTAAAAAATTTAAACGAAACTTACAAAAAGGTTCAATGGTTTTCCGATACGAATAGAATTAAATTGGGCAACAAGGATGTGGGCATACAAAATATTTGCATGAGAAAATGGCGTAGCGATAAGTGAAGGCGCGAAACAAATAGTAGGTATTTCACAATGATTGATACTAGACCCTAACCTTTGCGTGGTGACAAAGTGATTACATAATGTATCGTCTAATTGATGATATAATTCGGGGAGCCAACCAATCATTGTTAATTGACGGGTAGCTAGGTGTGTACTTAATTCCCTAAAGAATTGACAAATGTCAATATGCTTTCGGAATGAAAACTTTTATTTCGTAATTTTCATGTCAATTGATACTAACCACCACCACACAAATTACTATGATGAGATAAATGTTGGTACTGTCAAAGTGTCAATAGGTGGTAAAGTATTTTAACAGGTGACAAAAGACTTACTTTGTTAAAGGGAAGTTATCATCCTATAGCCTATTTTAAATACAGTAATAAACTATTATTATTTTTTAGTTCTGGCGCCGGAAGATAAAAATACGAAACATTGTATGTTTGAAATTGATAACTGTTTAAACAGAGCCATAAGAAAATGTTAATGCCGATATATTAAGCATCTGTTCCGAGCTAAGTAGTCTTTACAAAGATAATAAAGATATCACCACTCAATAACCCTTAACTTAATTACGTAAACTTAGACATTGCAAAACTCATTGCGCCCATATAAGTAAAAATACCAACAATAAACAGCTTATATAAAGTATATAATTGCTGAATAACGACATTTTAATTACCTGGTACGTTTATGTCAACGCAAATGTGCGTTTTGCGTGATAACACACGGGTTTTGCACAAGTGCGGCAATTTACTTCTATAATGTGTTTCACACTAGTCTTTAGTCTTTACGTTTGGACTACTTGTGACTTATTAGTCCCTATTAGTAGCGATCTGATAAAGTGCCCTATATAACGTTGGCAAAGGAATTGTATTCAACATGCAACGATAACTAATGGTTGTCGTTGCTGTCAGTTGTAAAACGATTTTAAATTGAATGAGGAAAGCGCTAGGTTTTTTTCTGGGCGAGTAAGGCAAAAAACAAAGAATATTTTTTTATTGGGTAAATGAGATTTTAGGAAAATAATGACCGAATGGAAAAATAATTTAAGATTGACACTATTACTTAAGTAATTGAAATCACAAACATCCTTATCTAACAGATAACCCGTGGAGGTGTCACAAAACACATAAACTTTTTGTTTTACGACCACGAGTCAGATAAATATTATATTGACGTTCATAAACCTAAAAGCTGAAGATAAATTCATTAAAACTATAACATCACAGTATAGTTATTTACATAAACTGATTTACCCAAAAATAATATTTTTTAATAGTAATTAAAGCCGTCGTTGTAAGGTCACTGCGCGCTGAACTCTTTTAATGAAAGATTTTTTGATAGCAAACACAATTAAATAGAAATTATGAATTAAAAATGCGCGTCATCACTTAAAATAAGCTCCGAGATAGAGTTTATTATACTATTTATATTAAACGATGATGGACCGTGACATTGTAAACGATTTCAGATACCTACTACTGTATGATATTTCATTTCGGCCACACTCTTTTAATTAAACATCAGCTTTTTAATGTGGCGACGACCAAAAAAAGTTGATAAGCTTTAAAAATTATCTTCCAAAACAAATAAAACAAACTTCTAATATGATTCCCATTATCTCCAGTGGGCAACAGCAATAACTCAAGTTAATTAATCATAGTTTTCGTTGCTCTCCGAAGCCGTCGACATTGTAAATCATTTGTCTAACTACCGATCGCATCACTAACAAAATGGCTGCCCACTCAAAGTTACCAACATAACAATCATTATAAATCGTTGCTTTTTAACGTCAGTTAATCGTCGCAATCGCCCGACAACAAAGTAAGCTCAAATTACAGCCAATTATAAGCTATTCAATCCTTTTAGTGGAAATATGGTTTGAAAAAAAAACACGTGGTTTAACAATATGTGGTAATTAAGAAAAAAGCGCGCGTAACGAAAGATGTGACGGGCAGTGCTACCAACATGTTTAACGAGGCAGATAGTGATGTGCAAGTATCGATAAGTAGGACGATTGATAATGACATGCAAATAAGCATCTAATTAGCGTAGCGATTTAAACGAAGCATATACATGACAAGCTCACACGACTAGTAGTTCAAACAAGTATTTTTTATGAATTATAAATAGGTACAATAATCTATGCTATTATCTGCGTCACTTAGTATGTCTATTAATCTTGGTATTGGCATAGAAAGTTTGAGTATAATTACATTAAGCACATTGCCTAATCTTAACTTTCTACTTCAATGAAGAAAAAATTAAAAAAGATTCTGTTGCTAATTTGAAACAATATAATATCGTTTATGTTGAAGCCAGTTAACTCGGCAGGTAATGACATCAAATTTAACCAAATAAGATTCTTAAAAAATAAACTAATCGACTAAAGAGCAACACTATAAAATAATCAAATTTCGAACGACAATGGCGTCAGTTGATAATCGGGAGCCGGGTCCCACTCGGGCCACTCGCTCACATAAAACCTTTGTCAAAACGCTTATTAGTTTTGTATGAAAAAAATATTTTATTTTTATTATTTCTCCCTTTTTGTGACGATTTTGACGGGCTGTGCGCGTTAAGCCAGTTTAATTAAAATCGAGTTCTTTACAATGTCGTCGGGTTCATAAAAATAACATTGGGTCGCAGATAAAAATGGGGATGATAAAGCAGCTAATCCATAGAGTTTATTATGAATATTTACTGTACGGAAGAAGGGACAAATTATGATGGCGGCCCTTTGTTGACTTTAATAATGGTGTGAAATTGAGTAGGGTAGTTGTAGATTACTTGAGAACGGTAGGGGCTACTGTTTTCATTGTAAGTAATCTATTTAATTGAGTACATAGATAAAAATGGTCTTTAACATCAAGAAGAATGTATGTTCGTTGAAAGACCGAGGTTTTGTTTGAATTTCATAACTTTAGGTCATAAAATATAGGAACTTATGTCAAAAATACGATTCAGATATTGAAAATCTTAATGTCAGCCTGTGTTAGTCATTAAAACACAATATTGATCACACAAACATTACTTAGGACCAAAAGCTTCTGACTTCAATACTCAATATTGGCACACTACTCGCCGCCCGCGAAAATTACAAAGGGCTTAAAAAAGCAAATAATTTCACCGAAAGAAACTCTGTTGTGTAATAAAAAGAACACCCGCGCTCTCTAAGAAAAAGAACTGTCAAACAAACCATAGACAAAAAATGAACACACACTGCCAGCATCAAATTATTAAAAAAAAACAGATCCGCACCGAAAAAAATCGAAAATCTTCCACACAAATCCGGGACACATCGTAAACGAGACAAGAAACTATAAATTCATGTCGTTATCATCATAATTATGTTATCAATATTTTAATTGTAGCTAATGGGCCGATAGTTACAATGTCGTCGGGCTATAGGCTATCGGGGATACAGTAATGAAACAGAGCACGATCGGGTCAAACGGCCATGATATTGTTTCAAAATAGTTTTATTACTGTGTACTTGTTTTAACGTCTAGTTGGAGTCATAACTAACACTAATGTTAGACTAATTATTTAGAATTTTAGATTTAATTATATTGTAAATGTTCTACTATATAACGCGGGCTTGGCCAATGACTGTAAAAATCTCACCGTGAAAACTTAGGTGAAATTTGAAGTTAGCTGTCAATAGTGTCAATCCCTCGCATTGGGTGTACTGACAGATCACTACATGATCACTCCACCAATTTTTTTACGGTGAGAATTTTACGGAATAGACCAGCGGGATAATTACGTAACACACTAACGGTAGGACAGGGTTTCATTTTGACAGTTCAACAACGTTCATTGCGTTCTTTACGTTGTTGAGCAGACAAATTTTTCGAACATATGAAGCAATGGATTAGCGATAGGCTTCAAAATGATTCAGATTGTGATAGATAGTGTGTTACGTAATTGTGGTACGGGTGTGGTTTTACAGGATCGACTGTTTCAAACACGGGCTAAGATTTTGAGATACAGTTTAAAAATGACGGGTCTTAAAAGCGAGGTGAGGTGAAGAAAGGATGCAGATTATTGGTAGGAATAACAACACATTGAAGTGACAAAACAGAAGAGGATGCCTTTTCAAAACTGATTAATTTTAAATGGGCACCAATGTATTTTAGAGTCACAGAACGTGGATCTGGAAGGCAGAGAACCGGGTGTTATGCAGCAACTTTGGGGAGGCCTATGTCGAGCGGTGGACTGCGATAACTAATTTTATCAAACTGACTACCAACTTGAATTGCCTGTATATTCAAATCACATCTGTCATTCTTTGACAGTTGAACGAAATGGCTATAACACATCAAATTAATGTAGTGTGTAAGTATGATTAACAATTAATTCCCCTGACTGTGCTTAGAACGAACTTTAATGCTTAGTATTTTCGATTTTGGGTTTTGCAAATATTGGCGTATGAGCGGTAAGATCTAAACAATTTAATTAAAGAAACTATCACCATTTTAGCCACTCTTGTAAACCCACCTTTACTCTTGGTACACGGTGACCTCGGAATATACAATTAGGAATATGTCTTACTCAATTATTTGCACTACTTTCGTAAACATCGTTCTTGATATGTCTTAGTAAGTCCTGAAAAATCTACTCATGAAAAACGTTGTATGAGCGAGTACAAAGTGCTTATAAGAGCAGATAGAGCTATAATAAATACTACAGACATTTAAGTTCAGAGATCATGTTGGGTTCAATAATAAATAATTTTCTCTAATAGATTTCTAGAAACCGGTAGTGTGATCTATGGCATGATCTGCCACATCTTTGAGTTTGGTTAACTTAACGCTAAATACGATAGAAGAGGACAGTAGACAATTTATTCTGATAATGATGTATTTCAAGTCATTTTGGTTGTCTTCCGGTGTTCGATGTCTTGAAATGTCTTAGACATTTTACTTATAGAGACTGGTAATAATTATGCTCTGGACTAAGCGAAGAAAAAATACTGTACAATTTCTCTAAAATCAGGTTTCAATGTTCTGGAAATATTAAAAGAAAACTTTCCAGAAAATACCGTGGTTAATCAAGTAACTATACATTGACTGTTACCAATGGCTGCAAAAGTCCTTCAAAAATGCAACAAATAAAATATTGATATCCAGTTTCCAGATGATGAAATTGTAAAACAATATTGCATTGTTTTATAATTTCATCATCTGGAATCAGGTTGGTACTTTGACAATAAAAATGTTAAGTTCTAGAAAAAAAGTGGTTAACAAAAGTCATCCCGGATAGAAAGCTTATTGGCGTACCACCTGGGACTAAAAACGGACACAAAGAAGCAAAAAGGTTTTCACTTTTCACTAAAGTACCCTAAAAAAGACGACTAACGCAAGAAGCAACAACAACTAATTACGAACGATACGCTGTTTGTAATTAAATCATAAAATTTTAATTGACTTCATTAATATGAGTTATAAAACATATTAATTGTGTATATCTGCGACGGCTTATATACGTGTATTTACATATATTATAATTATGATTAATGTTGAAACATGGATGTTAGATGTAGATAATATAGTTTCTCTGTAAAATCTCTTGTAGACGGAATTATGAGTTTAAGTTATATTTTTTCATGTTAAACTAGTTTTGGCTCGCAATTTCATTCGAAGATTTAAAGGAACCTACATATGTCAGCTGGTTATCATTTCACTGCTACATAGTTTAATGGGAAATTATATATTATATCATACAATAGATATATGGTATGTCCCTCGCATGTCAGATGAGCCGTGGGCTAAAATAACCACCGATTGGGTCCCATTAAATGCTAGACGACATCGTGGCAGATCAAGACAAAGGTGGAGGGACGAACTTGACTCCTACCGAAAGGACTGGCCCGCAATGGCAATAGAGAGACGTGTGTGAAGAAGGGAATGAAAGGGCTTTGCCTAGCAGTGGGACATTACGAGTACCGGCTGAATAGCTAGATAGATATAGTCCTGCAGACCGTATTTCGGCCATGGCGGCCAATCTCAACGAAACCAGCCGCCGGCGCGGGAGATATTATAGTGCACAAGTGCGCACACACAAGTGCACCCTCTCTTCCCTCACTTTCATAGTCCGATGGACGGCAATCCTAAACGACCGGAGAGGGATCAGGCGCAGGATCAACGGCTTAAGGTGCTTTCGGAGGCACAGAGGTATTACTCCGCCAACTTCCAAACTCCGGGCTGTTACTGAAAAATTCCTAATGAAAAATCCCAATAACACTTTACCCGGCCTTTTTTTTTTGTTTGTTTGGGAAATCATCAAATGACCTCTCCCGCTCTGGGCGGAGCGGAAGGGCGTGTCAGACTCTTCCTGACTAAAACCCACACGTATTCCTTCAGTTGCCAGTGCGCCAGGGCCACGGTAACTCTTTCGAACAATCCGCGACCCCGGCAGGCATCGGCCCTATCGTACCCCGTCAATTGTGCTGACATCTCTTTGACGCGCGCGTGGAACACGACGCGCCGTCGACCAGGGCCTGGTCCTTACCGGACGGCGAGCTGCCCATTGCTCGCCGTCCGCAAGCCCGCGCCTGCGGTGGCCGGGAGTCGGCAATCTACTCCCGATGCCCAGGGTGTCTCCTCCTGTGGCGACTAGGGGCGCAAGGGCGCAGTGATTGCCTCTCCATCTCGCGCTCCGCCTCCTCCTTCGCGAGCATTACTGCTTCGCAGAAGGAGGCTTCCCATTCCCTCTCGCTCCGTACCATAGCCTGAACCAGGGCCGGACGCGAGAGGTCGCCGCCACCGATCGCCGCCACGAGGACACGGCGGTGCTCCGCCCAAGCCGGACAGACCTCCACCGTATGCTCCACCGTGTCCTCCGGTCGATCCACGCAATGATAAAACCCGGGCGTTTCCTCCCGCCTTATCCGAAACAGGAACCTCCCGAAAAAGCCATGTCCGGTGAGAATTTGCGTCAGGCGGAAGGTGAGGACGCCGTGGCGCCTCTCAAACCACTCCTCAAAGAGGGGACTTACCGCCGCAATTGTGGCGTACCCTGCGCTGGGTTGCGACCGTCGCACTCTACATGCCGCCATGAGATCCCGCCGGAGCTCTGTCCGCTGTGCCGCGATTTCTCGAGGCAGCGGAGTTACGCCCCGGCGTACTTTACCCGGCCTGGGAATCGAACCCAGGACCCCACGCTCAGCAGTCGCGCTTGCAACCACGAAACCAACGGGGCAGATAGATAGTTAGATAGATAGTTACTGACATTCCACGCATCTAGATAAGACAGGCTAGCTAGATTATCATATTTTGTTCCTGGTAAAAGTAGATGGGTACTCACATTTTTGAGAGCAATCAAAATGGCCGCGACGTCACGTTCATCTTATAGGCAGAAATTAAAAAAGTTCCGAACTATGGGTTTCTGTTCTGAACCCCAATAGCCATAAGATATATACCAATGGAAAGAACTTTTCAAGTAGAACCTGTGCTACTAACACGACTTTTGCCAATTGTTAGTCAGTTCGGAGATAATGACCTAAATAGGTAACAACTTGGGCATTGTAGTTAAGAATTGGCGCCCAAATAGCCAAATATATACAGCAATGGAAAGACCTTTTCAAGGAGAACCTTTGCTACACAGACGACTTTTGCCAATTGTTAGTCAGTTCGGAGTTAATGACTTAAAGAGGTGACAACTTGGGCACCAAAGTTAAGGAATTCTTGGCGCCCAATAGCCAAATATATACAGCAATGGAAATACCTTTTCAAGGAGAACTATTGCTATATAGTATAGTCGACTTCTGCCAATTGTTAGTCAGTTCGAAGTTAATAACCTAAAGAGGTGACAACTTGGGCACTGAAGTTAAGGAATTCTTGGCGCCCAATAGCCAAATATATACAGCAATGGAAAGACCTTTTCAAGGAGAACCTTTGCTACAAAGACGACTTTTGCCAATTGTTAGTCAGTTCGGAGTTAATGACCTAAAGAGGTGACAACTTGGGCACTGAAGTTAAGGAATTCTTGACGCCCAATAGCCATACACCGATGCTACGAGTAAGCACTTTTCAAGGAGAACCTTTGAAAATAACACGACTTTTGCCAATTGTTAGTCAATTCGGAGTTAATGACCTAAATAGATGACTACTTGGCATTTGCAAGGCACAGAATTAAAGAAAGTTAGTTAATTGGCGAAATACTAGAATTTAAATAATATTTAATTACTCACCTTTAGAACTCTGTAGCTCCTTACGTACTAACAATCGAGAGAAGTCGTCCGAGTAAGAAATATTCTCCTTGATAAGGTCTTTCCATTGGTATATATCCTAACGCTATTGGGTTTCGGGGCAGATTCACCCAATCTCCTTTAGAAAAAGATCAAGCAAAAAGTTTTAATATCGTTGGTACCTTTACCGTAATAACACTCCTTTTTTGGGCAGTCACACGACTGTCCAAAAAAGAATTGTGGTGAATTGTTTTGTTAAGTACATCGTTTTACACAAAAAGATGTACATAACAAGACAATTCCATAATTGAGCTTAAAAACCAATACACAAAGAGACAAACAAAAAGCCGTTGCTATATTAGCTAAAATAACAGAAGAAATAACGGCATTTTTCGTAATTAACCAATTAAGCTCAACGGTAAAATTTCAACTAGTAAAAAAGCATAAAAGGATAATCTGACTTCAGCAAGACAATAGGAATAAACAAACTTATTAAAACCTCTTTGTACAGCAAACAATCAAAATAAAAAATAAAACTCTATGGTCGCGTACACTGGCTCTTGGTAATCACACTTCATAACCCGATGGTCTTTAAAAGAAGATGCCAATCTACGTATTAAAACATCTATCAATTTTTAGGGTTCCGTACCCTAAGGGTAAAACGGGACACTATTACTAAGACTCCGCTGTCCGTCCGTCTGTCACCAGGCTGTATCTCATGAACCGTGATGGTTAGACAGTTGAAATTTTCACAGGTTATGTATTTCTTTTGTCGCTATAACAAAAAATACTAAAAAACAGAATAAAGTAAATATTTAATGGGGCTCCCATACAACAAACATGACTTTTTTGCCGTTTTTATAGATAATGGTACGGAACCCTTCGTGCGCGAGTCCGACTCACACTTGGCCGGTTTTTATTAATATATAAATAACAAAATAAAATCATGACTTTTCTTGTCCTGGTTTGACTTTATCAAACTTTGACCTGTCAAATCTTCAATAAACTGACAGAAGATCACGATCGCCATGATTGTTACTAAATAATTGACAGATTGGCATATTTACTGATAACTGCTCCGAAAGATCACTGTCATTAGTTAAAGTAACGAAGAAATTTAAAAACAAGTAAAATAAACAGCATCGCGACTGTATTTCCCAAAGGTTTAGGTAGAGGTATAACTAAATATTTATAGTACACCCACATTTCGCCAGCTATGTTTAAGTCCCATGTAACAGGGGGCGAGCCTATTGCCATAAACCGGGCACAAATCCAGACTCCAGGCTTATACTGAGAAATTCCAGATGGAAAACACAATAACACTTTGTCCGACCCGGACCTCATGTGCAGCAGTTGCGCTTGCTATCACTAGACCATTGAGACAGTCAAGCAAAATAAAATAATTCTTAAATGCCAGACTTTAATCATCTAATACCAACCAAAACAAGAAAAAAACAAACCTCACGAAATGCCAAGTAACAAAAACATACAGCTTTATTTTCGCGCCAAACGGATTAATCTGTAACTTTCTTTTTACAACCAAAGACAACGATCGCAACGTACTCGGATAACGGGCTTTTTATCATAATGACTTCGTGTCCCGATAAGCTACTACTTTTTTAAACATTTTAATTCTGTCAACGACGTATCTTTACACGCGACGACCCGGACAAATTGATAATCTTTATAGGAAAAAAAAAACAGTTTTTGTTGGAAAAAAAATGTGGTCGTGTCATTCTTGCTTACGTATTAGGTACAATTTACGACCAGAAGGAAAAGGGTTTAAGGCCCCCGCAGACAGGCGCGACGCGACTCTAGTACTCAACTTCGTGGAAATTGTTCTTCCAGAATCGCGTCGCACCTTCGCGTCGCGCCTGTCTACAGGAGCCTTTATGCGATACAAACACAAATATCTCATGATACTTTTCGTTAACAAGCGGCTATAACTTGATGATTTATTGCTCACGAAAGCGCATTAGTAATGATAGGTTGCTACCCCATCGCATACATCCACGGGAACCTGCAATTGAGCTTCACAACCAATGGTATAACAAATAAAAAGAAGTAGATAGGTTACCTGGCCCAACATTCGATCTTTAAAAACGGCAAAATATCACACTACCTATTAGATGATACGTAGAAGTAGGACGGCATGTTGTAATTATCGGGAGCGAAAACGAGAGAAGACGATATGTAACTTGGCTAATGAGCCAAATTTTGACGTGTCACTTGCGGAGCATGTATTATCTATAACCTCTTTCTATTTATAATATCATTGTTTACAACCGTCCATACATTAGAAAACAAACTTACAATAACTACACCCATGCCCACGTAATTATAGACTGTAAATACACCCAATTAATATCGATATTAATTTCTAATTTATCGAATAAACACGTCACTAGTAGGAAATTTGTAAGCAGGAAATGAAAATCAGTTGAATAATTGAAACTATATGTAATACATTTAAAGGCTTATGCAACTCAATAAGAGATAATTAAGTGCGTAAGTAAATGGACTTCCCTTGATAACTAAGTGCTTAATGGGCGTTTTATAACATTTCATAACGAACGACCGGAATGAAACGGCCATTTTGAAAATAAAAAACTGGTAGTAGATAGTAAATAGGTTCTAATCACGTTCTAATTAAGAAAATAAAAATCAGCATGAAATATGTTTCGAATAGAACAATAAGTTTTTATAACATTACGCAAAAAAAAAAAAAAAAAACACTTTGTGAAACAGACGCCTCGGTAGACATTCAGACAAAGTTTAGCGGTGCTTAAAAATAAAAATGTAGATTATATTCAAAATTCTAAACATCTAAATTCTTAATATCTGGTTTTTTAATTGTCAATTTGCCGCCGGAAATTCAAATCAGTTCCAAATTCGACAATAAAAATCGTATTATTGAATAATTTGAATCATAAAACTAATTAGATCGTTGAAAACGCAATTAACAAATGATAGGATGTCTGCTATGTTATCAGTGATTGATGATGACAAGTTCATTAAAAAAAAATAGTCCCCTAAAGAGATTTTTCGATATTACGGCAGTGAAATTTGGGATATAGCAACAGCATTAGAGGCATCACAGCCAAGTGACTTAAAGGCAATATTATAATGTCACTGAAGCAGAATTAGTCAATTTGGCGGGACAGAGTGCAGGCCAAAACCATACGGACAGATCACTACTTTATGAAAAGCAGGAACAGAGTGTGATGTTAAAACGTATTAAGACAAGCGACAAATAAAAGTGAATCATGCAATTTGAAAAAGGAAGGATCCTGCGATGTCGTTTTGTTTTAACGCTTTGGATTTTATCACAAGCTATTGCCAGATGCACGTCAGGAAAAACCAACGAAGGATATTGGCATAGCACCAGGAAATGTAGACAAGAAAGACCTCTACGGTAACATGACCTCAATAGAATGATAGTCTATTGTGTTTCTATGTATATTATGATGATGATATTGTACTCGTACCATACACATCCTAAGACTCATTAAAACGATGCGGATCATAGCAATGATTCAGAAAAAGAATTGGCGGGAGACTGGAAACGTGATCTTCCCACACTTATCCTAATTTTTTGCGGTCGGCGCAGCATGATTTTCTCTTCCATGCATCATCCGCCGATATATTTTTTACTATTTCTTATCTTTCGCATAATTCATCCATCCAGAAAGATTCCTGGGTTTGACCAAATTCAGAAACTGACTTCAAGGGACAAATTAATCTGGAGCACATTTTTTGGTACGCCAGTTTTTTTTTTTAACAGATTTTAAAATTTATTCAAAGACATGATGACCTGGCTTTGGGCAGTAAAAAATAATGTAAAACTTTTCCCATGAAGTCGTGTTAATAAATTATAGCATAATTGGCCAAATATTTGTGGGAATATGCTTTTTTGTATCAACTTTAATAGCTCTTGTACCGTTAGTACCAATATAAAAAGTTTGATAATTAATCAGTTTCTTATTTTTAAACCATGACATTAGTAAGTAGGTGGGTATTAAAAGTATTTATCTTTGTATTTCTTCTATTATCTTAAATTCTGCGGGAATTTTCCCAAAGGGTATGGTATAGCTCGATGAAATCATAGGTTTATTTTTGGGCGCCAAATTTTAGAATCAATCAGCCATCTTCTACTAAGCAACATCAGAGTTCAAAAATATTTTTGAACCGCTGTTCCCTATTTATGAAAACGGAATATACTTATTGAGTGAAAACCGCAAACACTTTTTTCCCGGTCAAACCGCAAGATGGCAAATGGCGTTTTAATGGAGCTAATTTGCAAAATGTTATTTAAGAATCAATATGTTAAGTGCAAGGCCAACTACAAACCATCAGGAATATTGAAAGCAGGAGTTTATTGTTGAAACTCTATACATAACAACGGCACTGCTTTAAATTTTGGCAAGTCCAAAGAAACTGCATTTTCCTTAAAGGAATATCAAAAATAGCATTTAGTATTTCGTAAAATATCCTGCAGCCCGTTTAAAAAACTAAAATCTCTATCACTTTGTGAAACTGACCAGCTGTATTAAATCCAGGGGAACACAATTTGGTCCTATGATCCTACCAAGTAGAAAGAAAACAGCAGCTAATAATTAGGACTTACCTCCAGGAAACCTGTGTGGGAATATCCTGCCGTGCCTGTTGATGAGCCAGGGGTACAGCGTGTAGGACTCCCGGGGGACAGGCGGTTGGGGGTGTGGGGGCGGGTGCGGTGGCAGTGGTCCTCCAAAACCCTGCTGCTGATGCGCCAAAGCCGCAGCAAGAGCAGCTCCTTGAAAGTGCGCCAGAAACTGGTGGTGATGACTCTGGGCGTCCAAATACGGCAGTCTCTTCAACTCAGGAGAGGGAAACATCGCGGGCAATGCACTGGGCCTCAACAAAGGTCTGGGCGAAGGACTTCTCGGGGACGCAACCGGCGAAGGGGATCCAGGACTCGCCAGCGGCGGCGACGCATGCTTCGGCCGCTCCGAACCACCCACTATACTGTCTATACTAAATCCTATCTTCGGCTTCGATGGCACCGCCACCACAGGGGTCGGTGCGAGAGGCATCATGCTTTTACACACAACGGGTCCGTCACAAAAAAAATAATACACCAAATCAGAAGCACATGTCACACAGAACACAATCCATCATGACGCGAGCGCGCGATACGAACGCCAAGGCGGCGCGCGGCCGAATGAGCCCTCCGCACTAACGAGACGCCCGTCGACACGGAAAAAAAATAACGAACATGGACTCCTCACCTCCTATTGGACGGTATTTACCGAGGGGTGGCGACTGATCTCCGAGCTGCACTCTTTATTTGAATGTCAGCTGCGCGATTGGCCAGCAGGCGTGTAGAGGTGTTATTTGAATTTGGAACGCTTTCCCAGTGGGCGGTTTGAGTTAAGAGCTTGTGATTTAGCCGGCCGTATGGCGTATTACACCAGATTTGTGGCGCGAAATGCGTCGAGTAGTGCTTTCGAATTTAGTTGGTTATGATTCAATTAAGGCGTCGATTGGGTGGGTAATCGCGGTCGACTTGCTCGTTTTGGGCTAGTCGGCTCGCGCTGCGCTCGCCCGGTCCGCTCGCCTCGGCACGGTGTAATACTTTTTAATTAAGTCCGATGCTTTATTAGCTTAATGTCGCGAGATAAACGTGGATTTTTCAACGATTCCCGCCAATAATTGATTCTTACAAAATGGCGGACATTTATAGTTGCGTTCAGTTTAATTATTTTTATCGATAATAAAATAATTTGTTGCAGCGGCCGTACGATTGTTTTCTTATGTAGTTGAATTAAATTTTAATGAAACACGATAAAGTTTGAATTTCACGGATATTTTCCACCATTATAAACTAAACAGTGTTTGGTAAATAGTTGATTTTTTAATTAATATTGTTATGCTTTATAGTCTGTGGTGCGTTGTGATTGATTTTTGTTTATAAAATACAGATTGGTTACTTTATGATACCTATTCATTATGAAACATTGAAGTGGGTACAATATGGGTATAGTTATTTTGATAAACCCTTTTTAGACAGATTATTTATAAATTAATTTGGTTTGCATTGCGCGGGTTTCTTTTCCTTTTCTACACAATGTAGGTAAGTATCTACCTACGGATACCTAATCATTAATTAAATGATAGCTAGTATTATAGGTAGGTATTGAATGACTGAAATTATTTTATCATACAAATTATTAAGATCATTTGAAATCTTACATTTTGAATCTTTGGTATATAACAAAATACATTATTTAGGGTTTCCGCATCACAGCCGCACCTACGTACCTAATTATAAAAGAAATGTAGTACAGTTGCGTATCTACACCAAATTTAGTTTACCTTGATGACATACTTATGTCCAAATATTGCATTAAATAAAATCATGGATTAGTTAACTATAAGTAATTTGTTTTCTTTTTTATCTGTTAGGCATGCTTTAATACCTATATTATTAGGACATTAACCTGCATGGTCCTCATATGGCCTCACCAAAATTATGTCTGGACTTTTAAAGATACTGTGACCTCTGAGTTTGTTTCGGTCTTTCTTCTCAGAGTAGTCAGATAGGAAACACCGAACATAACTAGTTTTATAAAGATAATTTAATTTTGGCGTGTAAACAGTGTTTTTTTAACCAATTTACAGAAATAAATATAATTTATAATCATCAATACGCTTAAGTGATGGTGGCGTTAGTAATTAGGTACAAAATAAGCAATTAAGTAAGATAAAATGATAACTGCGGATACCTACTTAATTACCTATCTACATTCAGTTTTTACAGACATTTGAAGGCTCTACAACTCTACCCACCTTTAAGGCTCTCGCAGACAGGCGCGACGCGATAGCGCGTCGCAACTCTTATAGAACAATGTTCATGAAAATTTCATAAAAATTGTTGTACTAGAATCGCGTCGTGCTGTCGCGTCGCGCCTGTTTTCGGGAGCCTTTATGCTTATGTTTTAACTGACGAAAAAAGGAGAAAGCTCTCAAGGCGACGCAATATTTCTTTACATATAAGTTCATCTCCCATTGCATGGGATTTATCTATGTAATATTGGCAAAACGTGATTTTAGTAAATGGTTAGTTTCATCTTTGGTCAGATGGGAAGAACCTTTGATAGGCCAATAACACAGAACAGAAGACCGATTCTCGTATTTAAAAACTTTTAAAATCTAGTCGCAGTTTGTGTGGATATCAGTGCCAAAAACTTTTGGAAAATGAAGGTAAATTAGAGGTTTTTGACAGATGAAGACGGAAACTAGAATACGACCATTTTTTTAAATATGGATTTACCCCTCGGAACTCTTAGAGCTGTCTTCCACGTGAAGGCACAAAGCAATGAAATCACTCTAGCTCATAGGTACCCTACAGGGGCGGTACCGCCCCCTAGTGGGCACTGGAGTTTTTCAAACTCAAACTCAAAGGATTTATTTCAAATAAACCAATTACAGGTACTTTTGAATCAAGGGGTCGATCAGTCAGAAAGATGAAGCTAGTAAGCGTAGTATGTACCTATGGAGAAGAACGGGAGAGAAACTCCACGGAAACTCTTTTAAATCAAAATATGGTTACAAAATATTGGTTACATCATTCATGTTGACATTATGCATGTGAGTACGATGCAGAACGTTAAAAGCGTCCGTAATAAAAATACAAAAACAATTCAAATATTAAGTAAATTAAATTAAAATAAGCCGTGGCAACTAAGAGATGACCAGTCCCTACTGACGGCGATCGTTCACGAACATGACGGGGGGTGGTAGGTAGAGAGAGAGAGCTAGAGAGTATTAATTTTTAATTTGTGATTATAAATAGATAATAGACAGACATATAAAATTGGTATAATTAACTATCATATAAAGGGGGGCGTTGGATTTTTTTTTCTTTTAAATGGGTTGGTAATTCATAAAAAGTTGGGAACCTATGCTCTAGCTAGACTTAGAATAATCTATGCTAGATTTATCTCCTGGTACCTACCTACTCTTACTCTATTGCTCTATTACGGTGCAGATTGTACCTACTATACCTAATGGCAGAAAATTGCTTTAAGTATGTAGAATACCTGTGTAAAGTCGGCTGTTAACATTTTAAGCTAAAATAAAGCAATTTCATTGATTGGGCACTTCTAAACTACTGGCGAATTATAATTAAATATACATGGAAACCTAATTAGGTGCAGCAAAGTATGGAGGTACAGTCAGCTAAAGAGATAAGTATGCAGGGTCGCCGGTTTAGTTGAAATTTAGTAAGAAACCGATGAATGTTTTCGAATGAAATTTAATTTGATAAATGACCAGTTTGTTTTCTATTAATTTAATTTAATTTCAATAATAGTTAAGTAATAGTAGTTAAGTTTAATAGTTAAGTAGATATAAGAGCCTTCTTATATCTACTCAACGATTTGTAAAGCAGCTAAATTTCTTTTAATCTAAGTGTTAGGTAACATGTTTTCAGGTAAAGCTTTTTCATTATTTTGATTGGATAGGCAGGTAGGTACTCGTAGGTACTACTTATTTTCTTTCACAAATATGTAACAGTTAAATATGTAAGTAGATTAAAAAATAAAACAATGCAGTCATATGTGTACGAATTTTTTGTTCCTTTCTTCCTGTCCGTTTTTATGTGTGTACATAAATGGTTAAATAAATAAAATTGGAGACTTGATCCTACCCTCTAACGTGAACTCTCTCTATCACTCAAGTTTACTGGGATAAAACTCAACTTTAAGGGGACTACAGGACCTAAACGTAAGTTTTATAATGCCTAAAAGTATATGATCCACTGCACTAAACAAAATCAGAAAAATATATGTTATTCTTCAAGATATTTGCTAATTAGATAGTGTGTTGAAACATAATACAACTAATTTGATACGATAGAAAAAAATCACGAAGATACCTCTAAAAATTTCTTTTAACGATTAAAAACCATGCTACTATGCATTAAATCATTCTGATTTTTTGTCAGATTACTCTACAAGTAATATACTAGCGTAATAGTGTTTTAATTTTTTAATCCAATCAACAGATTTTCTGTAAACAGATAATTGCTTCGTATTTTGCAATAAATTACCAGCGTTGTGTCATCGCGCTTGTCTTTCTTTTGTATGCAGTCCGACAGTGACCGCGCTTTAGCTGTTGTAAGCCTCTTAAGTCAAACTCACTTTTGTACATGGACTCTACTTCATCATCAGCTCAGCCTTTTCCCAATTATGTTGGGGTCGACTCTTAGTCTAACCGGATGCAGTTGAATACCAGTATTTTACATGGAGCGGCTGCCTATCTGACCTCCACAACCCAGTTACTGGGTAATACGATACCCCTTGGAAAGACTGGCTGTCTGACTTTCTGGCTTCTGACGCCCCGTAACGACTGTCAAAGATCCACGAATGAACGGCTGAACGTGCTTTCCGAGCCACGGAAGAGTCTTGGTATGTAAAGATGGTCACCCATCCACGGACCAACCGCGACAAGCGTAGCTTAACCTGATCCATCGACCCGTGCGGCTGTTATTACTTAGCCAGTAGCCCCTCTACTTGGACTACTTAGCACTGTGTAATATATTATGTTTTGTGTACTATTAAGGATTAAAAGTACAGCACACATGTAACACCTGACGCTACCACACGCGTTTTCATTGGCCAAATGACAGAACTTTGCTTCCCGATATGGAATGTGACCAATGAGCACGATACACTGACGTCGCGTGACATGACGTGTAATAAGTCTGTTCCCGGCATTAGGAATAAAAGTTACATTTAAATAAACTTTTGTGTTATTAAACACAGTACCCTAGGTATATGTATGAACTAAATATTAAATTAAAAGGGTTCTCTAAGCAAGGGTTAGTGTATGTGGTGTAGGTAGTAGGGTAAGGTTGCGACCATTGGACCAGCGCCTTGATTGGACCGCTTTGATTTCTCGAAAACGAATTGTAATAATAATTGTCCTTTATGACGAAACGCTGCCTATTCGAGCCCCCACCCGCCCCCTCAACCGCCAGTGTCTCCGTGAGCTTCGTTCGGGAAGAACGTGCTTTGGTGTGTTTTAAGAGCTCCCAATATAATATTTGCGCGACATACTTTACCATGTAAGTACAGATTTATTCGGTTTATCATTGTAATTATTTTTATTAGCATAACATATTTATTTGTTCAGCTAATTTACCAATCCAATGGCACATAAGATTAATAGTTTTTTATTTATTTATATTTTAATGTGATAGCAGCGAATTGCCATCAATGGACCAGTGCAAGGCTCCTCGATTAGACCGGTCCAATGAAGGCAACTTCAAAAATTTCGGTTTTAATATATATTTTTTTGTTTTAGCATGGCAAAACGAGGCCAGTATTATGACTGGAATGAAGGAAGTATGAGATTAGCGTTACTAGCTTTGAGTAAAAAAGAGGTCGGATTAAACGAAGCAAGCACCAAAAGCGTACCGTGGCGTAGCGTAGCGTGGTGTACCAAAAGCGACATTAAAACAGGGGATAAAGAAATATTTTTGTCCATCATGTCACTGATTGATCTCTAAAACCAAAATTATTATCATTTAATGTGTCTATTCACTGCTATAACTAAGAATAATTCAGTTATTTCATATTAAATTTATATTGTATTGTATTAATATTATACTCTATGTTGATTTTTTATAATGTGGAACATGTGCCTTAATGTTCAGTTTCATCCATTTTATTATTTTAAGTGGTTAATTAACCAGTGCTCACAATTATTACATTTAAGACTAGACTGATTGTTTAACCTACCTCATAATAGGCTATTTAATAGCCAATTACTTCGTTAAGATTTTTTAAATTTTGCATTTCACCGTTAAATTAAGACGTTGTGATTACTTGTGATTCTTATTAATAAAAAGACTGTGTTTTAATTTTGTATTATATTTTATTTTATTTCAATTTCCTTGGGCACCTTGAATGGACCAGCAGACAAAATGTCCTAAGTCCAATCATAGCAACTAGGAGGTCCAATCAAAGAGACTGTGGTCCAAATAAGGGAACTATCACAAAAACAGTTTTTTCTGTTTTGTTCCTTTATGCTTCAAACAAAAAATCCGAAAACACACCTACGAGGACATATGTATAAGACCTATAAAATTGGATAATCACTATTCCCTTAAATGTCATACTTCAGGTGCTATAACCGCTAAAAGTTAAGTGGTCCAATAATCGCAACCTTACCCTACTTCAGAACCAATTTTAGTAGTTTAAGATAAGTCCCTAATTTTTACTAGCTGATAAAATGGTCGGTTGATAATAAAGGAACCTCTATATTTACAAGCTTTTTATAACATTTTATTTATCTGAAGTACCTCAAGTAAGACACGGCACCTAACACAATTTAATCTATTTTGATCATCTACCTGCCTTTAAGAAATAGAAAATACTAACCTAAAGTAGCCACTTATGTAAGTAGGTAAGTGGGAATGGGTACCATTACCTACTTTAATGGTAGTACTCGTACAAATCAAAAATTCCATTGACTTCCGCAGTGTTGTAGAAAAACCCTGTCAAAATGGGTAGATAGAAACACACATCCATTTTTCAGTTTATTTGAAATTAGCTTTTGCTCGCGGCTTCACCCGCGTTGAGGTCGGAAATGATCCTACGAGAACTTATTAAAATAAATTAAAAATTTAAATTTAAAAAATTAAAATTCATTTAATTCAGGAAAAACCCATATTACATCAAATTTAACTATACTGCAACACACAATCTAACAAAACCAACATAATAAAAATAATGTCAATGCAATTAAAATAGGTACACATTATAAAGATCACAGAATTCAAATAAAAATAAAATGTCAAATTCAATTAAAATAAACGAATGAGTAATACAAATTATAGGGTCACAGAATTGAAATTAAAATGATATGTCAAATTACACAGAATTAATCACAGAATTAATATTAAATTAAAAATTATAGATTTAATCAAACAAGTCATTAATAATAATATAGGTCAGTGTCAATCAGCTTAAGTGCCCCGGCTATACATGTCTGTTACAGCATTGTCGTATGTAGGGGCAGTCAAATCGCTCAGCGATCATTTTCAGGACAGTATTGGAGCTGGCCCGCACCCTGCGCACTAAGGACTGGGATAAAAGTATCCTATACCCAGGTCATGGTCTACCCATATGCCAAATTTCATCCAAATCCGTTCAGGTCGTTTTTTGGCCTTAAAATGGTATCTATTTAGTATTACTGTGGTCAAATATGTCACATGAAGTAATTTGGCTTGAATACAATGTATGGAGCAGGTATGAAAAATCAGGAAATCTCTGGAACTGAAAAATTTCCCGTTCTATCCTTACAGGGGTAAAAACAGAGAAACACACAACATAACAGAGGAATTATTTATGACTAGCTGCGCCCCGCGGTTTCACCCGCAGAAATCTCGATCCCGTGGGAATATCGGGATAAAAAGTATCCTATGTTTTAATCCAAGTCATGGTCTACCTATGTGCCAAATTTCATCTAAATCCGTACAGCCGTTTTTGCGTGATTGAGTAACAAACATCCAAACATCCACACTTTCACATTTATAATATTATATAAGTAGGATTATTTGACATCTACTTTATATTCCTGTAAATACAGCACCTTTTTTATCGTCCAAAAAGATTTCTTTTTTCTTATCTTTAACAATAGTTTTAATATGAAAGACAACAGAAATACATTTTTCATGAATAAATGGTTACTGTACATGGCTTTTTTGACCTCCAAAAGTAAATAAAAATGTGGCTACAAAAATAAATGTTGAAAAATTACGTATTTATTTTGAAAAAAGAAACCTACTCGATACTCAATATCTTAAATCCTAGGTTCCAGTGTGCGGCTATATCAATATAGCGTACTAGAACTTTAAACTTAATTTTTTTTTTTCTAAATAATTGTATAAAAAAAATAACAAAGAAAAAAATAACAAAACAATTTAAAAAAAATTGGTATTACGTTATAGCTAACATATGCTGGGTTTAAAAAAATAATAATAACACGTATAAAAGTAAAACTGCAGAATCTAACCTATAACCTAGCTGGTTACACCCCCCTACAATCACCGCGTGGTGATTTAGGCAATCATCCCCATTACAGTGTGCACTTTTGGTAATTGAATACTTCCTGCCCACCTTTTGTTCTTGTAATACTTTCTTTTAACAAATAACACTGCTTTCACACATAGGAAGGTATGGGTCAATTGGGTTCAAAGTTTCTTTGAACAACATTGAAATTAACTTGCTAGTTAACATAAATTATTGTAGATAGGATAACTTAACCGTACTTCAGCAATAGAGGCATAAGTATTTAAATATGATACTTACTCTAAAAGAAAATAATGTATTTTATCTTCTGATATTTATGGCTACATTATTTTGCGTACAAAAATAAATTACAAGAAACCTTTGAAAAATGTTAGATTTAAAATTTAGCCTCCCTGCCTGACAAGCAGTTGGACGCATGCAGGACTGAAATTATAGCAAACATTTAAAAACAAAAAACATTTTTCATAGGGATATACTTATCCTACAAAATGATCTAATAATGGTCCTTCGATATATACCTACTTATTTTTAGAACTGGTAGGTAGCACTGTTTTGTAAAACTGTGCTAATATATAGGAATCCTAAGTCTTGTTAATTTTGACCCTCAGCTTTAAAACAATTTTGTTAAGCAGGAACTATAGCGCAAGGTGTAAGATATTGTGTTTTTCAAAAATACAAAAAAATACTGTAGAAATGCACGTACAACGCATCCGCCTACTCCTTGTAGAAATACAGGCGTTATATGATCAGCTGATAGCTTCAACAAACATTCCCATAGCCCCGAACAAATAATCGCGTAGTTAGAGCCCATTACGCGGCCATCTTGGATTCAGTAGAGATAAAATCAAATTTTCTGTTACACTATAACACCTTTGAATTGAACGCAAGTGGTATTCAGTTATTCAAATGTAGTCACGACTCTGGCCTCTCCCTTAGAACGAGGCGTGATAATAGACTGATTCAATAGTCTTGTGGTAATTGTATGTGGTTATATATTTGTTGGTAAAGAATCTTAACTTTGGTTGGTGCCAAAAGTTGCTCCTAATAATTTGTAACGTATTTTCGTAATTTTTATTCAAAATCAAATCAGACTACTATTAGTCGTATTGCTTCTTCTTCTTCTTCGTGTCGCTGGCACGATTTTTCTCATATTTTGTTGGCCCAAAACTTCGCCACTTCCACGGCGTCATCGGTGGCAGCGCAGAGGTCACTTTGACTGCAAGTTTTGGGACACAGAGGGCAAGATAGAAGGTGGAGTATAGTTTGCGACATAGCTCCACATCCACATCCAGCTGCCATTCCATCGAGGTAGCCCTACTTTACCAGGTTGGAGTTACATCTTCCCACTTGTGTCCGGAGACGGTTCAGGGACTTCCAAGTGGACCACAAAAGGTTACACCCTGCTTATTATGTATATTCTTATTACTCTTATTATACCTGTCTTGTTGCTAAGAAAAAACAATAAATTTAAAAATGAGTCTAGGCCGGGAAAAACATTATGCCAATTATCTGCTTTAACCTTTCATTGCATCAGCGGTCATGAGGAGGCCCATGCTTAAGTTTCCATCAAACCGTAGACAAGAGATGCTTCTTAAGGGGGAAGCGCAAGGGTAGCCCGCGGAATTCAAATTTTCTTACGTTTTTTGCAATTTGAAGGTTGTATTTTGATTAAAATACGATTCGCGACCGTAACAAATATGGCTTTACACAATTATAATCATTAGCATTAGCAATACAACTCCTTAAGCTAGAATTGGCGTCAAATGTCATGATTTCATGAAATAGTCATTCAATGCAGTAATATGAACTTAGAGAAATGAATTGCTGGTTCTAATGATTATAATTCTGTAAAGCCATATTTGTTACGGTAGCGAATCATATTTTAATCAAAATACAACCTGACAGTGACCTGCAAATTGCAAAAAACGTAAGAAAATTTGAATTTCGCGGGCTACCCATGCGCTTCCCCCTTAAACAACCAATAAGTTGCTAACAATAGTGCGTTGATGCTAAGGGGACAGCTGCGACAATAAGGTAAGCATCATGCTGTACGAAGCCAAAAGGCTCCTAATTCGCCTTTTGGCTTCGTACACACGTCGACATTATCAAGCTATACATTTCCAGTTTTAGCTGACCTCACATTGTATAGGCTTCCCGTACAATGAGAAGTCAGCTTATACTGGTAATGTATAGCTTGATTTTTCGTCGTGCGTACAGGACTTCCTGGTTTTTTTTTTCTTTAATATATTTATATGATTGTTTTAGTTTAGTTTATGATCTGAGCCACAATAAATACTCTTTCTTTCTTTCATTGGTTATTCAAGATAATTATTTCCTCTCCGCTTTGGTACAGTCTGATATGATACCAGTAGTTATATCCTAGATTAGTATGTAACTGGGTTCTGGAGGTCAGATGGCAGCCGCATCCTGTCTTACCAGAAGCTGTTTCGAAGTATCGTAGTTGAGAACACGGTATGTATGGTAGATAAACATAATTATGTGTTGAAACTTGATAAAAAACTAACTTTATCGTTGTAGGTTAGTAGGCAAATAAATCGGAATATACCAACTGAAATACCAACCTACCTAGGTACTGTAGAGGTTATCTGCATGTGTCAATCTTATGTTGACTGGCTGGTAGTATATTATCGATAGTTACTCTCGAACAGTCAAGCAAGTTTGAAAGAAGCTTTAGAAGGAAAAGTGATGGTAGTTTGTTTAGAAGTAGATAGGCAGGGCTAGGGCCTGCCGGTGTATTAGGAAAATTCCTTGATAAAATATAATAATCTAGTTAAATATTAAATATAGTTTCCTTTCTCTTACGCCCCCACTTTCATATATTGAGAAAGGTATAACAGTACGTAGTAGAAGGACTACACTGGCCTCCCATACCTGTCAACAAATCAATTTGAAAACATGGAAATACTAATTATTTTTAAAAGAATAATTAACTGTGGAGTTTCTTGCCGGCTCTTCTCCATAGGACACGACCAATTGGAATCGTGCACTTAGCTTCTGACGTTTCATAAGTGCCCGCGTAGGTTTTTTTTTATTGCTGAATGGGCCTGCTCTTGATCTCGATCACGCCTGGAAAGCGATGCAAGAGGTCTATGATGGAACGAGCGTGCCCAGAAGAGGCCTGATCACTCTTGCTTGAAAGACAAACGGGTTATACGTGGAAGGGAAGACAGACACTTGCAGAGAGTTCCACACTTTGACTGTGAGTATAATAAATGTGGAGGAGAAGCGCTAAGTACGACTGCCGGGGATATCAACCAAGTGCAGATGGTACCCTGCAGTACGTCTGTTAGTCCGGTAATAAAAGGGCGATGGTGGGATTAGGTCTTAGAGGTCTTGCGCACACTCTCCGAAGTACAGTCTGTAGAAGAACGACAGGCAAGCAACATTACGCCGACGAGCCAGGCTGTCAATCCTAGCTACCAACGTCTCCTCGCCTATAAGCCTTTTTGTTGTGCGTTCCACCGAGTCAAGTGCAGCAAGCTAGTATTTTGCTGAAATAAAATTTGAAGGTTGTGTGAAATAAAGTATTTTGAATTTGAATTTCCTATCACAATTCCATAGCCATTGATTTTGAACATAATTAACTCCTGCCAGGATATTAATAGCTAAGTATTAGGGAACAAAATGCATCACCACTTTTTACATGAAAGCCTAGAACACAGCCATTCTAGTTGAAAGCAGAAACAGGTAAGTATTTATGGGCGATTTCTGCTGCAAAGTTAAATGGCGGTGTCCCAGTTTGAAAGATGGCTCAAAGAAGCCCACGAAAAATTTCAAATTTGACTAAAACTTAGATGTGAGCAATCTGTTATCTTAAATCAAAGGTACCTTTAGATGGCAGTACTTGTACTCGTAGGTGAGCAAAATCTAAAGTCATTTATTAAAATTAGGCTGAGAATCTGCTCTTTTTAAACGTCAAAGCTGTCGGGGTACTTGCCAATTTTTTACAAAAAAATACGTACTTACTAAAAATAGAACCAAGGACCAACGCCCTAATTGCGTAACACACTATCAGTCACAATCTGAATAATTTTGAAGCCTATTGCTAATCCATTGCTTCATTATGTTCGAAAAATGTGTTTGCTCAACAACGTACCTAAATAACGCAACGATTGTTGTTGAACCGTCAAAATGAAAGCCATTCCTACTGTTAGTAGGTTACGCAATTACCCCGCTGAATCTCAAAAATGTCTCCAAAAATAAACTTCATTAGAGTTTTTAACAAACAAGAAATGTGTAATACATGTATACTGCTAACAATGAACTTTTCGAATAAATCAATTAGGACATAGAACTACAGAACTTTTTGAAAGTGGCATTTTTCAGGCTTTCAGGAAGTCACAAGATTAACTTTTTGACCCCACCTAGCAAAAGGGCGCGAGGCAACATGAAACTTAAGTTATAATCATTGTGCTGCTTAACTCTTAAGTGACCTACAGCGGTGTAATGGACGCTAAGCAGCGAAGCTCAGTTAAAAGCGTACGCGCATAAATGCAGTGTAGTGTTGCGCTTCAGTGGTTGCCGATTGTCGATGCAGTAGGGATGGGATAGTGTCGGTATCGGTGTTTTGCGAATTTAATGTCGATATTCTTTTATTTATTGATTCTAATCACTTTTTGTTATTTCAAGACAACGTTGGAATTCTTGTAATAAGCATTGTTTTGGTGAAAGCTTTATCATTTTTACATGCTATTGATAAACAAAATCGAAGATACTTAACTTTCAGCTTAAATACTGAGAAACCTTAACGGCAGGGCGTTTTGAGGATAATCATTTGTAACATTCCATTTCGGGTTTAATGGAACAAAACAAACATGAACCTGTATTAAGACTGTATGTATAAATAAATAAAATAAAAAAACTGTAACTTCGAAATTACAAAAGACTGTCCTCGAAACGCTTATAAATCGACTGAGGTACCTATTTTAAAAATTGCTTAGGCAGTTAATGTAACAATTCTGTACTGCAATATTAAAATGATATTACTAAAAGCAACGAGACTTAACGAGACCTATTATTAGTTATTAGCACCAGTAGGATATTAAACTGTAGATAATATCATTAACTAGTCTATGGCTATAACCATAGATTTTAAAATTGCATTGGTTAAGGAGGGTTTAATTTAAACTTATCCCGTCTTATTAAAAAACACGGTCTAACTTTAGCCTGAGCCTAAACTTTCGAGACATTTTCTTTGGATTTCGAACTTTCTGCCGACTTTAGTAAAGTTCTTAATACAAAATTGATCACCTAAGACCGGACTAAGTTGTCAGATTTGTAAAAGGAACTGTATTTAGATTTCTGTTAGGTTCTTATTTCAAAAATAGTCTCGATGGTTTAAACTATCTCTAAAGAAAAACCTTGTTTTGTAATAAGACCGATCTTCTCTTTAGGAATCATGTTATAATTTAATACTTTCTCGTTACTATAGATACTACCTAGTGATAGATAACATTACCTATATGTTTAGTATGTATACTCTTAGGGAGAAAACTTGTTATGTGTATTGGAAATGCTTTACACGGTGAAAACTTATTACGTACCAAGTCCAAGTAAAATAAATTAAAGTCCTTTCACCGTTATTTTAAGTCTGACATCAACCCAAGCGGTAACCCAAAAGCAACCTTATTGCAATGAAAATAAAGATCACTGTGATTTTGACAGTGATGCAACATCAGAGGTAAAATTACTGTGAAAGCACTGACCGTATCAAATAGGTACCTAGACTATTAAGTAGAACGTAGCCAAAAAAAAAGGTACCTACATCATTTCGTAAGAATTTAACTGTAAGTTATTATTTTATTTCAGCGAAATCAACTCCCCTAAATCATTTTGATTATAACATCTGTTGATTTGTAGATACAATCGCAAACGTAGTAGAAAATTAAGTAATTATCATATTAACTTTTTATCTTTAAGTCTAGAAGGCAGTCACAATCACGACAATTATAATAACATCAAGCATCATCACAATTATCCGCTCTCACAAAAACAATTAATCTTACGGAAGTTAAATCCATCGACTTTTTTATCGATATAACAGTCGCATCACTAATAGCATCAATCATAAAAACGTGGCTGGTAAACAATGGGTGCGGGTGGGCGCGCGGCAACGCGGGCGGCCGACACTTTAGCGACACTTGGGAACTATATCGATACTTGCACCACACTATTTAATTAATTGATTTCCGTTACCGAAATAGTAGCAGGACTTGTAGCTGTGCTTTGCTTACCCCGTCGGGAAATAAGCGTGATGATATTTGATTGATGATTTTCAGCATGTTTTTAAAGTTACATAGTCCAACCATGATTAGACAATGTCTTTCTAGGTAATGGTTTTTGATTCATGACTCAATTTTATGTAAAAAAAAAAACTCAATTTATTCAGTACCATATGTGCATCAAATTATGTAGGTACCTCACTGAAGCTTCTAAGGCTAATTATTTGATTTTCTGATTGAAGAATATTTTTATCTGTGTCAGCATTGAAGTCGGGTCTACCTACTTATTAAGAATTTTCCGAATGCTACGACTAAAGTAAAAGTTCCTATCCATCTCCTCAAGTAAAGCTTCAATAAAATGCAATGAAATCTAATTTATTTTGACCTCGTTTAAGAAAACAGTAATCAAAGTCGAAAATGCTCCAACAAGCAATAGATAGAGCTATAATTCGTTTCGTCTGTACCTACCTAGACAGATAATTTAATCCAGATAGTGTAAAATCCACAGTTTTATCTAAATAGCTATGAATAAAAGGGCGCAGACAACATTAACCTCTTGAAGGGCCAGCGTGTAATTAGATAATATCTCAACACGCCATCCGTTTTGATGCAGACTACTTTGTAAGCTAGGAGCTAGGCGAGCCATGATTCAAATAGACAGTCGCCCAAAACAATGTTTTTATAAAAAAAAGGGAAATACTGAAACGTTATTCTTGGAGTCTTGGCGGTTGATACAGACTACTTTGTAGGCTAGGAGCTAGGCGAGCCATGATTCAAATAGACAGTAGCCCAAAACAATGTTTTTATAAAAAAAGGGAAATACTGAAACGTTGTTCTTGGAGTCTTGTCGATTGATACAGACTACTTTGTAGGCTAGGAGCTAGGTGAGCCATGACTTAAATAGACAGTCGCCCAAAACAATGTTTTTATAAAAAAAGGGAAATACTGAAACGTTCTTCTTGGAGTCTTGTCGATTGATACAGACAACTTTGTAGGCTAGGAGCTAGGCGAGCTATGACTCAAACAAATAGACAGTTGCTGTCTTTTATAAAGAAAAGGGAAATACTGAAATGTTGTTCTTGGAGTCTTGTCGATTGATACAGACTACTTTGTAGGCTAGGAGCTAGGCGAGCTATGAATCAAATAGACAGTTGCACGAAACAATATTTTTATAAAAAGGGAAATACTGAAACATTGTTCTTGGAGTCTTGTCGGTTGATACAGACTACTTTGTAGGCTAGGAGCTAGGCGAGCCATGACTCAAAGAGACAGTCGCCCAAAACAATGTTTTTATAATAAAAAAGGGAAATACTTCAGTATTTCCCTTTTTTATTATAAAAACATTCAACAATGTACTTTTTGTTATTTCGATTGGTGGTCAGTGACAGATTTTTTGTTAATAGGTTAGACCCTTACTTAGGTAGGTACGCTTCGCCTTCAATTGATCAAAGACCTAGACGTTTTGTTATTTTTAAGTTCTTGTTTTTAAACCCTGCACCCCTCTTTTTATTAGCGGATATCTCAAACATATTATAACACAGATTCTGATAACAAAGGGGTAATTCCCGATTTTTTATGAAAATTCGATGTCTAGATAGATTTTTTATATTGATTTTCCTTGAGATGAGATTGCGACTAGATTTTGCACGTTTTTAATTACGGGAATTGACCTTCTTCTATAGATAATTATTTAAGTTTATATCAACAGAGCCTATTTTGTTTTTTATTCTCTCGCTGGTAGCCGATTTGAAAACAGAACTTATTAGGACCAAAGAGTACAAACTAACATTCCAGTGTTGCCAGCCAATCAGTTTACGTAAAATGTGCGAGTAATTATGGGAAGAATGGCAACTTCGACTTACTAACTGTTTAAAAAATTATACTTTACTGCTAAACGAATGCCAGAACACAATAACAACGGTTAACAAATCGTCCGTCAGTTTGTTTTTTCTTAAGAACTTATGTTTGTTAATATTGAATTATGATTATTTGCAAGACAGGACAGAATAATGAGTTTGCATGCTTACTTAACAAACTTAGGGCTTTTGCGTAAGTCAAGTAAAATAAGGTGGGAATGACGTTTTGCTAATTAAGACGTGAAACTTGAAACTTACTTCAGATGAGAGCGTGGTATGATACCTATGTAAGAGTTACTGAAAATGGCATTCTTATACTTTTTTTTTTGGAATGGCAACTCGTATCTGACCCTTAGAGATCGTCGCTACTTAACCGGACTATTTTCTTATACAACCAAAGTCCTATCATTTATACGGTGTATCCTTTATTAAATTAAAAATACTTGCCTAAATCGTGACTCCTTACCGACGAAAACACTTTATTCTGCACTTAATAAGATATTCTCAGTTCTTATTATGATATTTATTTTTAAGTTTTTCTAATAGGTCTCTACCATGTTGAAAAACATTCAGCTCTTTATTTATAAATGTCCCTTAAAGTTAAGTAATGATTAGCGTCTATTTATCCAACCATACATATTTTTGACTCTTAAACGCCGCCTAACTTTAAGCACAATGTTTATAAAAAATAAGGGGGTTAAAGTATAAAGTTAAATAAATCCAGCAAGCTTCATACAGTAATCTAGTCATTTAACACACAGTTCCTAATTCAAAAATCGAACAAAAGTATAAACAAAACACAAATAGTGCTGCGCCCACAATCATCGACATCGATATTTAAACATCGAAAGCACGAACAACATCGGCCATTTTGTAAAACATGCCATTTACGATCGAGCGGTGCGCTCAACAAATGCGTTCGAGATTAATTTAATAATTCGTAATTGCTGTTTTTACTTCCGTTCTCAATATAATGAGAAAATGTTTTGATTTTATTTTATTGCTGTTTAACGGACTGTACGGTTTCGTGTAATAGTGTTTTATGTAGCACCCGGTGTGGTCGCTTGTGTAATCATTGTGCTACCTAGTTTGGTTAGGTAGGTACCTACTTATACTTACGAGTAGATGTATGTAGCAGCGTAATAAGTACCTAGAATTAGACGCCGTTTGTTTTTTTAAAATAAAAATCCCTTCAGATGGTATGACGAAAACATGAATCCCAATAGAAACATTCCATGTAAAGTAGGTTGCCAAGACTTATATAACGCTTTCACTGTTAAAATCTTGTCAGATCTAATGTAGAGCCAAGCCCTAACTCTACAAACCTTATCAATGGAACGCCCAAGCCATATATTTAGACCAAGATGTAAGGATGGTAGAGTTAGGCCTTGTAGAGTTGGGGGCTTGGCTCTACATTAGATCTGATAACTTTTCAACAGTGAAAGCGTTCTGTAAGTCTTGGTAACCTACTTTACATGAATTGTTTGTGGTGGGATTTCATTTCTTTTTATACTATTATCCGTAAAAAATACACACTTGCACGTCCCTTTAAGGGGGTTGGAAGGTGGAAGCTTTTTTTTTTGTTGTTGTTTGTGTGTAAATCCTAGCCTGCATACAAAATTTCAGCTTTCTAGGACTTCGGTAAGTAACCTAGAGGTTTTGTTGAGTGAATCAGTCAGTCAGTCAATGACGAAAACGACGTATTAATAAAATTGAAAGTAGAAAAGCTACACGAATTAAACTTAGTGTATTTTATTAGTTTGCTAACAAAATATTATCCTGAGAATTCGAGCTCTCTAGCTTTATCCAGGCCGAAGCTATAGGGGATTTTTTTAATTCGACGAAATGCTTCAAGAAAGGATAGGTAGTGTCCCTGCTATTTTGTTTTGGCTCGTCTTGGCGGGGGCAATCAATCAATCAAAATATTTTATTTCACATAAACCAACATGGGCACTTATGAAACGTCAGAAGCTAGGTGCACGGTTCCAATTGGTTGTTTCCTATGGAGAAGAGCCGGAAAGAAACTACACGGTTACTCTTTTAAAAATAAGGGGCTTTTACAATGTTTCCAATTTCAGTATTGATAGGTATGGGAGGACAGCGTAGGCCTGTCAACAAGCAACAGGCACTCAACAAAATATAAAAAGGTCTACAAATCTACTGTCTTCAAGTTAGGCCTACAACGTTCTCACATTCACAAAATATAAAAGAATCTATATAAAAATAAAAGCCTATTCAAACCAAATGAGATGATTGCCATTACAACTGTAACACATCTGAATTAAAATCCTGTTTACAAAAGCCTTAAGTAAAGAGTTGAAATAAGAATTGGAGGTATCTAATGTCAAATAATGAAAAGGTTATGTCAAAGAAGAAAGTAAAAAAAAACTACGGCGGGCACTACGGGCACTACGGTGCCCCAGATATTATCATCATGTTTGCTAGATTCCTATTTTTTGTAGATAATTGTTGAATATTGTAATGTTCTTACTTTTTAGTCGTGCCGGCCCAGTGGTTAAGGCCTCGCCTCTCATGTGCAAGAGTTTGGGTTCAAATCCTGGCAAGTACCAATATTACTTTTTCAATTCATATGTACTTTCAGAAAGAAATTACTGACATCGGTGACGGAAAAATATCGTGAGGAAACCAGGATTTATAGTTAACATAGGTAAGTCTAAAATCGCCAACCCGTCTTGAGCAAGCGTGGTGATCAATGCTCGTGCCTCTGTATAAGAAAAGGCCTTTACCCTGCAGTAGGACAGTAATAGCTTGGTATTATTATTATTACTTTTTCAGTTTGTCAATGAGATCATCAAGGGATGATAAGAGGCCAGACGGCCGGCGAATTAGAGGCCAAAGGTAGCGCCATGTGTAGGTCAAAATTCTAGGTCAAGGATTCTATATAAAGGTGGACAGGCCTGTTTGTTTTCTTTTGGCTTTATGTCAAGTCCATTTGTAAACAAAGACTTGATTTACAAAATAAAATATTACTTATTAACTTAACTAGGTTTGTCTACAAATTCCACTTATGTGGCTACGGCTGTTATTTTATTTAATACTATAGACTTATAGAGATATGAAGGAGCAGGGTGTAAAATTCACTCATCCTCTATAGAAAAGGTAGGATCCTCCGACCAGACGGGTGTCGTGTCTGGTGGGCAACTACCCGAAGATTGATGTCGGGATGTTGTTGTATATATCTATGCTAGTTGCGCGGTAAACTCTGCTTTCGCGATGCAGGATTTTGCGTGACGTCAGTGTGACGCGTAGCTCGCATGTGGCGCTGTAGATGCCGCTACAATACCTAACTTATTGGTACCGCCGATATAAATTGGCACCGATCAAAGTACCTACTTTCTGTATTCTGTGGTTCAAAATATGCTATGAAAAGCAACTCATCTACATTACAGCGTGGGAGCTGTACCATTTTTAGGCTTCCGTACCCAAAGGGTAAAACGGGACCCTATTACTAAGACTCCGCTGTCCGTCCGTCTGTCTGTCCGTCTGTCACCAGGCTGTATCTCATGAACCGTGATAGTTAGACAGTTGAAATTTTCACAGATAATGTATTTCTATTACCGCTATAACAACAAATACTAAAAAACAGAATAAAATAAATATTGAAGGGGGCTCCCATACAACAGACATGATTTTTTTGCCGTTTTTATAGATAATGCTACGGAACCCTTCGTGCGCGAGTCCGACTCGCACTTGGCCGGTATTTTTAAGACAATGTGATATAAAACAGTTGGTAGGCTGGTAAGTAACTACCCATACCTAACATCTATGTATTATTTATTTACCGATATAATACCTATGTATTTTAATATCAAAGTCAAACCAAGTCACCACAATAATCATAATAAAACAATTTTACATCAAGACACGTCTGCAATATACCACTGTTCCTAACATGTGACTTCTACAATAAATAACTTAAGTATCTAATTTAAATGTAAAATAAGTACATAACAAGCAGGATTCACTCAGTATTGGCGCCAAATGCCACTTGGCAATGTGCCAAAATATGCCATAATATAAATGAAACAGCCAGTGCCAATAAGTGGACACAATAGATGCATTTTTTACTTTTATATAAAATGTTGGTTATATTTTTACATATCATTACGAATAACACCTTACATTGGTACCTAAGTAAATGCCTGTTTTGACAGCCCGATTGTTTTACAAATTTTATTCATTCTGTTGATTGTCTTAGAATAAGGAATAATTATGTAGGTATAAAATTATGATTGTCTTGTTCTTGAGACACTTACTAACACTAGGTATCAACAGATTATCCTAAATAAATACTTATTCTCAGTCAGTCATTCATTTAATTACGAGATATTTCAACTACACAACTTAAAATGGGATTGCAATCTGGGCCCCATTTCTCTATGGTAATTTTTACTGCCCCCGTAATCTTACCACGTCAATATCTGTCTTATATCATAGAGAATACGTTATTAGCAGATGTCGTGGTTAGATAAGGAATTGACGTGGTATCGAAGTAAGGAATCGTTAAGTGAACATAGTGAATTAGGGCCCTGGTAGAAATCCCGCCCATATGGTAGAAATTCTTACTAAATTGATACTTCGTTTTTGGAAAGACGTAGCAAACAAAAGCGTAGTTACTGCGCGTAATCACACATATACACAAACGCTGCGTAAGGAAAGCGAAGGCACAGCGGCGTAGCAACTGTGTAGGCGCGGCGTAGGCACGACGTAAGCTAGGCGTAGCAATAGTATTAGGCCCATGGCGTAGGCACGTCGTAGGTCCACGGCGTAGGCACGCCGTAGGCCCGCTGCGTAGGGGCGGTGTAGGCATTGCGTAGCACGGCGTAGTACAGCGTAGGCACGACGCAGGCACGGCGCGTAGGCGCTTCATAGTACCGGTGGCGTAGCCACAACGTAATAAGTAGATAATAATGTTTGACTAATGTGTGTCAATACTATGAAAACAAGGAGATATTTTTTTCAGTTTAGCATTTTATGCATCGGCAATCCTCTTGGTGTTGTAGTGTTCATGTAACTATTTTCCATCAGGTGAACCGACGTACTTTTATTTGCACCAACCAATATACGTAAGCAGAGAAACAGTATGTGTATATTATGGTATTACAAAAGTGCACATACCTGCAGAATCTAGTCAATTTATATTGTAAGCAGGTTCTCATGTAATTTGATTACATTTTTACTACAATTGCAGACAAATTGCTAGACATGGGCATCATAGTTTTTCTATTTAAAATTTTAACCTATAACTTATAATAACAACGTAGGGACTCATTTATAATTACCTTTAATCAAACATCTACTTATGTATTCATTAAGTAGTCAGACACGTATTATATTATTTCAATTACGCTGCCTCAAAGCAGGTGTAGACATTACTCTGTTCATTATAATAAGTACTAGGCATTAAGTCCTGCGTGCATCCGAACTCTTTACATGACAGATGTCAAAATAGCGTCTGAATTGGCGGGAATCGATTTTCATTACGTTTTTTCGTAATTATCGAATTAGAACGACACTATCGGTTATTCGATGATATAGTGACCGTAAATTGACAATAATTTGTGTTTATTTTATGGTGAAATGTAATAAAAATGTGAATAAAACGTTAATTTCTACGCTTGTTTATTTATGAGGTATTATCATGGTGTTTCTCTGTGTTGAGTGGCAGGAATATTAAATAGTTTTCGTAAAAGGGTTTTATTCTCTGGTGGCACGCACATTAGGTATCTTTATTTCTTCACATCATCGATTCCTGTACCGCGAACAGAGTGGATATGTCAAGCCCTGCGTGCCATTGCTATTATTGATGGCAAACAAACATTTTTTAAGGCAATATCAATCAGACAACAACCCAGAAGCAACGTTGAAACCATTGGCGAATGCAAAATCTAGGTAGGTACAGTACGATTCAAACTTAATGGCGGCTGTGAAGTGCGCTATTCACGGCGCAGTACCTCACCCCTCACCCCCGCTGACACGTGAATTGGTTACTGCGCAGCGGCTCGCCTCATATTCCGAGCCGCCATTAAGTTCGATTCGTACTATACTGGCACCTGCTAAAGCTTTTGGAAAAACATAATCATCAACTTAGACATTGTAATATTTAGAGTTCGGTAAGTACACTATCAAGTTAGTGCCCTGTCAATGGTACCGGCATTTATATACATAAACTGGTAAACGTAAACATGAAGACTGTATTCCTCGGAGGGTTAGGCAGAGGTGGACCTATAGTAGCTACCTCCACCCACATTTCACCAGTTTAAGTCCCATGTAATAGGGGGCGAGCCTATTGCCATCATAATGAGTTCCTTAACTTCTAAGTTAAGCTGCACAGTTACATGCACTGACTGGACAAGTCCACTCTATCTGTGTAGTTATTTCCTCAAAAGACCATTACAGACAACGATCTCCATGGTCTTCACATGATCTGACCAAGATTACCTATGTCTGGACTTTAAAAGAGACTGTGACCTCTGCGTTTAGTTCGGCCTTTCTTCTCAGAGTAGTCAGATAGGAAACGCCAACCTCTTCTAGGTGGTTTAAAAAATATTATTATTATTATTTATCATTTAACCGGGCACAAATCCGAACTCCTGGCTGCTACTGAGAAATTCCAGATGGAAAAACCCAATAACACTTTGCTCGACCCGGGAACCGAACCAAGTACCTCATGCGCACCTGTAGCGCTAGCGACCCACTAGAGAAACGAAGCAGTCATATAAGTAAGTAGGTAAAAAAGGTAGGTATGAAAGGAAGCTAGGCGTTGTCAGCACCTTCAACGCATAACCCAACTTTCCAGAACATGGTTCTAATGAATCAACTCTAATTACATTTCTGCCTACCCAGTAACGCTCGCGCCATGGTAATATTCCATTTCTTTAATTAATGCAAAACATTTAAGTCAAACGATTTGTTAACCATATTAATCGCGATCTATATTCTTAAGCCTATGACTATACATTCAAAGCGTTTATCTTTAACCACCCTAGAACAAATTAGATAGGTATGTTACAGAATCAACACGATCCAATACACATAAAATTACCAATTGATAAGAATAGTTAATTAACAGACATGTCATCATTTACTGCCTTGGCGCGAATTTAAAAAGTGTTGATTTAATTTTTTTATTGCTTTCGAACTTCGAACACGTTCGGAAACGCAAACCAAACAATAACATGAACACACTCATTAAAACACACCCGTACCTCTAGGCTGCATATAAATAACGCATTCAAAATCCCCAGTTCTCTGTCCGTTAATTACTCCAGCCAGTTCGAAACAGTCAATTATTATTTGAAATATAAACATAGAAACGCCACGGTACCAGTTCTAACTACTTATTCTTAATTACTTTTAACTAAGACGTAACTCACTCGTTGAAAGTAGGTATTTAGTGGACTTATCTTTAACTAGAGACGTTGATGTATTGCTGGGTGAAACGGAGCGTATTTGTTTTTTTTTTAATCGCCCGCCCGCAGGCCATGGGCAAGGCTCATTCGGCGCGAGGGAAGTTTTACCGTAATGTTGGGAATATTTTTGAATAATTATGCGACAGTTACTATTAATGAACTTGGCTTGCAGAAAATAAAAATATTTAGATAATATCCCTAAAAAGTATTTAGAAAGGAATCCTGAATTCCTGAACGCAAGCTATCGCCTGAAACTGCCCCAATACTGTTTTTAGTTGGCTGAGTTGCCTTTTTATCGGTTTACAGTGATTATACAATATTCAATTGTGTTTAGTTTTTGTTTCTCCGATAATTAATCTACAAAAACACCGTAAAAACACAGCTCATAAAAGAATGAATGTGCAAACGATGCGGAAAACGTAAATAAATAATAAAACCTTGTTTAATTGACATTACTTCGTGGAAAGCATAATAAAACAACAACAAATATTTTACGATTTTTATTGTAATACGAAAACACAATTTTTGTTTTTATTCGTTAATTTGGGGGAGCTTACGTTTTTGTGGCTAGCAACCCGAGCGTGGCCGTTCGAGCGAACCATGTAATTAGGTGGTTATAAAAAGTTTAGGTAATTAATTGTGTTGCTTTGTGCTGTTAGTGTGCGTTAAATTGATATTTATTGTTGACATTTCGTGCCGTGAGCGGCGCTCGTATTTAATTGTTGTTAATTCGTACACACGAGGTAAAATGGCGGTCGCTCTCTGTCGGTATGTATTGCAATTAAAAATTCTACAAGAGATACTGAATTCCTATCACAGTTTGTGCAATTATTAATGATTTTGTGTAATTATATTATTTTTTGTAATGAGAAAAGTTTCAACAATTACTGAATTAAAAATTAATGAGTTATAATCATGAACGACTTTTATTTATTTCTATTGTTTCTTATTGTTTCTTGTTTATGATACGTTGCATTAAGTAAGTTGTTATCGCGTCAATTAGCTAAGTTTACGGCAAAGAAATCGTGTACGGAAAAATTAATTCAATGTAAAACAATAATTTCAACGATTTCTACTTCTACGGTTAGAGGAACTTAATTTAATTAGTTATTATGTTATGGCAATGCTTTATTAACGCCCTGGGCGAGAGAAAAGCCGCTTGGTCAGATTTTGCACTTCGCTAGTACAGCCTACTTCAAAGTTTCAAACTTTAAACAGTCCCATTCTACATAAATCTTCCTAATTATTCCAATAATAATTAAAGTGTTAAGGCAATAAATACAGTACTGTGGCAGTACCTGTGTTTAACATCTCTGAATCTCTTCAATTGTGTTTAATTTATACTATAGGTACGCCTATGAAAAATTCATCATTCCAGCTGGTATCCTTAGTAAAATCTAAAATAAAAAAACATCGATAAAACTGCTCTTATAAACAGTTGCTCGTCCCCGCCCTACCAATAACAGCGCGGGAAAACAGCCCGCCATCTTTTAAATGGTACCTCACTGACCTAAAATATAAAATTATGGTTAGGAAAGCATTTAATTACCCGTAAACGCGATCGAAACCAAGTTTAGACGTTGTTATTAAGCTAAATATGTTTGAATTGCTAATTAATCGACATGAAACGACCTTTACGCACGCCATTTTGAACCGCCACTAAATTAATCGTGGTCGGTAGATACAATATGGCCGTGATTACCTATTGTTTCCATTTTAAAATATGGTGGGGGATAATTATTTTTCATAATGTTGCACTAATCGTTATTATGGGCCACTTATTGTTATAATAATTTGGGTACAAGGATGATGCTGGGTATGTAACATTGTTCCAAACTCATTTAGTTTTATACCTACCTAATAGATAGACAATTGGTAGGTAGACACTTCCTATGTTTGTAACCTATGCCGTCATTATATTTTCTTTGAATTAAGAGCTATTAACCGCTATTTAAGGAAAAGATGTTGTCTTTGTCTAGTTTTATCAGTCGCATAAATCTTTGAGTCACGCGATGGGTAACTTGAAAGACGTTATCGGGAAATAACTGAAAGGTATTAGTTTTAGCTGATAGGTAGGTTACTTGGGATAAAGCAGGTGATATCTGTGGACTAAGAAATTTACTGAAATTACCTGCCTAGTTTCCAAAGTAGGTGGTGCATTGACAGAACAGCAACTTGAGGAAAACTATAAGAAAGTAGCATATGTGAACAAAAAAAAACGTCTTCGGAATATCTTCTGAAAGTCGACAAATCATAGCTGACCTCAAGGGATGTGCTATTCTAGTGCAAACAGTACTATTTCGGGTCATTCATGAGACATATTTTTCGCTGAACTATCATTGACGAAAATGTGACTCCCTATGGACCTTATAACTACCAATGTTGCTTTATAGCACTGAGTACTGCAATAAAGATGAAAAAAAAAAGTAGGCAATAAAGATGAAAATGCTTTATTAATAACGAACGAACGTAAACGTAAGTAAAAAGGAAAGATTACCTGTCCTTATAACATACGTTTCAGGAAAGATAATCTTTCCTTAATAATTAAGTTTCTTCCGATATCAATAAACCATTTTCGTCTAGTAGAAAGCGGTTACTGAAGGACTGTACAGCCACTCTACAATCACGAGGTTAACATCGCCATTAAAACTATTTAGCAAGCCTTTAGGACGCCTTTATGGATGGATGACTCGAGAGCCTTGAACACCCAAACTTTTGGTCGAAAGCATAAAGCAAAACGACAGAGACAGAACCATGCTTAAGCTGACTGAAACATAGACATTAGCCGGGCTTAATTTACGTTGGACTATCTGCAAGGATGTCGCAAACTTGGGTGCTGGCTGGAAAGAAAAAGCCATAAACGTACCTACGAGTATGACACGGGAAGAATACAATCGACTATCGTTGTAGCACCACCTAGGCTAGTGGGTAGGGTACCTAATTAGCAAGAGCACTCAATGAAGGAAAGGATGTAGGTAGCTAAGTACAGTCGCCAGCAGGTCAAGCTAGACGAAACTGTCAAATTTCTCCAAACGATTTTAAACCTTAAAATGTTGAGAGTTAAGCTCAAAGTCGAATGAGAAAATCTGACAGTTTGTGGCAACTTGATGTTCTGGCGCCTGGACACTGCTACAAGGTTCTTTTGGCGCCTAAATGACATTGACAGAGAGGCGTGGTTGGCAAACATAATTTGTGAAATAGTTACAGAAATTGTAATATTTATATCAAGATATACACACATCAAAAGTGTCTAGGGATCACGGTATTTAAAAATATATTTTATTGCCCTATTGTTATTAATTTTAGATGTCTATTTAGATTAATGAAATAAAATGTTTTCGTATGTGTAGATCGACCAAGTAGGTACTCTCTGCTTTTGCATTAATAAAGACTTTTCGCGATTTTTTCACCTTAGTTAATCCGTATTAAAATATGATAAAAATATAAAAATAAAAGTTTTTAAAGGTTTTTATTGCGTAAAGTAAACAATTAGTAGTCTGTATTTCCGCCGTTAACGCGTATAACACAATCGTAGCGATTCGGCATACTCAATATGAGTTCATCCAAATCACGTTGCGGAATGGCCGCCCAAGTCCTTTGTAACAGGCGAAAATGATTTTCTGGTGTGTGTACGGCATCCTTATTTGGCAGAGCTCTCCTTGAAGCATATCCCATGCTTGATCAAAGGGATTCAAGTGTGGCGATGGAGTAGGCCATGGTAGGACGTTGATATTAGCTGCGGCAAGTGTGTTTGCAACGACTCTGGCAGTGTGTTGACGTGTATTAAAAGGTATAAGTAGAAATGAAGCACCAAATTGGGTCCGCAAAGGAATAACAACATCTGATACAATCGTTTCAGCGTACAATTTGTGCATTGAGATTGCCTCTGACCCAAATCAGTTCGGTTCTTCCGCCGCGCCGATCCAAATACCCGCCCATATCATAATAGTTCCACCACTGTGTGCATTGACTTCCTGGCATGATTTTAAACGTTATTGGTATCCAGGGGTCCTTCAATACGTCTAGTATCTGACCTCATACCAAAGCTAGATTTACACAGCAGGAAATCACACGAAACGCCACTCTTCTTCTGCCCAATTTCTGTGTTCACGAGCCCATTGTAAACGGGCTCTGCTATTGCGGAGCTCAATAGGTAATACCTACACGTAACGGTCTACGGGAACGGAGATTGACTTCATGCAAGCGATTTTTATGGTTTGATTGATTATTAACATACCTGAAGAGCTATGAAGCCTCGTAACCGACATAATTGCGGTCATTGTACGATTTTACCGAGCAGTAATTTGTATGTAATATCTTGTATGCGTGTGGTGATGTGAGCTCCTCCTCCATGGCGCTCTGCCACGTTGCCAGTGATGCGGTAACGTGTCGAAAGTCCTTCTTATAACACTCTGCGTAGGGCCCAGAACAATTGCCACAGCACTTTGCCGAGAACCAGCTTCCAAAATTCCCACGGCTCTGATAATTTCTTCTCGGCTCAAATGACGTCTTCTCTCCATAACAACGTTCTTTTGTATTGATTCCACTCAGAAGTACCTATGGCAGAAATTTTACTGATTTAGCCACAAACCCATTGCAGGATTACACAGGCCGACAATTTTTTTACCTAGAAACCAGACTATACTTTTCCGAAGGATTTTGACGCGCTGAATTCAAATCTGGTTTCAAAATTGCTCTATCACGTCAGGGTTTTGAGATATCCTAACCTAAATAGATAGGCTAGCCCACTCTAACCCTGATGTATTTCATGCCCACAAACCCTTACAACCCTGAATAATAGACTGTATGTGTATGAATTCTCAAACGTAGAAAAATCCACGTACGTGAAAATTTCAAAATGCGATATCTCAGCGAAAAAAAAAGATATTTGAGTAAAGTCAACGTCATTTTAAAGAGGACTAGTCCTAGTCTACTACGACTAGTCCTTTGAGATGCTATTAATAATTTTTGAAAATAAATAGGATCGGCCGTGCTACATAACCTCAAAAATGAGAAAAACCTGTATTTTTTGCACTTTTAGGTTAGGATATCTCGAAACCCTGACGTGATAGAGCAATTTTAAGGCCAGATTCGAATTCAGCGCGTCAAAATCCTTCGGAAAAGTATAGTCTGGTTTCTGGGTAAGAGTGTTCGTCAAATTTTGTCGGCCTGTGTTATATAAGAAGACAACTTGACAGAAGATTTTTATGTTTTGACCGAAATTCAAAAACTATTCCCTTTTCAAATGACGAATTTACTAAAAAGTCAATAGGCATTACAAAAAATATAATAAGAAAACAGATTTTAGTAACTGGCAAAAACGTGCTTGATCCCTAGACTCTTTTGATGTTTGTATAACCAGATGGCGGCGTTAGTTCCGATTGTGACCACGCGCCGTAAGATCCTTGTATCGTTATGTTCTTGGTTTGTCTATAATCCAGATGACATGAATGTGATGCAAGTCACTTGCGGTATTTAAATGGCCGCGCCCTTTGAACAATAGGCAGGTGAATAAGAAGTTACTCCATGTTCTTCACTTATCATGTAAATGCAAATTTCGGCGATAACCAGTATCAGCACATGTTTGCGAATCAGATAAATTCTGTGTTAGCCAACTACAACTATTCGTGAAACAAGGACTATCTAATCTGTAACAATGACTACCTTTATCGTAAACAAATATTATGCGATTTCTGTAATTTTCAGTTATGTAACAAGGTACTTCTTAATACCCTGCCTTGAATTTTAACAGAATTCTGTATCGTGATACAATTATTATTAATATCAAACAAATTTTCAAGAATATAAAGGATGGCTACTTTACCTACATTAGATAAGTACATACTGAAATAAAATCTTTTTCAATTATTGTATAATTTTTATTCAATTTCTTACTTGTTTTTTCTTCGTGAACAAGAACGTAGCGTCAATACGTTTCCATGACTGTCACAGTGTCACTGTCGAGTGTCGACACTGTCATGTCAATGTCAAATTGTCAAACTTTTCAACGATAACAACACAGTTTACGGATTAAACGATTTATAAATTAAATTGTAATGACTGCGTGAAAATAATGTGCTTAAATAATATACCTGTAAATATTTGACAATAAGCATAAATGAGCCGAAGGATTAATGTAATGGGTTACAGATTAACAGCTTCGAAATGTCTCGGTCTTTGTTTGATATTAACTTTTGTAATGGGTTGTTATTTAGCAGCTTTACCTATTCGATACGGTAAGTTTTATATAAAAACATAAACTATACAATATGTAGCTTATATTGAAAGTGGTATTTTACTAATAAATGCAATAATTCACACAGAAAAAGAGGCCTTACCTAACCCAGTGCGACAACGAATAACATCAAAGGAACAGCCGAAAAAACGTCTAGCCGTGCTCGTGCCTTTCCGGGACCGCTTCGAGGAGCTTCTAGAATTCGTCCCTCACATGTACAGCTTCTTAAATCGCCAGAAAATACCATTTCACATATTCATAGTACAGCAGAAAGACAACAATCGTTTCAACAGAGCTTCATTGATAAATGTTGGGTTTAAATATTCGCAGAAAGACTATGATTACATAGCAATGCATGACGTAGACTTGCTGCCTATGAATGACAACTTAAAGTACGATTATCCCTATGCTGGACCTGTGCACATATCGACACCACAGACCCATCCTAAGTACCACTATGAAACATTTATAGGAGGTATTTTATTAGTGAAGAGAGAACACTATGAATTAGTTAATGGTATGTCTAATAATTATTGGGGTTGGGGACTGGAAGATGATGAGTTTTATGTGAGGATAAAAGATGCTAACTTGACTGTGATGCAACCAAGCAATATAACTTCTGGAATAGATAATACTTTTAGGTGAGTAGTTTATAATCCTTTAATATAAATTTTTATATTTTTTAATGTTATATTTTATAATTTTTTGGCTAACATCTCTGTCTTAATTTTCTTAAACTTATTTCCATTCCAATGCAATGAAATTATATTGCTATCCTACTTATTTAGTTTTTGGTAACTGTAACATTTATCCCGCTCAACAAAAATCAGAGAAAAGAAACTGCCAGAATCTCTACACTTGACACAAATTGGTGGTTGAAGTTTATTGTTATTACCAGGCACAATGTAATATCAGGTTCATTCCCAATCTCTTTTAGATCTTTCATACCACCCACAGATATGGTATGTTCCAAAATATGTGACGAAAGTGTAAACAAACCCTGTTCAGGTTAAATTCTTAAGCAATCATTCACTAAATGGAATTTTTAACATATTTATCCATATTAAGAAGGTCTGAACTTTATATCTCATCAGTTTTTCCAACAATGGTTGAACAACATCATTCATTTGTAAATAATAATTAGTGACGAAAATTGGGATACTTAGTAAAATTTTCCTCAATTGTCATATAAAAACATCTTTAAAAGCGATTTAAAATTAGAATTTCGGATTTTAGTATTCAAATAATCATATCACTCAATTTGTAATTAGCACAACAAATTGGCATCCGAAGATATTTTTGCTGATTCATTTGTTTTAATTTCCATCAGATACTTTTGGAATAAGAGCTTTCTTTGCTACAAAATAGAACAAAATTCAACCCCTTTCTAACCATCTGACCAACTCATTCCAGACATATCCACGACAAGACCTACCGTAAACGCGACATGCGCAAATGCTTCAATCAACGCGAGGTAACCCGCCGCCGCGACCACCACACGGGCTTACACGATGTGCAGTACAAACTGCTCAACACACACACTGTGGCAGTGGACGGGTTAAATGTCACTGTGTTGAATGTGGAACTCCTTTGTGATAAGAGTAGGACTCCTTGGTGTCAATGTCCCGAACCAGTGAAACCTGCTGTTAAGAAAAATTAGAGAATTTTGGGATGTGATTTCTGCTATGAATGTTATAAATTTATTGTCGTCTCAAAATGGAATTGATTGCTGTATTTGGACTGAAACCAGTATAGTATGCATTGCCTAAATCAGGGACTGGCTCTCAATTTAAATTAATATCTATTTGTTTAAGAAATGTGTTATGTGAATTTAAGTACTAAAACTCATTTAGATAAATACTCTGTTGCTAGTCTAGTACCTATATTGAAAGCCATTTTAGTTTAATTACGATATGATAAAAAAAGAAAAAAGAAAAATTGAAGATTACTTAAAATTCACTAATTATTATTAGTATTCACTGGAGCTATTCTAAGCCACTCGAAACGAGAATAATTGACCTCCCCTAATTAATTTCTAATGAACTATACAAGTAGGTATAGAGTTTTTCAAAATTATTATTCTATGGGCTGATTTCACCAAAGTCAGATATATTTTATCTATGGAATTTGACGTCTGACGGTCATAGTCTGGAAAAACTGTCAACAATATTCTAAATTTATTCTTAGGGTAAGACTTATTCTTTTAAAACTTTGGTGAAATTCGCCCTAATTCAAATAAAATGTTAGACGAAAATAATAAACAAACATCAAGGTATAATGTAAGTTTGTAAATAAAACAAAAATGTAAATAAATAAACCATTTTATTTTGATGTAAGGAAGCATTATTTATACATTTATTGGTAACGTTTTCGATGTGGCCATTACTATCAGTATAAACACTGTTTTTGTAAATTTGCGGTTAGCAACAAGGCGGCGACTTTAATCTGTTGATTTTAACTGATAACAGCATGTATCTATTTAACTGAACAAATATTTTGGTTACTATGCGGAAAGTTAACTGATATATTTGCAAAACTACTCCGGAAAAAGAAGTATTGGTGAAAACTTTCAATATAATCTTAGAAATATATCTAAAATTAAAATCTAATATGAATTAAGAACCTCTTTGAAGTTGTTAAAAAATATCACCTGTTTGTTTCGAGTTATAAAATCAGCCTAGATTTAAGAAATTTAAAGTCGCCGCCAAGGAATCAAACGTACATGCATAATTTCAACATGAATGATGTAACCAATAATTTGTAACCATATTTTGATTTAAAAGAGTGTCCATGGAGTTTCTTGCCCGTTCTTCTCCATAGGTACCTACTACGCTTTGGAATGGGCAACTAGCTTCATCTTTCTGACTGACCGACCCCTTGACAATTCAAAAGTGCCTGTAATTGGTTTATTTGAAATAAATGCTTTGAGTTTGAGTTGAGTTTGACAACCACTAAGGAAGAAACTTTTTATTACATAGTTTTGTAGAGAGTTATTAATGCATGGTTGTATGTCAACTATTTATATAACAGCAATAACTTTAGATGATAAATAGACTACACATACATTGACTGCATGTTGCAGCAACAGCTTTTGTAACGTGCGTTACTGCAACTGCGTTTAGCATTGCTAAAGCTCGGGTTTCCTGGCCCTGCAGTCTCGACATTAGATAGCGACAAAAATCTGTCGCTAAGTCGCATCGATGTCAAATTCCTTTAATAGATTTTCAACTTTATTTCCAAAGCATAAGGTTGAAAATCTATTAAAGAAATTTGACATCGATACGACTTAGCGACAGATTTTTGTCGCTATTCATGTCGAGACTGCAGGGCCTGGGAAAGCGGTTCCATCGTATTATAACGACCGTCATAAACATCTGTAATTTCTTTTTGACATTAAGTGGTCAAAACCACTTCTTCGGAAACCAAACCTTAACAATGACAAACGCCAATGTCAAAGTCGCATTCTCAAATTATGACATATCGGTGCCAAATTTTATTTAAAAAAAAAAAAACAGATTTACAAAAAACACATCCACTAAATTAAGTTACAAATTAAAAATTCTTCTAAAAATCAATCATAAATATCATAATCACAATGACTTCACTAACTTTTAGTGATACGTTTCGATGTTGAAGATTTTAACAATATCTTTTTATAGTGTGCATTTACTTTTATTCGTTTTTTTTATTTTAATCATACAAATCTTTAATTGATTTTGGTTATAAACGTTTCAATTTCACAATGTAAGAAAATACGAATTAACCCCATTTGTGACTTTTTCACGTAATCTCTTACATACAGGATGTGGCCTAAAAGTTTTAAAGCAACTGAAATTTGAAAGTTTTAACACTTGAAAGGCCAATTGGTTAGATGCAATAAGATTGGATAACTCACGATTTGCCTCGTAATAAGTATTTAGGTACTTTTGGCCAATCTTAATGCACTGGTTATCGCCACATCTTAATGCTTTGCACTGATTATCGCCACACCCTGTAAACACAGACATACTGGAGAAACGTAAATACTGTATGAAATTGAGACGTTTAGACCACAGTGATAATAAGTTACTGCAGCTAAGAAAATACTAATATAAAGCCGTCTATGCGTAAACATTATACGTACAGTTTTAGATACAACTAGATTATGACTGTTAAACCTCGCGAAGTTGCTTCGATGAAGTACTGCGGGGTAATTGCGTAACACACTAATAGTAGGAATGGTTTTCATTTTGACAGTTCAACAACATTCATTGCGTTATTTTCGTTATTGAGCAGAAAATTTACGAACATACGAAGCGATGGATTAGCAATAGGGTTCATAATGATTCAGATTGTTATTGATAGTGTGTTACGCAATTAGAATAGTGGTCGAAATTGACCGAAGTCCGAAGTACGTGACTATACACTCATGGTAAGAACTACGGTACGCTTAGAGTCCTTAGACTCGGGCGCAAAAACCGACAACGATCGGAAGTCCCCGAGGCGAGACGCGGTTGCACGAAGTAAACCGAAGTGCCCTCCTACACTCTCGTATTAGCTTAACTTCGATCAACTTCTCGAGTAGTATAGTGCAGGTTTAACACTAAAGGAATAAATTCACTTGAGAACATAAGGTACAATGGCTATTTTGCTAAGACGCTGTAGAAAAGCATTTTTTTATTTTTTCAGAAAATTTTGTTTATTTCGATTTTCTTACTAAATTATTTTTAGCAAAGAAAATATACAGGGTGGCAGGGATATCGACGATATCGACAAACTGTATGTAACCAAGAATTCAGCACATGAGCGTAGAAATTTGCTGTTTCATAGAAAAGTGCAATATCTACGCGGTCAAAATGTATGGAACAGCAATTTTTTTTTTAATAACCCACGAAAATTTTCAACGCATGGGGTGTTTCAGAATCATATACTTCATCCATAGTTGCGCGCCGATGTTCATGTCACCCTTTTAAATTCAAATCATTACAAATATCTAACGAAGTAATTAACGTGGTTTAAAAACTACTAAATTGATTATATTGCTGAATCTGAACCAACTTCTACTTTTAGCTTGTTTTAGGTTTGCATTTGACTAAAAATAACATTGATATAAACATACTTCCTCAAAAGTCGTGGTTTCTCAAAAGACCATTACTTTGCAAAACTGCAAGCGATTCTTCGTCTATTCCAGAATCCTAAAACCAATAGTTTTGAGGTTATCATCGATATAAAATACCTTATGTTAATCAAAGCTAAGCAGATTAGAAATAGTTGGAGTGATTTAAATATTTTTACGCCTTTTTTTCTTTCTACTGCATCGGATATGGAATATCAGTGTTGTCTAAAACTCATAACCTTAAAGCTAAACATTAAAAAGCCAAGGAACATAGGAATTAAGTTTAAGCCCTAGCCAGTTTCGTGTGGCCAAACGAATTACAAGCAAATGACATTTACGTTGAAATTGCGTTCAAAATGTTAAAAAATGACTATTGTAAAGGGTCCCCGAAACTATCAATTGCTCAAATCAAGCAATCGCTTCAATTGCATTGGGTAGACGATCAATTTGCGCATTAGTGTGTAATAATCACGTAAACATTGACAATTGTAATTGATCGTTTCAGGGACCCTTCATAAAAATGCGTGCGATCGTGCTCTACACACATCTGGCTGCGCCCGCGCTACACGCTAGCCCGTACAGTCACGAGCATAAACATGTATACACTTAGCTAAATTTAAAAGCGATTTTCTCCTAATTCGAGAATGAAATTTTATGTTGTTCCGAACATAGTATTTTCGAACCCATAGGTTTATGTAATATATCGTATTTCAACGTTTCATTCGTTAATTCGCAAAAAAATCGCTATTGAAAGTTGCCAAGTGTTGACATATTCGTGCTCGTGACGGTACACACTCGCGCCCCGCTCATAGAAGTTTTAAATTGTTTACATCTTTACCTATTTGTGCGTTTACTGTGTTTTCACGATTGATATACACTTTTTACTGTTAACTCATTTAATAGCCCAACATTCACACCCTGAGAACTATTCCTACACTATTAATTTTGTTGAAATAATTATCATACCATTGGGTGTATAGCAGCAGATAGGTACAACCAGCCTAGCAATTTCTTTACCACTTTTGACAACAATTACCAGTAACTTGCCACTTCACTAAGCTTTGAAACCATCTAACTGACTACATAAGAAATTGACCTTGTCGTTTTATGATGTACAAGTGAAATTAAACCCTAGGGTAATGAAGTAATTACGAGGTTGACAGGTAAAGTCGACTTGGTGTTTGTCTAATGTCATAACTCATGTTTGATTTTTTGATTGGCTCTAAATATTTGTGAACGTCATTTACATGTCATTCGACACTGGCTAGGCTTATAAGTAATAAATTAACTAATCAGATCCTTAAAATTAAGTACACATTTGATATGCATAACTATAACAAAAAGTAGGATTTAAATCATATCAATCATAGTAGTAACTATTTCCATAGTTTATACAAACAAAATTTAAACAGTATTTAAGATATTAAATTTTAAGAATATGTAATTTATACCTAATATACATTTGTCAATCAAAGCAATAAATTATCATAATATTTTGTACATATTATATTGTTCGTAACCTTTTTGTAATAAACGAAAATATTTATTTGAACTTATCTTTTTTTAAATCACTAGCCAAAAAAACCTACAATAAATATTTGTTTAAAAATTTACAATTTTTTGGGATAAACATTAAAAAAATTAAGACAAAAGCCTAAGACTCCATGCTTTAATTAGCAATGAATTTAAGAAAACAATTATTTTAAGTTACAATCTTTACGTGATCAAAATGGGATAGAATACCTTTTGGAACAGTTGTACCTGCCGAATAAATGTATTTTATTTATGTCTTTCCCTCGTCGCGACTGCAACCGAATCGGTAAACTGACATTACAACGATGTCAGTGTCTTTTGAAGTTACCACTACATGGTTTTTTTATTCATCCCATTTCTAAACGCTCAAGAATTGTGTTTACATGCATGGAGTATAAAATATGCCAAGTTTTCGTCACAAACACAATTTTCAAAAGCATAAGCACAAAACCTTCTCTGCAACGCATCTCTAAATATTCACAACTTATTTATGAATTATTCTCGTTCGCGCTGGAGCATGAAAACTTGGCTGTCATTAAAACTCACTCATACAAAATGCTACTACTTAAATAATAAACGTGATACACAATAAGCCTAAATCCGTGTCCTAACATAAGCGAGCGTCGTGTCGATTTCGTTCGGCGAAAACCCGAACGCGTCGACAGGAGTTTTGGGTTTTCCAAACACATTAGTAACAAATTATCGTGACGATTGCTTCTATTAGGACACGGGGTAAAACATGCTAAGGCTAAGATTCATTGATTACTATTATTTTATAAACGATTGTGCAGCTGTATTAAAAAACCTATATTAATTTTTTTTTGGTTCAAGCAAAATCTTGATGATGCGAAAGTTGGATTTCCGAATAGACTTTAGAAGCTACTAAATATAGTTAAAAATAGCAGAGTTGCATAGTCGTTGTACGGCATTATAATAAGATCTAATCAGGCAGATGAGACTGATATTGACTAAGTATCGAAGCGCTAGACGGTCACACACAAAGCTAAGGCTGGTTCTGAACCGCGGCGAAGGCTGTTTGCAACTTTGTGGAACACTTGTAAAAGATGTGTACACCTTTTTGTTGTGAGGAAGAGTAGGACATTTATTTTTAATCATAGAAAATAGTGACACGCCCCTGCATCGCACGGTTTTATCGACAATGTATTATACATATAAACCTTCGGGAATAAATTCTCTAAATGATCGTAAAAACAGCATCAGATACCTTGCGTAGTTTAGAACAACGCGATCCTACAGACAGACACGAAAAGGGACTTTGTTTTAAACTATTTATACAGGGTGATTGGAAGCTGGGTGCAAAGCCTTAAGAGCATGAAAGTTGACACCATTTAGAGCATTTTGAGCCATACATTTCTTAGCCAAAGTCGGTTGAATTTTTATTTTTGACTGTTATTTCTAGGTTTCTTTTAGGTGAAGGTATAGCAGTTAAAAATAAAAAACAGCCTTCGTCTCGGACATGTATGGCTCAAAATTTTCTAAATGGTGTTAACCATCACCTCCTTAAGGCTTTGCACCCAGAATCCAAACACCCTGTATATGGTTTGTGTAAGTTCTAACGGCTTGATCATAAAGATGAGAAATGTTTGTTGCAAGTATACGTGTTTCCTGTACATACTTCACGAATTCATAGTATTATTTGGCTGCAGGTTGTAAATGTCGACATAATACAAGATTTACTATTACATTTTAACAACTGAACTCTTTATACTCACAAACTGCGCTGACAAGCTTAGCTTTCCGATTTGATGTCTAATTTCGATTCAGCTAACATATAAAATCTAATAAAAATGGGGGAACATCTCATGCAGGTTTTCCACAAACGCTTCAAACGAGCCGTTAAGTTTGTGTCCACTAGTTGATACTATATCATATCGTTTAACTTTTAATAACGAAATAACATTATTTTATAGGAACTCAAAAATACTTAGTTTTGCATGTTCATGCAAATATTGAGCACGTATTTAAATTAAATACGTCAATTGTATATATCCTCCAAAAATATTTACTTTGCCACAACTTTTTATCACATTCCATTGCATTTCAATGATATTTCTTTTTAAAAATCCATAAAAATTCAATATTTTTTTTACATTTCATTATTTTTAACTGACAACATTTTATTAATAAAAAAGAAAACATTTTTAGACTGCAACCCCAAAACCAAAACTTCAAAATTCGAAACGTCAAACTAGTGGACACAATAGGCACTATAGTTATACAAGGATTTTTTGGCGCGTGACCAAAATCGGAACTAACGCCGCCATCTTGTTTTTTCAATACATTTCATAAAACAATTGTACAAATGTTTACCAACAGCGCCCCCTTGTCAACATCATTTGAGCGCCAAAAGATCCTCGTAGCAGAGTGTAGACAAAACTTATAACTAAAACTAGATAGGGTGTGCGCGCTCTGCCCTCCCCGCTATGCTCGCTACGGAGTTGCTACGAGGTCGCTACGAGCTCGCTACGAAGTTGCTACGAGCTCGCTACTGCGGCGTGACGTTGCCGTCTCGTCGGCGCGCACAACACGTCAGCTACAACGCGCAGCCGCCTCCCTACGCACACAACACCCATGTTAGGAGAAAAATAAAAAGGGGTATTAAAAAAAATGGACCTAAAAATGAGAGGACTTTTTTTTTTCTTCTCTTTAATGTAGCGATTTTATGTTCGTAAACTGATATAGTATTTTTAATTTAAAAATAATACCTTGAAAAGAGGGCCCGTATTTATCAACGGAATAATATCTATGAAATTACATTAATTAAGTATAATAAAAAATATTAGTCTTTTTACTCAAGGAATATTATCGGCTCATGTCTAGGTCCATGGGGGGCAAGACAAGGTACAAAAAAACATACAGAATCAATTATCTATGGATAAAGGGACAATAAAATGCACAATAATTACTTTTGGACATACAAAATTCTATGGGAAGCAACATCAATAAAACATGCTAAAAATAAATGTATTTTAGGTAATCAAAACGCTATACAGTAAAATATGGTAATAATTTATAAAGACAACAACTTTGAAATAATTTTTTCATCTGAAAACATGTTAATTTACGTATACAGGGTTTAGATATTATATATTCTTACTCTTTTGTTCCGTAACTAAAACAGCTTATTAAGCACTATTCACGCCATTTAAAGCAGACCTGCGTTGAATACAAAAGTCAATAAAAGGAAGTAAAATAGTAATTCTCAAGCTTGGTCAAAGGCCAAGCGAATAAGCGGGCGCTTAGCGACAAAACACCCTGTATAATGGCATTAGAAACTTAAAAACACTCCTGCAATATTGATAAATGATATAATTCCTTCTAGAACTTCATGAGCATATTATTTTTAATACTAACCTAACATTAACATTCTACTTTAAAACATTTATTTATATTTAATACTGTTACATTTAATTTAATAAATTCAAGAGACAGTAAATCGAATTCACAATAGTATATATTCATGCTATTTAAACTATCAAATAAATATATTTATTTCATGCAAGAAAACAATAACTAGGAACTAAATTGGCACTATTTTTTAAATACTGCTATAAAACATGAAGTATTTCTATTTCAAAGAGTTTATCATAACACGGTCTAATACAATTAAACCAAAAAAAGTATGCGCTTCGATAATCTTCGTGTTTCCGAATTTGCACGAAAGTAGCGCCACAGAGACACAGCTTCTAACTTTTGTCCTGTCGCGCTTTGTAGTAGTACACCGATCATTGTACGTTTATATGAAGTTTTCTCTGTCAGATTACCTACTCCGGCCGGAAAAGTTTATTGGATTTGCTTAGAGCTGTTAGAATCTTCAATTTTGTAAACATGATAATACAAAACAGGTAAGAACTTCCATGATTGTAACAGCTCTATATTAGATCTCATCGTCACGCGTTCGTATTTCCGAAGATAGGACTGATTTCCGAAGCGCATACTTTTCCTTGGAGATCTGTAACTATCTAGCTGAATACATCATCTTGAGATTAAAATAAAATATGTATTAAATACCTAATCAATAATATATTTTATGAATTCAGGTGGGTATATAATTTTTATAAGATATCTTAAATATTAGATTTGGCTTAGGAAAGTATTAAAGCATTAAAAAGGTTAATTGCACGTTTTTAGGGGCAGTTTAAGAGGCCACAGCATTCGTTTGAGGAACCATTATCATTTAGAAAAATAAAGAAATATAATAAATATTTCATTTTAAGATCCATTGAAGCCTCAATCTTAAATTTTAATACTTGGTGCTCTGGCACATTTGGCTTTTATGTAAAAATGTGATTTATTATTAATACTTTTTAACATTTATATTTATTTGCAAGTTAATTTATTATTATTTACAAATGAAAAGTAAGTAATTAAGTTTTAAAATCGCTTAATTTTAAATTCCATCAAGTTAATTCTCCTGTTAGGAGGAGTATAGGAAATGTATTTTTATTTATTTTTAATTTTATTAAATATTATATTTTACGAACATACATGCATATTGTATAATTAACTTACGTTTAGAACTCTCTCTTTAAAAGTATACCTTCTATAATAATTCCATAATAAATGCATAGAAACATGTTTATCTAAAGAAACAACATTTACAGCCACTCTCACAGTCTATTAACAAATTATTCTAAGGAATAGAATAATATTCAATTATGGGACTGTGAGTGCGGCACTTATACTAATAATCTAGATTTAAACATCTGAGGGCGAATTTCACCAAACTGTTATACCTACCTAGAATAAGTCTTATCCTGAGAATAAATTTTGAATTTTTTACAGTTTTCCATACTAGAACTGTCAGACGTCAATTTTATTCCACAGATAAAAATATCCGACTTTGGTAAAATCAGCCCTTAATATATTAACAGTATAATATTATAAAAAGAGTATTTGATTACAAATACATTTAAATTATTTACAAATGACTACATATTGATGTATAGAACATTAATAGTTTTAATATAAATTCCATTGTTTAATACATGAAATAGCCTACCAAAAGAGTTATCAACAATTTTTATTATTTTAAGAGAAAATTAAGGGGGCATGAAACTATACGTTTGCCAAAATGCAGTATCTTATGTATGTATACCAAGCTAGTCTTTTTTCTACTTTGTTAGAGTCAACTCAGTTTAAGCAGCCCTCCGATTCAAAAATGTTCGATAACGAACTGATTCGATTACAACTTACGACTTTCTGTCATAGTAAAATAGTCATATTTTATTCGTAATATTTTTTGAGTAATTTCCATACGTCTTGTGATTCCGGTTGGCAACCAATTCGATTCACTATTACTAGTAAATTAGATAAACAATGTATATGAGTTACGACTAATGTGGATTCAAATAAATTGCAAAGAAAACACGGTAGATACCGCTTTATACAAAATATGGTAAATACCTTTTTATAGAAAATATGGTAAATACCTTTTTATACAAAATACGTTAAATACCGTTTTTCCAAAATACGGTAAATACCGTTTTCCCAAATCACGGTAAATACCGTTTTTTTTTTAAATACGGTAATTACGGTTTTTTCAAAATACGGCAAATATTGTTTTTTTACCTAGATTCCGTTTTTTTGTTTACCGTGTTTTGATAATCGAATCGAACATCAAATTAATAATTATATGGTTCGGGATCGAGGGGCAGATGCGACTGAATATAATTCTAACATGAAGCGAGCTTGGTGAAATGTTAAAAGTTCAATGTAAGTATATTTAAATATTGTAAAGTCAGTCCGAATTTGATGAAAACGGCTTAAAAGCAAATTGACAAATAAATTCATAGTTTGGAAGACATTTTCTATAAAAACTGTTCAACCAATGGCATTTTTTTGTCTTTTTAAATGCTTTTTAGTTTACTTGCCTTCTTTATTTTTTATTTTTTTGTTTTATTTATTGAAGTTATAGAAACCCACAATTCCACAAAAATTGACTTTATCAGGTATCTGATGAAACTCAATTCCTTTATTTTTTGGCGCCCATTTTTCGTTTTGTTAAATGAGTTAAGTAGAGATTCAACTGAAAACTATTGAAAAATCAAAAAAGAAAGAAAGAAAGAAAGTATAAATTTGGCACAGTTAGAAAAATTATCTATGAACGTAATTAAGAAATGTGAAAAGATCCTTTTTCACTGTATCAACCCATAGAGCTTTACGAAAAATACACGCGTTAGTGAAAATTATAGATGTTCATCATCTGCTTAGCCTAGGGATGGCGAATCAATGGCACGCGTGCCACTAGTGGCACGCGACAAAATAATTTGGGCATCAATTGAGGAACTTATGTACCTAAGTCACAGTAACACACATAGAAATCTGAGTGCGCCCTTCTAGGATAGGCGCTTCGATGTCGGCTATCGCATAGATATAAGTATATTTCTATGGGCTATCGTCGCCGCGTAAATGCAAGGGAAAATGTAAACCTGATATAAATTATTTGGCATCTAGTTTGTAACAGCAGAAGTAGCACTAATTTGTTATTTCATTTCATTTAAATAATTATAAAACAGTAAATGTTAAGAAGACTGAATAACAGTAAAGGTCTATTTCTGTTTGCAAACAAGGAGAATTATTCAGAAACTATTTCGCTAGTTTTCTATTAGTCAAGAAGTCAAGATTGTTTGTTGGCACATCATGGCCACATTAAATATTTATTTGGAAAAAGTGGCACGTGGATGTATAGAGGTTCGCCATCCCTGGCCTAGCCTTGTCACAACTATCTTGGGTCGGCTTCCAATCTAACCGGATCCGTTTGTAGGTATGGTAAAAATGTATTATAAGAGGAACCGGGACGCCCTCTATGTGCTGATGGTGATCACCGGGGTGGTTTTAGTGAGGTAAAAATCCCACACTCCCCGAACTCCCTCCCCAGGGGTCGGGTGCCTCTTGAAGGTTTCCCCCGAAAACAAAAAAAAATGGTAAAAAAATCGCAACACTCCAGAAACTATGCCCTTTTATCTCCCAGTAGAATCTCACCCTAAATCATCTTTGAATCAAAAATCTTTATACTATAGCCTCTGTGTCACTTATAACATGTATCCCATGCTTCGTCAAAATCAACCGAACAATATCATTACAACTACGCGTCTTATAATTCCTTCCCGAATTATCCTTAATCTTTATACTCTTCACCTTATCACATAACTTACTAACTTCCGATTTACTCTTCTTCATTTCCTCAGGCTTCAACTTCCTTATAGTCGAAGAACAACGTTTTTTGGAAACCTCGACTTCGACTTTCTCTACATTACCTTCACTTACCCGTCTTTTGTAAAGATCGAAGTCAGAATCCTTGCTTAGATAACTATCGAGAGAGTTATAAGTCGTATCAAAAGTTACCTTGTCAATTTTGTGTTCGTTTGCATCGCTGACGATTTTGACAGCTTTCCCTGGGACGTATGTCGAAGGGACTTTGTCGAGATACGCCATTTTGGGTTTTAAAGGCCCGCAGACAGGGCTAACAGAATCAGTATGGGAGTTAGGCATGAGGAAATTTGCTTTTCTTGGTCTTTTGACAGTTATAGTCTCGTCAACTATAGAGGGTTTGTCTCTGATTGATATTAAGATGTTCTTGAAGCTGGTTTCTTCAGGGGACGCCATGATGACGTCCTGTGGCGACCGTTTGTCGTAGCTAGCGATTAACTCGTTAAGGATTTTATACTCACTGTTCCGGAAAGCGTGAAAAGAGTTTTGAGTGTTAGTATTTTGTGTTAAGTATGTCAAAACATAAAAATGCGACTTAATACTAGATTTATAAGGTCGATAATTGCTTGAAAGATCTCTAAAATTAAAATGGGATTAACATATCTTTTGTGTGGTGATTTTGGAAAATGTGATTCAGTCTTAAATTTTTGAGCTTAAAAACTGTATTAATTAACTACATTTTAATATTTTTTTAAAAGAAACAAGGAAATAACCATGATCATTTTTTTTATTTATTTCCATAAAAAGTAGTAATATGTATAAAAACAATATTTCTATAAAATAAGAATTCTAATGTCTGCAATTTGAAATTCTTAGAAAATATTTACATTTAAGTACCTACTAAACTTTTATATTTGGCTTTCAAATCACTTTTCATGTAATAATAATATCTAAAATAATAAATAAAAACTATAAAAAAATTAAAATAAAATATCTAAAGGACTACAAAATCAACATCGCAATAGAAAAACATTTTCTAGCAATTCATACAAAAGTCGACTTAGTAAGTAACATACAAACTAAATCGATTTTCGAAAGGCACAAAACATATAAAATATCATAAAACAGAAAAATTACTATTAATATAACAAAACAATATTAGAAAACAGAACTACAAAATTATATTTTGATTTTATAAAGGTTTTAATTAACTGAAAGTTTGTTTTTCTAGCTCAATAATTGCTCGGCTATCCATTAGGGCCTAGTTCAATGAATGCTCGACCATTTCTCAGGCAATAAAATCGCTCAACCATTTCTCCACAATAAAAATTGCGAAGCAATTTTTCAGGCAATAAAATTGCTCAACTATTTCTCCACAATAAAAATTGCGCAGCCATTTTTCAGGCAATAAAATTGCTCAACCATTTCTCCACAATAAAAATTGCGCAGCCATTTTTCAGGCAATAAAATTGCTCAACCATTTCTCCACAATAAAAATTGCGCAGCCATTTTTCAGGCAATAAAATTGCTCAACCATTTCTCACACAATAAAAATTTCCCGGCCAATTTTCCGGCAATAAAACTGCTCAACCATTTCTCCACGATAAAAATTGCGCGGCCATTTTTTGAGGCAATCGAATGGCTCAACCATTTCTCCACAATAAAAATTGCGCAGTCATTTTTCAGGCATTAAAGCACAACTATTCTGTAGGCTATTTAAAACTACATATCTACTCACGTGATGCAATGCGGTGCTCCATATAGCCTGTGTTGTCTTACATACGCGAGAACAGCGTCATCTGTGAGGTATTTAGCACTCTCGCCGCGACGCACGAGTCGCCTTATTTGAGTTGAACTTACTTCATTCGCTATGTAGTTCGTTACTAGGATTACATTATTCTGGAAATAAAAAAGTTGATAAATGATTTTATTTCTGTAACTAGGTTTGTACAAACACTTTTACACGTCAATCATATTTTTTTAAACCAGATGAGGTCGGCGTTTCCTATCCGACTACTCTGAGAAGAAAGGCCGAAACAAACTCAGAGGTCACAGTCTGTTTTAAAGTCCAGACATAATCTTGGCCAGATCATGTGAAGACCATGTAGATTGGTATCTGAAATGGTCTTTTGAGGAAAGAACCACACAGATTGAGTGGACCTGTCCAGTCAGTGCACGCATTTGTCAGTAATCGTGCAGCTCAACTCTGAACTTAAGGAGCTCAACGATTGACGAACGACGTTGAAGTTTTTCATACTTAGTCGTTTTTTGATGAAGAAACGATGGCTAGACTGTCAACGGAGATATGGCTGGGGGTGACTATAGAGATGACGAGTAATAGAGAAGTATGGAAGAAACAGACATGTTGCATTGACCCCAAATAAATTGAAAAAAGGGCAGAAGAAGTATGAGCCATCATCTGCCTAGCGTTATGTAAGGGTCAGCGTCCAGTTTAACCGGATGCAGCTGAATACCAATACTTTACATGAAGCAACTGTCTATCTGACCTCCACAACCCAGTTACTGGATAACACGATACCCCTTGGTAGGAATGGTTGAGTTTCGGGCTTCTGACGACACGTAACGACTGTTAAAGATCCACGAATGACAGCCGGGACCAACGGCTTAACGTGCTTTCCGAGGCACGGAGGGGTCTTGGTATGTAAAGATGGTCACCCATCTACAGACCAACAGCGGCAAGCGTAGCTTAACCTGATCGATCGATCCATGCGGCTGTTATTACTTAGCCGTAAGCCCCACCTAGACCTGATCCAGACCTGGAAAGCATCATTTTAACTTATTTCTACCACCAAGAAGTATACTAAGTTCCGGATAAGAATGTCGAAAGCAAATAAGACTATCTAATTGAACTGACTTTGAATGACGGAAAATATACAATGTCATGCAGCGTCAAAGACGATTAAATTGTGATGTGTGAAGAACGGCAGTTATGCAAAAACGCCATATTGAAATGACTAATCCGATAATGCCGTGGCTTATCTCTTCATATGCAGTCAATGATACTTTTAATGTGTGGGACATATTATCCAGCAAACATCCTGAACAAGCACGAAAAACAATAACACGGTGTTAATTGAGAAACGTATGGGGCGCCTATCCATACAAGTCAGGATCTGAGCAGTCAGCGCCATTTTTTTTCATGTTGCTGGCTTTTTTACTCGTAGTCGAATGCATTATGGTTATTATAAGCTTACCCTATGTTTGTAGAGCATGTCCGACTCGTATATGAACCGTCCGGGGTCGCAGCCGGCGCGAGACACCACCACAAGTCCGTGACGACCCACTATGTTCTCCAACTGAAAATAAATAGAATTAGCTACTTAATAAAAATCTTAAATTAATTCACTGACAAGATATAACGCACAGCCTTTACCGCTGGTTCTAGAAGCATGAAATTTTGCGCAGGAGTTCCTTTTATAGAGAACTAGCTTTTGCCCGCGGCTTCGCCCGCGTGGATGTCGGAAATTATCCCACGGGAACGTACTACCGGGATAAAAATAACCTATGTCCTAACCCACATCAGGTGCCCGTTTCCAAAATCATCCAGAATGTCATTTGGTTGTCGCAAGTCTATAGGCGACTAAGCGGTGGTTAAGTACCACTTACCATCAAAAATCCTGTTTAAATGATAAATGATTTTATTTCTGTAAGTAGGTTTGAACAAACACTTTTAAACATCAATCATATTTTAAAAACTAGATGAGGTCGGCGTTTCCCATCTGACTACTCTGAGAAGAAAGGCCGAAACAAACTCAGAGGTCACAGTCTCTTTTAAAATTCAGACATAATCTTGGTCAGATCATGTGAAGACCATGTAGATTTGTGTCTGAAATGATCTTTTGAAGAAAAACCACACAGATTGAGTGGACCTGTCCAGTCAGTGCACGCATTTGTCAGTAATCGTGCAGCTCAACTCAGAACTTAAGGAGCTCAACGATTCGACAAACAATACCAAAGAAAAGACATTTAGGTACGCCACAAAAATTACTTAAACTGCCAGACCATGATTAAAATTAACTGAGGAGAAAAAAAAAGCAACAACACATAGTCTTCAAATTCACAATATTAAAATAATAATCATATATTCAATGTAGCCTGCATGCTACTCACGTTTATTAACAACCCCCACAAAACAAAATACTTACATAACCATCGTAACTAATCCTATCCTACTAAAATTATAAATGTGAAAGTTTGTGAGGGTGGATGAATGTTTGTTACTCTTTCATGCAAAAACTACTGAACAGATTTGGATGAAATTTGGCACACAGATACCATGACCTGGGTAAGAACATTGGCTACTTTTCATCCTGCCCAACAGCCAGTACATCCAAGAGCTAGTATTATAAATGCGAAAGTAAGTTTGTTTGTTTTAGTTTTTCACGCCTAAACCACTGAACCGATCATCATGAAATTTTGCATATACGTTGTCTGGGGCACAGAAAAGGACATAAGGTACCTTTCATCCACAAAAAAGTACTGTTCCCGAGGGAAAGAACAATAACTTTCGACGGTCACAATTACTTTAGGACGCTAGATGGCGCTACGTGTCTTTCGAATCATGATTGAATTATAATTATTAGAAACTTTAGTAGTGTGTTGAGAGTAATATTTTTTAATATAAGCAATAGCTACATTTTGTGAGTCTAGAGTGAACTCCAACACCGCTTAACCGAACACCATGAAAGTTGGCACATAGGTAAGCATACATATATTTTTTTTTTAATGGAGAAGGATTTACAGGATTTCTTTCGACCAACCTCCACACGGGCGACGCCGTGGGCAAAAGCTAGTAAGTTAATAAGTCATACTAACATCCTCATCCGACCACAACCCAGGCGTAGCGAAAGACTCCAAGAGATCAGCTCCACACAACAGCTTCACCGTAACGCCATCTTGAACGTTGCCATTCAACTTCTCGATCAAGTTGTCTGGTTCGTCGAAACTGTTGAGGTTGAGAATGTCGTCTGGTAGCCATGATGGCGGGTCCGGGTCGTTCTGTCCTGTTAGATAGTTGTTTATTGTGTCCTGGTGAACAAAAAAGGGGGTTTGTCAAAAACTTTTCCGAATTTATCTAACTTTTGACGGCAGGATTATAAGACATTGGCGCTCCACTCCTGCTTTGGACGGTTTGCACGACTTGGAAAAACATGGAGATTGCTTTATTTTATGTAAGTTTAATATTATGGATGGATCGTGTGAGGAATGATATGAATGAAAAGGGAGTGAATGATAGCGTGACAGAGCAGTGGTTGCCCAGTGGTAACGGCCGCGACTTACGAGTTGTAGGTCGTGGATTCGAACCCAAGCAGGCACTTTCATCATCAGCCTATATTCGTCCACTGCTGGACATAGGCCTCACCTAGTGAACGCCACTGAGCTCTATCTTCGGCTCTCCTCATCCAGTCTCTGCCAGCCGCCTTTCGCAAGTCGTAACTCCACCTGGCCGGCGGGCGTCCCACAATACGTTTGCCTAAACGCGGTCTCCACTCCAGAACTCGTTTTCCCCAACGATTGTCGGTTCTGCGACACTATACTTTGTTTAAATTATTTCATCACCACTACTCTCAAAACGGTGAAGAAAACACCGTGAGGAAACCGGCATGATCTAGAAGCAAAAATTCGAAGCCATGTGACATCCGCCAACCCGCACTGGGCCCGCTTGGTGGATTATGGCCCACTCCCTCTCACTGAGAGGAGGTCTGTGTCCCAGCAGTCGGAACATTATAGGCTGATTATAATAGCGTGATGGTTGACAGGGGAGAATGGAAGAAGAAAACGTATTGCGCTGACCACAAGTAACATGGGACATGAGCAGGAAGATTATGATGATGTCAGTTTAATTAAACCTTTCAGAATAAATTCTCTAAATGATGGTGAAAACCGCTTTCAAATCCGTGGTATAGTTTAGAAGAACAACGCGGTCTCACACAGCGAGACACGACAAGCGATTTTTATTTATTATACGTCAATCAAAATCAAAATATTTTATTTCACATAAACCTACATGGGCACTTATGAAACGTCAGAAGCTAGGTGCACGGTTCCGATTGGTTGTTTCCTATGGAGAAGAGCCGGCAAGAAACTCCACGGTTGCTCTTTTAAAAATAAGGGGATTTTACAATGTTTTAAATTACAGTGTTGATAGGTATGGGAGGACAGTGTAGGCCTGCCAACAAGTAACAGGCACTCAACAAAATATAAAAAGGTCTACAAATCTAGTCTACAAGTAAGGCCTACAATATTCTAACACTCACAAAATATAGAAGAATCTATATAAAAATAAAAGCCTATTTAAACCAAATAACATGATTGCCATTACAATTGTAACAGATCTTAAAAAAATATAGATGACGCCAAAACTAAATAATAAACACCATTCTTAAAAATCGAACTGTTAGTGAGTCACACCACAAAAACGATCCGTGAGTGATTGGTTTATTATTTAGGGTATTCACTAAGGCCAAAAATAATCAGGCTAACGCTATTTCACCTTCATGAGTAAACCCACTATAAATGCTGAGCATGAGTCATTCATGAGCAGCACCCTTATTGCGTAACACACTATCAATCACAATCTGAATCATTTTGAAGCCTATTGCTAATCCATTGCTTCATTTGTTGAAAAATTTGTCTGCTCAACAATGTAAATAACGCAATGAATGTTGTTGATCTGTCAAAATGAAAGCCATTCCTACAGTTAATGTTACGCAATTACGCCGCAGTTCGAAAGACTGTCCTCCAGACCACCACATTTTTATTTGAGTTCTTCACAAATCCAGTTACCACGCCATGACAGTTTCTAAATTGGAAACAGTGACGACAGTTTGATATCCAAATAATTATATGTCGTTCTTGAATTTTAGGAAAATAGTGTATATAATCGTATACTTTTGCAATGTTTGTAAATATATGAGTACCATGTATTTATCACATAATTAATTTATGTCATTGCTTCATTTTGAATTATTTTTATCTATTGTGGTACTTATAGTAATTTTATTTTCGGTACATCGTCTTCACATATAATTATATATAATTTAATGAACACAAAATATTGTAAAACATTTTAAAAGAGCGCCTAGAACCAATTCTATTTTATTGTAAATGTTGACGTTCAAAAGTGCCTTTTATGTGCCTATTTGAAATAAATGCTTTATTACTTTGACTTAGGCTCTGTGTGGCGAATATGGCAACACTGCCAATTATTCATCTTAACATAACTGATAATCTTATCAATCCATTACAATAACAATGATGTGATCTGTAATGACTATGAAATAAGTTTTTTTTACAATTAATCATAAACTCAAAGCATTTATTTCAATTAAACCATTTACAGGCACTTTTGAATTGTCAAAGAGTCGGTCAGTTAGTCAGAAAGTTGAAACTAGTTGCCTATTCCAAAATTTAGATCTCTATGGAGAAGAACGGGCAAGAAACTCCAAGGACACTCTTTTTAAATCAAGATATTACAAAAGATATTACATTATTCTTGTTGCTTCTGTATGTGAGAACAATGATTAAAAAAAAAATATATTAAGAAGCAATTCAAAATATAACATTAATAATAAAAATAAGCCGTGGCAGTTAAGAGACGACCAGTCTCAACTGACGGCGCCCGATCACGAACATAACGCGTGGATCAGCACCATCCAGCTCAACCATTTTGTAGGGAACGGAATGATCCAACACACGCGCCACCAACAGTAAGACATTTAAGTGAGCATGACATAGTCTCAACTGCCATGCTATTATAGAGGTAGGAGGAACAGGGTGTAAAGTTCACTCATACTCTATAGAAAAGGGAGGATCCTCCGACCAGACGGGTGTTGTGTCTGGTGGGCAACTGCCCGACGGTTGATGTCGGGATGTTGTATATATGCTAGTTGCGCGGTAAACTCTGCTTGCGCGATGCAGGATTTTACGTGACGTCAGTCTGAGGCGTAGCTCGCATGTGGCGTTGTAGATGCCGCTACATCACTCCCCCCCGGAGACCGGAGGTCGATAGTGGGCTGAGTCTTGTATCTTGTGATGCTTGCCAGGGCCAGGTGAGGTTCCAGTGAGTCGGAAACGGGTGTCGCATAGTTCGCGGTGAGTCGGAACTGTCTGCGAAGATTCCCCAGTGAGTCGGGGTGGCGCTGCGTTATGCTCCAGTGCGTCGGATGTGGTACAGCGCCGAGTTGAGGCTGACTGCTGGCGTCGACCAGGAGAGGGTTTGAAGGCTCTGCTTGTGGACCGGCCGAGAGTGCAGTGTGCTGTGCCAAGTTTGCTGATGAGGCTGAGGGTGATGACCAGGTATGCGCGGTCGCTGCATGCTGGTGGTCAGGATACCCGTTGAAGCCGTGGGTGCTGGCTGGCTGTGTGACTCGCCGCTCGAAAGCTTGAAGGAAGTGATGATGACGTCACGCTGATGTACTTGCACGAAGGCTGCGCTGACGTTCATATTCGGGGTCACCAGTATAGAGGTAGGAGGAACAGGGTGTAAAGTTCACTCATACTCTATAGAAAAGGGAGGATCCTCCGACCAGACGGGTGTTGTGTCTGGTGGGCAACTGCCCGACGGTTGATGTCGGGATGTTGTATATATGCTAGTTGCGCGGTAAACTCTGCTTGCGCGATGCAGGATTTTACGTGACGTCAGTCTGAGGCGTAGCTCGCATGTGGCGTTGTAGATGCCGCTACACTATCAAATCAACATACATAATAATGATAATTATATACGAAGGACTCAGTCATTCACTGTTTATCAATATCAATGACTGATTTGTTTATGTCATTCTTTAGTCATTATAAAAACTCATGAAATTCTGAACAACGCCTGGAGTGCCTGATTATAAGATTTTCGTCAAGACAAAATAACAAATATTTTTTACAATGCTGATTCATTCAAAGATTTAAATCGTTAGATTCGCCCTACCGCGTCAAAGATAGTCGCGTTTCTGTTTCGTTTTGATACCTCTGACACACAATGACGCAGTGACTTGACTTGGTTGTCATGGAAACGCTATTTAATAATGTGTGAGCCATGGACGAACAACAAAAGTAGGACGTTCTCGTTAAAAAAAAATGTGTCACTTAATTCAGCCAACTCGCTGTATATACAGGCCGCTGTACGCACACTTTCACACATTAGTTGGCCGGAACACTCACACATAAACGGGACTCAGTTTTGTCTTAGCGGATTTCCATCCAACTTTTTTGTTCGTCCATGGTGCGAGTTCACTCTTCTCACTATGGACACTTTTTCGCGTGACGTAAGTACAGTGAGGGCAAATCTAGCAATTTAAATCTTTGGATTCATTGGCTAAAAGTTCTAGCTTCATAATTTTTATGGTCTTTATATTTTCTTATCTTTATCAGACTAGAACTTGCATTGGTAACAATATTAGCCTGTTAACAATTCAGTACCAAGGCTGACTGCCTAATATGCACTGGACGTACATTAAGTATCGCCTCCAGTCAAGGCTAATATAAACTTCCGAAAACAATGCCAAATCCTACCCACCCTCAGCCATCGGTGCTCAGAAGCCTACAAGAGATGCTAAAGATTCTTGCTTGAAAACTCAAACTCAGAGCATTTATTTCAAATAAACCAATTACAGGCACTTTTGAATTGTCAAGAAAGAAAGAAAGAAAGAAAGAAAGAAAAATATTTTATTTGGGACACGCACAGGAAATACAAAGAGTAAAAAATAAAAAAGGAGGATTTAAAACTAACAAAATTAACAATAAAAAAGAAAAATATAAAACAACAATAAACAAGTAAAAAACCTGTGCGAGGCCAAAAAGGCTCCTATCTCAGCATAATGCTACGATATTTAAAAAATAAATACCGCAGCGCTGGTATTCTGATAGGGCCCGCTGTGATGCCACGGACACACCTACGGACATTTTTATATCCCACTAGGGGATTATTAACATAAATAAAACTAAATAAAAAAATATTATAAGAAAATAAAGTAATAGAAAACCATTTAGAAAACAAAAATAAATAAATAAAAACTATGATATGTATGACAATGATTAAAGATCGACCTAAGCCCGACGCTCCAACATCACTTGTCTATGTTGTAGACTATTGTTATAGTCTGTGACAAGCGATGAGACGCGGGCGCAACCGCACAGCATAGGCGACCAGCTGTCAATAAAAAATGTAGTTTTGAATGTGTATTTAAAATAAAATAAAGTAATGATACAAATAAAACAATGAGTGAATAATAGATAAGACAAGAAAGTAGTGCAGATAAATAATGAGAAATATAGTGGTGTGTATGACTGAATATGTTGTGTTGTGTTATGACGGAAGAATAATGTTCAATCACCGAGCAAAACAAAGCAATCGAAGCAAATCATACTGCTAGGAACATAAGACTCCCCAAGGTCACCAATTTATCAACTGCGTGCAATCCCAGGGTGAGTTCAGAAACTGATTTCCTTTTGTATTCGTAACAAGTGTTGTTTATATTTAACACTAAAAGTTCCAACTGTTTTTATAGCACGAAACGGAGGTGGCAGGTCGTTCCAGCAGCGGGAAGCAGCGAATTTAAAGCTTCCACGGAATGCAGCAGTTTTATGCGTTGAGGCCAACAGGAGGTAAGATGATGCTCTTGTTTTAATTTGATTGATATCTCTAGACCAAGTCAATTTCTTATAAAGATATTCTGGTTTTTTTGTGAGAATCGTGCCAAAGAGTAGGGTAGCCAGATGCAGCTTTCTACGATCTGACATTCTCATCAAATTACCCTTATTTAAAAATGGAGTTATGTGAGATCGGGGAGGGACATTGAAACAAAATCTCGCACAAGCATTCTGCACTCGTTGGATCAACTTCTCGCTTCTACCGAGAATGCACGCACCATACACAGTATCAGCGTAGTTCAGCTTTGATAAAACAAGTGACTCGCACAGCATGACACGCATATCCACACTTATGTAGGGCCGTACACGGTACAAAAGTTTAAGACGGTAAAAGCAGTTGCGCACAGCCTCAATGACGTGAGTCTCAAAATGCAGGTGCTCGTCAAACACTACCCCAAGATTACGGGCTTCTTGCACCCTATCGATAGAACACCCATCAATCTTCAAGTCCAAAGTATAGCCTGATATTTTATTCAAAAAATCTCTTGTTCCCATGAGAATGTACTTGGACTTAACTGGGTTCAGAACCAGAGAGTTTCTTCCTGACCATGCTGAAATCCTATCTAAATCCTCATTCATCTTTTTTACAGCTTCAGCAGAGTTCTGAGGGCGAAATGAGAGATACATCTGCAGATCATCAGCATATAGGTGGAACTTAGTGTTGACCAGACAGTTGGTGATGTCAGCACTGTACAGAATGAAGAGAAGAGGTCCCAGGATCGATCCTTGCGGTACGCCCCGGTTCACTTGCTTGGGACTAGAGGACAAAATATCTCCATCACTGTCACTTGTCACTTGCACAAACTGAGAACGGTTACTCAGGTAACTCTGAAACCATTGGACTGTTTCAGGCTGACATCCGTAGTAAGATAGCTTGGATAGGAGAAGGGAGGTATTAATCGAGTCGAAGGCACGCGAAAAATCCAGCAGTACAAGCATGGTACCCATGCCGTGGTCTCTGGCTTCGAGGATATTTCCAACCACGTCAAGAAGAGCTGTGGCTGTGCTGTGCCCCTTACGAAATCCTGATTGAACCAGTGGCAGAATACCGTGCTGCTCAAGATATGCCCGAAGCTGGTTAGAGACAACTTTCTCCAAAATCTTGGAGAGACACGGTAAAAGGCTAATTGGGCGAAGATCTTTCACGCTGGTGGGATTAGATAACTTAGGTATGGGCCTTACTATAGCTAGTTTCCACAGATCTGGAAAACAGGAGTAGGCTATGGATCTGTTGACAATGGCCGTTATAGCTGCAAGTGTACGAGGGAGAGTCATCATCAGCATCTCTAGAGAGATATAGTCAGATCCCTGAGCATTGGACTTAAGACTACGTAAAAGCCTCAGCACCATGTCCTCCTGGACTGGCTCAAGCTGGAAATGAGCGTTACCGTACCTGTGGTGCTCAAAGTAAGTTAAGTCAGCGGTACTGACCCCACCACTGCCAGGCACGTCCAAAAAATTATCATTTATTCTCTCAGGGTTGTTAAAAAAGTACGGCAAACTGTGCTCTGGTTTTTTTGAAATAGCTATTGATGATTTAATATGGCTCCATAACTTTTTTGGCTGTTTAATGTTTTTATTTATGTAAGTTTTAAAATAAGCACACTTTTCACTAACAAAAGCGGCCCTGACTAAGTATTTAAGCTCCTTGTATGAGTTTACGTGATGTACAGATTTAGTAGCCTTTGACTTAACATGGCACTTGTCTCGCAACTTTATCATTTCCTTGACAGTATAAGTTATCCAAGGGTATGACTTTTCTTTAATTAAAACTTTTTTAAGAGGTGCATGTAAGTCAAAGAGAGTCAAAATATACTCATTAAATGTTGCTACCATAGAGTTCACATCCTCCAGACTTTCAATATATTCCCAGTCCATCCTATTCAAATCATTATTAAAATTATCAAGCAGTATATCCTTAAGTGGCCTATAGGTGATCCAGTGAGGGGGAGGTTTCTCTAATTTAAAATTAAATTCAACAGATATTACTGCATGTTGGCCAAGCTCTGGTATGTGTGATACAGATATCCCACACACACGGGCGTCAGTGCACACAACATCAATTAGTGTTTCACTATGATCTGTGAAATGGGTAGGCTCAGTAACAATTTGCCTTAGTTTGGAGCAAAGTAAAAAGTTGTTAAGTAATTTTGTTTTACTTTCCAGCTGGTTTAACATGTTGATGTTGAAGTCACCAAGCAAGACAACCTTATCCGCGCTAGCAAAAGAGGAAAGAGAGTCTGTGATCGCATCTAGGAAGACATTCACATCCAACCACGGCGGTCTATATGCGGTGCCGATGATCACTGAATGCGAGTTGATGTTAAGCCTGATCCACATTTGCTCAACCTGCGGCGCCGGCGGGTGCGGCACGGCGCGCACGCGCACCTCGCGGCGCACGTAGAAGCCCACGCCGCCCCCGCGGCCGCCGCGCACGGTGCGCGCGCGCGGCACGTGCCGCAGCCGGTAGCCCGGTACTGTCGGCGCACGACCCTCCTCTCCCTGCCTAAGCCAGGTCTCATTTATCGCCATAATGTCTACCATTAGGCTATCCATGGCTACAAGGAACTCCTCATGGCGCGAACCGAGCGACCCCGCATTAAATAATCCAACCTTTAGATTTCTCGTCTTATTCATTTTTGTACATAGTGGTGTATACATATTATAATAGTAGTATGTTTGTTGTAGATAGTATCAGATGTATTATGTAGTGTAAAGTTTTGGGTAAAAATGTGAGGTGTAAATAAACCGTAATATATAGTATTCAGTGTAATTTGGGGTAATTTAGATTGAAATTTAGTAACTTTTGCAGAAATATACACAGTCAGCCAAAGTGTATTAATATATAAGGTCCATAAAAACAAAAATATCATAAGAAATATAGAAGACGTGAAAATATTGAGCGGAAGTATAATACATACATGTACACAGACAGTCATTGGTCGTGCAGCTGGGCCACTAGAAGAAACCAAGAAATACTGAGACACGAGAATAGACGGCCTCGCACAAAACAAACTCAAATACCTACGAGAAAACAAAACATATAAAAAAAGGTGAAGTTTATGTGTCACATATCTTGCCATATGGTAGTGTTTGCCAGTGGTCATGCAATTAGACATCCGTTGCAGTAGACACCTCGCAGCAAAAAACACGCGCAAGGTCCTCCTCCGAGCGGATGCAGTGGGTGGGCTTACCGTCACCCTGCTTAGCTAGAATACGGCCGAACTTCGTCCACGTATATCTCCATCCGAGACGGCTGCCAGCTTCACGGACACGGTAAAACAAATGTTTGTTTTTCTTGGTCAGCCTCTCGTTCAGAAAGAAGCGACGCGGGGGTACGGGGAGTCCTAGATCCGCGGTGGTGGCTCCGCGCCGCACGCGCGCGCTCTGCAGCAGGTCGTCGCGCAGTGCGCGCCGTGTCAGTCGCACTACGATGCGCCGCCCGCGTGCTGTCGCTGCCGCTGCTCCCACTGGGCTCGCTCCACCGACCGGGCTCACGCCGCCCGCAAAGCTCGTCCGTACCTCTCGTTCAGCTCGCAGGCCCACCCGCTGCGCGAACACTATGTCCCGTTCGTCGAGTTTCACCCCAAGCTTCGCCGCTACTAGCCCGACGGTGTGCAGCACATTTTCACCGGGAATCTCTGGGATGTTGGCGATCTCCAGATCCGAGCCAAGCAAATCCTGCTCACGGTCATTGAGCTCGAGCTGCAACTGTAGCACTATCTGCTCGAGCCGGCCCACATTACCATCTGGCACTTCAGCACTCTGCCTAGTTTCTAGAGCCTCGATCCTGGCCTCCAGGCTGTCAACCCGCTCGGTACAGACTCCCATTGACGAGTGCAGGCCGGCCATCTCACGACGAAATTCCCTCATTTCATCCCGAACCTCCCGCAGTTCAGATCGGAAGAGCCTAATTTCCTCACGGAGGGTCAGCTGTGCATCCGGCGAGGGCTCCCCATCAGCACCCTGTTCGCTCCCAGCCCGTGACAGTACTTTAGCCACTGCAACGGGGGGCTTGGTCTGAGCCTGAGCCTGAGTCACCGCGACAGGTGACCTTAACATAGCGCCCTGAACTGGTACTGCAACCGGAGATGCTGACGCTGCCGCAACAGAGGGTGCTGCCGCTGCCGACGCTGCTGCTGGAATTACAGAGGGACCACTCCCCAGGTCCTTCACGGGTGTGGCGCTATTGTCTCCCCTGGGCACCTTTTTTCTACACTCGGGGCACAGCCAATCGCTACTTATCTGGGTTGGATCGGGCAACAATAAACACGCGAGGTGGTATCGGTTGTGGCAGGCAGAGTTACTACACGTGGCGCCACCTTTTGCCGACAGAAACCTTCCGCAAGCTGCACACTTCACCATAGTAGTATGGCTAGGAGCAGCTAGATGGCGCTTTATATGCAAAGTGATCGACCAAAATTTAAAATCTGTGATGTTAACACTTGTCAATAGTCAAAAAAGTGACACTTTTGGGAGGTACCGGTGACAAAAAAAATCTTCCAAGCAACTTCAAAGTCTAAAAGTAACAATAAGATTAGATTTGTTTTTACGGATTTACACTACCGAACTGTTGTATATTTGCCTTGCAAACGATCACACACGTAATTAACACTTCAGTTATAACATAAACACGAATTTTACGCGGAATATAGTGGTGTTTTATTATAAAATAGTGCAGACACGAACAGCTGATGTGTACCGTAAAACGTCCGTGCTGCTGTCGTTTGTTTTGGTGTCAAGGGGTCGGTCAGTCAGAAAAATGAAGCTAGTTGCTCATTCCAAAGCGTAGTAGGTACCTGTGGAGAAGTACAGCCAAGAAACTCCATGGACACTCTTTTAAATCAACATATAGTTACAAAAAATTATTGGTTACATCATTCATGTTGAATTTAAATACATGTGAGAACGATGTAGAAAGACGTGCACGTTAAAAGCGTCCGTGATAATTAAGATAAAAACAAAAGAAAATAAGCAATACAGAAATTAAAATAAGCCGTGGCAGCTAAGAGATGACCAGTCCCTACTGACGGCGCCCGTTTACGAACATGACGTATGGATCAGCACCATTCAGCTCAACCATTTTGAAGGGAACTTAATGATCCAACACACACGCCACCACCAGCGAGACATTTGAGTGAGCATGACAAACTCTCAGCCGCCAGGGCACATTCAAGTCAATGAAAGGCGATCCTAGTAAATGGTAGCTTTAGAATAGATACACAGTACTCACACATGTGCTATGCGATTATACATTACTAAGAGATTGCATTTATAAAATATAAATCTAATGATATCACCTGATGATCAGTATTTTACATGGAGCGATTTTTAAAATATGATATAATGGAAGGCCTGGAGTTCTGAAATACTGGCTTAGGCTTAGTTTTAATCTCCCACTAATTACATTTTTTTATTCAAAATACCTCACCACTTAATATAATTAGTAAACAAATGTAATTTGTGGAGATAAAAAAACATTTATTATTATTATCTAACCTCCACAAGATCACCAGCTGCTTCCGGTAAGACTGAAAGCCAACCCCAACGTAATTGGGAAAAAACTAGGCAGACGATGATAGTACCTGATGATGCTGCAGTGTTAGCTTGGTCCTTGTCCATCCAGACTGCTGTGTCTCCCATTCTGATACCTTCACCCATGATGATGACCTCAATGCTAACTTCAACATGGCTATCCTGAAATCAACATTTTATTATTATTTTTAAAATGTTTTTGACATATCTCAGACCCTCGGGTCCCCGACTTTTGGAAGGCGTACGAGCGGCCGAAGCCAACTCGCAGAGGCCCCTTTGACAATTTTAAATGATATGAGGGGCACCAACCGACGATTATCCCTGTATGCTTAATGCAAGTGTACCCAAGGACAACCCCCGGTTGGGGCAGGACTTTTGCAGGATATGGAAAAAAGGGTATTGAACTACGGGTTTGGGTAGCTAAAGTGGACTAGTTACCTCGAACTATGGAAAGACTATAGCCCCTGCCTGACCAATGTTTTATATACAATACACAAATAAAATGACAGGGGATGCGGATTGTTCGAAAGAGTTACCGTGGCCCTGGCGCACAGGCAACTGAAGGAACACGGGTGGGTTTTAGTCAGTAAGAGTCTGACACGCCCTTCCACTCCGCCCAGAGCGGGAGAGGTCATTTGATGATATCCCAAAAAAAAAAAAAAAAAGGATGACTTGCACACTCAATAATGGGCCCCCGGGAACTGTCGCTAGCACATAGTGACGTAGCGACAAAAGGGGAAACGTCCTGAGGTGCTTGAGGAGTGGAGAGGTATACCACGCCTACCAGAACAATCCCAGAGCCCAGAAGATGGTCAAAATCCCTACGAGCACTTACTGGAATACCCTAATCCTCCGAGCACGTTAGCTCTTGCGAATCTCCACTTAAGCCGGCCAATAAAGGCAAGCCAGAGATGAGGAACAAGACTACTCCCGGGAAATAGGACCCGTGAGAACGGTACTGCCCAACAACTCGCCACATGCTGCCCTGCGGGTTTCTGTTTCTTTCTTGGTCTGGGTCCTCACCCTTGATCTATTCCGGCAAAGTAAACTCTACCGGCACATACCTAGAGTTCGGAGCGCGCAAGCCCCACCACATCAACGTAAAGATACGGCGGTGGGGTTATTATTATGAGCATGTTGTGTCCTACTGCAGGCAGAGGCCTTCCTTCCGTCTTGCCATTTTTCTCTATTTTTTTTGCAATTAGAGCCCAACATCAATATTTAAAATACTTCCGAGTATTTACAGTACCTATGCTTCCATTAAGGCAGACGAAGTTTTAGAAAAAGCTTGCCTTTGTGGCATTGTCTCTGGCACTGATACATGTGTGACAGTCTCTGTCTTAAACTCTTGTTGCCCTCTTAACAGACAAATACTGAACTTATCTTAAAAAAAACCTTAGATGTCAGTACAAAGGTCTGTTGAGTTTGCAAGTTTGAAAACAGAAGTGGGCAAAGTATAGTCCCTCTGGGCACGCCATAGGTTTGTGTACTAAACAAGTGTTGTTTCATTTTATATCAACAAGTATTTTAAGGTTTTACTAAGCAAATGCTGTTCCAAGTATTCAGAGCGACATTGTACAAGGACTATTGGCTGATGATTCGCTTGTACAAAGACTGACATTCTTTGTGCACTAACAAATCTTAGACATCTGTGTTATGTTTTAATGTGTATCGTAATAAATGTATACAGTTATATTTAATACTAGTAAGTCACTGTCTATGTGTTCAAATCAGTCAGGGTTTGGGATTTTGATGTTTAATAATATCAATTTAAACTACCTTTGTGCAGCAGTGGGAATGTTTGTTACTAAGTAGTACTAACATTACAACAGTGTATTAACATTAAATATTTATTCTACAATTCCTTATGTGTTTATTATCAGCACCTTGAACTGACTGCTGTGATAATAATTATTGTCTCACTATCTGTGTCAACTGAGACATTTTGGATAGCATTAGGTATGATGTAATATGTTTAAAATTTTCTAATTCTTCTTCCCTTTGGCCAATCCGTCATTAATCAATCTACGTCGTCAGGCAGCGTCTTAACCAAAGCGGATCGTCGCGAGAGTACGCGATCGTTGCGCTCTTTTTTTATGAATATGGCATATTCGCGCGATCAATCAAGTCGCGTTGTACGTCAGAATAAGGTATTTGACTGGATTATTTTCGAAACCTAGACAAATATTAATCCTCTTCAGCACCTCGATGTACCGACAGTCGATCTGCCACCGTTGAAGAGACTGCAGTACAGCCCATGTCTTGACCGAATCGAAGGCTTTCTCGTAGGCAACAAACGCTAAGCAGAGAGGCAGGTTATACTCTTCGGTCTTCTGTATAACCTGCCGCAGCGTATGTATGTGGTCTATGGTGCTAAAGCCGTTACAGAATCCAGCTTTTTCGGGAGGCTGGAAGTCGTCCAACCTGCACGCGAGACGATTCATGATGACTCTTGAAAACAGCTTGTAGAAATGGCTCAGAAGTGAGATGGGCCTATAATTCTTAAGAAGGGCATTGTCGCTCTTCTTAAAGAAAAGTATCACCACAGCTCTGTTCCATATCTGCGGCATTTTGCCCTCGAGTATGACGGAATCAAACAGCTTCTGGAGGGCCTTCAGAACGGGCTTAACGCCTTTAGGGGTTCGGCCGTAACTCCGTCATCACCTTGTTGTTTTTGAGCTGCTTCGGACCCATCCTAATCTCGTACAAGTTGACGTCTGGGATGTCTTCAGTATATTGTTTGTATAAAAAGTTTTAAAATAAAAAAAATCTTTGTTTTTTTATTAGTACAAGCTTCTATAATACCTATCACTTATATCACCAGCCTGAATCAGTTCTATTTAAAGTTTAACACAAAATTAGTATTGATATAAGTTTCCTTATTGAATTTATTGTTAACTTTTGGTAAACAATTAAAGGAAAGTGAAGAATAAATTAAACCATAAGACCAGCTATGAAGAAAACAAACCCAACTAAATTTATTTACAAAAATTGTATGCACTTATCCTATTTTACCTACATAAATATTTTAGGGATTTCCATAAGACAAATAGCTATGAGGAAAACAAACCAACTAGATCTTTTTACAAACATATTATGCACTTATGTACCTACTTTATCTACTTATATAAATATTTTAATCCTTTTTATAAGTAGATAAAGTAATAAAAAGTATCTTTTTATTACTTTTTGTTGTTTTTTTTGTTTTGAAATAAAACAGATGGTTAAGTAAAATATTTCTAATTATTAATAACTGTTAAATTGATATATACTTAGTTATTTAAATATAAATAAATACATAAATAGGATGGTTTTAAGCATTTACCTGTGGTGAGCGGGCACCAAGTCTTTCTTTCCATATGCATCATGCACCGGGCACACTAAACCTCCAACCACATTGCCTAAGTTCAGGGTGTGGATGTAATCTTTAGCAATTTCTAGAAAAGTAATAAAATATTAACAAAATTCTGTTATGAAACCTTGAGCAAATAAATGGAGTCATATTTTATAAGATTTCAATAACTCTATCATAGAAACCACAGTTTGATCAAGTTACATCTATTCTAAATGCTAAAGGTCGATAGTTCAAGTTCACTGCAATAAAATTAATGAAAAATGCAAAATAATTGCGCATTTCACGTTCGATTTCCGATTACTTACCGAACATGCGAAGATGCATGTAAGTCGGCGGGCTGAAACTCCCACAAGCCATAATAACAATCTTTCCGTAAGACATCTTGCGGCTTTTTATTCAACACAGTTTTTTTATACTACTTTTCGCAATTTTTATCACATCACAACAAATTCGCACGACTGCAATCCGTCTTTTCATTGATTCAACTTCAGAATGCAACAAAATTGAAAATTCAGATATTTTTACGCCGCACTATAAAATTTTATGTCATTTTTTCCTAACCGGGTAACGTCACATTCGAATCTGCCATTCTACGCAGAATTAAGTAGTTTTGACAATAACGAATTTATATAAAAATAAAGCAAATTATTGTTTTGTAAACGATCCATTTGTTTCAGAAATTCCTATTACATTAGTATATAGAAATAAATTATATTTAAATCAGTGCAGTGAATATTTTGTTATATTTATTTTCATTCATAAATCTATGTCACTTGTTATCTTGTGACGGAACGCATAAAACGCGATTGAGTTAAAAATGCATGCACTTGCAGTAAAATGTGCTGAAATTAGAGGTCGTCATAAAATACCGTATATCTTTCATTTGACATTTTGTCCTTTCTTTGGTTGCGGACCGGTTATTTAATGTCACACTGTCACAGAAAACCTGAGCTTATTTATTTATTTACTGGAGTTCGTAAATAATGAATTATGAATAGAAGCGAATGAAAGGGACGCATCGCTTCAATATACAAACAAGAGTTGACACTCTTAAGTTTACAGTTGCTATCATAACCTCGCTGATAATCAGCTGGGTAAACATTGCAAGTGGTAATTTACCAAGAAAATGAGATTAACATTGCGTTTACTTTCTTCTGTTGTGCAAAAAACTCCGTTTTATGTCACCACGCCGATATTTTATGTGAATGCGGGTAAGTGAAAGACTTGTCACAATACTTTTTAATATGTTTAGGTACACGGAATGGCAAAATGTTTGAATAACATTTTCTAGATCAGGTTCAAGGTTTTATTACAAACAGGAAATTAAAGTAAGCCAACATTCAATATAACAGTGGATAGAAATTAATGCATAAGTATCCTTTTTTTTTTCTTTATCTTATCACTGCTTTTTGTTTCAATCATCTTGTAAGTCAAATCTGTACTTAGGAAACCTATTATTCTATATTACAGCTCCACACTTGGGTCACCTCTACACTGCGGTAGTAGCGGATGCGATACAGCGGTTTGAGAAACTGTCCAACCCTGATTGTCATGTCATATTTAGCACAGGTATGTTATCATTGAGTTACTTGGAGCACTCATACTGGCATTTTCATACAATTACACTTGAAAATTCAGAAGGAATTATGGTCATACCCATGTAAATTGATAGGTGTCAGTGAGAATGAAAATCCAGGGAAAGGGCCAAAGGATGGTACTTACCATTATAAATTATTAATGCTAAATATAATACCTAAATAAATAATTTATGATACACTGCATTCGCGATTTAGTTTCCAAACATATAAGCAATGTGATTTTCAAATCAAATCATTTATTTCTTTGTAAACAAGAATAATTATTACATCAATATTTTTTTGTAATATAGTCCTCCATGTTCTTCATGTTTTTGGAAAAACAACTTTAATTCCCACTCATAAAGTTCATTAATGTTAGCATTTTGAATTTTTCAATAGTATTTTTTTTTGTGGGTGGGAAATCATCAAATGACCTCTCCCGCTCTGGGCGGAGCGGAAGGGCGTGTCAGACTCTTACTGACTAAAACCCACCCGTGTTCCTTCAGTTGCCTGTGAGCCAGGGCCACGGTAACTCTTTCGAACAATCCGCGACCCCGGCAATTTATACCTGCATAAGTTGATATTTGTTTAAGTGGCAATAACATTACTTGGAAACAAGGAATTGAATAGCTTATAGAAGATTGGCTTGGTTGTTTTGCCTGACACAATAATATATATTGTTACTAGCTGCCCGCCCCGGCTTCGCACGGGTTGCGGTACTTATCTACGGCGTACCCTACCTACCTACGGCGTACCCTACCTACCTACCCTACCTACCTACCTACCCTACCTACCAACCTACCCTACCTACCTACCCTACCTACCTACCCTACCTACCTACCCTACCTACCTACCCTACCTACCTACCTACCCTACCTACCTACCCTACCTACCTACCCTACCTACCTACCCTACCTACCCTACCTACCCTACCTACCTACCCTACCTACCTACCCTACCTACCTACCTACCCTACCTACCCTACCTACCTACCCTACCTACCTACCTACTCTACCTACCTACCTACCCTACCTACCTACCTACCCTACCTACCTACCTACCCTACCTACCTACCTACCCTACCTACCTACCTACCTCCCTAACTCCCTACCCTACCAACCAAAAAAAAAAAAAAAAAAATAGATGTTGGCCGATTCTCATAGATACCGGATAAGCACAAAAAATTTCATCAAAATCGGTTAAGCCGTTTCGGAGGAGTATGGCAACGAAAACTGTGACACGAGAATTTTATATATTAGATGTCTTGTTTTTTTGTTTATTTAATGAATACATAATAAAAAATTAGGTACCAACTCATTAGTTACTAGCAAACATACATTACCTAAACTTGCTTTTTTATATTCATAATATTTTTAATTTTGATGTTTATGTGAACATAATAATATTGCAGTGTCAAATCAAATCAAATAAAAATATTTTATTTCACATAAACCTACATGGGCACTTATGAAATGTCAGAAGACGGTGCACGGTTCCAATTGGTCATTTCCTATGGGGTAGAACCAGCAAGAAACTCCACGGTTACTCTTTTAAAAATAATTGGCTTTTACAATGTTTTCAAATTACAGTGTTAATAGGTATGGGAGGACAGTGTAGACCTGTCAACAAGTACCAGGTACTTAATAAAATTGAAAATGGTCTACAAATCTACAGTCCACAAGTTAGGCCTACAACATTCTCATATTCACAAAATATAAAAGAATCTATATGATAAATGATAAAATATAAATGATAAATGATAAATGAAAATGATAAATGATTTTATTTCTGTAAGTAGGTTTGAACAAACACTTTTACACGTCAATCATATTTTAAAAACTAGATGAGGTCGGCGTTTCCTATCTGACTACTCTGAGAAGAAAGGCCGAAACAAACTCAGAGGTCACAGTCTCTTTTAAAGTCCAGACATAATCTTGGTCAGATCATGTGAAAACCATGTAGATTTGTGTCTGAGATGGTCTTTTGAGGAAAAACCACACAGATTGAGTGGACCTGTCCAGTCAGTGCACGCATTTGTCAGTAATCGTGTAGCTCAACTCAGAACTTAAGGAGCTCAACGATTCGACGAACAATACCAAAGAAAAGACATTTGGGTAGGCCACAAAAATTACTCAAACTGCCAGACCATGATTAAAATTAAGTGAGGAGAGAAAAAAAGCAACAATATAAAAGATAAATAAAATAATAAAAATAAAAGCCCATTTAAACGAAATGACATGATTGCTATTACAAATCTGAATTAATATCCTGTCTACAAAAGCCATTATTAAAGAGTTGAAACTGGAATTGTAGTTATATAATGCCAAATAATTAGAGGATTATGTCAAAGAAGCATGAAAAAATAAACGTAATTTGGGAGCAGTTGATAGACATTTACATAGTGATGCCGTTAATGAGGTACCAAGGAAGCCATATCTGCAGCAGGAATTATTGCCAAACTTCCTTGTCTTCAACATAGTCTTTTATTCTTATAATATGCTTTTCTGATAAGGATACGTTTGATGTGGGTAGGTATATTAAAACAATCTGATGTTTATTAGAATTTCATTAGAGTTTTATAGAAAAAAACAACATTATCAGTTAATGAAACAACATAACTAGGTGCATAACTTAATGAGATTGTTATCAGTTTGCACTTCACCCCGCGTCCTAACAGGAAGCGACTGTCACGCCAATACGCGATTGTTTGTATGAATGATGACGTACAAACGCGACTTGATTGATGGTGCGAGAACGTCATCCATACCATATCTAAAAATATAAAAATGAATCCCTATTTCCGTTGGTCACGCCATAGCTTAAGAACAACTTTAGCAATTTCATCCATCTTTTTTAAAAAAGTTTTCCAATACTTTGTAGAAAGTTCTTACGGAAAAATTAAGAAAGTTGCGATGCGACAGGGTGGTTCTAGTCTAATATATAAAAATCTCGTGTCACAGTGTTAGTTATCGAACTCCTCCGAAACGGCTTGACCGATTTTTATGTATTTTTTTTTGGTATATTTGTTAGGTCTGAGAATAGGCCGTAAAGTATATTTCATACCGCTGCCGGTGAAACCGCGGGGCGCGGCTAGTAAACTATATTATTATAGATAATATATATGACGGCACAGGATAGGTTTTACCAGAAGTGGTCATCGTGTTAGTGGTTCAGCAGCTTTAATAGCATCAGGATTGTGCCGGAATATAGCAGTTCGTCGTGGACGTGGTACGACAGCGGCTCCCCTGTCATCATCTGTCATCAGAAGACAGCCGCCACGCAACCATCGATGCGACGCTATGATAGAGTGACTGTCACCAGCCTTTTCTGTGATTCTGGAATCACAGAAAAAGCTGAAGGAGGAAGTTACTGGTAACTTCGTAACAAAACGGGGCGGCGCGGCGGCGCGGCGGCGGCGGAGCCACTTGTTGCGCCGTCATCTATCTATATATATAAAAATGAATTGCTGTTCGTTAGTCTCGCTAAAACTCAGAAAATGTGACCGATTTGATTATTTTCTTTTGGTTTATCCACCTCTTTACTGGGGTGGTTAAAAAGAAAGAAAAAAATAGGAAAAATCCAAACGAAAATATTTGACAGGACAACGTTAAAAAAAATAGGAACATCCTAAAAGAAAAATTTTGACAGGACGACGTCTGACGGGTCAGCTAGGTAGGGTAAGTAGGTAAGTAGGGTAGGTAGGCAGGTAAAGTAGGTAGGTAGGTTAGGAGTTAGATACTTAGTGCTACCTGTGCGAAGCCAGGCCGGGTAAAGCTGGTATATAATATATATTAATATTATAAAAGCGAAAGTAACTATGTCTGTCTGTCTATCCGTTACCTTTTCACGCCTAAATCACTGAACCGATCTGAAATTTGTTAGATAGTAGCCTGGGACCTGGAAAAAGACTTGTATCCTGGACATTTGTATAAAAAAATGATGAAAGAAACAAATCACACGAAAACGAAGTTGCGGGTAACAGCTAATTAATATTCTTATGAAAGAGCGCGACTATCGGTTACTCGCGCGTCATTCGCTTTCGATTAGGACATGCCAGAGATTGAAGTACCTAACACTTTAATAAGTGTTAGGTGTTACAGATGTTGTTTAGTCCTAATGGACTAAACAACATCTCTGTTTACTCAGTAAAGATTTATCAAGAACTTTTGCTCGCAGCTTCGTCCGCGTGGAGGTCGGAAATTATCCCACGTACCCACGGGAACGTACTACCGGGATAAAAAGTATCCTTATTTCCTAACTCTAGATCATGTGTGTGTCAAGTTTCATCGAAATCCGTTCAGCCGTTAAGGTGTGTAAAGGTAACAGACAGACAGACAGAATTACTTACGCATTTATACAATTTTAGTATGCATTCGTGGGAACAAATAGATTGTGTATATCAGTAAATAGATTAGGGCATTGTTTAAAAAAAAAGAGTTATATCAGAATATTTCCACAGCTCTTGTTAAAAACGGATAGCCAGCAACATTTATCCACAGGACAATTACAGTACTTATAGATACTATATCAGCAAAAAATGAGGTTCAAGGTAATATGCCAGGTACATCAATAGCTAAGAGCTATGCTTATGATTAATCTGAGGCAAGACAATCTACATTGCAATTTTTACACAGACGCGAAAATTTTCAAAAATGACTGCAATGAGATTCGCAACACAAAATGGCGCTGCTGTGTGTAGGACCTCATGGTTTCATATTAATCTGCATGGTTCTCATATGGTCTGACCAAGATTATTTCTGGCTTTTAAAGGACTGTGGCCTCTGAGATTGTATCGATGCTTTTTCTCAGAATAGGAAACACCAACCTCATCTTCTTTTTAAATCCTAACTTCCTAACTTAATATTATAAATGCGAAAGTAAGTTTGTTTGTTACCTTTTCACGCCTAAACCACTGAACTGATCATCCTGAAATTTTGCATATACTTGGTCAGGTGTACAGAAACGGACATAGGGTACCTTTCATCCCGCAAAAAAGTACTGTTCCCGAGAAAAACAACAATAACGTTCTTATGATAATAGATGGCGCCACCCGTCTCTCGAATCATGATTGAATTATAACCCGAATACCAATTCAAAGTCTAAATTAACGCGAGCGAAGCCGCGGGCAAAAGCTAGTATAATATATTTTTGACGTGTATAATTGTTTTTTGAACCAATTTATAGAAATAAATACCATTTAATTAATTAGTTATGTTCATGGCAATAGAGAAACACCTTGAATGCAAAACCATACTTAATCATTTGAAACTTACCTTCCAGGTACAGACGAACACGGCACTAAGATACAGCAAGCAGCTCTCAAAGCCAAGCTCTCGTTACCAGAGTACTGCACCAGCATATCAAATGAATACAAGGAACTGTTCAAGGAGTTCAATATTGAATACACAGACTTCATACGTACTACTGAGGACAGGCATAAGGAAGCTGTCAGGCATTTTTGGGTGGGACCATATTTCTCTTTAAATTCTAAACTATTAGTAATATTTGAACTTTGTTAGCTTAGTTTTTAACTTTATTGTGCATGCTGAATACCTGATGTTGCCGTATATCTTTTGTTGGAGATTCTAAATAAATAAAAAAGTTAAACAAATACGGTCTTTAAGAACAGGGCTGCTGAGTTGGTTTTAGAATGGCAATATAAAGAAAAAGAATAATGCGGTTTTTGCTTTCAATGAAAAATAAACCATGTTTAAGTGTATCCTTAGAAATGTAGCCGTTCTATTAGCTAAAAGACTTGCAATCATCATTTAGTAATTTAAGTGACTTTTACGTTTTCTTTAACCCTCTTTGGTCTATGAAAAGGCTCATGCATATGTATCTTCAGATTATCCCTTATCGCAGTTTATTTGCTATCAGCGCAGCCTATCTCCCAAACATCTCCATCAGCCACTCATCTCAATATTATGAGTCTGATGTTATAATAAAAAACCGATGATAAAATTTATGACGTTTTATTTACAGAATAAGCTTGTAACAAAGGATTATGTGTACAAATCTAAATACAGCGGCTGGTACAGTGTTAATGATGAGGCGTTTGTGCCCGAGACACATGTCAAAGATGAACTCAAGGATGGGGAGAATGTAAGGCTACATTTATTTATTTATGGTCAGTTCCAAATTTATCTGATGAAAGTGTAAACAAACCCTTTTCTTTTCTTACGCAATCACTCTGTAAAGGGAATTCGTGGCATTTGAATCTGTATTTAGAAGGAAGGCTACATTTATTTATTTATGGTCTGTTCCAAATTTATCTGATGAAAGTGTAAACAAACCCTTTTCAGGTTAAATTCTTACGTAATCACTCTATAAAGGGAATTCGTGACATTTGAATCTGTATTTAGAAGGAAGGCTACATTTATTTATTTATGGTCAGTTCCAAATTTATTTGATGAAAGTGTAAACAAACCCTTTTCAGGTTAAATTCTTACGTAATCACTCTATAAAGGGAATTCGTGACATGTTAATCTGTATTTAGAAGGTCAACTTTATATCTCACCACTTTTTCATTTGAAAAACTTAATTGTTGAAAAATCATCGACGAAAATTGAAGTTAATTTAATAACCTCAGTTTTCGTCGATGGTGTGTCATGTGTGATGATGTCAAATGAAAAACGTCTTTAAGGTGATTTAAAATTAGAATGTCGGGTTCATGTATTCAAATAATCAAATTAAAGCATTAAATTTGTAAGTGGCTCTACAAATTGGCATCCACACTCAGGTAGGTTTTCTGATCCATTTGTTTACATTTTCATCAGATACTTTTCGAACAGATTATAGATGCATTTCATAATTGAAACAATTTACATTTATAATACTATATCATCATCTTTTAATTTTTTTATCAGCCCGTTTTGTCCACTGCAGGACAAAGGCCTCCCTACTCTCCTGGCACCTCTCTGTCCAGAGCTGGGACTTTACGTGTTTATTAATTATTTAACTTTTACATGTAAATAATATTGTTTGATATTGCAGGTAAAAGTGTCAATAGAATCTGGCCACAAAGTGGAATGGACCGAAGAAACTAACTACATGTTCAGGCTGAGCGCCTTCAAGTCACATCTACAGGAATGGCTAAAAAATGGTATGAAATATTTATTACTATAACCTGTTCCAAAATTATCTGATGAAAGTGTAAACAAACCCTGTTCTGATAAAAATGTTAATTTTACCAAAACAATTTTAATTTTTTTGTTTAAGTTTTAACGCAATCACTAAGATATTCATTTGTACACAAACATACATACATACGGGTCGAATAGAGAACCTACTTTTTTTGAAGTCGGTTAAAAACAAATAAGCTCCGACGTGTATGGGCCAAAAACTGAGTAATCTATTCGAAATAACTGGATGCCAATTCTGGCCAATAGATTTCTTTTAATGTAAAAACCGTAAAATTTGCACCCGCCCATTCATGGGGATCAGAGCTATACTACGGGCTGAGAAAGTATGCATAAAAATCATTATTCTTAAGTTTTGATTTTCATTACTCTAATGCCAAAATCATATTTATATCAAGACTAAAGTTAGTCCAGACCAAGACGTTTTCACTTCAAAAATACCCCTAGCTTAGTTTTTATTTTGTATCTAGATGGCGTGGACATCAAATTAGAAATCGCTATGGTTCCGTTTGCATGGAACCCCAAAAAACCGTTTAAAATCATGACTTTTGTTCACAGACGGCGTGATAACACCATCCAAGTTTCAAAAGCAACTACAAGAGATGTTGGAAGGTGATGCGTATCTACCCGATATATCGGTCAGTCGGCCGTCCAGCAGGGTGCACTGGGCGATCCGGGTACGTGACACTAATTGCTAATAATAATATGTTACTGGTCTTTACCCGAAATACCAAAATCGGGCTGTAGCAATAACTTAAAATCCTACTAATATTATAAATGTGAAAGTTTGTGAGGATAGATGGATGTTTGTTACTCTTTCACAAAATAAACCACTGAACGGATTTGATGGAATTTGGAACACATATAGTTTATAACCTGGATTAACATGTAGGATACTTTATATCCCGGTAGTACGTTCCCATGGGGTAATTTCCGGCCACCACGCGGGCGAAGCCGCGGGCAAAAGCTAGTAATATTTTAAAGAGGTTAAATTATTTGTTTATACAGCTAAGCTAGATATGGTAATCCTTCGGTAATCTTCGTGTTTCCAAATTAGCACGAACGTCGTGCCACAGTGTAACCTTAACAGAATAACAAAGACAAAGCTTTTGTACCAGAGGCAGGTATTTTATGCCTGAGGCATTGGTCGCTCAAGAATGTCCAAAACATTTTTTTCTTTATAATATTTTACTAATACAGCTATAAGTATCTACCTTCTAACATATTATGGACATGAAATATTTTCAATTTCAATTTTATGTTTTATACTGCCGCGCTTTGTACTAGTGCACCTATTCTTGCGCGTTTGTATGAAGTTTTCTCTCTGTCAAGTTACCTACTCCGGTCACTTCAAAGGTCGAAACTTTTTTTGGAATTGCATAGAGTTGTTAATCTTTAATTTTGTAATCATGGTAATACAAAATAAAGTAAGGCCAACGAGACGAGATAAAAAATGTAAACAAACCTTCAGGGGTTCATAACATTTTTTTCGTGGTGAATTTATATCTTTTAAAGGTTGTCTAGAGCTGCCAGGTTGTGATTCCATAATTAAAATAATAAACCACTCACAATAACAGTAAAAATCCACAAGAAAAACTAACAATAACCGATTAATAACAACAAAAAACTAAACAAATACGGAAATGAAAAAATTCGCATCACTTCGAACACAATCCAAACAGGAATGAACAGGACGGACTAAATGTTGAAAGCTGCTGTACCGACCGCTTTCCAGGCCCTGCAGTCTCGACATGAATAGCGACAAAAATCTGTCGCTAAGTCGTATCGATGTCAAATTTCTTTAATAGATTTTCAACCTTATGCTTTGGAAATAAAGTTGAAAAGCTATTAAAGGAATTTGACATCGATACGACTTATCGACTGATTTTTGTCGTTGTCTAATGTCGAGACTGCAGGGCCTGTACCACGAATCACACAACGACAGCCATCGTCGACCAACTGACGTCATTATTGTGTGCGAGAGATAGACAGAGATAATAATCGCTCGCTATCGTAATGTAACTCAGTAAAAGTCAGGTTGTTTACGTATTTTATCTCGTCTCGTTGGCCTTACTTTAGGCAAGTACTTCCATGGTTGTAACAGCTCTATCTAAATTAGATCTCATCATCGCGCGTTTGTATTTCCGAAGACAGACGATGACTCCCGAAGGATGAACTAATTCTGGCAGATCTGTATGTTTGTAAAAAAAAATAATCTCTAGAAGTACTACTGATCCGATTACAAAAAATCTTTTGCTGATAGAAATCTTGTACTATTGCCGAGTGCGAGATATATGTTTCATGTTAAAACACAAGGAAGAAGATGCGTGCAGACGTCCATAAAAACCAAACTTTTTTCGCAGCGTAATAATTATTCCAGACTTGTTAAGAACTTTGTCTCTCTCCTGGACAAAGTATTCCCTTTTCCCTACAACCAACACTATTTTTTTTGCTGCTTCTGTCCTAATCTGCGCAAAAAAATACATCAGATTTGTACACCTTCGATTTCATTTGCTTATTTAATTTAATTTATTATTAATTAATTGGTCCGCTTTTAAATTGTGTTTATCTTATGGAAAATCTTTTGACCGCGGCTTCGCCCGCGTATATGTCGAAAAATCCTCGGGAACGTACTACCGGGATCAAAAGTACCGTATATGCTAATTCAGATGATAAACTAACTGTGTGTCAAATTTCATCCAAATCCGTTCGACCGTTTTAGCGCCAATTCGGAACATACATCCAGACAAACAGAGATTTTTTTTTATTTACTATTTATTATACAGGGGACATCGACGCGCAACCTGTTATACCATGGATTCAGTACATGATTCTGAAACATTTCAACGTGGGGGACGTTGAAATGTTTCGTTTTAGCTATTCCATACATTTTGACCGCGTAGGTATTGCACTTTTCTATTATTAGTTAACTGTTATTGTTTTATAACTGACGAAAAATATCTACGCCAGGGTATCTAGAATCTTGTGCTGAATTCATGGCTACAGTTTGCGCGTCGAAAGTTCCTGCCACCCTGTATGTATGTATCGATAATGGTCCAGAAATTACTGTAAAAAGGTCTAAAAAAGCCTTAGGAATTCATTTTACCGTTTACCGTTACCGTAAAATGAATACCGTTGTTGTTGATACCGTTTTTTTTTTTCGTTTTGCGTGGATCTGACGCATATTTTCCCCCAAATCGTTATTTTTTGTATTTGTGTGTTTTTCTCTGCGTCATGTTTACTGCAAAGAAATGTATTTTCTTTTGTTTTTATTTACTCATCTCTTCTTCATAGGTGCCAGGTGACGAAGAACAAAGTATATACGTGTGGTTAGACGCACTCATTAACTACCTGACAGTGGTGGGCTATCCTGACGAAAGACACATGAAGTCGCTGAGAGCCTGGCCAGCTGACGTGCATGTTGTGGGCAAGGATATACTCAAGTGAGGATACATTTCCCTAGGAATATAACACTTGCACGTCATTTTTTGGGTTCTTTACCCAAAGGGTGCCAACGGAACCCTATTACTAAGCCTCGGCTGTCCGTCCGTTCGTCCGTCTGTCTGTCAGACGGCTGTATCTCATGAACCGTAATAGATGGACAGTTGAAATTTTCACAGAGTGTGTATTTCTATTGCTGCTATAACACTTAATAATAAAAATTAAAGGGGAGCCTCCTTTAATTTTTTATTATATTTTTAGTGTGCGAGTGCGACTCGCACTTGGCCGATTTTTAATACAGTGTGGTAGAAAGATAACAATCAAGATTCTAGCTAGTCCATGCGACCGCCAGTGCGCAGCGACAGTCGAATGTGTGTGGTCAAAATTCTGCGGTTTTGAACATCAAGCCGAATCGAATGTATTACGCCCATTCATGCTGCAAGCTAACTTAAGTTGTATGTTCACCTAGAGACGTATTTTTTTTTCGCACGTTTCTCTGGCTCGTCTTATGCCTTATGTGTTTGTCTTATTTTTATGAAGTACATAATAAAGAGCATTCTATTCCATTCTATTCTTTGCCGTGAATAGACTTGAAGGAAGGGTGTGTACTAAATGTGGAAGTTGAATGAAACGCAACTTGGGAGACAGCCATGTTCAGCAGTCGTCTACAACAGTCTGAGTTTACAGGCTAATTATTTAACTGAATTTCATAGCAATTTTGGATAAAAATTGAGACCAGTTACAAAAAACCTAGCCCATCTTCATCACTCCCCAGATTCCACGGCATATACTGGCCAGCTTTCCTAATGGCCATCAAATGGCACCCCCCACGCCGCCTGGTCTGCCACTCGCACTGGACAGTGGATGGCAGCAAGATGTCCAAGTCGCTGGGCAACGTGGTTTGCCCACGAGGCAGCGCCGTGGGCAACGAGGCACTGAGGTATCTGCTCTTGAGGGAAGCTACGATGGCGAGTGACGCTAGTGAGTATATTATTTGTATAATAAGACTTCCAAGTTACTGGGCAACAAGATTTGCCCACGAGACAGTGGCCAACTCTCTAAGTCCGTCAACGAAGATACGGGGCCGTACGAAACTAGTTTGGATTTCGGAGTGAACCCCTACACCCGATTAATTAACTTTTTCGGGCAGGTAAAAACACATCGGGGTAGGGACAACTGCCACATCGTGGTGTCATTCATTCTTGGGTCGGGCCCGAAACTAATCTTATCTCCGTAAGTGTTACGGAAGAGGAAACGCCCGTAACGTCGGCCGAAACTACGGATTTCGTACTTAGAGAGTAGTGGGCAGCAAAGGACTTAGGAATCTTCTGAGAGAAGCCACGATGGCAAATGAGGCTATGCCCGGGCCTGGCTAATGAATACGGGGCTTTTATGTAAAAAATCCGGTATTTATGCCGATGACTCACCTGACGGAAAGTGGTAGGGGTTACCGCAGTCTAAATACAGGATGGTAGGGACATCGACACGCAAACTATAACCATGAATTCAACACATGATTCTGGACCCCCTAGCGTAGAAATGTATCGTCGGTTATCAAAAAAAAATCTGCTGTTTCATAGAAAAGTCTCCTGCGCGGTCAAAATGTATGGATCAGCATTTTTTTTTATAACTAAGAAGAAATTTCAACGCAGGGGTACTATCTGTGCCTCAAAGAGATGTCAGCATAATTGACGGAGTCCGATAGGGCCGATGCCTGCCGGGGTCACGGATTGTTCGAAAGAGTTACCGTGGCCCTGGCGCCCAGGCAACTGAAGGAACACGGGTGGGATTTAGTCAGTAAGAGTCTGACACGCCCTTCCGCTCCGCCCAGAGCGGGAGAGATCATAATAATATGATGATATCCCACACAAAAAAGAAAGGGGGTACTGTCTGTATCCATGGTAACAAGTAGCGCGTCCATGTCCGTGCTGCCCTGTATACTACTGACTACTTACATGTTTCCAGACTTACGAAAAAACTTGGAATAGACCATGTGCCTTTACTTAAATTCGAATTATTATTGAATATTTCATCAGTCTAATTACTGTGACAACCAGGCTGGTTTGTCTTATGTAGTGATTTGTATTTGTATTGTCAGGTCTGATAATATCTTTCTGTATATTATTTATTTATTTATTAAAACTTTATGCACAAGTAAAAAAAAATATTGTACAAAGGCGGACTTAATGCCTGAGGCATTTTCTACCAGTCAACCTTAGAGTGATGCAGAGACAGAACATGGCAGGTGCAACATAATAATATTATTCGTGGCAGCTTAAATGTGTAGAGGTATGAGACACAGGGTGTAAAGTTCACTCATCCTCCAAAGGAAAGGGAGGATCCACCGACCAGACGGGTGTCGTTTCTGGTGAGCAACTGCCCGACGTTTGATGTCGGGACGTTGTATATATGCTAGTTGCGCGGTAAACTCTGCTTGCGCGATGCAGGATTTTGCGTGACGTCAGTGTGACGTGTAGCTCGCATGTGGCGATGTAGATACCGCTACAAATGATTGAGTTAACCTTTCCTATTGTGGAAAAAAGGCTAACATATAAATGTTTTTCAGACTACAGTGAAACGAAGCTAATAAACGTAGCCAACTCGGAACTAGCCGACACACTAGGTAACCTCGCGTCGCGCTGCTGTGGCGCGGCTCTCAACCCGCGACACGAGTTCCCCACACTCCACGCCGCTGAACTAGCTTCCGTAACTACCAACCAACATGCAACTATGTTGATGGAGTATGTAGAGAGGCTACCTGGTGAGTGATAAATGATTTTATTTCTGTAAGTTGGTTTTTACAAACACTTTCACAGATTAGTAATATTTATTTGAAAAACTGGATGAGGACGGTGTTTTCTATTGAAATATTCTGAGAAGAAACACCGATATAAACTCAGAGGTCACAGTCTCTTTAAAAGTCCAGACACAATCTTGGTCAGATCCTATAAGGACCATGTAGATTGGTGTCTGAAATGGCCTTTTGATGAAAGAACCACACAGATTTGAGTGGACCTGTCTAATTAGTGCAAGGCTTTGTCAGTAGTGTCCAATTATTTTATCTACTTAGAGTTCCAAGGAATATTTAGCTTAGCTAAGCACGTAGTTCCCCACATTTCGAACCGCTAAACTCGCGTTGGTAGCTTCCAACCAACATGCGACTATGCTTATGGAGGATGTAGATTGTTTGTCTGGTGAGTTTTACATGTCCTTGCAAATAGAGCCCAGTTAAATGAAACTGTATAACAGTGTTGGACTAAGTATGGAGCCTTGTGGAATGCTGAAGTTTGAACCCTGAATTTGATCTTGTTTCTGTTGAGACTAACATGCAATACGTCGATATTTCTACTGCTTTTGTGTTGTATGACTTCTGAATTTCTTTACAGAACTCCTTTAAAAGTGGTTATCATATATTCCTGAAAGTTCTTTTGGAATGGATAAGAAAGAACCTCTTGTCTGATTTTCAAGAAAAGCTATAGAATGATTGTTATTCATTTAAGTGTCAAGATGCTAATTCTTGTTCCCATATTGTATTTAACATTTATTAAGACTAAAGTGAGTCATCAACACAATGTAGAACTACAGCTACAATCGTATCTAGCGTCAGAGGAATTTCCAAATACTTATGTGACGTTTCTTTTCCTCACAGAAATATGTCATACTCACTACAAAAACTACCACTTCTACAAAGCAGTGGACGCCGTCATCAAAGTGTTACACATCGCAAACGTCTTCTTCGAAAATACTAAACCGTGGGAGTTACGCAAGAAACCAGAAAGTCAGAAAGAACTCGACGTTATCCTACACATTACTATGGAAACATTAAGAATATGTGGCATAATCCTCCAGCCTATCATACCAGAAATGATGACAAAATTATTAGATAAACTACAAATTGGTAAGGATTGCAGGAGCTGGCAACACTGTGAGACGCCATCTTGGAGGCTCAAAGGCGCCATCTATGAAACTAAGAACATTCAAAGTGGGAAATTCGTTCTGTTCCAAAGAATCTATGAGAAGAAGGTTGCGCAAACAGATCAGAGAAAGAATGCACAGGCCGAACAGAAGATCGTGCAAGAAAAGAAGAAAAAGGCTCAAAAAAAGAAGGTTTCAGCTGCATAGGTCCGATTTGAGATTTTATTGTAGAATTTGGTTAGAAAAAAACGGGTTTTAGAATTGAAGTAGTGTAATAGTAGAATTACATTCTAAAGAACCATTACAAAGTTTTCATTCGGCATCTTTCACACGAAGTAAAAAGTCTGAACAGAAAATGAATCAAAAGTGAAAAATTTATTCATTGGTGAAGCGGTCAAAAGAATTCGGCAATCGTCGTATTTCACTCGCCTACCAAATGATCAAAAAATGAAAAAAGCCGACGAACGTTCATACCTATATTTTGTCGGAGTCGTGTGAGAATGAAATAAAATGACCATTCACGCGAGTGATGCGTCTAATATCGACTTGTTTAATTGAGTGCTATCATTCGGATATGAGTTTTGAATTTACGACGTCTTAAATGCAAACATATCGAAATATTTAAAGGAACGCAGTTTTATAAAGAGCTTAGAAATATATTAATAAGACATTAACAAAGCGTAGAGGTAATTTGTGTGAGTTTCTGATGTGTGTTATAATGCCGTATTAATACCAGCGATTTTAATTGTATGAACGTGTTATATTCGTTTCTCAATGAGTGCTCCAACTCAAACTCAGTAGCTGTAAATTTGAATAAGAAAAAGGTCTTGCCTGTTCTGGTTGCCGAGATAGTCATATAGAGGTATGAGGAACAAGGAGTAAAGTTCGCTCATACCTCCATAGAAATGGGAGGATCCTCCGACCATACGGATGTTGTGTCTGGTTGGCAACTGCCCGATTGATGTCGAGACGTTGTATATATGCTAGTTGCGCGGTAAACTCTACTTGCGCGATGCAGGATTTTGCGTGACGTCAGTGTGACGCGTAGCTCGCATGTGGCGTTTTTGTAAATGCCGCTACAGCCATTTGACAGCTTTTGATATTTGAGTGTCTATTCAAAAATTAGTCATTTCAATTTTTTTACAAAACTTCCATTTAAAAAATTTCGTTTTCGTATGTTTCGGATATTTTTTGTGCAAATATGGATATTTGACAAGACACTCCTCATTTATATTGCAGTTATCCATGTTACAAGATTTAATACTAGCTTCTGCCCGCGTGGATGTCGGATATTATCCCACGGGAACGTGCTACCGGGACAAAAAGTAGCCTATGTCCTTCCCCAGGATACCATCTATCTCGTTGCCAAATTTTATCGAAATCCGTTTATCAAAATCCGACAAAACTCCAAACGGGATTTATGTAAATAAACTATCAAGTATTAATTTATCTAACAATAATAAATTTCTAATAGCAATTATTTAATTTCAGGAAAGCCGCAATTAATTGATACCGATTTAAATTCTGATTATAATAAAATTATAATTTACTAGCTTTTGCCCGCGGCTTCACTCGCGTTAATTTAGACTTTGACTATCAATTCGGGTTATAATTCAATCATTCGAAAGACACGTGGTGCCATCTATTATCATATGGACGTTATTGTTGTTTTCCTCGGGAACAGTACTTTTTTGCGGGATGATAGGTACCCTATGTCCGTTTCTGTACCCCTGACCACGTATATGCAAAATTTTAGGATGATCGGTTCAGTGGTTTAAGCGTGAAAAGGCAACATACAGACAGAGTTACTTTCGAATTTATAGTATTAGTATGGATATATTATAAAATAATAAAGCTGAAGAATTTGTTCGTTTGAACGCGCTAATCTCTGGAACTACCGTCGGATGTGAAAAAATATTTTTTCAGTTGATAACCCAATTCTCGAGGAAGGGAAGGTTATTTAATATCACGCTACGATCCTTAGGAGCCGAACAAAAAAAAACAGAAAGAACGCTAACCGAAAATAATATATAATATGATAATTTGACGCGGACGAAGTTGCGAGCAGAAGGTAGTACTTAATAATCATCTTCATTGTAGTTTTGAATATTTTATAATCAATTGACGATAATTCGCGACTACGGGGTAAAATTAAATGAGCTAAAAGAAAAAAAAAATATGAGAAAAAGATAAAACAAATTAAAACATGTTTTTTTTTTGGTCGACTGGCGGTGGCCGTTAACAGTTGCTTGAAGTATAAGTTGAGATAAGAGTACCTATATCACTTTTTTTTGGTTTATATATCGACCCATCACGTCTTTGGAGTTTCGTTAAATAATCCAAATTGACCCTATATAAAAGTTAAATATTAAAATTGACGACAAGACTGTTATTTCTTCTAGAATAATAGTTCGCTTCCTTGAGATTTTGATCTTTATTAGTTTTAAGTTCTAAGTAGAATAGCTTGTGGTGCATTTTTGTATAATTCCGATTTTAATTAGATGTTGTCTGTTATTTATGTTTAATAAATTGTTGAATTTGAATCGTGAGTTCTTAATTAATAACTTGAGTTTATGTGAACCTAGTTATACTTTTTCTAGTTAAGTGTCCAGAACTGTTCGAGAACTATAAGAAAGCCTAACTTTGTATTTGGCGTCATTTTGATTCTTTGTTCAAAATGGGTGTAGCTCAAAGGGACATTGTTGGCTCTCGACCTTCATTTATTTATAGGTTTTAACCTAAAATGGAATAACAGGCTGGTTGAAGCCTCTACACCATAAAAAAATTCCAGAGGTGTAGTGCTACTCCCGGTTGGAACGAAGTTCCTTTCGCTGTATGTTATGTAACAGGCACAATGAAATATACTAACAACGTTTGAGAGTAACTAAATGTAAAGTGCGATAAGGAACTTAGTTCTAAAAAGAATACATTTCAATCGAAGGGGTTATAAAAAAAACACACATTCTATATCGGAGTCAATTTATTTACGAATATGCTTATTAAATAATAATATTTGCATCAAAATACTGCAATAACGACTAACAGTATGAAGGAAAGCTAACCATAACACTATTAAGCTAGATACAGCAACGCGTTGCGGTTGCATTGCAACCGCGCGCGCAACACGATGCAGTAGCATGATACGCCATCTACCTCGGGTTAGTTCGGGTGACGGAAATTGCCGAATAAACAATGAGTGTCTATTTATCTCTTTCAATCATCAGTGAGTCACGAAATTCCTTTTTTTTACTTAATTGTATTGTGAAAATATTTTGTATTTAATATCACTTTCTGTCCGTTTATTATAAATGTGTTACAAACACGAAGACACTTTTATATTCTGTTCGGTAATTTTCGTAAACCCGAAGTCAGCTTAAATTATTGCGTATCATGCTGCTACTTTTCAATACACATAGTCGAAAATGCATCAAATGAGTATGATACAGGTATGATACTAATTAATTAATCATTATTATATATAAATTCTTACAAAAATTCGGTGACACATACATTTTTGCTTAAATGCTTATTTAAAACTGTTATCTGTGAACGTCGTTGTAACAAGGAACACTATTTTATATATTTAAAAGCCATCACAATTTAACGACGTTATATTGATACTAATAAAACTATTTTTCATAAGAATATATTGGCATTAATTTCACTGTCTTTTGTACAAAATTAGTTTACTCTAGCACAAAATGGCGCCATCTTTTTGACGTACATTGCTGCTTTTTCATGAAAATTTTCAATCTATTACAGTATAAAGTAAAAAATGTGTCAATGTACGTCGAAAACTCGCTACTCATCACCATTGTGTTAAGCCATTATTGTTTAAAACAATGTTCACAGACAACATTACATCTCAATGACTATGCCCTAAAAGTAACTTCGAATACTAAAGAAATCTGTACAATTGAGCTCCCAAGTTGAGCATCGTTGAGTCTAGCTCATCAAACCGAGCATTTTAGCTCAACTTACGTGCATTCTGATATTGACTCTACAACTTGTAGTTATAAAATAAACTCTTCTTATTACCTTATTAACATAACTTAAATAAAAATGCATTATGGATGGTAACACTATAACTTATATGCAATGTAACCTTTTTATAAGCTGACAAGCAATTATGGTAATATACACAGCTACAGATTAGAAAGAGACGGAAAACAGAATGGCGCTAATAACTGAGTAGGACAGCCAAAGATGGCAAGGCCAAACTATGTTCCATCTCTTTCTTCCTTGATAGTATACCATTTTATAATTTATCTGTCTAGCCCAAAGATTTCAATCCTTAGATTCGATTGACCGCGTCAAAAAATGGCCACATTGGTTTCGTTGAAAATGACATTTGAAATATTGTCTCGCTCACTCATACTGAAAATCGTATCTATCGTTTCATGTGGCATGTTTGAGCTCAATCTCCTTAATATAGACACCTCGTGGGCCCTAATTACGGTGAGGGCAAATCTAACAATTTTAATCTTTAGTCTAACCAGCCTAATCAAAGTGACATTGCATAGAAAAGTACAAAGATAAGAAACGACGGATTGCCAGCTAAGTGTCTAAACGTCAAAACTTTTATATCGCTCACAAAAATCACGAAATAAAGCGACTTCGATATTTTATCACGATTTATATGAGCGATTGAGTATCATCTCATTTTACAATCAACTGGCAACAAAGTATTCGTTCATATTACAATAACAAGTTTATAAAGTCAATATCGGAAAAATAGCTTACATCGAATAGGAGCGTGAGTTTTGAACGACATCACTCCTTCCATTCACTCATTCAAAGATTATAAGTAAAGGGGCTGACTAAATCCGTAGTAAGTGTTTTCGGGACGAAAGATTTTACATTTCAATACTTTTATGTGACTTGAAAATATAGAAACAGTTAACAGGCATAAAATGTAGCTCATATCCTAAATTTTATCCTTAGTAACTATATTTGAGTCTAACCAAAATGACGATTAAAAGTCCAACATTGTTTTGAACATGCAGTTAAACCTCACCACAAAAAGATCCCTGAATTAGAAATGAGTGACTTGAGAAATGAATGAGTGAAGGAGTGAAACCATTCATTTTGTGCGAATGAAACAAAAAATCGTAACGAGATGACTTGTCTTACACGATTACCCTTGCATGCCTAATCTAGATGCTACACTTCGGCTTTTTCCGTAAACATCCGTGTGATTTCGTAGATTGAAAATACAATATGGCCACGAATGTTCAGGGAGCGAAGTATAGAGCCTGAATGACGATTAAAAACGAGAGGCAAATAATGAAAGCGTGTGGCAGAGGCGGCGAGATTTTTATAAAAATATTTTATTCCCATTTCATGGAGTAATATGCATTGCCGAAATTGTAGCATTTTTTTTTTTTTTGTTTTTTCTTTGCTGGGTGTTCCCCCTTCTATAACTATCATCCAGAAAGAAACCTGCGATGTATTCTTAATGATTTTACTCTTACATCAATTGCTTTTAAATTTTTTGATCAACCAAAGGGATCAATTAATCCCTATTTCTCAAAACACCTAATTTATCCTTAGAGACCACATGAGTCACTGGGCCTCAAGTGAAATAAACATGTTTTTTTTTTTCTATATTACCACCAAAATGGTCTCCTACGGCTAACCTAATTTCATAATGGATACCATGATTCCATTTTTAGTATCGCAAGCATTTTATTTATTATAACTACTAATGTTAGTAATAGCTTCTTAAAACTAATTCTTTTGTTAAGGCTTAAACAAGCCAAGTTTGGAACATTTATCAAACCCGTAATAATTTGTCAAAAAATCCTTCTTTTCGGAATATTAGTTGTGAAACACAAATCTACTATTCCTATATTTCGTACTAAGCTAAAATATGCTTATAGGGCTCATCAGAATGGCTTTTTATAGCCCGTCGAGCCGTCAAGCTACATTATTTTTAAAACCCGTTCCCTCCCACACGCATTCAGCCTCCATAAATCAAAGATTTAAATCGTTAGATTTGCGTCACCGTACTTATGTAAGGTGAAAACTGTCAATACTGAGAACACATCCCGTGTATGGCGTTTCCATGGCAGCATGAGCCATTGTGTGTGTCAGAGGTGTCAAAACGCAACAGAAACGTGACCATCTATTCACGCGGTAGGGCGAATCTAACGATTTAAGTCTTTGCTATAAATGACAATAGGCATCGAAATATTCAATAACAATAAAAGTTACACATCAAAATGCATCAATACTTATCACTAATATAAACATTGGAAGTGAATTGGCAATGTACAATACGACGAAAAAGTTTTCCAATATTTTGTGCGACATTTTTTTTTTCACAATCATTAGGAAGGGACACGAAATACCCAGGTTTACTTTTACAAATTAAAAAAAAAAACTTTTTTTCTCTTTCTCTTTTCCTCAGTTACTTACACCTCGTTCTTTTTTTAAATTTAGCACTAACACGACAGACGAAAACAACTAAATACATAGATTCCATAGATTTCTTCTTTTCGTTTTAATATTATTGCTTGATTATACACTATCTAGCTTTTAAGTGACTTATATGAGGCGGATGACTTGTTTATATTTAGCTAGACAAGCTTACTAAGTAGACATTACTATTATTTGCTAGTTATTGCTTGAGATTTATATCTTTAACAGATTGCAGGACACTAAACGTCCCCAGACTTAATAACAATAAAAATTATATTGTGTCTCGTTTAGTGTCCTTCAAACGATTAATAGATTTGAAATCTGATTAGTTTTCACTCGGTGCACCTTTGCCTCACAAAGGTTGAATTATAAATAATAATTGACAATAAAGTCTACTTAGTTAACTGGCAAAGCACGGACATTAATATCTGATTTCTTAACATTCATAATATATTGCATTACTGGGTTAAATTCTTAATAACACATGACACTTTACGAGATAAATGTCATGCTTACCTAAGAATTATCCCATCCATTCCGTGGCCTTCAATCTGAACGTTAATAAAGCCATCAATAGGAAATATTTAAGTATTATATCTCATCTCATCAGCCATTTAAAAAATAAACCTTTAAAAAAACTTTCTAAATATAATAATATTATGTAAACGTACGTACGTATCATAAAAATGTATATAATAAGTCGTAAAAAGTATATACTTTGACTACTTGGTAAAACAATGGGACATCCCTTCTAAAATGTTAGATTGGCAACGATATTTAGTTATGCTGGTGACATACAGACAGACACCCTTCAATAAGATAGGCAAAATATTTTATGGCGCAAGTAGTTGAAATCGATTCATCGATACAAAATAATCGTTACGCCCAACACTATTTAATATTTCGCTTTTCACCAACATAATAAACAACCCTATAAAATACATATTTATACAGAACAAAACTTTAGATGAATAATATCAACATCGACTGATTACTCACAATAATACGATGATAATAAATAAACAATAATATAAAATACATGTTAATAATTATAATAACGTTATAATAATATTTGTTCGTGTAATAATACTCAGAGGTTACTATTGAGCTAAATGCATAATGGTTACAGAATAATATCAGTCATCCATACGAGAATATTTTGTAGCTGCACCGACAGGGAAATGGCGAATATCCTGTTTTGCTTCTTTTAAGTATTGCCCGTTAAAAAAAAATGTATAGATATTTAAACTACAATCAAAAGAAATTAGTGATGAATTCAATGTTACTGATCTTTCTGTTGATCGTCCCTACTTTTTATTATATTCCTTGAGTCGCGATCACACGAATATTCGTCAAAGCCCTGTAAGTGCTGCCACAGCAATATAGCTGGCAAATGTAAGCGTCACGTCAATTCATCATGCTGGTGTATACCTACGCGTCAGACGTCAATGTGTAGTATTCAACGTCAATGTGTAGTATTCAACGTCAATGTGTAGTATTCAAGGTCAATGTGTAGTATTGAACATCAATGTGTAGTATTCAACGTGAATGTGTAGTATTCAACGTCAATGTGTAGTATTCTACGTCAAAGTGTAGTATTTTAATTGAAAAAGACTACTTACCGTGGATATCAAATAAATAATCTTCGCAATTAAAAGTCCGTGATGATAACCACCTATTTCTTTCATGCCGTTACCCTTACAGTTGCCAACATCAAAAATTGAACTAAAAACTAAATTGTTCATGTTTTTTTCTAACAGGTCACTCTAAGTTGTTCACGTATCGTCAACATTATAATATTCGCTTCGCTTACAAATGTTGTTTTTATACCTATTTACATTTTAAATGTATCAAAAATAATTGATTGTTTTCTCTAGTAAATAATGTTTGAAAACTACTAAAGAGCTAAGTATGCACTTATGATAATCATAAGGGACTTAGCAGAATAAGAAATTGAATTTTAGAAATAGCTTAAGCCTGAAATTACTGCAAATCAAAAGGGGGTTTTGAGAGGGATATTGTATAAACATAAAAAATATGTAAGCACAGATAAATGACCAGAAACGTTGATTTTATTTATATTACAGTTATTATATTAACTTAAAAATATTCAAAAACATTGAAAAAAGGGAATTCTGATCGACTTTCAAAGAAAGTTACATGAAAGATCAAAATTTTAAGACAAAAGAAACGAAAATAGGTAAATAACAACATTCGCAAGCTCTCATACATTCAAAAACTCGAAGCCAAACACCGACCCACGGGTACAAGGAGAAATGCATCATATTTCTATGATTACAGGTTCCATTTTCATTTGACAAAAACTTCAATCTAAACCACGTTCTCGAGTCTGCTTAGGACTTGGGAGTCCGAAGCTTTATTTTTGTGGCGTCAATTGTGTAGAAATTATATTCATGTCATTTATTTCAGCAATCATTTAATTTAATTTGCTGTTCTTATTTCCGCCAAACAACCAAAACAGATGTGTATTTTCGCCACTTTTTTATTTTATTCCATTTTAATTTAAAAAATATATCTGCTTTCGTACATAAATTTGTCGATATGGTACTAGGAAAAAATAGGAACATCTGACATTTACTTGTCTTTAACTAAACTTTTCCAAAGAAAGACGCACGGCAGTGAGCCCAGCTGAGTCAATTCGTTTCTACACAATTCACGCCATATTAAGTCATAAATTTTACGCCATTTAAGGCAGTAATTCTTTTATTAATCACGAAGAAATCTTACGCTTGTCACGACTAAATCAATAAATAATGAGGGTATCAAAGATATTAACAAACAAAAAAAAGTATTTATGTGTTAAAATATATGTCTTTGAAATCAACAGTGGACGTTATGATGTCATTGGCTATTTTTAAGTATTTTTATTTCTTATACAATCTCTTTGTTGTCAAGGGACGTGCAGTTGTTATTGCTTAGTTTTAAAAGCTTATAATATTTCTACAAAACTCCTCCATTACAGTACCACATTTTTTGGTTCAAAATCCTAACATTGAGCGTTAAGATTATCATGATTTTCCAGCAACTGTTAACGTATATTTTTGTCTTCATGTGAAAAGTGACTCGATAAGACTTACCATCAGATTTTTCAGCAAAATAGTTATATTTGTGCTAATTTGAAACTCTTGAAAGGGCAAACATTTACATAGAGGGTCAAATTCTATGTGTAGTCGACAGTGTACAGCCAAGTTCGGGATGTCATCGAGTGTGTTAGGTCGCGGGCGGTCAGCTGAGTGGCGGGGGCGCGGTCGGGGGCGCGGGGGGCGCGGGCGGCGTGGGGGGCGCCGGGGGCGCGGGGGCGGGCGCGGAGGGGGGCGCGGGCGCGGGCGGGGAGGGGGGCGCGGGCGACGACGGCAGCAGCAGGTGTTCGGGGACGGGGACCGCGCGTAGCCGGGCTGATACCTTCTTTTGTGGACATAGTACCTGTGGGGGTAAAAATTATTCTTGATACTGCACATTGGAAAGACCTTTGCGAGGCCGACGCTAACACTGTCGAAGTGGCCGAGTTCTGTTCGAAATTAGGTGGAATCATCGATATGACGAAGATGCTGCAAATAAATTATCGGTTGCAACAGATAACGTGCAGTGTTATTGACAGTATTATCTTGGACGGCCGCGGCACTGAAGTAAAATGCACGTTATAACATTATCATAGACTGAAAGGACCAGGCACAAACTCTTAAGAAAAAATTGTTGGACCCATTTGCCTGAAATTTTGGTACAATATAGTCTTTAACATGCTAATAGAAAATCTATAAAGTTTGCAAAAACACTTTACACTTGGTTACCACAAGTAAAGCGCGCGTCACTTCGTGAGATAAAAAATACTGTACCGTGGACGTCCACGATATTATCGTTACGTAAAAAATTAACGCCTCTTATCGAGAATTTGTTTTCAGCTCTATATTGCTTGGATTTATATCGACAGAGTAAAGGTAAAATGGTTAACGCGCCATAACCTGAAATCGCACAAATGAACCTTTCCACTGTTCGATATAATGCATAAAAAGTTTGATTTTATAAACTTCACACTCGTGATGTGAACTTTCGACAGTTCATTTAATTTGACCATGTAAATAGACTTGATAATCTGGTATTCAGCTGCATCCGGTTACACAGGAAGCCGATCCCAACATACCAGGAAAAAAGACTAGACAAATGATGATATTTTTTTTTTCTAGTAGGGAATTTTTTTTTTTTTTCTAGTAGTCAAATTATTTTTTATCAACATACCCGTCTGGCGAACAAAAAGCATCCCTTCTCCTCTTCCGGTGTCGTTGTCGTTGGTACAAGCTGTAGGTCCACGGTTGCACGCTCCTTACTGCCTTCACCTAAAAGCAAATGGTAGGGGGTAAATGAACAAATAATGTCAAAAATGTAGCTACGTAGGGGGGAGGGGGGGTACATGAGATCGCGGGGACGACCTGGATGAGACGCGCACAGACCAGGGGAGCGTGGAACAAAAGGGAGGAGGCCTGGACCGGCAGTCTCGACATTAGATAGCGACAGAAATCGGTCGCTAAGTCGTATCGATGTCAAATACCTTTAATAGATTTTCAACTTTATTTCCAAAGTATAAGGTTGAAAATCTATTTAAAAAATTTGACATCGATTGGACTTAACGACCGATTTTTGTCGGTTTCTATGTCGAGACTGCCGGCCCTGCACTGAGCAGTGATTGGAACAGGGCTGCCAATAATGATGACGTAGCTACACTAGTCCAAAAAAAACCTGAAGTCTGATCAAATCAATAATTGACGAGACATTTAGAAGATTTGATAACAGATGTTACTGGATAAGTCTTAGAAAGGAGCTATTGTCGTAAATGATCGCGTGTTAGGGTTATGAAACAGGCCTACACTGTCCTCCCATACCTATCAACACTGTAATTTGAAACATTGTAAAAGTCCCTTATTTTTAAAAGAGTAACCGTGGGAGTTTCTTGCCGGCTCTTCTCCATAGGAAACAACCAATTGGAACCGTGCACCTAGCTTCTGACGTTTCATAAATGCTCATGTAGGTTTATGTGAAATAAAATATTTTGATTTGATTTGAAACTCTGACGTTTGTACTTTTAGAAATATGAGATGTAATATTCCTGCTATAAAATCATCACCATTTAGCGCGACGGATAATGCCCTGTATTACACGTCGGGCACTTGTCCGCTGTCAGTCAGCCATAGAGCATTTTTTTTTTGCATATTTTATATTGGTAACACATAGGCCCGGTTTCTGGAAAGGAAATCAACACAAAAATGTTCTAACAAATTATCTAGCGCGTATAACCTGCAGTGATTGGTTGACTGAATTATGAACAGCCAATCATCACTTGACTTGCGTTTAATTTCGACACATCAATAATTATCGTTCTAGAAACTAGGCGTGAATTTAATTTTAGATTGTTTTTTTTTTTTTTCTCCTACCTATAGCAAACACATTCAGTTCCTTGAAGCATCCAGTTTCGAGCATCTCGGTCTGCCACGGTATGCTAACTGATCCCGTGTTGAACTTCCCGTAGAACGTGTCATCTCCCGCGTCTAGGTTCACTCCTTTCACTGTACTGAATTGTTCTATGTCGAGGACGTCTTTTGCGTAGACCGCGTGTGGCTGAAAGAAGATGGTTTTGTTCATAGTACAAACATATAAAGAAATATATAAATAGGCTATCTTTAGGGTGCAACTAGACCGCGATCTATTAATGTCGACCGCTGCCTCAAAATACAGGATTTATATTATTATTAGATTATATATTTGAATGATTGAAAACAAAAAACAAAACGCATCGAAATTATTATTTTCTAGACCCACCAGAATTTAAGTTTTTCGTGGGTTATTAAACAAAAAATCTGCTGTTCTATACATTGTGACCGTGTAGATATTGCACTTTGCACGAAACAGCAGATTTTTTGTTTAATAACCCACGAAAAACTTAAATTCTGGTGGGTCTAGAAAAAACTAATTTCGATGCGTTTTTTTTTGTTTTCAATCATTCAAATAGTTAATCTAATATGACATTGACAGTGTCTTTACGCCGCAGCAGTAAAGGCGGTTTTCATACTTCATGTATGGCAACACTGACGTGTATAAAGCAAGAATAAATTCATTAGTATACTAACATCAGGCACAAAAGGCGCATCGACCATTCCAGCTTCCAATCTCGCCCAGTTCAAATTCGCGAAGAACCGATGTGCCTTCACTTGCGTCGCCCCTCTTCTCCCCGCGGAACATCCGAGGCGACACGACGGAGACTTCGTGAGGAGGGCTGAGCATAATGCTCTTGCGCATTCGGAGAACTTGGACGAGTATTTTTCTTGTTCATGCTGAGGATTACAGGAAAAAAAAAAGAGAATTAAGCACTGAGGAATGGACTGATTTTTTTTTTTAAGCTACAGAAAATAAACACTGTAAAAATAATAATTTGGTATTAAAATTACACACCACATCGATGGCACTGTCAGACTATATCTTAATCACTAATTTGATAGAAGGAGAGAGCGATTCTACATTGATAGGGTTAACGTCAGGTTTTCATCAAATAGAAGTGAACTTTTAGAAAATAGTCAAGATAATAATCGTCGTTAAACTAAGCCTTTTAGTAATTTACTGTTTTCCGTAAAAGAAAAAAAAAACAGTAGATTTGGGAAAACAATGTAAAAATTAAAGAAATTAGAGGATAAAACTACAATAAATTAACTTTTGTGTATTTGGATGACATCATCATGTCTTAATCTTTCAGAATCATTTTCCCGCTATTGCAGTAATCGACCATATTTGAGTGTCTCTAAAATATTATAATTTATAACTTACTAAATTGAACTCATTATTACATAATGTCTGACCTTGACCCTCCGATCGACCTCTTCCCGTTTGACCTTCTCCTTGCGCGCTCGGAAGGGGGCGCGACCTTCGATCATCTCGTATGCGAGACATCCGAATGAGAACCAATCCGGACTGAAGGTATATCTCTCGTTGTCTATCACCTGAAATTATTAAAGAGTATGTGATTATGTGCAGAAATTTGATGATAAGTATTTACTATCCAGGGTCGCTGGTTTGTCCAAAAGGGTTACCGTGGCCCTGGCGCACAGGCAACTGAAGGAACACGGGTGGGTTTTAGTCAGTAAAAGTCTGACACGCCCTCCCGGTCCTCCCAGAGCGGTAGAAGTTATTTGACGATTTCCCACCCGAAAAAAAAGTATGTTACTATATTTTTATGCACATAATAAAATAGTAACAAAGCTTAAACTGTACAATCAATATTTATGAAAAAGTAATTTCTAAGAGGTGTGGTCACGAGCCTGACACCGAAAATATAGATTTTAGATGTTTTGTCTGGATGTATGTTCTGGATTAGCGGAAAAACGGCAGAACGGATTTATATAAAATTTGGCACACAGATAGTTTATAACCTGGATTGATACATAGGTTACTTTTTATCTCGGTAGTTCGTTCCCGTGGGATAATTTCCGAAATCAACGCGGGCGAAGCCGCGGGCAAAAGCTAGTTAGTAATATTCCTTGATATGGATATTTAAAAAATTATCGAAGAATTGGTTGTTCCCAATGTACGTATTATAGCTTAGTCCAAAATTATCTATTTCTCGAAATGATAAAATTTTAACTAGTATTTATCATGGAATATCCTTAAGAAATAAGCAAGATGACTTCCGAAAACTTGAGAAATTATCACAGCGACTCTAGATGACCAACTATTTCATTTATTCTTATCTTATCATATTTTATGACTTCTTAGACACGCAAATCGAATTAATACCAGCCTATTAGTGATCCACTGCAGGGCAAAGACTTCTTCTCGGACACAGAAGGCACGACTATCGATCACTACACTTGCTCAAGACGGGTTGTCAAAAGTCCAGGTTTCCTCACGATGGTTTTCTTTACCGATGTCGGTAATGTCCAACATAAACTACTACAACATATCTTAGACATTACTGAGAAGGCAAGTCACATTGGTACTTGCCCGGATTGAACCCACAAGGCTAGAGTACTTATGTAAAAATAATAATCATTTAATACAAGTAAAAAGACTCATAGTGTTAGTAACAATATACTTACAAACTATGTCAGTAAATCATTAACACAGAAACAATTTGTGACATCACTAGGGTATTGATTGACATTTTAACTTAACTTTTTTTTAGCTTAAAGTTTGGTAGGTTTAATGTATTTGGGAAAATACTAGGCAGATGATAATGATAACTCACCTCAGGCGCCATATAGCCAACCGTCCCGACCCTGCCTCTAACACTGCCTCCCTCTGGCACATCCACTGCGAGCCCGAGGTCAGATATACGCACGTGGCCGGCATCGTCTAGCAGAATGTTCTCTGGTTTGCAATCTCTGAAAAGGTCATTATAAAATGTATTTTTTTTAAGACCTACATCGTTAATTATCTATTGTTATGACATCCCCTGGGGATAGGGGCAGGGGGAAACACGCTTTAGTAAATTAATAGGGCCTTTTACAGGTTTTCATTGTGTGGTCATCGCTCTAATCCAAAAAGAAGATTTAGTGAGGTAAGGTGTTAGATGTGAAGCTTTAGGTCACCCATTTGTTGGAGATTTGAAACTTTAGGTCACTCATTTGGTGTAGATGTGGCACTGTGGGTCACCTTCCTATACACGATGCCAACCTTGTGAAAGTGTTCCAGTCTGTACGCAACCTGCGCCGCGTAGAACCTCGCGCGTTCTAACATGTTGTAGATGTGGAACTGTAGGTCACCTACTTGTACACGATGCCCACCTTGTGCAAGTGTTCCAGTCTGTACGCAACCTGCGCCGCGTAGAACCTCGCACGTTCTAACATGTTGTAGATATGGAACTATAGGTCACCTACCTGTACACGATGCCCATCTTGTGCAAGTGTTCCAATCCGCAAGCGACCTGTGCCGCGTAGAATCTCGAGCGTTCTAACCCGAGCCCCGTGTCTGCGCCGCACATGTTGTAGATATGAAATTTTAGGTCACCACCTGGAAAAGTAATTAAATCGATTAAAAGCATCCTTTTTTTTTTGTTGACCTACATTGTGTCTCACTAACTGGGCTGAGGCCTTCCCTTTTTATCTCTTAACCTCTCTATTTTGTGCGTTCTCTGGCCATGTTGACCAAGTAAATATGATCAGATCGCCGCACCACGTTCGCTGCGGTCTACCTCGAGAGTGATTTACTCCTCAGGCGTCGACGAACATACACAAAACTTATTACAGACCAACTATCAGACGGTATGTGTTGCATACGATATGTGTTTTTTGTAATTACACGCTAGATTGCCTTACTGAGTCACAGTTTTTCCTTGACATTGCTCTTCCTCCTATCTTATCATCTCTTTGACTCAATACAATGTTGTTTGTCAAAGGGCAGCGCGCAATTTAATGCCATGGTACAGGAGTCGTGGGGTATTTGAAGATTAGTTGTTATAACATTTCAAACTTGTTTTCTTGCAAAAAGTTGGCACCTTCAATATCTCCGTAAACAAAGGGTTCCCAGGTACGGTTCAGTACAAACAAAATACAAAATTACGGGAAGTGCAAGTAACTCTCGGCTGCGTTAAGCGTCTTTTAAAACTCGTTATAATGGTGGTATCTGTCTTGTTTATCGAATTCCACGCCAACGAAGTTGTGGACAAAAGCTGCTTTGTTCCAAATTTAGTGTTGTCTGAGCGAATAATACTGACCGTTCATAATAGTGAGCACCAAACAGAGCGCATCCTTGGTCTCGTACGCGTACGCCAGGTTCACGACGAAGCGCGAGTTGATTCGCTGCAGTATTTGTTTCTCTATCAGCACCATCGCTTCGCCCTTGCGTTTTTTTATGCGTTTCTTTTCTAATTTCTTGCAGGCGTACATTTTTCCTGTTGCTCGGACCTGTAATGTGTAAAAAGCTTTATTGCTAAACGTTTCTCAAATTAAATCAAATACACAGTTTTATAGTGTAACAAATTATAAGTGTCTCTGTGTCCTTTTTTTATTTTTCGTTGGGAAATCATCAAATGACCTCTCCCGCTTTGGGCGGAGTGAAAGGGCGTGTCAGACTCTTACTGACTAAAACCCACCCGTGTCCCTTCAGTTGCCTGTGCGCCAGGACCACGGTAACTCATTCGAACAATCCGCGACCCCGGCAGGCATCAGCCCTTTCGAACCCCGTCAATGATGCTGACATCTCTTTGAGGCGCGCGTGGAACACGACGCGCCGTCGACCCGGGCCTGGTCCTTAACGGACGGCGAGCTGCCCATTGCTCGCCGTCCGCAAGTGTCTCTGTGTACTGCCACAGTAAGTGGCACACAAAAAGTACACAGTGACAAACATTATTATTAATATTATTATAATAGGTTAGTTATAACGGAATGGAGTCCACAACTCCACGTCCAAACGCGTATTCTAATAAAATGAATACAAAAATATTAAAGAATAAAATAAATATCCCTGCCTTTCTAATCCAAATTGTCATTCAGATATACTGTACTATCTTATCTATGTATACATGCTTTTGAAAAGGATTTTTATTTCTGACTTTCCTATCAACTATTTGTACCTACAATATTACTTACAACACGTGAACCAGTATTAAATCTATTATTACCTAACCAACCTGGACCTACCAATGTACGTCAACAGGCATTTGACAATAACTATTGTGGTTATGGGCCGGAAAAATATAGAAAAAATTGATAATACACTGGCGTGCAATAAAATCGACACACCCCGTGCTCTTCGATTTGAAACAATATAATTCAACAAGGTTTACCAATAATAACCTAATATATTGTATATTAAAACCTTCCTGACAGTATGTAGATTACGTTAGTTAAAGAACTATCAAATTTGAAAAAATCACGAACTTACAAACATGAGGGTTCGAATAAAGAGCCTCCTTTTTTTGAAGTCCGTTAAAAAGTCAAGTAAAATTTTCATTAAACGAACAAAAACAAACAAAATTATTCTTTTGTCAATTACATTGACAAAAAAAAAGTCACGCACTTTATCCGAGCAAAAGTGAGCGATGATCTTGTCAAGAATATTGCTTTAATCCAAATATAGTGTATGTGCAAATAGACATGTACATTACCTACCTTCACACAATATAAATTAATAAATTATATTCATTAAGATTTTTGAGATATCCTCTTTCAAATTGAAAGCACGGGGTGAGCCGATTTTTTTGCACGCCAGTGTATATAAAATATTATTAAATCTTAAAAATAATTTACGGCCTTGACAAATATTAATTGTCAGAGCACCTTATTTCTAAAATTGATGAGGTTCCGGTCTTGGCTGCGACCCAAGCAAGTAGGAGCTTGTGTAAACACGTAGATACCTATCTACTTAACCATAGTGGCTCGCGACGACCTTTAGTCATCACTCTTAAGACGAGACATTTTACTAACATGACTGATCGGTATGACGAAAAATCCTTGCTGAAATTAAAGCTAGAAACGTGGAGCTATAGAATTATTTTGTGTGAAAGTCAGACACAGATTATTACTAAATGATAATATGATAAATGATTTTATTTCTGTAAGTAGGTTTGTACAAACACTTTTACACGTCAATCATATTTTAAAAACTAGACGAGGTCGGCGTTTCCTATCTGACTACGAGGGCGGCACTGAAAATTTCGGGAATCAAGGAAGTGACACAACATTACTATTTAAAAATGTATTTATTGCTTTTTGAAGTATTCTCCGCGAAATTTGACACATTTTTCCATACGATGGAACCAATCATTGAAGCAACCATTCCATTCGGAAGTTGGGGTCTCCAAAATAGCCGTTTTGTAGGCGTCCACAGCTTCTTCAGGTGATGAAAATCTCTGTCCACGCAATTTATTCTTTATTTTAGGGAAAGTATAGAAATCATTAGGGCTTAGGTCGGGGCTGTACGGCGGATGGTCTAACAATTCTATGTTTTCTTTCTCTAAAAACTCTTTAGTTCTGTGCGCGGTGTGAGAACTCGCATTGTCGAGATGGAGGATGATGCGGCGGTTGCAGTTCTCTTTACGGAGTTCAGAAACGACCTGTGGCAAACAAATGCTAGCATACCATTCTGCATTAACCGTTCTTTGTCCCTCAAGAGGAATAGTCGTAACATGGCCGGTTTTGGAGACAAACGTGGCCACCATTTTTTTTGCAACTCTCCGTGAACGAACCATTTTTGTTGGCTTTAACTCATTTTCGAACACCCAAACTCGTGACTGGTTTTTTGTTTCGGGTTCGTACGCGTATATCCAGGATACGTCACCTGATACGATGTTGTATACAGCATTTGAGGATCCTGCGTGGAATCTTTCGAGAGTTCTGACGCACCAAGTAACGCGAGCCGCTTTTTGCTCTTCACAGAGCGAATGCGGTATCCATCGGGAAAACAACTTTTTTACACCTAATTGTTCATGCAAGCTTATTTGTATTTGACTCATGCCAATGTCTAAAGTTGCCTGAATTTCGCGGTATGTCACATGTCGATCTTCCTCAATCAGCTTACGCACAGCATCAACGTTTTCTTGGGTGACTGCAGTTTTTGGACGACCTTGACGGGGATCATCACTGAGCTTGACACGTCCACGTTGAAATTCAGCAAACCAGCGATAAATTGTGGTTTTGGATGGGGCTTCATCACCAAATGCAGAAATCATCCGGTCAACACACTGTTTTTGTGTTAAACCACTTCGAAAGTCATAATAAATCATCGCTCTTGAATTTTCTCGAGTCAATTCCATTTTCTCAACGACTAAACAAGTTTGACAAAACCTTGTGACAAGACCGAGAATCTTTTTTTAAATAAATAAATGGTATTCGATTTTTAAAACCAAGAAGTTTTCAATTAAAAAGATTTTAATATGACAGGAACAGTGGAAATATTCCATTCCCGATACTTTTAGTGCAGCCCTCGTAGCACGACAACCCCTCCTTGCAAGACATTGAATAGCACGCCTGCAGTGCTAACACGGAGCTGTTCTGCAAACGATAGGACACTTGATATAATGTCCTTGGTGGCCGGATACCAGTAGCCATGGACACACAAAGCCTTCAGGATCACATAGCCTAAGCCTCCACGTACCTTGTCGTGTGCCTTTTAGTCTGTGCTAAATAAATGTAATTTCTTTCTTACCTGACAAGCGCAGACCTCCCCAAACCCTCCCTTGCCGAGCACCCGGTACATTCGGAAGGTGTGCTGCGTCACCGGCTGCGCCTCCAGCCACTTCCATTGCAGGTACCGGTGGAAGTACATCGAGCGCTCGAACTCCGCGAACGGAGCGCCCGCAAGGAAGCTTTTCACACATCGCACGCATTCTATAAATATGTCTCTAGAGCCACCTGGAAACGAGAAGTTTAATAGATTATTACTTATAAGCCTTGCACCACAAATCACTATATGTATTTTACGCTACACGTATTTAACACATAATTCTGTCTTCAAGTGATTGACAGAAATACAACGATGTTTTAAATTCGTTAAGCGCTAAATGCATTTAGTCATTTGTGGTGCAAGCGGGTTAGTAAGTGAATAAGTAAAGAATTAAAAAAAATGAGCCATCGCGGGACGTCTGGCAGATGTGAAATATCGAAACTATTTTGTATAGAAATTATAGCGTGGCCACGGCACGCGTCGCCACGCCAACAATCGGTTTTACCCGCAGCGATAGATGTTTCACATCAAAAGTATTTTCCGATATTGGTGCGGAAAAGATGGAAAATCAGAATACGCTAAGCTCAAAATAAGATTGTTCCAAGAAAGGAGACATTGAATAGACCATAGATATCCTTCATAAATATTGCATTTTCTTACATCAACGCCGGCAAAATATGCTGCTCTTTTTATACGCGTTTGAGAAACATGAGAGCCAACCACTAGAGATTTAATCAAAAACAGAAACTTCATTGATTACATATCATCTGTTATCAGACACGTGCCTGATCAGGTGTGTACCTAATCAGATAAGCTCATATTTCCGCACACCTTTCTCTTTTCCCATTGTTAACATCATAATGATGCCTTTAACGACAGCCGGACGACACTATAAAGTTCCCCATTTTATGTTACCTCCACTTACCCCTTTTTACAATACACCTATAAGATGTTAGAACATCGATTTTTCCATCAAATACTCAAACAGCGTGTTTTATTATCTGATTATCTGTCTACGATACATTTTTCAACATCACTGAGATAAATGCTGGTCTTTGGATTATTAATTCCTGTATTGTCTTTTTACACGTGTCTACGTTTCCATTCGCAGATCTGCTGGAGGATATTTCTAATGAAATAAACAGTAACCTTTGTGCTCTTAATCTTTATGGATTTTTCTCTATTAAGTGTTTCGAGTGTGAAGCTTATTTGAAATATAGATATAAATGTTAAATGTTAATAATTGATACGACGAAGACAAAGAAGTGTAGATAAATAAAAAAATTGTCTATGCTATTCCACTTCAGGTAAAAGGTCTCACTTATTTTTTATCTAGGGCTACTAAGGACCAGTTTTTTTACGATGGTCCTTCTATACGCGACCGACTGCTCTCAATCCTCCATTTACATATCTTAGAATGCAAATACTCACCATCTACATTTATTACCACTGGGTTTATCAAAAACCTGTCATATTTATCTATGGTTTAAATTTTAAAATATAGACTCACCATCTATCGTCGCACTGGCTTCATCAATGACCTGCCGGCTGACTACGTCAGTCACCGCCTCACAGTCGTCAGTCTTCAGGTACCTGCCGAACACGTCAGCCGCGAGCATCGCCCGCGTCTCGTCCACCTCAACCTCGTACCTGTCAGTCTGCAAGCAAAACTATGGACCTTCGAACATTGGTGTTATCTGACTCATACAAATTTTTTGGTGATATTGGAGAGACAAGTGTTAGGGTGCAACCAGACCGCGGACGATGGGCGTCGAAAATCCCCCCAAAATATAATAATAATAATAATAATAATTTAGCCTGTATTGTCACACTGCAGTGGAAAGGACTCCCTCTCCTTTTTCCAAACTATGTTAGTGTCGTCGATCAACCACGGTCTGGTCTGACCCTTTCAGGGTGTTCGTGACAGCCTCGGAAGAAGGTATCTGATTTGCTTTTATTTTGATGTCTCTAATCAATTGAATAATTATATGTTATCTATATATAATTATATGTTGTTATATGTAAAAAAAACTAAGGACTTTCGAACAATGTATATACCTAGTACAAAACTTTTGGTGTTGTTGGGAAAACAAGCGTTTGGAGGAAGTCTCCTGACAACCTCGAAAGGAGGCGTCTATTCTGTGAAGGTGTGGAATGAATAATATACAACTCAATTAACTAAATAATGTTAATGTCTGTAACAATAAAGAACTCAATTGACTAACCCCTTTATTTATAAACGTTGCTTAAAGTTAAGTAATGATTAGCAACTATTTAACCATACATTTTTGACGCTTAATCGTCTCTTAACTTTAAGCCACGTTTATAAATAAACCCCTGAATGTCTGCAAGCAAAACTATGAACCTTCGAAGTTTCGAACATTGATGTTATCTGACTGCAAATTGTTGTCAATGTTGAAGAGACAATTTTTGGGGTGTGTTTTGACAGCCTCGGAAGGAGCTGTCCAATTTATGAACTGTACATGTCTTTAATACTTATGGAACTCAAAAGACATTGGGAACAGTGTCAAAGCATTTGAAAAGTATAAACAAACATACAAGCACACACTTTAACCCTCTCGCAGAGGACTGGACTGGTAACATTTGTTTTCCATTCCTTCCGAATGTGGTTTTTAAACACTAAACCATTAGCACTAAGGGCTACAGTCGTGTCTTAAAATATTATAAAGAAGAAAATGCTCTTGATGATAAGTATAAAGGAATAGGGGAAGGCGGGACAATCCTGTTACGTAAATATTTATATCGGTCCGTTTCACGTTTTCGAATTGTAGCCATTCGGGATTGTATTGTAGCCACATCTGAATATTGCATATCGATTCAATACCGCAAACCGACCAGCCATCAAAGGTTCTTTTTAGGTCACTATTCGAATAAATATGTTTGTTTGATACAGTTTGTTTTCTTGCCAATTTTGTTTTTTTTTTATGCGGAGGTCAGCATTTGGGGTGAAAATCTGGCTTTTATTTGAGCAGAATATTTGAATTTGCTTTGCAATAAATATAAGTGACACGTTTGTGATTTCTATAGTTTAATGTATGTAAGATGGAAGTTTGTTATTCACAGAAAATTGTCTTTAGTAATTAGAAGCGAGATTGGATCATTTCTCTTCGCAAGAAGCTCTAATAGCAACTGACAAGGGAAAACCACCGTTTCCAGACCAACTTACTTAATAACGTGAACCGACAGACTACTAAGCCTAAGTATATTTCTTTTCATATGCATATCAATGGTATAATGGTAGTTTCCATACTAAAATTAAAAATGGGAGCGTTGCGTGGCTATAGTACAAAATCAATCTGAACAATCAAAGGAACTTCAAGAAAGACTAAACACCACTACATGCTGGGAAGCCCAGTAAGAAAAAATTAATAAAAAAATCATTCATTCGATGAATACTTACCGCATCTAGAAAGTTATTGTACTTGTGATACTGAGGCCTGTTCCTCTCGCAGAACTGTCGGAACAACAGCTTGCCTATAGGCTGCTGATCTACCACGTAGTCGTAACCTACATCTGGAACAAGAAAACAATTCATCATTAGTACATCTCAACTAATATTATAAAAAGGTAAACTTGTAAGAGAATGTACTGATCCGATTTCAAAAATTATTTCTCTGATAGAAACTAACTCTGGCGAGTGCCACAGGTTATCCTGTGGCACTCGGCAGAGTTAGTTTGTAACTTGTTAATGTATTGTTGTTATGTATACTTGTTTTAAGTCGCGAGCAGGCTCAGAAAAAATGAGAATGGTCAATGCCAAACAGAATGGAAACCAGGAAGAATAACGTATCCTAATGGAGAGACCTGCACTCGGCATTGAATGGATAAGGGTTGAAGTAGAGAGAGATAGCGGAGAGGAGAGGTATAAGTATTAGCCAGCAAGATGGTAGATGAAAGCTGACTCCCCAGGGTAGTAATGTTATATGAGAACTCCTGCCATGGTGAAAGACTGGCCAGTACCAAATCGGGTCGGGACTGACTTCTAAGTCTGTCAACGAAGAAACAGGCCAGTACGAAATTAAAAAGATACATTGAAATTAACCCTACTCCCGATTAATTAACTTTTCCGGACAGGGAAAAACACATCGGAAGTAAGAACAACTGTCAAGTGGTGTTGTCATTCATTTTTAAATCGGGCCTCGAAATAATCTTATGTCCGCAAGTGATACGGAAGTAGGAAACGACCGTAACTTCAACCAAAACTACGGATGACGTTCTTAGGGAGTAGACCACGAGAAACGAACGTACCGAAGTATAGTTACTAGTGAATGCTCTTCTTGTGACTGGGATATGATGGAATCCACCTCAAGGGACGACAGAATCACAGCACAAATCAGTTATGCTCTCTCTGACTAATACAGTGTTCGTTCAAACAGTTTAATTTAAATGATACAAAGTTTTATATATTAAACTAGAACATTTTAAAACGCTCCTAGCATAATTAAGCTCGTATTTCATTATGTGAATTACGATACTCTTGTCAAATGATATTATGAGATTCAACAAGCAATTTCTAGTTGAATTTTCATTAAATCTCGTCTGCCGTTATTCATCCGAAAATGTATAGATAAGATAGATTAGCCTATTTATCAACAAGCTTTGCCTGCGGGTAAACCTGTCTGGGAGGATCCTCCTTTGGCTAACTTTTTAACAAATCCGCTCAACCATTACAGCGTAATTCAGTAACAAACTTTCGAACATATAAACATCAAAGTTTTGAATTAGTTTATTAAGCTCTGACTATATTTCAAACCCTTTCTTACGGCATAGTTACTGCAATTATGGTTTCGATAAATTAATCTAACACTATTGAATTTGAATTAATATAGCCTAGTACAGGAAAGGGCTCCCCTCTTATAGAGATTGTCATGTCAATACCATTGATCACGGCGCTCGTCGCTTCAATGCGTGTTGGCAATTTCAGACTACCAAAATAACTGTACGGTGAAACCATACACTACTGACCAATAAGCATTTTTACCTTACTTCATCATTTAATATTAGTTGAACAATTAGTATCTACACGAATAGCGGTCAGCACATGACGTGTCCCTCGCTCCTATAAATTATTCAATATTTGGTCCGTTCAATACTCATTTATTTTATATTAAAGGCAGTATCATTTGGCTCTTCCAACCTTCTGCAATATTTTTTTTAACATTTTGCCCTTCCTCGTACTTACACTACCCTTGTTTAATTGTGTTTAACTAACTTACGCTACTAGTAATTTCAGTAATTTTTCCAAGAAATTAATTGATTACAAAGATTCGCATATGAACTCTATTCCATAGTTTTACGATGATAAGACTAAGTCCCGTATTACAGAACCTCACTCAAGACTCAAGCATTACTTAAAACTCGCTTCAACCAATCAAATGGCTCTAAACTAGTTTGAAGTAATGCTTGAGTTATGAGTGAGGTTCTGTAATACCGGCCTAAGAGCGAATTTCACCAATAAGTCTTCCGTTCAGCACATCTAAATCGCGTTCAAAAGCTGTCAGTATTAATATTCCAAATTGATGATTCCGCTGACAGGTGTTTATCTTGAACACGGTTTAGTTATGGTGATCGCGTTGAGTTTCATTGGTGAAATTCATCCTAAGTTTATAACAATATTCGACTCCCTAAAGAGATGCCGATCGATAGAGTATCTAATAACGTCGGTATTTCCTAAACTACCAGATATTCGATTATCCTGAATATTGGTATTAATATTGGATGTTATAAGTGTGAATGTTTGCATTGCGGATTAGAAGTCTAGGTCAAGTGGTCTTGAGAAAAGCTGTCGTCTTTCAGCCTTTTACGCATCGTAAAGCCGATATCAGACGCGATTCTCTTGAGTGAATGGGTCATGTTTGTTTCATTCCACGTTCACACATCAACGACAATACAGGAAAGAACGTTCATCTGCTCCTTTTGTTGAATTTTTCGAACATTCGGTAGACGATTGAAAAACCACGTGTGGCACTCGGGCACTGCTGCGGTAAAGCTATTGCATAGCATTTTTTATCAACTTATGCAATTATTATTATTTATTTATGCAGTATTTTTTTTTCTTTGATATTAATTCAAGTACAGTCGTACCATATACATACACGTTAAGCGAACGCTCGTCCGAGCTACATGGTAGGCGGAGTGGGGGGTGTTAGGTTTTATTTTCGTTACGGAATTTCTTGATTCGGTCGCCGCGCTCAAAGCCCGCGATAAAAGCTATGCAATAGCTTAAAAATCCGAGTGCTGAAGTCCAATATCGTTGGATCGGTTCACTAATTAATTAATTGTTCACTTTTGATTTATTTTGTGTTCAGACGTTTTACTTAGAAAGAATGATGCCGAAAGAAAGGCAAAAATAAATAAAAAGTGAAGCGTTTGTTAGCGCTTTTGGGTCATTATCAAGTGAATGGTTATAGTTGTTAGGGTATGATGATAAGGTCTGATTCGCTGAGCTAGTCTGCTGTTAAGAGCGGCCAACCCGTCATGCTTTTCATACAAACGCTCGTACGTAATTATAGCGTTGTAACACAACTTTTATTGAAATTTTTGAACTAATAGGTATCTTGTGCACTTTATCTAGGTTTTTATGTAAGTAAAACATCAAATTTTGGAGAAACAAATTCAGTATAAGCCTCCAAAAATCCGCTTTTTTGTACAAATTTGCCTGAACTTTGGCCGTTCATAATGTACTCATTAATCGTAAAAGTAAAGAAAACATCTTCATAGAAACCTCGCACATGTAATAAAGATTCCAAATGATACACATTTTTACCAAAAACTTACAAGACTTTTTCAAAAACACGTATTTCCTGGAACAAGTATTGTGAAATCATTGCGCGCCAATTTTCGTTCGATCTTATCGCGTTCTCACTCTTGCTTCTTTTTCAAACATTGCTTTGGATGAAACAACAAGCTTTTCAATCATGCTCGCGTTGATGATAGACGGACCGGGAAGGGCCCTCTTAATAAGCCAACTAAGTCCTAAGCCGATGACGCAATCATTCCTTGTTTTAAGTTTGCGTCACAATTCCAAACAATATAATTTTTATTATAACCGTGGACCACATTTTAAAATTTTAGTTGAATAAACTTTATTTACTTAATATATTTATTTAATTCACATAAAAGTAGGTATAAACAGCAGTTAGTACGTCGTTGATACATTTCCTTAACGAATTGAAAGGAAAAATTCCTTGAAATAGATGCAGCATACAAATAATAAGAAGAAAATAATGGGAGGGACTGTCAGCTCCCGGTACAAGCAAAACTATTTAGAAGTTGTAAAAAGAAATAACGAAACATACATAATGCAGAATGTTGGCAAAGTAACAACTATGGGATATGGGGGAGGGTAACACTGACAGCTAGGGTATGCAATCTCGATGGTCGGCTCGACATCTCGAGCCTTTTTGGAGACTCAATCTTTTAGGAAGACAATTTCGTTCGAGATCTCGGAGTTCACCCGTCTTAGCACACTATGCTTCTTGAAAAGCCATTTTCAAAATAATAATTAATGGATTTATATTAATACTTCATGTGTGTGCTGGTTTTTGTGTTATGTATACGTAGTGCAGATGATTATTACTTAAATAATCGTTTATTTTTTTGTTTCGAGTTTCGACTTATGTTTTTTATTCACAACATACTCGTACGAGGGCGGCACTGAAAATTTCGGGAATCAAGGTAGTGACACAACATTACTATTTAAAAATGTATTTATTGCTTTTCGAAGTATTCTCCGCGAAATTTGACACATTTTTCAATACGATGGAACCAATCATTGAAGCAACCATTCCATTCGGAAGTTGGGGTCTCCAAAATAGCCGTTTTGTAGGCGTCCACAGCTTCTTCAGGTGATGAAAATCTCTGTCCACGCAATTTATTCTTTATTTTAGGGAAAGTATAGAAATCATTAGGGCTTAGGCCGGGGCTGTACGGCGGATGGTCTAACAATTCTATGTTTTCTTGCTCTAAAAACTCTTTTGTTCTGTGCGCGGTGTGAGAACTCGCATTGTCGTGATGGAGGATGATGCGGCGGTTGCAGTTCTCTTTACGGAGTTCAGAAACGACCTGTGGCAAACAAATGCTAGCATACCCTTCTGCATTAACCGTTCTTTGTCCCTCAAGAGGAATAGTCGTAACATGGCCGGTTTTGGAGACAAACGTGGCCACCATTTTTTTGCAACACTCCGTGAACGAACAATTTTTGTTGGCTTAAACTCATTTTCGAACACCCAAACTCGTGACTGGTTTTTTGTTTCGGGTTCGTACGCGTATATCCAGGATTCGTCACCTGATACGATGTTGTATACAGCAGTTGAGGATCATGCGTGGAATCTTTCAAGAGTTCTGACGCACCAAGTAACGCGAGCCGCTTTTTGCTCTTCACAGAGCGAATGCGGTATCCATCGGGAAAACAACTTTTTTACACCTAATTGTTCATGCAAAATTATTTGTATTTGACTCATGCCAATGTCTAAAGTTGCCTGAATTTCGCGGTATGTCACATGTCGATCTTCCTCAATCAGCTTACGCACAGCATCAACGTTTTCTTGGGTGACTGCAGTTTTTGGACGACCTTGACGGGGATCATCACTGAGCTTGACACGTCCACGTTGAAATTCAGCAAACCAGCGATAAATTGTGGTTTTGGATGGGGCTTCATCACCAAATGCAGAAATCATCCGGTCAACACACTGTTTTTGTGTTAAACCACTTCGAAAGTCATAATAAATCATCGCTCTTGAATTTTCTCGAGTCAATTCCATTTTCTCAACGACTAAACAAGTTTGACAAAACCTTGTGACAAGACCGAGAATCTTTTTTAAATAAATAAATGGTATTCGATTTTTAAAACCAAGGAGTTTTCAATTAAAAAGATTTTAATATGACAGGAACAGTGGAAATATTCCATTCCCGATACTTTTAGTGCAGCCCTCGTATAACACGATTACCCTAAGTAGGTGTAGTTTTCAATAACTCAAAGAATTTTGGATGAAAAAAAAAACCGCTTCATTTTAAACTAGTAGGTAAATTTTGAAAATGACATCTCGCCTGATTGCCGGGTCATATCTCGAATGACCAATCTCGACACCAGATTTAGCACGCGAGACCTCGAGTTGCCAATCTCGACTCGACATGGCAATCCTAACAACTTAAGTGATATCTTGCTGAATGAGCTCTATGGGGGAAGCTAATGTTGGGGGCCGAAGGCATACGAGTTGTTAAAGGGATTTGTATAGGTTAAGAAATTGGAATACATTTTGGCGAAGATTGTGATTGTCTCATCCGGATAGCGGCTGTAACCTCACAACTGATTATCCTGTTCTTACCAGGCAAGTCAGAAGGATTTAACTGTCACTACTGTAAGAAAACTGTACGTTGATACAGTCGACTGCACGTCGGAAGTCCTTAACACTTTCACTTTGAGCTGGCCTAGCTTAGTACGGAGTTTCAATAGAGTAACAGCAAGCTTGTACTGGTTCTGTTACCACTGACGTGCGGTCGACTGTACCTTCTCAGCAGCAGCTTGAGACAGGAATTGCACTGATGTCTCCACACTTTCCGCTAAATAATAATAAATATTTAAATATATTTATAATAATAATAAATAATAAATGTTTGCACCCATTAAAGTAAGTAGGTGAGTTATGACCAGAGTCTGGTATTAACAAACAGAAGGTACCTATATTTTTTTCTCTTTGTAGTTCACGAAATTACATTCGTACCTTCTGTAAGCAATATTTCTTCTAACAAAAAGTAATCTCGATGAAACGCCCACAGAGAGACCAGACTTTGTTTTACGAGCCACACATAACTTACGGTCCGCTCTGTCTCCGGAAGAAACGTGAAATAATAAACAATAGTTAGGGGCGCCATCTTTTACACACAGTTCGTACTAAGTCCATCAGTTGTAGGATTATCATTCTTAATCCCATACATACAATATTACAGGAAGTCAGTGAAGATGTTAAATAAAGGGATTCCAATTAATTCCTTTATTCGCGTTGTTTTATGGTTGATATTTCTCCTACTCATTATTCACTACCAACCAAATCGTATGTCATTTGATGCACTAGCTATGGTGACCTGCTTCAACAAATATACAGAGTGGCGATTATTTCATCACATTAAATTATACCACGTATACTGCATACTGCATATAACTAGACGATATACAAAAATTTAATGCAAAAAAAAAACTGCTTTTCCTTACATTTTGTCGAGCTACATGTAACAAAATTTAAGAAACAGCAGGTTTATTTTTGTGAATGGATTTCGTTCATGTTTTTGTATACCGTCTAAGTATACCACGATTACTGACAAATGCGTGCACTGACTGGACAGGTCCACTCAATCTGTGTGGTTCTTTCCTCAAAAGACCATTTCAGATACCATCCTACATGGTCTTCACATGATCTGACCGAGATTATGTCTGGACTTTAAAAGAGACTGTGACCTCAGAGTTTGTTTCGGCCTTTCTTCTCAGAGTAGTCAGATAGGAAACGCCGACCTCATAAATATGATTGACGTGTAAAAGTGTTTGTACAAACCTACTTACAGAAATAAAATCATTTATCATTTACCATTTAGTATACGTGGTATAATTTAATGTGATAAGGTCCACGCCACTTTGTATACCACTTACCACGGACAAGATCTTTATTTCGTGATTCGATTAGGCGAAACGTGCGTGTACAAAATCCTGTAAACGGGCAACACCTCAGCTTACCCCTCAGGGGGTTGTAGCCGCGAATTAATGTGTGTATCTCTAATTTCTCTTATTATTTATTGTGAGGGTTTTATAATCTTTTGTCTGTTCTGTTCTGATCCTCAAAACGAAATCAACCATAAGGACCAATCGTATAATAATCTTACCCTCACGAAAAAAGAAAATGGACGCCTGACGTAACAACACACGCCACATGACAGGGATTTGTACACTTGTCCTAATATTCCCAGATGAGAATTCTCAGTACATTTCCGTTTACAGCCCGATAAACAAACAAGATTGCTTTCGGCGATCGTATCATGCGAATATTGCCAAGTAATTGTTTCTTTAGTAAATATTGAATGAACAAACATGGCTTCATTACGATTTTATTATAGACTCGTATTAGAATTGGCACGAAAGGACCAAAGTACACATGGCTTTTCATTACTTTTTCGATGACAGTTTTCTTTATACTAGCGAAAGTCGGTATTCTAGGAACCTTTTAGAACTATTTCGCGGTATTTCGTTTAGAATAATCAAATTATATCTTTCAATTCACGCTTGTAGTCCTCGGAAAGTTAGGCAGAGGTGTACCTATAGTACACCCACATTTCGCAAGTTATGTTTAGTCACATTTGTAAAACATGGAAGTCACATCAAGGATTCCGTAAGGCTTAAAAAGTAGTTTGGCTGAATTAAAATAGATATTATATTGTGTGAGAATATCTGGAATGCAATTCTTAGAATTACCCAATGCTTCATACACATTTTTTACGTCTCTAAAGATGAAAGCATAATAACACTAAGTACATACCATTACGCCTGTATTATTTTAAGGGTTAGGCAGAGGTATGCCTATAGTACACATTTCGCCAGTTACGTTTAGTCCTATGTAATACGGGGCGAGTCTATTGCCATCAACCGCCTTATCAGACTCCGGGCTGCTACTAAGAAATTTCAGATGGTAAAACCCAATAACACTTTGCCCGACCCGGGGATCGAACCCAGGACCTCATGCTCAGCGGTAGCGCTTGCGACTTCTAGACCGACGAGGCCAATTAAAGCAATGAATGGTGTTGTTAAATCTAAGATATTTAAACTACCAAGATAAATGCAAGATTGGTATGGCGACTTTATATTAATGATCAAAGGACCAAAATCGAGTACACAGATAGCAATAAATTCTCCGTTATTGCTACTCAGACAAATAATAGGGCACAGCTTCAAAGAACCTTTTAGAAGGGCCAATTTCGGGCTTCGATATTATCACATTATTCGATAAGGCTTCGTTTAAATTATCTACTTTTATTATATCTGTCATTCATGATACTCGAAAAGCGGTCGACAGCGATTGCCCTATCTTTTGTAGACTCGAGCCCGCTCGAGTCGCAGATAAGACCTTTTCTAACGAAGTCTAATCTGCCTTATTGGAACTAGAAGTCAAACCTAGGTCTCAGGATTTAGGTTAATCCTGGATTTTCTGATCGCTCAGCCAACAAGATGTTGGTTTCCCCGAGTGCTACAAATTGGAAGAGATCATTATGCGCTTTTATAATTTCTAACGTGCCAATATTATCGTGGACGTCCACGTCCACATCACGGCATCACGATAACACAGGGAAGTACAATGTATGGAAAAATATGAAGACGCTTTTAAATTTCCGTCCACGACAACGTTAACGTGCACATTAATATCGACACGTTAGGAATCATAAAAACGCACATTGTGCGACTTGTTCTGCATTGTGTGATGAACTGATGACTATTGTTGAGACCTTCACTTTTAATCGTAAAGGTGATTTGTCATCTATCTGTAACTATATAGAGGTATGAGGAACAGGGTGTAAACCTCATTAATACTCTATGGAAAAGGGAGCATCCTCCGACCAGACGGGTGTCGTGTCTGGTGGGCAACTGCACGACGATTGATGTCGGGACGTTGTATACATATATGCTAGTTGCGAGGTAAACTCTGCTTGCGCGATGCAGGATTTTGCGTGACGTCAGTGTGACGCTTTGCTCACATGTGGCGATGTAGATACTGCTACAACTATACTAATAATAAAGGTGAAAAGTAAGTTTATTTTTTTGTTTGTGTTTGTTTGAACACGCTAATCTCTGGAACTACCAGTCCGATTTGATTTTTTTTAAATTTTATTTTATAGCCCAATTGGTGAGGAAGGTTATAGACTACTTAACATCACGGTACGAGCCCTAAAGAGCCAAGAAAAAGATAAAAAATAAAAAAGGCAGAAAGAACGGTAAGCGAAAACGAGGTAATAGCGCGGGCGGACTACGCGATACGACGCGTTAGGTCGGAGGAACAAGAAATTTCACGCAGACGAAGTCGCGGGCAGAAGCTAGAACTATGCTTACTTACACAGTCCGCGGCTGGACTATACCTGTACCTGTAGTTACCTTCCCGGACAACTGTTTTGGTGACTTTATTGACCACGCCGACTCGTAAAAAAGCTAGACTAATAACTCGGATAAGTTTTAATCAGTGTTCTGTTTATCTTGGACCTTCACTTTTGGAGTCGCTGAATTTGGTGCACACCGACCTCATCACCCAGTTGTGCACCCTAATTTCATAAAACACTTTCAACCACAATCCGACGGTTTTGAAGGAAACTCCTAATCCATTGCTTCAAAGGTTTGAAAACTTCGCCTGCTCAACGTAAATAAATAACACGATGAACGTGGCTGAACTGTCAAAATGAAAGGTATTGCGATCGATTGCCATTTTATGTGTGTTACGTAATTACCCCGCTGGTCCTTTATCATTCATCCCTACGTTGACCACATTAAAGCTTCCTCCACCACACACGTGCCTACGCTTCATACAACCCGCACCTAGATGTCGCTACCATACCGTGGGGTAAACTTTACGAGCACGAGTAAGGGCGGCTATATAAAAGACATTCAATTAAAACTACATACATATGTAATTTTAACTCTCCAACTCCATCAATTTAATGAAATTGTCTTTTCACTCGGTTTTTCCGTTGGGCGAGCGAGTACTAAGCATATAAACTGCTCATAAATAAGTTAAGTCTTTAATTTACCGTGTCGTGTGTCCGTGGAAAATAGTTACTGCACTAGTACCTACACATAGGTACACTTATAGTATTTTCCGCTGGGGAAAGAGCTACGACTCTTATAGATACATTTCTTCTTTCCTTTCCAGGATGTACCTATGGATGTTTTGGGACAATAAGGTGGAAAAATTACTACATGCACAAGTCTCCAGATTCGTAATAAATTGCTATCGAGAAGTCACACAAGTGATTTGATTGGCGTTGTAGTCAAACTGGATTCTGGAGCACAGCAAGTGTCCTCATAGGGACCTAACTACAATGTATAATATGGTCCTAAAAGCACCCTTGGATCAGGCTGTCAAAACTTCGTTATAAGCGAAGTTTTCTCATCCCAAAGTCTGCCCCGCGGGGTAATTGCGTAACACACTATCAGTAGGAATGGCTTTAATTTTGACAGTATTTAATAACAACATTCATTGCGTTATTTATGTTGTTGAGCCGACAAATTTTTCGAACATATGAAGTAATGGATTATCAATATCCTTCAAACTTATTCAGATTGTGATTGATAGTATGTTAGGCAATTAGGGTGCTGTATCGTATTATACTATCATTACTAATCAAGGGCTAACATGCTTGTTATCAAATACAATCAGAAAATACATATTTGCACAAGCATAACCAAACGCAAACCTAGTCAAACTTAACCCCTTTAGATTTACTAGCCATACGCGACACCAAAGGGAGTCGATGGTCGGAACCATTAATTAATTATTTCTAATTGATATCAATTGCAAGGAGACCGCGTCCCTCACCAATTAGACACAATGAGCTATTTACAATTCAAATGTATTTATTGACTAACCTAGTTTTTCTACACGCGATTGGATTATGTGAAGAACGTTGCAACGGTGCGAGCTGTCATTGTATTCATAATAATTGGTAATTAGTCTATAAAATTTTAATAGCTTTTGCCCGCGGCTTCGCTCGCGTTAATTTAGACTTTGACTGTCAATTCGGATTATATCATTCAATCATGATTCGAAAGACACGTGGCGCCATCTATTACCATAAGAACGTTATTGTTGTTTTCCTCGGGAACAGTACTCTTTGCGAGATGAAAGGTACCCTATGTCCGTTTCTGTACACCTGACTACGTATATGCAGAATTTCAGGATGATCGGTTCAGTGGTTTAGGCGTGAAAAGGTAACAAACAAACAAACTTACTTTCGCATTTATAATATTAGTTAGGATGTAATATATATAATATAATATATATAGTTAGGAAGTTAGGATTAGGATTGGTGATAGGCGACACCTTTTTTTTAATATCTTCCACGAGTGGCATTACTTAAGTGTATTGTGTGTAACTGCCCCGTTGATCTCGTGGTCGCAAGCGCGACTGCTGAGCGTCGGCTCCTGGGTTCCATTCCCAGGTCGGGCAGTGTTATTCGGTTTTTCCATTAGGAATTTCTCAGTAACAGCCCGGAGTTTGGAAGTCGGCGGTATGATACCCCGTGCCTCGGAAAGCACGTTAAGCCGTTGGTCCTGCGCCTGATCTCCCTCCGGTCGTGTCGGATTGCCGTCCCATCGGACTATAACAGAGAGGGAAGAGAGAGTGCACCTGTGTCTGCACACACACCCGTGCACTATAAATATCCCGCGTCGAAGGCTAGTCTCCGCTGAGATTGGGCGCCATGACCGAAATTCGGTCTGGAGGACTATTTTACTTAAATGTACGTCAGGCGCACCCTGAGCAGTCAGCAGCAATACACCTTGATGAATGCCTGATATTTTTTACCAAGGCATGAGCTACTCCCAAAACTTTCACTTGGTGTCCTAGTGGAAACACCCGCGAAAACAGTGAAGAAAATGTGACGTTTAATAAACGTTTAATAAGCGTTTAATAAGTTATACGTGCTGTGGTGGGGGTTGCGCAGTAGAGGGAGTGCGGGGCAATGCGCCGTACTCGGGAGTCTTGTCCGGGCAGCCGTAGCGACAGCATGCCTCACGCAGTAATTTGGAAACAGTTGTAAGTGCATACCTAACATAACCTAAACCAAGACACCACAAAAACATCGTGAGGAAACCGGCATGTCCTAGAACCAAAAATTCGATGACATGTGACATCCACCAACCGGTACTGGGACAGCGTGGTGGATTACGTTACGGATAACTCTCACAGAGAGGAGGCCTATGTCCCAGCAGTGGGAACATAGTACTATAGACTGATTAACTATGCTATGAGCTATTCACATACAGTTCCTGCCAATAAGGGCGAATATGAATTATAATATTTACCCGTACGACTGCTAATCAAAAGGAGACGGAGGAACATTGCCGTTAACCACAGATTCGGCAAATGCTTTTTTAAGGAGATCAATCGCCTCGGTTATTTATCTATAGCATAATAATGTTATACTTTCTCCGCAACAGTTTCAATCGTTCCGTATATTTCGATTGCTTTTGTTGTTTTAGTATGAAAGCTTTCATTGTAATTTCTCGTCTAAGGATGTTTTACTGAAGCGAGTAAGTATCGATATCGGCAATTTTAGTGTCAATTGAGTGGAATTGACACTAAAATTGAAGATAATGGCAAATGGCTCGGCTGTCGCGCATTTTTTGTTACTGGGTCAGATAAGCAGAACGAAATGTTTTTATTTTTACTTTGTGGGACAATTTCTTATTTGCCTTTATTTACTGTTAGTAATTTGTTTAACAAAAAGCTCTAAAAAATCACAAAATGTTTGTCCTTGAAAGAAATGTTTAGTGTATCAAAGGACCAGAGAATTTAATTAACATCTTTTTGTTATTACAAATTAATTTCACTCAAGCCGGCTCCATATTCTCACCCACCGTTTTTCTATGAAGTAACAGTATTAATAGTACCTAACTGTATTCAACGTTCAGCCTGATTACAACCTGAAGGTACTAACAGCCTTTGACATTCATTTCCCGGAACCCAATTTCATTTGAAACACGAGGACCGCAAAACCGGATATGTTTTGGGCTCAATCTTTATTTCCCGTACCTAAGGACCTATATACCAAGGTTTGCAGAAACAAGGTCCATGCGTCCTTGAATGTGGCTCCGTACAAGTGTTCTTTCATCGAATCTAGGCGGACAAACGAAGTTGGCTCGTAAATACCATGGTATAATAATATACTTCGCCAGGTATAGCATTCCGAGACACGGGGGTCACGTGGGTGACACAAGCCTACGTCATCACCGCTGTGTTACCAGTAGTGTGTAATAATAACTCCCCAACCGCCTTTATTACCTGTGCGAATCCGATAAAACAATGAGGTTTTAACTAACAATTACGTTGGTTTATGTTTAAATTGAATTGTTTCGTTTGATTAGAAAAAACGAAGCGACAATTTAAATGCTTTAATATATTTTTTTAACAGAATGGTGACTGAAAATGTTTCCATAATTCGTGTTTTGTTGCAATAAAGTGGCAACTGGATAGTGACGTAAGCATGTGTCACTCCCGGAGTGCTAGACCTTGTTTTTTAGACCATGGTAAATACCACATTTTATTTGTACACAGTAGGGTGACTAGCGTTTTGGCTCGCATGGGTCGATCGAAGGGTAAGCTACGCTTGCCGTGATCTGTTCGTGGATGGGTCATATCGAGACCCCTCCGTGCCTCGGAAAGCACGTTAAGAATTACAGCCGAAAAGGGACCAACAGGTCCCGGCTGTCATTCGTAGATGTTTGATAGTCGTTACGGATAATCAGAAGCCCAAATGTCTGACAACCAGTCTTACCAAGGGGTACCCAGTGACTGGGTTGTGGAGGTCATACAGACTGTCGCTCCATGTAAAATATTGGTTTTCAGCTGCATCCGGTTAGACTAGAAGTCGACCCCAACTTAGTTGGGAAAAGGCCATGCAGATTGAGGGTGACTAGCGTTTTGATAGGACGGACAAGTTGTAGGAAAACTATAAATTACGTTTTTACCACTGCGACTTTCCAGAAAGTCAGTCCTCTTTTTGTCCTAGTTTTCAGACTTGGATCTGCTGTGAGAAATGCTTTGTAAAACGAGCGAGTCATTCTCCATGCCTAATTTCCTCGAGTGGACAAGACAATCGTACTCATAAATTTGAAGGTGACAATGATCTTCACAGACTGTCAGTTTTCATTATCTGTACCTAAAACGTGTTTTTCTACTTAGTCAATCTACAACGTGGAGACAACGACAAAAATTAAAACAATGACAGTACTAATGACAGTACAAATGAAGATTTTGGAACTGTCTAATAAATCCTACCATCGAAATAAAAATAGTTTTTTTTTTTAAACAAACTTAGTAGTAGTGATAGACCGACTATGGGACTTGCCGATCAGCGGACTAGCTATAGTGACAAAACGATTGAATATATTTGATTGAATTTTTGTATGCAGACTTGAAACGTCATTAGATATAAGCAGTTTAATTTATTGTCGTCTCCACCTTGTATAAACACGAAAAAAAACCCTCAATAATAATTTACAACATGTAATAATATTTGTCAAACGTTTACTGGTCCTTAAACGCTTAAGCACCAGGTTAGCGAGTAAGCGAGCATAAAATGAGGGAATTTTACGCTTCAAGAAATAAAACAGTATTGAATCCAATTTTCGTATTAATAGATGTAATGTATGGAATGGTCCTTTGATCGGAGATTTCAATTTGGAAGAGTTCTTTATTAAAATTTGATTTGAATAGCAAACGGTATTGAATACCTGTTCAGCTTCCCATAATATTCAGATTTTCCAGTAACATTATGGTCCTGGGTAATAGGCAGTCGCTCCATGTAAAATACTGGTATTCAGGTGTATACTTTAGACCGCAAGTTGACCCCAACATGGTAGAGAAAAAGCTAGGCTGATGATGATGATGATAAATGATTTTATTTCTGTAAGTACGTTTGTACAAACACTTTTACACGTCAATCATATTTTTTTAACTAAATGAGGTCGGCGTTTCCTATCTGACTACTCTGAGAAGAACGGCCGAAACAAACTCAGAGGTCACAGTCTCTTTTAAAGTCCAGACAAAATCTTGGTCGTCAAATCATGTGAAGACCATGTAGATCAGGATCTGAAATGGTCTTTTAAAGAAGAAACCACACAGATTAAGTGGACCTGTCCAGTCAGTGCACGCATTTGTCAGTAATCGTGCAGCTCAACTCGGAACCGATTCGACGACCAATACCAAAGAAAGGACATTTGGGTAGGCCGCATAAATTACTCAAACTGCCAGATGATGATGATGTTAATGGTCCTAGTATATCCTGGGAAAGAGCTGGCAAAGTTGGTCGGCATGGTTGGCGCAGTGGTTAAGCGATTGACTGCTGCGCTGCGTGTCGCGGGTTCGATTCCCGCACGGAACAAATATTTGTATGACCTACAAGTAGTTGTTCCGGGTCTGGCTGTTTGTGTATGTGAGTTTGAATGTTTGTAAACGCACCCACAATACAGGAGAAATTCCTAGTGTGGGGCAATGTTTAAAAAAAAAAAGAGCCCAGAAAGTCCAGGACAGAAATCGTTTACTTTTTCTCTCGTGAGTTAATTGGCAGCGGAGAAGACGAGCAGTCGGATAAACTTTATCCCCGTTTTCACTAACACTAGGCGACACCTAAATGAATGTCAAAATAAAAGCGCTCTTTTGGTGTTTTAACGCTCGGCTCAGCGCCGAAAGTTGAAAAGCCAACAGTGCGCTTAGGCATTATAATTTTATGTATAGTATCATAAATTCATAACGCATGCAGGCTTGCTAAAAGAGTCCCAGGTCGACGGCGCGTCGTGTTCCACGCGCGCCTCAAAGAGATGTCAGCACCATTGACGGAGTCCGATAGGGCCGATGCCTGCCGGTGTCGCGGATTGTTCGAAAGAGTTACCGTGGCCCTGGCGCACAGGCAACTGAAGGAACACGGGTGGGTTTTAGTCAGTAAGAGTCTGACACGCCCTTCCGCTCCGCCCAGAGCGGGAGAGGTCATTTGATGATTTCCCAACGAAAAAAAAAAAGGCTTGTTAAAAGAGTATGCGTAATGCTGGTTAACCAAATATCACAATAGTTTTGGTTATATTCGGCGGTACGTCCTTCTTCCAGGAAAAAACTATACATTTTAAGCAATACAGTGACTGTAATTCTTTGAATTACAAAATTTACATATAAATAAACAGGAAAAGTAATTAATTTTATGTAAATAATGTGTAAATAACTTCATACTTAATTTTTTTTTTTGGATAAGACTAAGTAACCCTTTTCTTAGTATTTCTTTGTAAAACTATTAAAGTGCAAGCTATATTATGTATTAATTACTGTAACTTTTCCTTGTAAATATCTGACTCTATACTTTACCACGACTCTTTACGCATATCTAACTTTACTAAGTAAATTCTATCAGCCCTCAAACACAGATTTCTTACTCGACATCCACTAAAACTTATTGAAGATCGGTGGCAAAGTTCTCAGTACTTGCTTGATCTAATATACTTTAAGATGAAGACTTAATAACACTGTTAGTAACTGGAGAGTTCTATCTTTCTCTGTTTGGCTGGGATCAGGAGTTCGAGATGTAATAATTCTTAGGATGTCAATGACGATCTAAGTGCTCATATACACGAGTGGCACGCGTCAACGGCAGAGACAACTGCAGCCGTCGACACGTCTACGGTTGCCATCAAAAACGTGCCGCTCGTGTATTTGAACACCGTACTCGAATACACGAGCGGCACGTTGTCGATAACTGCAGTTGTCTCTGCCGTTGACGCGTGCCGCTCATGTGTATGAGCACTTAATTGAGTCGGCCCAGAATTTGACCACGAGTTTGGCACTTTCAGTAGCGTCCATCAGTTCCTGTAACGTGCAGGCAACAGGACACGCGGGTCCAATATTAAGTGTCTCATCGTTTGTATAATATTGATTGGGATCAATTAGAGCTGTATTGACGATCAGCTGCTGTTATTGATTCATGAATCATTGTTAAAAACGTTGCACACGCAAAAATAGCTTTCTCTGAAGAATGTGAAGAAAATGGACGTCCAATTTTGATTTGATTAGAACAAACACACAGACAAACAAATGAAGGAAGCAAACTATTTGATGTAACGAGTGAGAGAAAGAAACACTACACAAACTGGTAATTATCTCAGAACCAATGTATTGGTACATTAGATTAGTCCTACGATAGTTTTTTCCACATAAAGGCAATACTTTCTAGGAAACCGTCTCAAAAATTTGAGATATACTAAGGATTATTTGAGATAGATGAATTAACGTGAGCCAATAGCACTCCAAGCTACCCAAAATCAAATTACCAGACAGACGAGAAAGTTTTAAGTACAAACTAAACCTATTCCCGATACCCACTTCCGAAATCACTATCAAAGGGATAGGAAAGTCCCAATACCCGAAGGGATCCCGATGGCCTCCGAAGTCAACCGAAAATGGCCGAAAAAGAACCGTAACGCTGAAGGTAGGGATCGCAATAAAAATAAAGGCATCAAAGAAAAGCGGATTTATTCCAATCGTAGGCTTACGAGTAAACTAGGAAAATATTTATCACAATGTCGACGGAAAAACATTGAAGGATTCTGCGGGTATAAATAAGATGTAGAGCGCTGAAGTAGGTGGTAGTTAAGCTAAAGGGACCGTTATAAAAGGTGGGTAAGGGTATCGTTTTAATATCTGCAAAGACAAATTCCACAAGATTATCCTATGATATGTTTTGTGAGAAACAGGAGATGGTTAATCTTTAATAAGTTGATGCACTATGACTACTGGGAGACGACTGTGCGTACATCACCTTGATTTTCTTTCTTTGAAGATGAGAAGTAGGTAGTATTATTGAGAACCTAGACTTGTAATTCAGCCCTCCTTCAGAACTGATATGCCCCTGTCAGTTTACGCACGAGTTCCTGGCAGAACGTTCAGTCTTAGATTTAAAAATGTGTATATAAAGTTATATGCTTGTACTCGCAGTTAAGGGTTTTAGGCAGAGATATATAAACATTACTTAGCACGTATTTTAGCTAAGCTTATTCTTGTAACATCCAAACTACACGTCCATGATAGAGAGGGGAACAAGTCTAAGCCAAAGCACCTGCTAAGTGTCGTTTATAGATCTCGGTCTTAGTCTTAGGCATACTCTTACGTTTGTATTCTTCATACTCCAAGCTAAGCCTGAGATGGTCGATACTTGCGCCATCTATCACCCGGGACAACAAACATGGGTAACAATGTGTATACAGCCACGTTTAACGCTACAGTTGACATCGAGGGCAAGGCATAATGTGAAAATTTTATTTTTTCAAATTAGATTTTCGACGACCTTATGAAGACTGCAGGAAGCCGCTGGATACGAGAAGCAAAGAACCAGTCGAAGTGGCGATGCTTGGGGGGGAAGCCTATGTCCAGCAGTGGACCTCTTTCGGCTGAAATGATGATGATGAAGAACTAGCTGTTCCTGTAGCTTCAACTCATGCCTAAGCTTCTGGGACAGAAAAGTATTGGTCGGAGAGATTATTTCATTCGAACCATAGCATTGATACGCGAGTACATTTTGTACTTTACTGGTACAAAGCTTTTTCGCATTTGATAAGGTCACACGATTTGGGGGCTAACTTTGGCAAGTTCGATTAAAAAGGTAGAAGAAAAAAGTTGGTTGAACGACATAAAAATGTTTGATATTGACCAAACTACAAAAATATACCAATAACGTCTCACATTATTGAAAACATATATGTACAATCTAAATTCGAAGATACCCTTTTTTTTCGGTTAAAACATCGCGTGTTTGAAAACAATAAAAAGTTTCCCATAGTTGGCCACAATGGGTGCTAATCAAAATATGAAAAAAGAGAAAATAAATCAGTAAAATATCGCTGTTTTCAAAATTCGCCTTCCCGGTTTGTCTTTGGTAAACCAGGTCATAACTACTTTAGAAGCTATATACCTAAAATGAATACAAGTTAATAAAGAGGGCATCACAACTATCAGTTAATTGCTTAAGCAATTAAGTAAGGGGGTTAATGCGAAACTAAACATAGAACAACATGATATGGAATCTTCACGCATTGAATTCTCAGGAGGTTTCGAAGTCGTGTATCTCACATCCGTACTTTGCTGATGGTATTTAATCCCATGGGAGAAATCTATCTTCATTTATAGAGGTCAACTTCCTTCGATGTTATGTAATCAATGTTTCGAAGAAAGCAATTTTACTGTCCTTGGTGACATGGGTAGATAAGATCAAAACAAAAATTGCGCCCACAATACTCCCTAGATCTAACTGAGTTTGGTGGTGGAGTCTTGAGTCGAAAGGCACGAGCTAATGATGACAATTATTTATATAGTAGGTTACCCTTAAATTACTTAAATCTTATACTTCAAAGTTTGGGGATCAAAGGACCAGCCAGTGGTGATAAGTTTTCACGGTGAATTTTAACAGAACAAATCGGCAGAAACTGAAGTGAGAACCCTAGAAGCGGTAACACAATAAGAAGTAGGAAAACAGACACAGACGTCGCAAATCAATTTATCTACATCACATAGTTATTCAAGGCGCGAACTGTTGAGGCACCAACCGACGAGATATGTGCGATAATCTAATGACTTACCTAATTTGGTGTAACGCTCCCTAAGGAATGGAAAGGTACTGTTTTTGAGGGAACTGTGGATATCTTAAATGAATGTGGTTTTGTTGAGGCATACTGATGTTTTAACGGTAACAAGGATGGACTGGATGAGGAAAGCGGTTCTCCACTTAGAGATATAAGAACACAGGTGGTTTCTACAGGTTTAATATCTCTATAGCTACGGAAGCTTTTTGTAACATGGCAAAACGTAATTTAGCAGGTTAAAAATAGATTGAATAAATATTAGTCAAGTTAGTATTAGTAAAAAGAAAGAATGAAAAAGTATTTATTGGGACTCGCACAGGATTATCACAAACTAAACTAAACACACTCATAAAAAAAAGAAAAAAAAAAGGAAGTAAAATGAAAATAACAATAGAAAGTCCCGTATGAGGCCAAAAGGCCCCTATCTCAGCATGATGCTGCGACATTTAAAAATAAGTGTCGCAGCTCTGTTATTCTCATAGGGCCCGCTGCTGTGATGTCACGGACAGATACATAAAAAATGTAATTAGCGTCAAAGATATAAATGATACGATAATTTCGACAACATTTTTTGTACCAAATAATTTATTACAGAGCTATGAAAAGCCATATGTGGTTGGAAATGATTTCCCTATGGAAACAAAAAAATTATCACCGCATTCAGCAACGTATACCTCTATTAATATAACAGGTGGTCGGTTTTATGTTTTTACTGTTCCATAACTTTTGGCAGATGACTAATATTCTTTAGATGAAGCACTTTTGGAAGAAAAGATTCACACTTATTTTATATACATAAAATAAAATCGTAGCGAAGTCAGAACTATACATTGTTTCATTTTAAGTAATTTTTGGGGGGTGTGGGAACGATTCTACTGCCGAAAATATATATATTTTTTTTAAATTTTTCCTGTTTTTCTGAATGTATGTCGCATGATATAATGCATCACGCAAAAGTTACAAGATAGATTTAGTTAAAAATTTGCATAGATATTCCCTATAAGTCTGGTCAGTCTGTGGCTATAAATTATCATGCTATTTGCTGTGGGGGATGAGCAATATTGCAATTTGTTCGTATTCTTCTATAGTTTACCGCACATTATAAAAAGACGAGCTAAAATATTGAATATAGTTACAGTTTTAACCTTTTAAATGTTTATCATCACGCTATACTTTTATGGAGCTAAGCAGGCAATCATGCCATATACAGAGTGGATTTTTGAGTGACTGTTAATGCGAAATCCCGTGAGTTTACAATCTACTGTTACATTATTTTAGTGATAGCCTTTCTTTAGGAATAATCTGTTAGAAAGCATCAGTCAGTATATCAGTGTTGAGCCATTAAGGCGTTCATAAATTCATTAAAAACGAAAAACTTCGCAAGCAATGGGAAATCATTACTGAAGGCTGCGGGTGTCGACTTCAGGACGAGCTCACACGGATAGCTGTACGTCGCTTGCTCCCGCGTCACCAGTCCTGACTCCCTTCATATTTTGTCTGCCGAGACCAAAACTACTAAAATAGTACCTATACAGGAATGTTTTCTAAAAGTGTAGCTGTTATTATAGTAAATTGTGGTGTCATATGACTTCCACGCGAACGAAATCGCGGGCAGAAGCTAATTCTTCATAAAATTATATAGTTTCTGCTATTCAGCTGTCCGTGAACAATTAAATAAAATAATATAATTGAAATAAAGCAGTAAACTTGACAATAAACATAAAGTGTATTAAACCAACTTACTCTATACCGGTTATTGGAAATAATTGAGATAAAACAAACAAAATATTTTGCATGGAAACTGCCTAGAATATTAAATTAGGCCTTTTTAGTCCAGGACTCATGTTATATTTAATAGGGCTGAGCATCGTAAATTCTAGAATTTTGCCTGAATAAATTCAGAGATTGTATAAACTTTCCTTAGTTGCCTTTTTAGTGACGATTTAATTAAAATAGCGGGGTGTCTAGCTACTGTATTGTAACTCGTGTAAGGAAAAGACCTCGAATAAGTTTTTCGGCATTTAATTGATCGAGTAGCAAAGACTGAAGCTTAAAAGTTTTAATAATTAAAACACTCACTATAGAAAATGCAATCAGATGGTGATAGGTCCTGTTAGATAACCACTAGAATGGCCGCACCTCAGTGGTAACAAAACCAGTATAAATGGCCTTTTATTCTATTGAAACTCCGTACTACCCTCGAGACCAGGGATTCCCAAAGTGGTCGATATCGGTTTCCCAGGGGTCGACATAAAGAGTTTGAGTTATTGCCGGGAGTCGATTGCCAACTCCCGGCCACCGTAGGCGCGGGCTTGCGTACGGCGAGCAATGTGCAGCTCGCCGTCCGGTAAGGCCCGGGTCGACCGCGCGTCGTGTACCACGCGCGCCTCAAAGAGATGTCAGCACCATTGACGGGGTCCGATAGGACTGATGCCTGCCGGGGTCGCGGATTGTTCGAAAAAGTTACCGTGGCCCTGGCGCACAGGCAACTGAAGGAACACGGGTGGGTTTTAGTCAGTAAGTCTGACACGCCCTTCCGCTCCGCCCAGAGCGAGAGAGGTCATTTGATGATTTCCCACCCAAAAAAAAGAAAAAAAAAAAAGAAGTATCGACATAAACGAAAACTGATTTTGGGGGCCAACGAGGTCTAAAAATCGACCCCTATAAATTAATAAAAGTTCTTATTTAAAACTTTCATAATAAGCACTGTATAAGTTGTGTTACGTGTTACATCCATCACACTGTTTTTTTTATTTTATTTAACTTTGCTTTGCGATTTTAATTAAAAAAAAAACCTAATTAAGTACTTTTACGTAATTTGTATTAATAATTATTAATTACACTTGATATTTACTGAATATTATGTCTATTTATTTTGTTAAATTTTGATGAGAAAATTATGTCAAGTTTACTCACTTAACCTACCGCAAAGTTTTTAAATTGGTAAGTAATTTGTATCAATAGGGAAAAAAAAACTAGAGATAGGATTTTTAAAGTAATTTGGCTATAGAGGTCTGAGGTATCACTTCATTTTGGAAAAGGGGTCTCTTGCCCAAAATAGTTTGGGAATCCCTGCTCTAGACCAACTCAAGGTCAAAGCGGTACCACTGACGTGCAGCCTACTGTACCCGTAGCGAAGTAGACCTGCATTTTTTTTTTAATATTGTTATTAAAAAAACTAAAATTTGCCTAATTTTGTTTAGTCTTGATCTTTAAGTTTAGTAGCTAAGTCTGTCTACACTTTCACGCTGCTCTCCTCATCTTTATACTTCAAGTCCACAACATAGTTCACAACATACTTAGTTTTGTTGACCAGTCGTCTTTAGAAAGTATTGCAACAATATTACGTATATTGATGTTTTCGGCATAACAGGACGCAGAACAAGTTTCCAAGAGCGGAATGAATTGTTTGCTATAAAAACGGAGTGAAGGGGAGAGGGAGAACCCGAATAGAAACTGTTATCATCCGAATAAGATAAGAAAATAAACTTTATCGATCGAGATTATTGGGGAATTGTACCACGTAGGTTTAGTAATTTATAAGAAAGCTCAGCGGAATATTATATTCAGAACGTGGTCCTTATCCGTGTTCCGCATAGATTGCATTTTGGGAGGGGTCAATGGGAGGTCAATTCTTGGCGATGAAGATTATAATATACAACCCGGGTGCCCGATAGGCTTAACCATCGGCAAAAAACAACGTACTTTCTTATTCAATCCCTTTAGAAGATGAATTTTTAAAATCCTTCCTTAGTCCTCACCTTTTTTGTATAAGGAACTCTTGCGCAAGTTTTCATGCTTAATTTAAGTTGTGCGTTATCTGTCAGTGAATGAATGAATGAATTCAAGATTTTTATTAAGTAAATAAGTAATAGGAGTAGGCAAGTAAAAGTCTGAGAAATCAAGGTTTCAACTGCTCTTAAGTTTGCAATACAATGAGTTAAAGTGTATGTTGAATTACGATATTTATTCCGAATAATACATATTCTGCGACACAAATACAAGATTTCAAATGTAATTTCGCGACCGTCTGTCTGGCTGAGTGTGGACGGTAGTAAAATTGTAGTCAAACATTTTGAAAGTCGTAACTACATGATTACCCAATTACGTTACATTTCAAAACATCCGATGTTTGATGTACTTCTGGACTATTTCTGATGTTTCTCACATCATCGACAATTGCTAAATTCGAATGAGTTCAAGGAATATCAGAAATTGATGACTATTTCGAATGCTCGACACTGTTGCTTAGCAGTCAACACTTAACAGACACAGATAGATAAATATATAAGTTATTTAGTGTAAAACAGAGGAAAAACACAACACATAAATGCTTAATCAAAAGAAAAACATTAACACTGAATGCTAGGAGTTAACATTGTGAACTGAAGCGAAGATGGCAGATCTAAAATGAATTCTACCAAAAACCAGCCTATATAAAAAAACATAAAAAAAAACAAAGCATTTGTAAAAAACTAGCACCTAAGGCTCCTATGTAATCTGTTACTAGTTTTTTATTATTGTACGGTGTTTTTTCTGAAATTAATAAAGTTTTTATTTATTTATTTATATGAGACACAGAAGAGTGTGAAGAAATGAAAATTCTACAACCAGATACATATTATATTACAGGCTGAAAATTACGATAACAGAACTGTTACTACATTTGAGAAGCAACAAAACATTCAGCATTATGTAACATTTATGTTATACTAGCGACACGCCCCTGCTTCGCACAGTTTTTACGACTTGAAAAAGAGATCGAGATTTCTTTATTATTTGTAAGTTGGTTATTACCTAATGTATACGATATCAACTGTAGCGGCATCTACAAACGCCACATGCGAGCTACAAGTCATACTGACGTCACGCAAAATCCTGCATCGCGCAAGCAGAGTTTACCGCGCAACTAGAATATATACAACATCCCGACATCAATCGTCGGGCAGTTGCCCACCAGACACAACACCCGTCTGGTCGGAGGATCCTCCCTTTTCTATGGAGGTATGAGCGAACTTAACACCCTGTTCCTCATACCTCTATAAAACCTTCCGAAATAAATTATCGAAATGTTTGTGAAAACCGCATCAAAATTCGTCGCCAAGTTTAGAAGAACAACGCAGTCATACAGACAGACACGAAAAGGGACGTTAACTTGTAATAAGTATACATAGATATAGAATATACTAACTCTTATACAGGGTGGCAGAGACATCGACGCGCAATCTGTTACCATGGATTAACTACATGATTCTGAACGCCCTTGCGTTGAAATTATTCATCGGTTATAAAAAAAATTGCTGTTCCATACATTTTGACCGCGTAATGTTTTGCACTTTTCTATGAAACAGTTGATCGATATTTTTTTATAACCCGCGATAAATCTGCGCTAGAATCATGTGCTGAATTCATGGTATGTATATTATCATCCATGACTCGGAAAATATTTCATCAATACTAAATGTCAGTGTGCTACTCCGTGACGAATCAACCATGTTGGAATTAGTGAAGTACCCAGCTAGTTGTAACATTCCAGGCAAAGGTCTCTAGCTAATCGTTGACGCTCCAATCCCCACCAAATACTCAACGTTTTCAAACAAGGGCCCAAGACAATGATCTAGCGAAATGTCATGCTAGTGTTGCAAGCAAATGAAACATAACATCGCGCCTGCTTTCCTCAATTTATTAGGAATTCGAGTACACCCACATTTTGTGATTGTAGTCCCATGTTACCTTTTATCTATTTAGTATCTTCAACAACAGATGATCTCCAAAGATAGAGGTATACACAAAAGATGACATAAATAATGGGCATCATTTGCTATTAAGCGGACACGAATGCAGACTAGAAATTCCTGATTAAAAAACCCAATACCATATTGCCCGAACTGGAAATCATGGAACCGAGCACCCCAATTGTGTAACATACTTTCAATCACAATGTGATGGATTTTGAAGGAAAATGCTCATATGCTTCCATTGCTTCATATGTTTGATCAATTCGTATGCTCGACAACGTAAATGGTTATTGAATTGTCCAAATGAAAGGCATTGCCATTGTAAGCCATTGCCCTGCAGGACCCCATGCAAGACAGGTGTAGGACCAACCAGCAAGTTAGTGTTGCAACAGTAATTAGTAAACTAAACGAGAGCCGGTAAAGTAAATATGGTAAGCACGCCGTCTTCATTAGTATTGAATTACCGAAAGCGGTTTGTTTAACAATTGACCATTTCGATTAATCAATCTTGCGTGCCAGCTGTCGAGACAGGCTTACTTAAGGGGGAAGCGCCAGGATAGCCCGCAAAATTCAAATTTTCTTACTTTTTTTTTGCAATTTGCAGGTCAAGTGTAAGACCGTTCTGTTAAGCGGTCATGTTTTCACCATCTTGACTTAAAGAGGGATTGACCTTTACCCGTTTGTTCTTAGAGATCACTTCTTTAAAAAACGCTACGCTCATCTCGAAGACATAAAACATTGAAGAGCTGAAGCTTATTGGAATTCGGGTTTATATCAAGGGCGTTTTTAAGTGCACCTAAACACTGGTCTTTCAATAAAAACTTACCTAGATACTAGTTCAACGTGTGTCTTATGTCTGTCATACTTCAAACTCCATACATGAATGCGGTCATGTGGGAATAAAGCTCTAGTCTAAAACAATTACTCTAATCAAAACTCGACAGGACATAGGCCATTTGTAAGTGGCACTACATACTTGGTCCTTGTTTCCGCATGAACACAGATTGTCCAACGAAAATTCGATTTCGTCAGCCTGTACAATCCAATTCCGAAAAGAAAAAGCAAAAGTTTTTGGTCCTGTAACCTCGGCCATTACCGACCGCTACCATATCGGTAGGTATAAGTTTTAACTACATATTACTTTAACTGTCCTATCTCGTAACCCGAACAAGTCCTTTCTATTACCCTGCGTATCTACTTTGGCACTTAGATCCGAATTTATTGACCATTTAGACGCAGATATTTTCCGCATCAAGTAAAAGTAGGTTCAGTTCAATTTACTGGCTCATTTGGCGTCTTAACTGTCGTTTAATTGGTGGTCAAGGTTGATTGATTGCTGCGGTTAAATTTAAGATGGGTAGCCGTTATTAGAACATCAAGATTTTTTCTGGTTTCGGGAACAACTTTTGTAAGTTGACTTGTGAATGCTTACAGTAGACAAGGGTAATTAGAAAATCGAAAACTATGAAACTATATGTAAGAAAGAAAAATAGTTTTATTTGTCACAGAAACACGTACATACAAAAAAGATAAATAGCTCTGGTAACAATTTAAAATAAACAAAATAGATATATATATATATATGTACAATATTTTTGGTATAGATACCTGTTGGCAAAAAGCTACACGAAATGGAAACGAATCTAAGAGTCAAAGAAATTTTCCGAGTAAATGAAAGTTCAAAGTTCAAGTTGAACCTTACCAAAAGTCAACCTAATCGCACAAATAAGTAAACTAATGAGATTTCCCAGAAAATTCCGTTCCAGAATACATCTCCAAGGGTTTAATTCGAAAACCTCTGCGGCTTTTCTAAGTCTTGGAAAGATTTGTAGGATTAGGAGTAAACCAAGCATTAATTAAATTTGCGTAATGCTAACATGTACACACACGTCAAAACACAAAACCTTCTGTAGGATGTTTAACTTTAAAGAAATTACGTAAAATAAAATTAAACAAATTAAGCGTCCTATAGTTTTGTTAAGTCAGTCTATTTTAACTTAGAAAATATTTTAAGTTAAAGGATATGTTTCAAAATGAGCCAGGTCTATGTACACTACCTCAAAATAAAGAGAAAATTCCGTAGAATTCGGGAAAAATACAGATAATTCATTTAAATGTATACTATTGTGGTGTTTAATTGATAATTATCAACTATTTTTATCGACTTTCAACATGGCGTCTCACCGTTTTTGTTACCCTAAGCTTAAAAACAATGACAGTAAACCATAGATTAACCATCGATCACAGAAAGAGAACTGTCAGCTGTCACAAGTGTCAATAAACATATCAAACGTCATTAATCAATCAAAATGACAGCTTACCGCCATGACGGGTTTTTGTTGTGTGTTGCAATTTCAAGTGTAATTTCTTGTGGTTTACCAGCAAATAAAGCCATTTTAAACTAATTGGACAGTTGATAATTGTTTTAAATGTGTTTCCCTATTTTTAACAGACTTCAAAAAAAGGAGGAGGTTCTCAATTCGACAAGCTTTTTCTTGTGTTACGTCAGAACTTTTTTCTATGTGAACCTATTTTGATTATTCTTTTTTTATTTGAAAGCTGGTGCTTCTCATGTGGTCCCATATAAATTTGATCAAGATCTGACAAGCAGTTTTTGAGTTTTCCTTAATAATGCGTATTTATTCCACTAAGCATTATATAGACGATGTTTTGATATCTTCCTGTCAACTGTTATTTACATATCAAGTAGTGGTATACGAATTTGTGTGAAAAATAAAAACATTTTTACAAAAAAAAAAACAACCGACTTCCAAAAAAGAAACACAAAAAAATGAAAAATTACTTTAATTTCGCAAGTCGGTGGCAAAAAAATTAAAGTACAAAACCAAAGACACCGACTTCCAAAATTAAAGTTATTTTTCACTATAGTGTTCACGGACTTGGCCCAGGCTCCTTACATTTTGGAACATCTCCTTTCTATTAGAATATAGATATCTATACATTCCGTATATTTTACTAAAATAAGTACCTTTAAGGTATTAATGTAAAATTAATTTACATGCCCTAAACAGGCAAAATATGGACTATACATTACATCACTAACTTTTACAACTGTTAACAACTAAATAAATGACTTTTATTCTTACAACGTCAGTCAAAAATTCGGATGCGAGGACCTCGGATTCTAAGACATGAGTCACGATCAAACGCCCCATGATAGATACTTAACGCTTTATTTGATTACAGCAATTGAACCCTGAGACCTCTCTGTTAGTGAGATTTTTTTTATGATCTACTGGCCTACTGGCCGAATCACCGAATTAATGTTTTGGATTATGTTATACCACCTTGTTTTTAAATTACCGTTTTTAAACTTTATACTGTTAGTCTGTATCATCCCACTGCTGGCTCTGGCCAGCAGTGGGAAGCCTTTGGGCTTCATTCCATGACTTCCTATGCTTGCGATCCAGGGCTAATATGGACTACTGGTTTTATCCCGTTCGTCCCGCCATCTTTTACGGAGTCTGCCGCGACGCCATCTAGCTGTCCCGCCGTTAAGGGGACTACAGGACCTAAACGTAAGTTTATAATGCCTAAAAGTATATGATCCACTGCACGAAACAAAATCAGAAAAATATATGTTATTCTTCAGGATATTTGCTAATTAGATAGTGTGTTGAAAACATAATACAACTAATTTGATACGATAGAAAAAAATCACGAATATACCTCTAAAAATTTCTTTTAACCATTTAAAACCATATTACTATGCATTAAATCATTCTGATTTTTTGTCAGATTATTCTACAAGCAACATACTAACGTAATAGTGTTTTAATTTTATAATCCAATCAATATATTTTTTGTAAATAGATAATTGCTTCATATTTTGCAATAAATTACCAGTATTGTGTCATCGCACTTCTCTTTCTTTTCTATGCAGTCCGACAGTGACCGCGCTTTAGCTGTTGTAAGCCTCTTAAGCTTTTTGTCTCATTTCACATTTTGATTATGTCGGTTAGAACAACTTCGTAGGTTTTATTTCCCTACCAGACCTGAGCCGGTACCTAACTTGAAATCCTAATTTGTTGTGCCTGACTATCAATAGAAGAAGCAATATTTGAGATACATTCATCTATCATAAGGCGAATCTCATCTTTAGTTATTCCAATAATTTTATTTGCAACATATCGTTTTACGAATTCCACACGAGCATAGCCGTCTGCAAAAGCTAGTTTAGAATAAAATAATCAGACGAATTCCATTTGTCTTTAGAATTACGCATGTTTCCATAATATATCATATTGTCTGAGTCTTTGTGATAAGCATCAAGATTTGGAGAGAATTTGGGGCGCGGAGTCGCGGCTTTAATTAAGTATCTGTCTTGTGTATTCTTGGGTTTTATTTTAGTCTATCTATGCCTCCCAGCTTTGGTATTGTTGTCGACTTATGTATGAGGTACAAGTAACTGTCTACTGTTGCGAGACTCCAGTGGTCTTTTACTTTATGAATGTATCAGAAATCATAATCTATTCTAGTCACCCGGAACTTGACCTGTCCACTGATAGAAACCACATTTAAAAAAAATCTTTCAGCTGAACATGGTAAATAAAATAGTGTTAAAATATACAAGGAATAGATAAGCCACATTGTTTATACAATATTAGCTACGCCCCGCGGTTTCACCCGCATAAGTCTCGATCCCATGGAAATCGGATCGGGATAAAAGTATCCTATGTCCTAATCCAGGTGATGGTCTACCCACATGCTAAATTTCGTCTAAATCCGTTCAACCGTTTTGGCGTGAAAGCGTTAAAAACAAACAAACAAAAAATCAAATCTTTTCGCTTTATAATATTACTAGCTGTTGCCCGCGACTTCGTCTGCGATCCGAGATGAAAAGTAGCCTTCATCCTTACCCAGGTCATGGTCTATCTGTGTACCAAATTTTATACAAATCCGTTCAGCCGTTTTAGCGTGCGTGAAAGCGTTAAAAACAAACAAACAAACTTACTTTCGAATTTCTAATATTAGTTGGGATAGTTAGGAAGTTAGGATATTATTACATAGTTTAGAAAAATAGATAGATACAACAGACACACAATTTTTTTATTCCCTTCCAAAAGAATAATCTCAAGCACTTACCAGCAAAGTTTTCACTAGGAGAAAATTCTCGGGAACTGGCCACCACTAACCACAGTAAATAAAACAAAACAACAATTTTTTCATAAAAATATATGCAAGGAATAGATAGCCACATTGTTTATACCGGATAAGTTATTCCACCCCAAGGTTTCCCGTCAGTCTTAAGCCGTAACGTGGACTGAATCAGGTCAGGGCTTATGTGTAACGAGTTGATGGACAGCATCCATTGTTTATTAATGAAGTGTCACTGTAAGGCATGAAGGGGTTTAGAATGCAGTTTCGTATAAAATCAATAGTAGGCACGCAGTCAACGAGAAAGAACTTAACAAAAAAATCGGTGTTGTGATTATGAATGACCACACGATAGAAGTGAAAACTTACGACTGGAGCCGAGTATGATACGCGATTCAGCGACACCGACCGACAGGAGCCGAGTATGATACGCGATTCAGCGACACCGACCGACAGGAGCCGAGTATGATACGCGATTCAGCGACACCGAACGACTGCAGCCGAGTATGATACGCGATTCAGCGACACCGACCGACAGGAGCCGATTATGACACGCGATTCAGCGACACCGACCGACAGGAGCCGAGTATGATACGCGATTCAGCGACATCGACCGACTGGAGCCGAGTATGATACGCGATTCAGCGACACCGACCGACTGTATCCGAGTATGATACGCGATTCAGCGACACCGACCGACAGGAGCCGAGTATGATACGCGATTCAGCGACACCGACCGACTGTATCCGAGTATGATACGCGATTCAGCGACACCGACCGACAGGAGCCGAGTATGATACGCGATTCAGCGACACCGACCGACTGGAGCCGAGTATGATACGCGATTCAGCGACACCGACCGACAGGAGCCGAGTATGATACGCGATTCAGCGACACCGACCGACTGGAGCCGAGTATGATACGCGATTCAGCGACACCGAACGACTGCAGCCGAGTATGATACGCGATTCAGCGACACCGACCGACTGCTACCTAGTATGATACGCGATTCAGCGACTCCGAACGACTGCAGCCGAGTATGATACGCGATTCAGCGACACCGACCGACTGCTACCTAGTATGATACGCGATTCAGCGACACCGAACGACTGCAGCCGAGTATGATACGCGATTCAGCGACACCGACCGACTGCTACCTAGTATGATACGCGATTCAGCGACACCGAACGACTGCAGCCGATTATGACACGCGATTCAGCGACACCGACCGACAGGAGCCGAGTATGATACGCGATTCAGCGACACCGACCGACTGTATCCGAGTATGATACGCGATTCAGCGACACCGACCGACAGGAGCCGAGTATGATACGCGATTCAGCGACACCGACCGACTGTATCCGAGTATGATACACGATTCAGCGACACCGACCGACAGGAGCCGAGTATGATACGCGATTCAGCGACACCGACCGACTGGAGCCGAGTATGATACGCGATTCAGCGACACCGACCGACAGGAGCCGAGTATGATACGCGATTCAGCGACACCGACCGACTGGAGCCGAGTATGATACGCGATTCAGCGACACCGAACGACTGCAGCCGAGTATGATACGCGATTCAGCGACACCGACCGACTGCTACCTAGTATGATACGCGATTCAGCGACTCCGAACGACTGCAGCCGAGTATGATACGCGATTCAGCGACACCGACCGACTGCTACCTAGTATGATACGCGATTCAGCGACACCGAACGACTGCAGCCGAGTATGATACGCGATTCAGCGACACCGACCGACTGCTACCTAGTATGATACGCGATTCAGCGACACCGAACGACTGCAGCCGATTATGACACGCGATTCAGCGACACCGACCGACAGGAGCCGAGTATGATACGCGATTCAGCGACACCGACCGACTGGAGCCGAGTATGATACGCGATTCAGCGACACCGACCGACTGTATCCGAGTATGATACGCGATTCAGCGACACCGACCGACAGGAGCCGAGTATGATACGCGATTCAGCGACACCGACCGACTGTATCCGAGTATGATACACGATTCAGCGACACCGACCGACAGGAGCCGAGTATGATACGCGATTCAGCGACACCGACCGACAGGAGCCGAGTATGATACGCGATTCAGCGACACCGACCGACTGGAGCCGAGTATGATACGCGATTCAGCGACACCGACCGACAGGAGCCGAGTATGATACGCGATTCAGCGACACCGACCGACTGTATCCGAGTATGATACGCGATTCAGCGACACCGACCGACAGGAGCCGAGTATGATACGCGATTCAGCGACACCGACCGACTGTATCCGAGTATGATACGCGATTCAGCGACACCGACCGACAGGAGCCGAGTATGATACGCGATTCAGCGACACCGACCGACAGGAGCCGAGTATGATACGCGATTCAGCGACACCGACCGACTGGAGCCGAGTATGATACGCGATTCAGCGACACCGACCGACAGGAGCCGAGTATGATACGCGATTCAGCGACACCGACCGACTGGAGCCGAGTATGATACGCGATTCAGCGACACCGAACGACTGCAGCCGAGTATGATACGCGATTCAGCGACACCGACCGACTGCTACCTAGTATGATACGCGATTCAGCGACTCCGAACGACTGCAGCCGAGTATGATACGCGATTCAGCGACACCGACCGACTGCTACCTAGTATGATACGCGATTCAGCGACACCGAACGACTGCAGCCGAGTATGATACGCGATTCAGCGACACCGACCGACTGCTACCGAGTATGATACGCGATTCAGCGACACCGACCGACTGCTACCGAGTATGATACGCGATTCAGCGACACCGAACAACTGCAGCCGAGTATGATACGCGATTCAGCGACACCGACCGACTGCAGCCGGGAATCAAACCCAGGACCTCATGCTCATCAGTAGTGCTAGCGACCACTAGACCAAGGAGGCAGTACGCAACGATGCGTACGAAACAAAACTGATATGTTTGGACATAAAAACCCGCACCCTAATTGCGTAACACAGTATCTATCACAATCTGAATCATTTTGATTGACGCCTATTGCTAATACATTGCTTCTTTTCGAAAAATATGTCTGCTCAACAACGTTAATAACGCAATGAATGTCGTTGAACTATCAAAATGAAAGCAATTCCTACTGTTAGTGTGTTACGCAATTAACACGCCGGACATTAAATAGTCCAGTACAACGAAAGGTTATGATGACTGGTAATACTGCCATAATCACCAGATAACAAACGAACTCATACTCGTAACAAAAGGATTCGCGAAGTAATAGCAGTATATAAGGAACTGTCTTTGAACATAAACTCAGCCGCATTTTATAACACCTTCTGAAAGTACGGCTAATTTATCGACTGCTCACGTTCCAACATAAAATATAAAACAAAATATACGTTGTACAGACTCTTTTTTTTTGGTGGAAATTCATAAAATGACCTCTCCCGCTCTGGGCGGAGCAGAAGAGCGTGTCAGACTCTTACTGACTAAAACCCACCCGTGTTCCTTCAGTTGCCTGTGCGCCAGGACCACGGTAACTCTTTCGAACAATCCGCGACCCTATCGGACCCCGTGAATGGTGCTGACATCTCTTTGAGGCGCGCGTGGAACACGACGCGCCGTCGACGCGAGCTGCCCTTTGCTCGCCGTCCGCAAGCCCGCGCCTACGGTGGCCGGGAGTCAGCAATCGACTCCCGACGCCCAGGGTGTCTCCTCCTGCGGCGACTAGTGGCGTGAGGGCGAAGCGATTGCCTCTCCCTCACGCGCTCCGTACCATGACCTGAACCAGGGCCGGACGCGAGAGGTCGCCGCCGCCGATCGCCACCACGAGGACACGGTAACTCTTTCGAACAATCCGCGACCCCGGCAGGCATCGGCAGAGTACAGACTCGGAATTAAATATACAACACTTCTCCAATTTAACGTAGCCTGTAATTCTGTTACGTGATGAGAAGCTCCGTTATAATTACTGGGGTATCGTCTAGGGATTACTACGGGTATCACATATACGGGGATAACCGAATATCAACGTATTATGGTAGATTTTGAGGTAGGATGTGTAAATGTTCACGCACCTTGCACTAAGCTTAGGTAACAAGCACCGAATATTATTACAAGAACTGCCAAAAGACCACCAGGACCTTAGGAGCAGTCCCCAGTTATGACGTAATATACCTTAGCCTTGGTTACTGGTGTAATGTGGGCGTACTATAGGTACACCTCTGCCTAACCCTTCGGGGAATGCAGGCGTGATGTTATGTATGTTATTAATTTTATCATCATCACCATCTTGTAAATTATCACGTTAGTGAAACTGGTTGCCTTAGAAAGTTATTTTGTGAGACGATAGGCTCTATTAAAATTCAGAGGTAGTGCTGTGAGAATCTTTTGGCGCCTCCATGACATTGACAAGGAGGCGTTGTTGGTAAACATTTGTGTAATTGACATAGAATTTGTATTAACAAAACAAAATGGCGGCGTTAGTTTCAATGTTGGCCACGCGCCAAAAAAGCCTCGTGGCGATGTATAAGTAAATGCAAAATAATTTTTTAAAGCAGACAAAACCGCCATTTTTGTTACAGGTAAATGAGATTAGAGCCCAAATGGTGATCTAAAACTTATACGCTCACCAGAAAACTGTACACTTCTTACGCCGATCACAAATTCAAAAGTGTGACAGTATCGTATAGTAATACCAGAGAAAGTACATAATGAGTCCGTTAGCATCAGCAAGTGGAAGCCACGGTTAAGTGCCTTTAGAAAGGTCGAAAAGCCGAGCTTCCTTGTGTGAAAATCCCCTTTTTGAAGACAGTAATTAGACGTGACTGTGAAATAAGAGGTCTCAACTCTGCTCCATTTTTATTTTATTTAGGTTGGGGTGTATATTTGATGAAGAAGCTAAATTGAGTTGAATTTCATGTAAAACTTATATTACCTGGAGATGTGTTATGATTTTGACCCTGTTTCTTTTTAACCAATTATGCTTATATATCATTGATACCCTGTGATGTACAAAATAGGTCAACTCCAAAAAATTGCCGATAATATATGAAAGACTAGCTTTTGCCCGCGGCTTCATCCGCGTGGAGGTCGGAAATTATCCCACGGGAACGTACTACCGGGATAAAAAGTATCCTACGTGATAATCCAGGTTATAAACTATCTGTGGTCCAAATTCCATCCAAATCCGTTCAGTAGTTTTTGCGTGAAAGAGTAACAAACATCCATCCATCCATCCATCCTCACAAACTTTCACATTTATAATATAAGTAGGATCTCTAATATATATAACCTAATATAATAAAGGAATATTACAAACTAAACACAATCATAAAAATATACAAAAAACAAATTGATATAAAAAGAAATCTCATAACTATGACAAAGCTCCCTGGCGACTTTTTATCACATGTGTAGCAAACGACGTGTTAGAAATATGAAGTTTCTTTTACTTTAATGCCTTTCATTCTTGGATTCCAGGTATTCTTCCGCAAGTTTTCAAGCAAATCTTCCTTCCCATGAATGTGACAAGTAAGCCGATTAAGATAAGTACTACTACTGTCCTTTTTCTTCTAATTAAAGTCGTTACAGGTAACTAGACACTTTAACATTCTCTGGAATACGTTGAGTGTTCCTTGTTAGTGTTATTTCTCGGGAATTTCTTTGGAGTCTTTCCAGTTTAGTTCCTTTGTCAAAGGACCATGTTTTCTCATTTTTCAATTAGTGATAATGTTTGCGAAAATACATAATTGAACATTACTTATTGATGTCTAAATCCGCCATTTTGATTTAAAAAATACAAAACCTAGCCTATAACCATCGCGCGACCCAGACGAGTCGATAGACACCCTCATATTATATTAAAATCCATCCAGCCGTTAGGATGCTTCGAGGGTACATAGAATCCCACATACAAAGATACATCGTATGTGGGATTATACATACATACTCGACAAACATAACCCTGTCTTTGCTGTCGTGCAATCGGTTAACAAAGACGCAGTGGCCACCAGGAGAACTTGTAATGAAGTCGGTACGATGAAGATTAATCGATCTTCAAGGTCCTAAGGCTTAGGTTACAGGGATCGGATTCGGAAGGCTGTAATTCCAACATTATTTTGACCGGCACTATTGTCTCTTCAGTTAGGAAAAGTAAAACTGATTAAGATAGTAATTGCTGATTGGCTTTTAACTACGGCATGAGGTATTCTAGTATTCTTCGTGTCGATAAGAAAGAAGAGGTGATTATTACTACAACATAACATAATATCACGGCTGTAGCTACTGCCCGAAGGGGAGGGCAGAGGTGTACCTACTATAGCCTGACCGATACCGCTGTACCGCGCCTTAAGTATGCGCGGCGAAGCGGGGGACGTGACGCCGCCCGTGAGCGTTGACGAATGAGCGGCCTGCAATGCCCCCCCGTCTCGCCGCGCACATGCCTAAGGCGCGGTACAGCGGTATCGGTCAAGCTTATAGTACACCCACATTTCGCAAACTTTTTTGTGACATGTAATAGAGGGCGAGCCTATTGCCATCAACCGGGCACAAATCTAAACTGCCGTAGGTACCTGAAAATCGAACACAGGATCTAATCCTCAAGTAGTAGCTCGTGCAACCACTAGACCAAGAAGGCAAGCATTATTACTACAAATAATTATATTATTTTATACCGCTGCACAGTATACTTAGAAACAAAACCCTTATTTCAGTACATAATTTCAGTTATGATCCCTTGTGGTAGAAATAACGGCGGCGTGTAAATAGACCCCGGTCTTACTTATTCATTTATATAATGTACTGGGGATATTGTGTTATTTATTTTCTAATTTGTTGGTATTAACACCCAAGTTGGTAAGTTAAACATAATTTAGGGTACCGCAGTAAATTATTGCTAAGAGGACCTGCTAAGGAGTTTGTGGCGCCACGTCCTCCCAGTTAAAGCACTAGGAAGTGGTGAAAGGCGGGCGTTTTGGGGGACTGCCTATGTTATTTTGACGTTCAAAAAGTGCTGGTTCTCAGCCTAGTTTGAATAAAGACTTTGGTTTTGGATTTCGTAATTATTAAACTGAAGGGCAAAGGCCTCTTATCTTACTGAAAAAGAGAGAGAAATTATCACCATGCTTGTTCAAAGCGCATTGGCGTTTGACGATCCTACGTACCAAGTTATAGGTATAGACATTTTTTTCGGGCTGTACGTTTTAAAGTCTTAAGGCTCTCACGTACAGGCGCGACACGACTCTAGTAGAACAATTCCTATGAAAACTTCATGGCAATTGTTCTACCAGATTCGCGTCGCACCGTCGCGTCGCGCCTGTATGCGGGAGCCTGTAGGCTTTCCTAACTTGTATGACTGTTATTAATTAGCCTCGTGAGATACAGGACTGGTTGTTATTATAAGCTCCTAAATACGAAGATATGACACAAACCAACATATTGGATTATTTTCTCAGTTCCGATTATCTTCCAGTTTGCCGAACGTGCTAATCTAGCAAAAATGGCGATTAGAGTTACATCTGACCCTTTGCCAAGGACCACAACGATAGGCTGACAAAAAGGAAGAAGGATTCTATTCACAATTTGTGTAAAAGTTTTATACGTAGAGTTTATTCCTATTTACAAATATGAAATTACAGTATTTACTCGTACAATTAAAATATAATAACCTAACCTGACTAAAACTATTAACAAACTAGACTTTATTGGTATAATCTGCCAAATTTAGGTCCTCGCTATTTCCAGGTAAAGCGTCCCTGGATATCTTTTGCTCGAAAATAACTGTTCTAACGTTAAATTTCGCCTTATAAATAATATTATCTAAACCCATTTTACAAAGGGCCTTAAAATAACTTTGTGTACAATCCACTTCGCGGATATTAGGCGGAATATTACGTAAATAGCTTTACTTTAGGACTTATCACACATTACAGGGGCGCTTCAGACAAATGATACACGTGTTTAGAGTAACATAACCATGTTTCACGTTTATGACACGTCTTTAAACTAAAATATTCATACCCTCACATACTCTCTTTAACAAAACATGTTTTAGGGCAGAAGGACCAAACAAGATTATCGTTAGTAACAAACACTTTCTTTTACAATCCGAAGGATTTTGAAAAAAAATCCTAATCCATTGCTTCATACGTTTGAAAAATTAGTCTGCTCGACAACGTAGATAACGCAATTAATAATGTTGATTTCTCAAAATGAAAAGTATTGCAATTGTTAGTGTGTTACACAATTAACCTGATGATTTTTGTATAACAATTCGTTTGATGATGTACAAGAAGTAAAAAATGAAGAGGTTTTCGGACCAGCAACAGAGAAAAGTTCAGATTGAATCTGACGGTACGAAATGGATACTAAAGAAGGAATTACAAGAAGCAGAAAACAACATGAGTATTCATCTACGTTTAGTTCTGAATATGACGGACTTACAGAAATAAGTGACGATCGACCACACCAATTAAATGATCAAAAAAACTAATCTACAACTCAATAGGTCAGCTCAGTTTTATTCAAAGAAGAGTAATCACTATACGTTAAGACCCGCTTGCACCACAAATCACTAAATGCTTTTAGCCCTAAACATATTTAAAACATCATTGTCTCTATCATCTTCAAACGTTTGACGGAAACAGAACGATCTTTTAAATTCTTTTATCGCTGAATTCGCTAAACATATGTAACTCAAGCGGGCTTAAGTTCTAGCGACAATTCACAATACTTAACGCAATAAAGGTCCTCTTTGATGTCTCTCATAAGTCATCTTTCTTTTTATAAGGGACATAAAAGGTGATATTCCTTCACTGCTCCTTCTGTACAAACCTATTTCATGTCCAACATAATCCTGAAGAAAAAACAGTTCACAAAAAAGGGTGGCCCCATTTCATTGCCTTCTTCGGACTATTTATAACAGAATTGTGTACTAAAACTGAATGTTTACAGGCCACGACTGTTACCACGTTTGACGGTCGCGGCCGATTGCGACAAAAAAATTGTAGGGCTGCTAATGTTACTACTGAAAGTTTTAGATATGAGGGTTGTAGTAATAGTTATATTTCATGTGTTATTATTATACTTTGTATGTCAGTTATGATTGTCAATAGTTGTATTGTTATTCAGGTTATTTTTATTACATGAAGCTATTTTTCCTTATACACTTTTATCATCATTATTATCCAACCGCTCCTCAATTGTTTATTTTTTCAAGTCTATTTGTTTTTCGCTCACAACGAAATTGATAAGGAGGTACACGAAATAAGACGTTTCTAGGTCAGCATCATCACTTAAGGCAAAATATACAAACGAAAATTAAATCCACAAAATTATTCAACAACGTCGAGAAATCCAATATAATTCTAATTTTCCGTCCGAGAGAATTTATAATGTAACAAATTATTTCGGCTGTGACAGCCCTATCTCGCCCTGAAGCACCCATCGCGATGTAATAAGTAGGGATATCCTCCCACTACAGTAACTGTGCCCATAAGAATTTATTTAATGCTAAACGCTTTTTGAATATCCCAAACTTGATTGTGCGCAATAATTTTATGAACATTTTACGCAAAACCTACTTTGGAATGAGTGAAAGAAGTATGTCAATTGTTTGATCCCGTAACAATTGCACTGATAACGGTCTGTCACGAAGTTTCATTTCGTTTTGTGAAAGGTGGAGGAATGTGTAATTGAATTACGTTTAGATCAATAAACGCCTGAGAGACTTTCATTTAAGAACAAGTGAAGATCAAAGAAAACAGCTGTATTCATTTGAATGTGGTCTAAGATAAATAATGATAGTGAAAGAAAATATTTCACCAAACACCTATTTTTGGTAAACAATTTTTTTAATCCCATGACATTACCCTGTGATGCACCGTAAACCGTAGCTTATATTTCAGTTGATAACTATTGTGTTCCTAGGATAATAGTGACTATATTGCACAATCGTGGGAATGTGAGATGAGATTAGACCTATAATAAAGATTATCACTAGAATTCTCTGAGAAAACGAACGAAAATTGACATGTATGTTCATCAAACGCCAACTAAAGGTCACCCTACCCCATTTGTACCAAACAAAACATCACAAAGATTTTTGTAATAGTCATTTTTTAAACAACAATCCCGATCCGATTCGCGACAAGTAAACAACTAGTATCCGCTCCTGAAACTCGATATAAGTACGGATATAGACTACGGTTGTGTACATAGTGTCTATAAATGCTTCACACTGTCGTGAGTGCTGTTACGAGTACAAATCACATGCACAAACATGAAGAGAAATACTTTCTAAGTATACGGGTTCAATATCGCTACAAGTATTATCATACTGTATACTTAATGTAACTTCACGCCTGAAATATTTCAGTTATAAGGAGATTCGAAATCGTTGCTGCGTTTCATCTCTGAAGGAATTAAGTCATTTTGATAGAAAGCAAAACTTCTCATTTATTCTATTTTTCTGGAGACAATTCAAGCTCATTTTAATAGTTAAGAACTACTTATATGGGCAGGCATGTGCAATTCCTAGGATATAGTGCCACAACACACAATCGTGATGGTACATTTACATAACCACCATGCTAGAACGGAGTCGGTGATGACTTGTGATAAGCCACAGTATGTCGTTATTAATATTAGGTCTTTACCTATGAAATTGCCGTTCTGCAGTACTGGCCATTTCAAATCAAAATAATTTTTGTTTGGCTATGAATTCTAATTTCAAATTAATTTTATTTTAAAAACATGGATTTTTTTTTCTAAAAGTAGTCATTTCTTTATTGATTAGTGTTACATTTCATCGCATTTCAATCTTTTTCGTCATCATGGATACGTTAAAAATTCGAGTAATTATGGAATATGAGTACCGTCGTGGCAGCAACGCGGCACAAGCGGCACGCAACATCAACGACGTTTACGGAGCTAACTCTACAAACCAACGCACCACCTGTTATTGGTTTGCTCGCTTCCGTTCTGGAAATTTCGACCTGAAAAATGAACCTCGCGGTCGTCCGAAGACTTTGGTCGACAATGACGAATTAAAGGCGATTGTGGAAGCTGATGATACACAATCTACGGCTGAATTAGCAGCAGCTTTCGACGTTAGCGTCAAAACAATATTGGTCCATTTGCGTCAAATTGGCAAGGTAAAAAAGCTTGACAAATGGGTGCCCCACGAACTCAATGATCGCCAGCGCGAAGTACGCGTCGAGACGTGCCTTGCACTGCTCAACAGACACACAAATGAAGGAATTTTGAACCGCATTGTTACCTGCGATGAAAAATGGATTCTGTTTGATAACCGTAAGCGCTCAGCAAGTTGGTTGGATCCTGGTTCAGCACCTAAACAATGCCCTAAACGAAAACTTACCCCTAGAAAAGTGATGGTCACTGTTTGGTGGTCTAGCGCCGGTGTGATTCATCACAGCTTCTTACCAAACGGGGTGAGCATTACTGCAGATGTGTACTGTGAAGAACTGAACACTATGATGGAGAAGCTGGCGCATCTCCAACCAGCATTGGTCAATCGCTCGTCTCCGTTGCTCCTGCACGACAACGCGCGACCTCATACTGCACAGCAGACGGTCTCCAAGTTGCAAGAACTGGGGATGGAAGCTCTCCGTCATCCGCCCTACTCACCAGACCTTGCGCCTACAGACTACTACTTTTTCCAGAATTTGGATAACTTCTTGGCGGGAAAAAAATTTAATACCCGAGAGGCAGTACAAAATGCCTTTGAAGAATTTGTTGCCTCCCGTCCAGCTGATTTCTTTAAGAAGGGCATCAATAAACTGCCACTGCGATGGCAAAGATGCATTGATTGCATGGGTGATTACTTCGATTAATACAAATAAAAAATTCATGAAAAAAATTCGTTTAAATTTTTTCATACAAAACGGCAATTTCATAGGTAAAGACCTATTAGATATGATGACACTGTATTTCTCATTAAAGTAATTTTCCTCGCAGAATAGGAAATTAATGGCAAATGATTTTATTTCTGTAAGTAGGTTTGTACAAACACTTTTATACATCAATCATATTTTAAAAACTAGATGAAGTCGGCGTTTCCTATCTGACTAGTCTGGGAAGAAAGGCCGAAACAAACTCAGAGGTCACAGTATCTTTTAAAGTCTGACTGTCTGTCTGAGTCTCTCTTTTAAAATGACAATTCTTTACCTATTAGAGGATATACCCGAGAATACCCGGAACATATAAAACCTAGAAAATAATCTGTATAATATAAGGATAAAACACAAGCATAAGACTACTAAGCCGCAGTGGTAGAGGAAATACGAATTTTCGTCCATTCGCGGTAATTGAGCTCTTAACCCTGAAAACAGACACTTCTGCGTTGCCATTAAGATCATCATATAGATAGCTTATATATGCGTAATACGTTAATATCAGCGTGACTGACATTCATTACGACATTCCCTCTTCAAGTGACAAGAGGAAGAAAATTAGTGTCAGACATTAGTTACAATTTGTGTGGCAATTTGTGTAAAGGTCTTGATGAAGATCGCGAGTTTTACAGAACTGCGTACTGTGGACTTAATGAGGGTATTTGATTAATGTTTTTGTTGGTGAATGTTCAATACTGGAAATTGTGGTGTTAATTCTGGTCACGATGCAGAAGGCCGTCCGCCGCTCTTCAAAGACACTGTGGCTTTACAAGACTCAGTTAATGCGGAGAGTGGAAACGGGGAAGAGTAAAATAGAGGCCCGCTTGCCACTCAACACACTTCGTTTACAAACATAAGTGATCAAGCGATTTGCTGCTCGCTTCCATAACCTATCGAAATTACAGCCTTTCTCATGGTCCTTACGTGCTTAAATTGCTGATGTTCAAACAGTGTTTACTAAAGCATTAAGGTATTTTAAATCGATGAGCAAAGTTAGTCTATAGACGGAACCAAAACCAACCTAAAAATAACGCATGGATATTGATCAAGAATACGGAAGCTGCTAGACTAGCTGGCACTATTCTTAGGGCCGAAAATAACAGACTAGGACGGGACAAAATCAATAAAAAAAAGTTGGGTCCATAAATCCAATGTCTTTATTACCTTTATACTTCATCCATTCGGAAAGAAAAGATCAATCAAAGTGTAATAAGAAAATATAATGACGGTAATGTATGTCTGGTTCGCCGCATCATTGGATATTTATGACCAATATTACAACTCGATTATTTCAAAACTATATATTGCGATATTGTTCTCGTTGCCAGCCAGCTTTGTCAGTACTTATTTATTTTACTTCATCTTCCAATTTTAAATACATTTCTAAGGATGCCGTAAACTCTTGGAATACATATGTACGATGACTCAGACCTTTTTAAAGGACTTCACCAATAAGGTCAACATGTGACCTTCTATGGCGTCCCCTCCCGGCATTTCCGACATCCGAGCAATAAATTATTTGCATTGATCGCCATTAATCATCCATTCTACATCGTCTAAACCATCATTCATTTTCTCCGTATGATCAGAATGATCATCCAGAAATTATACAGCTACTAGTTGTTGGCCGCGACTTCGTCTGCGTGTTTTGTACTTTATCATTTTTCAACACAAATATCCAGGATGAAAAGTTGCTTTTCCCTTTCTCCAGGTTTCAGGCTACCTATTTGTCAAATTTATAGCGATCGATTAATTAACAGACAAACAGAATAGAATAGAATAGAATAGAATACTCTTTATTATGTACACCATAAAAAATAACAGATATAAATGTAGACATTTTACACAGGGTGACACAATGGGCGGTCTTATCGCTAAAAGCGATCTTTTACAGACAACCTTTGGATGGATTCAAGGGAGAAGGAGAGACAAGAATGCAGGTAGTCAGTGGTGTACCATTTACATATACAACAAATACATACATACATAAAACATATACTTATCTACATATAATATATACAATAATAAACATGAAACAATGTCATGTTCGTGAACGGGCGCCGTCAGTTGAGACTGGTCATCTCTTAACTGCCACGGCTTATTTTTATTATTAATCTTATATTTTGAATTGTTTTTCTATATATTTTTTTTTCATTGTTCTCGCATATAGAAGCAACACGAATAATGTACCCAGGATTTTGTAATATCTTGATTTAAAAAGAGTGTCCTTGGAGTTTCTTGCCCGTTCTTCTCCATCGAGATCTACGTTTTGGAATGGGCAACTAGCTTCAACTTTCTGACTAACTGACCGACTCTTTGACAATTCAAAAGTGCCTGTAAATGGTTTAATTGAAATAAATGCTTTGAGTTTGAGTTTGAGACAAGAGCAAGGAAACTAAATGTAATGATGATGTTTAAGGAGAGAGGAAGTGTTTTTTAACCATAATTTTAAAAGTGGACAAAGATTGAGCACGCCTTATCGACTCGGGGAAGGCATTCCATAACCGTACTGCTTGAACTGTAGAAGACTTATCATAAAAGCTGGTGGAATGCATCGGCATCTCTAGTCTTAAGTTTTCCGATGACCTAAGATATCTATTATGTGTGTCATGAAGGAACTTGAAACGTTCTTTAAGATAAGAGCGGGTTTTAGGGTTGAATAGAATACTGTAGAGCTGAAACAAGATATGTGAATTCCGGCGAAGACGTATGGGAAGCCAATTGAGCTTTGTAACAGACAAGTGTTACTTTCGCATTTATAATATCAGTATCCATGGGTGGATGGGTATCACAGCCATTAGAAATGACTGGCTATAACGAAGTCAAATAAAACTTATAATTTTAAACATGGCCGCCCTTCTCGCATGCGTTGAAAGTATTCACATGGGAGAGCTTTAATTGTTATTTTTTATTTATTTTTTAAACAACCGTGAACCTACGTCAAAGGCATGCTTGTATAAATGTAAGCGTAGAAACTATGTTATATGTGTAGAATAACTTGTTATGTTTTGTCCAATCAATGTAGTTTTCTTTCATTCATTGTTACTTTATTTTTTCTATTGGGTTTTGTTCAATGGATTTAGTTGTACGTCATGACTTCAATGAAGTTCATTGTGTATCAAATAATCAATGGAAGTAGAGTGTGTTTGTGATTCACTTATAAAATACGAAAGAGAATAACAATTAAGTTGCATTGTTCTCACATAGAAGCAACAAGAATAATCGAATCGAATCCGTGGAATAAGTACATTGTCATGAACGGACACAGAGTTTATTAAATTTGAAGGGAAGGGAATCGAGATCGGATCACAGTATTTGGTTATTAGCAAAGAAGATGATAACGTCTAACGTTAACCACTGACAGAGAGAGTGGCGGTAGTATTTGCAGGGCATAACACCGTCAGGGCGTCGGGAATCAATAGCTGATTCCCGGCCACCGTAGGCGCAGGTCTGCGGACGGCGAGCAATGGGTAGCACGCCGTCCGGTAAGGACCAGGTCCGGGTCGACGGCGCGTTGTGTTCCACGCGCGCTTCAAAGAGATATCAGCACCATTGACGGGGTCCGATAGGGCCGATGCCTGCCGGGGCCGCGGATTGTTCGGAAGAGTTACCGTGGCCCTGGCGCACAGGCAACTGAAGGAACACGGGTGGGTTGCAGTCAGTATGAGTCTGACACGCCCTACCGCTCCGCCTAGAGCGGGAGAAGTCATTTGATGACTTCCTACCCAAAAAAAAAAAAGGTATACCACCGTGTGATACTTACACCAAAGTGCTAGCTAGATAACAAAATAAAAATAATCGGGCTATTGACTATGCTGAACAGAGACTCTGGATATCACAATTTCTGAACATGCCAAAAGAACTGCTGAAATTGAACAAAGATACCTTACGGCTTAATTTTAATTAATTAATGTATATAACATTTACGTAATTAATATTAAACGTTCAACTGGTAACAATGAGTGCATGGCGCTGATGTACTCGAATGAAGCGGACAATGGGGTCAATATGGCGCATATAAACGACACAAGTAATATTTTTGCAGTAAACAATTGTATTAAATAACATCACATTACATACCAAATTAAATTGGCATGATTATAGGATTTTATTAAGTGAATGGAAGGCATCGTGCTTGCCAAATGGCTAGAGTTCAGCATACTGTGAGACTCCAGTGAACCAATTTGGGCGGACTTCAAGTTTAAGTTTAGGATTTGTCTGTAATTTTCTCCATCTCATTGGCTGACTGCGGACCATCCCAAGAGCCTAAGTAGTGTGGGATACTGATATTCAATAATTAAGTTTAAGTTTTTCCCCTTCGTCTACAAGAGTCCTTATCGGAACTAATTAATGCGTCGGTTCCTTGCTCTGATTTTTGTAATTTGCATAATGGCAAACTCCGCCATCCAGTATGGAAACTTTCTCGTCGTGTCTCTATTCTCAGTATTCAGCGCGCACATCTGTAAATTATGTTGAAAGCCTACCTACAGTAAGGTCAAAGATAACTCCTTAGATGGTTGAAACTCTACTGGCAATATATACAATATCTAAAAGCAACATTTCAACTTGGAAAGTTCAGAGACCAACTTTCTCGAATAATTCAGTTATTACAATAAGACAACACATAACATCACGCCTGTAATCCCCGAAGGGTTAGGCAGAGGTGTACTTAACCTATAGTATACACACACTTCGCTAGTTATGTATGAGTCCCACGTAATAGGGGGCGAGCCTATTGCCATCAACCGGGCACAAATCCAGAATCTTTGCTGTTACAGAGAAATTCCTGATACAAAAACCCAATAACACTTTGCTCGACCTGGGAATCGAACCCAGGACCTCATGCTCAGCGGTAGCGCTTGCGACCACTAGACTACCGATGCAGTTAACAATAACAACAACTTAACAAGTATTTACAATAAATTAACTTTTGATTCCCAAATCTGACGACCAAGTCTTTGAAGCATGATCAGCCTATTATGTTCCCACTGCTGGGACACAGGCCACGTCTCTTCGAGAGGGAGTGGGCTGCACTGCAATCTACCAAGCTGGCCCAGTGCAGGTTGGTAGATGTCACATGGCTTCGAATTTTTGGTTCTAGGAGTCTAGGACATGCCGGTTTCCTCATGATGTTTTCCTTCACCGTTCTGAGAGCAGTGGTGATGAAATTATTTACACAAAGTAAAGCGCCTGCCTAGGTACGAACCCACGACCTACATCTATCCATAATTCGGGGCCGTTACCACTAGGCCACTGCACCCTGTTTTCTTCTCGTCGTTGAAGCATCAGTAGGTAACCTTAGACAGACAAACTAATAATAAATTGTAACCCTAGACTCAATATCAGGTCGATTCTCAAGTCCACGTACTTTGGCATTGAACGTGAGCAAAATAGCAATAAGAGACGGTTTTCCTTCAATACCCACTGAGAAAATAAATGATCCGTTCAAGTATTAAGTTTAAGGAACTTGTGCGACCTTGTTGGGTATTTTATAGAAAATTTACAGTCCAACATGGGTTGGCGACATGGAAATTGGCTTTCTCGGTAAATGTTCAAAATCTTTGGGTTTTAAAAGCTTTTATAAAATTGTTACAGTATAAATAAGCGATTAAAACTAAAAACTAACCAGCACCCTAATTCAATAATAATAATAATTATTTTATTTTATTCTATCCATTGTGTTATAATATAATGTTCTAAAAATTTGTCTGCTCAACAACGTAAATAACGCAATGAATGTTGTTGAACTGTCAAAATGAAACCCATTCCTACTGTTAGTGAGTTACGTAATTACCCCGCAGCACCTCAATTTAATTTATTTATGTGTAAAACTGCTATACTTTTCCTTATAGTCGAAATTAATAGCTAGGTTTACCAGACGCAAATGAAGCAATTTGCTTTACAATTGCGTAACACACGTACCATCAAATCAGAAACATTTTGAAGAAAAATCCTAATACATTGCTTCATGTGTTTGAAAAATTCGTCTATTCAACAACGATTATAACGCAATGAATGTTGTTGAACTGTCAAAATAAAAGGCATTGCTATTGTAAGTCTGTTATGCAAATATCTCGCGGGAAGCTAAATGTAACTGCTCCGTGTACCAAACAAGTGATCTGAAGGAGTGGAAGCTAACCCCAACGTACTTGGTAGATCAATCGCGGACGGTCCATAAGACTTGCACCTTTCAGTCGTTCCAACTGAAAACAAAACCAGTCTGCGTCTCTATCACATTGAATTTGTGCGAGGGAAAGAAAGTACGAAGCGAGCAAATGAAAAATACTTTGGACCCCGGCTTTGAGGAATGCCGGTAATATAGAAATTTAATTCTGAAGAATTCCTTGGAATACACGTGTTTCGTGTTATTGCCTATTGAAGTTTTATTGTTAGACATTACTTGAGATTCCTAAAGGAAAAGGAAGGTATGTATTTGCTCCTACGATTAAAAATCTTTGCTACATTGTAGAAAAAGTCTCGCACAACGTTCTTAAAGTATCGCAAGAAACTCGGTCTAAATCTATTTATTGCTATACTTCAAGAACAGACTGATTCAGAATATTGAATATATTTAGAAAGAATGAAAAATATTTATATGGGATACTGGAAATACAAAGAGTAAAAATAAAATAAACAATAATAAAGCAATATAAAATTTAATTGTATTGTATTTGTAAATTGTATTGTATCTCTAGCCTTTGCGATAAAATATATATAATATTATGAAGGGCGGGCATTTTGTAGGACTGTCTTTAATTTTGACGTTAAAAAAGTGCTGATTCACGTCTAGTTTGAATTAACGACTTTTGATTTGATTTTAAGTATAAATGCTTTTCGTGTCTGTCTGTGTGACCGTGTTGTTTTTCTAAACTACGCAACGGATTTTGATGTGGTTTCCACCATAATTTAGAGAATTAATTCTGGAAGGTTTCTGTGCATTATGATTACATAAATAAAGAAATCTCGATGGTTTGGTAAGTCCTAAAACCGTGCGAAGCAGAGGCGGGTCGCTAGTTTGCGATAAAATAATCACACGAAGTATGTGGAGACCTTCAAGACTACAGAAAGAGTAACATTTAGACTCCCGAAAGTCGTTATGCCTATTGTCTATCTGTACTCCAATCCAACGTTCAATAAAACAAATGGGTATTTCTTTAAACCCGCCTCATTACAATCGGCATCACCCTATTTATCGCCATTTACTCGGCACACTTCCAATTTTACGATTGATTTGCTTTTTTTATAGATTGTTTTTACTTTAGTTTGATTTTTGGAATATTCTATTCTATTGAATGGGTCTATACTAATATTATAAAGAGGTAAAATTTGTTTGTGTTTGTAAGTTTGTATGTAGGGGTAATCTCTGGAACTACCGGTCGGATTGGAAAAAATATTTTTGCATTTGTTAACCCAAATCACGCTATGACCTTTAGGAGCCGAGCAAAAAGATGGTGATCTCTTTACACTTGGCCTTTGCCCCGCAGTGTTACAATAATAGGCTGGTAATTTTTTATTATGTTCGAAGTTTTTTTTGCTGGGATGATATTTGCTCCAGTTCCTTGTTTCCAGATCATTGCGTCCGTACGGTCCAACAAAGCCTGTCTGGCTTTTGCCTGTTTAGTGCGTAAGTTTACTAAACTGATTTTCTGTATCGCTTCATGTTGCCAGTACGCCTTCTAAGCAGGTCATTCGATTTTTTCCAGGCCGTCATAATATGGAATTGTTTCTATATTATAACTAGCGACCCGCCCCAGCCCGACACAGTTTTTAGGGGTTGACAAACCACCTAGATTTCTTTATTATATGTACGTTTAATATGTATGTAACAAAATCATACAGACTGACACAAAAATCACACATACATACATAAACTCACGCCGCCATCCCATAGGGGTAGGGAGAAACTACAGAGCGCCACCTGCTACGATCCTTCCATACTCCTTTTGCCTCGTTTACGTTCATACATCTGGTCATACACGCACTCCGGTTGCGAGTATTGCGCACCTGACCTTTCTGAAGAACATCACCAATAAGGTCACTATAATATGTCTTCCTAGGGCGACACAAAAATCGATTTCAATTTTACCCGACTACGGTAAAGCCAATGGAGGGTTATAGAGCACTAGTTTCTGCCCGCATGTGGATGTCGGAAATTATCCCTTGAGAACGTGCTACCGGGACAAAAAGTAGCCTATGTCCTTCCCCAGGATAACATCTATCTCGTTGCCAAATTTTATCGAAATCCGTTCAGTGGTTTAGGCGTGAAATAGTAACATACAGACAAGAGCTACTTTCGAATTTATAATATTAAGCATGGATGTTTACCAATGCCGAAAATTTAAGTTTCACAGATCGATAAAACCCAAGTTCGGGCAAAGAACTGGTCTTTGCAGCATGTTTTGGTTGCAGCTGCCGAAGACTTCTTATGTCCGTAGTCGTCATCTCTGATAATTCGCTCAAAAAAGGAGACAATCTGTCTATTCATTACTAAAAACGACCACAACAGCCCATTTTTATAAGTTCTTAAACTTGAAACATCTGATGCTCAATTTAATGTTATCTACGTTATGTGATGCCTATAACTTCCACTTGGGCGTACGTGATCTAGTTTCATGCGTTCAGTTTAAGCTCGTAAAATTCTCTTAGAAGCTGTAAAGTGTCTTCATGAGTCGTTTCGCGTTAACACATGCATGGGCACATCACCCAGAATGGAATAACTGAACTTCCTGTTAAACTGTCGTTAACAAAAAATCGTGATGGCTCTTTGGTTATGGCCTCGCCTCTCTTGGTTTAAATCCCGGCGCAAGAATCAATGTTGCTTTTTCAATTCATTTGTAAATGTTGAAAATCTCTGTAAGCAACAAATATTCGTCCCAAAACTGTGCCCCAAGCAAAAATCCATTAATGTACGACTTTTCCGATCTACATAATTTATGATAACGAATACTGGACCTTCTTTTGACAATGAATAATATCCATTGATCATCCAATAGCGTTACAATGTCAAAGGACTGAACGAGGCTTTACGGATACCAGATTGCTAAACGAAGTAAAGCCTTTTTTAAACATTTTCATTGACATAATCAAAACAAAGATTGAAAAGCATAGTGCCATCTTTTTAATAATGGCCGTAGTTTTAGAATCCTAAACTTGGTTACAAAAACAGGAGCTTGGAGATGACCGACTGATCCATTTGTTGCTAAGAATCTAAGATTCATAAACTCAAACTCAAAACTTTTATTTCAATTAAACGATTTACAGACACTTGAATTTTTAAGGAGTCGGTCAGTCAGAAACATGAAGCAATTGCCCATACCAAAGCATAGTAGGTTCCTATGGAGAAGAGCGGGCAAGAAACTCCATGGACACAAACACATTTAACTACAGCCATTGGAAGTATAAAACTATAGCTAAAAAAAAATATATATATATATGTATATGTATAGTTTTGTTGTTTTTTTTTTGTTTTTTGTTTCTGTATTTGTTTAGTAACAATACTTTTTAAGAACATTGTAACCAACAATTGGGCCTAGTTGCCATAAATAAACAAATATTTAATTTAATTTAAAAAGCTTCCCACAGCTATCATAACATTTTGACAATTAGTGAGGATGGTTTAGGTAAGAAAAGAAAAGAAAGAAAAATAAGTTTAAATGATTTGTACCAACTGACAGAAACCAGGGGAATGACTATTGAATCCAGTCCAACATAATTCCCTCCCAAAACAAAAACTTCCTCCTAAGATTGAATAGACTTTTCTCCACAAAGTTGGAACTTAACGAACGGAACAATCGATAAAGCGGAAATTACGAGTACAATAGCGAAATGAAATACGGAACCAAATCCCGATCAAACTTGATTAGTTTAATTGCAGCCAGCTGAAATTGATACTTCGTCTTCATTTCGTGAACGAAGTTAAAAACCAATCGTCGATCGAATCGAAATTATAGCGGTCTTGAAATCATTACTGGTCTTGAAATCTGGACTTCATCGCCTGGATAGGTCACTTCCTCTCTTACCGAAAGTCTTAGCATGGGACCGTGCATGTTGTAAAGAGACAAGAGATAATGTATCGAGGATAGAGAGCATCCTTTTACATACATTGTCTCACGCCTTTTTCCATGGGGATAGGCAGAAACTAAAGAACGCCACCTGCTTCGATCCTTACATACTCCTTTTGCTTCGTTTACGTCCATACATCTGGTCATACACGCACGCCAGTTGCGAGTACTACACACCTGACCTTTCTGAAGAACATCACCAATAAGGTCACTATATTATGTCCTTCTGGGGCGTGTTCTCGCGGGGGTTCCACTCACATTTGCCTTGTAAATAACTTTTGTTGGTTGCTTTTCAACAATCATCTCAACATGACCTAACCATCTAAGCATGCTCTTTTTATTTTTTATCATAACATCTTGCATCCTCTTGTGCGCGAATAATAACATAATGATCAATGTCTAAGGGTCCTGGAGACAGGCGCGACGCGACTCTTGTAGAACAATATCCATGAAGTTTTCATAGAAATTGTCCTACTAGAGACGCGTCGCGCCTGTTTACCTTTATGCTTCCAACCAATACATGCTTCATTTGTAATCGCAATCAACATAGCAAAAACTAAAACCAATGATGACCAATTGAATGAGAATCGTCCGTCGGAAGGACCGGCATGGCAACACTTCTTGTTTGCACGGCAGTTGTTAGCGTACAACTTTGTTTTACCGATAGACTTCTCTAGGTATTAGCAAAATTAGCTCAGAGCCGTAGTATTACAAGTACCAGAAACAAAATTGAAATTCTGCCACAGATTAAAGACCTCACCTCTAAACAAAGGATAGCAGAATCTGAATGTCAAATCAGGGCTAAAGGCACGGTTTGTTTTAATCGAATTTAGCTCAAAATGTATAAATAATGCTGATCTATTCTGTAAAAATCACACCATGAAAACTTAGGTACTTGAAGTGAGCTGTCAAATAGTGTCAATCTCTAGCACTAGGTGGAATGACAGCTCACTTCACCATCAAATAACTTCTCCCTGTCTGAGCGGAGCGGGAGGGCGTGTCAGACTTTTACTGACTAAAACCCACCCGTGTTCCTTCAGTTGCGTGTGTGCCAGGGCCACGGTAACCCTTTCAGACAAACCCGCGACCCTGGCAGGTACAGAATAGACGTGCTGGTCTCATCTAACCTCTTAAACTGTTATATCCTTGTTTTTACCACAACAAAGAAGCATTTCATGTATATGTAGGCATAGGGACACTCCCAAACCTATTACCTACCCATTAAAACTAATTCGAAGTACACATTTTGTATTGACGTAATAACTTCCGATCTACAATGCGTTGTTGAGCGTGTGTAAATCATTAAATATAGATTTGTGGTTGCTAACTAAATATAAAACCCTTTTTCCCGTCGGTAACCCGAAGGATAATATCAGAGGTGGACGGGGGAAGCCCATGTGCATACCTATTGGATGCACAAGGCCTTATATTGATTTCCTTGTTACATACGATCCAGTGGGTTCCGCTTAAAAACGACACCGCGACAGGCCCAGACGGAGATGGCGGGATGAGCTGGACTCTACTGAAGATTGATCCTTGGCAGTACTGGACAAAGAGAGTAGAGAGGCCTTTGCCCAGCAATAGGACATTAATGGCTAATAATAATAACACATTGTTGCATACTCGGTCCTTTTGCCCTGTAGTGGGATTAGCTTAACCTATCTCATACTATTAGATACTTAGACAGATCCAATATAATTCAGTTTTTCACAAAAAATATACAGGGTCAAATTAAATTAGCTAGCGAAACTCCGCAGACATGATGGGTATCGACATCGTAACATGATAAAGCAAAAAATATAGATGTTTTTCTTTTTTGTGGGATCGTCGATCGCCTTTAGTGTATTCACTTAAAATATCAGTTTAAAAAGTCAGTTTTTTTTTAGGGTAAACTTCACTAACGTTATTAGTTGAAACCTGAAAAAAAACACCAAATCTATTTTATTTTTATTTTATCGCGTTTAGATATCGATACTCATCATGTCTGCAGGGTTTCGCTAGCTAATTTAATTTGACCCTGTAGAGGCTATCTGTCTAATGACATACACAGCTACACGGATCTTTTGGCGCTCGAATGACGTTGAAAGGGTTGATAAACATTTTTGTGCAATTGTTTTGTGAAATGTCACTTGAAAATTGAAATGTATTCAAAAAAACAAGATGGCGGCATTCGTTCCCATTTTGGCCATGAACTAAAATAATCTTAAAACGCTATAAAAAAGATCTATTCTCCAAACAACTGAATGGCAACGGGATTATGCCACAAAGCTTTTAAACATCAACTATATAGTCAAAAGGAAAATTTTGTTATTTTTCGATTTCAACCAATAACAAATCCACCCAAGGTCAATAAATAAAGCCCAGGTTACCCGGGCTCCTCATAAAAACAATCCGATATCGGAAACCAATCAATCTTCAGAATCGAATCAAACATTTCTAGCGAATAATTTTTTACAACGTCTTTAGACAGTCAAGCTATAAAAGACAGTAGGCTCTATAAAACTGAAGTGTTTGCCTGACTACCATAACAAATATTTATGATCTTGTTGACTTACCAACGGAACAAAAGAAAAACATGAGATGTGCTAAACAACTCATCATTACAAAAAAATCCTGAAGCAAATTTTTATAGGGGATATTTTAGCAGGGTATCAATCTGCCTAGCCTTTTCCACCTATGTTGGGGTTAGCTACCAGTCAAACCAGATAGTGCTGAATACCAGTATTTTACATGAATTGACGGCCTATCTGACCTAAATTTTAGCAGGGTATCTGCATTCAAAACAACCGGGAAATACAGTTCTGAACGTAAAAGAATGCGCAGGAAACAATCAGTACGAGATTCAAGATCTGAAAGGCACGCTAAAGGGTGAAATTTTACTGAACGGCTGCGGTGCCCTTGAAATTAATAGCCACAGTTACTTCCATAATGAAAGCCTGATCAAAGACCGGATCTTATGTTATCTACTTTGATTGAGATTAGTTAACAAAACTTACAACAATTAATCCTATCAGATGATCGAAGATAAGAGCACAGAACAAATTTAGAGTTGCAGTATCCGGGTAGTAACCTGCAAGTGCAGCGTGAATGACGCCTGTGCACAGACAAGCAGTTAAGTATCCTCTGTTTGGCATTAGCTTCCAACTCCGTGATAAGGGGCACCTGTCCCACAATCGACGAGGAAGCGACCAGCTATCAAAGATTTTCTCGCTCAAGAAACGTACAGAAGATTGTAGGTCCCGTGAAGTAAAAGAGATACAAATATTTACAGTTGATCGCTGACTGTTCACACCGCCGGCGAGTACTCGTTTTTCGCAGGGACAAGAACTATCAAAGAGAGTACTCGCTCAGCTATGCTCGCTTGGCGAACAGAACACTCACTGAGATACTCATGCTTGCTACATACGCAAACCAGCAAGTAAGCGCTCGTCACTTTCGCGCACTCGCTCGTTGCTCGGCAACTTGTCTTTAGTTGCTAGCTCTACTCGCTTCTCGTTAATCGCCGGCAGTGGGACAGTTGCATAAAGCGGCGATAATCGCTCTTCCGTGGCACAACAGTCGTTCAAATGAAAAGCACCCTAATTGTGCACCAGACAATGGGTGCCCCGTAAACTATGCGCTGAGTTAGGAGTTAGGAAGACATAGAAATGTTTAAGCCGCTTATCAGCCCACGCAACTGGTGCCAGTTGAATAGGGTCACCACAATAGTTCATCGGGATTTGAACTCACGGATTTATGGGCTTTTGATTCGGTTGAGCGGTTCAGGGTAAGCGCGGTATACGTGGAACTTTTAGCAAGAACGAACAGCGATTTGCTGGTGTATTAGAGGTGGTACCTATCTTACGTCTAACGTATAATTCGTCGGCGGCGGCGGCGGCCTCATCGGCGCAATCGGCGTGGATAGTGAAATACCACTGACACACACGCACCTGATGATAATCGATTTACAACAGAGCTCTTTAAAGCGTGCGAGGCTCTATTTGTTAGAGAGCTTGCGAGTCTATTCGATTCCTTCATCCAAGAAGGAACAGCGCCAGGGAGAAGCGATGGTTTTGTTTTAAAAAAATATGATTACATCTTGCTGAAGAACTACACAATAGAGCTATCTCACTTCAGAACCACGTGTACCTGCAGCTGTTCTCGAAAGGCGTCACGAACCGTCTCGCCAGGAGAGTTGTGACAGGTGACCAGAACAAGCCGGGGTCGAAAAGGATTCACCATTTTCCACAATGGATGTGATTTATGATGCTGAAGCTTTTGTTTCTGTCCGAAAAATTGTGCAGAAGACCGAAAAGTACAATCTGTGTGTGGCATTTATAGACTACGAGAAGTACTCCATCGAAATATGGGCAGTTCCTGACCTCTCTGCAACGATGTCGAATTAACTGGCGCGTCATCGAAGTGTTGAGGGGTTTGTATGACGCTGCCACGATGACTATCCAGATCCGGGTTCAAAAATCCAGCCCCATCCAACTGCTCCGAGGGGTGAGACAGAGGAATGTGGTATTACCGAAATTATTCATCAATGTATTTTATTGTTTTCAAAACACTGGACTGGACAATCAACATGAACGGCGAGCACATCTTCGCTTTGCCAATGACATCGTCATAATGGCAAAGTCGCTGGGACAGTTACGATCAGATGATGCACACTGCACGGACTATAAATGAAATAAAGCCTCTGAGCTGGTTGACTTCGGCATAAATTTAGACAAGACTACGTCACAACTTACACGTCTTGCTGAGTCCAATCCACACCAAAGGTTCTCTACTCGAAGATGAGAAGGAGCATGTCTATCTTGAAGTCATGACCACTACTTCGAGAAAGAAGCTGGCAGAAAGATCCAGTTGTGTTGCGCAGCGTTTGAAAAACTTCTCCAGGTCTTCGCTTCACCCATACGACAATGTTAGAAGACTAGGACTTTAACCAGTTCGTCCTGCCTGCTATTTATATTATGCTCATATAAATTTATTTTTTATTTTTGCGGAAATAAATACATATGTCGAAATAAACCAATAAGCATATATGCATATATATTTAGACATTTATATAATGTTTAGTTTACTAGTAGAATACTAACTAGAATATTACATATTTAAACATTGGCGCCAATGACGGCGACAAAAAAGTCAGCGGCGGTGATGGCGTGGCAACAACGATCGGCGCACACCTCTACCTAGTGTGTATGGTCGTGGCATAGGATCAAAATTGTGTGTTTTTGCGACCATAATGATTATGTATAAGTTGTTATTTATGTATATATTTCATTTTAATTAAACAATATATATATATATATATATATATACTAGCGACCCGCCCCGGCTTCGCCCGGGTAGCAAAGCATAATATAATATAGCCTATGTCATCCGGAGATAGTGTAGCTTCCCAACAGTGAAAGAATTTTTGAAATCGGTTCAGTAGTTTCGGAGCCTATTCAATACAAACAAACAATCATATCTTTTCTCTTTATAAAGCTATCCTATCTTTCAAGTTGGATCAAATTGCACACGATGTGCAAATCAAATTTAAAGTCGGTTCAGTAATTTAGGAGTCCATCGCGGACAAACAACGTGACACATAATTTATATACATATAAAGATTTATGATGATTTAGTATTGAAGTCTCTTCGGGTATGAAATAATTCATATCAGAACAAGAAGTTTTAGTTGTTAAATACCAGTTACAAAAAGTGATAATGTTGGGACGATGTATCATGTGGACGACGGCATTAGACCTAATTCGCACGCGCACCACAATCTTTCCAATTATATCTTCGCACGAAACATTACGTAAAAACAATAATGACTTACCTATTTTTGTTTTTATATCTAAACATTGTGATATGTGTGGAAACTGGAGGATTTTCCGCCACTTCTTGCTCTTGCCCTTATTGCTATCGGAACCTCCTGAAACAAACAGAAAACGTACTAAGTATTGTGAACATAAAGCCTTGTTTTGTATATTGGAGACCTAGAATCTTACATAGAACAAGGACGTTGAAACCAAAAAAGATTGTATAATTACAAATTTTTATTTAACAGTAGTAAAATTAAGCACTGCCTTGCAGCTTTAGTGGAAAAGACAATAAATTATAAACATTTTATAATTTATTTATAGGTTATCTTGTGTTTGTTAACTTGTTAAACATTATGGCGTAAACATTTACAAAATTATTGGGTAGCCATTGCCACACTTCAGATTCGAAATGCCAAATGAAGAATTATATTATTATTAGTATTTTATTTTAGGTCGTAGACAGTATAATTTGGCGCCCAGGGTAGACTGATTTTGACGAGATACTTTTACTGGCAGATAGCTGATCTTATAAGGAGTAACAAAGGCTACTTTTTGTCCCGGTAGCACGTTCCTGTGGAATAATTTCCGACAAAAACTCGGGCGAAGCCGCGGGCACAGTTAGTACTTTATGCTATAAATGCGAAAGTATCTGTCTGTCTGTCCGTTACCTCTGCACGCCTTAACGGCTGAACGGATTCCGATGAAATTTGGCACACAGGTAGACCAAGACCCGAGTTTGGACACTTTTTATCCCGGAAGTATGTTCCCGAGGCATAATTTCCGACCTCCACACGCGGGCGAAATCGTGGGCAAAAACTATTTTACATATAAACTAAACAACCTTACCAACAAGCTAATAGAAAACCTGCTAAAATAATTAAATTAATTGCAACGAATGATACTTCAATTCAATTAACATCATAACAATTAAACATTATGATTAAAAACAACTCAGAAATAAGTAATACTTCGAACACACACATGAGACTTTCTCTACATATACCAGTTTTATTAACTAGATAAGTATCGCAATGTATATAAAAAGGTGTTTTAATTAATCTGAGATCATTATCTATGTCGGGAGCGGTACGTTGCAGCACTAATGACTTTTTTCTAATAATAAAATGAGTTTATTCATGTGGCAATACTAAGTTAGTGATGTGACATAAAGATTATGGAGTTATGCAATTGTAAAATAAAAACTAGAGTACTAGGTCTAGAGAAGACTAGAGACTGGTTCCTGAATGTCTAGTTTCTCGTTTCATGCCCGCTTTCACTGCGACAGGGTAATGAGTGGGAAACAGCTGAGCGGAAAGGAGTAAATAGTCCTCGCCATCCAATAAGAAAGAGTTTTAGTGAAAAATGGGTTTTGCCATCTATTGCCGGCGAGTTTAGAGGAGTGAGCTAGGCGGGAAATGAGAGGAGTCAGGTGAGCGAGTTGTTTGCCTTTCATTGTCAGCAGCCAAAAGCGGGGAGGCACAGACTGCGCGCACTGCTTCAGTGAACAGGTCCATGTCGACATGTTTCGCAAGCGCAACCGTCCTGAACTGTCTGACAAGGACGAAAGCGGGCGAGGAAAGGGCCAGGGGCAGGGTTGGTGAAGGGGGCGGAGGTTTAAGCAGAGTCCGCTCAAAACTAGTGCACGACACAATGACAAAGCGGACCCATTTTAACTCGCTCAGCCCGCTATGCTTACTCACTCACGGTATAAGCATTTCTATGAAATTTTGCATTGCGAGTCGAGCGAAGTCCTTACGAAGACCGTTAGAAATCCGCTCAACTCTGTGACCAGTTTTGTAACTGTTTGGACTCTTTTGCTCCGTTCCAATCGCTCATTCACAGTGTAAGCACTTATATGAAGATTGCCGTTGCAAGTTAAGCGGAGTCCGTACGAAGCCCGCTCCGGTCGCGGTGGAAGGTGGGCACAATTCTTCAGTAATATGATTTGATTGGCTTTTGTTATTTCCGCCGAACAATCAGTCAATCACTATATAACCTGAGATTCGATAGGAGATTGACTTATCAGCGATTTGATCAGCTTCCTAGCTTCATTGACATGCAAAAAAGGTGTTTACAAAGCGTCTATAACCTGTACAAGCCGTGTGGCGCCCGGTGGGATTCCATAAAAACTCGTCCCCTATTTAGCCCTTATATGGGATGAATTTTCCAAAACAAAGGCTTTTGAATACAACCCCTATGAGGGGTAAATAGGGGATGAAAGTTTTTGCAAAATTGCATGCTTTAATACCCAGCAGTTCAAACTGTGTTGTGAGTGAATGAATGAATGAATTTAAGGTTTTTATTATTAATAAGTAGAAGAATTTGCTGAAGTCGCCATTGTTATCACTTGGCGAATTCGTGTTGTTGAGATTCTGTAATATATTTGGACTTTGACCAATATCACCACACGTGAAATGGTGAACTTTGTAAAGATACTTCTTGTTTATTTTAAATACATAACATAACATCACGCCTGTATTCCCCGAAGGGTTGGGCAGAGGTGTACCTTTAGTACACCCACATTTCGCCAGTTATGTTTAAGTCCCATGTAATAGGGAGCGAGCCTATTCCCATCAACTGACCACAAATCCTGACTCCGGGCTGCTACTGAGAAATTCCAGATCGAAAAACCCAATAACACTTTGCCCGACCCGGGAATCGAACCCAGGACCTCATGCTCAGCAGTAGCGCTTGCGCCCACTAGACCAACGAGGCAGTTGGTTTATTTTAAATATATGTAATAATTATACTATTATTAAATGTTTAGTTAAAATTACTTTAATTACTAGTGTAAACGATAACATACAAATAATACGTGGATGCAATAATTATATGTACTGACGTCACGCATCAGACAGAAATGAATAATAACTACTTTGGAATGCGCAAATAAGTATTTCCCTAATTATATATACATATAGGTACAAGTAAATAGGTACTCAGAGATACTTATAAATATTTCAATTCTGGGAAATTTAAATATTTATACCTCTAAGGTGAATTTATTATTATTAGCCATTAGTGTCCCACTACTGGGCAAAGGACTCCCTACTCTCTTTCCACTACTCTTTTTAAGGTGAATACAGATCCGCCATATAGCCGTTGTCTACGCATTTTGTAAGTATAGCAAAATAAGTAACATTGAGCAAAAATTATAGCTGGGAAACGATATTTTTGGTGTGAAAAATCGCTGCTTACGGCGCACGGCGCGGTAACGTGCAATATATGCACGGAAAACATTGTGCTCATGGGCGCATGCAACGGTACAGGAGTTGTGGGGGTATTAACTTATAACATTCAAAACTAGTTTTCATTTTTTTTAAAGTTGGAACTTTGACCGTCATTGTTTCCAGAACCAGAAGGTTCCCACACGGAAAAACACAACGGAAAAATTCTGTTCAAAAAGGTCCAATACAAAATAGAACACAATGAGTACAAGTGAGTCTCGGCTTCGTTGAGCGTCTTTTTACATCTGTTATTAGCGATTTGTTGCTACCTTGTAACCTGTTTCATTTTTGCCATAAGAGTTTGATAAATTTTACAATCAGAGAAAAAATAATTAATCAATATCGGTTTCGGAGTAACCAATATCTCGCCAGCAATAATAACCACATAAACAGTAATCCTGCTCACCTAACTGATTACAATTTTACGACCAATAAATTAAATTAACGCAAGTATGCAACCACGTAATTGAGCTGGTTGCGAGTTCGCGACCACGGCTTTACGACCACACTCGCAGCCCATGCGCACTCTTCAAACGAGCTAATTTACGGCCAAATTGAAATATATACGCAGTTTAAAATAAACATTTCTGTTTCGTTTTTGGATGAGCGTTACTTCATTTGCCGAGTTTCGGGGATTCGCAGATTACTCACCGTCTTCAATTAACAATATTGCTGCCAGCGTGTGATCTTAGAGATTAGACAGAATTATAGTAGTCTCGTTTCTGTTATTGCATTTCGATATTTTTAATTCTCTTAAATTTTCTTGTGAGCCGAACTTTGACGTCATAGTTTTTATGGAAAATATTTAACTGATCCTCTAAAAACTTGTTGTGCATCCAATGATGCACACTTTTTTTAATACATGAGCCTCTTTTAAAATTTCTTGTAGGTAACTAAGCTAGGATACCGCGAGCAAACGGGTTAGGTTAGGTTAGAATTTTTAGATCCCCAAAATAGGAATTACCTAAGGTTCACAAAAAGAGTCCTTCAATAATATTTTTAGGAGCGCAAAATGGAAATTATTAGAGGTCGTTTAAATATACGCCGTTTTAGTGACATCTTTATGATTTCTTTTTTGTCAAGCCAATTATTCTAATTCACGTTTGTGTCTGCACACAGCGCTTGACAGCATGTTCTATTTTCCTAAATATTTTATATTGCGCAACATTGACTTTTGACTAGATTTACAGAGGTTTATGGAAGTTAACAAGTACTGCAACCAGAACACAGCAACGCTGCTTGTCGGCAGAAATAGGTATGGTGGTAGTACATATTTCCCCAAACACGCTCCCTCACAAAGAACTCTACTGTAATTTTATTAAAGTAAATTAACAGGCCTTCATTTCCAGTGCTGTAACTGGCAAGCAAATAAAATTTAATGAAGAACCCTACTTCCCTGCTGACGTTATAACTTCGTAAGTTACGCAGTAAGTGGTGATAGGCACGCCCCCTGTCGGCCCACTTTATCGGACACAGCAGTTCCAGTATCGGATTACAATTATTGAGAATTTCCTACGGCAAAACCCAATGTCATGGGTCGAATCGATAACTCTAACCGCACGATAAGTAGCCGGATTTTTTATTTCAAAGGGCTTTTCCTCAATATTTAAGGGTTGATTTCGGTGTTACCTATGAGCAGATGCAGATGAACATGTCAAATTGTTCTCTGAAACTCAATTTCACCCTACCAAGTCCACGAAACGGCGGTAGAAATTATTCGGATGGCAACCGATCAAGTAATTATTAAACAAATTTCTGTATAACAAATTACCAAATTCTTGAAAACGGGCTGTCACCGAATGACGTCAAGAGATTGAATAAATTGGTAAAAATACATCAAATATTAATACATTTTGCCTAAATATTCAAATAACCATTATATTTTATCGACGTATACTTTGCATTTTTATCAGAGGAATACGTGACCATTAGTGGTTGGGAACTTGACACTGATGATTTAGAAGCCAATGACCTCTGAACTGATGGTGACTACGATTAAAACAATTTAAAGATTAGAAGATACACATAACATGACGCCCTTGTTTTCCCGAAGGGTTAGGCAGAGGTGTACCTATGGTGCACCCATATTTCGTAGTTATGTTTAAATCCCAAATAATAGGAGGCGAGCCTATTGCTATCAACCGGGCACAAATCCAGGCTCCGTGGTACTGTCACTACTCTGCATTACCTGACCCCTCTTACAAAGAAGAAGAAGGGAAGACGGGTCGGGTTATGCAGGTCACTGACTGTACTACTGAGAAATCTGATGGCAAAACCCAACAACACTACAAAACCTACACTACACTACACTAGACTAGAAGATATAGCTTAAAAAGTGAAACTTAAAACACGAAGAGAGAAACGAAATATAAAAGTAAAATTAAACGTTATAGAGCGCGACGCAATTCATCTCAAATGTGGTTTCGGTTTCCGCGGCAGCTTCAAATGGATTGTAGCCGAAACTGAAACGGTCAGCATTTCAGCAACTAACGAAATTAATAGCAATACTAGTAAGATTACCCGCACATCTAAACTAATATTATAAATGCGGAAGTGTCATACGTTTTCATGGCTAAACCGCTGTGCCTAAATTGATGAAAGTGTGTAGATTGGACACTACTTATTACAGGACTTTTATTTTTACTTTTAATTTTATTATTATATTGTATGTTTTATTGTTAGTTTTAAATGCTGCTTTTTTATATATATATATATATTTTTTTGTTTGTTTTCCTGTGCGTGTCCCAAATAAAATATATTTATTTCTTTCTTATCAAACAATCATCAAAATAAATAAGGCAATCATTAAATAAATCATCTCCTACAGGAGTGATTTACTTTTAACTTCTTTTGGATACCCAAATTCTACGCAGACGAAGTCGCATGAAAACCGCTAGAAGTAAATAAAATCTATCCTCTTAATCCACTACATAATATTCATTCTATTTATGACCACTTTCCATATCCCAACAACAATAATAAAACGTGTTTGCGACAGCGGCCATACGAGTTCGATCGAACGTCATGATTTATAAATGAATTCAATCAAAAGTGGGTCTCCTCCGCCGAGCGTTTCACCACTTAATCAAATCATATTTTATAATGACGTTTAAATAATGAACACTTGTTTCATCATGAGTGTGGGATCTTGGAGTTTATTAGGGTCAGCACGGATCTGTTACAGAACTACTTACATATTATTATTTTTGTATGGTTTTCTGGCCAGCAATTGGTGATTGACAGTGATGAAGTCACGTTTTATCAACATAGCTCAAACAATTTTGGATCTTAAATTATAAAGGTTAACTTATGCGGTCTAAAGAACCAGAATTTAAAACACAAGATAAAGGTAGAATGCTAGATAATGTCAAGTTGAACCGGCTACAAATGTACCACTTGCATTATTTTGCATTCCGAATATTGGAAGATCCTCATTCCTCAAGGTATAAACCAAAACAACCATATAAAATCAGCTTGTAGTCATTTGTCATTATTATTGTGAATACGCCAGCCAAGTGTTATCTCAAAATCTTTATAAAGAAACGAGCGGACCTGACAGACGTCACCTTGCCCGAACAGAGCCACCTACCGGGTCCAACACACAAAAAAAAACATCAAAATCGATCAAGCCGTTTAGAAGTTCAGTGACAAACAGCCGTATAGAAGAATTATATTTGAAAGTAGAACTTGGACTTGACGACAGAGTATATTTTCAACTTCGTCGACAAATCCAACGTTTAGAGTAGGTACAAAATAGATCGACTATAACACAATAAGCAACAAATTTTAACTCCGAACCTTTCTATTCAGTGTCGTTGGGCTGTTTTCGCTAACTCAAGAACCTTCATTTGAAACCATTGTCAGAACATTCTCAGAGGACCCTCTGTCCTTGAGACTTATACAACAATTGATAAATGGGTCAAATCTCTTCTTTCAATAGCTGTTTCAACCTTGTTAATAAAAGCCTAAACAACTCTCAATTTATCGAAAATTTGGGATAAACAGATTATAAATCAAATTTTTCAATCTTGGAATAAATAATCCTGAAAAAGGCGTGCCGAGCTGCCAGCTGTGGTGCAAGTCATAAAAATCCAAATCATTTATTTTATTCCAAAAACTTGCTAAAATACTGGTGTATTTCCTATAGCCGTGCATATAAAACTAATTTATTATTATTTATAGCGTACCTTTGTGCCCCTCAGCCACATCCCCAACATCAACAACTCCAGATCAGTGGAAAACTTCGGTAAAATTAAAAAAATTGACCCCAGTATTAAAGAGAGTTAGTCCCCGGGGCGCGAGACGGTATGTTGCACTGAGTTTGGCACGATGTCTCCGTCTTACGACCCAGGAGAACACACAAAGTGCCTGGGAGCAATTACTCACATTCCCTTATGGGATTCTACATGTTCTACATGTACGGAATAATCTTATTAATACGTCTACCAATACTGCTGAGCGTGCCCGCCTTCTGGCTGTGGGTGAGTGGGAGTCGGGCCTCTGGCTTCAGGCGCTACCGTCACCCAACATAGGCACTAAGCTGGGTGACACCTTCTTTCGGCGCGCTACTTATCTGCGTCTGGGCGCTCCTTGCGTAGCTCTGCATCGGAGCCAATGCGGTGACGGTGTCGTCTGCCTCGGACACCATGGCCTATCCTGCAGTAGGACCGCAGGCCTGATAGCACAGCACGCAAGCATCAATGACATCATCCTGCTGTTCTAAAACCTAATGGCTTGGCACGCGACGATGGGAAGAGACCAGACGGAATGACCATAATGCCTTGGAAGTTAGGTCGGCCTTTGGTGAGACACGCAACATGTGTCGACACCCTTGTGCCATCCCAACTTCTAGCACGGCGGGCTGTGCTGGGGCGGCTGCTGCAGGTGCGGAAACCTCAAATGGCACAAATATTCCAATCTTATTGGAACTTATATGTTCGAGCCATTTGGGGTTGAAACTCTAGGGCCATATACGGTCCGAGTGCCCACTTCGTTTTTCGAGACATTGCCAAGCGGTTGGTCGACTCTTCCCGTGACCGTGGCCTATTTTTTGGCCAAAGAATCAGCATTGCCATACAACGTGCCAATCTTGCCGTCTTTTTGGGCACTTTTCCTGTTGAAAACGATGCGGACGAAATTTTTGATGCCCTATGATTCTTCCCCACGCCTTTTTGTATACTTGTACATATTATTATTTTGAGACTGTTAGCTTTTCAATTATGTAAATAAAGTTATAAAAAAAATATTTCAAATCAGCCAAAAAAATTATGAATTACCCTTTAACACGCACGATCAGAATTTATTCATTTGAACGATAAATTCAAAAATGTTAACTCTCAAACCAAATAATTTAAACTTTCTGCCATTGATAAGGTAAGAAGAGGAATAAAAATAAAATGACAGCATCAAAAACTATGGTTCATAAACGCTTGTATCAAGATCGTGCGTAAAAATGTGTTACGCAACATGCTCGCTCCGAACCGTTGCAAGTGTTCGCATAAAACCAATGAGGGCCGACCTTAATGATTCATAATAACGGTACCATAAACGGTAACCGTTGTAATTATTATAGTTATTGTGATCTAAGAGGTAATTAAACTCTTGAGAGAGATGAAAAACAACATTGAGGAAGATAGAAGTAAATCATTGCAGCTTAGAATTCGTAGTCGAATTTACAAAGCCCAAATTAGGTTGACAGGATCATAAAGAAACTTCTCTTTATCTCAGAATTTACGCGTGCGTATTCTGATATATTCCACATTTTTATGTTTTACTTTATTATCAAATCAGCATGAATAAACCATAACTTTGGCTATACTTCTCCCTTTCTTTAACACAGTATCGGATAAAATATTTGGTGAGGAAGACACATATTTGGCATATATTTTAGCAATAACGGGTTATAAAAATAAATACAAAATATGTTTTATGTACGACGTTACTGCCAAGGAATTCGGAGATATTGTAACAAGCTTCTATCGATCCACGGGTGCGTCCGCCCCTCAACTATTTTTTGATAAAAAGACCTAAAACTTCAGAGCCCACGCACCCTTCAGCCTAAAAAGGTTACGTAAAAGTATTTTATTGAATTAGCATCGGAATAGTCGAGGTCTGCTTGTTTTTGGGCCTGGAAACAAAGATCTTTTTTTTTATCTCGATGGTATCTAAGATTCTGGTGGCCGCTAAGTCTTAATTCAGCGATTATTTTCTCTCCAATCGTCAAATGTACCGACATAGCTTTCCGTTCAGTTCGCATTAGCCTTATCGACAATACAACCGGATAATTCATTACAATGGCGCGAAAACATCTACATACGACGTCACCGCTACCTATTTCACCCGTTGTTGTCTATGGCCATCAGTCTTTAATGATTTGTCGGCAATTTTCTAGAATTGTTTAATTGATGGAGAGATATTTAAGTGCTAGCTTCATCCGCGTGAAGTTTCTTGTTCCCCTAACCCACCCCGTTGCATCGCATCACCTGCCCGAGCTATCACTTCGTTTTCTCTTAGCGTTTCTTCTGACTTTTTTTTCTATTCTCGGCTCCTGAGGTGGACCCTTAGGAGCCGAGCGAGAACACGCGCGCGCGCGTGTTCGTGGGCGTGAGCGGGTCTAACGTAATGTTAAATAGCCTATAGCCTTCATCAAGAATTGGGCTATCAACTGCAAAAAGCATTTTTCCAATCCGACCGGTACTTCTAGAGATTACCCCTACATACAAACTTACAAACATACGAACAAATTTTACCTCTTTATAATATTATAACAGATGAGCTACATTTGTAACGTTTAAAAAGTAATGATGATGATTTACTAATGACGATTAAAAATTTAAATAATTGCAGTGTAACTCTAAAAGACCCGCTAATCATCACGACAGAATATACATAAACGAGAAGTATTTTTTTCTTCTTATACCAGATGACTGACTAATTTCACGTTAAGATTAAGGTTCGGCTTATCATCAAATTACAATACAATCGTAAAAAAGGTACAAAATAATTAAAATAGTGATTTATATACTATTTTTTTTCTTGGGATGCTGAAATATATTGATGACGTATTAAGTCTATTTACAATGGCCGTCAAAAAAATCGAGCCATCCACGTTTTTTCAATAAACTGCATATAAAAATTGGTTCATCATTTTTATTGCTAATATTTCTGCATAATACAAGAAATGTTACCATTTTAAGGTTGCGAACACGTAATTCAATCAAAAAAGCATCACTATTGATAGAAAATCCCAAATTCATGATTTTTGCGAAAAATTACGTTAAACTAATCAACTTACTGGAAATTTTTCTGTCACTTAAAATGTTTTTTTGTTACGAAACCAAGAGTACGACGTGTTTCCTCCTCTGGCCCTGATAACTGCTTGCAATCGCCTGTTGAGTGATCTTATCAGCTTTATGATGTATTCTTGTGGAATTCTTGCCCATTCTTCCACTAGAACAATTTCAAGCTCATCCAATGTCGTCGGAGCCGGATTTTTTCCTCTAACCTTTTGTTTCAGCTCATCCCAGAGATATTCTATAGGGTTGAAATCGGGACTTTTGGCTGGCCACTCCATAACCGCGATCCCAACCTCGTGCAAATACTGGGTGACAATTCTAGCGCCGTGTAGTCTTGCGTTGTCATGCATTAGAGTGAAGTTATCTCCAATTTAGCCAGCATATGGCATGACATGGGGTTCCAGGATGTCAGTTATGTAATGTTCAGCATTAACAGCGCAATTCCGAAATAAAACCAGTCCGGTACAACCTGTCACAGATATGCCCCCCCCCCCCCCCCAAAACATTACAGAGCCCCCACCGAATCTCACTATTTCACGAATGCAACATTGAGAGTATCGCTCTTCAGGTCTGCGCATGACGTTACGACGACCGTCAGAGCCAATAAGTGTCCTGCGGCTTTCGTCACAAAACAAAATCGTTTCTCAGTGCTCTAAAGTCCAATTTAGATGCTATCTAGCGAATTGCAGCCTGGCTTGCCTATGAGCTACGGTGAGTTTGGGGCCTGTGCCCGGCTTATTTGGCTTCAAATTGTCCTCCCTAAGCCTTCTTCTTTACCGTACTGTCACTAATAGACAGTCCACGACTTTCTCGGAGACGACGCTGTAGGTCAACAGCAGAAAGATGCCGATTCCGCAAAGATGACAAGACAATGAATCGGTCATCTAGTGAATTTGTTACACGCCCTCGACCAGAACCAGGTCTCCGTCTCATTCCCGTCTCTAGATAACGTTTATAAACTCTTTGTACAGCTGATCGACTCAGGTTTAATCTTCTTGCTACGTTTCTCTGACTTTGGCCTTCGCGTATTAAGGCTACAACTTGCGCAGGTTCCGCTTCAGTCGTGTCCATATTTGTGCGTAAAGTTTTATTGAAATGGTCACTAAAATAACAAATATATTGATCACAACAACAATAACGCGAAAAAAGACGTGTGGGCTTAAAGTTCGAATGCCAACTAAACGCCAACACAAACTGCATAAGAGATGGATACGTTAGTTTACCAAAAAATAAATTATAAAATAGCCACTTAAGCACTTGACAGCACACCTAGGGTTGCCAACCATACTTTATAATAACGTATCCTACTTTATTTCCGATACATATACTTTATACTTTTGCATACAAATAAAGTATGCGAAAATACTTTATTTCTAATCATAACTGTGAGTCTATGATGCGTAAACGAAACATATATATCGATAGTTATATGTCAGAAAAGAAAATCTATTAATAATGCTACAGAATTTTCAGAGAAAAATACTGTTGACAAATGGCAATATGTATAGACTTAAACATCTGATAGCTTACCAATTAATGTAAAATAAATATTTCTTATTTACTCTCTGTTCCTGCCACTTCAGCTTTCAATGAGTTTTATCGGTAATGAATCTGAAGTGGCGAGACTTGAAAAATACTTTTTTTTCTTTCAAATACTTTATTTTGTTACCTATTCAAAGAATATTATACGTTATTTTTCTCAAAAAAAGTTGGCAACCCTAAGCACACCCGACACTTCTAAGTATTTATTACTACCCTTGTTATAAAAAAAAAACACCAGTTTTAAGTTACGGCAATGCATATTTAAGATAACAACTTTCTAAACGCAAATGATAAATAAGGAGGCTCGATTTTTTCGACGGCCAGTGTAAATAGACTAATTTATTCCCTTCTTTATATCAAACTTGACAGTTTAAGCTTAGCACACCCACAACCAAATACAATTTTTTTCCGCTTAGAATTTTTATTACAAATACATACTTAAAGCCTTCACTGTCAATCAAGAACACTTGTTACCCCTAAGATGGGGCGACAACATTACACATGGCCGACGCAACTAAATAAGACCGCAATTAAGGCAAAATTATCGGAATATAGTAATAAATCACCCGACAGAAGTCGAGCATGAGTAATGCAACACTGATACATTAATTTTAATTACAATTAAGTAATGATAAGGTAGTACACACATTGATGAATTTAAATAGGCCAGCGATTGGCCAACTGACAAATGTTTTGAGTATTAACGTGGATAAGAATATCGGAAGACTAAAGTGACTTGCTACTGCAATTAGAATAAATTAAAATTAAATTAAAATTCATTTAATTCAGATAACTTAGATCCATATAGTACAAATTAACACATCAAAACAAAAAATTAACAATTAAATCAATCAAATTACTCGCTTAACAAAGGTTCTCCATAGCGGCGAAGAGATCCTATCAGCTACAGTTTTCAGAATTCCGCTGCAGCTGCCACGCATTCTGCAGATCAGGGATACCGTGTTTTTGCGGATGACGGCATGAAAGCCATCAGTGCGATATAGCGCAAACATCCCCGATGCACTACAGAAGCGAGGCAGCCCCAACATCTTCCTAAAGATGTTATAGGATGCGCAGGGCATCCAGCGATCTTTTGGTGTGACTGACCCACAGATTTCCCGTATAAAAACTTTGTCAATAGGGTTTAAACAGTGTTATTTTAACTTTTTGAGAGCAACGGGAGAATCTGCGGACCAGCATGTTACCTCTGACCGCTAAAGCCCTGCGCTCCTCTCCTCCTTCTCTCAATATATAAAGAAACGGTGAGAACAAGTAGGACAGACAAATAATTTTATTTGTCAAAGTTGGAAATGAAAGGGAAAATGGGAGAAGATAATGTAGTTCAGTGGAGAAATGAGGTTGGCTACTGCATTGGCTTGAAGAGCTACAGGGTGTCTCAGAAAAACTAACTTTTGTAGTTGGATAAAAAAATTACAAATATATTTATATATACACGTTAAATTACAAAATCAGAATCTGAAAACATGGGAAAATTACTTTTTGAAAATAACATTATTCAAATATCCTTCGCGGCTCTGGCACTCTTCAAAACGATCTCTAACATTCATGAAAATGCGCTTGCCCAGACCCCATACCTCCGGATTTTTTCCCCTGGGGTTATCCGAAGAGTCGGGTGTACAACAGTAATCCATCAACCATATCTGAATTGGAAAAAATTAGACAAGAAATCAACAACATTACTACTCAACTTCTGAGGTGCGTTTTCATGAATGTGCTTTTATTGCCATAGGATTTTTATTTTCCATATGTGGGTAGGCTGCCTAGATTTTAAAGTTATTATTTATTTTACAGTATAACGACAACGCAAAAATAACGGTCATTAACGTTTTTATTGTTGTATATAATATTAAAGATCAGATGGAGAAAACCAGAATTTTCGCTAAGTTTTGTTTTCTACGATGCAAACAATGCGTTTTAGACTCAATGCAGAATGCTAAATCAGCGAACTATTTATGCTAAGACTTAACGAGGATCTGTAACAGAGTTAAAGCTCCCACAAACAGGCACGGCGCGACACAAAGGCACCGCTCGTCGCACAACACGCGGTGCCATTGTGGGCGCTGTCGCGTCGCGCCAGTATGTACGAGCCTTTACAGTAACGATTGTGTGCTATTATAAAGTAAAAGTAAACAAATACTCCCCATTTAAATCCACAAATCGAACGTCAGTCGGTTTTAGGTTACCGGTGTGTAACCAAAACACTGATATACTTTATAAATATACAGGAAAACAATAATCCTCAGTATATGCAATTATATTAGGTTTACACAATAAATTCACTTATTTACTAATTAAAATTAATTTTAAAATATGAAACAAAAATTTGACATGTCACTCGGGCAGTGTTGCCACTATTTTTTCCTCTCTATTTCCTCACTTTTTTTTCAAAGATGTATGGAAGAAGACATGCTGCTGACAAGTGTCGACCCCATGACACATTGGGATAGTAGCAGGTCGATGGTGATGATTATTATAGTCTGTAACTATTTGATGATTGCAGAGTAATGTTAACCAAAGAAGCTTCTGATCAATTGGTTGGGACGATATGGCAGGAAGGTAGCAGGATGGCAGGGGGGGTAGGGGGGAAGGGGAGTGGGATATGAAAGGTTATATTTCTCTTATTCTGGAACCCATAATAAAATCTGCAGTATGCTCACTCCCGGTAAAGCCTCGGCCACATAACCGCACGGAGCGCGGTCGGCTATCAATCAGCAAATGGGTAACTTGGCTAAAGTCGCACTTAGTAACGGTTTGCTAAGTGGTTTTACTTGTGTGTCGTGGTCCTTAAACATAATTCATCATTGACTGAAGAAAGTACGCAACGCATATTTATCAATTAAGCTGAAGGGAATTAGTTTGTTAAGTGACCTAGACGGTGGGTAGCTGGTTTTTTAATTTGATCTCATTATGTTGACAGTAATGTAAGAAATACAGCATTTTCAGTCTCATTATTCGGTTGGCTAATTTCTTCTGTTATTAAAAAAATCATTAGCAAAATGAGTTTGGCGATATTTAAATTCAAATTCAAAATATTTTATTGTGGGCATATGTTAGTTACAGGTCTAAACAATAAATAAAGTTCCAATATGTCCTGCCTAATAGGCATACAATAATTATGTATTGGCAATAAGTACATTCAAAATTATTTTGCATGTCGAATTTAGTTATTAAATGTCAAAATATCAATATACAGTAAAATTAATACATGGTCAACAATATAATCAATGATTCAAGAAATCTTGGATCGTGTAGTATGCTTTCTGAGTAAAAAAATTATGTAATTTATTTTTTAATACTGGTAGTTCCTTAGTGCTCAGAATGGTAAGTGACTCTATTAGAAGGTCCATGTTCAGCATTCTACGTTAAATAAGATTCTTCGTATTAAAAACTTTTTTCATTCCAACGCCGTATAGGGCCTGCAGCCAATCGGAATCGTAAACATATAAATTTAATTACTTTACAACTACACGATCTGTGTGACCTACTTCTGAATGTTAAATTTAATTAACATTAACACAATAATTACTACAACTTTTTGATTGCCAACATTGATTTCTGATTGAAAAACCAGTAACCAGTCAAGTTATCTAATTGACTTAATTTTAGTTCAAAACTTTTGAAGCTCAGTGATATAATAAATGCGAAAGTTCGATTCTTGGTCAAATTAGTCAATGACCTCGGCGGCATAACGGAATTAAAAATAGAAATAATTAAGTACGAAGCTAGAATATACAGAGAATCTACTGTTAGTGCTACTGCTTACTAAGAGCCAAGTCTTCCAGCTTCTAGAGACACTGGAAAATCATGGAAGAACACATCATTTTATTAGTTTCTCTTTCAAAATCAGCAACCTTCTTTTTAAGATATGCAGTAAGTGATTATAAAATCTACCCACTCTTCGACAACATCCTTAGAATTATTCAGTTCGATACAACTAATTCCGACCATGAGCTTCGTTTTTAATATTTAACAAAGTGACATTGACCTTGTGATAAGCCTTGTTGATATAAAAAAATCGTCTGGATCAACTGGTCGGTTAATTATTAAATAAGTAAATTTTAAATAACCATAAAGCGTTAAAAATCTATGGTCAAAATCGGAATAACGTGCAGCCTACAATCATTTTGAACGTATGTATTTCGACAAATCATAATCATTTACTGCTCCTCAAACCTAAATCTGTCAGTACCCTTATTAAGTATCCAGCTCGCTAAATACAGTGACACAAATGCTATAATTAGAAGAGCGGAACAAATGAACAAATTACGATACGGAGACAGGGAAACTAAATTGTATGAGCATTTACTTGACACGCGTTTAAAATGTCGTTTACAAAACATTTTCCATTCTGGTCTTTGGTATTGTATGAATAATCTTCACTTAGCATATTGGGTACTTGTTTCTCTGTACAAGTTATTTATCCTAACTTATTTGACAACCTTCCAATGTGTTGGCACAGTGTTTACTTTCTTGGCATGATTCGATTGGTTTACCACATTTTACACATCGTGCATCGGGATGTTTCTATCTTTGCATGGCCAAAAGATCGCTTTCAAGAAGAAGCCTTTCATTATCTTTTTAAGTGCGTTTATTTGGGGCAATATTTCTGGCCACTTCTTCTCCTCAGACTTCAAGATCTTCACCAACTTGTCACATTTTGATCTCCGTGTAATTTTCTTGCATTTTATTATCCTGGCTTGCGTAAAACCAATCAATTTCTTTAGCTAGACCCGCAAACAGTCAAATACAAGTGACGCATGGCGACCGCGGTCTGACCACCTCTGGGGAAATTAGGTTACAATATAAGATGTTATTTACAATACAAGTGCGGGCTATGTTGACTGAGTGTGTACTTAAGATGACGTTAAACTTGGCTGGCGAAGTGATCGATTGCTTTCTCGATGGTCGAAGAATGATGAAAGAGAAATACAGAATAAAACAAGCCATATCAGACACGGAATTACGTAAAACCTCCTTCTTTCTACTTCCACTTGATTCAAATCATCGTAATTGAAATAGAAAAACCGATAATAAGAAAAATATCTAGCAAACCGCTTTTAAGCGCTTGCAAAGGTCAAACAAAGAAAATGTCCAAAATAACTGGGAGAGACAGATTCGGTTTTGCGATCTTTAGGCGTGTTTTTTCTGAGAAAAATATTTTTATTTCCCTTCGGGTTCTTGTAACAGAAAACTCACTGGCGATTGAGAAGTCTTCTGAAACGGAAAGATATTTGTTTGTGCTAGAAATTAAAGGGAAATATGAAAACCTCTCGTCTTATATCCATTCATCTTTATCAGGTCTGGGGGAAATTGTTTCGTGTAACAGCAAAAATTTGGCATGTCATTGATTGGAACAAAATGAACATTTTTCAAGCGTGAACATGAAGACGATATACACTGGCTACTATGAAATATTTACAGAAATATGACATATTATAATGACAAATATGATATGCAAACAGTATGTAAGGGTGACTGAACTAAAAACACCCCAGCAAAATGTAAAAAGGTAGAAACTAATTTAAAAACATTCATTATTCACTAACTCAGTCTTTATGCAAAATAAAGGCTCCCATTTAATCGCTAATATCTCTTTTAATCTTAGTTTTACGAGGGTAGTCATAAAAATTTAATTTACTACGTTCATATTTCGTTCGTACAGCTCAAACGGGTAGGGCAAGAGCTAGGTCTTAATGAAATTCTAGGAAAACTTGAGGGCCCCTGGGAAATTACAGCCACTGATGTAAGTACCGAGTCTTTACTGGTAGCTCCGGCACGTGTAAGGCTGCGTTAGAGGTAACAATTAGGTATTATATTAAAACAACAATTTGGAACATCAAATAAAATTATTATATTTATTTTGTATTAATACTAGCTTAGGGGCTCATGGCGCAGCTCGCCGTCCGGTAAGGACCAGGCCCGGGTCGACGGCGCGTCGTGTTCCACGCGCGCCTCATAGAGATGTCAGCACAATTGACGGGGTCCGATAGGACCGATGCCTGCCGGGGCTGCGGATTGTTCGAAAGAGTTACCGTGGCCCTGGCGCATAGGCAACTGAAGGAACACGGGTGGGTTTTAGTCAAGTCTGACACGCCCTTCGGCTCCGCCCAGATAGGGAGAGATCATTTGATGATATACAAAAAGAAGAAAAAAAAAAAAAAAAAAAAAAAAAAAAAAAAAAAAAAAAAAATTGGGGCTCATGGCGAAATATTAACAGCCGCACGGGTCGACCGAAGGTAAATCGACGCTTGCCGTGGTCGGTTCGTAGATGGGTGATCATTCATTAAATACAGAGACCCCTCCGTGCCTCGAAAAGCACATTAAGCCGTTGGTCCCGGCTATCATTCGCAAATCTTTAACAGTCGTTACGGGTAGTCAGAAGCCCAAAAGTCTGACACTCAACAAGGGGTATCGTGTTACCCAGTACCTGGGTTGCGGAGGTCAGATAGGCAGTCGCTCCATGTAATACACTGGTATTCAACTGCATCCGATCAGACTGGAAGTCGACCCCAACATAGTTGGAAAAAGGCTAGACAGATTGATTTTAGCTTAGCTAAACTAAAAGAGCCGAAGAAAATGAAAGTGTAGTGGGGCTGACCGTCCAGTCTCATGGTGGATCGTACGTTCTTATGTTGCTCGTGAAGACTGCTCAAGCATATCTTCTTGTCTGCCCTCATCTCATTTCACTACACACTTCGAGTACCATCGAATCGAAAAGAAGAAGTTGGGGTACGGCGCAATGTTTGTCTCTTCCATTCTCCCCTAGTAACCTTCAAGTTATTAACTTCCTTTTCTTTCACATCATCTAACAACAACATTCACGCCTGTACTCCCGAAAGGGTTGGACAGAGGTGTAAAGTAGGTACACACACATTTCGCCCATCATCTAAATATATCAATTAACTTTCCAAGACGTTCAGACTCAGTCGCTCAGATAACATGATTTGCGAGTAGCACAGGGACCAGAGACTAAGCCACATGAGTATTTACTATAAGCCTTTTTAGACTTTTAACTTTCTAAGGGTCGCAGGGTCGCGCCTCGAAGGATTGATTCCTTCTAATCCTTTACAACACATGTTTGTAACATTAATTTAGTATTTTCTTCTTTGGGATTATGCGAGTGCGTTTGTAACAAATGGAAAACCAAGATCTAGTTTAAAAAAGTACTATAAAGACACATCAATAGTGTCTTGGGACCAAGGTTTTAAAAAAATATATTTTATTGCCCTATTGAAATTAAATAATAATGTCTATTAAGAATGATTATATAAAATGTTGTTGTATGTGTAGATCGGCGAAGTAGTCTCTGCTTTTGCATTTATGACTTTTCGCGATTTTTGTTTATGCTGGATTTTTCACCTTAGTTAATCTTGAAATTAAAATGTTTTAAAAAGATAAAAAGAAAAGTTTTGAAAGGTTTTTATTGCGTACAATTAGTAGTCTGTATTGCCGCCGTTAACGCGTATAACACAATCGCAGCGATTCGGCATATTCGATATGAGTTCATCCAAATCACCTTGCGGAATGGCCGCCTACATTCGTTGTAACAGGCGAAAAAGATTTTCTGGTGTGTACGGCATCCATATTTGTCAGAGCTCTTCTTTGAAGTATATTCCATGCGAGCTCAATGGGATTTAAGTCTGGCGATTGAGCATGCTATGGCAGGACGTTGATATTAGCTGCGGTAAGTGTGTTTGCAACGACTCTGGCAGCGTGTGGACGTGCATTATCATGCATAAGCAGAAATGAAGCACTAAATAGAGTCCGCAAAGGAATGACAACATCTGATACAATCGTTTCAGCGTAAATCTGTGCATTGAGATTGCCTCTGATCCAAATCAGTTCGTTTCTTCCGCCGATCCAAATACCCGCCCATATCATGATTGTTCCACCAATGTATGCATGTACTTCCTGGCATGATTTTAAACGTTCTTGGCGTCCAGGGATCCTCTAATAACGTGTACGTCTACTATCTAGCGTTTTCCTAAGCGAGATTCGTCAGAAAAACACACAAAACGCCACTCATCTTCTGCCCATTTTCTGTATTTACGAGTTCATTGTAAACGGGCTCTGCGATTGCGCGGTTCAATAGAAGATTCACTTCATGAAAGAAAGGAAGAAAATAAATTTATTTGACCCAGGTTAAGGCACACAACATTCACACAAAAAAAATAGTAAAAAACTTAAAAACAATAGTGTGCCTCACGGCTGCGCCAAATAGGTCCAGGTCAGCATAAATGCCAGACAACTAGTGCCTGACGCTGGTTTTTAACTGGACCCTATGCAAGCAAGCTATTTCTTATGGTTTCATCGCTTATTAACTCTGATCAATTCCTGTCGGCTCAAATGACATCTTCTCTCCATAATAACGTACTTTTGTATTGATTCCACTCAGAAGTATGGAATAAGTTTTACAGATTTGGCCTCAAACCCGTGACAGGATTATATAGGAATACGACTTGAGAGAAGATTTTCAATTTTTTTACTGAAATTCAAAAACTATTCCCTTTTCAAAGGACGAAATTTACTAAAAAAGTATCGCTGGGAGTTACAAAATACATATTTAATTAAAAAAACAGATTTTCTGTAACTAGCAAAACCGTGCTTGATCCCTAGACACTTTTGATGTGTGTATATAAATAAATAAATGAAAATGATAGCACACTGTGCTATCATTATTTATTTATTTATTTATTTAAACTTCTCGCACACAATAACATACAAAGGTGGACTTAATGCCTTAGGTATTCTGTACCAGTCAACCAAGGGTGGTGTAGAGATAAGATGGCAGGTGATCTGCTTAACAGGCGTTAATAATAATAAAAAATATTAAAAAGATAACATAATTAATTATACATGAAATAGGTATACAAGTACCTAAATAGGTTATAAACTTATAATACACATACATACATATTAACTATAATATATACCTACATTATATAATATATATATACTATATATATACACTAAAAGGGAAGGAGGTAATTGAGATGACTCTACACTATTTATTTATCTATTTTTTTTTATCATTGTCATAGATGTTGTCAATGTTTGATGATGATTAATGATTTTTCATAGTGCTATCATTGTCAAAAACCATAAGTTCAACGAATAAGCTAAGTTTAGATTTAAAATTAAAGGATAAACTATTTTAATTCAATCACATACCGATCGACCTATAAATACCAATATAATTATTCATTATGTGGTATTTAAAATATCAGCGGAAAAGCCATATATACTAAAATCTGGTTAGTGCAGACTGGTACATAGGTATCGCTTTTATCAAACTTGTCCTGTTATGACATTTGCCCGAGCCACAGTCAAGCAGAAGCCGGAAAATTTTATTGTGATTCTGATATTCCGAAACCATATGATTACATAATTAATGTGAACTTACATAATATTGTAAAATATTTTAAAAGAGTAACGGTGGAGTTTCTTGCCCATTCTTCTCCATACGAAACTACCTTTTGGAAGGGGCAACTAGAATCAATTCTATTTTTTTGTAAATTTTGACGTTCAAAAGTGCCTTTTATGTGCCTATTTGAAATAAACGATTTGACTTTGACTTTGACATACTGAAAATAGTTCTCGGCTTTAGCCCTACAAATTGGTAACGCCTAACTGAAGTCACCAGACCTTCAGTAAATAGGTTATACGTTCCAGAAATCCTTTGAAGGAGTCCAATTACTCGCCTCAATTTAACGGGCTGTAACGAGACAAAGCCTATCAGGACTCTTCTCCCATTACACGGGACCTTACCTTCATCAGCGAATTAACTACGGTAACTAGACACTTTTAGACAACCCTGTGGGAAATGGGAATACTCGAAGTACCTATGTACCCCTAGCCCCCCCCCTCCCATACCCCCTGTGAGTATGTATTTACGTCTTGTAATGCTTGGCAACCCTAGCTGTGTAGGATTCTTTTGAACTTGATGCCACTTAGAAGTTTTTGGAAGAATATTTTTCTAGAGTGGGAAGCCAAGCAGAATATTTTAGTGAAGTTCCCTAGCTGGCAATTTGTATATCGTATTGGGAGTTTTATTGGATTTTCTTTTTCACAAGGGAGTTCATTATTGGTGCTACTATACGCAAGTTTTTCTTCTGCTAAAATCAACGTCCTTAAGAAAATCTGTCTTACCCCTTGACCTTCTGCAGAGAGATACAATTGTAAATCTCTCCGAGTCAAAAACAATTAACGCAAACGTAGCAACGAGCAGATTACACTAGCTTCCACGTGCGAAAAAAAGATAGAAAAAGTATTTTTTTGAGACTCGCACAGGAAGATCAAAAACTAAACTACGATCATAGAAACATAAAAAAAAACAAAGGTATACAAAGGAAAAATCATTTAATCATAACATAACATTACGATGCGACATAAACATTATTTTTTACCATAACTATGTACAGACATTGATAGTTCAAATTCGACCTTCACGATGACGTTTGATAATCCGGTAAATCCAGTTACCAACTTGATAATATTCTCTCCATTAGCATTCATATGAATCTGTTTTATGTACTACACGTACAATTACATCGGCATTTTGAAACAATTACAAAGTGCACTTTCCGTAATGAGAGCTCTCAAAATGATGATTCCATCTTGCATATAATAAAATGGAGTAAACGCTTTGTCAAAAGACAATGGTCGAAAGAAGATGAATACGAATTTGTAACCATATTCTGATTTAAAGGAGTGTCGGTGGAGTTCTTGCCCATTCTTTTCCATAGGTACCTACTACGCTTTGGAATGGGCAACTAGCTTCATCTTTCTGACCGGCCGACCCCTTGACAATTCAAAAGTGCCTGTAATTGGTTTATTTGAAATAAATGCTTTGAGTTTTGAATGAATATTGTTGTTACAAGCAACGTCATATTCGGCTCGTGGGTAAATAATAACTTCAGCACGGGTCGATTGAAGGTTAAGCTACACTTGCCGCGGTCGGTTCGTGGATGGGTGAGCATCCATTAAATATCGAGACCTCTCTCTTAATACCCATGTTTACAAACCAATACTTAAATGATTAAATAAAAAAATTCCATGCCTCGGAAAGCACCTTAAGCCGTTGGCCACGGCTGTCATTCGTAGATCTTTGACAGTCGTTACGGGTAGTCAGAAGCCCAAAAATCTGACAACCAGTCTCACCAAGGGGTATCGTATTACCCAGTTACTAGATTGTGGAGGTCAGCTAAGCAGTCGCTCCTTTAAAATACTGGCATTCAGCTGCATTTGCTTAGACTGGAAGCTTACCCCAACATAGATGAGGAAAGGCTAGGGAGATTGATTGAAGCAACGTCATATTCTACCTTATTTTCTTCTATTGCAATTTGCAGTCTATTGCTGAATCTTCTGTAAGGCAAGCGAGATTACAAGACTAACTAAATAATTATATTAAAAGCTGCCTTGAATTGTGTGTACGTTTATATAAAAAGTTACCAAATGATCTCAAAAATTTGAACACTAGATTTAGTAGATTAAGTATTTAAAAATAAAGTTTACGAATGGTTAAATATTAATAATTTCTATAGTGTTAAAGATTTCATGGGCAAAAAATGTTTATACATGAAAGTTACCTGCTGACACAATTTGCACAGATTATTATACATATTGGCAAACAATCTTTTTATACCGTCCTTTGTGCAAATATATAAATAATTATATTATAAATGCAAAAGCTGTGTCGCAAACCCAGAAAAAATCGACCTAAATTAAACCAAATTATCATATGTCTCTTTGTACATCATGAATGATAGATGTGTTCGCATCTATATATATGAAGAATATTTTTTGATCTAAGCAAAACTAATTCCGTCGGAAAGAAGCATCCTTTTTTTCCAAAAGATTATTTACTACGGAACATTAAACGTTGGGCATACTTTGAATTAGGAGTAACTTTGGCACGCAACCAGAAACAAATGCTGATCAAACATTCTAGTACAATTTTCTTCTTTATTAAGAAAATACTTCCCCTAATAAAGGAAGGAATAGAGATTACAGTAAGTTCTTGTTGTTTGCAAAGGATTCACGGCTTATTGCTTGACTGCTCTTCCAAGTCTGTTGGTTTAGGAGCTAAGATAATATAAACAGGGAAGGTAGTTTCGTGTTCAGTACCCTTTGAAGTTTTGTTTAGTTTATTACCAGATATTACAGGGCCCCTTGTTCTTCAAGGGTTGGAAGTATCGAAGGATATCGATCGATGATGAAGACCGTTCCTGTCCATCATTCATTATAAATACCCTCACTATTTAGATTATGGAGTCTCTCTCTTTAGAATACTGTTTGGTACTTCACTACGGCTAAGTACAGTATGGCAGAAAGGTAGTTTTGTATCGGAAGGGCGTACGGTTTTTGTCATCCCGGTAAAAACTGTATTTATAAGGGGGCTAAACCACAAGCCACCCGAACCAGAGAACTTACAAAAGCCACCAAGATCCGGCTGGTTAAAACACTGGTTTTCCCTGTGTTCCTATACGCTGCTGAGACGTGGACGCTACGTGACATCGAGAAGAAGATAGACGTTCTGGAAATATGGTGCTGGATAAAAATGCCTAAAGTATCGTGGATCGAGTTTCGCATCAACACCTCTATACGCCAAGATCTCGACATCAAAAAGCGTCTATTTGTTCTGGTCCAAACGCGCATCCTCAACTACGTCGGACACGTCCCGAGGCGTAAGGGTGACTTTATAGAGCGCCTTATCGGGCAGGGTAAAATTGAGGACACTAGACCACGCGGACGCTCACCCATGAAATGGACTGACCAAATTAAACCCGCAGTGGGCGATCCCTTGTAGAGGTGCGCAAAATATACCTAAATAAATCGGAGTAGATGGCGAGAAAGAGGCAAATCACATCAGCCCCTAGACAAGAAACTACATGAGAACCACGACCGCTCTGACTCTTGTCAGAGCGGTCGTGGTCCTCAAGTAACACTCTTGTGTTACGAAGAAGAAACCAGGAGGTAGCTGTATACATATAAATCCAAAAGAAATTGGCTGTACTTATTAGAAATTGACTAAATAATTTATTGAAATTACATATATGGAGGGAGCCACTGAGAGTCTAGCTGAATAGCGGGCAGTAGGGAATATGTATGTCATTCAAATAAGGGTCAAATATTTAATAATGAAAGGTGTTATTTCAGAATTATGCCTTCATCGACATTTTTTTATAGTAATTTCTTTTTGAGCAGGAATTTAATTTGACCGTTTAAAAAGTTCAATAAAACTGTCAGAGCGAATGTGACTTAAAAGTCTATGACAACAATAAAATGTCAATGTGTTTTATAGGAGTGTTTCCGGTTCAGTCCGTTGTCAATGTCATCATAGACTATGACGTCAGAGCAAGCGCGCCAAAATGGAGGGCGTCGCTTGGCAATGTTTTACTTTTTTTTTAAACATTTTCAATTGCTTTTTGGCGTTAAATATTATTAAAAAATATTAAAAAAATATATGCAGATTCCCTAGTAGAGAGTATTATGCCCAAGTACCAGTAACAATCAATTACGTCAATCAAAAACACCATGTATAGGAGAATATCAAAATATTTCCATATTCCACCAGATAGCAACCGGATACCGACTATCAACCAACACATTGCCGGAAACCTAATACTTTGTGATTATCCGCTGTGTTCGCACGCAATTAGGCGTACAATGTAATTAAAATCACACTGTACTTATTAAGTACAGATACTAGTCAGGCTACGCTTTGAAGTTTGAGCAGACGAAGCTTGGCGATGTTTAATTGGAAGTTATGGGTCACAGGTTCAAAGGCGAGTCTAAAATAATGAATTTGTAGAAATTAACCAGACAGCGCCTAGAGGCTGGATTTGCGCACGGTTTGCGTAGGCACTATATGTACACACCTTTGCATAAATTTTCGGGGAACACATGCGTGATGTTATATTAATCAAACAGCTATGGTTAGGGAAGATTGTGTCTAGCAGAGAACGTCTTTTGGCTGAATGATGATCATACAAGAAATCTGATTGGTCTTGGAGCGAACTCCCGAAAAGCTGAAGAACATAGGTCTTTACTTCAGGAACTCTACATCGGTAACAGCGTTTTTCTTGAAGAGACAGTTACATCATCATCTACAGCCCGACTTCACCCACTGCTAGGCTTCTCTTTACTTATGCCAATTTCCACACTCAAGAAGAGACATTACAACGTCTAATTAAGCTCTTTCTGAATACGCCAGCGCCTCTACAACCAATCGATCCTGCTGTGTATCCAGAATCAACCATGGCGTACAATTGAAAATAAAGTGGCGCCAAAAATGTTTTCTCTCTCTCTCTCTCATGCAAATTTGCTCCACCACGAGTCCGTGACGGTGTTTTTGAGTTACAAGCGAACATCCTTTCTCTTTTACTTATAATATTAGTGGAATAAGGATGTCAAGGTCAGGTTTTTATTGGGATAAGATTTGTAATAGTAGTTTAAGAAACTGTTGCATAATCAGGGGTACTAAAACATGAGTGAGTGTTTAAAAACCGAGCCGTAGGCGAGGCTTTCAAAAGTATCACACGAGCGATTTAATACCTAGTTATATGTAGTTTCATACAATAATCTACTCTCATACATTGGGATTGAACCTACTAAATAAAAGATCAAAGTGTCCCACGAAATTCAGTACAACAAAACGTAGGTATGAATGGCGCCAAAACCCAGCACATCAGCGCGCATGCGCTAAAGCGGGCGCTGCCACGGACAAGTAAAAATTGGAATCAAAACTTGTTTGTAACGCTATAAAAATGGCGCGCCCCGCATATGCGTTATTAGAAGAAAAAAAATAATATGGAAACTCTTTGGTGATATTAACTTCTTGAATTAGCCCTGTAAAAAAAATCTTTTACTTATAACATCATCATGTTAAAGAAAGTGTTATTTCTATTTTTAAATTTCGGTATTGTGTTTATATAGTATGTCAATATAAACTCGTTTTGAAGTTTAAAATTCGAATTTTAGGATATGAGAGTAGATAAAGTTTATTGGATACCTCATTTTAACGCTGTTTGGTTGGATAAGAGAGTCAACATTGCAAAGACCCGTAGTACGTATACCTACGTACGTAATACGTATAGGTACGTAATTAATGTTGTATGAGTGCCAATGACCCAAAGAATATTCACTCAAAGTTATTGGCATATCCCCATCGTAAACTAAAGAATTTCAATTCTGTACCTCTAAATGGTTTATAAATATAAACTTTATTTAAATTGATAACATGAGAAATTGGAAAGCAATTTTCTTAGTCCCGGTTGTCATTCTATTTTTCCGGCCTGTCCAAACAGCAGGAAGTCTAACGGAAGGAAAAATATTGGACTATTTGCACTTTAGGAAATCGGAGAAATATCCGGAGTTGCAGAAAGGAATGGATATTTTTCTCAATGCAGTGTTGGTGATTACTACTAGATCCAAATATACCCAGGACATTTTTATTTTATTTAGTAAGGGATTTTAGCAATTGACGTTCTATAGCAAAAATTGATTTTTGCTAGCAATCCTTAATGAGAAGTTTTCTTCGAAAGGAAAGATGTACCTGCCTACTTCCTTCGCCTGCATTTATTGCCCTTCACGCAATTCCATACCCTAAAACAAGGGAGCAAACAAATACTACTGAAAATACATCGCCAAGCGATTGACTGCTAGAGATTATCGTACATCTAGGCCCCGGGGGGTCACTACACCGTATCTACAAAACTACAAGCAAGTATACGATTACATACAGATTCACGGCCACTCCTACGCAACAGCCCACTCTAAAACTCGGATCTAGTGCATAGATTTCAAGGGTATCGTATTATTTACTAACTTTGTGCGTCTGGTCAACTTTTTATTTGTTGCAATTTGGTTTTCGGGTGTATGCAGTTTTTTTTTTTTGTGAATCCTGGAATCTCCACTCTCCAACCCTTGGGAACCTGTACTCTGCAATTAATTATTTGCTCTTTTGTTGTCACGCACTTTATGTCTCAAGATATTTTGTCTTTACGACTCGTATACTTGTTGACTTTTTGGCTTAAACAAACTTTTAAACAGACTCTTCTCTTTATAAGCCCCCTGAACGCGCAATGTGTTATTTCTGGACACACGCAAAACTGTTCCAAATTGTCAATTGTTATATTAGAGCAAATATGATGTAGATCCACCCTTAACCTTTATCGACATTTTAATGTTCAACGAACCTGCTGTTCAAAGTTGGAAGGGTCTTTGCTACCCCTTCCAAATTGTTTGCTCTTCCGCGATAGATATAATTACATGGGTAAGGTGTGCTTTGGTTTCAGTAAACCCATTGAGAGTTTAATCACACATTAGCACTGGATTTAATCACCGTCTGGCCTTACTATCTTGACGAACCTCTAGATTATTCACGCCGTTAGGTCACGGCAAGAATAAATTCGAGTCGCAATCTCCGTGCGCGCATGAAGTTCTCAATGGCAATTCAGTCGCCTCCAGGAGTAGCGTGAATAGCGATCGTGTTTCTCAGCTTCGAATCCTTTGAGGCGGACAAGAAAAACGGTGTTGAAACGAGAACAAGGCGCGACAGGCGTGAACCCGGTGAATAGCCGCGAAAACGTGTGAGGCAAAGAAGCGTGAACGCGTCTGTGCGCGAAATTGAACGCGCCTTTGAAATTCACAAGCTTAGTGCTAGCCAGTGCAAAGCTACTGCAGAGGGTACGATGCTGATGATTTAATGCGCAAATTGGCTTCCGTAAGATCATTTGATGGTCTATCTACGATAGTGCGTGACAATGTGCTGTCTCTACCACAAAAGTCACTAATCAAGAGTTGTTACTGTTTTGACAATATTGGTTAGCATGTCGACTTGCTTCGAATGTTTGCAGTTTACATAATGCAAGTTGGTTGGAGACATCTAATTGCGTATGGTAGGGGAGCCCACGATGCTAAATGGGGATTTACTCGAGCGTCGTAGAGACCTATTGGGTTGCAAAGCTTAGATGATAAGAAGAAAAAATGTTATATGAAATATACCTTTACATCGGTGGGGGAAGCGGCTATAGATTTTTAAATATGTAAAAAAAAACTGCTGCATGGACATCCTCGAGCGCGTCAGATATTGATAGCATCAATGCCCTACGTATTTTTAATAATGTACGTATGTTAATCTGATCGTTTGCATGATGCGGGTGGTTGTATGTAAGGGTTGAAAATGAAAAAAAAAAAATTTTTGTCGAGCGCGTCAGATTTTCTAAGGGAGTGTTAAGTGCACCAAAAAAAAGCTCTCATTCACTAATCTGACGATTTCGATGGGACGCAAACTCGCGGCCATTTTCATAATCTGCAAAAAAAAATCGCCATTTTGAAATACTCAAGCGCGTCAGATTAAGATATATATGGTTCATCTTTATGTTCTAAACGTACTGTCTCATAATCTGACGATTATCTAGAGGGATTCGCCTGATCTGACAAAAAAAAATTAGAAAAACGGTTCACCTTAAAGGCCATCCCTGCAACTTCCCGCTAATTCCATTCCTGGGCGCTTAAAATTGTACTTATGACATTTTTGAGCTCAAAATATAATTTATGTGATATTTTGAGCTCGCTGAGTTCAAAGAAATAATATTTCTATGCATTTGAGCTCTCCCAGCTCGAAAGTCTGATAGAAGTTTCATAGAACACTATTTTGGAATTTTCAAACCGCAATAACTTTTGAATGGATCAAGCAATTTTCACGCGGTTGGCGGCATTCGACGCAGTTTTATCATCCTCATAAGTCATTTTGCAATTTTAATTGATCGAACCAAACATTTCGGAGTAATCCCGAAAAAACACTTTTTCGGGTTTCTTTCGTTCACGATATCTCTCGAACGAATCAACCGATTTTGACCAGCTTGGTGGCGATCGACGTGGTTTTTCAAGCTCAAAGGCGGATTAGTTTTTGAAGTTGATCGATAAAGCCGTTTAAAAGTTATTCCAAAAAAACCACTTTAAAAAAAAACTTGTTATTTTTGACATTTTTCAAAATTTCTCAAAATCTATCGGCCCGAATCGGTTCAAATTCACAGGAAATCTAATTTTGAGGGAAATCTTTAGAACGCCGTTTAGTAGATTCCGATCTGTTTAGTCGTTCAAAAGTTATAAGCGAATCACATAGTCACACACACACACACACACACACACACACACACACACACACACACACACACACACACATACATACAGACATAGTGACAACATCGCGGGGGTAGTCAGGGAAGCTTCCTATGACCTTAATATTTATAAACTTTAATTCACACAAATAATATTAAAATAGCAAAAAAAGCCAAAACATTGGAAACACGTTGTAAACAGTATGCCACGAACGAGTCTTTATGATCAGCTGTGATGGCGTCATGGCAGCAGAAACCAGAGTGGGGACGGAGTGAGAGAGTAATAGATAGAGAAAGAGTGAGAGAGGAATAGAAACGCGGAGAAGGAAATGTAGGCATCACGCCGCTGCCCGCATTTAACTTTATCGACGAATTTTTGTTATTTCGGCTTGCGGAAATCGTCAGATTATATATTTTTCATTATTCTTGAATTATTTCCTTCAAAATAAAAAAAAATTTTGCTGCGCTCGAGAATGTCGAGATGACGTTTATTTTTTACAACTTTGTTGCCCTCCCCTTTCTTTACGTCACTCTCAAATTGTCAGATTAGTGGAATATACACTTTTTAGGATGTAATTAACTCACCCTACCTTAATCTGACGCGCTCGAGAATTTCTGATGGTCAATTTTTTTTTACTAATCTGATCCTGTATCCTTCACGGGCGGCCTTATATATGGGCCTCGTGTTTTGTGGAGGTACTTAACCGGGTACAAGGTATCCGCCTGTATATTAATCTGCCGCGCTTTAGTAAATCCCGAAATCCCCGCTTGGGCTCCCCTACTATAAGAAATCTTGCGTGTGGATATCGTGCATAAGGCCGCATTTTCACATGCATGAAAACTTCTGTACGCTGATTGCATGATCGCATGATCTTGCTTCAAGTAGTCTTTCAGACACGTCTTGCCATGAATATGCTGGTAACAAACTGCATAGCGGGCGGCAGAAGGACGGGCGTTTTAGGGGACTGTCTTGTGTAATTTTGACGTTCAATAAGTGCTGATTCTCAGCTTAATAAGAAGAGATTACTTGATTTTGTCCAACAGCAATTCTGATTTCAGTGCCTAGAATATATTATTTAGTCATGAAATCACACTGTCACGTTACAAATATTTTGAAAATAGTGTTGTAACAGGATAGTTCATGAATAAAAATATCTACAGCAACACAATGCAGGTAAAACTAACAATACAAAGTTATATTCAATGCCTAGCTAATAATGTAGGTTGTTTAAAAACAGGATGACTGTTTAATTAAACATTTTAGAAGCTTACTCAAGGATAAGTTAGGTAGTTGCTAATAATTGGTTCATTGATACCTGCTACAATGTCATAGATGGGTTTATTTATGCATGAAAACCTAATTCAGAAAACAGATTACCAAACTGTTTTCTGAATGTAAAGGTTATATGAACATGTATTTCTATTTTTCTAAGATGATTTAACAAAATAAATCTTTACTAAAATGTATAGTTTACTGCGACGTATGAATTATTTTGAACCGACTTCAAAAAAAGGAGGAGGTTCTCAACTCGACTGTTTTTTTTTTTTTTGTATGGATGTTAGCTCAGAACTTTTTTCTGGGTGAACCTATTTGGATGATTCTTTTTTTATTTGAAAGCTGGTGCTTCACATGTGGTCCCGTTTAAATTTGACCACGTTCTGACCAGTAGTTTTTGAGTTATCCTTAATACTGCGTATTTTTTCCACTTGGTTAATATTGATGATGTTTTAATAATTTCCTGTCACGGTTATTTATATAGTAGTGGTATACGAATGTGTGTGGGGGGTAGGTACCACAACTAAAGAGAAAAATAAAAAATTGTTTACAAAAAAACAACCGACTTCCAAAAAAAACACTGAAAAACGTGAAAAATAACTTTAATTTCAGAAATCATTGGCCAAAAACGAAAATACATAACCAAAGACACCGACTTCCGAAATTAAAGTTATTTTTCACGTTTTTTTGTTTTTTTTTGGAAGTCGGTTGTTTTTTTGGAAAAACGTTTTTTTTATGTAGGTATAATCATCAATCGTTAGGATTTTTGTAAAAAAAAATATTGTTGATCATTACTCATCAATCAAATAAGGCATTTGTAGCAGTGAGATACCTTGATGGATTGCTTCCTTTAATAGAAACTATGGAAAAAGAAGACATGCTGTGCCAACCCTAAATACACAGGCGTGCAAAAAAATCGGCCCACAACGTGCTTTCATTTGGAGAGACGATATCTCAAAAATCTTAATGAATATAATTTATTAATTCATATTGTGTGAAGTTTGGTAAGGTACAGTCTATTTGAACATACACTATATTTCGATAAAAGCAATATTCTTGACAAGATCGACTCAATTCTTCAGATGTCCTCATCGCTCACTTTTGCCCGGATAAAGTGCGTGACTTCTTTTTGCCAATGAAATTGACATAAGAATAATTTTGTTTATTTCTGTTCGTTTAATGAAAATTTAACTTGATTTTTAACGGACTTCAAAAAAAGGAGGTTCTGTATTCGAACTCCCATGTTTGTAAGTTCGTGATTTTTTCATAAACTTATAAATCAGTTTTCATAATTCTTTAACTAACGTAATCTACATACTTTCAGGAAGGTTTTAGTATACAATATATCAGGTTATTGTTAGTAAACCTTGTTGAATTATATTGTTTCAAATCGAAGAGCACGGGGTGGGTCGATTTTATTGCGCGCCAGTGTATATTGTGATAAGGGCAAGCAAATAATGAAAAAAATCTAATATTTACCAAAATACTAAAAAGGTTTTTTATTTGGGAGAAGGGCTAGAAAATTATGAAACAACCAAATATTTATCAAAATACAGTAATGGTTTTACCCTTTTAGCTCCAAAACTATCTGTAATTTGTGCAACATGTATAATACAGAAACAAATGAATATAACAACTTGCTGTTAGTATAGAATAGTCCTACACAGCACGTATTTATTTTTATTATTTTTAATTAATTATAAGTTTAAACATAACTGGCGAAATGTGGGTTCACTATAGGTATACCCCTGCCTGACCCTTCGGGAATACAATCGTGATGTTATGCTATTATAATGAATACTGTCGAATTATGTACTGTTGCAATAAATACGTTTATTTAATAATATTGTCCTGTTTTATTCGCATACCTTTAACCAATTTCCTTCCTCGTGGGGATTGCGTTACATTGCTTAATTTGTGGCCTTCATTTTATCCTTTTTATTTTACCTATTGTGCCAATTATATGTCCATTATTGAAGCAGCTATATTTCATGGGTGGAGGAAGGAATATTGCCATCACTATACTTGTCGGCACTAAAGTTTTTATTATTATTATTTACTAGCTGACCCGACAATTGCTGTTCTGTCTAAATGTCAATAATTCATACAAAAAAGCAAGTTTATAAAACACAAAAAAAAATAAAAAAGGCGGATTTATTTGACAAGACAAACCAAATCGATTCGATTTATTTCAGAGATGTATTGGTGATTTTATGATTATAATTCTATAAATAAATATTTGATGCGGCCGCGAATCATATTTAGATCAACGTACAACCTACTGACCTGCAAATTGCAAAAAACGTAAGAAAATTTGAATTTTGCGAGCTATCTTGGCGCATGCCCCTTAATACCAGTGCTTTTTTTTTTAAATCACATGATTTTTATAGTGATTTACATAACTGATTTAAATCATCTCAACCCTGCAAAAAAGGATTTTCAGCTTTTCCCCAATTTAAAGATGTTGGAATGTTGATTGTGATGATGATCGTCGAATGTTTTAAACAAAAAACGAACATTACATACATACGTACGTATACTAAAATTATTTTCTTAAGAGGGCGCACACCGGTCCACCAGCGCCACTCCTTTAAAAAATATTATCTCGTGACTGAGAAGGAATTTTGATAACGGCTCAATAAGCACCCTCGGTAAGTGTGTCTAGAATTTTCTAATACCTTTTATAAACTTTCATATTGAGACACGAAGCAACAAAATTCGATCTTAAGAAAGGCGGCCACATTCCTCTAGATCGTAATTTGTTGTTTCGTGTCTCAATATGAAAGTTTATAAAAGGTATTAGAAAATTCTCGACACACTTACCAAGGGTGCTTATTGAGCCGTTATCAAAATTCCTTCTCAGTCACGAGATAATATTTTTTAAAGGAGTGGCGCTAGTGGACTGGTGTGCGCCCTTTTAATGTCTCTCGGGAATCTTTGCATTTCCGAATACAAACGAATGCTAGTTTCCATGTCCATCGATTATTAGATTTATCGTGTACAATAATTTGAATTCAGAACTAAGTACTTTATTGTTTTTTTGTTTTGATGTAACAACAATAAAGTGCTTAGTTCTGAATTCAAATTATTATACACGATAAATCTTATAATTGATGGACATGGAAATTAGCATTCGTTTGTATTCAGAAATGAGATGATTCCCGAGGGACATTAAGGAAATAGTTGTACTGTATGTGTAGTACCTACAAACATTTTAAAACAAAAAATAGTAAAATTTGTCCAGCCGTTCTCAAGTGATGCACTTACCAACGAACAGCATTTCATTTATATTATATAATTGCAAAAATATTGACGACAGCAGTTTACTTTATTGTTCTCAATTAAATTTTATTTGAATCATCTAAGTTGGAATCGACCAAACCCAAAAGTAGCATGGGAATGAACTATTATTTGGTAGGAATATTAAAACCTTTAAAGCCAATCTGATTGTTCATTTTAGCTTGCCTGGCAAACCTGAATATCATTCAATAAGTAGATTTTCCTACATTGTTTTACTTTCAAATTGAAAGAAGGAAAGAAAGAAAAATGCGTTTATTGGCATTATAGCAAAAAAAAATGCACCTTAAAACTATTAAAAAAAACCAGAAGACAATGCTTGTAAGGCCAAAAGGGCATCAGCTCAGAATAATGTCAGATGATAACACAAGGTACACCATCTGACGCAGATTTTCAGCTGCAGCCCACAATTGCAAGAAAAACACAGAAAAAACCCATAAACTGGAAGTCCTTGGTCACTTATAAAATAGCAATATGCATAAATGTATATTTTATTTTTATGTACGCATCTGCTAATAACACGGTACAGGTTTGTAAGACCGGTCTTGTGCATATTTAAGTCCAGATATTTTATGATGATTTCTGTTGTCGTAAGTTTTTTTTAAAAGCAGATTATATAAGTTTGAAAATAGAACATAATTAGTTTTTTTATATTAAGGAATTTGAACTATGTGTCTGTTTGAAAATTCAAAGAAGTCTTTTAATAATATAGTATTAATGAAATCTATCTGCTTAGAGTTTTCCCAACATGTTGGGGTTGGCTTCCAGTCTAACGAGATGCAGCTGAATACCAGTATTTTACAAGGAGCATCTGCCTATCTGACCTCCACAACCCAGTTACTGGAAAACACAATACCCCTTGCTAAGACCGGCGGTCAGACATTTGGGCTTCACAAAAAATTATAATAAATTAATGTATTTCCTTATTCCGTAAGTCGAAACAAATCAGTATCAACATGTTCTACCAGTGCGCAACTAATTACAGTGTAAATCCAATTTCCTCAATTGCAGAAATTGTAATGTAATTGTTAAACAATAAATAACAATGCAGTGTAAATATATCTTAATGTTTTGAATGTTGGATCCTTAGCAACTAAGTTATACATGAATAATTTCTCTTCGTAACATCAGACTGATTTCCATTATAATTTATAATGATCAATACTAATACTGTTACTCATGCATTTGAATTTTCATAATTGACTTTATTGTTTCGCAGATAAGGTGGATGTTCGAATTAGCAGTTTTTTAATTAGGAGAAATTATGAGTTTTTTTTTTATCCGTACACATACTGTTTTGCTTAATTGCATACTTAATGGACTATCTAGAAATTATTGAATGTTTTAATTGATATATTTCTTATATGAATGTTGATATGATGCTGTGACCATTACTGACTATTCTTCGCAAAAGTTATAGTCATAAGAAGTAGTTACGTAAATTGTGCTTTATAAAAACTTTAGTATGTCATAAAAAACACAACTTTTCCTATAAAATTACTAAAAACAAGTTTACTTTTGAAGTCAAACTGAATTTGAAGTTCATTTTATGGTTTTTAAGTGTGTAAACTGCACAAATAGTAAAATTAGGTGAAAAATATCATGAAAATACTGAACAATAATCTATAAAAGATCTTCGACTGTAAACCAAGGCTAACATACTGAAAACAAGTGGCATAAAATTAAGCATCAGGTACATACCCTCTCTGGCTTTCAAATAAACAGTGTTCGCGACGATATTCTCTAATTCCATCAGTTCCAGTGTGGCTGATTTTATAGTAGACCCTCCACGAAGCAAGACCCCGCCGCTGCGGCCCCTCAGCCGCCTTCCAGACGCGCACGACACAGCCCATCAATGTGTCCCGCGCTCAACAACACAACTATGCAAACCGCTAACTTATACACATAACACTACACCAGACACAGATTAACGTTATCCAACCCGTACAACAGTCACAAACGCTGCCGTCGGCAATAAATACGCATCAATTCACGACTACGATTCACGATACCCTGGGGTGTGGTGGAAAGGACGATAGCATGACAGTCTTTGAGCGGCAAACAGCGGCGCGAACGCTCGTGTGCGTCGGTGGTGGTGTAAAACGGTTAGTTTATTTCAATAAATCCGTAAAGGAGCACACGCCCGAATTACGCGAGTTATTGATGACGGACAGCAATACGCTACGAAATTACCACTTTTACAGTGTTTCTACTTTCCAGTTGCCATACCGTCATTTAAAAAAGCTACCATGGCATTTTTTTACCCGACTGCAAAGAAGTGTTATGTATTGTTTTGATTTTAATAAACAATAAACTTCTTTTTTTCCTAGGGAACATACAAATAAAAACATTACAAAAATTGTAAAGGAGTCTATAAGGAAATAGTAGGCCTGCTGATTACTTTATTTAGTTTCACTTGGTTTGCAAATACTTACACAGTTTCTTTAACGCGGCTTGCGGTAGTTGCGGTAGGAGTTAACTAGTAGAAATCGTCACGCTGAAAAAGCGTTATACCCACTCCATGCGACCTTCTCTCTTTTTTTGTTTTTTTTTTAATGGCAATTTTGCCGATTTTGACCATTCTGACACTGCCAGAGGTAATATGGAGAAAAGTGTGTGAAAAAAACTGGGAGATAAGAAGAATGTTTATATTATTTTTAATTATTTTTATTTTTAAGAGTCGCAACATGACCTCCTTGGAAGAAAGTGCGATGTGAACTGTGGAAACTCCGCCCCTAAGAAGACCCACTGACCGCAACCCACCCCTCCACACTTCATCACTCTGCCATGACACACATCTGCCCCTTGGACACAAACTGCGGTAGTCAATCTGGAAATTTCTTTACCGATTGCGAGCCCAGGTTGGCCACTATTCGCGGATTGTTCGAAAGAGTTACAGTGGCACTGGCACACAGGCAACTGAAAGAATACGGGTGGGTTTTAGTCAGTAAGTCTGACACGCCCTCCTGTTCCGCCCTGAGCGGGAGAAATTATTTGATGATTGCCCACCAAAAAAAAAAAGGTTGGCCACTGTAGAAACATTCTGGCCAAATGGGGCGTCATCATCGACCCTTCCCAGGTTCATTCCCATTGCAGAGCTCTCTCACAGGACATGCCTTACCTTCTTTTCGGCCCATCGTACACTACCATCTGCACACTCCAGGCTAATAGGATTTAAACGAGCCGAATAACACAGCTGTTTTGGTAGCTTCTTATTGGTCTGACAAAGTTTGACAAGTAGTCAATCGACACGAAAAGAAGAATTTCGTTTATTTCAAACTGTTTTTTTTTTACTATTACACTTATAATAAAACGAAATAAGATATTAATTATGTTTATTTATTTATCATTCCAATAAAACAATTTCTTTTTTTGTTTTTAATAAAAGTTGGTTTTCTTTACCATCCTTGTTGATCAGGCATAAACGTTTATTTCTGAAAGCCAAGGTGTGTTTTAGAAAAAATGACACAAAGAATAAAGACGTTTTTGAGTATGCTTCTAGTTTAGTAGATTTTGTTTTGCTATGGTAATAATTTACACGTCAATTTAAGCATGCATTACTGTGTGACTGTATAAGTTACTATCTCAAAAAAATATTAAAAGTAAATTAGCTGCGTATAAGATTATAAAAATATTTATATATAAATTATTTAAGTGTCCATTTTGTTTATGTTATTAAATAAAATAATCAGCATTTCAAACTTAGGTGTCTGAGTGAAATTAACACTTGTGAAATGTTGTGTAGAGAACTAGCAACACTGAAATTTTAGTTTGACATTGACATTAGATGGCGGGAGTCAAAAATCACATGTGTGATCCATGTTGTTATTTATTTTTCATGGTCATTTCGTAGCCCATACTTTAAAACTTGTAAAATGCAGTCAGCCGATCCCTGTGTAGAGTGTGGCGGCAACGCATTAAAATTGATAGATGGATATTATTACTGTGTAGAATGTAATACCCAAAACACCAATGTTCGCGAAACAGTGGTGGAACAAAAAGCTTTGGGTGATGGCACTTTTGCTATAGGAACAAGAAGAAAAATCGTTAAAATTCACGACAATACGATTCAAAGTAAGTTGATTTACTTATTTGTGTATTTTCGTAGTTTTTACACTTATCTCCAAGTACTTCTCTTGTGTCCAAAAAACAAGTATATATTCTATGCTTTGGTTTCAGTCGAAGGTACCTTTAGTTACCTTTCTAGGCCTATCTCAGCTATGTAAGCTGTGTAGATATACAGCAAAAAAACCTTTATAGTAGGTAGTCAGAACATGCACAGTTGCAGATATCGGATATCAGATTGTGCAATATCACAAATAGTACTATGTTTTTGTTTGTCATGGGGTACTATGGGTACAATACCAACTAGAAGATTATTTCGACCTTCGTGTGGAACTTCCAGCAAAATCCTAACAACCTTTGCAACTCATTCCTCTGTCTACATTTAACCCTTCAATGTACACCCTAACTTTTTTTAGAATTCTTAATAATTTGTGGTACATATATATTCTATGCCGTAAATCATAATGACATGTTTAGAATAAAAACCTGATAATTGTTGTTTTTCAAGAAAATCCAAAAAATCATGAAGGCAGTAAACTGGCCATTGAATGTTCTGCATCAGTAACCATCGCTACAAGATCACTGGCCAGTAAAATGGACACTAACGAAATCTATTTTATTTTTGTGTAAGGAATATAAAAAAGGATGTTAATTATGTTTTCCTAATCAGCCTTTAATAATAGAACATATACTTAACAATCAGTTATAATCACAAATAGAACATATTTGTTCTAACACATTTTTATTTAAAATTTTGGATTTGGTTGTGATGAAGCCGATGTTCCAGAACCTGATCCTAGACTTCGACTATGTTTGCTCAGGATGCTGGTATTAAAAGTAAAACTTTCATCGAAACAATCATCAGCATCAGAATCACCACCAACTTCTGATTGTGTGGCCAGGTCATCTGTAATACCCATGAGATCATTCAATTGGTCCTCATCTAGTGACTCCAACTTCCGAAAAGTCTATGTGTGTCTAAAACAGTAAAGAAATTACATGCAAAACTATTACATTACAATTGTCATACCTAAGTACCTAAACACCTACAAAAAAATACAGAAAAAAAAGCAAAACATTCATAATAATTAGTTATAACTACCGAGGCCAACCGCTCATCTTGCCTTGCTGTGCTGCCATCAGTACATGACGCTGGCAGAATAGTCGACATCGGCTCAGTTGCCAAAAAGAAAAAAAAAAGAAAACTACCGAGCAAGATTGTTTATGGTACTGTCACCAAAAGTGATAAGTAACTAGGATCGTTGGATATAGTTGAACTTCAGTAAAAAAGTGATGGATGTTTTCGAATAAAATTTCATTTAATTAACAGAAAGCAAATAGTACATTTATCAAATTAAATTTCATTTAAAACAAAATCAAGAAAAAGTATGTCCACAATTAATTTCTTAATGAAAATGTTATTTTTCCAGTGAGCGGAGAATGGTACAAATGGCATGCATATAACTTCATAATATTGGGTCTAGCAGATGAACTGGTCGCAGCTGGAGCTAAACCAAGCTTTAAATTAAAACTCTTGTGGATCTGGACTAGATACATCAAGAAATATCAGAATAAAGATGCATTAGGGTAAGCTATTATCTTAATTAATTATTTTTTACTGAAGTCTCAAGAAAAAGGTGACCTCTAAGTTCTAAGCAAGTATGCATTATCATTACCCATATTATCAAAGCACCTCTCATTGAAAAAGAGATCAAACAAGAGCCAATTAGTTCTATTTTTGTAATCTTTCAAGATAAATTAAAGGTACTTTTTAGTATACATGATAAACAACTGACAACTGATATTATATTTTCACAGATTCGCAAAAACAGCTGAAGAAGGAAATAATGATAATATTACATTACCAAGTTTTATGGTCGAAGAAAATAGTGGCAGTAATCCTGTACCAGATGTAGAAGAAAATGAACTAGAAAATGAAGAAACAAAAAAGAAAATAAAGAACAAAAATGTTATAATGGATGGCTCCCGAAGAGACATCAAGTTCCTGTCTAAAGGCGTTATTATAGCCATGTTGTACTTAGCTCTAAATCTAGATGAAAGTGACATACAACTTTACCATATATATAGATTTATTAAAGAGAAGCGCTTGAATTTCTCCAACATACAACGATTCCTGCCAGAGGATATCCATGTTAAAAGCATACAGGAGGAGTGGTTAAAGTTTATTCACAGCAAAGTACGTAATATACATAGAGTTCGTGCTCTAGCTATGTCTTTGTTACGAAAACTTGACTTAGGGACGCCAAAAGTTCCCGATATGAGAAAAATCATTGATGACTTTCTATTAGAACTCTGCCTCCCAAATGATATGAAGCCAATGATTTATTCCTTGATGTTTTTCCATCGTTGCGACTTCCTTGATCTGAGTAGCAAATCTAAAGAACATCTTGTACAAACGCCTGACTATGAAGGAGTGGCCATGTCCTATGTTCTTGTCACTCTAAAGATGTGCTTTGGACTAGACGGTGATTATGAAGAAAAGCTATCAGATGCTGTTGAAAAGATAAATGATGAGAAGAATCTATCCAAATCATACAGAATGGGAAAATACTCAGAACCAAGTATGAGGCTATTTTCTTTTAGAGAATGGTGCAGTTATATGCAGTTTAGAAAAATAACACTTTGTAAGTCTTCCCTACATATGGCAGAGCAGCATTGTATGGACATTGATGACTATGTTTATCTTGAACATATGGGTGACAGGCCACAAAACAACAAAGACTTACAGGACGAAACAGCAATTAATTTAATTAATAAAATACCTGAAGACGACGAAGCAAGAGTTATACCCAAACATATGTTTTTCCCAACATTGACGCCCATGAATGATTACACAGAAATTATAATAGAACATAATCAGGACCAAGAAATAAGAGCTCTTCTAAGTGAAGATTTTACACAATATTCTCTAAACTATGCTTGCGAATATTTTGAGCTGTTAGACACAAATTCAGACAATATAATCAAAGGTGTTAGTGAAGATAGAAAAACAGTCAGCAAGCTTATTTTAGGCACGATAGTGACGAAAAAGAGTAAATCTGAAATGGTTTATGTGAAAAATTGTGAAAATAGAAATTGGATGATAACAAACCCGCCGAAGAAAGAACATGTTACATGTGAAGATGTACAAAACGCGAGTAATGATAAAGAAAGCGATCATGGTTATGATTCAGAACACGTGAGTGAAAAGGAAGTTTCTAGAGAAACTGAAAATGTAGATGAAACTGATCAGAGAATGAAACAGGATAACAGAGTTAATGATTCAGAAAATCCAGCAATTGGAACTGGAAATATGGATGAAACTGATCAAAGTATGGAAGAATATAACATAGCAGTTAATGATTTGGAAAGTTCAGTGAATGAAACAGAAGTTTCTAAATTAACTGGAAATGTGCATGATACTGATCAGAGTAAGAAAGAATATAACAGATTAGTTAATCATTCAGAAAATCCAGTAAATGAAAAAGAAGTTCCTAAAGAAACTGAAAATATAGATGATACAGATCAGAGTATGACAGAAGATAGCAGAGAAGCATATGATTCAGAAAATCAAGCAAACGAGGAAGACGTTTCTTACAAAACTGAAAATGTGGATGACACTGATCAAAGTATGGCAGAGGATAGCAATGGAGGTAATGTATCGAAAAACCCACTGAACGAAAAAGAAGTTTCTAAAGAAACTGAAAATATAGTCGAAACAACTAATCAAGCTCTCAAAGAAGATAAAAAAGAATTTATTATTACTGAAGAAGATGATGACAAGAATATTTTCGATGACTTATTTGAAGAACTTGATTTAAAGGATGAAATGGAACAACATAATGGACAAGATTTATATGCTAATGACGAAGAATACCCATTACAGTACAATAATTCTCTCTACGATGATCGCGCCAGTATAAGTGACGATACTGATGATGACTGTGTATTCGCACCTTTTAATCCAGATACTTTTGACAGAGAGCAAACAATTAAAGAATTAATCCTGGGCGCTTGTAAAAAATATAAGTGCCCAGTTCCCGCTGAATATAAACCACCTAAAGAACAGAGACCTAGAAAAAGAAAAGCCGACACGTTTGGCAATGAAGACACACCGAGAGAAGGCAGAAAAAGAGCTAAAGTGAACCATTTTGAGACTAAAAAGAAAGTTGATGAACTAATTAGTGGTTACTACAATCTTAAGCAATCTGATTTAATTAATCAAATGCAGAAAGCAGTCAGTTTGGCTATTCAAAACAATCAGTTCGATAGTGTGTTGAATGTAAGTAATGTTTCTCAAAATGAAATAGCAAACCTAGCAAATATGGAACATGCCAGTGATCGATTTAGTAGAAGAAGTTCCATTACTACTGAGAATGTAGAAAATCAATCAAATGTTAATATACAGAACCTATCTAATATTAACCCACAGATAACTCTACTAGAACAAAATCCGGATAAAACAGATGATTTAGAAGAGATAGGCGAACATTGGGAATCAAAAGTATTTGAGGGTGAAGAAGAAATGAAATTAGATGATTTAGTATCAAAAGGCGATCCCAAGTTTGACGAAGAAAAGTATGATGTAAATCAATTATACATTAAAATAAAAGTCGAAGAAAAAGACACGTCGAGCCTTTATGCTTTACAGGATAACCCTAAACTAGAACAAATACTTATTCAAAAGATAAAACAATGTAAAAATAGTACAGAATTTGAGAAACTTAAAGCTGAACCTGTGACACTTTTAGTTAAAACAAAATATGAAAGTGATTCGGAGGACGAAATTCCATTAAACGTTTTACAGGATGAAAAAAAAATTATAGAAGAAAAGATTTCATGGGAAGATAATTTCGAACCCTTGATAAATAAAGAAAATGTATCAGAATTTAAGTATTGGTTTAGGCATTATGACGAGGATTTTATGACGCGATCCATGGATTGGCATAAAAAGTTTGATGAAGAGTTGAAAGAGAATACTCCAAGCAGTTTCTATTTTGTCATAAGAGAGTGTGCTGCCGTTTTGAATTGTTCCACTTTCTCTCTTTACAAACACATGCAGAATTTGGAAAAGTATATTGTTGCTATGGCGAAGTACCCAGATTAGTGAATATCTTATCTATATAAGTATAGATTCTGTATTCCTGTGAAAGTAGAAAAGTATGGAAGAAAAAGACATTCACCCATGCACAAGTAGTCAAAATCAATTTAAATTATTGCCTAAGGTTTATCAGTCACTGCCGTACGTTAAAAACCGGCCAAGTGCGAGTCGGACCCACGAAGGGTTCCGTACCATTGACTAGGTAAACAACAGTAGGTACACTTAGGTGCCTACCTGTTATCATTTATTGATATCGAGCAAAAATAGGCAAAAAATTGCGTTTTTTGTATGGGAAATATTCACAAAATACTCTGTTGTATTTTTACTTTAATAATAAATAATAAAATTAAAATTAAATAAATATTTAAGGCCCTTAAATATTTATTTAATTTTAATTTTATTATTTATTATTAAAGTAAAAATACAACAGAGTATTTTGTGAATATTTCAAGTGCCTATCTGTTACCATTATTGATATCGAACAAAAAAGGGAAAAGAAATCGAGTTTGTTGTATGGGAGCCCCCCTTAAATATTTATTTTATTTTGTTTTAGTATTTGTTGTTATAGCGGCAACAGAAACACATAATTTGTGAAAATTTCAACTGTCTAGCTATCGCGGTTCTTGAGATAAAGCCTGATGACAGACAGACGGACGGACAGGCAGCGAAGTCTTAGTAATAGGGTCCCGCTTTTACCCTTTGGGTACGGAACCCTAAAAATGAACTCATACGTCAAAATAAATAAGCATTATTTTCAAACGTGACAGACTTAGACCCGAATGTCAATATTTTTGATGGTTTTTAGTTGATAAGGACAACCTGTGATCTGTAATGATAAGTCTAAGAGTAGAAAAAAAGGACTCCGCGCCACGCGTATCGAAACTGAAGCACTATAAGTATGTACCGTTTGTACAAACATGCCTCACGCACACATTTACATCATAAGATGCCATTAGCACTACGTCGTCATTGTAGGTAATGTTTACGTCAAATAACAAAATAAAATAATGCCTTCTTGTGTTGTGAAACGGTGTAAAGTGGCGCAGAGTCTTTTTTTTTTTTAGTCTGTGCGATAAGTATTTTATTCATGGTACAGTCCAGCGCACGTCCATGGTAACAGTTTGTCGTCGACTCGTCGCCTTTAGGCCATAGCAATAAAGGCGGTTTTCGTAGTTCGTGTTACTAGTGTTCCTACTTACTGGCGTTTGACCGTACAAGAACACGCGTCTCGTTATGTTTATGAACTATTAATGTTACTATTCATCCGTTGGATTTATGGTTAGGGTTACGCACTTTGCGTCCTTCATAAAGAGTAACAAGAAAATCTATGGAAGTATTTTATTTATGTAATGTTGTAGTTATAAGTACAGTTAAATAAATAAGGTACGTAATTTATTCTATTAAGTTTTAAATCAGTGAGATCTTATTCAAATAAATTTATTGTACATTGAGTACGTTTTTTTATTGTTGGTCCCCAATCCAAGAAGTTTGTCCTTAGTCCTAAACGTATGAATAGAATTCTTGGCGGTATGAAAAAGAGTCGTACTATTTGCGCGAAAAACGTACCTATTCTTAATTGCATAGTCACTGGCTGGCTACAAAACGAACCTTGTTCTGTTCCTACGGAAATTAAAAATAATAATTTCAAATACTAATTTGACACAGTGTGTCAACAAGAAATACAAGAGAACCGTTTGCGAATTCTTGCAAAATGATAAGAAACAAGTGTGGTACGTTGTTACGCACAGCTGCATTGCCCTCTAATGTGTTGAAGCGAGACTTCGCTCAAGTAGGTCATATAATTTCGACCCCGCCAAGAGTGAGGTGTTCTGTTGCTGTAAGTTTTCTTGAAATCTCTTAGGTTAATTCCTCTCTCATATCAGCTGTGTAGTCACAAAGAGGATAGTCAACTCCGCTGTCACTTTTTTGACGAGCTAATATTTTGGCACTGCCTGGGTTGGTGTAGTAGTCGCAAGCTCAACTTCTGTATGTCCTGGGTTGGTTCCCACATCAGGCTACGTCAGTGCTATTATCTACACACATGGGACTTACAGAGTAGGCGTATTGTGGATGTCAGCAGCATCTAAAAGTTTCTGGCGGAGGCTTAGGCCGGCCGCATTTTGGACGCGTTTTCGTACGAATTACGAATGTACGAATGTAACGCACACACTAGATGCGAGTACGACTAACTCGCAACCAGTGTGCGCACTCCCATACTTAGTACATAATCTATGGTCGGGATTGTTCGTGCGTGTTCATACGTGATGTTCGTCCAAATTCTTACGTGTTCGCACGAGTCAAATTCGTACGACAACGTGTCCAAAGTGCGGTCGGATGCGACTTTGTTGAGATAGTCCGAAAAAGCTATGATGTTCGCCAATGGAAGGGTACACAGGAAAAAAAGGGACCTACCCGTAGGTACCAAGCAACTTTTCCTTAGTTGGCTTGGTGCTGCATTGTTGCTGTCGTACAATATACTCTTACAACATTTAACCTACCCGTAGGTACCAAGGAACTTTTCCTTAGTTGGCTTGGTGCTGCATTGTTGCTGTCGTACAATATACTCTTACAACATTTAGGGTTCTAATGCTGTTTTTTGTAACATTTTTCAGGAGAAGTGTTTACATATTTTATTCATGCACATAGTATGGTTGGGCCCAGTTGCGTATTTCCATACTCAACTAAAGTGTTGGCGGCGAAAGTACATCGGTTAATTGGTGTTAATTTGCGTGATTTATAGTTAGAATGCGAATAATAAAGTGGATTTTTGAATATTATTTCGTGTAATTTAAGTATAATGTTCCTAAAATTGGCAAGCATGAAGCAGACAAATCTCATTCTTCCTTCAAGTGCCTACCAAATTAGATCCTAACTTTTTACTTAAAATCTTAAGCCATAATTAATCAAGAATGGCACAACCATTACAGCTATTATGAATCATTCCTTAAAATCCGTGATAAAAAAACCCGCAAACAGTGAATGTTCAGTACGTATTTTGACAGAGACCTTACTCTACACTAGCGCCTCTAGCGGCGAACTCAGGCGCGATAGCCTTCATTGTAGATGGCGTGATCATAGCTAGGTCCCAACGACCTACAACAAATTTAACATTTCGTTCATTCGTTCCATTTCGGGTTCGTTCATGAGTTTGTTTTTATTTCAATATTTCGTTATTTTCGGTGATTTCAGTATTTCAAATGCAAGTATTTGACATGAAAAGTGTCAGAATTTTAAACCAATCACTTTCTTCAAAATGATTTCGACAGAACTTCAAACACAGTTTAATTTAAAAAAATTATCTACGAATATCTTTACACCACAATCTTCTAATTTTAGGATCTTTCTGGTTTTCCAGAAAGATCCTAAAATTGTAAAATGTAATTTTTGGATTGTTGTTCACCTCAATTTCGGAGGTCTTAGGAACACAACAACGCGTCATTTTCGCAAACATAAAACCACCTCACGCCTTATATTATTAGCTTGGGAACTAGCTGCGACAGCGCCATTTTGACAGTTGCCTTCCCCTGAAACTGTTTTGTTCACAACACTTGTCTATGCTTCAGCAAATGTATGAAAATGACAATTTCTCAATTTGACAGCAATGAAAAAAAAAAATATCTTGTCAATGAGTTGTGTTGTGTACTGTGGTTATGTGGTGATTATTGTTGCCGCCTAACTTGTTTTTATTGCTTATCGAAAGCAAAATTTATATAAAATGAAGGAACCTAAACCGACGCAGTCTCCAATAGAGGATTTAGTAGAACTACGTAATTATTTCGTGTCACACAATCTCGTTCGTGAATACATTGCTCATTCTTCCAAAGTGCATTCGGTTGGATGGTCCTGTGATGGTAAACGACTGGCATCCGGCTCGTTTGATAAAAGCGTAGCTATATTCACGCTAGAGAGGAATAGACTGGTAAGCCTCACTGTTTATTCATGTTTATTGACTGTAATAAAAGTGAGGTTATGTTTTGGTTGTCATGTTTTTACATATGCAAAGGAATTTTTATATAAATCATACACTTTGTATTTTTAGGTGCAAGACTTTGTATTCAGAGGTCACACTGGGTCTGTTGATCAACTGTGCTGGCATGCTTCACATCCTGACTTGTTGAGTACGGCTAGCGGAGACAAATCTGTTAGAATATGGGATACAAGGTAAATAAAGTCTATTTATCATGACAATTCTTGTTTCAGTACATGGTTCACAAAAACTTCAACACAATATTTTAACAGTCAAATCTTAGTAAAAGTACTTCAAAGTTCTTTCATATGAAATAGTTTCGTTCCCAACATAAAAGTAAAACAATCCTTTTTAATCTGATACACCACTTGGGCCTGGATAAGTGAACGATACAGGGTCAATTAAAGTAGCAAAACTCCTCAGACGTGATAGGTATCGATATCTGAACTTGGCAAAACCAAAAAATTAATGATTTGATGATAATTATTTTTGAGGTAATTTGTGCCCATTTCCATTTTTTCCTTTCCCATTTCCCAATCACCATGTTCAACAGCACTAGTATTCTTTTTCTGTTTTGATTTTGTTTTGATGGCTAATACTGCACTCTGATATTTTGTTATGTTGCTATATTGCTTTTGATAATCTAGTTATATAATTTACTAGCGTATACCCAGCGTATGTGCTCTATTCCCATCCAATACCAAGAGCTAATACCAATTGGAATTAGTTTATTTCCGAATTTATTTTCTATTCCCAACGAGTACCACATTTTAAAACCAATACCAAAACAAGTTTGAAGAAATCAGATACAGTCAGGTTCAGTAAAATTAAAATGCTTTGAGTGACGAACTAAGTTTCCGAAAACATAATAAATGTTCCCGAAAATCCTAACCCTAGACGATCGACGTCAGTGGCATCCTGAGGTTCGGTCCCTTTAAACCCTTTAGACAGAAATAGGAGCCCCGCGAAGCGGGGCTCCGTCGACCAGCTTATTAACCCTAACCCTATATTTAGATTACCCTAGATTTCGGTAAAACGCAATTTAAATAAAACTTTGTGTAGCTGAGTGTACAAAAAGTCACGCTTTGGTATTCGTTAGTAATAGATTTTTTATTTTAAAAAATGTGGTACTCGTTGGGAATAGAAAATAAATTCGGAAATAAACTAATACCAAATGGTATTAGCTCTTGGTATTGGATGGGAATAGATCGCGTGTGTTACTACGATAAAACAATGCATTAGTCACATTCAGACCATTCATGAAGTTTTTTATGTTCTTTTTTCCATTTTTTTTTTGTGGTCTGATACCATCGTCGCATTATTGCCTTTCTGATGAAACTGGTACCGATGTGGGGGCACATCGGTTGGATGGTTTCAAAGTCTATACGAACATAGGTAGAAACAATTTTTGTGTATATATAAGGTGTATCTATTCATACACGAAATATCTGAAGGGGTCATTGTACTCATTATTATGAACAACTATTACTATAGGACAAAACGTGAAATCGCAAAACAAAAATTTGCTGTCCCATACATTTTGACGAGTTCTGCGAACATAAATGTACAGAGCAGCTGATTTGTTTTTCGAGATTTCGGGTTTGGTCCCATAGTAAAAGTTGTTTGTTATGATGAATACAATTACCCCTTAAGAGATTTCGTGTATGAATAGATATACCTTATATAGATTTATGAAAATTTGTAATTGGCGCAGGACTATTAATATTTTTTGTTAAAGTCGGTTGAAGGACACTGAACGAGACACAATACAAGTTTTATTGTTATAACATACGGGGGCATTTAAGTTTCCCGCAAAGTGTTAATGATTTTGTCTGTAAATCTTGCATTTGAGGACACACAAATGTGCTGCAACCATAGCAACCAAAGGAGAGAACATCAACATTGCCTGGTCACCTAATGGCAGTACCATCGCTGTGGGGAACAAAGAGGACCTCGTCTCTTTTATAGACACCAAGACTTATAAAGTGGTAGGTTTATGAATTAGTTTAGTTAACTTTAAGTTACACTAAAATCAAATATGGACAAAGTGCTGAATAATAATATGGATGGACTTGATCAACTCTTAATCCAGCAGCTCTGTGTGCTGGTGCCTGTGAAGGCTTACAAATTATAATAAATATAGTACACCCACATTTCGCCAGTTATGTTTAAGTCCCATGTAGTTGGGGGCGAGCCCATTGCCTCAACCAGGCACAAATCCAGACCCCAGGCTGCTACTGAGAAATTCCTGATTCCTGAGAACCAAACCCAAGATCCACACTAGGGACCACTAGATCAACGAGCCACATAATAAACATGAATATACTCTGGCATTAGTGGTTTTTAAACAGGATATGGCAACTTTTTGATAGATTTCTGTGTAGCAAGCTTTAGGCCCTACACACACGTTTTTTTGGCCGTGAAAAACTACGGTTTATTCGCCGGGTGTAGGCACGGTCGTCAGTGTTGTATGGATCACATTGGAAGCTTGTTGACGGAAACGTTTTTTCTGCGGCACGGTTTATACGCCGTACAAAAAAGAAGCCGTGTCGTGTACAAAAGACCTTATTATTGGCCTTTTATAATATTGGGCCCCGCCCCATTAATTTTCTTTATTATTTACTAAAACCTAATTACTTTGTCCCAGGTAGTAGAGGAACAGTTCAACTTTGAAGTGAATGAGATCTCTTGGAACAACACGTCAGATTTGTTCTACTTGACCAATGGACTTGGCTGTGTACACATACTATCGTAAGTTTTCTTATATTTTCATGGCCTTTAAGACGTAAGAAATATCCATTTACAATTCCAACCTCAGTTTGCTTACACCAATTCAACACATTCATCCCAATCTTAGGCACCTGAAAAGAAACTAAATTTTATGTTGCTATTCATGGGGCAAAAATTAACACGAAAGTCTTTAGGGCCGTATTTGTCAAAATTGCATGTTGCCTGATGGAGCAATTATCTAAGTTTGTTGCCAAAATTGTGCGTTTTTCCACTGTCAAGGTCAAAGATACCCATATACATACTCTCTTTCCCAGGTACCCATCTCTAGAGCTCCAAACAGTACTAAAAGCGCACCCGGGCACATGTATCTGCATAGAGCACGACCCGACGGGCCGGTACTTCGCCACGGGCTCTGCTGACGCCCTCGTCTCATTGTGGGATGTCAATGAGCTTGCCTGTCTTAGAGTGTTCTCGAGGTAAGAGAGAAATCTCAATAATAAATTAGCAAACACAATCTGCTGTTAGTAATCTGAGATAGAAGACTTTTAAAATAAAGACGCAAATCTCGAAATCGATATTGGATTAAGATTTTGTGCACTTTATGTGATAAGTCTTAAGTCTAAAATTCGTACTTTATCTCAAATTCTTCAGAAGTACTTTTTTCATCATCTGGCTAAAGCCAGACTTTGCCAAATATGGTAACTATCTTGGAGCCGCTCATATTATGGACCGGATTTTGATGCGGTTTTCACCATCAATTAGAGGATTTATTCGGGAAGATTTATGTGTATAATACATTAATATTAAACTTACATCAATAAATCAACTCAGCCTATCGCAGTCCACTGCTGGACATAGGCCCCTCCCAGGCTGCGCCACAACACCCAGTCCTCCGCCTGCCGCATCCAATTTGTCCCAGCCACCGTCTTAAAATCGTCGGTCCATCTAGCTGGGGTGCGTCCCATACTACGCTTGCCGATACGCGATCTCCACTCCAGGACTCGTCTGCTCCACCTGCCATCGGTCCTTCGACAAACACGGCCGGCTCACTGCCACTTCAGTTTGCTTACTCTGCAAGCTATGTCCGGAACTCCGGTTCTTTTCTGAATATTTTCATTTCTGATTATTTTCATTTCTGATTTTATAATTCCAAGAACTCCGAGCATAGCCTGCTCCATAGCGCGCTGAGCGACCAGTCCGACTGTCAGTGTCCACGTTTCGGCACCGTATGTCATAACGGGCAGGACTGGTTGAAGACCTTAGTCTTCAAACATTGTGGGATAGGCGACGAGAAGACTTGATTGTGTCACCGAGCTGTATGACTTGCCCTAGGTAGACATACTTACTCCTTCACAACTTCGAGAAGCGACCCTTCGATGTGGTTTAGACTTGGCAAGACGTGTGAATTGTACATGACTTTCGTTTCGTCCAAATTCATGCCGAGGTCATCCGCCGAGAGGGTCCATTTAGTCTGCAACATCTGGTCTAAATGTTCCAGCGTCTCTGCCATGATGATGATGTCATCGGCAAACCGAATGTGTGAGATGTACTCGCCGTTCACGTTGATACCCAGTCCAGTCCAGCGTCTTGAGTCTTCAAGACGCTGGACTGGACTGGGTATCAACGTGAACGGCGAGTTCTGAGAACTGTTTACTAATGCGTTGGAGGACGTCTGTCCTCCAACGCATTAGTAAACAGTTTCAGGGATATCAAATCCCCGTCTCACCCTTCTGAGTAGTTGGATGGGACTGGTTTTCTGATCCTGGATCTGGACAGTCGTCGTGACAGCGTCATACAAGCATCTCTACACTTCGATGTAGTGCCAGTCAATTCGACATCGTTGCAGAGAGCTCAGAACATTGCATCGTTGCTCAGAACTGCCCATATTTCGATGGAGTCGAAGGCTTTCTCGTAGTCCACAAATGCCATACACAGCGGCTGGTTGTACTCCTCGGTTTTCTGTACAATTTGCCGATCTCTATGAACGGTACTGAAGCCTTTTCGAAAACCGGCTTGTTCTGGTGGCTGGAACTTGTCAAGTTTCCTGGCGAGACGGTTCGTGATGATTCTCGAGAACAGCTTGTATACGTGGGTCAGAAGTGAGATGGGTTTACAGTTCTTCAGCCAGGTTTTGTCACCTTTTTAAAGAATAGGACCATCGCACCTGTACTCCACGGCTCGAGCGTTGTACCCTCTTTGATGACGGGAGATAAAGAGACTCGCTAGCTCTCTCAGGATTGGAGCCCTGCCCGCTTTAAGCTCTGTCGTTATTCCTGTTGTCTTGTTGTGTTTTAGCTGCTCGGGAGCCGCTCTAATTTCGCACTGGTCGACATTTGGGATGTCCTACGTATAGTGGCGCATTATTTCGGCTCGATGGTCATCTGCACTATGTCCCGCTGGTTTCGCCGTCCGCGTTGAGTAAAGGTGCCCGTAAAAATCCTCGTCTTCCTCGTGTATCTCGGGACTTCGAAGTTAGGATTCTTTCATCGGCAGTTCGTAGTTTCGTCAGATGGGACCTCCCTAATTGCTGGGCGAACATTTCCTACCCTCGATTCTGCTCAATCGCGATCTTAATCTCGTGGGTGTTGGAGCACCGAAAATCGCGTCGCGGCAGCACTCTGATCTTTAGGTTTAATTATTTTATCTCTCTTATCTGGCAAAGACGGCTGCGTGACATGAAACTTCTCTAAATAATTATGTGCTTCTTATCCGTCATGATGAAGTCTATCTCAATCCTTGTCACGTTATCGGAGCTCTGCTAGGTCCACTTCGTTGGGGGTTTCTTTTCGAAGAACGAATTCATCAAGAAGAGCACCTGCGACTCGAAATAGTTGACCAGCATTTGCCCCGTGATTCCAGCGCCCCACACCGAACGGTCCGACCTTCGATTCACCGGCTTCTTTGTAATCTTACTTTGGCATTGAACTCCCCCATAACAACGTTGTAGTGGGCCTTTGTCGTACTGTGCATTGCCTTGGCAATATCCTCGTACATAGTCTGTGGCTGTCTCGTCAGAGTATATACCTGTATCACTTTCAGGTAGTACCTGTCAGTGAGTTTCAGTACAAGGTACAGTACCCGTGTCGAAACACTACTGATTTCTACAACGCTACTAATGAGTTCCTTGTTGACCAGGAAGCCGACACCGCTTTAGGAGACCCTATCAACTTCGCAAAAGTAGAATAGGTGGCCTGACTCCTGGGTTATCGTATCCTCCTCCTGGCTTCGGACTTCAGATAACCCCAGTATATGCCAGTTAATGCGCCCTAACTCTACCGCAAGTTCAGCAAGGTCCAGCCTCATCGAACGTCTATTATACGTAGCCAGTTGTAGTCGTCGCTGGAAGCCTGCCGTAACCCGGAGATTCTTTGCACTAGCTGTTACCGTGACCGCTACCTTGACCAGTAATAGCGGGACCACCGGAAAATGGGGGCCGTTGTTTTGGCAGTTTTTTCATTGGGAGGTTTAATACCCGTAGTCACGACCCTGGCGAAGGGGTGGTCAACCGTAGACCCAGTCCTTTCGCAAGGATGACACTGTTGCCCGTCATTGCTCTGAAGAATTTAGGTTGGCTTGTTGGATGGTTATACCGCCATTAGTCGGTCGCCAGCGCTTTGTCCGTCAGTGGCAGGGTGCACCGTGCGCGGTGATGTTGACATTTGGGGAGTCCGGTTGTCTTATGCTCCCCAAGAAATCTCGATGTTTTGTCAAGACGTAAAACCCTGCGAAGCAAGGGAGTGTTGCTAGTAAATAAATAAAAAGTGTTAGTCATCATTAACCATTTTACAATCTGTTACAGACTAGAATGGCCGGTGCGCACACTATCTTTCAGTTTCGACGGCCGCCTCCTTGCGTCCGCTAGCGAGGATCACATCATTGACATCGGAGATACTGAGACTGGTAAGTTCATTAACAATTTAGATATGCAAAAGTTGCATTTATGTTTTCCTATCCTGCTACTTTTTTCCTGAATAATAATTTCCACAACAGTCGGCTCTTCGCGTCCAACCTAGAACAACTCGGCTGGACTTATTCAATATTTTAAGTTTCACAAACATTTTCATTTTGAGAGCAGTGGTGGCCCACTGGTATCGGCCCCGAGTTCGAACCCAAGCAGGCACTTTACTTTGTGTATTTAATTTCATCACCACTGCTTCCAAAACGCTGAAGGAAAACATCGCGAGGAAACCGATATGTCCTAGAACCAAAAAAAAATCGAAGACATGTGACATCTACCAACACGCACAGGACCCGAGTGGTGGATTACGGCCCACTCCTTCCTACAGAGAGGAGGCCTGTCCCAACAATGGGAATGTTACAGGTTGATTATGTAAACATTTTCATTTCAATTTCCTGATTCACTCTATATGTTCTTATCTTGACTTCATTGCTGTGTCTTGACACAAAATGTATCATTATTCTGCTGCCATAATGCCAATTTATTCGTGGTCGGCGGAACATATATTTTTCTTTATCTCAGTAGTCACTCACACACCTTTACACAAAATTTATATTATTTTTTTTTTAGGTGAAAAAGTAGCCGAGATCCCCGTACAAGCGTCAACGTTCACAGTAGCATGGCATCCGTCGCGCTATCTGGTAGCGTTTGCATGCGAAGATAAGGAACCACCCGAGAGAAAGCGGGATGCCGGGAACCTCAAGCTTTGGGGACTGCCTAATTCCAGCTAAACTAAGGAATAGGCGCTGCGTAATACTTGCTAGATTTGTGAAAAGTGCCCATGCCCAAATACTGACGGAGACGATTTAATTATTAAAAAGAACGGTGTCCGAGATACAATGGCATAAAAAGGAAGTTCGACAGAACTTTGTCATTAAGAAATAAATAATATTAATTAATAAAAGAGCGAAAATGGGCGTACCATCCACCCGTCTTACAGCTGTGGGACATTATTGGCAAAAACCAATTCGTTGTTGAATATATTAGTTAATATTTGATAAGAGATGATAAATGCAATGTAAGGAAGTAGCTAGCTTCTAAGTACTGATGAATCTACGATTGTACGTGTCGTAAAAATTTAGTGTTAGGTAATAAGGACCTGTCACCATTTATTAGGAGAAAGTTGGAAATAAAAACAACATTATGTTGTGTCAAATATTTTTTTGTGTAAGATGTTTTAGTTTATAAAGGGTATAGTTTTAGTTAAAAATCACTATTTTTGTAACATACATGTAAGTCATATTTTATATATGAAGCGCATGTCTTGATTAAACTCCTAATGTAAATAAATTTAATTTTGTGTTAGGATAAGAATTGAATAAATGACACTAACATTTTTGCTTTGTTTTGTTTAATTTTATTAAAAAGGTACATTATCATTTATCACAGTTACCTGTTTATAGAAAATATAATTACTTATAGCAAACATTGCATTATGGTTCGAGTTAAAATTGCTAACTAAAATAGGAGTTTCAGCATAATGTTTATCACATCACACTTGGAAAACTATTATCAAATAACTAGAAATTACACTATTAAATTCAAAGTTAGTAATAAACAACATTGTATAATTCAAATATTATGAAATATTTCCTACACCCATATAATATTGTACCCTAGTTAATTCGCAGTCACAGATTGCTTAACAAATAGAGTGCTAACTCGCATAAATTTACAATCAAAGTGTACAAACAGCAAGAAGCACGAGACGATTGAAAAATTGTCGTCGCGGATAATTTACTTCACAATCTAAATATACAAACAAAATCGAAAGTTCATTATCATACAATATCACTCCATTTGATACTTTAAAGCTGGGTCTGTAACGTCGAAAATCTAACAAAAAGAACTAGCAAAACATGTTCAGTCTGCAGCAATTTTGTAACGTTTGTAATGTTTAAGATTAACGGTGAACTAGAAATCTAAATTACTCTGCGGGGGTTTTTCCCATTTGATTCGAAGAAAGGTCGGTTTAGAACTTTAGACCTAGCGAATGAATGCACATTCCATCCCCACTCTACCAAATTATATTTATGTAAACAGGGACAGAGCATTCTTTCGTCGGTCTATCTAAATACTAAATTGTATCAAGAAAAGAATACTCTTGTTCTATGTTCATTTGGTCTCAACCCATTTTAAATGTTGTGTGTTTCTTTGTTAAATTCTGCATTTATTGAAACCTTAAATTACATCACCAAGCCTCGACTTGCAACCGCCCAGTATCTTCCATTTGTTTAAGCATACTCTTCGCTTCATCCAGGCTGTATCCACCAGTTTTACTTATCACATCCTCTATGAAGGCATCTCGGACATTGTCGGGCATATTCTTTGCGTTTCCCGATATGTAGATGTGAGCTTGATTGGTGATTAACTGCCATAGAAGCTCTCTGTGTTCAGCTATTTTGTGTTGGACATAACTGTTGGAGAAAAAGTAACGATTTTTATTAATATTAAAGAAAAAAAAGTAATTAAAAATACTTAATCAATAACACATTACACTCCTTTTGGACGTCGTCGCAGTCGGGTAAAGTTTGTAAATAACTATTTAAGTAGATAAGGTACAAAATCAATATGCAAAAGAATTTGGAATATTATTTGTTAGGATTCACACATCCTATAACAACATCACGCTTGCATACCCCAAGGAGAATGAAATAAGCAGAGGTGTATTATAGAACACCCACATTTCAGTGCAGTTTTTTTTTATGACTCCCATGATCCCATGTTATTCGGAGCGAGTCTAATATCCTAATCCTAACTAATATTATAAATGCGAAAGTAAGTTTGTTTGTTACCTTATCACGCCTAAACCACTGAATCGATCATCCTGAAATTTTGCATATACGTTGTCAGGTGTACAGAAACGGACATAGGGTACCTTTCATCCCGCAAAAAATACTGTTCCCGAGGAAAACAACAATAACGTCCTTATGATAATAGATGGCGCCACGTGTCTATCAAATCATGATTGAATTATAACCCGAATTGATAGTCAAAGTCTAAATTAACGCGAGCGAAGCCGCGGGCAAAAACTAGTATATAATACAGAGTGGTAGGGACACCGAAGCGCAACCTGTTACCATGGACTCAGTAAATGATTCTAAACCAATAATCTGCTGTTTCATAGAAAAGTGCAATACCTACGCAATCAAAATGTATGGAACACCAATTTTTATTTATGCGTAGGTTATAATTAAAAAATAACCAACAAAAAAAAATTATGCTAGGGGGTCTAGGATCATGTGCTGAATCCATGGTAACAGTTTGTGCGTATACCCTGTATATGATTGGCTGGGTACAAATACAGACTTCAGACTGCTACTGACATTTTCCTAACCACTCACTAGAAATATCTACTAACATTTCGTCCGATTCAGTCGGAGTCGTAAGAGCGTGACTTCTAACTCTAAGACAACGAGGTAGTCAAACGGGCAGAAAGGGTGGTTCCCTATCCATTTGCATAAAATTTTAAGACCTAATATAACTTAGCATAATTTTGTTTGGCATAATTATATTTTCGCATAATATAATTACGCATAGCAGGTTACGCATAATTTTTTTAAGCATAATTTCTCTAACCATAATAATGATTAAGCATAATATTCTAAAGCATACATTTATTAAGCATAACTTTTTTATGAACAATTTTGTGGGTTTCTTTTTTCGCTGTAAGAAGCATGAAGCAAGCAAACATACAGCATGCAAGCAAGCAAGCATGCAGCAAACAAGCAAGCATGCAGCATGCAAGCAAGCATGCAGCATGCAGCAGGCAGGGTTTCTGTCACGGCTCTGGCGCTGCGGGCCTCCGGCGGCCCCACGCGTGCTTATCGTCGCAGACGGCTTTCGCTCACCGCCGCGGCTGAGGCTGGCCGGCGAAGCCGGCCAACAAGCCGAAGCCGCGGTGACTCGCTCGCAGCCGCCTGCTCCTCAGCCCACGGGCCGCCTCGCCCCTACGCGCCTACGCGATTTTAAATTACACTCTAGGGGTAGGACAAACAAGACTACGTGGAGTCGGTTTTGCAGCAATTCGGTTCTGTCACTAAGTTTTGTTGCACAGCATATTAAATTTTTAACCAACAATATTATGCTAATTGTCATTAGGCCTACTAACGTTATGCGAATCAAATGTATGCCTAAAAAAATTATGCCGAAGTATTATTATGCCAAAACAAATTGTGCCAAAATCGTTATGCCGAAGTATATTAGGACAAAGAACATTATGCGAAAAGAAGGGATCCCATCATACTCACATTTTATCCTCCTGATCCCTTGAGAAAGCACAGTACAGATTAAGCTTATTCTCCGTCACCATTTTCTCTAGTTCTTCCCTACAATGAAAATCTCTCTCCTTATACCGACATCCGAATATTAAGTGGAGGGCATCTTTGTTAGCAGTGCCTTCTAGTTCTCTCTCTTGTAGGAGACTTCTGAAAGGAGCTAAGCCGGTGCCTGGTCCGATTAGAATGTGGGGTGTGGTCTAAAAAAGTAAAGGTAAAGTTACGATCGTTCTATCGTGGACATCTACCTGAACAGACAGCTGTGCTGCTGGGGACTTTTTTGCGGCACTTCTTTCCAGCTTAAGCATTTGGAAGTGGTGAAGGACGGGCGTTTTGGAGGACTGTCTCACGTAATTTTGACGTTCAAAAGTGCTGATTCTCAGCCTAGTTTGATAAATGGCTTTTGATGTTTCTTCATCATCCACCACTTTCCATCGACATCCGGCCAGATTGAGACCTAGAGCAGGTCCATTCAGTAATAATAATAAAAAAGAGTGTTTGTAATGTTTTCGTGTCTAAAAAAGTTAAGAAAATCATTGCTTTGGACCCAAACTAAATAAATTCGAAAGTTGCGACATCTGTTACGCCGAAACATCTATAATATGTTTGGTACGCAAGTAGTACATGCTTTGGACAGGGTAATTTTGTCCCAATAAAAGGTTTCATAAGGATCCACGCGTATAAATTCTTGGGCCAAAGCTTATTTATAGAAAAGTGACAAAAAATGCACAATTTTTCTCTAAAATAAAATTACTTACAGCATCTTTCGGAAACACAAGCGTCCCAGCTTTAATCCATCCATACACTCGGTCCCCGACCTCCAAACTCTTCAACCAATTCGACGCCAACCCAAGCCTAGGTTTCTTCAACTTTGTGTGGTAATTTACGACAGCCACTAGCAGGTCGATGTTCTGTCCTTCTGAGGGCAAAGCACTGCTGGCTATGGAGAAGGACCGGGGCTTTATAGTGGAGAAGAGCTCGAATAACACTTCTAAAGTTAGCTTTGAGGCTGATTTGTGGAAATCGTGGAGGACCTGGAAAAAAATTGTAGGTTTATGGTGTTTTGTTTGTATGATGCTAGGCAACATGAGCCCTATTAATAACTGTAAACACATTTTAGGGCGGAATGTACCATCCAGTGACCATCAGTCCCCCGGTACAAAGTGAATATCACGAATTTACGTGCTGAATATAAAATGTTGGCTTTCAGACGCTTTAAGCGTTGGCTCGTCCGCATCGTGGCCAACAGCGTAGTATATTGGGACAGGATGTGGATTCTAAAAAGTTTGTTGCTCTGTGCGCCAAAATTAAAGCTCGGAACGTGCTGTCATCTATCTAGCCATTTACATATACGTCAGTCAGACGTCAGACGTCAGTCTATTGTTTTTTCAGCTGGAACTACCATTCAAAGGAATCTTATCTTCTAAATCGAAACGCTTACCTCAAGCACAGTCCGCTTCGGTCTCCTACAATAATTAAGCCAGTCCTCCTGTCCTTCGGGGGAGCTGAGCTCGATACATTTCTCTCTTTCTAACTCATCGTCGGATACTTGTGCTAGAAGAGAGAAGACGTATTGCGTCGGGTAGCAGTGAAGGTCCCAGTATTGTTCTGCTATTTCGTATATTGTGTGCGGTTGTTTTAGAAAGTCTGGGACGCGCATATCTGCAATTTCAATGAGAGAAAATAAAGTAATAGGCTTTACAATAAAAAAAAAACTTAAAACAATAAAAAACAAAAAGAAAACAATGAATAGTTAAAAGAAATGAAATTGGAATATTAATTATAAACATTTTTTGCATGTAGATAAACTGGTGAACCACACCATGTTTTGTGTATTATGCGTTTATACATCTTTTAAAACAATTCCAGACTTTTCCAATGCCTGTGATTGATTGAAAACATTTTTAAACGACTTCAAAAAAGGAAGAGGTTCTCAATTCGAATGTATCTTTTTCTTGTGTTTTGTGTTACCTCAACTTTTTTCTAGATGAACCGATTTTGATGATTTTTTTTTTCGTTTTTGAGTTATCCTTAATAATGCGTATTTTTTCCACTATGCATATAGATGATTTTTTTATAAGTTCCCGTCATTATATTTACATCAAGTAGTGGTATACGAATTTGTGTGGGGTAGGTACCACAACCAAAAGTGAAAAATTACTTTAATTTCGGAAGTCAGTGGCAAAAAACGAAAATACAAAACAAAAGACACCGACTTCCAAAATTAAAGGTTTTTTTTTCACTATTAGTGTTTTTTTTGGAAGTCGGTTATTATTATTTTTTTGGTAAAAAAGTATTTTTTTCACTTTTTGTGTCACTGGATGATCTCTTGCTGCAAATGCGTTACGCCGTTTTTAAAGTATTTGAAGTGAAGCAAGCAAACTATAGCAAAAAGTATACAGCACACCATTCGTCAAACTATCTGTGGTCTCTATCCAAATGACGAGATTGAATGAAAACAAAAATCATGTAATGGTGTTTCACAACTATCTAGTTGATGCGAAGCGTCAAGAGTGAAGGTCGCGAGGTAAAATGCTTCCTCACGAAACCGTTAAAACCAAACATGGCCACCAGGTTCAATGACACGCCTCGTTAGGTTATTTTAATTGGGCATGTACTTAATCAAACCTCAAAAAATACCCATTTTGTTTTCCAAAAATATTATTGTACATCATTAGAAGGTGAATAAGTTTTTAGAGGATCAATTAAATATTTCCCATATAATTGTAGCCAAAATAAAACAACTTTTTTAAATAATAAAAAATAATCATTTATTATCACTCCTCTTCCTGCCATCCATCTTCATTGCTCAAGAATCGTCGTTTAGCGGCCGTGTTCATGTACGGCCGTAGCGCCCACTCCGTGTCGGCGGCGTCCAGAGAGTCCAATGTTCCCAACTTTATCTCGTACAGCTTCATTTGGAAGCGGGGACCGATCTCTGATAATTCTATTTCTTTGCCGGCCTGGAAAAATAAGAAGTTATTGTCAAAATTACACTATTGAGGTTTAATTATGACCTAACTATTGCAATCCAATAGGATTGGAAAAAAAATTGATAAAAATTTGAATTGGTTTCTTTAAAAGTATGTGTGTATAAATTTAGTCAATAGACCACTTTCTGGACTGGCCCTGCATTCAGGCATTTTTTAATGGTGACTGCAGGACTACTCATTTACAGCTTCTGCTGTATAGGCAGCAAAATGTAAAAAATCGATAGAATATTTGTGCTTCTGTGCCTAAGGGAAAGATTCCCAGACCTCACCTTGCAAAACAAGTCTTTCAGTCGGATATGAACATTATTAGCATTGAAATAAAGATCATATTCGTATGAAAATTTTATTCAGCAACGTCTTAAGAACACAACGTGAATCTCGACGTTCCTACAGCAGATTTATCGATATTAAAGGAACAGGCTTTGCAGGAGAAAGGTATATACCATAGTATACTCATAATATATATATATTTTTAATTTTCATACCTTCCTGTAGGTATGTTGTCTGAAGCAGATGTAGTCGTCATTGTTAGCGAAGGTGATCACTCTCTTGGAGTCAGGTTTCGGCACCGGGAACAGGTATTTCAGTATACTCATCGTTCTTAGACCTGCAGATGAAAGTAAGAAGGAAAAAGATCAGATGGCGAATTTCGTTTGTTATTTTGCGCAAGAGCAGACTGCTCCGACAATCTAAAACTTTCCAAGAGAATAGCCTTTTTCCGACTCTTGGCAGTTATGGTCATAAATCGTGTAAGTAGGACAGTGAATAATGTGAATATATTGTACTGGATTTTATAAACGCCATACTGATTCTGGTGTTATCTCTCTCCCTTTATGACTGCGATTGTTTCAAACTTTTGCTTTAATTTTTAGGGTTCCGTACCCAAAGGGTAAAACGGGACCCTATTACTAAGACTCCGCTGTCCGTCCATCTGTCTGTCCGTCTGTCACCAGGCTGTATCTCATGAACCATGATAGTTAGACAGTTGACATTTTCACAGATGATGTATTTCTGTTGCCACTATAAGAAATACAAAAAAACAGACTAAAATAAATATTTAAGGGGGCTCCCATACAACAGACATGATTTTTTTGCCGTTTTTATAGATAATGGTACGGAACCCTTCGTGCGCGAGTCCGACTCGCACGTGGCCGGTTTTTTTGCGTGCTGTGCTAAGGCAAATAAGTTACTGTTTTTTAACTGTCTTTCGGCTTTTCCAAAGCCATTTTCATATACAATTTGAATTAACCATTATTTCGTCCTTCTTCTTTTTCAGTAGTTGTTTTAATTAAATGCTAGTTAAACAGTCTTCACTGTCATGTTGTCAACTTACCAAGTTCAGTCTTGAAGTTATGGAACACTAGATGCGGGAACTGTTCACTCATGGGCCCGATGTCCGGGATATCGTGGCGCATCACCACGCCCGATAGTGTGAATGATGCTGTGGGGCCGTATGGCAGGTGGCAGATTACCTGGGGAAGATATAATAAGCTTTGATGTGTGGTCTTAAAGTGGATGCGCTAAGGAGTCCTTGAAGTTTGATCACCACTTTGTTATGGGTATTATTTGTACTAAGTTCATAATTTTATAGGATGAAGACTATGCATTGCAGCATTTTTGTAACTAAGTACAAGTTTACCCACAACAGACATGATAAAATTAACTATACTTATTTTTTAGGATTCTTTATGTATACAGGGTGAATTCAACTCAGGGTCGATGAATGATAATAATCTGACTCCAAACAAATGCGTATATTCTTATTATAACAAAAATAGATTTAACAAGCTTATGCTAGGACAGACGTTTTTCGACTAAACCGTCGCGGTGCAGGTCCGCTTGCGTGAATGTAGATATGTTGTAGATTTCATATCAGTGCGGTGCACGAACACAGGGTGTAAAAAGACCCATCACATAGCCGTCAACTATGCATTCTGTACATCAAACTAAGTAACATTGCACAAAAATAATTGCTGGGAAATGAATATTATTTTTGATGTGAAAAATCGCTGTTTACAGTAGTGCGCAACGTAGCGCACGCAAATCATTGTGCTTATGGGTACATGCGTCGGTACGAGGTTTGTGGGGGTTTTTGTGTTATAACATTAAAAACTTGATTAAAAACGTAAGTAAAAGTTTGAATTTTGACCTTCAATATCTCCGTAACCAGAAGGTTTCCAGGTAAGGTACAGTTAAAAAAAAAACAACGACGGGTAGTACAAGTGACTCTCGGCTTCGTTAAATATCTTTTTACATCCTTTATTTATTATGTATGTATTAGAACTGATGAGATGACGACTAATAGACAAGTATGGACGGGGCCGGATTTAGGGGAGGGCAATCGGGGCCAAAGCCCCGGGACCTCCACAAAAGAAGGGCCCCACAATAAAGACTTCAGAAAAAAAATCTTTCAAATTCCGACGAGTAAACACTAGTAAACAACTTTTCCTTCGATATTTTTTTTCGCTGTTAACCTTTACCTATAGTACTTCGTACAAACATGATTATATTGTTCTTAAATATAAAAAAAAAACGAATCGAAATGTTCTTTGATTTCAGATATTTCTTGTTTTCGATTATATTTACATATGTTTGTTAAATGCTAAAAGAATCTACTTGATTTCACAATAAATTATTTATTGAAAAATTTAAGTGATTTTTTTGCCATCTTATCTGAAAAATAATTTGGGAGGAGGGGGGGCCTCCACCTCTCTTTTGCCCCAAGGCCTCCAGACCTCTAAATCAGGCCCTGAGTATGGAAGAAAAGGACATGTTGCGTCAACCCCAAATAAATTGGAATAAGGGCAGGAGAATGATGGTGATAATGATGATGATTTAAAGAAAGATAATGATGATGATTTAAAGAAAGATGGTGATGATGATTTAAAGAATGATGGTGATGATGGTGATGATGACTTAAGATAATGATGGTGATGATGATTTAAGAGGACGATGATTTAAGAGAATGATGGTGATGATGATTTAAAGAATGTTGGTGATGATGACGATTTAAGATAATGATGGTGATGATGAATTAAAGAATGATGGTGATGGTGATGATTTAAGAGAATGATGGTGATGATGATTTAAAGAATGATGGTGATGATTTAAGATAATGATGGTGATGGCGATGATTAAGAGAATAATGGTGGTATTTAAAGTAAGGTTGTAAGGTAGTTTACTCACCAGACTGTCAGGCACGCCTCTATGTTCATGCACCACAATAAAGTCGGTGACCTCATTGGCGCGACATGCGTGTATCAGCTGAGACATCTCGTAACCACCACGGTTCATGCGCTGACTGTTTGGGAATATTAACCTGGAAACAAAGCAAGGTCAAAATTAATTTCCTCTTTAGTGTATATTGCTTTTAATACTTAGATAGATTACGTTACTAACATATGGTGAAAATAAGAAGAATGTTTTTTACTTGATTCTCTCCTCATGTATGAAAAGAAAACGGTAGATGTATGCTTTCAGCATTAACAGTAATCTACTCATCAAGCATCGCTAATGAGACACAATTTGATTATCTTTTGTTATGGGCCTCTAGTGGGCCGCCTCGGGCCTGACTAGTTATCCTACCAATATTATAAATGTGAAAGTTTGTGAGGATGGATGGATGGATGGTTGTTTGTTACTCTTTCATGCAAAAACTACTGAACGGATTGGACCTGGATTAACACGTAGGATACTTTTTATCCCGGTAGTACGTTCTTGTGGGATAATTTCCGACATCCACGCGGGCGAAGCCGCGGGCAAATGCTAGTATTAAATATATCTGTGTATTTCTGAAAGTATTATGTGGCACAAATAGGGGCTTGTGCTTCAAAATAAATGAAAATTAGCACTCCTGGTTACTCTTTCAGGATTGAGTTATACCTAATAGTCATCATATCAATAAGTCATGTAATTAGTCCATTTTATAACTGAAATCTTTCAGTTTAGGAATGAGGGAGTTTCCTGACCCAGCTTGCTTGCGGCCAATGGTTGTTTAATTAGGTATTAAAACTACTTTTACTTCTTCTAGTAGAAAATACCCACCTAAGTTCCTTAACAAACATCTTGAGCCTGGCGCTGGGCTCTCTTGAAGTGGTGATCATAATCTTAGGGTCCTCCACACCTGCATATCTGTACTCATCATCCTGTGAGCTTTGTGTGTTCGCACCTCCACTGAAACTGCCAATCACTGCTGCTCTTTCAGGACCTAGAACGTTAGGTGTTTTGTTAGTTCGTTTTTAGTGGTGTAAATAAGTAAGCAGCAAAGGAAAAAGCCCGTTTATTTACAAATGCTCTGGAATATTTATAAGGTTAACTTTAAAATACTATTTTAATTAGTCAAACTTTATTAACGAGGGTTTGATTACAACTTATAAACATTGCAGATGTCTTTGTAAGAAACTGATATTCGGTAGAGTTTATCATGATTAAGAATTTTGGCCGACAATGACGCCCTACAATTCGTTTGGACAAAACATGTTGTAGAATTAATTTAAGTGTCCATGGCCAACTCTAGGCGTAAACAATAAGAAGCAATGACATTGTATAAAATTGTTATTGGCAATTTTGACTACTGATTTGAATAATGTATTGTGCTATACAGTCCCTAGAACTGTCCATAGACAGCAGATGCGTGCAGGCAAACTCTTTGCAGTAGGTACTTGCAGATCTAACACTGGTTTACGTTCACCAGTTTGGTGAATGGCAGCAACCTACAATGAAGCAATTGAACACATTGACATATTACCCTGCTCTTTTCGTCAGTCATGCGGTTTCGTAGCCTGTTGCATGAGACACTTGAACCCTCAGACTTGTTTTGTTTGTTGTTGTTTTTAAAATAATTAATTTGCTTTTTGTTTTTATAATAGTGTAACTGTCATGCTTGTACAGTTCACCTCTGAGTGAATTAAAAGTTTTATTTATTAATGGTAATCTGTGAACAGCGCTGTGGGCTACATTATTACTTAAGTTACTTTTGTTTTTCTGTTTGTAATATTCCATAATGTAGCTGTTTGATGTTTCTATTTATTAAAATTAAATCCATTTACATATTTAGATACAACTTAGGTTATGATAGCATTTTGTAAACAAACAAGAATCACACAAATTATCTTATGGACTTCAAACTTACCTTTATCTTCGTAGTCTATTCTCTTCTGTAAAGTGAGAGCCTCTTTCCGCAAATCTCCGTGGATAGGAATGTTTTCTTCCAAACACCGTTTAAGTTGATCTTTTTTCGCTTGAATATTCTTTTGTTTGTCTTCCACAGACTTCCTGTACAAGTATTCACGGCGCAAACGCGCCTGTCGTCGCAGCATTGTCAATATTTATTGTATTTTAGCTTATTTACGGTAAGTATCTTTAGTTTTATAATAAAAACATCGCACACGCTAAGCAAGTCAGTGACAGTTCCACACGTGTTTTATTTTGACATTGAGAGTCTGCGTTTAGTTATTTGTTATTTGAAAATTCAGTAACTAATATTGTTGCCAAGATTTGGAATGATCGAAATTGTTATGAAAGACGTTATAATACGAGTGATTTTTAAATAAATAATACTATCATAACTATCTATAGTACCCCTGTGGATTTATTTCCATCCCAATAACTTGGCATTTTTTATTGGAGAAACAAAACGTGGCAAAATGTTGGGTTCAGAAATAAACGCTTTTTTCTCAAAGTAGTAACGTTCAGAAATATAAAGTTTATCAAAATATTATTTTCAAATCAAACAAGAGCAAGACAAAAAGTGATCCTTAACCACTCCACACCAGTTTAAAAATTAATTTTATAGACTTACCATCATGATATTCCTCTACCACTAAGTTGTAATGAGGCTTTATGTCAAGATTGTGATCTTTGAAAATATTAAATAAATCTTCCACTTCCTCTTTAAAGTTGCGAGGACGTATATTAAATATATCTCCAGGTTTATAATTTAATTTAGTTTCGTCTGCAGTCTTCAGTGTTATCATTCTTACGTCCTAAAAATGATTTCCATCTTGTTACAACCCCAGAGTAAAAATTAACTTCTGCAGACCTCAAAATCTTAAATAGTTAGAAAAACCCTCAAAACAGAGACTTATACATAATAAGGAAATGGTCTACGAATAGGAAACCTCAAAGAAGTGCTCTAAAAATTAAATTAATAAAAGAGAAAGGACTTCAAAAACCAAAACTGTAGTAAAACTTACCTGAAAATGTGTTTCATGAGTAGTCCTATCACTTTTCGTAACTTCCAAGAGTGTTGCATCAACAAAATTGTCCTTTACACCTTTAGAAAAATATATATCTTCTGTCAAATCATTACTGATGATACTTTCATCACATTTCTCTAGAGAAACCTTCCAACGCGGAATGAAGGTAGTTTTGATATTATCCGTTTCTATATGAGGGTAGTATTGTTTTAATATTGATAGGTATTCTTTAAGCCATGGGGCCATTACCGCATCGTGGCCTAAGTCATGTTGGTAGTCGCAAAGGCCTGGAACAATCAGAAAGTTATGAACTTTTTATTTTTAAATTCATTTTGGACTATGCATAAATATACAATGTGGGAGTGTTTGTACTATAGTTTGTGCTTATAGTATTACAATAAAATTGTATTTTTTAAATATAGATGGCATTGGTATGACCAGTTTTAACAAATGTTATGAATGTTATCTTAGTTTTAATACTATTTCCTGTTTTTTTTTTTTTAAATAGTATAGAATACATTTATTTGCTTTAAAACATTGTACATTAAGGTCTTGTTAACAGAATTATGATCTAATTTGGTATTGTCAATTTTCATGATATTATGCTTTGCCTTATCTCATAACAATCAAATCTTGGATGCCAAATTTCAGTTAAGGAATGAATACAATTTCTAACACCCAATTCTTAAATAATTTACTGCTTTTTAATGTGAATTAAGTTCAAATTAAGGATAAAGAAATTAATGCCACTGATTCCCCACTCAACGTGGTCACCTACAGGGCTAAAACTTTATAAAAACATAAAAAACAACGACGAAGAGTACCATCGACACGAAAAGAATAAGAAGAAGCGAAAATACTTACCTATATCTAGCAATGGTGTTGCCCCCAACTGCATTAGCCGCTTATGAAGTTTCTTCCCGGCGAAATTGAACTTCAAATATGATGAATCACCAAGACCAAGCACCCCATACTTTAACCTCGCTAAAGAGTTGGCAGGCAGGTTTTTTCGCAAAAGAAACTTCCAGAATTTCTTCATATTATCCGGCTCATCTCCCTGGCCACACGTAGCACACACGAAAATAGCAAATTCTTCTTTTATAAGCCGAGAAATGGGATACTCATCCATTGCTTGAACCGGCCCACCAAATTCCAAAACCTTCGTCGTACGCCATATTCTTTCAGCAATTTCTTGGGCCGTGTAGGTTTGGCTGCCGTAAAGCACGATGAGTCTTGGCGCTTCACTCATTTTAAAAGATTCTAATTCATTAGGTTATAAAATTAAACAATCAAAACACAGATAACAGCTGTTTGTTGTCACTAGGCTACGTCACTATGTGACATCTAATGACATTTGACAGTTTACGTCACGATACAGATACAGATAAAATAATCTGGTTTATTGAGTTGTTCACTTTTTCCAAACTTCGAAAATAATTATTATCAATTAGATATAAAATGCTTTTATTAATTTGAAATGACCTTATGATCTGTTTATCTATCAACTTATCAACAAAGTTCATGAAATCTAAATTTTGTATACAAAGATAAAATGATTACCTACTGACCTACAGTATGTATGAATGCTACAAAGTGATCTGAAAAATCATAATAAAATGTAAAACTTTCGAAGAAATACCCCATCAATTATTGATAGCCAAGCACAACGCCCGATAACTTTTAGATAATATATATTCGAACTTTGTGAGATGAAATCTGAAAAGTCGAATATGAATCAAAACTGAGATAACTGTGCTGCTTATAATCTCCAACCCCTTTGCATCCCCCGTTCAATACTATACAGGGCTCTCTATTGCACCCATCGAAAATGACCTTCTATCTCTTTCATATTTGGCGCACGGCAGTCTCGCGGCCCCAGTTGGCGGGCTAAGTCGCTCCGACAGAAAAACGCGGGAAATCGTTACAGTGAAGTGACTCTATAATTGAAAATATTTTTAGTGAATTAAATTGTATATTTTAATTCACCAATATGTAAGTATTATTTTTTGAAGGTGTCCGAATTAATTAATTTGCCAATTGAGCCGGTTTTTATGGTAGTAAAAAATGTTTAACCTTTGACATTTCTTTCGGCATGGACAATTTCGTCGATTTTTTTATGAGACCTCAAGCAAGAGTATAATTTAAATAATATCAACAGTATTAATTTGAGCACAAATAACTACGAAAACGAACTGAAAACATAGATTCAAAGCTTTTTGTTGGAATCATGAGTTTTTGCAGACTAAGTATTGAGTATTGACTTAAAAACTTAAGTCCATCACAAAAAATATATGCATAATATGAACATGTTTAACTGGCCATGTATACTGGAGGATTAAAATAATATTCAATTTTCAAATAATTTCTCCAGAGATTTCATCTACCGACGACCTTTATCTGCAAACTTTTAGCGTTTAGCCAACTAGGTACTTACCTAATAATTACGAATATTCGAATACTTACTACTCGTCTCCTTGAACCTATTTATCTCATTTAGATAGAAAATATGCAATAAGAGCAGATAAAAATTACATCAGCGCGGACGTGATTCATGATAACGATGATTTACGTCAAAAATATTAAATAAGCTCGGAAAAGCTTCGCGTTTTTCTGTACAGCCATTTTGTATCGATTCCCCAAGCACTATTATAGTAAAAAAGTTTTCCTACTCGGAACATATTTCGAACCCAAACTTCGATCGAAGCTTTTTCATTAAGCTTTTTCAAATACAGAATTGAAAACAATTTTTCCCGCGTTAAAAATATCGGTTCTTGCGTCAGACGAACACGTGGCTTCATCGATCTGCCTCCCTATCTCACCCCTACCCAGCCCCCCTCCTACTAGGGGTACCGAGTGTAACCCAAAAATGTCTTTTACCTTTGACCCCTAGCTGGCCCCTGAAAATCGGTGCTGAGAATATTGTGTTATTTTTAGAAAGCAGAAATAAGCAACAGCAGTTATAAGTGCACCTCTGCTTAGCCTTTCGGGCTATACAAGCGTGATGTTATGTTATGTTATGTGAGATAAGGAATTTGTGATAATAAGTAACCACTTACATGATAGTTTCATAATCTATCAATCTATTCATTTTACTTGCTACAATATGTATTTTTGGACAAATTATTAGGCGGCCTAGTAGTAGTACGATACGATTTTAAATACTAACTCTACAGTGTGCATACACTCAGGGCTGGATTTAGAAGTCTGGAGGCCTTGGGGCAACACAGGAGTGGAAGCGCCCCCCCCTCACAAATAATTTTCCAAATAAAATGAACAATATTTTCACTAATTTATTGTGAAACCAAGTAGATTCTTTTAGCATTTAACAAACATATATAAATATAATCGAAAACGAGAATTATTTGAATTAAAAAAACATGTCGAATCGTTTTTTTTTCATATTTAAAAATAATATAATCATGTTTGTACAAAGTACTATAGGTAAAGGTAAAACCGCGAAAAAAACTCGTCGGAATTTTGAAGATGTTTTTTTTCCGAAGTATATTCTGGGGCCCCCCTTTTGTGGAGGCCCCGGGGCTGTAGCCCCGGATGCCCTACCCTAAATCCGGCCCTGAATACACTAGCTGCATTTCACTCACACTCGTCAACTGTGCTATGTTTACTATGTTCCTAAGCTCTTTCTTTTAGCTTTGGACACGCAAACACTCCATACCCAAGTAGATAAGTAGGTATAATATTGTTCAAATGTCCCGATCGTTTCAAGTTTTTGTTATTTGTTACTGAAAGAAAGTTATTTCCGCTGAAAGTAACAGATAACTGTTCATTGCGTCATCTAACCGTTTCTTATTGTAAATCACTGAAGCGGTTACTGAAACGATTTTCTTTTGCTTACTCTTTTCAATAGATATTATGTACCTAGATTATACTCGTAAATGCTAAATAGATGAGTTGTGATTTCGTGAATTCTAAGAAATTAGAATGTTCTTTTGGAAATTCTGGACATCATTGACTGTCAACCGTCATTGATCCCTTGTGGAATTGGATATTTTCATATGCTCTCTAATCTTTATATCGTCTAGACTAGTTTTTCTGTTAATGTAGGGTCTCAGACGAATAAAACCGTTAATTTATCTAGAAAAGAAAAAAGTCTTTGCATTCTATAATGTAACAATTATGGTGAGATTGAAGTTCAAACAGAACGTGAGGAGAATTCTGGCAAGTGCCATAATTTATATTGTTATAATTAGATTTCATCGATTATTCCTACCTAAGTTTTTAAAGTTTTACTCCATCAGCACCAATAGTATTTTTGAGAGATTTCGCTTGGCGGTTGATGAAGCAATCTAGCAGTTCTATGTGGTTCCTAAAAAGAATAGGACCTGCACCCGTATGTGGTGGGTCATTAGACCGCCCCGGAGTGTAAGGGGTTTATTCATAAACGTTGCTTAAAGTTAAGTAATGATTAGCGACTGTTTAACCATACATTTTTGACGTTTAAACGTTATTTAACTTTAAGCAACGTTTATGAATAAACCCCTAAATGTGGAGCTGTCCACAAACAATGGGTCTCTTAATATCGTGTGCAGCGTGTCCTGTTGGCTGCTCGTTGCAGGAGTTGATGGACACTACTAAAGGTGCTAAACTCGTAGCCAAATTCTGAGCTGACTCTATTTAGATGGCCAACGACACGCTAAGAAGAAGATTAAGGTACTTCACGGCAATACAATTTGTGATTGGGACAGTTTCCCTCGACAAAATCTTCTGCAGTGACCTTTATGTCCACAAGTTAAGAGATCAATAAGTCCCTGCCCGTCCACCTCTACCCAAAATACAAACCAATTGAACTCCTACAATATAGCTATTGATAACTCCATTATCTACACAATACAATAAAAGCCACCATTAAACTCTTCCATTCAAACCAAATCGGTTCCTAGTAGGAATTTATAATACCTTGCAGCAATCCAAGTTGGTAATGTCGTCATCTTACAATTGATCTTAACTGTTACAGTTTCAAATGCTTATGTAATAAGAATGGATATTTCATTATCAATCAATTTCAATTGCTGTATGTGCAATTCATTTGTCAAAGCTATTTAATTCTGGCCTCAGTGAAGGACGTTGTGGGTTTGACTAGTCAGCCGGTGAATTCAGTAAAAATCTCTCCGTGAATACATACGTGAAGTGAGTTTGATGTGAGCTGTCATTTCACTTGATGTTAGGGATTGGGACGATTGACTTCAAGCTCACTTTACCTAAGATTTGTGTCACTTCATGGTGAGATTTTTACAGAATAGTACTGCTGTTCTCTAGTCCTACAAACTTGGTGAAAGTTGGTCCCTTTTAGAGAGTGGGTGTTTTGGATTTACATAACTGAAAAACTGAAATTTTGTCGTGTGTGTTAAGTAAGGCTTAAGGCCTTGTCTTCAATACTGCACACGTTTTTGTTGGCGATATTTTTATCGGAACTTAGGTACCTGAAACAAGTGACTGAAAAATCTGTTTGTCTTATTCTTGACAATTTGTTGTACCAATAAATTCTGAATGTCGATTCGATTGTGTCCTACTGCGGATAAAGTTCGGGACTTAATAAAATGTATGATAATCAAGCGTCTGGTGCGTTTTCCTCAATTTTATTGTACAGCATTATTTTATCCTCAATTAATTAAAGTATTTTAATAAAAAAGTGACCACAGCATTGCCAGTTTAATCTACCCTAACCTAATCGATGTTTTCGAGTGTACGAAATTGATGCCTATTAAGGAAAGGAAACCCCAGTCACTGATGGGTAGGTGTTTCATTTAAATTGCATGGCCATTATTTACCTAACTATATAATCGGCCTGGCCTTTAATTTGTCCCATGTACTTAATTTTCAATTAAGACTAATGGTATGTCCCACTGCTGGGCAAAGACCCCTCAAGTCCTTCCAAGAACTCTTTTCCCGAATTAGGTATTAATACATAAATTACTTAAACCATTTTTAATTTTACTGCTAAGGCCAGTTGTCCTAGAACTGACCTAAAGATTACTTAGTTTAAAGCTGAAAACCCTAATTTATTTCGGGGGTTGACCAAAAGTCAACCAAACCAAATGACTAGTCATTTCATGAAAGGACATCGGTCTTTGAAAAAAGAACGTCAATATGTCATAGACAATCTTGGTAATTCTAAGCATTTTTTTTACACCTCGAAGACCTTGGCAACGCCACTCTCTGTTAACTTCTATAAAGCCAATAAATCGGGATTGACATTGTAAAATCTCGTGACTTTTTATAGTTTAACGACCAGTTGGAAGTACCGATAACGGATCGTTTCTTTTTGCAATCGTCACTGTCGGGATAGCTGGTCCTTTGAGACGTAAGTCAGAAAAATTCATAATTTTACATACCTACCTTACGTACGTTACGTACGTTCTACAGTACTTTTTACATAAGTAGGTATTTATTAAAGATTAGCTTCTGTTTGCGACATCATTCGCGTGGAAGTACGACTTCCACGCGAAGCAATTTACTAAAATGACAGCCATATTTTTATAAAACTTTCCTGTATACTTACTACGTTTGTAGTTTTGGTCTCAGCAGCCAAAATATGGAGAGAGTCAGGACTGGTGACGCGGGAGCAAGTGACGTACAGTTTGTCCTTGTGAGAAGCAGCTCGTCCTGAGGTCGACACCCGCAGCCTTCAGTAGTAATTTCCCATTGCTTGCGAAGTTTTTCGTTTTAAGTGAATTAATGAACGCCTGCGTTCCTGTATATACTACCTAATGGCACAACACTGATACGCTGACTGATACTTTCTTACAGATTATTCCTGACGAATAGCTATCACTAAAATAATATAACAGTAGATTGTAAACACACGGGATTCCTCATTTAAGTCACCTAACCATAGATATTTATTTTTATTTTAACCAAAGATGACAGAAGAGGCCAAAACTTTATGTTTTACTATGTACGTTTTACGAACTATCATAGTAATTATAACAAAATGTAAAAAAGGAAGCACAAGAAATATCAAATGTTGGGAATCGAACATGTTTGCAAAGCAGTCGTCGAACCGCTAAGCTATTTGCTTTGTTGAAAGTTGACTAAAAGTGTCGTCCTTATATTATGCCATGGTCGACTGCTTAGCTTCATAAAGGTATAGCGTGATGATAATCATTTAAAACAGTAAAACTGTAACTATCTGCAATAAGTGTATTGACTCGTCTTTTTACAATTTGCGGTAAACTGTAGAAGAATTCGAACAAATTGCAATATTGCTCATGCCCCATAGCAAATAGCGTGATAATTTATAGCCACAGACTGACCAGACTTATAGGGAATATCTATGCAAAACTTGATCAAAATCTATCCGGTAGTTTTTGTGTGATACTGGAATATACATTCAGACAAACAGACAGACAGATAAACAGATAAATAGACAAACAGACAAGCATAGCATAGCATAATCAGCCTAGAACGTTCCCACTGCTGGGACACAGGCCTCCTCTCTGTGAGAGGGAGTGGGCCGTAATCCACCACTCGGACCCAGTGCGGGTTGGTAGATATTACGTCTCCGATTTTTTTTTTTAATTCTAGGTTCTTCTTTCCTAACGATGTTTTCCTTCACCGTTTTGAGAGAAGTGGTGATGAAATAATTAACACAAAGTAATGCGCCTGTCTGGGTTCGAACCTACGACTACGAGCTACAAACAGATAAAAATTAAAAAAATATATTTTCGGCATTAGAATCGCTCCCAGAACTAGCAAAATTTACTTAAAAAAAAAAACAATGTACAGTTTTGACTTCACTACGATTTTATTATATGTCTAAATATTCTTGATATATACCAACTGCTTTATTTTATTTTTGGATCATACATTAAGCTCATCTCCCTAGCCTTTTTCAAGTTTGGGTCGGTTTACAGTGTAATCGGAAGCAACTGAATACCAGTATTTTACATAGAGTGACTACCTATCTGACCTCCACATCCCAGTTACTGGGTACAATACCCCTTTGCTACGATTGGTTGTCAGATTTTCGACCTTCTGACTACTCGTAACGATTGCCAAAGATTTACAAATGGTAGCCGGGACTAACGGCTTATTAATGTGCTTTCCGAGGCACAGAGGGGTCCCGATAGGTAATGGATGGTCACCCATCCACGGACCGACCTCGGGTTAATCTTCGATCGACCCTTGCGGCTCTTATTAACTTAAGTTTATTGCTCTGCATCGATCAGAAGTTTTTATTAATCTATGATAGTCCTACTGCCGACCCAGTGACCTAACAGTGCACACTATCGATTGAAGTGGCTAGCCAAACTGGCTGTGATAATTTGGAAGCAGAGTAAGCCTACTATGCTCTAAAAAATATGCTCTGTGGTTCTGTAGTTGGTCTTTCCAGTTGGTGAACAATGTAGGTTAAGTATAGGTAAATAGAAACATAATATTTATTTCCAAGTAATGCAATTACATAAACAGGTGCATAGATGGGTACTTAACAATAATTAACACTGAACAGTAACAGTATAATCTATAGCTGTTTTATACAATTAATATTCTCAGTGAGCCCCGATCTAGACTTTTTTTTTGTTTCGTTGGGAAATCATCAAATGACCTCTCCCGCTTTGGGAGGAGCGTAAGGGCGTGTCAGACTCTTACTGACTAAAACCCACCCGTGTTCCTTCAGTTGCCTGTGCGCCAGGGCCACGGTAACTCTTTCGAACAATCCGCGACCCCGGCAGGGATCTAGACATCTATCATCTGTATTTTGGCGCTCAGGATGTCATTTTCGATTATGGTACCTTGTGATTAGCGAAACTGCTGATAATCCCTTTCGTAGCGCCTATTACGGCAGCCAAAGATACAGAAAACATACCTAGTCTACTCCTTGACAGAAGCTTGTGTACCGCAGTGGACTGTGATAGTCGGAGTTGATGACTTCTGACATTCGGTTACACCGACACAGTACCCATTCTGCCTTTTTACTTAAGTTGACAGACATCTAAATTATATAATTTTTTACACCGTAAAAGATTTCTTTTAGATAGCTTAGACGGCGGTTTAGATTTAAAACGATTACTAGACATTGTAAAAAAAATTGAATTACAATTTTGTAATATTAGGTATAATGACTGTTTAACTACACTGTTACGAGTATGCTAGGTGCATATTTATAGAATAGAATACTCTTTATTATGTACACCATAAAAATTACAGATATAAATGTAGACATTTTAGACAGGGTGACACAATGGGCGGTCTTATCGCTAAAAGCGATCTTTTACAGACAACTAACAACTACAACTAACAACAATTATAACTTGTTTTCTTTAAAATATTTGTATGTCAGTCCATGGCGAGACGTGAAGATCGTAGCACTATTTTTAAGACCATTAGTGTACCAAGTTTTAATGCAAATAAATATATTCTATTCTTCCTCATCAACCACTCATAATCAGAGATCGGATATTCGGATGCATATTCACCTAAAGTTGAGATGTTGGCTAATATGGAATGCGCTTTTGTATCGAAAAAATCTTAACTTTAACTAACCCACACCACCCCTCCTCTTCCACCCTACATACATATATTTGCATCGGGGGTTAAACATTAATTTTAAATACATATACATTTGAATAGTTATGCAAACCAAGAATACAGGATATTTTTTTACAAAAAAAATTACGTTTCCGCATTCAAACTTTAAGACTTAAAATCAACTTTAAGTATATTAGCATATTTATGCATCCGAATATCGGATCTCTTATTATGACTGGTTGATGACGAAGAATCGAATAGAATATATTTATTTGCATAATTCGCATTAGCATTTGCATTTCGTCATAATTATTTTACCATTTTGGTAAAAACAAGAAATCTTTGCAGGAAGTAAAAAATCAAGCTGCATAAGGTAAAATCACTTCGAAATATTACTTTACTTCACTTTTCATTGAAGTTTATTGACCTGGGATCACGGACCATGTAAAGCGAAAGTATATAATATGACTGATAGGAGAAGAAGGTCAATCAGACGCACAAGGCCGTCTCGTCAATACACCGGTAATTGAAAAAATAAAATGCAAAATAAACGAACTGCTGCACAAACTGTAGAACACAGAATATTGTACGGTTTGAATGCAATAAAATCGAACTGTGTATGTGTCAGGCAGGGTGCCCTTTTAGGGATAAGAGTTAATAGAACTCTAATATAATTAAGCGAATTATAACGGGTGTAAAAAGACACTTAACGAAGCCGAGAGTCACTTGTACTCCCCGTCATTGTATTTTTTTTGTACTGGACCATACTTGGGAACCTTCTGGTTATGGAGATATTGAAGGTCGAAATTCCAATTATACTGCCTTTTTTTACGAAAACAAGTTTTTAATGTTATAACACCATCAATCCACGACCCCTGTACCGTTGCATGCACCCATAAGCACAATGTTTTGCGCGCTTTACGTTGCGCACTACCGTAAATAATTTATTTTCATATTTCACATAAAATTTGTTTCCCAGCTTTTGTGCTATATTACTTACTTTGATGTACAGAATGCGTAGTTGACGGCTATGTGATGGGTCTTTTTTACACCCTGTATAATTTGCATTAAAGCCTTTGTTTTTTTAGGGTTTACCCAAAGGGTAAAAACGGGACCCTATTACTAAGACTGCGCTGTCTGTCCGTCCGTCTGCCTGTCACCAGGCTGTATCTCAAGAATCGCGATAGCTAGACAGTTGAAATTTTCACAAATTATGTATTTCTGTTGCCGCTATAACAACAAATACTAAAAACAAAATAAAATAAATATTTAAGGGGGCTCCCATACAAAAAACGCCATTTTTTGCCAATTTTTGCTCGATATCAATAAATGGTAACAGGTAGGCACCTAATTTGTGTACCTACTGTTGTTTACCTAGTCAATGGTACGGAACCCTTCGTGCGCGAGTCCGACTCGCACTTGGCCGGTTTTTTCATAATTTCAGTAAATTAATACGTTATTTCTATGTTCATTATGAACTCCACTGAAATACTTACCTACAAGGATTGAAAACGCTAACTTGCAGTGCGTAAACGTGTCTTAACGGTAGTGTTCAATGGTTTCTCCTCCTCTATTAAGTTGTTCCTATGGCATATACAGGGTCAGGAAATTAAATTGCCTAGCGAAACTCCGCAGATGTGGTATCAGTATCTAAAAACGATAAAACAAAATAAAACAGATTTTCTCAACTCATACTTCTCAAGTAACAACACTGCACAGTGGTCGTTGACCCCCCAAAAAAAAAACACCAAATCATTTTTATTTTATTGTGTTGAGATATCGATGCCCATCACGTCCGTAGAGTTTCGCTAGCTAATTTAATTTGACCTTGTATATTGCCTTACCTGTTAGTAAAACAAAATCATCAGTTAATCAGTACCTACCTACCATCTAAGATTAATTTGCCGTTAGCCTTAAAGCTTCATCTGGTAGTTGAAACACAAATGCCATATATATACAAACAAATGACGCCTTCTTCCCATGGGGGTAGGCAGAAACTACAGAACGCTACCTACCACAATCCTTACATACATAAGCTACCTATTTCTTCCGCTTCGTTTACTTTCATACGTCAGGTCACACACACACGCCGGTTGCGAGTACTACGCACCTGACCTTTCTGAAGAACATCACCAACAAGGTCACTATATGTCCTCCTAGGGCGTCCCCTCCCGGCGTTTCCACTCAGCTGCCTTGTAAATACCTTTTGTTGCCTGTAGTCACGTATGTCTACGTAACTTTCAGTTTGCGTCACTCTATCATCGAGTTTTTCAGCAGGGTTAAATAAAAGGCACCGGAACGTAAACCCGTCGGTGGACATATTTACAACGTAATCGTTTTAACTCGTGATTCATTGAACAATACCCACAATAGGCAAGTAATTTTGACAGAAAAGTCCTTTTCAGTAACAGGTTTTTGATTTATGAAACAAAGTCTGGAAAGGAATGGGATCCCACCAGGTATCTACGCACGTTGAGATGATTTTAAGGGAGATAGTCTCCTTTTTGTTGACCTTGTAGTATTAAATCCAAACTCAATAGCATCATCTATTGTAGCTAAGGCATAAATCTTATCCTAACAGACTTAGAATTAGTAGACCTTTGTAATGTAACCAGCCTACTTTTAAGCTTTGTCAATTTTGGTGAGCACGCGCAGTGCTTTCTAGAGGAATCTTTATTCCCCTCTAAGTTCTTGGCCGTCATTAGGCGACAGAGCATAAGCCCGCAATTTCTTGATAAGATTAAAGATATCAACAAAGGGAGATTATCGATCTAATTACCTTACCTGCCTCGCAGGCCAAGTGGTCGTAAGTGCTACAGCTGAACAGGTCCTGGGTTCGATGTCCAAGATCGGGCAAAGTGTTATTGGGTTTGCCATCAGGAATTTCTCAGTAGCAGCCCGGAGTCTGGATTTGTGCCCGGTTGATGGCAATAGGCTCGCCCCCTATTACAGGATTTAAACACACCTGGCGAAATGTTGGTGTACTACATAGGTACCTACACCTCTGCCTAACCCTTCCAGGAAATCAGGCGTGATATTATGTTATTACTTATCTTTCTTTTTAGTAGCCCCCTGTGGACAATTTCATATTCGAGAAAGCGCATTCCATAAACCTTCAACTCCATTTTTTCCGATAATCATTGAATTGTGGGTAGGTATATAAGGGCCATTTGGCAATAACGTCGGCTTATGACGTCAACCAATGCCCCTATCTCTATGTACCTACCTAGCATATATGTGCTCAGTTTTGCGACACGGTACCAGACCTGTGACAAGATTCAATGACGAAAATAGCAATTTATTTTATTGAGTAGTTCTAGGTGATTGGGAGAAGAAAGAACGTAATGCAATATGTTTTGTTGTCTAATAAAAGCCACGGGAATACTTTATTGGGGGCCAGTTGGTGGCATCAATTATCGTTTGCTTACTCAATTCATAATTCTTCTGCCGTCATCCCAATTTATTTGGAGACAGTGAAGTACTTAGGCAGGTACATACCTAACTACCTACCTACTTCATTATATACTCACCTATATGTCTATCAGCCATTTACTCAGGGTTCACTACTAACCTAGCCGTACCATGATTAATTTCTCTAACACAGTAGTTCCCAACCTTTTTTTGACCCGCACCCTAATTGCGTAACACACCATCTATCACAATCTGAATTATTTTGATTCCTACTGTTAGTGTGTTACGCAATTACCCCGCAGGGACCAGTTTGGTATCTTTATCATTAGCAGGGAACGCTTTGATTTCATTATTATCAACAGGGATCACAAGGTTAAAAAATAAACTGTATCAATCTAAAAATAAACTTTTATCGACAAGTTTAACATATGTAATCGTAAAATTCAAAAGTAACATTAATTAACAAAACACATTTTTTTTTTTGTAGATAATTCAGTTTGCATCAATTAGATTTTTGAGCTTGCATATTCTGTACTAGTTCTTGAATTCTTGGGGTAATATTTTTCATCACTTACTTTCGGACTTGTTTTTAATTATTAGTAAAGCAGAAAATCCTTGTTCGCACAAATAACTTGTGAAGAAAAGCATAAGATAGCGCAAAGCGATTTCTCGAATTTTTGTGTATGAAATTGCTTTTTACACTAAAACAGATCCAAAGAATCAGATTTAAACATGTCCTTACAGTTTCTATCATTAATTGGCTTGAAATCTTGTGCGGACCATAAGTTAGCTCTTGTGGACCACTGGTTGGGGTCTGCTCTATCAGATCCGTCATCAACCAATGAAAAAAAAAATTGAAGAATTAAAGAAACTGCTGATCTGGGAAGTCTTGAAAGTTGGAACAGACAAGAAATTGTGAAATTTGCTTACAATATGGAGAGCAGCTGTAAAAAATATTCAACGAGTGTAGATATATAGCTACTAATTAAATGCTATGAAACAGATTAGTTAATACGCGGGAACTACTAACGTAACTGAATTAGGCAGGAAGCCTCATCGGTGCACTTATGAATTTAATTCACGGTTTCCGCTGTGTCAAATATCTTCAAGTGCTTTTCTTTTGTTATTTTTGACCTGATTTTACATTTACTTCTGATTTAAATTACTGCTGAAATTATTTTTATTAAATATCCAATTTCGTCGAAGTGTACTTACGTAACGGAGCACTGAGGTAAAAAGACTTTTTTTTTTGTAAACCGAATTTCTCGATTCTATAGTATAGAACACCAACATATAAGGCTAAAATTTTCTTGGTGTTTTGGTCTCCGACCAGCCGTTTGTAGAAAAAATGATGTCGACGGGATCCTTTTAGAACTTATGATGTAAGAGCGAGCGAAGCGAGCTCGGTTCTTTGGGTACTCCGAATCGGACAGTTTAGGTTCGAAGGGGATAGCGAGATCTAATGAGCGAGCAATAGGAGCGAACAATGACTCCGCCACCTCCCCTTGGTGGTTATTTATTTTTAAACCATTTAGAAGTCGGAGCCCCTCGTAGCGGGGATCCGTTGACTACGCCTTATTATTATTGCTGTGAAGTCTGGGAAGCAAACTGAAATTTATCAAAGTCCTTTTTTTATACTCGTAGTTCCCCGTTTTGTATCCTCTATTTTGTATCCTCTATATCTAATTCGCCTGTACTGCGAAATGAAATTCCGTGTATACTTGACAGTTATATTGGATATAGATTGTAGAGGATCAAATAAACCAAAATCATCGTTGAAAGTGACTTTCAACGATGATAAAAACTTTTATAAAAATTCCTCCTCAGTTAGCATGCGCGGCTGACGTCACCCGCGACACAATCCCGCGCCCCCTAAGTACTCGTATGTTCACTGCTCTCTGTTAGGGCTCCAGCCCTTTTAATAGATCCAGGCCAAGGACGCCTGCTTTGGCAGATGTGAGATGAGAAACATAGAGGGAAACAGCGACTGTACCTACTCGTATCGGATGGACTCTGTTATACTCTTGTAGGATTTTATTTTGAACTTGATTTCATTCAGGTCGGACTGTGAGAATGAATTTGGAGAGAGTCTCTTGACCTTTAACACGACAAAAAATTCAAATTTTAACCATACTAGACTACTACTAAGTACTGGTATACTTTCTTTCTAGATTTAGTCAATTTTAGATATAATGTAGTCTTCTATTAGATCGATTAGGTACTTACTTAAAATTTTATTGGGAAAGTTTCAACATGAATGATGTAACCAATATTTTATTTTGTAACCATATTTTGATTTAAATAAAAGAGTGTCTTGGAGTTTCTTGTCAGTTCTTCTCCATAGGACCTACCTACTACGCTTTTGAATGGGCAACTAGCTTCATCTTTCTGACTGACCGACCCCTTGACAATTCAAAAGTGCCTGTAATTGGTTTATTTGAAATAAATGCTTTGAGTTTGAGTTTGAAAATGGATAATTTCACCTCATTATCAATGGGAACTATATTTTCTATCACCAAAATTTATATTTGTCATCAAGTTGTATCACCTAATAAATAGATCTATCGCCACGAAATATTTTCGTTCTCAGATAAACAAAAATTGTTCCCAGGTATGAATTATCAAATTAATTCGAGACTCGGGGCACCCCGACTCGGACAGGTTAGGTTAGAAGGGGATGGCGGGGTCTGAAAGACCCCGCCATCCCCTTCGTGGTTATTTTTTTTCAAACCACCCAGAAGTAGGAGCCCCGCGAAGCGGGGCTCCGTCGACTACGCCTTATCGTTACTATCGCCATTCAGAAATAGGAGGCCTCGCCGAAACAAAGGCTCGGTGCCTGTTAGCAACACAATATAATACATACAAAAACATTTATTTGGTACTAGACCTTATATCTCAGGATTTTAGGTGATTTATTGTGGAACTGATTTTGCATTGTTTGGTGACTACATTTTGGTGACAGATCTACTATTTGGAGGACAAACCCTATTATTTAAGAAACACAAAACTAATTAAATTGGTAATAGCTTAAATGATACCCTTATCATCGTCCACTCTTCGACATAAACACATAGTTTTATGAAGTTATTTACACGTATTTACTGATACATATGTATTATCTGTAGGCAGCTAATCGAAAAAATAACTGATGTAAGAAAATATTGTTTTAATCACCACGTTAATTATGTTTGATTTCTGATCTGATTCTTTGTCGGTAAATTGTATCTAATTCGTAATTATATGCCTAGCAAGGTTATAAAAAATAATACGTTGTTATGTTTCGACTATAACCTCGTTAACTGAAATCGATACTTGTCTGCCTGTGTTTCAGCAATGCACTAGTAACAATATTTTTATTTATCCTGTTTTAAATTAGTTTGTACCTAAAACTAAGAGGTAAATATACCTCCAAAGATACACTATGTTAACTCCTACCAAAAATATATTTGGTCCTTATGTGTCCGATACTCGAGGGGTTCGTGGCTAAATGAGAACAGCCGCATCGGTCGATCGAAGGTTAAGCTACGTATGCCGCGGTCGATTCGTGGATGGGTGAGCATCCATTATAATATATATCGAGACCCCTCCGTGCCTCGGATTTGGCCCGGGGCTCATTCGTAGATCTTTGAAAGTTGTTACCGGTAGTCAAAAGTCTGACAACCAGTCTTACCAAGGGGTATCGTGATTCCCAGTAACTGGGTTGTGCAGGTCAGACAAGCAGTCGCTCCATATAAAATACTGGTATTGAGCTGCATTCGGTTACACTGGATTCCGACCCCAATATAGTTGGGAACATGCTAAGCAAATGATGAATAGAAGAAATTGTACCTAATTTAATTAAACAAAAGAAACGAGCAAGCTATTTATTTTACACTCCAATACCAATTTAATGCTAATGAGTTTAAAGAATTAACATTTCAGGTTGATGTCCTTGAAGACTATTTAGTTCGTAATTATTATCTTAATTCGAAGCGTATCTAACAAGGCAGACGAAATAAACGACCTACTTGCACGCTGAAGCAAATTGGAATTTTAATTACCTTCCCTTCGGTTCTGTTAATGATTTGAAGATCTTAATGAATTAGTTCAGAATTTTAACAAATAAACAAATCAGGAGAGCCCTGAATCTTAGCCCCTGCTGCAGATTCGGATTATTAGGAACTGTAATAAGGAACTGAAACTAAAAAATAGTGTATTTTGAAAAGCAAGTAGTAAGAGATATTGCTAAACAGTTTTTTAAAGACTGACGGAAATCACCGCCAAAGACGTAGGAAGATGAATAAGAGGTAGATCAGAAAAATAAACAATTGCCAAGAAAAGATTACGAACTCAAACTCAAAGCGTTTACTTCAATTAAATAATTTACAGGCACTTTTGAATTGTCTAGGAGTCGGTCAGTTAGTCAGAAAGCTGAAGCTAGTTGCCCATTCCAAAACGTAGATCTCTATGGAACATGGAAAAACTCCAAAGACACTCTTTTAAATTTATTGAAAGAAGAGAGAGTGTACGTATTAAGACAGAAAGGCTATTAAAACAAAAACTGCGTAAAGGCTTTATTAGTAAACAGTAAATTACTTATACGAAATTAATTAATACCTATCGCGCTGCCCTCAATATGTAACTGCCCCAATTAACTTGTTACTGGTACTGTTGAGAGCATTCACTCTGTTCATATCTCTTCAAAACCAATACATTTGATATTACAAATTTAATTAACTACTTAATTGTTTCAACGGATACGAGAAAATAGACCATTCTCGAATTGATTCCATCGTCGTGCAACCTGTTAACATGGATTCAGTACATGATTCTGAACCCCCCTGCGTTGAAATATTTCATAGTTCATTTTTAAAAAATTGCTGTTCCATACATTTTGACCGCATTTCTATGAAACAGCAGACAGATTATTTTTTTGATAATTGACGAAAATTATCAACGCTTGGGGGTGTAGAATCATGTGCTGAATTTATGTTTACAGTTTGCGCGTCGAAGTCCCTGCCACCCTGTTTATATAAGACGGGCAGGTGCATAGACAAGACAACTTACCTATACAATGTACCTAATATTGAGACTCAGGTCCTCTCTCTGTGAGAGGAGACATGAGACAAAAACAAAGCTTTACCTACGTCCAGCCACGAGCATATACCTTACCGTTACGCATAATTCAAAAGCGTTTTCTCGTGCAATAAAAGTTGCAACTTTGAGAAAAGCCCTGTTTCTTATTAGTATGTTTTCGATAATACTATGTTCGTAACACCATAAAATATCTATATATCAATACTTTAGGAGATTTGCTTTGGAAGATTCGCTTTTATATCTTGCGGAAGTGTAGGGTAGTCATGGGTACTCGTGATAGTGACTAGGATACTCGTGACCGTACTTAGTTCTTGTGTCAAATACAAGTCGTCATTAAAATGATTACTGTAAATCTCTTCAGGAGTTATGTACTCATCATTATAAACAACTTTTACCATTCGACCAACCCTGAAATTACTAAAATCATCAGCTTTTCCCTACATTTCAAGTCGAGTTGTCGAACATGAATTGAATATATGGGGCAGCTTTTTTTTTATGCCGATTTCAGGTTTGGTCCCCTTCGAGGTTTTCAATTATTTCAATTATATCTTGTATGTATGTGTACGTGTGTGTGTTGAGAAGATGAATGAAGGGCGACTAACAAAATGTATTTACAAGGCAGATGAGAGTGGAAACGCCGGGAGGGGACGCCCTAGGAAGACATACAGTGACCTTATTGGTGATGTTCTTCAGAAAGGTCTGGTGCGTAGTTCTCGCAACCGGCGTGCGTGTATGACCAGATGTATGAACCTAAACGAGGCAAGAGGAGTATGTAAGGATCGTAGCAGGTGGCATTCTGTAGTTTTTGCCTACCCCCATGGGAAGAAGGCGTGAGTTTATGCATTTGTATGTATGTATATGTACGACGTACGTAGTTAATGTTCCATAACAAGTAACTAACTAACTTTGGTATGGCCTATAGATTTATAAATAACAACTGCGTCGTCGCACGCATTACATAGAGGAGGCTTGACAAATCGAAATGCAGGAATCGATAAAATTAAATAAATCATCAAATAATCACAAAATCTCAGCAATATGTATCAAGTACCCTTGTCACTAAAACCTGTATGCAATCAGGAACTACAAATTGACTTATCTCTGTATTGACCTAATGACCGGCACTATCTCCATCGACTACACACACTGATAAGAGACTCATCTCTCGCGGTGTAAACATTTATTAGTTTCTTCATCTATGGTCTCATAACATAGTGTTGTTTCAAGTAGATTTGGTAATAATCTTTGGTTAGTAGATTTGTGTTCTTGTCAAGAGGTCGTAAGTTCAAAAATCGACTATGAACATGACACAATAAAGTTAAGCTAGCTAAATATGGCTATCCTGATAGAAAAAAAATATAGTTTTACACTAGAGATACCTACTGAACGTGCTGTTAAATTGTCTGGCGTCAAGGACCAAAAAACTATTAAATAAATGTACAAAGGTGTTTTTTTTTTCTAAAAACGTTTTTATTTTTCACTTTTTAGTTGTGGTACCTATCCCACAAAAATTCGTATACCACTACTTGCTATGTAAATAACAGTGACAGAAAGTTATTATAACATCAACCATATACTCTATGTGGAAAACATACCTATTATTGAAGCTAATTGAAAAACTACCGAAGCAAAGTTAGTAAAATTTATAAGGGATTACCCCTGAGGCATAACATATCTACTAAAAAAAGAATTTTCGAAACCGATCCACAATTGCAGGAGATATCGCGTAACAAACATACAAAAAAAAATACAGACGAATTAAAAACCTTCTCCTTTTGAAGTCGGTTAAAAATGTCAGCTTGACAGCTTACATCGCATTGCATCGCATAACCATTATAGGTTATGCGATGTAAAGCTGTCTTGACCTTAAAACTTATCCTCAGGTTTGTAAAAGTAAGACTGAATTTCAGCCGCAACTAGAGACTTGAAATTGATCCCTGGAAATAGGAATATTTCGCTATAGTACTGGGAACTTACCAGCGATCCCGAAAATGTAGTATCAATTAGCGCTTTCTTTGAAGGAGTTATTATTATTATTATTTCTTACTACAATTTAATGTGTTCTGATAGCTCGCACCAATTCTTTGAATAATTCGTATACGTGTGTAAAGTACGCTATTCATTAATTTAAGTCCATATGCGCTGAACGGTTATTACGGGATATGATATGAAACTCCAACCCTCAGAAGAAAACTTTCGGAGTGCTTACAAACTCCCGCAGTTCCATTTGACCCAAATCTGTACCAGTGGTGTTGGAGTTCGACAGATGTTATTAATGAGGCTTTGTATTTTTAAATTGTCCAGTTTTCTATATGTTTATGTTTTGTTCTACCAAAGTTTTACCAAGGTATACTTATAATACAGCTTAAATCTGCAGACAATCAATCGGTTTAAAATGTCGTTCAGTTCGTCAATTAATAATAGCTGCTCTAAAAAAAAAACTGTTTTTGAAACCTCTAAAAATATGAAATTTGTAATACCATTTCGTCTCCCAAATATGAATCCGACTCTTTAATACAATCAGACTTGCTTTTAGTTTCTTTCTTGCTTTTAGTGATCTATTGATATCGATAGTACCTTCTCCATGTCTTTTTTTTTTTTTTGGGTGGTAAATCATCAAATGGCCTCTCCCGCTCTGGGCGGAGCGGAAGGGCGTGTCAGACTCTTACCGACTAAAACCCACCCGTGTTCCTTCAGTTGCCTGTGCGCCAGGGCCACGGTAACTCTTTCGAACAATCCACAGCCCCGGCAGGCATCGGTCCTATCGGACCCCGTCAATTTTGCTGACATCTCTTTGAGGCGCTTGTGGAACACGACGCGCCGTCGACCCGGGCCTGGTCCTTACCGGACGGCGAGCTGCCCATTGCTCGCCGTCCACAAGCCCGTGCCTACGGTGGCCGGGAATCGGCAATCGACTCCCGACGCCCAGGGTGTCTCGCCTGCGGCGACTAGGGGCGCGAGGGCGCAGTGATTGCCTCTCCCTCTCGCGCTCCGCCTCCTCCTTCGCGAGCATTACTGCTTCGCAGAAGGAGACCTTCTCCATTTCTAGATATCGATTCAGGCGTTACGTCGTTTATAACTTAGTAACTAACATACACAACCTTCGCATTTATATAAATAACTCCAATCAAACATAAACATTTGTTATCGAAAAGGTCAGTGAATCACAAACGCGTTTCTTCCTGATCCTGTTTTCTTACTACAATTTTCTCATTCTCATGTGACATGAGACAATATTATTATTTGTTTACATATCTCGGGAACATGGGGTCCCGGTTCTTTGGGTGGCGTACGTGGGGCCAAAGCCAACTCGCAGAGGCCCCTTATACAATTTTAAATGGACTAAGGCACCAACTGACGATTATCCCTGTATGCACTATGCAAGTGCACTCAAGGACAACCCCCGGCGGCGGTTGGTATAGGACTATTGCAGGATATGGAAACAAACATATTGGATTATGGGTTTCGGTGGCTGAAGTGAACTGGTTACCTAGAACTATGGAAAGACACTGGCCCCGCCTGACCAATGTTTTATATACAATACAAAGATAAAATGGCAGAGGTGTCTTGCACACTAAATAATGGACCCCGAAAACGGTCGCTAGCACGTAGTGTTGTAGCAACAAGGAGGCAATATGTCCTGAGGTGCTAGTGAAGAGTAGATCAATCCACGGCTATCAGGACAATCCCAGAAGTACGGTCAAGATCCCTACCAGCATCTTACTGGTATACTTCCTTCCTCCAAGCACGCTTGCTCTTGCGAATCTCCACTCAAGCCGGCCAATAAAGGCAAGAAAGAGGTGGGAGCTCAGTTCCTCGTCAGTGTTCACTCCAGCTGGCCAATAAAGGCAAGCCAGATGTGAGGAACAAGACTTCTTCCGGGAGATAGGGTCCGTGGGGTCGCTACTGCCCAACAGCTCGCCATATCCTGCCCAGCGGCAACCCTGAGCAAGAGAGATACATAAACATGTATCTCTCTTGCTCTCAGAGTTCAAGAGCGCGTAAGACCCACTACGACGTCAACGTAGAGATACGGCAACGGGGATATTATTATTATTATTACTAGCCATTAATGTCCCACTGCTGGGCAACTCTTTCCACCTCTCTGTCCAGAGCTGCCAAGGACCAATGTTTATAGGAGTCCCGCTCATCCCGCCATCTCCGTCTGGGCCTACAATACAATATAGTTTGTAAAAAAATGTAAAGCTTATTTAAAATGTTAACTAACGGTATCTGATTATGCAAATCAGGAGTTACATAAGACGCACCAATTTTTTCTGACCGGTTTTTTACGGATTTTGAATGTTCTGCCGAAATAGTCACGTGATAGTAGAGGAACGAGTACCTACATACTAATAGGCAATATTTCTTGACCTTTTATAATATTGTTATTGCTGGCCAATTCGATTGTTTATATATCGTAGGTTCTTCGAGTTCCTGCCACAAAATCAATCAATGAGTCATATTAAATTTTATATTTTCTATTTTCTAAATATTTACTTTATTTTTTCCTTACTTCATCAGCAACACACACACAAATAAATCGTCTAAAGTAAAACGAAAGAGATTTTTTATCTCGACTGCTACTCAAGTTGATCAAAGGCTTGCGAAAAAACTACACCTAACACAGATATGGTCCAAGAATGTGCCCTTGTGGGACCCCCACGAATCGTGTCTTTCACAAGCTCTTTGAACGTAATCGCTCCTTTGACCGCGCACAAAAGACGTCTGGGAACATTGTACAATGATATTCACATGGACTGCTCTGATTTGGATTTAACTCTTTTGAAACTCTCTCTTCTCTTTTTTTAACTCTTTTTGTATGGACTGGTTTATGTAAATGGTTAAGAAAAACTGTTGAAAAATGGTTAAGGATATTGCCGTTATAAATAGTCTTAATTATAAACGGCCTCATAATTTGCCACATTAGAGTTGTAAAATGTTAAACGGTTTTTTTAACAAATTCCTTTGATCATTTGGCAGTAACGGAATAGTGCTTTACAATTAGGCTATCCGCGCACTATTGGACCTGTTCTTATCCTGTATATTTCAGCAAATGCAGGCTTTTGGCAGCATTTTTTATTGTTTTTTTTTTTCTTTTTAACTCGCTTCACTTGTAACTAACAATGTAATCAAATCATGGGAGTCTATTTTTTTACCCTTGTTTACAGGCAGCCTAGAAAACAAAAACTGTCACGTCTAATATCTTTCCCATCTCTCTCGCTCGCCAATTTGTCCACAAGACCACTTAATACTATAAACTGGATTCACAAATTGTCTTTAATCGAATTACTGGTGTCCGGAGCAACTGCAACATTAGTGCGGAAGATACAATTTAACACGACTCGTGGCTAGCCAGTCAGTTTCCTTGAGACTAGAATTGATTTTGATACACAGACCTTGACTTTTGCAGACGAAGATTTTAATTTCCATTTGAATCAAGATAACTAGATGAGTGTTGCCAATTCTTGTACACTTAGATAGTGAAGAATAATAGTCCAAAATCGCTACGGAAGTTTGAATAATATGTACATATAGAATACAACAAAACGACAAAGGATTTGAATAGCTTCTACTAAACAAAATTCCAAAGTAACTACATGTTTATACTAAATACGATGAGTTTAGAGCTGTCTGAGATAACAGAAAAGGGTCTTTCAATGCGAATAAACGACCTAACATTTCTTTGAACACCACCATAATCAGCACTAGAGTTTAGGGTAGGGAAGCTGTTTATCGAGGATACGAGCGGGCTGGATTAACAACCTCGTTACCCCTAATCAACGCCTTAGCTGTTGTGTGCTGAGCTACGTTCAGATGTCTCTAATTGCGTAGGGAGGGACATATCTCTTGGGATAGGGGGTAAACGATTGATACAGATGCCTATACATTATTGCTTGTAGCGTTTGTGCTATCGATCATTAGACAGAGATGTCGATTTTCATAATTAACGCCTGTCGAAGCAATCTTTGACTTTGTTATTTCAATCCCCGATTACTGTTTCATTAACTCCTTTATTCATTTCAGCCGAAAGACGTCCACTGCTAGACATAGGCCTCCCCAAGCATCGCCCCTTCGATCACTGTAACTTAAGAATATAACAGACAATAACTCAATGACATAGGTCGTAGCAGACTATTTTTGTCACTCAAATTATTCTTGCAGATTGAATACCTAACGAATCCTATCACGTCGTATTATCCAATCAGTCCAAACCCCTGACGGGGTCCAAACGTCTCGTGTCACTGAACTGCTCTAGTCTTTATATTTGTACAGTTTCTATTGACATACGGCAATTTTTTTTGTAAAATTTCTACGTACTACCCACAGGATTGTTTTAGTTTTCTTTATTTACATATTGCAATTTGCAACAATTAAGTACCAAGATACAGTTGATCCTATATTAACATTACATGATTACGTAAATCAAATAATGCTTTTAAATATCTTCGCAAAATAAATAAATATACCTAGCTGTCGAGGCCAGCAGAGAAATAACTAGTATCTAGAATTCTAGATAAAGGTTATATTGCATCAACTTAACTTAATGTAAAATAACAATCAAATAACAACACTAGATAACTAAACGGCTTCCTTTCTTTCCAGGTCACCCAAAAGTAAAGAAGAATGCGAAACCGAAGCCCTCAAATCGGACGCTGAAGTGGACCCCGAAACAAAAGATGAAGAAGCCGGCGAAGGGGCTCTGGAAGCGAAGATGTCGCTGATGAACGGTATCACGGTCATCGTGGGCTCTATTATCGGCAGTGGCATCTTCGTGTCACCTACCGGGGTCCTGAAGTACACTGGATCAGTTAACGCTAGTCTGTTAGTGTGGGTAGCTTCAGGAGTGTTCAGTATGGTAAGTCATTATAAGTTTTTTTTAAATGTTGCACAAATACATAAACTCACACCTACAATCCCCGAAGGAGTAAACAGAGGTGTTCTTCGTTTACAGGAGTCTGTAGACCCACGTTTCACCTTTGATATTAAGTCCCATGTAATAAGTGGTGACTGTGGCGAGCCTGTAGCCATTTTTGTAGCACAATTTTTTTAATGTTAGTTATAGGGCAATGTTTTTGGCGGATAGAGCAATGAGTAGTGGTTGCCGCCGCCAATAGGCACTTGCAACATCAAGACGAAGTTGAAATGTCTCATGAGCATTGTAATTTAACCAACACAAAACTATTCCCATAACCGGGAAACCGCTATGCTAATAGGCCTAAATTTAAGTATGGTGGAAAAGCTTCCCAAACGATGCCTTTCAAGAAATCTGTCTTGTTGTAGTCTTTAATATTGATAGAATTGCTTCAGGTAAAATATTATTGAAATCAGTCTTCCACTTGATGCCAAATCGCGAGGATTTTGTCAGCCAACTGTACTTTAAAAAAAATATAATATCATTTACTGATTAACTTTCCATCCACAATTGCTCATGAAAATGACTTTGAAGAGGATTCCTCAAGGGACTTATTAGGGCCTACTTAATTTAAAACCAGTATAATAAGCCAATCTGAGATGGTTCCTTATGTTGGAAGAGAAATTGTTACAAAGTAAAGAGGGACTTATTAAAAATTGCTGTTCCGTAAATATCTTGTGTATTGTCAAGGCTTACTTATTTATAAAATCCGTTCAAGAAAGTAGAATGTCTTTGTGATATGTTTTCATTATGAGACTCATCTTTTGCTTTGAGTTAATGGTATTTCTGTCCTTCTAGTTATTGGTCTTTGGAGCCAGTCATTAGGTTTCCTATTCAGGGTTTTAGAGTGTTCAAAAGATTTCCCACGCGGGACCGTATCAGTTAGCATCCTCTGCCTAGCATTTTCTCAATTATGTTGAGTTCGGGTTCCAGTTTAACGGGAGGCAGAATCAATGTTTCACATAGAGCGACAGCCTATCTGACTTCGACAAGCCAGTCACATGTAACACGACTAATACAATGTCTGTATCAATCATTAGAGAATAAAAACTTGACGATTATGATGATTAAATCGATCAAAAGCTTTAGTCAAATCAGACACACTCACGTGATAAGCACGCTAACTTGGACTTTGACATCTAGCAAATAAATGTAAAAGGATATTACCTATTACATTAAAAATACGATATAAATATTGTATTCTTATCGGTGCTGTGTTTGTGATGTTTATTGGTCTACATACCTATCGTATGTGAATTTAAATCTTCCGAAAAGAGGAACATGGCCTTTGGTTACGTGTTTGGCTCGGTTTTATTTGATTATAGATTATATGATGAATGCTAACTTAAACTAACATTCAGTACTGTATGGTCTGCCGTGGGACAGTTGAAGAGGCTTAGAAGTTGATGTAGCAACCGCAACTTTTGGATATAAGTTTTCATTCCTTTGGCTTTGATTATTATTTATTATTTCCGTTATTTCACTTATAACACCTTAAATCTATTTTTAATCTTCTTCTATCTATCTTACTATCATAAATTTAGCCATTAGTTCCACGTTGTGTATAGACATATATATATTTAAAAAAAAAATATCTTTAAAATATTATCTATAGATAATATTTTCTTGGATTATTACTGAACCTTTTTCTTCTTTTCGGGTATTTGATGTGAGCTCTGTATTTCCTTTTGTACTTAAGATTTTTTCCTGCTCACTTTTCCACTGTTTTGCATCATATAAAGTATGATATTGCGTTATACAAATGACATAACCAGAATGCTGAACCCTGTTCGTTATCAGCACATCATATTATGTAGTCGTCTATACTGCTATCACCACGTGTGCCATATAAAATTAAATCACGTAGACATATAATATTATAAACAAAGCACTATCTATCACATGCCCGACAGAACATTACATTAGCGATAGTCTACCAGATATAGTGAACTTTATAATATTCTCGTGTATCTAAGGTTGCCATTAAAAATTGTTTTTGAGGTCCGGGAAAGCTTTTATTTATTTTCGGTGATTAAGAAAGTTATCTAGGAAATGAAAAACTAACTCGTAATGTCTCCTAACTTTATTTTTTAATTCAATGTTAATCTTGAGGCTCGCAAAGTGTAGGATGGGGCTTTTATTTGGTTCCCGAGTGAAGGTCCTGGGTAACATAAACATTGGTTTCAATGGCTGCATTTTCGTGCAGTACGAGTTAAAACATCCACGTTCTTTATGTTATTTTATTTTGAAAATCAATCAGTTAAAATATTTTTCATCGCGCGCCATATTTTAATTCGGTCCCCCTCCATAAGTTGGAGATCCCTGCTGTGTATCTATAAAATGGCGTCGTTATTAGCTTGTTGTAAGTAAATAACCTATATACTTACCCGTAATTTTACTGTGATCATGTGATTTAACTGTCAATACATAGGTTTAGGTACTCTAATCATTCGTCTCATTATGTAATTAGTACGATGAAGCAAAGAAATTACAAGCCATGTCGAATAGGTTGAGGAATAGTTTCCCGGAAAGGACATTCCTTTTATATGTGACAGTATTTTCAATATGTTCTTTAACTCAAGGCTAAAAAGTATCGATTAGAACAATGAACTTCATTGCTCGTCAAACCACGTTTTATCGTTTTTAAATTGTTATTTCTAATAAATCCTGAACTACATTTATGTGGTTTGATAGCAGGATGTACTCAACCACATATTCCCACCATTACTGGTCCTGGAAACTCTATAAACCAACATAAACTAGGCAGTAATGGTAAGTAATAACATCGAGCAATCACGGTCGTCCTTTTCCCATAGATTTCATAAAATGTAATCGGTAGAAAGTTGGTCTCACACTGGGGGGTCTACGTTCTAACCTCTTGTTAAAATAAATTAGTTATATTTTATTTCAATCAATTGCTGGTTATCTATACATCTATATAAATAAATAAAATTGAAGTGTCTGTTTGTAATGTCAAAATAACAGCTTTTTACTAAATGCATAAGATAGTATACACGGGAGTTATAACAAAATACCATTTTTTTTTCATTTTTATGTTTGTCTGTCTGTTTGTTCCGGGTAATCTCCGAAACGGCTGGACCGATTTTGACGGGAATTTCACTGGCATATAGCTGTTGTTATAAGGAGTAACATAGGCTACTTTTTGTACCGGCAGCACAGTCCCGTTGGATAATTTCCGACATCCACGCGGGCGAACCCGTGGGCAGCAGCTAGTCGTAAATACAATATGAAAGCGCACACTAAAATATTTATATATAATAAGTACAAGTAGCATAATCAAAATCAGCCTGTAATGTTCCCACTGCTGGGACACAGGCTTCCTCTCAGTAAGAGGGAGTGGGCCGTAATCCACAACGCGGGCCCAATGCCCAATTACGGATACAAAAACACTTTTTTACAAAAAAACAACCGACTTCCAAGAAAAATTCTAAAAAACGTGAAAAATAACTTTAATTTTGGAAGTCGGTGTCTTTGGTTGTGTATTTTCGTTTTTGGCCACCGACCTCCGAAATTAAAGTAATTTTTTACGTTTTTTAGAATTTTTCTTGGAAGTCGTTTGTTTTTTTGTAAAGAAGTTTTTATTTTTCACTTTTTATTTGTGTACCTACCCCACCCACACATATTCCTATACCACTACTTGATATGTGAACCGTGACAGGAAATTATTATAACATCATCAATATAAACTAAGTGGAAAAAATACACAAAATTAAGGATAACTCAAAAACTACTCGTCAGTACTTGATCAAATTTAAATTGGACCACATGTGAAGTACTAGCTTTCAAATAAAAAAAAAACATCCAAATCGGTTCACCCAAAAAAAAGTTATGAGCTAACACACATTAAAAAAAAAAAAAACATGCAGTCAAATTGAGAACCTCCTCCTTTTTTTGAAGTCAGTTAAAAAAGGGCAAGAGCTCATTGGCATCAAAAAATTCATCCGCATCGTTGTTAGTGGGAAAAGTGCCCAAAAGGCTGGCAGCATGCTGATGCTGATCCTTAAACTTAAAAATAAGCCAGCGTTCTGGTCACGTAAAGAATCGACCAACCGCTTGGCCGCGTCCCAAAATACTTGATGAGAGTTGTACCCCAGGGCCTGCAGTCTCGACATGAATAGCGACAAAAATCTGTCGCTAAGTCGTATCGATGTCAAATTTATTTAATAGATTTTCAACCTTATGCTTTCGAAATAAAGTTGAAAATCTATTAACGGAATTCGACATCGATACGACTTAGCGACAGATTTTTGTCGGTATCTATGTCGAGACTGCTGGCCCAGGGCCTGCAGTCTCGACATGAATAGCGACAAAAATCTGTCGTTAAGTCCTATCGATATCAAATTTCTTTAATAGATTTTCAACCTTACGCTTTGGACATAAAGTTGAAAATCTATTGAAGGAATTTGACAACGTTACGACTTAGCGACGGATTTTTGTCGCTATCTAATGTCGAGACTGCAGGGCCTGGGCCCTAGTTTTAACCCCAAACGGCTCAAACAGAAATAGAAAAACAAAGATGAAGAAAGGGTATTTATTTTAAGTCCAATAACCTTAGGTACATTTACCTAGAGCTGGGAGAAACCCGGGAGGAAAACAAAGTGCATGTTTGTTTGACCTTTCGATCTTGCTTGTGCTTTTATGGCGCATTTGCATAAGATAGTTTTATTTCCAACTTTGCTTGTAATTTAATTGTGTCATAATGTTGGTGTCTAACTTTAGGAGCCAAAGGGTTTCCATATCCCTTGGTGCTGCAGAGTTCCATGCGCGGTGGCGGTAACAACTTTTTACATACGTAGCTTAGACAACCGCATAGGGGCTGTTTGAAGACCGCACGATATAAATATGTGAATTACATTTGTAGCAGTTAACTACAAAAAATATCGATGACAATACATAAAAAAAAATACATACAGACGAACATAAAGCCTCCTCCTTTTTCGAAGTCGGTTAAAATAATAAACAGGTAGGTATTCGAAACAATGACTCTGGACGAGATTTTTTGGTACAATTATTAAACGCCATTCAAAGTAAAACTTTTTATAAGTACCTACATTTCAAATCATGACATGAAATTAATTAATCAAAGCCCTGTTTTCGAAAGAATCGGAGAAAAAAGATTTTAAACAGTTTCGAAGAATTTTTGTCCTTCGACCCGCAAAGTTTAAACGAATTATGGAAAAATCTATTTGTTCATGTAAATTGAACCATTACATTTAAAACAAAAATAACTAACCTTTCTTTACATTCGTTATCAGACGAAATCTAAGTATATTGATTGATTAATTGGGAGTGAATATGCAGATAGGTACTAAAATTATTAAAATTCAAGACACCCTTTGAGCTTCATCTTGAAAATCACACACTACTTTAATACCTATTTAGGGTCACATAGCGTCCCGGGTGTTATCATTGTGTGGATCGACCGGAGGACACGGTGGAGCATACGGTGGAGGTCTGCCCGGCTTGGGCGGAGCACCGCCGTGTCCTCGTGGCGGCGATCGGCGGCGGCGACCTCTCGCGTCCGGCCCTGGTTCAGGCCATGGTACGGAGCGAGAAGGAATGGGAAGCCGTCACCTCCTTCTGCGAAGCAGTAATACTCACGAAGGAGGAGGCGGAGCGCGAGAGGGAGAGACAATCACTGCGCTCTCGCGGCCCTAGTCGCCGCAGGAGGAGACACCCTGGGCGTCGGGAGTCGATTGCCGACTCCCGGCCACCGTAGGCGCGGGCTTGCGGACGGCGAGCAATGGGCAGCTCGCCGTCCGGTAAGGACCAGGCCCGGGTCGACGGCGCGTCGTGGTCTCAAAGAGATGTCAGCAAAATTGACGGGGTCCGATAGGACCGATGCCTGCCGGGGCTGCGGATTGTTCGAAAGAGTTACCGTGGCCCTGGCGCACAGGTAACTGAAAGAACACGGGTGGGTTTTAGTCAGTAAGAGTCTGACACGCCCTTCCGCTTTGATGATTAACCACCCCAAAAAAAAAAAAAAGGGTCCCATAGCGTTTTCTTTTACGTGCCCTGCACTTATTCACCTTGCAAACGCAAGTAGCACTCCCGCCTTTTCAAGGCAGATGAAAACGCGAGTATAAAAAACGGAATTTGTACGCCATATTCATACGATCAATCTAGAATCGACCTATAATGTTCCCACTGCTGAGACACAGGTCACCCTCTCAGGTCACCACACACTCCTCTCGGTGAGAAAAGTAGGCCGAAATCTAACACGCAGGCCCAGTGCGGCTTTGGTAGATGTCACATGTCTTCAAATTTTTAGTTTTACGACATGCCGGTATCCTCACGATGTTTTCCTTCACCGTTTTGAGATCAGTGGAGATGAAATAAATTACACAAAGTAAAGCGCCGATCAATCAAAATACAAAAATTTGAAAATAACGACCCATAATTGAAATAAAAATAAAATTGTTTAGTGATTAATCTAAGAATGTAAACATTGCCTCTTATTTTATGATTACATGCTTTTCTTCTCCTCAGATAGGTGCATACTGTTACGCGGAACTTGGCACCATGATCCGGCTGAGCGGCGCTGACTACGCGTACATCATGGAGACGTTTGGTCCTTTCGCCGCTTTCGTCAGACTCTGGATCGAGTGCATGATCGTCAGACCTTGTTCACAGGTAAGAACTTTTAGTATTATATATCTGGATTTGGGCGACTTTAATAACTGAAGAAGTGTAAGCGCCACGCGCGTTTACAATAGGTACCGGGACGATTAAAAGGCGTATTTTATAATAATCTCGAAATTATTCCTACCTACGATTTTTTCATCTAGACGTCCGTCTAGCTCCCCGAGCTGATCCTCTATACTTTTTTAATCTTCTAAATATGAAATAGTGTTTACGCCTTTATACACACCATCAACTTATAAAATACCCGTGGAGGTTGCATGGGAAGGCCATGCAACCTCCACGGGTTGCAAGTTTGTTTAGTATGTGAATGACAAACAAACATTAAAGTTAGGTTCGGTAATAAATATCGTAGGTACAGGTACAATATCTATGTATTTGTAAAGAACAACATAATTACAATAATGTAACAAATTGTAACAACAGTACCCACCTAATTAACTAAAACTAATTCATTTTTAAAAGATGACTAGTAATGACTAGTAATTATGGGATAACCGCAAGCCATTACAAGAATGTTATTCACAGGAAGGTCATCAGAAACATTGTTTCACAACACAACAGATCTTTATTCTTTGCAACGCAGCTAATGTTTCTTCTTAGCAACGCAGGATTTAAAACAGTGCGAAAAAGAAGTTTTATCCATCCGAGATTTACCTTCGTAATATTGACTAGGCATTAAATGAAATTGATAATTAAGTGAATACATGATCTTTGAGGTCAGCGGCAAACGCCGTGGAGAAGGACCCAAGTTGCTTTTGAACGGGTCACCAATTAATAGGGTGTCAACTTTTAAATACCTAGGGCATTGTCTGGCCGCTGACCTCAAGGACGATGTAGACATTGAGAGGCAGCGCAGGGCTCTAGCGGTCCGGAGCAATATGTTGTCCCGTAGATTTGTGCGGTGTACAGACCAAGTAAAAGTAACACTTTTCAAGGCTTATTGCCCAAGTTTTTACACGGGCAATCTATGGGTCAATTGTACTAAGAGATCGCTGGATGTCCTGCGCGTCCAATATAACAGCTTTCAGGATGTTGTTGAGGCTGCCTCGTTACTGTAGCGCGTCGGAAATGTTTGCGCAAGCCCGCACCGACGGCTTCTATGCAATTATACGCAAAAAAACTGCGTCGCTATTGAGGAGAAAGAGGGGCAGTCGGAACAGCATCCTGAAAACTGTAGCCGAGAGCTTCGGCTCTCCGATTGTACAGCAGTTTGTGCGGAGGTTGATTTTTACTAACACTAGGCAATAAATTATTTTTTGTATGTTACTAACGCTATATAGATATTTGTGTCCGAAATAAAGCGATTATTATGATAATTAAATTAATAATATCATTTCGGTCTGTTGAACTGCAAAGAACGTTCAAGATCTAAAATCAAATTCCAATATCTTTCAGTAAAATACTGGCGTTGATTTTCACGTTATGTAGGTAGGTATTGAATTATCGTTCAGACAGACAGTTGATGTGTACCCTCGACATACCTTATAATGTACCTATATTATAATACCTTTAATAGCTGTTTTATTTTATTGTTACATAGAGGGTTTTTATATTTTCCTATTGCTTTTAAGATACCATCAGAACCAGCCGTTGTATTGATTCGAAATTTGAATATTCGTATGACGCAATAACTAAAGCTCAGTCACAGTATGTCATCAGACGCGGGGGGTAATGACGTATTCTCATTGCGTAGGAGAGACAAGAATGGCATACAAATTACAGCTTTCAGCAGCACGGTCAGTAATCCGATTAAGGGTGCTACAGCTTTCAGCATTTCTTATAAATGTAGCGGATAAAACGAATTTGAATACTTGAATTACATTTAGAATCCAAATGATAGTGAAATTGTAAATCGGGTACATAAAAAATATTTGCCAATGGATTTAAGCTTACGAATTAAGCCAATAACTTCAAATAAATATAAACGTATCACATTTATGAATATTATCAATTTCAATATTACCTCGATTAAATATTGCCACCGTATAAAATGAACGCTAACCCTAGTATGATTCTGAAAGCATCAGCCCACACATATTACCCTCAAATTAAATAAATACGTACCTACATACAGCCCACGCTCACTGGATAGGCCTTAAAGATTTCTTTTATAGAACATTGAGCAAGAAACTAACATTTTCTTTTATTTGTTCTATGAGAATACAACATAATATTGCTACGGACATGTGTTTTACTACTATGTTGTCATTCGTTCCCTTATTGACGCCCAACGTGGGACTTATTTAAATGTTATTTACATCACATTTTATTATTGTGACGCTAGATTGAACTCTATTGGTTGGTAAAGTTCGTTGGACTACATATTACTACTTTATTTACACAACACAAACGCTATAATATTGCTACGGAGATTTGTTTTACCACTACGCTGACATTTTGCATTATTGGCGCCCAACGCGGGACTCATTTAAATTTTATTTATATTGGTATTTATTTCACTGTGAGACTGTGACAAAGAATTTAACTTTGTTGGTTGATACAATACAGGGTGGCAGGGACATCGACGCACAACCAGTTACCATGGATTCAGTACATGAATCTAAATCCCCTGCGTTGAGTTTTTAAGTTAGTTATAAAAAAAAATAGCTGTTCAGTACATTTTGACCGCGTAGGTATTGAACTTTGCTATGAAATGGCGGTTTTTATTTTATAATCGATTAAAATTTTCTTCGCAAGGGGGTCTAGAATCATGTGCTGAATTCATGGCTACAGATTGCGCGTCGATGTCCCTGCCACCCTGTATACTTAGTGGTTTTTTTTTACTTTCTATAGGAGGATACAACACAATATTGCTATGGAGATTTGTTATACTGTTAGGTTGTAATTTTGCCTATTGACGCCCAACGCGGGAGTTATTTAAATGTTACTAGATTGAACTTTATTGGTTGATAAAATTCAATGAACTGATAGATAGCATAGATTAGCGCTGTTTACGACACCAATTTGCTAAGGAAATTTGTTTTACTACTTTACTGACATTTTCCCTTATTGTCGCCTAGGATGAGACTTATTCAAATGTTATTTCCATTGATCCGTTTTTAGTGTGACACTAGATTGAACTTTATTTGTTCGTAAAGTTGTCTGAATAGATCTTAGTATAGCGCGGATACCAATATATCTGATGTAGCTTGCTGTTAGATTTTATTGGCGCCCAGCACGGGACACAGAGCGTATTTTTATTGTTTTATGCAGAGGACCTTATTAGAGAGAGAGAGAGAGAGAACTATATTCTTAACCGTTGCTAGCGGAATTTGAGAGAAAAAAAAGAAGCCAATTTGGGCACAGAACATTAAAAAACCGTCTGCAACCAAGGCTCAAGGGACTATAATCCCCTTTTATATGTACCGTGCTACAAAATTCATAGAATGTTAGTAATATAGCTTCAAAGGCTATTTATACCCTCGTCGGCAAACGTAGTACGACGTAGACGTCTCGAGTTATTCGTCCGTGGAGAGATAGTCTAGAATTTTAACTTATCCCCTCCTCACTCATCATAAATCCTCTTTACTGCCTTCGTATGTGACGCCATCTTTGTTTCCAGGCGATAGTGGCGTTAACGTTCAGTGTGTACGTGCTGAAGCCCATATTCCCGGAATGTGACCCTCCTGAGAATGCTACCAGGCTGCTGGCGGCCTGTTGTATACGTGAGTATATTTTACTGCCTTTTTGTATGACATCAGAGTTGACTGACAGATCAATAAGACAAAATTGAAGCGGCTCGCCAACCTGTTCTAGGTTGGTTATGGCCTGAGGGTCTAGCTCTAGACAAAGTGATATTCTATCAGCCATAACGATGATGGAAAGATCAAAAATGCATGGGACATCAGCTGGCTAGCATGCTGGTGATAGCTGACAGGTTCAACCACGCTGCACTGCGCTCCTGTGTTGTATATTGTGTATGAGTCGTTGTTACTTGAATGAATAAATGAAAAATAATAATAATAAGCTACCGAAAAGTTTATGTCGTTCCCGTTAAAAATCGTTGTAGAAATATGAAACGCTTTAAAGCGATTGCCACTTGTCTAGGCCCTCTGGCCATTTTATGAAAAGACACGAAGTGAAATTGGCAGAATATTTGCTACCCTGTGATGTACCCACGTTGCGCTGGGCATAAAACTTCTCTAACTTCTAAGTTTGATGAAATTACTTCAAACAAATTCCTGGAATACCATTTTGGTCCTTGCTCCACTTTACGCGGTTATAATCAACTTTGAGCGACGTGTCTCGAATCGCTACCTCACCTAATATACTGGATCCTTAATTTACATACTTATTTCCTTGAGTTGGATGCCGTTAGTATTAAAAAGCTGTCCGTTTTATAGGGATCAGTTTTCTTAACAGAAATTAAATTGCAAAGCCATAAAGTTTGTGTTTCGCAAGAAAATATTTGACGACCATTACTGAAAAGTAAAAAAAACCTCTATTATAAAGCATTATTTATAGCGGTTTTCCACAGTAGATATTATAAAAAATACAAGCACCCTCCACCGGAGATATTTATGTTACCACAGTACGAAGAAGTATGCAAGTTATTTTAATAACTTCCGAATACCCTGTCGACTTAATAGCTTCCGTTCCGTTCCGTTCCGTTCCGTTCTAACTTAAGGTCATATCGGGGCGGAGAGGAATCTCTCCGCCCCGATACGACCTTATGTTTATATTATTGTCCCAGTTTCCAATCTAAAAGAATAAATATTTATGAAAGGTTTTGTTGTTATTTGCAAGGTTGGAACAAGCGTAACGATTTGCAAACATTAAGATTTCAGAGATTATTTTAATATTTAACCTCACATTAACTTAACGTAGCTATAATACAAGCTGTTAAAAGAAAAATATTTTTTTCAGTAAGTAGGCTAGTTTTTTATTTATTTTTAACCGACTGCAAAAAGGAGGAGGTTCTCAATTCGTCTGTATGTTTATTTTTTGTACGTTTGTTACGCGATATCTCCGGCAATTGTGGATCGATTTAGAAAATTGTGTTTTAATGGATAGTGTATGCCTCAGGGGTGGTCCTATATAAATTGTATTAACTTTGCTTCGGTAGTTTTTCAGTTAGCTTCAATAATACGTATTTTTTTCCACTTAGTGTACCTATATTAAAAAGAAAGGAAAGAAAAGAAGAAAGAAAATTATTTATTCTGCACAAACAAGACGATGTTATAATAACTTCCTGTCACTGTTATTTACATAGCAAGTAGTGGTATACGAATTTGTGTGGGGCAGGCACCACATCTAAAAATTAAAAAATTAAAACTTTTTTTTCCAAATAAAAAGAAGTTCCAAAAAAGTATACAAAGTGAAAAATAACTTTAATTTCGGAAGTCAGTGGCAAAAAACGGAAATACAAAAATAAAGACACCGACTTCCGAAATTACTTAAGGTATTTTTTTACTTTGATGTGTATTTTTTGGAGGTCGGTTGATTTCTTTGTATTATTTGCGTACACACAGTAAAATACATACGGAAACGACACGACTTTTGAGTACAAAGGTACTGTTTATTTCTTCAGAAATTTGTTACAGCAGACCTGTGAAAGGAGAAATGAAATTAATGTACATGTTCTAAAAATTATCAACAATGTGTTTGTCCCCAGTACTGCTAACATTCGTGAACTGCTGGTCAGTCCGCGCCGCTACGAGGGTCCAGGACTGGTTCACGTATGCCAAGCTGTTGGCGCTCTTCATCATCATCGCTGCTGGAATCTACCAGCTTTGCAGAGGTATGTGTCCTGTTTATTGTCATATACGTAAGTTTTATAGGTTTCTTGAAGGCATACGTTTTGACAAACCGTGGTGTTACTTGCTATCGTTTGCTACTATAAACTTCGGTACCGCACAGCAAGATAAAGGACACGAAGCCAAATAATGTAATAAAAAGGACTTTTTACATGAAAATAAAACAAAACTATTGATTTTGTTCATGTCTTCTTAAGGGGGAAGCGCTAGGGTAGCCCGCGAAATTAAAATTTTCTTACGTTTTTTGCAATTTGAAGGTCAATGTCAGGTTGTATTTTGATAAAAATATGATTCGCGGTCGTAACAAATATGGCTTTACAGAATTATAATCATTAGAATCAGCAAGACAACTCCTTAAGTTAGAATTGGTGTCAAATGTCATGATTTCATGTAATAGTCATTTAATGCAGTAATATGAACTCAGAGAGATGTATTGCTGATTCTAATGATTATAATTCCGTAAAACCATATTTGTTACGACCGCGAATCATATATTAATCAAAATACAACCTGACAGTGACCTGCAAATTGCAAAAACCGTAAGTAAATTTGAATTTCGCGGGCTACCCTGAAGGTTCCGCCTTAACAGCATTAGCTCTTCTCGTAGGTATATTGAAGCTTGTGCTGATACAAGAGAAGATGAGTATAAAAATGTAATATGGAATTAGGAATAGAAACCCCTGTTAGGCTGTAAGGTAGGAGCCAACCAGCCAGGGCCGGCAGTCTCGACATATATACCGACAAAAATCGGTCGTTAAGTCCAATCGATGTCAAATTTCTTTAATAGATTTTCAACCTTATGCTTTGGAAATAAAGTTGAAAATCTATTAAAGGAATTTGACATCGATACGACTTAGCGACAGGTTTTTGTCGCTATCTAATGTCGAGACTGCAGGGCCAGGTGGCGTTTATACCTTGTTATTTGTATAGGTACTGAAACACGGTTTGACGGCACGGTTGGCGAAGTGGTTAAGCAATTGACTGCTGCGCTGCGTGTCGCGGGTTCGATTCCCGCACGGAGCAAATATTTGTATGACCTACAAGTAGTTGTCCCGGGTCTGGCTGTTTATGTATGTGAGTTTTAAATGTTTGTAAACGCACCCACAATACAGGAGAAATTCCTAGTGTGGGGCCATGTTTATAAAAAAAAAAGAACAGTTTTGATTATATACTAGCGCGGACCCGGCAGACGTCGTCCTGCCCGGAAAAGTAGCGCCACATTAAATATTATATTATTTTTTTTAAATTTTGCGAATCCATAATTACTTCTAACGAATCTACGGTTGAGTCATCATTTTTTGATATCTCTCTGTTTACTATGGTCTATATGTCAAAATTATTTAATTCTTCACTTTCTTTCAATTCTTCTACGGTGGAATTATTGGCGGGAAGCCTTTCTTTAAATTCTGGCATTTTCGTTGCGTTTTTGCGTTTTAGGTAATATGTCGTTTCCAAGTCACAAATTTCACAATGATTGAAGTTGTGGAGTATGATAATACGAGAATAGAGTCGCATTCAATGCAGCAACTGTTGATGTTCGTTGCCGAATTAAATCTTAGTGTTATTTTTATTGCAAAGCTCACAAAAAAATATTTTTTGCAAAGCTCGTCGTGGCATCCATTGCCAACAATTGGGGCAATGTTTTTCCCATACCGCTTGTTTGTTTCTGGAACAGATACACTTTCCTTATAAAACAGGAAAAAAAAATGTTTTTCCTAATTTTTTCTCGCAAATGGTTAAGGCGCAAAATGAATTCACAAAGCTTTAACAGTATAAACATAGGTATTCCTTGCTGAATTGATTACCGACTGTAAGTGACTTAATCCCCTCGTTCATAAAACTATTTTAATTTTAATAGGTTTTGTCACTTTCTAACAAACACAAATGTCAAAGCGATAGATAAGGACAAACGAACGTTAGCAGTTTAACAGTTTATTCGGCTTGTCTAATAACGTCTAATACGTGTAACCCCTAATCTTTTTATTAAATCAATAATTTAAATGTATTTATTGAACGGAAAATGGAATCTTTCATGAGGTAACTTATAATTTTCTATTATTTCTAGCTAGGCAATAAAAATAACCGCTCAAAATGATGTAATGTTATCAATTGTACAGCAAATCAAATTTGGTGACATACCGACAGCAGCGCCACCTACCGGGTCCAATTGTGTTTTCAAACCATCCAGGAACCCGTTGAAATATACACACAACATTTCATCCAAATCGGTCCAGCCGTTTAGGAGGAGTTAGGTGACAAACACACGTACAGAAGAATTAATTATATATATCTACAATTAAGATTATATATATTAAGATACTCATATAACTGCAAAGTCCAAGATGTTGTAAGTTTAAACGCTTGCTCGATTACTGATTAAACAAACTAATCGACCTTGGACATTTTAAAACATTTGTTTAAACAAATGTTACTTTATACAGTTTAAACAACATTAAATTACATTATAGATGATGTGGGTCATTGTCGCTTTTTTTTTTCTCCTCAGTTCATTTTAATCATGGTCTGGCAGTTTGAGTAATTTTTGTGGCCTACCCAAATGTCTTTTCTTTGGTATTGTTCGTCGAATCGTTGAGCTCCTTAAGTTCTGAGTTGAGCTGCACGATTACTGACAAATGCGTGCACTGATTGGACAGGTCCACTCAATCTGTGTGGTTTTTCCTCAAAAGACCATTTCAGACACAAATCTACATGGTCTTCACATGATCTGACCAAGATTATGTCTGGACTTTAAAAGAGACTCTGAATTTGTTTCGGCCTTTCTTCTCAGAGTAGTCAGATAGGAAACGCCGACCTCATCTAGTTTTTAAAATATGATTGACGTGTAAAAGTGTTTGTTCAAACCTACTTACAGAAATAAAATCATTTATCATTTAGACAATATGCAATTGATTCGATGGCCTGAACATTACGAAGAATGAATAAGTAAGGTCCCAGGATATAAGGACCTTTGATGGAGAGTCATTGGTCCTTAATCCTGCAAACATACTAAGTAATTTATAAAAGAGAAAAATGCATAATTTAGTGCGCGAAATTCACGTACCGTCAAACGGGGTGGATAGGGATGCAGGGCTGAACTCAGACGAAATTTTAAAAGGGATTTTAAAATTAAAATAATATAGTTGCTGTTGTTGTTGTTAAAATAGTTGTTGCGATTGCCGTTTTGCGAGGATGTGACGCATATTTTCCCCCAACTCGTTCTTTTTTGTATCTGTGTGTTTTTTCTTTGCGTCATGTTTACCGCAAATAAACGTATTTTCTTCCTTTTTTTCTTTCTATGGAGAAGAACGGGCAATAAACTCCACGGACAATCTTTTAAATCAAAATATTGTTACAAAAAATTGGTTACATCATTCATATTGAACTTATACACGTGAGAACTATATAGAAAGACGTGCACGTTAAAAGCGTCCGTAATAAAAAAGCTAAACAAAAATAAAAATACAATTAATAAATTAAAATAAGCCGTGGAAGCTAAGAGATGACCAGTCCCTGCTGACGGCTCCCGTTCACGAACATGACGTATGGATCAGCACCATGCAGCTCAACCATTTTGAAGGGAACTTAACGATCCAACACACACGCCACCACCAGCGAGATATTTGAGTAAGCATGACGTACTCCCAGCCGCCAGGGCACATTCAAGTCAACAAAAGACGAACCCAGTAAATGGTAGCTTTATAGTAGGTACATAGTGCTCATACATGTGACAGCCAACTCCCTCTCACAGAGAGGAGTCATGTGTCCCAGCAGTGGGAACATTACAGACTAATTATGGAAAGCTTTAACATCACCGAAATTCCGAGATCAAGCTTGGTGATCAATGCTCGATTGTCCTCTGTAAAAGAAGTGGCCAGTGCAACAATTATTTACTGCACGTATATAAAAATATAATTCGTTATCAGAAATAGATGAAACCAGTTCTATGAACAGTCTGTGCGACTAGACAGACCACCAAAGAATTTGATTGCGTTTATTCTGATTACACAATCGCGCTCATGACACGATAGTTTTAAACTTGACCGTGGTCTACTTACGGTTATGCAAATGCAAATATGACACTTAGAAATGGAAACAGCTGTTACATCATTACCTTTTATTGTGTTTTTATTTTAATTTAAGTGAGGTGAGCAGTGGTATCGGCCCCGACTTACGAGTTGTAGGCCGCGATTTCGAACCCAGGCTGGTACTTTACTTTGTATATTTAATTTCATCACCACTGCTCTCAAAACGGTGAAGGAAAACATCGTAAGGAAACCGGTATGTCCAAGAACCAAAAAATTGAAAGACTACAACATACATCTACCAACCCGCACTGGGCACGCGTAGTGGATTACGGCCCATTCCCCCTCACCGAAAGGAGGCCTGTGTCCCAGCAGTGGGAACATTTTAGGCTGGTTGTGTAAGGTGTGTAGTGTTGCTTGAGAGAGAGAACGTCAGTAAAAGTATAGGTTACCTATTACCGTCACTGATATTATTCGCACTTCTATTGTCTACTTCCACAGTTTTAGCCGTTATGCTGTGTTCAGCTTCGACGGGTTTGGTGCCGGGTAATTATACTACATAGAATTTTTTATCTATTTTTTCTTTATGGTCGGTGACCGGCAATGACTGAAGTTTTGTTGTCTGTAATCAATTTTCATCAGAATGGTCGTTTGGATACGTGTAAAAAGTAGAAATACGGAGACAAGAATTATAAGTTTTGCCGTGTTGTCCTTGGCTAAAAATCAAAACACTAGCTCTACCTTTAATAGACTCTGTTGTTAACAAAATTATAAGACAATGGAACAAGCAAGTTCAAGGAAGGCATAGGGTGATAGGGCTAGCCCAATGCCCTACGAATTTTTTCGCACATTCCCCAAGGGTCTTGCCCCGTGAGTATATGCTCCCCTTTAAATCAACCGTGGACTTTTTAGTTTTATTATTGGGTCCCATATGCTAGGGGGCGAACGTATTGCTATTTCCCAGACACCATTGCATTTATAATGAAAAAAAAAACAACAGTAGGGACAAATACGACGTCTCTTACAAAACAATCGAATTACGCATTACCCGTCAAGAGGACAAAGAATCCAGGGCCATGAATAGAATTAAGAGGGCGCACACCGGTCCACTAGCGCCACTCCTTTAAAAAAAATATTATCTCGTGACTGAAAAGGAATTTTGAATAACGGCTCAATCAGCACCCTCGGTAACTGTGTCTAGAATTTTCTAATACCTTTTATAAACTTTCATATCGAGACACCAAGCAACAAAATACGATCTAGAGGAATGTGGTCGCTTTTCCTTAGATCGAATTTTGTTGCTTCGTGTCTCAATATGAAAGTTTATAAAAGGTATTCGAAAAGTCTAGACACACTTATCGAGGGTGCTGATTGAGCCGTTATTCAAAATTCCTTCTCAGTCACGAGATAATATTTTTTTAAAGGACTGACGCTATTGGACCGGTTTGCGCCCTCTTAAAACTGTGTACAAAATATTGTGTAACATTTAAAAGAGGCAAGAAACTCCATCCATAGTTACTAAGTAGGTACTCTGGAGTTTCTTGCCCATTCTTCTCCATACAAAATTACCTTTTGGAAGGGGCAACTATCTAATGAATTCTATTATCTTGTAAATTTTTTACGTTCAAAAGTGCCCACTTGAAATAAATGTTTTGACTTTGAGTTCGTAGATACTAAACACTTCCATAAGTTGTTATGGAGGAAATATATAATTTTATATCTTTCAATATTGTCGACTTTTTCCTTATCATGGAAAATACGGCCCTCATTCTCGCGAAAACAATCCGGAAACGAATCTTAATTTTTTTTTAACTACGAGGATAATGTGGTGTTTATTTGCAATTCAAAACGTTTTAAACCAGTAATATATTCAACGAATTCGCTATTATAATATTACTTGTTATTAGTTTTCTGTTTTGATGGTCAAGTAACATTCGGCAAAGAGTCGATACGTCAAAAAGTGGCTGGCTGAACTGATAAATTATTAAATATACAATGTATAGGCAATCATTGTTTTGTTCAAGATGGTTGCGGATGGACCCATTTCCATCAGCTCAATCTCAGCGGGGTCAATTGTATTAGTTCGTTTATCAGTAAAGGAAAGAACAAACGCGTAGTATCTGAAACCGGCAATTTCCCTTCAAAACACTCATAAAAAACAACAGCAAAAAAGAAAACTCATGGTCATGCAACACCACAACAATACAAACAATAGTCCAGAACAAAAATAACCTGAACAAGCATGTCAAAAAGGGTGATGCCCTATCTCCCCAGGTTCCAAGCTCCCCAAAATGATTTTTCATACATTCATTTCCAACGTCCCCAAAATGTAAAATTAATTTATTTGTAAAGTTCACACTTGACCATTCCTCGTACTGTCGTCTCCAAAAGTGTTAGAATAAAATAAAATCACTACCTTGTTAAAATTAACCTTATTTTGGAAGATATAATATATTTTCTCTATAATTATAATTTGTACTATAAACCCGTTTCCAATGAGTTCAAGGCAACGCTGATATAAGTGCGACTGATAACGGAGAGCAATTTTCGAACAAATTGAGTCAACACTTGAGCACTCCACCAGAGATTGAACGAAGATTGGTTTGGAAAGGTTATTAGAAATATGAAAGGGAATTAATTGATTTGGGTCTTCTATAAGTTAGTGCACGACTGGATCTTGAGTATCTTGAGGCCTTGATTTTTTATATAAACAGACGCAGATGTGGGCGGGCCACACGACACTGCAAAAATACTTCAACATCACTTAAAAAAAAAACTAACTACTACTTTTAGTAAAATTTAAAATTGTAAAACCCTGATAGGGATCGTGTGAATTTAATAGTGTAATGTATTGTTTATTATTATTTTATTGATTCTCAAATAACCAGTAGGTACTGTTATACCTTTCTCAATATATGAAAGTGGGGACGTATGAGAAAGGAAACTATATTTAATATTTAACTATATTATCATATTTTATAAAGGAATTTTCTTAATTACATTGACAGGCCCTAGCCCTGCCTATCTCTTTTTCTAAACAAACTACCATCACTTTTCCTTCCTTATTTCAAACTTGCTTGACTGCTCGAGAGTCACCATCGATAATATAATTACCAGCCAGTCAACATAAGGTTGACACATGCAGATAACCTCTACAGTACTTACATATTATTGAACCAACATTAAAGGTTTATTTTTTCTTTTTATATTTATTAAAATAATCAACAACATTAACAATTTGAAGTTATACAGGGTGGTAGGAACACCAACGCGCAAACTGTAATAATGAATTCAGCATATGATTATAGACCCCTAGCGTAGAAATTATAAGCAGGTTATCAAAAAAAAAACTGCTGTTTCATAGAAAAGTGCAATACCTACGCGGTCAAAATGTCTGAAACAGCATTTTTTAAAAAATAACTGACGAAAATTTTGAACGAAGGGGTTTCAGAATCATTGTACCTACTGAGTTCATGGTAACAGGTTGCGCGGCGATGTCCCTGCCAACCTGTATTTTTTACTTTACTTTTGAGTTTAATCCAACTTGATACTAGACTAATAAAACTCAACTCAAAAAAAAAACTCAAAGCATTTATTTCAATTAAACCATTTACAGGCACTTTTGAATTGTCAAAGAGTCGGTCAGTTAGTCAGAAAGTTGAAGCTAGTTGCCCATTCCAAAACGTAGATCTCTATGGAGAAGAACGGGCAAGAAACTCCAAGGACACTCTTTTTAAATCAAGATATTACAAAATCCTGGGTAAATTATTCGTGTTGCTTCTATATGCGAGAACAATGAAAAAAATATATAAAGAAACAATTCAAAATATAAGATTAATAATAAAAATAAGCCGTGGCAGTTAAGAGATGACCAGTCTCAACTGACGGCGCCCGTTCACGAACATGACGCGTGGATCAGCCAGCTCAACCATTTTGTAGGGAACCGAATGATCCAACACACGCGCCACCAACAGTGAGACATTTAAGTGAGCATGACATAGTCTCTACTGCCATGCTGTAAATTAATATTAATGTAAGGAATACCTAGCAGTATTCTTGATAATTATTAAGCCTACGCACCTGAGTTTCCCCTAGTCCCTGAAGGATTAGACATGATCACATCCAATAATGGCCAGATTTACAGCCAAAAAATTCAACAGAATAAATTGCGGTAGAAAAGGAGTACCTTGGTACAAAGTTATCGAGATAAATATTCAATTAATTATTGAATTGACTTTCGTGTTCAGAGTATTAATGACATTGTATTGTCGTTACGATCGAGGAAAAAAGGTTTCCTTCTTACTTTTTTTACAGATTGCGATGAAAAAATTATGAATGGGTAGGTTTTTGGTAGGTATATTTCTGGTTTGGTAAGTTAGTTTATGGCTTTTGTGGAGTTTCCAAATAAAGAATAGAAAAAAAAAATATTGGGACTCGCACAGGATTATCAGAAACTAACCTAAACACACTCATAAAAATAAATAAATAAAAATAATAAAATAAATAAAAAACGAGTCTTGACTCTTGACTTGGCATTAGAGACCGACATGATAGTTTCACAGGCGAAAGCAGGAGAAGGATAAAACTACAGCCCAACTGTGGCGAATCCCGCACGGGATGCGGGACGCGATCACGCGACTGCGCGCTGCGATTGTTTTAATGTTGAGGTACCTACACTGCATTTTCATCTTCTCGAAAATCTCGAAACTGAATTTCTGTGCTCAAAGAAGTCACTCAGGATATTTTTTTTTAGATAAAATCATTTAGAATACTAACTTATCCCATAACCAAACAAGAAAAGTTACAAAAATTATATGGTACGGTCAGGTATAAAAACCTGTTAGATTCCTTGAAATTGATCTAGATCTACGAATGAATCAATTATGAACTATTGAGTCTGCGAATGAATCAATTATGTTTAAAAATTATGAATAAACATTGCCAAGCAATTACGTTTCGCTAAGCAGTTTTACTCTTTGACTCATTCACAACTAAGTAATTATTGAGGTGAATGAAGTTCTGAAAAATATAATGACGGGCTGGCAGCAGGGTGCTGCGTGGCATGGCAAAGGATTTTCATAAGCGTAAATTATTTTGAATCTTATTTCCATACACTTAGCACTCACACTTCATTAATACCGTCACAAGAGGACTTGAGGATACCGCGGGATACTGCGGTAGGTATGCCGCGGAAGGCTTCGGTCATACAAATGTTAATGTTTTGCCGTGGCATTATCGTGCCGTCCAGTGAGCCGGCTTTAAAACGTTCGCTTTTCGCCACCCAGACTGTAAAATGAAGTTTTTGAAGCGGACAAATTGATTTCGCGGTCCACCCTGGGATTGCGCACCCTTATTTATCTTTTCACATCATGCCTCTGAGGAATGAGGGGGATGGTTTATTTTTCGCCGAGGACATTATTTATAAACAAATTTATTGCAATTTCACGGACTTGGCTAATGCGTTCCCAAGTTCCCGAGAAATAAACTTATTATTTATAAATTATATAAATAAATTTATTTATTAAAAAGTGTTGCGACCAATTTGCCCGCATTATTAAATGTGCCGCAATTTGCCCTCATGTAAAAGCTGCATCCCTGAATAGCATAAGTAATGTGGAGCAACATAACATAACATCACGCCTTTAATCCCCGAAGAGTTAGGCAGAGGTGTACCTACATATAGTACACCCACATTTCGCCAGTTATGTTTAAGTTCAACATTATAGGGGGCGTATCCCCCTAAAAATATTCCTCGGCACGCATGATGACCCCCTCAAAATCTTAGGCTGCGACCGCGCCTGCGCTTAGCTGGATCAGTTCCCAAGGAAACACATAGGATCTACTAAGACCAGACGCCAGACATGCACAATGCACAAATAAGATCAATTCACACTTCCTTCGAGTTGTGGGCGTCGCGTCGTAACAAAGAGAGCGTTATTAAATGATTGCTGCAATCCGGACTGTGCCCAGTTCGTGTGACACGACATTACAATAGAGTGCTGGATTACTGAGGGGTAACTTTGACATGATAACTATACTTAAAAGAGTCGGCAGAGTTAGAAATGGTCTTATTAAACTCAATCTCAATTCAAACTCAAACTTAAACTTAAAACATTTTTTTTTTAATTGTCAAGGGGTCGGTCAGTCAGAAAGATGAAGCTAGTTGCCCATTCCAAAGTGTTAGACTATGTTGCTTCGATTTTCAATGAGACATTGAGCCATTTACATTTACATCACAACGCATCAGGGAACTATGATTGAGTTTGTAGTTTTGTGCATCCTACCAATTGATACTCAATTACAAAGTTCCGCGGTTAAATTTGTGGTCCGCGCTGCACTGTCAAGAATTTAGCTGTTAAGATTAAGAAGAAACTAGAAAGACAACCTAAAAGCAAAGATTTAGAGATCAATTTTGTACAGATCGAAGCGAAAGCGTCAGGGTAGCCAGCGAAATTCAAATTTTCTAACGTTTTTTGCTATTTGCAGGTCAGTATCGGTTTGTATGTTGATCTAAATATGATTCGCGGCCGTATCAAATATTTATTTATAGAATTATAATCATAAAAATCATCAATACAACTTTTTAAGTTTATATTACCCTATTGAATGACTATTTCATGAAATCACGACATTGAGGCCAATTCTAACTTAAGGATTAGTATTGCTGATACTAATGATTATAATCATTTGTTTTCTCTATTTTATTTTTATCCTGTTTACACCATTGTAATACGAATGAATGCTCACTCTTGACATGTTATTTTTTTTCTTTTATCATTCATTTTTTTTTTCTCAATTTTTATTTTTATTTTTGTCGTGTTTACAGTTACACCTAGTTTTTTTATGTGCATGCTGTGTTCTCCTGTAATTGAAGGAGCACACGTAAAAGAACCAATTTTATTATTTTAATTTATATTGTATATGTGTATTCTTTGTGGGTGATCCCAAATAAATAAATAAATAAATAATTATGTAACGTTATATTGGTTACGGTCGCCAATCATATTTTAATCAACATACAACTTGACACTGACCTGCAAATTGCAAAAAACGTAAGAAAATTTGAATTTCGCGCGCTACCGTAGCGGCAAATGCAAATTTGAGTAGGCCCACGGCGGCAGTGCCAAAATCCTCCTACACCACTTCCGTGCATTATGAATGAACCATCGAACACTACAGGTTGAAAGCATGGCACTTTTTTGCTGGAATGTGCGCTTATTTTAACATTAACTTTATTTATTTCTTCTTCCAGGTGAGGTGCAACACTTCACATTCGAAGGTACCACCAGTGATGTGACCTCCATCGCCCTGTCTTTCTATTCGGGATTGTTCGCCTATAACGGATGGTAAGAACCTAGCTCTAACAAATTAATTACTCTAAAGACAAATTTTTGAGCACATGGGCTAAATAGTAAAAAAAAAACCTCAAAATTGGATTTGGATGAGTAGGTTATAAAAGTTGATGAAATACCCTACAGTTTCACGGGCTTAGCTTCTTTGATTTTGTCTTGAAAGGCTTGTGAATATATCGCCAAGTAAACCCAAGAAAAGCCGTCACCTCCTTCTGCGAAGCTGTAATGCTCGCGAAGGAGGAGGCGGAGCGCGAGAGGGAGAGGCAATCACTGCACCCTCGCGCCCCTAGTCGCCGCAGGAGGAGACACCCTGGGCGTCGGGAGTCGATTGCCGACTCCCGGCCACCGTAGGCGCGGGCTTGCGGACGGCGAGCAATGGGCAGCTCGCCGTCCGGTAAGGACCAGGCCCGGGTCGACGGCGCGTCGTGTTCCACGCGCGCCTCAAAGAGATGTCAGCACAATTGACGGGGTCCGATAGGACCGATGCCTGCCGGGGTCGCGGATTGTTCGAAAGAGTTACCGTGGCCCTGGCGCACAGGCAACTGAAGGAACACGGGTGGGTTTTAGTCAGTAAGAGTCTGACACGCCCTTCCACTCCGCCCAGAGCGGGGAGAGGTCATTTGATGATTTCCCATAAAAAAAGAAAAAAAAAGTTAACCCAAGAAAGAAGGTAGAGTCTTGCAATTTGTAGCCCTAATTACCTACTTAGCTAGGTACTTATACGTTTTCTGTTTCTTTGCATAAGATATTTACTTACCTATACATACTACCAGCATCATTTGCCAAGCCTTTTCCCAAATATGTTGGGGTCGGATTCTAGTCTAACCGGATGCAGTTGAATACCAGTATTTTACATGGGGCGACTGCCTATCTGATCTCCAGTCTCCAAAACCCAGTTACTGGGTAATACGATACCCCTTGGTAAGACTGGTTGTCAGGCTTTCGGATTTCTGACTACCCGTAACGAATGTCAAAGATCTACAAATGACAGCCGAGACCAACGGCTTAACGTGCTTTCTGAGGCACGGAGGGGTCACGATATGTAATAAATGGTCCCCCATCCACGGACCGACCTCGAATTGTGACGCAGTTATTATTTAGCCACGATATCCCATCTAAACCAAAATAATTCTGATATGATACCACTGATGATGTCACTTTGAGACGCACACCGCACTTTTGTATTCCACCGCACGTTATTTTCATTTATATTTTAATTTGTGACACAAAGTGTCATCGTCACTATTTTACGAGTATGTCTTCCTTTCTTTTTTAAGCTATTGCATAGCTTTTATCGCGGGCTTTGAGCGCGGCGACCGAATCAAGAAATTCCGTAACGAAAATAAAACCTAACACGCCCCACTCCGCCTACCATGTAGCTCGGCCGAGCGTTCGCTTAACGTCTATGTATATGGTACGACTGTACTTAAATTAATATCAAAGAAAAAAAATAGTGCATAAATAAAAAATAAAAAAATAATTATAATTGCATAAGTTGATACAAAAGGCTATGCAATAGCTTTACTGCGGCAGTCCCCGAGTGCCACACGTGTTTTTTTTTCTCTTGTTGTAGGTATATTGTGTCACTTTGTACCTACTTAACTAAATTGTAATCACGTTAAATATTATTTAATCGTGCTTTGTATGTTGTGTTATGTCTCTTGTGTTCACCAAATAAACGATTTATCTATCTATCATAAATGATAAATGATTTTATTTCTGTAAGTAGGTTTGAACAAACACTTTTACACGTCAATCATATTTTAAAAACTAGATGAGGTCGGCGTTTCCTATCTGATATCTATCTATCTATCTCAATTCTCCTTCCACCAGGAACTACCTAAACTTCATAATAGAGGAGCTGAAGGACCCCGTGCGGAACCTCCCTCGCGCCATCGCCATCTCCTGCACGCTGGTCACCGTGGTCTACACCTTCACCAACGTGGCCTTCTACACCACGCTGTCGCCTACTGAGGTATGGTAACAACATCATCTAATATTATAAATGTGAAAGTTTGTGAGGATGGATGAATGGATGGATGGATGGATGTTGGTTTCTCCTTCACGCAAAAACTACTGAACGGATTTGGAAGGAATTTGGAACACAGATAGTTAATAACCTGGATTAGCACGTAGGATACTTTTTATCCTGGTAGCACGTTCTCGTGGGATAATTTCAGACCTCCACGTGGGCGAAACCGCGGGCAAAAACTAGTTATCTATATCTTTACAAATACATACCTACATATTATAAATTATAGTCGCTTTTCTGTCTGTGTCACCGCATTGTTCTTCTAAACTCCGTAACGAATTTTGATGCGGTTTTCAACATCATTTAGAGAATTTATTCCGAAAGGTTTATATGTCTGAACACATTAAACCTTCTAATAAATTCTTCTATAAAATAATAGTTTCATAACATTAATATTAAACTTACACATTAAGATATCTCGATGTTTTGTCAGGTTGTAAAACCGTACGAAGCTTAGTATCTAATAACAGAAAGTTTAAATGAAAAGATGAAGAACGATTAAATATGTCCGCACGACTACATATCAAGCTATACATTTCCAGTTTTAACTGACCTCGCATTGTATAGGCTTTTCGTACAATGAGAAGTCAGCTTATACTGGAAATGTATAACTTGATATTTAGCCCTGTGTACATGTAAGATGGCTGAACGATTGAAGGCTCACGCGGCTAAGATAACTCGTTTGATTTCTGAACGAAACAACTAAACTCAACTAAAAGCATTTATTTCAAATAAACCAACTATAGGCATTTTTGAATTGGCAATGGGTCGGTCAGTCAGAAAGATGAAGCTAGTTGCCCATTCTAAAGCGTAGTAGGTACCTATGGAGAAGAACGGGCAAGAAACTCCATGGACACTCTTTTAAATCAAAATATGGTATCAAAATATTGGTTACATCATTCATGTTGAAATTACGCATGTGAGAACGATGTAGAACGTTAAAAATAATATCCTTACGTATATCCAAGAATCCTAAGTACCATTAAAGGCATTAACGTATCCAAAGTTTCTTAAGAGTTCCTTTGCACCTCCGCCCATCACCCACGGAATTACAAAAACCGGCCAAGTGCGAGTCAGACTCGCGCACGAAGGGTTCCGTACCATTGACTAGGTAAACAACAGTAGGTACACAAATTAGGTGCCTACCTGTAACCATTTATTGATATAGAGCAAAAATAGGCTTAAAATGTCGTTTTTTGTATGGGAGCCCCCCTTAAATATTTATTTTATTTGGTTTTTAGTATTTGTTGTTTTAGCGGCAACAGAAATACATAATTTGTGAAAATTTCAACTGTCTAGCTATCGCGGTTCTTGAGATACAACCTGGTGACAGACAGACGGACGGACAGGCAGCGAAGTCTTAGTAATAGGGTTCCGTTTATACCCTTTGAGTACGGAACCCAAAAAAGTAAGAAAAGCGATTTTTATTTTTTGACGCAATCATTACCGTGCCATTCACCACAAATAGAGGTAATCTACGCCATTCACTCCTACCGAGAAGGACTAAAATAATATGTAATAAACATATTTTTTTGGTTCCAAGTTACAATTCTTAGTAAATCTTGCCTCAATTCTTGTAATTGCTAAAATGAGGAAGCGTTTTTTTTTTGTCAAGGTTATTTATTGTCCTCTTGTCTTCAACCGTAGGTACAGTCGTCAGCAGGTCAAGCTACACGAACCTGTCAAATTTCTCCAAACGATTTTAAACCTTAAAATGTTGACGGTTAAGTTCAAAATCGAATGAGAAAATGTTACAGTTTGTAATAACTTGATGTGCTTGCGACTGTACATGAAGGTTAAATAAGTAAATAATTATTATAATAATAACTTACTTAACGCCAAAAAATAATAAGTAGGTACCTATACCTACCTAGGTTTATGGAACTCTATATTATGTGGCCGCGAGGCCTCTAGGTATTGTATTGTTATTTCGAAGAATATCGTAAGAGAATATCGTAACAAAACAAGAGACTCATCATCTACCCGTCTATTTCCAACTATGTTGGGGTTGGATTCCAGTCTAACCGGATGCAGCTGAATACCAGTATTTTACATGGAGCGACTGCCTATCTGAATGAGGGTTACCGCGCTTGAGTTCGCCGCTAGAGGCGCTTGTGTAGAGTAAGGTCTCTAGATGTCAAAATATGTACTGAACGTTCACTGTTTGCGGGATTTTTAACACGGATTTTAACGAATAATTCATAATTGTTGTAATGGTTGTGCCATTCCTGATTAATAATATGGCTTAAGATTATAAGTAAAAAGTTAGGATCTAATTTCGCAGCACTTGAAGGAAGAATAAGATTTGTCTGTTTCATACTTGCCAATTTTAGGAACATTATAATCTAAATATTCATGTGAAGTTTTAAAATGTAATAAAATAAACATAATATGAATTTATGGGTACTTAAACATATCCAAAACATCAAATAAAAGTACTGCAACAGGACCTTACTCGCCAGTGGCGCCAACTGGTGAGCACAAAAACGATAGCCCCCATTCCACGACCCAGTTATTGGTTAATACCTGGGTGGCACCCCTTGGTAAGACAGGTTGTCAGACTTTCGGGTTTCTGACGACCCGTAACAACTGTCAATATCTACGAATGACAGCCGGGGCCAACGGATTAACGTGCTTTCCAATACAAGAGACTATCAGTAGAACATTGAAAATACAAAAAGAAAGCATACTTAACAGATTTTATTTTTTTAATACGTTACAGGTCCGCTTAGGTATTTACTTTAGATGCTGACTATAGCTAGCTATTTTAAAATGTTATTCTAATTACTTTACGAGTTAAATATAACGCTACAAAGTTCTTTTGGCGCGTGGTTCAAATCGAAACTAACCCCGCCATCTTGTTTTTACCAACACAATTTTAAAAAACTATTTCACAAATGTTTACCTACAACGCCCCCTACCTAAAACCAAAATTTTAAATGGTCAAGGCACCACGGTAGAGCACAGCTAAGTTTAGAAAAGAACCTGCAAATATTTTCTTACCGAGTTGTCTTATAATAACCGTCTGCTGATATTTAAAAAATAAGTTGAACCTTCAAAAATGTGAATTTCAAGACTGTATAATGTATTCTATCTCATTCTCTCGCACGTTAAATCCTATAGGTTTGTCTCTTTTTAATGTCGCTTTTTCGTTTCATCGAGTTTCAAATCACAATGGAGCTAAACAAGTTTTCACTTCAAAAAAACTTTATTGTTCAAGGGAGCATTACAAATTCAAATAGCCTCCACGCTAGGATACCCTGTGTCGTGGAGACTAGTTAATATGTTTTATTATCTTTTAGGAACTAATTAGTTAAACATGTAATTCTAGGTGCTCGGTTCAGCGGCGGTAGCAGTAACGTTTGCAGAGCGTCTGTTCGGATGGTTCGCTCTCTCCATCCCACTGTTCGTCGCAGCGTCCACCTTCGGAGCCGTCAACGGTGTGCTGCTCACTTCTTCAAGGTAAATATTCTAAATTTAGGCTTTCTTTCTTTGAAAACATACCAATATCAATCAATACTATATTTGACGGGTTCAATATGAATAGAATAGAATAGAATAGAATACTCTTTATTATGTACACCATAAAAAATAACAGATATAAATGTAGACATTTTACACAGGGAATGAATGAATGAATGGAGGGAATGATATTATTCAGTTGTGAAAATCTCAAAATAGATTTGTTTAGGTACAGTCGCCCGCACATCAAGTTATCACAAATTGTCAGATTTTTTCATGCGATTATGAACCTTAAAATCAATATTTTAAGGTTTAAAATCGGACGGAGAAATTTGTCAGTTTCGTGTAGCTTGACCTGCTGGACATTGTACCTTTGATTGAATGTAATTGTAAGTCATAAAAAATTACTTACTTTTATTTGCATAAAATAGGTAGGTACTACATGCTCCCCAGATTACAAGTCCACCCAAATTAACTAGTAATGGAACTTATGTCAAACCTAGTTACCTTCACAAGACTGAATAGAGGCACCCCAAGATTTACTAGACACTGGCTTTATACCGTGCAAGATCAGTCACCATCATATACCTAATGTTGAATGTCCCAGAGAACCGATTGCGGAAGATCAAAAAATAAAAATAACGCTGTTTGCTGAGATGTTACAAAAGATTGGATTATTATTTAATAATAAATAATTGTACTAGCCTACTAATGTCCCACTACAGGGCCAGGGCAAAGGCTTCATCTCTTTGAAGGCACGAACATTGATCACCACGCTTGCTCACGACAAGATTGGATTAGGTTTACTGTATTATAACCAAAAATGGGCAAATTTTGTTAAATGTACAGTCAAATTAAACCGATAAGGTCTATTTTGTCTATGTGAAAGTAACATATTTTCAACCTTAGTTTTTCATTGTTGTCAAAAGTGTTAAAATCATTACGACGCTACTATACAACGCCTACTTATTCCATGAACCTAATAGGTCACTCTGCTCAACTTTAACATTCTCGTGTACGTGTTTGTCTATCACAAGTTCACAACGTAAGACAAAACCTGTGAAAGTAAAATAATGAAACTATAACGAAGGCTAGCGGTGAAGGTTGTGACTGAAACACAATCGCAATTTAGATTTTTAAGCTATTGCTTATCTTTTATCGCGGGCTTTGAGCGCGGCGACCGAATCAAGAAATTCCGTAACGAAAATAAACCCTAACACCCCCCACTCCGCCTACCATGTAGCTCGGCCGAACGTTCGCTTAACGTGTATGTATATGGTACGACTGTACTTGAATTAATAACAAAGAAAAATAAATACTGCATAAATAAATAATTATAAATGCATAAGTTGATAAAAAATGCTATGCAATAGCTTTACCGCGGCAGTCCCCGAGTGCCACACGTGTTTTTTATTATATAACCCGCATTTATGTTTTTAATTCATACCTAGCATAAGCCTAGCTGGGCTGGTTATCAGCCTATAACGTTCCCACAGCTGGGACACAGGCCTCCTCTCTGTGCGAGGAAGTGGACTATAAACCAGCACGCGGACACTGCGTGTTTGTGGATGTCACATTGTCATGTCTTCCAATTTTTCCTCCTGATCCATCGGTTTCCTCACGATGTTTTCCGACCGTTTTGAGCGAACTTATACCTACGTGGTATAAAAGTTAGAAGTGATTACTACATTTAGTAGATGTTTGTTACTTTAATGTTAATTTCATCAGAATTTAGTTTACCGTCTACAACTATTAATCAAGTGCAGCTCCTTATCATCGGTAGAGGTTGGCGTAACTAATAAAAACAATGTAAGAAGACCAATGGCCGTAGTTAGTAATTCTTCTTTTCTAGCTAGAATAGCTGATGCCATGATAAAAATCTTAGCCAGTTAGAAACTGATAAACTCCAAGCACTCGTGGGGCTACTGTTCCTACTGTTCATTCCACAGCAGCTAATTGCGGGTAATACCTTCAGTACATATTAAAGAAGTTAAGAGGGCGCACACCGGTCCAATAGCGCCACTCCTTTAAAATAATATTATCTCGTGACTGAGAAGGAACTTTGAATAACGGCTCAATAAGCACCCTCGGTAAGTGTGTCTAGAATTTTCTAATACCTTTTACAAACTTCCATATTGAGACACGAAGCAACAAAATACGATCTAGAAGAATGTGGCCGCTGTTCTTAAAAGATCGAATTTTATTGCTTCGTGTCTCAATATGAAACTTGATAAAAGGTATTGGAAAATTCTAGACACACTTACCGAGGGTGCTCATTGAGCCGTTATTCAAAATTCCTTCTCAGTCACGAGATAATATTATTTTAAAGGAGTGGCGCTAGTGGACCGGTGTGCGCTCTCTTAAGAGATAAGGGCAGGAGAATTAAAGGTCTTTAAAACAAGTTTGTTCATACGTCTTGTCTGTCTTCTTCTGTTAATGATGCAACCATTTCAACTGTTCCTCCTAGATTATTCTACGCGGGCGCGGCGCAGGGCCAGATGCCGGAGATGCTGACCATGGTGTCGGCGCGCGCCACGCCGGCCGCCGCCGTGCTCGCCGTGGCGCTGCTGAGCCTGCTGTACCTCACCGTGTCCGACATCTACGCGCTCATTAACTACGTGGGCTTCGCTACGTGGGTGAGTGTTAATTAAGAACATTATAGATTTGTAGCGGCATCTACAATCGCCACATGCGAGCTACGCGTCATACTGACGTCACGCAAAATCCTGCATCGCGCAAGCAGAGTTTACCGCGCAACTAGCATATATACAACATCCCGACATCAATCGTCGGGCAGTTGCCCACCAGACACAACACCCGTCTGGTCGGAGGATCCTCCCTTTTCTATAGAGTATGAGTGAACTTTACACCCTGTTCCTCATACCTCTATAGATTCAATAGTAGGCTAAAGACGTAGACCATAGGGTAGGTTTGGAAGGGATCCGATTGTACGTAGAAAAAGCGACAGGTAGACGTGTTCTCGAGTGGAAACTGTGAATCGGCAAACGAAGGTTAGGGTAGCACGCCCTAAGGATCCTGCCGGGGCTATGGATTGTTCGAAAGAGTTACCGTGGCCCTGACACACAGGCAACTGAAGGAACACGGGTGGGTTTTAGTCAGTAAAAGGACGCCCTGGGAATAGGTGGAATCACGATCTTCACAAGGGTCTGGTAGCAGCAGAACAAGAGTAGCCGAGGACCGAACTGCTATAAGCTAATCCTGGTGATGATGATCTTCAAGGCTGCGGATGCTAATAAAGTTGAATTGAAACGTTCATAAAGCGATCTTGGGTAGGAAAGCAGCAATATTGGTGTCATGCTGACACGCATCTCAAAGTTCTTAGGGAACAACGGTTCATGAGAAATGTACATCTAAATCTTATACAATATTTTCGTTACAGTTGAGTATCGGCGCGGCAGTCCTGTGCTTACCCGTGCTGAGGTATACGCAGCCCAACCTTGAGCGACCCATCAAAGTCAACCTGTTCTTCCCTGGTAAGTGAATTAAGAATTACATACCACTTGACTAAAGTTTGAAATTAAAATTTTGTATGTAAAGTAAATTCTATGTCTTTATTTGCATAGCAATCTCACAATCAGAACAGTTTTTCTTATGTAATTATAGATTTATGGTTGTTATTTTTGTTACTCATGCCAATAAAGGAAATTTCTAATCTTTTATTTTTCTTTATTTCTTTCATTTTGATTATTCAGCAGTAGTTGCCTTTTAAGTTGGACAGATAGAAGAACAGAAACTGTTCAATTTAGCTAGCCTTTAGCGTACTCAATTTTTAATCGCACTATAAAAAAAATCAAATTCAAATCGCAAATCGCAAGTCGCAATCTCATCACAGCGACAATCAATGTCAAAAACAATATAGATATAGATAAATTAGAGGTATTTTTGACAGATTAAGACTGAGATTAGAATGCGATTGTTCTTAAAAATACGGGAATTTCCCCACAGAACTGTTGACTAATTTCAAAACTTCCATTCCAGTGATCTACATAATCTGCACTATCCTGGTGATAGCGTTCCCAGCGTTCGCGTCTCCCGCGGAGACTGGCGTGGGATGCCTCATGATCCTCACGGCCGTGCCCGTCTACCTGTTGCTGCTGCATCCCAGGACCAGGATCAAGTGGCTCAGCTCCCTCACCAGTGAGTTACGATGAAACCTATTAAGAGTCTTTACTGCTTGAATCAGACATTTGGGTGATTCCTAAAATCATAAAATAAATCAAGAGAAGCATTAGTGAAATCAGCCTATTACATTCCCTTCCTACTGCTGGGACACAGACTTCCTCTCCTCATAATACACGACGCGGGCCCAGTGCCTGTTGGTGGATATATTCCAGCGCATGTCTTCGAACTTTTGGTACTAAGACACGCCGGTTTCCTCACGATGTTTTCCTTCACCCTTTGGGAGCAGTATTGATGAACTAAATTACACAAAGTAAAGTACCTGTCTCAGTTCGAACCCAGACAGGCACTATCAACTATCAATCACTATCACAGACAGACACGATCAAGAATTCAAGTTAAAATTGTGTATGTTGTTTCAGATTGCGCTACCCTCCTTGTGCAAAAGTTGACATTATCAGCGCGTCCCAAAATGAAGGTAAGTTCCGTTAGATCAAATAACACTATTAAGTCTTAGCAATTGTTTTTATTGTTAACTGCACCTTAATTTCGTAACACACTTTCAATAACAATCCGAAAGATTTTGAGGGAAATTGCTAATTCATAGCTTCTTATAATTGAACAATTCGTCTGCTCAACAACGTAAATAACGCAATGAATGTTGTTGAACTGTCAAAATGAAATGCATAGACAATGTAGGGTGTTACACAATAACCCCGCTGCTATGCTTCAGGGCACTGAAGTCTTCTGAAATTTAATTAAAATCTAACACAGATTATCTTATTTTCCAGTGAATGCCCTCCACGACAGCTGCACCCGACAACATATCCGACCACATCGGTAAGGCCACACTACACCTGCCTGTTTTACTATGAGAGAAATGAGAATACGCCATAGTAGTGTGTAGTAGTGTAGGTGTATACCTACACACTACACATTACTGGACATTTTTTTTTTTTTACACATTTTAAAAAAATATGAATAAAATATTAAAATGCAATGACTTGAGGTAGTGCTATACTGAACTTGCCTGGGCCCACTTCCAGGCTAAAAAAAACTGTAGTTTTTTTTCTAGTAAAACAGGCACGTGCAATTGGGCTTTTATTAAAAGAAAATTTAGGTATACTATTCACTGTATAAGAATATCGGTATAGGCCACTCAAAAATTTGCAATTTTTTGACGCTAAAAAGATTTTTCTACGCGTTTTGTCGCATAATGTGTGAGCGTCTACTTGTTGTATGTTTATATACAATTAAATGTACTCAATTACCAAATATGTAAGTAGGTATATTATAAAATGTCGTCATAGTATTTACATGTGACCAGTATATTTTGAAAATTTTGTGTGGCACTGTTTGCCAAGGCGAAATGTCATTCTTATGTAAAATTCAGTACATTCAGATCAACTTAAATTTTTCGCCGCAGATCATAATATACTAGTCATTGTGTATTTAAGGAGCATTAACGGCAGCTATTAGCGAATCAAGACAATGAATAGAAATAAATAACTTTTGCGTGAAGTAAGTATAAGTAACATTTGTTAATGTCTGGTGCCAGAAACGTTAGGAAAATAACTCACTAAACAGACAGGCTAATTCTCTCTGAAACTAAACTTTTAAAACAAAAATCCTGTCTTAGTGGATATTATATAGAAGCAGGTAACAGCTTAATAAATGCTGATGTGTATCCGTATATTTTAATTACGCTACGCCCGAAAGTATACTGTATAGTAATGGATATAACATAATAATAAATTGTTTAGAGTAATGAGGAACATGCATTCTGTTAATAAATACGTAAAAAATAGGTTTATTACATACTTTTTTTGGATTCTTGCTTTCCCGTTCAGTTTTTTATAAAGTAGATCTCAAACAAGTTTCGATTTTTTAAATAATAGCATAAGGCTTAGCCGAGAGAATTGAAGCAAGCAAGTCTGAAGCAACAAACGACATCTACCTACATAATAATGTATAAATTAATAAGTTTAAAGTCAACTGCTAACAAGTAACAAGTAAAATGCATAATAATAGGCAATTATAATTTCAAGATGCTAGCGTAAAAATATAATTTATAATTTTAAATGACGAACTTGGCTGTGTACACTGTCGTGCACCTAGTTACCAGACATTCGTTTTTAAGTTACCAACTGTAAGTTTCAAACTATAGGTTACAAGCTGTCTATCTATTTGATATTTTTTAAAGTAATTATTTTCTGCACGCGTAGCATGACCATTATAGAAACGGGTTTTGTCGACGGAAGAATAGACAAAAATGTCGTTCCGTGAAGACAGTACGACGCAAAGTAGAAAGAGTCAACTGCACTTTTTACGAAATTCAGTAGTTTGTTCACGTTTTTCTTTTATTTTGCTTATTTCTTGAAAATGGTGTGTCCTATCGCAAAAATAATGAAAATTTCGGCCCCCTATATGGAACCCTTAAACCCCTAAAACTAAACATGTAGGTAATATTTGTTCACATTTTCCATACAAAAAGTAAAAAAAAAACAATTTTTCCATTCCATTTTTATACTTTGCGGCCGTCGAGTAAAAAGTTTTCTACTGTCTTTAGCATGGCGATTACAAAATCAAATTGTCTTCACTACCTTAGACAACTGACAGTTGTCAGTGTGATTTTGACGTTTGGGATAGAAAACTTTCTTCTGAAATAGTCTACATATAAAAAGACCTAGACAACGATCGGTAAAACGAAAGACAAAATGACGGATTTTAGAAGGATTTTTACGTTGCGATGTCAAAAATAGAGAAACGAAATGTCACTTTGTTTGGGAATAGCTATGTCCTGTCTTCCAAGAAATAGAAAGCGTCATGCTACGCCTGCTGGAACAAAAGTTTTGTTTTTTTTCTATAGATGAGGTTCATTCTAGGCTTTACTAAGCAATGAAATATTATTATTTGAATAGTTTCGACCGACTTCCTAAGGGAAGAACCCTAAATAAGAAATAGACCGTATACTTACCCAGGTGGGGTCAATCAGGGTCTTGTACAATCAGGGTTTGGAACCGGTACTAAAAGTACAGGTTCTATGCCGGTATTTAGCGGTTCTTGCCATTTCGGAATATTTTTTTTGGGTGGGAAATCATCAAATGACCTCTCCCGCTCTGGGCGGAGCGGAAGGGCGTGTCAGACTCTTGCCATTTCGGTACCTGGGTCCGGTTCCAGACGGGTACCGTACTCCACCTAACAAGTACCGGTACCAAATTTAGGTACCCGGGGCGGCGTGTACAATGATTACAATGCAATCTCGAATGGTTGGCAAACTTGAAGTAATTTTTTCTAATGCCTCTTTATCTATCCTTTTTATTACTTATTATATCTGTTTTCTCACTCTAACTTACGGAAATATTTGTTTGGTACTGGTTTTGGTACCAGTACAGTACCGATACCGGTACCGGCACAGGTCAGGTACAGGTACTATTCTGGCTCCGATATCACACTATAGGTTCCCAAAAATACCGGTATTTCAAGCCCTGACTACAACCACCTTATGAAAAACTCTTAGGTAGGAAATCATAAATCATTCAACTGTTTTATAAAAATAACATAATCATGCAGTCCTGTTCTAGGACCCTAAAAATCCAAATTAAAATCATTTTAAGTGCTTTTACTTGAAATGGACAATACATAGATATCTATTTAGCAATGTTAGTTGTAGCTTTTATAAGCCTATAACTCTTAGAATAAATTGTATGTATTCGTAAAAAAGTTGTATAAGCTTTATAAATGTTTAGTTTTCGTAACGTTTCGTAGTGACAAAAAGAGAAAACGCGATACAATTATTGTAAAAAAAAAAAAATATGTACATTGCGCTGCAAAATTATTTAGAATTTGATGGTAAAACAAGATTTTGATTTTATTCGTTTGGTTACAATCTCGAATTTATTTTAATTGTAATGTTTATGTATGTGTTTTTCGTAAACTTTTATACAGATTTTTTTGTAGAAGTTTTTTTTTATAATTGCTATAATTTGAATATTTTTTTTAAGTATACTGATTAACTATCCAACCTTTATTTGAAACATATTTTATGGTTAGGACATCCCTACACAGAACACATACACAGATACAAGGATCTATTTTGGCGCTAGAATGACGTCAACAGGCAGGGGGCGTTGTTGGTAAAAAAAAATGTATTTAAAAACAAGATGTCGGCGTTAATTCGGATTTTGCCCACACGCCAAAAAATCCTTGTACAGGTAAACACAACACCAACACCCTAATTACGTAACACACTGTCTGTCACAATCTGATTCAGATTCATAATTTCGTAAAATTTGTCTGCCCAACAACGTAAATCACGCAATGAATGTTGTTGAACTGTCAAAATGAAACCCATTTCTACTGATAGTCTGTTACGTAATTACCCCGCAGGTCTCTTTTTGAGACTGCATTGAGTGGGGTTGAGGGATCAGTGGGGATAAACCGGATAACCTTACTGAGTAGGATAACTAAATATGTGACATGTATGTCGGTATATTTCTTTATAAATAATATATTGTTTTATAAACTTGTTTGATTTGTCAGTATGGCTGTGCTAAACTAAGATCTAAGTGTTGCCATTCCCAAAGAAACATTTTATTATTAATTTTATTAGATTTTCGTAGATTAAGTTTAGTTTTAATGTTTGTATGTTTGTATGTCGTAAGCAAATCATGATATATATATTTGGACATAGTCAAGTACATATTAAATGCAAAAGATACTAGATAAAAACGTTCTGTATGTACGATTAAATAATTGCATATTTTTTTAAATTCAAAATCTATTTCACTCAAAACCAGCTTTTTAAAAGCTATGATATACTTATTATTATATTGCAAAATATATTTTTAATCATTTTATTTTAGTGGTATGACTGTAAGTTGCGTGTTGTTGGCTTAATAATAGGTGTTGTAAGTTGTAATGTGTTCTTTTGGTTACTTTTAATTGTGTAAATATAAAATTTCGGAACATACTCAAAACATTCCATTGCGAGTTGCAACTGCCACAGTTACCAGAGGTAGCTATGTTAGATTATTTATATTTATAATAATGTATTTTGACTCTAGCGTGTGATGGCGCAAGTTGGCTCATTCACTGTTCAACTTTGTGACTAAATGATCGATTTTTTTACCAGTCTAAAGCGGTATCTGTAAAATGAATCCTTGGAGTTGGAATGATAAGCATGAGCCATTGTATAAAGAGTCTCTAGATATTGGAATAGCTTGTATGAAATGTAAAGTTTTGTAATCAAATGTTATTCGCCGGTTTCATACCTGAAAAGCTCCAACCCAAATAAGCAACTCAGTGTAGAAAAACTTACCAGAAAATTTCTGATTATTCCTACTACGAAACAAAGCTTCTGGCGATAAAAATCACAAGAAAATCTCATTTGCTTTACCAATGAATCCGAATTATAATCATCGCAACTTTACTACTTTTCTAAAAGCCTTGGTTCCTTGTAAATTTGATAATATGTGATGGATAATTTCCAGACATAGGCCATACGTTTATAGACTAGTAGTTTCACACAAGAACAATCTCACGTTATGAATCTCAAAAACGCATAATTTATACGTACCATTTTTGTAATAGCAACATTTTTAGTTTATTTTTGTATGCGTTAAATATGGATTTATAATTTAATTTATACTTAGAATGCATAATTAACACGCGCTCGATTTATACAGACGGATACAGAAATATTGATGCAATTTTCAACGCATTTACTTTGCTCATTTCTTTAGTAGGTAATATACATGTTTAGATTTAAATATTTTTGTCGTAGATTAATCATGTATTTGTATATCAATGTTACATGTGTCGATGTTTCTGTTAAGCGCAATGTCTTAAGGAGACGATATGACAATAATAAATTATTGAAGAAAGTGTTTCGTGTTTTATTACCTGCTACTGCTACATATTCTGTGGTTATCTACTTTTGCGATTACCTCAAAAAGAAGATTCCTGTCCTATTTACCAAAGAGTTCGACATTTAAAGAGCCAGCCTTCGCTGCACTCTACCAACTGCGTTAGTTCCACTTTTACATGATCGATTTGCAAGCCTGTACAGTAGCGTTGAAAATAACATATAAAATACATGTATCTGTCAAATGCCCCTGTATTTTTTAATAAAATACAGAAACTTCGGTTGAATTTTTAGCAAGTTGAGTTTTTTACATGTAGCTATTTTATACGGTGTATTTTTCGGATTAAAATATTATTATAATAAGATGGTATTTTGAGGGTTTTGAGAAATTGATGTTGAGTATAGTACCTACAGTCGACAGCGCACCAAGTTACCACAACTGTCAGATTTTCTCATTAGATTTTGAACTTAATTATTAACAATTTAAGGTTTAAAATCGTTTGGAGAAATTTAACAGTTTTGTGTAGCTTGACCTGCTGGCGACTGTACATAAAACTTGTATCATTTAATTACATTATAATAATAATAATAATAACCCCACCGCCGTATCTCTACGTTGACGTCGTGGTGGGGCTTGCGCGCTCCTGAATTCTAGGTCTGTACTGGTAGAGTTTACTTTGCTGAAACAGGTCTAGGGTGAGGAGTCAGACCAAGAGAGATACAGAAACCCGCAGGGCAGCATGTGGCGAGCTGTTGGGCAATAGCGACCCCACGGACCCTGTCTCCCGAGAGAAGTCTTGTTCCTCACCTCTGGCTTGCTTTTATTGGCTGGCTGGAGTGATCAATGACGAGGAACAGAGCTCCCACCTCTTTCTTGCCTTTATTGGCTGGCTTGAGTGGAGATTCGCAAGAGCAAACGTGCTCGGAGGAAGGAAGTATTTCAGTAAGTGCTGGTAGGGATCTTGACCATCTTCCGGGCTCTGGGATTGTTCTGATAGCCGTGGAATACCTCTCCACTCCTCAAGCACCTTAGGAAGTGTTGCCCCCTTGTCGCTATGTCACTATGTGCTGGCGACGGTTTCCGCAGGCCCATTATTGAGTGTGCAAGTCACCCCCTGCCATTTTATCCGTGTATTTTATATATAAAACATTGGTCTGGCAGGGGCCATAGCCATTCCATAGTTCTTGGTAACCAGTCCATCTTAGCCACAGAAACCCATAGTCCAATATCTTTTTTTTTTCCATATCCTGCAATAGTCCAACATCAACCGGGGGTTGTCCTTGGGTGCACTTGCACAGTGCATACAGGGATAATCGCCGGCTTGTGCTTCATTTCCTTTACTTATAGATTCTAACGGGCCTCTGCGAGTTGGCTTCGGCCCCTCGTACGCCTACCAAAGGTCCGGGACCTCATGGTCTCGAGATATGCGAAAATCTTGAAAATAATAATAATAATAAAACTTTATTTCACAAAAACACAGATTTAAAATGTTTCAAGTAAACACAATTTGAATGAGCTTAGGTAGTAACACAATGCAATACAATCTAGGAACTGAAATCTGTACACAATATGGAAACCCCTGCCTCTCAAACTAGGTAACCTGTATCTTGAGAGACAGTGATTCAGCTTAAAAAGTGATGGTATAAGTATAATAGTAAACTGTGTCGATCTACCTGAGCGATTATGAATATAAAGCTAATTTAAGTTAAGTTAATCTAAGTGGTAGCATATATCTTATACGTGATGTGTGAGTGTGTGTGTGTGTGCGTGCGTGCGTGCGTGTGTATGTATATGTGCGTGTGTGTGTGTTGGTGTATTGTGTGTGTGTGCGTGTGTATATGTATATGTGCGTGTGTATATGTATATGTGCGTGTGTATATGTATATGTGCGTGTGTATATGTATATGTGCGTGTGTGTGTATTGGTGTGTTGTGTGTGATTGGGGATATGTAGGTAGTTAGGAGACGTACTTAAGTAAGGATTCTGTTTGTAGATAGTCGTGTTCCAGTAGCCATCCCTTTAATTTTGATTTTATTTCATATTTATTTAGATCGACAATGTTTAGGTTTTTGTGTACTTGTTTGTATATGTATGTGGGCGTTTTTCAAAAAAGTTGTCGGTGACGTAATTAGAATTCCACATCTAGCAGTTTTAACATTTAGCTTCAAAATGTAATGAAATTGATAAAATATAGCATGAGCTGTATGAAAATAGTATTTTTGGAAGAAAATAATAATGAATTTTGATAATAATTACTATTTTAATTACATTCTGTTCTTAAGAAATTCAATTACGTTACTAATTTTAAAATGGTTTTAAAGAAAACTAAAAGGAGTTTAGTATTTCTTAACTTTTTTTATGAAATTTAAACACAATCAGTCTTCTAAAAAATATTAATTATTCAGCTTACTAAATCTAAACAAAAAATGTTTTAACAAAGATATTCATTACGCTACTTTTGGATACTTTGTACTATATGTTTTTCTTCCTAGAACAACTAATATGTAAAATATTCTTTCAAATGTTTAATTATAACAAATTAAAAATTAATAATAAACTATATTGAACGAAAACAGCAAAATTTCTTTGAGATATATTAATTAGTCTTAGAAAATTGATCACAATACTAGTAGGACAGTGACGTATAATGGAACTCGAAATGACGTTTAGGAACTATAAGGTGTGAGGTACGCATCGCTACATCATCCTCAAGCCACGCATCGCATAGAAATGAAGACCGCTCGCGCTGCGAACGCGTTATATTTACGTTAGCGCTATCTCGCTCGCGCGCGCATCCATCTCGTTTCTTTTAGGTACTTACAAGAATCTTGTAGGCGCGTTCTTATTGGACGATCGTGCGACGCCTTCATGGTCGCACTGGCACTACTTCAGCCCCTGAGGTTTTGCACTTAAGCTTGTTGTATGAACATAAAAATATACGTTCCTATTTCTACACTACTACTCTTGTTTTATTTCATCACTACTTACTAAGCTGCTACATTTTGGTGACCCCGAGAAGAAAATGGAACACAAGCAAGAAATCAGTGAGCCTACAGACCTCGCTGCCATCTCCGTGCAGTCACGTCTCCTTCCCTTCTGGCGCGAATATCCACGCATGTGGTTTATTCAATTTGAAGCCGTCGTCGAACCTCAGAAGACCAGCGACGAGAACAAATATCGGTACGTCCTCGGCCAACTACAACCGACAGACCTTCAACATGTCACAGACATCGTGATCAAGCCACCAGAAACTAAGAAGTACGAAGCCATCAAACAACGCCTTCTCTCCGTGTACGAACAGTCTGAGGTGAAAAATTTCAAGAACCTCATTAGCGGATTGGAGCTGGGCAACCAAAAACCGTCTCAGTTGCTACGGCGCATGCGCGAACTCGGCGGCAACATGATCACCGAAGATGGCATCAAGATTGAATGGATGAACCACCTTCCGGCGCAAATTCGAGTTGTGCTGTCAGTGAACACAGACTCGTCACTCGACATGCTCGCGGCAATGGCAGACAAGATGTTGGAATATTCCGAGTCGAGCAATATCGCAGCTGTTTCCTCGTCACAACCAGATTCTGCAGCTGTCAACCAACAAGTCATGTCCGCGCACATACAAGTTCTTTCAAAACAACTTGAGAAGCTGACCCTCGAAATCTCCGAACTTCGCAGCCGTGGAAGACCACATCATCGCCGTCACCAGCGCTCCCGCTCAAGATCAAAGTCTACCGCAAAATATCAAAACGATCCCAATCGGGTATGCTACTATCACTACCGATTTGGGGATCATGCGAGACGCTGCGTGTCACCGTGCGCGAGGAGAAATCAAAACAAGTCGGAAAACTAAAAGAGGCACCGACCGTGGCGGACGTCGGTGTAACTACGGCAAGTAACCGCCTATGTGTCTTCGATCGCAACACTAATCACCGTTTCCTCGTTGACACCGGTGCGGACATCTCCGTCCTAGCCGCCACCCCGATACATAAGAAGAAATGTTCACCAACTACGTACAAACTATACGCCGCGAACAGTTCACCAATCAATACCTACGGCGAGAAAGACCTGCAAATCGACCTAGGCCTCAGAAGACGATTTCGTTGGACATTTGTGGTCGCAGACGTCAAAACATCAATTCTCGGAGCTGACTTCCTTCGCCACTTCAAACTCCTCGTCGACCTGCATCAAAAGAAGCTAATCGATAAGGTGACAGAACTCTCAATCAACGCCTTAGAAATCTCGTCAATGCAACAAGCCGTCTACGTACTCAGCAACAAGCAGACATATCAAGACATACTCAAACAGTATCCAGATCTACTCCGACCTATGTCCCTGAAAACTCCCGCTAAACACAACGTCGTCCATCACATCGAGACAACGGGGCCACCTCTCTTCGCACGTGCTCGCCCCCTACCGCCCGACAAATACAAAGCGGCTAAAGAAGAGTTTGAACGGATGATGGAAATGGGAATCTGTCAACCTTCCAAGAGCCCGTGGGCCAGCCCACTCCATGTGGTAAAGAAAAAAGATGGCAGTCTACGAGTGTGCGGCGACTACAGGCGTCTTAATTCAGTCACGCTACCCGATAAGTACCCGATTCCGCGCATACAAGATTTCACCTATCAACTACACAATAAGAAGATCTTCTCAAAACTCGACATGAAAATGGCCTACTACAGAATACCTATAAACCAAGAAGACGCACAGAAAACTGCAATCATTACACCCTTTGGGTTATTTGAATTCAACTGCATGACGTTTGGTCTACGAAATGCAAGTCAAACTTTCCAACGTTTCATGCACGAGGTACTGCGCGGCATCGAGGGCTGTTTTTCATTCGTCGACGATATCTTGTTATACTCCGAAAACGAACAAGAACACAAGATATTACTACATCAAGTTCTCGAGCGCCTGAACAAATACGGCGTAATACTCAACGTCGACAAATGTGAATTTGCACAGGCGAAAATCAACTTTCTCGGCTACGAAGTGACAGCGAACGGCATAAAACCAACTGAAGAACGAATAAAAGTCATATCCAGTTATCCTCAACCTAAAACTATCATCGAGCTTCGTCGTTTCCTGGGCATGGTGAACTTCTATAGAGATTGTTTACCAAATCAAGCCGACATGCAGAGCGAACTCAACAAATACCTGCACAATGGAAAAAAGAATGACAAGACGCCTATCACGTGGACGCCGACCGCCGAACAAGCATTTCAAAAATGCCGCCAAAGCATATTGGAATGTGTGACGCTAACGCACCCTATCGCCGGCACCCCACTCTGCATCATGACGGACGCCTCAGACCACGGCATCGGCGCGGTGCTACAACAACGCGACAACGGAGCTTGGAAACCGATAGCATTCTTTTCTAAAACAATGAGTGCTACACAATCTCGATACAGCACGTATGATCGCGAACTACTAGCGATCTACATGTCTGTGAAGCATTTTAGAAGACTCATCGAGGGCTGTGATGTCACCGTCTACACTGACCACAAACCTCTGTCCTACGCGCTCTCACGGCCGCAAAGTAGCAGCGACACCCCGCGACGCGAACGGCAACTCCACTTTATCAGTCAATTCTGCAATAACATCGCGTACGTAAAGGGAGACCAAAACTCAGTCGCTGACGCCTTATCTCGCATTGAGGAAATACACTGTCCCTCAAACATTGACTACGACAAGTTATCACGTGATCAAGAACAAGACGAAGAACTGAAACAATTAAAACTACAACCAAACTTAAAATGCATCATCGTAACTTTGCCCGGCACGCAGCGACCAATCACGTGCGAGATATCAACATCTACACTCCGCCCATATCTACCACCGGCACATCGTTTTGCAGCATTCAAAGCGCAACATGATCTCTGCCACTCTGGTATCAAGGCGACTAGAAAGCAAGTAACATCAAAGTTCTTTTGGTCATCTATGAACAAAGATGTAACAACGTGGACGAGAAACTGCGTCGGCTGTCAGCGAGCTAAAGTACATCGTCACGTCGTCACGCCGCTAGGAAGTTTCCCGCCATCGCAACGCTTCGAACACATCCATATAGATATAGTCGGCCCACTTCGCCTATCTTACGATTACCGATATTGTGTTACTATCATGGACAGATTCACAAAATGGCCTGAAGCCGTACCAGTGCGCGAGATAACAGCTGAGATCGTCGCAAAAGCACTGTATGAAAACTGGATTGCTAGATTCGGCTGCCCACTACGTATATCGACCGATCAAGGCAGGCAGTTTGAATCGTCGGTATTCAACGCGCTAATGAAAAAATTCGGCATTACACGCATACGCACGACCGCATACCATCCACAGTCAAATGGGCAGATAGAACGCTGGCATCGTACGCTAAAAGCGGCGTTAATGGCTAGAGGCGCAACTACCAACTGGAGCGACGAACTTCCCACCGTACTGCTTGGCCTCCGAACAGCGCTGCGTGAAGACAACAACCTAAGTCCCGCGCTAATGACCTATGGTTCTACACTACGTGTGCCATCGGATTTCTTCGCACCGGCTACTACGACTAACATGTCGGACGAAGATTACGTACGCCGCCTCACACAAACGATGACGTCACTCTCACCTTCGTGCACTACCGCTAGGACAACAGCCAGTCCCTTCATACACAAGGACCTCGGTAGGTACGTGCACACACGTTTTTGTGAGGAACGATACCGTGCGAGCGCCGCTGACACCACCCTACGATGGACCGTATCAAGTGCTACAGAGACACGAAAAATAATTCAAAATTCAGATACCGCGTCGAGAGACAGTTGTATCGCTGGATAGACTGAAACCGGCATACATCTGCAATGAAACAGCAAACACTACAAGCCCTACAAACACAGCAAGCACGCCGAGCATCGTGAATCCTGTACCTTCACACCAACCATACATCACCAGGACCGGCAGAGTATGCAAGCCAAACGTACGCTTCGCTAAGGAGGGGGTACTGTGAGGTACGCATCGCTACATCATCCTCAAGCCACGCATCGCATAGAAATGAAGACCGCTCGCGCTGCGAACGCGTTATATTTACGTTAGCGCTATCTCGCTCGCGCGCGCATCCATCTCGTTTCTTTTAGGTACTTACAAGAATCTTGTAGGCGCGTTCTTATTGGACGATCGTGCGACGCCTTCATGGTCGCACTGGCACTACTTCAGCCCCTGAGGTTTTGCACTTAAACTTGTTGTATGAACATAAAAATATACGTTCCTATTTCTACACTACTACTCTTGTTTTATTTCATCACTACTTACTAAGCTGCTACAAAGGCAACGTCTAGTATGACCCTAAATTATGAGAACAATCATGGTAACTTGTAGGTACTTAGGTATTACGTATTCATATATTAAACAATATTACTAATAAGTAATTTTTAAACTGTAACAAAAAAGGAGTTCATACGTAGGTAACTTAAACAACATTATTTAAAATTCATGAAAAAAAAGAAGGTAAAAACACACATTGACATCAGCATCAAGACTATTCATCAGTCCCAAGACAAACGAACATAATGTAGTCAAAAAAGATAGTTTCGTTACATATCAGGCAAACCCAATTTTTACATACATTACATTTTACCAATCTTTGTTTAACAAAAGGCTGACGCTCTTTACAAATAGAGCACAAAAAATTCAGACAAAAAGACTTAATTTCATAATTATGTTATTTATACTTATTAAGACTTTACAAACACTAATTAAACCATGACTTAGTGAAACGACCTTTAGGATTCCATTACGTCACTTTTAAGTTCCATTCATGAGATAGTGGCGTAATGGAGGTAACGTAAACACGCTACAAAAATTTTCAAATGAATTTGCTAATTAATTATCAAACTTTTATTCAATCTAACTTTACATTTCAAATAATAATAAATTAACAAGTTTAATAGAAAATAGAATCAAATACACAGGAATACGTAACCTAGAGAAAAGCAGTGTCGTTCGTGAAAAGATTTTTTTCACACGAGTCAAGACAACCACTTTGAATACGTTTTATTGGCGAGCTGGCTGACAAAAATTTTATATGACAGCCACCGTAGACTAATAATTTTGCTATATTTGGGAAAATGTATTGAATTAGTAGTATTTTTTGTTGGAAGTCGTTGAAAATGCGGTCACCTACGAGGAAATTCCATCATACGCTATTTTGCAGGACAACCCAAAATCTGGTATATAAAATGATTTTCAAAAGTAACACGTATATTTTAAGATTTTAAATTGAAGTTATTGTCATAAATGACTAGTAAAATGCAAAAACGTTTGAATATTAATATAACAAGACCCTAATCTGTGATTTCTAAATTGACACAGTAGGTGTAGGACATACCGAAAACATCGACCCAATTTAATTTATATTGACTTTATTTTTGATTTATAATAGATTCAGACCTTATTTTTATTTAATTTATAAGCTTATATGTTACTGTATTGTTAAAATAAATGTTATGTAATAAAAACCTCTATAAAATTCGATAATTTATTCTGAAAGTGGTCGGACACTGACTTTTTTCAAGGTACAAATTTTTTGAAAAACGCCCATGTACTCAATGTGTAATATTGGTGTTGAGCGAAGGCGGTTTTGTGAGGAGTACTTAGGGGTAGTTTCTTCCTTTTTTTAGGGTCAGTTGGGGGAACGCTAGCGTGTTTTCGAACAGTAGACTGCAGTACAAAAAGCTGACGCACTGAGAGTACTTTAGAATCAGCGTATAATTGTGTAGTGGGATAGCGATAAGGTTTGCGCGATATCACCTTCAGTACGGCTCTCTGCGCTCTTTCGATCCTCAGAAGACTGGTTTTATTTGCACCACCCCATACTGCAATGCAATATCCAATGACGGATTGGCATAATGCATAGTACACCATCCTCAGGGTATCAGGCGCAGCCGAGTACATTACATTACTGTTTAATTAATATTTAATAAGCAAGATTTTTTCCTTGGAATGTTATAATGAAAAATACACAGTATTATACGTGTATGATTGTATTTTATTGACGAATGTGTTAATTGATTTTTCGAAAATTACATGTATTTTACAGGAAAGATACAAAGTTTCGAAAAAAACAAAATCTTTCTTCCGCAATTTTCAACGGTACTGTACAGGTTACAAGATTTTCCTAGAACTACCTTTTTTTTTTTTTTTTTGGTGGGAAATCATCAAATGACGTCTCCCGCTCTGGGCGGAGCGGAAGGGCGTGTCAGACTCTTACTGACTAAAACCCACCCGTGTTCCTTCAGTTGCCTGTGCGCCAGGGCCACGGTAACTCTTTCGAACAATCCGCGACCCCGGCAGGCATCGGTCCTATCGGACCCCGTCAATGGTGCTGACATCTCTTTGAGGCGCGCGTGGAACACGACGCGCCGTCGACCCGGGCCTGGTCCTTACCCGACGGCGAGCTGCCCATTGCTCGCCGTCCGCAAGCCCGCACCTACGGTGGCCGGGAGTCGGCAATCGACTCCCGACGCCCAGGGTGTCTCCTCCTCCTGCGGCGGCTAGGGGCGCGAGGGCGTAGAGATTGCCTCTCCCTCTCGCGCTCCGCCTCCTCCTTCGCGAGCATTACTGCTTCGCAGAAGGAGGTGACGGCTTCCCATTCCCTCTCGCTCCGTACCATGGCCTCAACCAGGGCCGGACGCGAGAGGTCGCCGCCGCCGATCGCCGCCACGAGGACACGGCGGTGCTCCGCCCAAGCCGGGCAGACCTCCACCGTATGCTCCACCGTGTCCTCCGGTCGATCCACACAATGGTAACACCCGGGCGTTTCCTCCCGCCTTATCCGAAACAGGAACCTCCCGAAACAGCCATGTCCGGTGAGGACCTGCGTCAGGCGGAAGGTGAGGACGCCGTGGTGCCTCTCAAGCCACTCCTCAAAGAGGGGTCTTACCGCCGCAATTGTGGCGTGCCCTGCGCTGGGTTGCAACAGTCGCACTCTCCATGCCGATGCCGCCATGAGATCCCGCCGGAGCTCTGTCCGCTGTGCCGTGATTTCTCGCGGCAGCGGAGTTACGCCCCGGCGTTTCGCCTCCTCGCGCCACTCCCAAACGTGCGCGAGGACCTTTGCCTCCAGATCCCACGGCGGCCCCTAGAACTACCTACCTACTGTACACTTTTATTATATAAATGAAAAGCCAAGTATACAACTATAGGACTTTTTTATAACTAGTCTGTGAGAAAATTAAATTAAATTATACTGAGAGGGGGGTTGGGGAAAATGGCGGGAATAACACGAAGGAAACTAAAACAAAAATAAATATAATTGAAAATAATGGAAATCGTTGTCAAGAAATATGAAAAATAAGTATCTAGCTAAGTATTCTTTGTTCTTTGTATCAAATTTGTACCTGGAAAAGTGGAAACCTAAATATGTATCAAGCCCAAACCAAAGATTGATTTTAGCGAGTGAATTAAGTGTATTGTGTAGTGAAAGTGTTGTGCTAAATAATACCTCCCGCCGCTTGACAGAATTATTAAAAAATAAGACTTGTTATCGAGCAATATATAAATATATTAAAAACACTTTCGAAGAAATTTAGAAATTTTGTGAAGGAAATTAAATAAAGACTTGGCTAAAAGGTCTTAGCAACCAGGCTATAAAAATACTTATAAAAAAAAAAATATACTGATAGTCTGACACTACCATCAAATAATGACATTGAGGTTGACATTAGTAGTTGACACTGACATCTATGGAACGTCAGTTAGGTGCTATTACGAATTGCACTTTGCATGTGGATTGTGTTTGATCGTGGTGTATTTTCGTGCTTTATTTTCAATTAAATGTAATTTAAAATGGTGAAATTCGGCAAGAATAAGTTCAAGGCACTAAACAAAGCCGCTAAAAGTCAGAAAGTTGCAGCAACAAGTCCAGGAGTATCGAACAAAATCTTGAAAAAGAAAATAAACGCAGAAAAGAAGGTTACGTTTCAGAAAGAAGTTTTACTAAAAGAAGCGGTGGTTAGTGGAAATAATGCGCTCGTAAAGAACACAACAGCTAGAAAACTACGAAATGAATCGAAGAAAGTAGAAAAAGACATAACTACAAACCAGACAAAAGTTAACAAACCAAAAACTAAAGCAGTTGAAAAAAGCAAGAAACGACAAAAAACACAAATCAACGACACCAAGTTAATGCTAAAATTAATGAGGAAAAAGTAAAATAAAACGTAGGTTTAAGTTAATAAAATAATTACTTAAATATACATTTTCTTTCTATTCTTTGTTACAACCTCACTATAACAGATTGTAATTGGAGATACCCTGCGTATTTCAATTTCCGTGCTCGAATCACCGGTTGCGTGAAATGGGCACGCTTTTGTGACATTGATTACATGCTTACCAAAACAGTTTTGCTTGCGTCAATTAAACAAATAACCACCCTCACTGCTCAATCGTATTCTAAAATTATTACCACCCTAAAACTTGTAGTCACCCAATAATTTTCCGTCTAGTCTTTCCCAACTATGTAGTTTATAGCCACAGCTCCCAGTTTACCTCGAGGCAATGATTAAATATTTCCAATAGTTCATCCTTCACTTTCAGAAGAGGTAAATGTGTGGATATGAGCATGCTTACTGTAGGTATATATTTTGTACCTCATAAGACTAGCCGTGTTTCTGTGCCCCTTTCTAAGTCAAATCTTCACTACTATGTAAGATTTCATTTTCTCGAGGGTTAGTGATGTTTTTATTTCATCTTTCCATAACTGAAGTTGTACGTAGAAAATCATAAAATAAAACAATGCATAAATTTTATTGATTATTTTTATTTGAAAATAGTCACAATTACAATAAGGATGTTCGCATATCTGACGGAAGATCCGTCGCGTAAAGGTACAAAATAATCCGTAGCAGGAGCAGGACACTACTGGTTTCTGTGTATTTCTCTGAAATACCTTCCGTAGCTAGCGACACGTGTTCACATCGGCTACGGACTTGTTCCTTAACGGCAGAACGGACAAGTAGATGATAAAATATTCAACCTTACACGCTCAACCGATGATGCGTTTGTGCGTCGAGCTTACAAACTAGAAGTTATAGAAGTTACGCCCGACGCGTCTTGCGGCAGACGTGCGAACATCCCACACATGATACAAATAGCGCACTTCAAACAAAAGGAAGTCTGAGCAGCAGGGGTATAGCTGATGTTACACATAGGTTAGTTATTCATAGAAAATCGAACTTTATTTATGATATAATGAATAGAGGTATCTTACCACCCCATTAACATTCCACCCTTTTATAAGACGCGGGAAATAAGAGAAACCCTATTTATATACTTTTAATCCTAATCTCCTAACATGTTGGCTACAAGGCAAAACAATTTTCAAATAGAAAACAGGAAGCCTACACTATTTTATCTAACTTTACTACAATTTCTATAGATATATTAGTTATTATAAGTAAGAAATTTGAGATACAACGAAGTCTTTATTGCAAGCCTAGTGCGCTAGAAATTTATAAGTTATCCCTATTTTTATTATAGTGCACTAGCAGTAAGCGAAATTAAAAAGGCGGGCACACACTATAAAGACGCGAATATATCGTCAGAAATTATTGCAATTTGTATGTCGTGGGAAGGTTCATTCTCGCTATCACCATCATATCAGCCGAAAGACATCCACTGCTGGACATAGGCCTCCCCCAAGCACCGCTACTTCGACCGGTTCTGTGCTTCCCGTATCCAGCGGATTCCTGCAGCCTTCACCAAGTCATCGGTCCATCTTGTAGGAGGCCTTCCAACAATGATTAGATGTGCAAAAGTAGTGCGAATTTGTCGGTGAAGACTTTTCGAAATCATTACAATAAAATAGAAACAAGTTGTGTGTGTAAATACTAGCCAACTTTTGTAACACATTATAAAGCGAAAAATTATTGCCCAATTATACACTGCTTAAAATATTTTTAAATCAGTCCTAAAGAAGATACATACTAAGTATACACACATACATACTAAAATTGAAAGATTATTCTTTACTAATTTTCACCCGTGGCATCGCTCTCGTGGATGTCTGAACATATCCCACGGGGACGTACTAACGGGATTAAAAGTACCCTATGCGTTAATCTAGATTATAAACCTCTGTGTGCCAAATTTCAGCCAAATCCGTTCACCCGTTTTTGTGCCAATCCGGAACATATTCTTCGTTATATGTATAATTTGATTAGGTACATACTTCATTACAAGTAAATATCCCTGGTACATTTGTCTGCTTCACACATGTAACATTAATATAGTTTGACATTCACACAATACTAAACTATTATATTTCTATTATTTATATGTTAAATATTTTTTTATTAAAAAGGATTCGTAGCTAAAAGAATGATGATAATTATTCTACTAATGGAAACAGGAAAAGAATTGAAAGTGTAACAAAAAATAAAATGCAGTTTTAATATCCCAATGATATTACTAGTACTACAGACTTCCACATATGATTTTACATTGACATATTAATTTAGATTCGGAAACTGATAATTATTCCAAATATTATGTTAATCTCATACACTTACGTGTAATATCACACGAAAAAATCGGTTTAGACAAAACGAGCGAATGCTGTATCCCACTCTACCAAATTATTTTTGTATAAAAATGGCCACAGCATTCTGTCGTCAGCCTATCTATACTAAAATGTGAACAAGAAAATAATGCTCTTGTTCTGGTTCAGTGTTAAACCGTTCCTTAACATGAACTATTAGACTACAGTCTAAACAGAAATGACAAAATCGAAAAAAATAAAAACAAATAATTCCGATTATTATTATAGCTAGCTTCAGAGGAAATTCCCGAATTTAAGAACTTTCGCATTCTGTCAAAAATATATGTCACTAACCTTTTCCCGCAGCTTTGCCCGCGTGGTGGTCCGAAATTATTCCACGGCAACGTACTACCGGGATAAAAAGTATCCTATATTTCATACAATTCTATTGGTTTACGCGGCACACGCCAGAAAAGCTCCCAGTCGGCATGATTTTTTCCACATCTTCGACGACATATTTCAGAAAAAATTACACAATACCTTTAATGAATTAGACACCTAATCCATTCTCATGAATTACTCCGTCCATTGGTGAAAACCGTATGAAAATCCGTTCAGTAGTTTTTGAGTTTATCACGTTCAGACGCGGCGGGATTTTGTATGTATATGTAGTGATTTTTCTACAATTTTGACATGAGATTGTGACCAGATTTTAAACGTTTTTAAATACGGGAATTGGCCTTCTGTTCTGTCACATTGCTGGACAAAGGCCTGCATACTTTTTTTTTAATAATCTTATTTTATTTCTCGATAATCAGAGACTATCTTGAAACTGGGGGATCCTTATCAAATATCCTCACTACTCGGCTAGTATGACTAGACGACTAGTTTTATTGGCAGAGTAGTAATTTCAATTTGCGATCCTTGAGAAATCTACCCACATATCGTCCTATGCCACAAATGCTAAACGAGGTGAATTAACACAACACATGGTGGATATATTGACATGAATAGACCAAAAATGGAGTACAAAGCCATAGACTACACGCTTCATAAAGTCATTCATGATAAACAAATGTTTCACAACATGTTTTGGTGTTCTGAAAACATTGCTGTCAAAATAAAATGTTTTAGTGTTGTTAGAAACATGTTAATACCTCGCAACCTCATATTCATGGTAAACAATTGTTCCACAACATTGTGTCCAGCAACTGTTGATATCCCAGGAAACAATATTTCTCAACTTTCCCATGAATACAGGGCTAGGTCATCAAAAACAGACCAAATAAAAAGAAGCATGTACAGCCTAGGACGATAAAACTAAAAAATAAATTTGCCACTTAGGTCTTAATAGCGACCGCGGCCACGGCCCCTGCCACGCCCGCGCCCGCGGGGTGAACCCTTAGGCTTCTCGTCGATAACGGGCAGAGCCTCCGGTTTCTCGACTTCCTGTGGCTTCACAGGTTCTGGTTCTGGTTCCGGCTGTGGTTCGACGACAGGTTCTTCTTTGACGGGCTCCGGTTCTTCTTCTTTTACTGCTGTGAATGAGGATATAGTTGTAGAAAGAGCTTAGTGGTACAGCGGCAGGTCCACTCAAGAAGACGTCTCACCCACGGTCATTAAGTTTAAGTTAAAATGGCCGGCAATTGTCACTAAAGTTGTTGACAATTAAGATAGCAATGGGGGTCGTCGGCCCAGCCAGCCAGCCGTTATAACTGGTACAAACAAAACACGTAATAAAGCCGAGAGTCACTTGTACTCCCCGTCATCCTAATCAGTTTTTTGTACTGGACCATATCTGGGAACCTTCTGGTTACGGAGACATTGAAGGTCAAAATTACAACGTTTATTACGAAAACAAGTTTTTCACGACCCCTGTACCGATGCATGCACCCATAAGCACAATGATTTGCGTGCGTTACATTGCGCACTACCGTAAACAGCGATTTTTCACATCAAAAACAAAATTCGTTTCCCAGCAATTATTTTTGTGCAATGTTACTTAGTTTGATGTACAGAATGCGTAGTTGACGGCTATGTGATGAGTCTTTTTACACCCTGTATACCAATATCTTGAATCCTTGACCTATCGATATGGTCGCGATTTTTCGCGTATAGATATATAGATAGGAAATACCTACTTTATTGAAAACCAAAATTCTGAATGAAAAACGATACATAATATATTATGTTGCATGGCATTCAGTGTCTAAAGGGCTTGGTGCCACTTTATTTGCCAGTTACTAAGGGATCTCGCCCACTATGCGGCCATGACGATTACAGCTTGCTTATTCAGTACTGTAACCATTTTGAAAACTTACCAGTCATATTTTCATCTTCGAGTATCTCATCAACGGTCTGCTCCCAGTTCTCCAGTTCATCGGAAGCGGCCAGGTCTGGCTCTCCTCCATCCTCCTTGTTCAGGATAGCATCCTCGCTATTGTCTACATCATCTATGAATAAACGATAATATTTATTAGAAATGTAATGTCCACCTTTCTACATCTCTTACTCAGCCATTGTTTGTTTGTACTATTTATTCGTTGAAAGTTCTTTAATTTGGTCGTCTGACGTCAACATCGTAAAGGTCGTAGGCAACTACCTAGTACGTAAACATTTAGGGGGATGCGATAAGGTGGGCCGCGAAAATCAAATTTTCTTACTTTTTTTTGTCATTTGCTAGTTGCTAGTGTCTAGTGTCAGGTTGTATGTTGATTAAAATATGGTTAGCGAGTGTAACAAGTATGGCTTTACAGCATTATAATCATTAGCAAACTCACCCTTAGCCTCCTCCTCATTATCATGTCCATTCTGTTCCTCTCCATCATCAATCTTGCGTCGCTTAGCGTCGCTGGAGTCTTCGGCGTTCAACGGCCGCTTGTTGCTATCCGCCCCCCCTGGTCCCTGTTAACAATATTTGTTACAAAACTTAATAACATGGAGGTAAAATTTGTGTATTATAACACTTCACGACAAATTTCGCGTACACACAGATTGACAGAAAAAGAGTGTAACTGAAACATACATTGCCTTGAAGATAGATAGAATAAATATTAATGTGTTTTTTTTACAAAATCATAAATAATTATATATTTTTTTAAAGTTTTCTTGTGATACACTCAAGGAAAACATCTGGTAGTAACCTAAACTAGCACCCTAATTACGTAACACACTATCTATCACAATCTGAATAATTTTGAAGCCTATTACTAATCTATTGCTTCTTAAGTTCGAAAAATGTGTCTGCTCAACAACGTAAATAACGCAATGAATGTTGTTGAACTATCAAAATGAAACCCATTCCTACTGTTATGTAATTACCCCGCTGGTCTTAAATAGCAGGAGCCAGTGTGTAAGCGTGGTGATCATTGCCATGATTAATATAATATAACAGTTACATATTTTTGACATAACATTAATACTACCCTTATATTCCCCCATGGTTTAGGCAGGGATGACAGTACACCAACATTTCGTCTTTTCTGATACTAAAGGGTGTCCATTAATTACGTGAGGCGTTTAGGGGGAGGGGAGGGGAGGGGGGAGTCGAGCCGAATCTCACACAATCTCACGTGGGGATGAGGGGGGGGGGGGTGTCAGGGCAAATATCACGTTTTTTTTTTACAGGAGACTGTAAAATTGCGAGAAAACTGGGTTAAATTAAGTAAAACATGTTTCTCCACTAAAATATGGCTAATGCTCATGATGGAATTTTCCGAAACTTTGTGGTTTAGACCTCTTGCAACTAAAATACATTTGAAACCCAAAGACCCACCGCGTCTGTCTGTTTGCAAGAGTTAAACTCCAGAATGGCTAAGCGGATCTCAATAAAATTCTTACCAATGGATTTAGTGTCTCTTGAAAAAAGATTGTGATTATTAATTTATTAATGCTTTGTGTTGTAGCCAGGGCGAGTCAGCAAGTAGAAAAAAAAATAAGGCTGAAACTCGGAAAGACATTTTTCATGCAATCAGACACATCAATACTAGGAAAACGAAGACGAACGAAATAGAAGGATTGGCGTGCTTTTAACATCAACGGAGTGTGTCCAACAACTTAAAATACAAGGTCAAAATTATGTAAGCCAGCGAAACTTCGCAGTCGTGATGGGTATCGATAACTAATGATTTTTTATTAACATATGCTGTCCCACTGTTGGGCAAAGGTCTCCCCCATACTTCGCCATTCATCTGCTGCTGCTGTCTTCGCCGGCCAATCAGTCAAGAAAGAGTCTAGGTCATCGTTCCAGCGTTTCTTAGGCCAGCCTTGGTGACAACGCCCGTCTTCAAAAAAATGTTTTTTTGTGTCAGCGGCTGCTGTTAGTTAAGTACTCGGGGTATGGGTTGAGACAATCTGTTTTATGATGTACAAGTAAAAAAAAAAAAAAAGGTTTTTCATGTAAATTACCTATGGTTGTTGACCCAAACTTTTTTTCATATATTTTTTTTTGGTTTTGTTTTATCATATTTAGATATCAATACCCATCACGTCTACGGAGTTTCGCTTACTAATTTAATTTGACACTGTATATTCTTTGATTACCAAAAAATAAACGATCAACGTTTTTGACATGCAAAAACATTTAGATAATGAAGCGTGCCTACTGTACTTTGGTAGCCGGCGGCGTAGGGAAGACATTAACGTTCCAATACTCAAACGCAGCACAATTTAAAGTCGCAATATATCATGAAGACTTTTAAGTACCGTACGTTTTTCAGAATGCACAGTCCGCGTTCTGAAAGTTGGACTGTGCATTCTGAAAGTTGACAATGTCGCAAATAACTGTCAAAACTTATCGGTTTTGATTAATATGTATAAATTACTGTATGGAAATATGAAATATTGCTCTACAGTGCATTACAATATTGATAATGAAATGCAATACTTAATAAATATCGGAATAATGTCCTTTTTTAACAGACTTCAAAAAAAGGAAGACGTCCTCAATTCGGGTGTTAAAAAAAAATCTCTTACTTCATACAACCCATAAGTTCAGTGTTATTATTGTAATTCGTATTTTATTGTAGTATTGAACGATATTATTTCCATCCAGTAATATTAACAAATTAATAAAAAAAACCGGCCAAGTGCGAGTCGGGTCTCGCGCACGAAGTGTTCCGTACCATTATGTATAAAAACGGCAAAAAAAATCATGTCTGTTGTATGGGAGCCCCCTTAAATATTTATTTTATTCTGTTTTTTCGTATTTGCTGTTATAGCGGCAACAGAAATACATCATCTGTGAAAATTTCAAGTGTCTAACTATCACGGTTCATGAGATACAGCTTGGTGACAGACAGACGGACATAGGAGTCTTAATAATAGGGTCCCGTTTTAACCTTTGGTTACGGAACCCTAAAAAGGCAATTAATTGACAGCTATTTGCGACGTTGCCAACTTTTAGAATGCTTGCTTTTAAAGTTGAGTATTGTTTGAGTATTCAGAGACAAATCTACTCGTCTTGGACTGTCTTTGGGTAGACTTCCGTGGCTCGCGACCGATACAACAATACTAAACGCTATGATAATGTATAGTGCTATTTCGCTATTCACAATTATGCCGCAAGTAGGGTTACCATTCCCAATATGAAATGTCCTAACAAAAGTCCGGACGGTTGGTAATCCTAGTCGCAAGGGACTTGAAAGCGACTCCATACATTTTCATAGTGTTTGTCGGATCGGTCGTATGAGTCGAAACCCACGGAAGTCTTACCTGACGTTTGTAAGCAGATTTGCTGAACCAATATAAGCCGCGCTCTCTATATTCCTTCTTCGTTACCGACTCCTCAGTTATCGGGTACGGGTGAGGCTAAAAATAGATATTTAAAGTGTTAGCAATTTTGAATGAAGTACAGTTAGTAAAAAACCGTTATTGTAAAGTACCGTAACATTTTCATTTGTTCCTTATCTTTCTAATACGATGATCTTATGGAGGCATGAGGAACAGGGTGTAAAGTTCACTCATCCTCCATAGAAAAGGGAGGATCCTCCGACCAGATGGTGTCGTGTCTGGTGGGCAACTGCTCGACGATTCATGTCGGGACGCACACATACAAATCTATGGTAGTTACGCGGTAAACTCTGCTTGCGCGGTGCAGGATTTTGCATGAGGTCATTATGACGCGTCGTAGTTTGCATGTGGGGATGAAGCAAATAAATGATTGAGTACTGAAGGTACCGCTACAATCTTTTTTTTTTTTTTTTGGTTGGTAAATCATCAAATGACCTCTCCCGCTTTGGGCAGAGCGGAAGGGCGTGTCAGACTCTTACTGACTAAAACCCACCCGTGTTCCCTCAGTTGCCTGTGCGCCAGGGCCACGGTAACTCTTTCGAACAATCCGCGACCCCGGCAGGACCGCTACAATCTAAAGTGAAAATATTAACTGAGTATTTTTTTTTGTAAAGTATTAAAATTCCTTTGTTTCCAACTCACAGGTTTTCACTAGGCCTTACTGTTTAGAAACTCGGCTGCGCACGACTCAATATCAAAACGTCTCTTTGACCAGGGTTATAGATAGTTTATTTGTAATGTCGACTGCTACAAAATTACCAGTTATATGCTGCTTCAAAATGGCTGCGAGAAAACGTATTGACATTGACCCTAGGAGGATGATCAGATAAGGGCTCGCCCCAAACTGGCGGACAACATGTCAGAAGATTTTTAATACACGGTGTAAGAGACACATCGACGCGTAAACTGTTATCATGAGTTCAGTACATGATTCAAGACACAACAGCGTCTAAATTTTCGTTTGTTCTAAAAAAATCTGCTGTTCCATACATTTTGATCGCGTGGGTGTGAAATAGCACATTTTTTTAATAAAGGGTTTTTTATAAACAGAGTATAGTATGGAATCGAAATAAATTACAAATTTCATGGAACGCTGAGAGAAATTGGTCGCGATGCTAGCGGGTCCGTTCGGCTGTAGGTGTAACGTACCAGCTGGGTGCCACTCTTCTCGGCGAGCAGGCGCACGAACAGCTGGTGGTGGCGCCACGTGCGCAGGTGCACGAGCGCCGTCTGCTCGCTGTCCAGCAGCTTGCGGCACAGGCTGCACTGCACGCAGCGGAACTCCGACAGGAACGAGCCGCCCACGCCGCGCTCCGTGCTGGTGGACAGGAGAGCTCGTTATGTGTTATGCCACTACGCTAGGCAGCTTTTTAGTAGGTAATACTCATGTATTCAAAACAAAATATAGACTCAAGACTAATGTTCACCAGTCCAGGTTAACTTATCAATTAGATAACTTCATACAAATTCTGTTTCATTGTTGCATTTATTTGACAGATCTATCTGGACACTTAAACAGACTCTTCAATTATTTTAAAGCTGAAACACTAAGATATGGTGACGAGCGGGCGTTTTGGGAGACTGTCTTATAATTATTTTTGAAGATCCTAATTTGAAAAAGCCCCACATTTCTTACTAACACCTTACTTTTTCTGATTTTTCTGCAAAATTTTGTAATTCTGATTTGAACAAAAACGGCAACCCTACTTGTCTATGCTCTTAAGCGAAAAGTATGTTCAGGGATGCCCCAAAACAATTGATATTGCTTACTCACTCTCAAGCGGTGTTAAAACACCAAGACTCGAGTTCTTTCTAACTTAACCATTTACACATTTTTTTTTCTATTTCTTTTTAAATTAGTCTATACATTCCTTATTTCTAGTTCTAGGTTCATGAATGAAGTAGTTCATGGTTCAATAAAGAACCCTGAACAGATAAAAAAAAAGCAATGTTTACGTACGCATAGGTAGGAGGGGGGTAAGAGCTTTGCTTACTTTTGGTGACAAGGAGAGAATGGGGGTGGAGATGTGTTAAAAATTACTTAAATTCTGCTTACGTTATAATTGAATGGCCCATAACGTGGTTTCCGAGTCACGGAGGGGTCTCGATATATACTAATAGATGGTCACCCATCCACGAACCGACCTCGGCAAGTGTTGCTTAACCTTGTAGAACGACCCGTGCGGCTATTTTATTTAGCCACGAGCTTTTCACATTAAAAAGTAACACTAACTAATAACCAGTGATCGGAGTAGGTAGATTGAACTGGGGTCATTGATCCGAAACGTATATATTACTATGGACATTCCTCCGGAATTGGTGGATTATTAAAAAAAAACCGGAACTTATGTAGGAATTGTATTCTGCCAGAGTGGAAGGAGTCATTTGATGATTTGCCATCCTCAAAAAAAAGGTAGGAATTGTAATAAAATGAGCAATTTTATTCTTTATTATTCTTCCTATTTTTTTTTTTGTCACGATTTGACAAAACCCAACAACCAATCAGAACAAACTTTAAATTTTGAATTGAGTAGTAATAATATCACTACCAACATTAACAATATTTAATTGAATCCGGAAATACCGGAATTACTTTCCGGAAAAATGGCTTATCCATGTTATTCTTTCTGTGTGCATTTATGATACAAGTACTAAAAATCAATCTACCTACTCCGATCACTGCTAATAACTAATTAAGTAATAATAACCATGAAATAATTAAAACCTACCTGTAAGCCGGGAACATGTCCTGGGTGGTTCCCTGCAGATCATCGCCCTCCTTATAATCCAAGATAGTGTTCTCCTGATCAATAGAGTTCTTCTTCTCCTCAGCTTCAGGTTTCGATTCACCATCTCCCTCTTTCTTCACTCCTTCATCCTGGTGGGATAATTACATTTTCAGGTTTATTTATTTTAACACTACAATCACACAATCTTACAGAGGCGGAAATAATGCCATAGGCATTTTCTACCAGTCCACCTTTGGGTAGACAAAGAGTGGTAGGGCTATTACAAAATTGACTTGAATGTGCTCTGGCAGCTGAGAGTATGTCATGCTCACTCAAATGTCTTGCTGTTGATGGTGTGTGTTGGATCATTAAGTTCCCTTCAAAATGGTTGAACTGAATGGTGCTGATCCATACGTCATGTTCGTGAACGGACGCCGTCAGTAGGGACTGGTCGTCTCTTAGCAGCCACGGCTTATTTTAATTTCTTAATTGTTTTTTGTATTTCTTTTTGTGTTTACTTTCTAAATGAATGATGTAACCAATTTTTTGTAACAATATTTAGTTTTTTGTGTCCATGGAGAATCTTGCCTGTTCTTCTCCATAGGCACCTACTACGCTTTGGAATGGGCAACTAGCTTGACTGACTGACCCCGTGACAATTCAAAAGTGCCTATAATTGGCTTATTTGTTATTAAAGCTTTGACTTTTGAAAAATTGTGGAATAAATATTTGTGTGCAGAAACGCGTGCGATTTCACAACGGTAATAGTCGCGTAGAAATAAAAGAACATCCAAGACTGACGATACTGAGCCATTCTACTATCTGCCAAGTAGCACTATCAACCTACTGACTGATAGTCTTTTTACCACTGGATGAGCTAACATTCTCGTACAGTTTGAGCCGAAACGAAGGAAGTAAAAGTCGAAATTTTCAAGAGTGGAAATAAAAATCTGCTGCAGTTTGTATCATGGCTCATTAATATTAAAATCCCTGGAAAAGAACACATTTTAGGTATGTTATAACTAACCTGACTATCTCCCTCTCCGTCCTTCACCTCTGTATCATCAGCCTCCTTATCAGTGTCCTGTTTGTCATCGGTGCGGCGACGACGCTGCCTGTCCTCACGCAAGTAGAGTTGCTCCATATTGAGGGTCGAGATCACCATCACTAGGGAGAAAAGTCAGTATAAATATGTGTTTGGTTAAATGAAGTAGGCAAGGCAAAATGGATCCAGTAATAGCCATGATATATCTAACAGCCATTTATCCAAGTAATCCTAATTGATTTTGCATGGTTCAATAAATCCACTCTGCCGATTGCAGTCTACTGCTGGACATAATGTAGTTAGATGGTTAAAGATAATCCATGTTAATATTATAAATTCAAAAGGAACTCTGTCTGTATGTTACCTTTCATGGCTAAACCACTGAACGGATTTCGATAAAATTTGGCAATGAGATAAATGGCATCCTGGGGAAGGACATAGGCTACTTTTTGTCTCGGTAGCACGTTCCCGTGAGATAATTTCCGATATCTATGCAGGCAGAAGCTCATTTCATTATAAAACAATTCTAAGCATAAGGTTTAGATGTCATACTAGACTGTTTTTTCTGGATTTACTACATTGGAATGTAGATTACTGAGTTATTGTGGTTGTTTTGACATAACCCAATATAATGTAGTTCTAGTTACACCAAAACAATTACTAATATTAATGGTAATGTATGCAAAAAGGTTACTCTTAAAAAAGGCCCTAAATAATATTTATAGTTGGATAAAAAAAAAGCCCTGAAATGGGACAATAGAAGCTTTAATAAAAAAAAAGTAGATCCTGTTCTTGCTAAAAGGATCTTTTTGCGCCTGAATGACATTGACAGGGGAGCGTTGATGGCAAACATTTGTGAATTTGTCACAAAAATAGTATTAACAAAACAAGATGGCGGCGTTAGTTCCAATTTTGGCCACGCGCCAAAAGAACCATGTAGCGTTATAAACATTCTTCAAAGACTCACCTTCAGGTTTAGGCTTAGTAATAATCTCCTGTTTATCCTGCATATTCCTCAGATGCTCCGCAGTCAGCCGATGTTCATCCAACTCGATTCTGGTCGGCATCTCCTTATGACAGGACGTGCACGTGGGATGAAGGTACTTCTTGAGCTTGCGATGGCCTACGGTGGTGCGATGTATGGCACCGTCGGCTGCGTACATGTCGCACATGGCGCAGTAGAAGTCGCGCGCAGGTTGTTGGCCGGCCTTGCGGGTGCGTTTCATTTCGCGAATCTGGTGGGCAAGGGAATATTTTGATTTAAAAGAGTGTCCGTGGAGTTTCTTGCCCATTCTTCTCAATAAGAACCTACTATGCTTTGGAATGGGTAACTTAGCTTCATCTTTCTGACTGACCAACCCCTTAATGATTCAAAAGTGCCTGTAATTGGTTTATTTGAAATAAATGTTTGGAGTGCAGTGACACCCATGAACTGGCTTTGAATCGAATAACAGAACTGGAACAAAAATTGTGTGAAGCCCAACAGGCACTATCGCTCTCAGAGTGTATAAAAGTTACCAAGCAGGTTGCTAGAACCAGTAATCTATTTGATAAGTTAGTAGGTAGTGTGTCAAAATCAGTGTGTGAGCCAGCTGTAATGATAGATTTGACTGGTGATGATACCATACCATTATGTCCTATAGTTATGAGTCACAACAAATTGAAGAAATATATTAAAATCAATAAGTTAATTAAACGGTCACAGAGAGCAATTAAGAAACAAAATCTCTTAAAATTAAATCTTTCGCTTAGAAAGGAACGTGTTGTCCTATCAAAAAGTTTAAATATTTGTACTATTGAGTTAGATAAATGTAGGGAAAAGTATGACACTGATATCCAGCTCCTCTATAATGATATATTACACAAGGAGCATTTGCTGAAGGATATTTTTGAAAAATATGAGACTTCACAAAAACAACTAAGTGACCGCATGTTTGAGGCTGGGGAACTACTGGATTTGGTGAAGTGCAATACTGAGAGGTATGAGTCTCTGACTAATAATCACTCATGCAGCTGTACCAACCAACCACAACCTCTTCAGCCTCAGCCGGACTTGCCCATACCGGTGTTGGCTCTTCCAGCAGAGACTTATGTTAACACACAGAAAAATAAATCTATATTTTTTTGTGACGAATTAGGTTCTGGCTTTGGAAAAATTTTACTCAATTACCTTAGCCATAGTTTTACCAATCATACTTATCATAACATAAGTTTTAAACAAATGATTAAAAGAATTGCAAACTCAAACCTAGATAATTATTATAGCATGGTTTTGCTATTAGGTAATAGTACTGGTATTACCAGAAAGGACATAGTGGATGGTGTAAACACCTTATTAAAGTTAAATGTAGGAAAGCTGATGTTGTGTGCTTTTCCTTACTCTGATACTTTATCAGATGACGAAAATAATTATATTTATAAGTTGAATAATACAATTCATAAGCTGACATGTTGTCATAGTGACAAGTTATTGTATTTTGACACTAACAAGTTTGTTAGTGGTTTTAAGTTAACTCAGAGAACTCTATCTCTGTCTTGGGAATGTCGACATCTGATTGCTATGTTGATAGCATATAGTATTAATGAGGTTATAAATAATATAACAACTTTTAGTATTAGGGACGAGTCTGTGTTGCCTAGTCATACTAACAACATAGTGATTAATTACGAATCCTCATGCTGTACGAAGGAGGAGAATCCACCTATAATACCAACATCTTTGGAGGTCACCACCAGTCAGATAGGGTATTCTCTTCCTGCTGGAACTGGTACGGGCATTCTAGACACTTCATTTGTAGTTGTGGAGGTCACTCCGGATAATCATTTAAACTAGTCAGTAAGACAACAGAAGTTACCCCTTCAAGTAACCAATTATTATTATTATTAGAGAATAATAAAAAGGTATCTTCTGGCAATATAACTCATAATAATAAAATACCAAAGGGAGTGCAACATACTTTAAAATTATTTAATCAAAATATCCAAGGTTGCGCTTCCAAATTACTGGAAATAGAATTGTTTTTAGAAAATACTAAGTTTGATGTCATTTGTTTAACAGAACATTGGTTAAAAGATCATCAAGTAATGTCAATTAATTATGAAAATTATTGTGTAGTTAGCCATTTCAGCCGAAAACGTATGATACATGGCGGGTCATTAATATTAGTTAAAAATTCAATTAAATCGAAAGAACGAAAAGACGTCATCGGACTGTCTGTCGAGCACACCATTGAATTGTCCTGTGTTGAGCTTGATAAGCATGTTATAGTATGTGTATACAGACCTCCAAGTTACCAGAATCTATCTGTGTTTGATTCTGTAATTGAAGATGTGTTAAAGAAACTAAGTACTAGTAGTAAGTCAATAGTCATATGTGGAGATTTTAATATTAATTTATTAGAAAATAACTCGAATACTGTTAGATTATTAAATCTTTTCGGGTCATTTGATTTGTCAAATGTTTTTATTGAACCAACCCGAGTGACAGCTTCTTCTGCCACTTGTATAGATAATATTTTTTGTAATTGTGATTATTTACACAAACAAATTGTAAATAAGTTGCCATCTGATCACAGTGGCCAAACAGTAACATTTTGCTCCTACATGCCTTTACAAAAAATTCAAATAAGGTTTAGGCCAATTACATGTAAAAAATTAGAGCAATTAAATAATTCTTTAGCCAGTACATTATGTGATCAAAGTTTTAATAATGTAGGTGACCCAAATGAGTTCTACGCCGAGTTCTTTTCACTATTATACACGCAATTTAATGACACTTTTCCACTAAAGACTAAAATTATTTACACAAAGTTTTTATTTAGTGATTGGGGACTCCAGGTATTCGTAAAAGCAGGGAAAAGCTATTTGAACTTTATGGTCTAAAGCAACATATGAATAATACAAGATTTCATCAGTATGTTGCAAAATATTCAAAAACTTTTAAAAGTGTGTGCAAACTAGCAAAAGCACTTTATATTAGCAATAAAATAAAATCAGCTGATGATAAAATAAAAACTACCTGGCAAATAATAAATAATGAAACAGGCAGGAAAAAACAGCGTAATACAGAATTTAATTTAGAGACTGCACATGGCCTCATCAACTCTGATGTAGAAATAGCTCAGGAATTTGAAAACTTTTTTACTAATATTCCCCTTAAAACTACTGAAGCTTTAAATTTCTCACCCGCGCTTTCTGCTGCCTTACTTACAAAGAATGTCAAGGCATGCCCTTTGGAGTTTAGGTTTCAGCATACAAACCCCCAAGCTGTTATAAAAGCTTTTAAAGATCTTAAAATTAAATCAACAGAGGATCTCTGGGGAATGTCTGTAAAAGTCTGTAGATCTCTCATCGAAACCATTGCTCCCTATTTAGCTTTCATATTTAACACCAGTGTAGACCAAGGAGTTTTTCCGGATCTTTTGAAACACAGTAAAGTAGTTCCGTTGTTCAAATCCGGTGATAGTAAAGAACCCAACAATTATAGGCCTGTGTCAATTTTGCCAGTTCTCAGTAAGGTGTTTGAAAAGTTAATGCTTAATCAAATGTTACGTCACTTTAATAAAAATTCCATCTTTCATGAACAACAGTACGGTTTCACCAAAGGGCGCTGTACCACTGACGCTGGTGTCACCCTACTAAAGAACATTTTTAACGCCTGGGAAGGAGCACAGGATGCCATTGGAATCTTTTGCGACCTCTCTAAGGCGTTCGATTGCGTAAACCATGAGACACTTCTGCTGAAACTAGAGCACTATGGAATTAGGAATACAGCTCTTGATCTACTAAGGTCATACCTGAAAGATAGAAAGGTTAAAGTTCAAGTAAACGGCAAGAACTCATTAGGGTCTGAAATGACAATGGGCGTTCCTCAAGGTTCGATATTGGGTCCATTCCTCTTTTTAGTTTACATTAATGATTTACCCCAATTACTGCAGAATCAACCGAAGATGGTGTTATTTGCAGATGACACATCATTGATCTTTAAAGTAGACCGACGGTCACAAAATCTTGACGATGTAAATAACTCTATTCTTCAGGTCCAAGATTGGTTTATGGTAAATAATTTGGTACTTAATGAAAAAAAAACCAAATGCATTAGATTTAAATTACCTAATGTTAGAAGTTGCGAATGTGACATCATATTGAATGGAGAAAAACTAGAATTTATTAATCAGACGGTTTTCCTGGGAATCACGCTAGACGAGAAATTGCAATGGGGACCCCATATAACATCTCTTGCGGGGCGGTTAAGCTCGGCCGCTTATGCTGTTAGGAAGATAAGACAGTTAACAGACGTAGAAACCGCGCGTTTGGTCTATTTTAGCTACTTCCACAGCATTATGTCATATGGCATTTTACTGTGGGGTCGGGCTGCTGACATTGAATCCATTTTCATTTTGCAAAAGAGAGCTGTCAGGGCCATTTACAATCTATGTCGTCGCGAATCTCTTAGGGAACTATTTAAAAAGATTAATATTATGACGGTACCTTGTCAATTCATTTATGAAAATATTATGTATGTAAGAAAAAATCGACATCTTTTTAATAAAATAAGTGATAGACATAATTTTAATACTAGAAATAAAGATAAAATAGATCAACCATTTTTTAGATTATCTAAAGTACATACATCTTTTATGGGGTACTGTGTTAAATGTTACAACAAAATACCTTGTGACATATTGGAATTAAATGAAAGAAAATTTAAAACTCATATAAAAAGTACACTTTGTAAACAAGCATATTACAAATTAGAGGATTATATCCTAGATAAGAATGCTTGGAAACATGCTGGTCCTGCTCCATAGGACAATCTAGAGTCTAGACAAAATCAAACTGGTTGCTAATTTGATTGTATAATTTATAATTTTTATGACATTGATTGTTACATTATGTACTTAACTACTTAAACTCACACACTAAATTATTACTTGTTGAAATTTTGGAAACATCGTCTACTTTTCAATATTTGTAAATATGTGAGCACCATGTATCTATCACATAATTAATTTACCTGCCTTTGCATTATATTTAATTCTTTTTACCTATTGTGGTATAGTAATTTTATTCTAGGTGCATCGTCTTCACATATGATTACATAATTAATGTGAACTTACATAATATTGTAAAATATTTTAAAAGAGTAACGGTGGAGTTTCTTGCCCATTCTTCTCCATACGAAACTACCTTTTGGAAGGGGCAACTAGAATCAATTCTATTTTTTTGTAAATTTTGACGTTCAAAAGTGCCTTTTATGTGCCTATTTGAAATAAATGATTTGACTTTGAGTTTGAGTATGAATTGTTTTAGTATTTTTGTAGAGGCACGCTTGTAGAGTCCAACCGAATTTTGTTTTTGGCAATTTGCGGCCGATTATCCATTTTCAACAATTTGAATTATCGTTGGCCGAAAATAATTAAGAGCCGGTAAGTCAAAACAAAAAACTAAAAAAGCAATAACTGTGAAAATTAAGAAATAATTGTTTTTTTGTATGTATATCATCAACATCATATTGTTTAATTGTGGTGTCTTTGGAAAAGTACAAAGTTTCATGTGATTGAAGTTTAAGAGGTTAGATATAATGATTAAATTAAAAGATTGACTGCATTTCTTTTACTGTTATCAAAGACCTAAAAAAAAAAAAAAGCTTGGTTTTCGTTTTTCGGGCGAAAATGCATATCTGGCAGCATTTGATTTCGGCCGGAAAAAGAAATCCGTTTACGGTCGGACTTGACGCATGCTAAGTGATGGGGGACAGTTGCGGCGTCATAAAAAAATACAAGTGGACAGATCCGTTGAATCAGCAATCCGTTGCGAGCCGCCCCATTTTTCACAAAACTGGCCTTGCTCAAAATTGGTTAATGTTTATGTTAACCGCCGAACATATAACTTTATGAATATTACTGTGTAGAGCAACACCTAACCTATTTTCTACTAAAGCAGCCAGTATTGACATACTTTGTAAAAGCTATTCTTTCTATCTATCGCAATCTTGTGCCAACTTGGAAAATTCCTAGAGAAAGACTTACAAAAAAAAAACAATATAAATACCTTAAACTCCTGCCGCATAGTATCAGCAGTGAGTGCATAGCTCTCTGCAGTCTTGGTCATCATAATAGCATGGGCACGTCCACTCAGATGGTTCTCAAATGACCTGCCGTCCCACATGCTCTTGTTACAGATATGACATTTCAGCAACTGAGGGTTAATGTCATCGTATCTGGTCTTAGGAGCTTCCTTCTTGGTACTGGTCTCCTCACCCTTCTCCCGATTCTCACTAGATTCAGCGTCTTTCTTGTCATCAGTCTCACTGCGGGACGCTTTGCTGGTAAATTAAAGGCAGGTTTATAAAATGAGGTTTTAACTGTTTTTGAACACTGAAGTTTTCTATGCTATTTGGATTGGGTTTACATGTTTGTCTATTACTAGACTAGCAATATATTTAAAAAAGAGGCGTTTAAAATAAGTTTTTCTGTGTTGTGTTGTGTCTTTTTTATTTCATTGTAATGTATGAGGGGAGTTGTCTGGCAGTCAAATTGTTTTGTAGTTTGATTTATTTATGTAGATTTTATTGTTTAATAAATAATTTGGGTAGTGAAATTATGTTTACAAACACTTACAGGAATCCAATTGTCATGCATTTAAATTGAAATTAGTCAGAGTTGGTAGACAATTTTTGTTTTTTTATAATAAAGAAAATGTAAAAAGAATTCTAATAATTTACGAAACTGCAAAAACATCAGTTGTTACATTTATTTGTAAGTTCATCTTATTACACACTTACCAATGTCACAAATATTAAATGTTTATTATCGGTCCATTACAATCCAAAGAAGCAAGCGTTAAACATAAGGTTTGAATGGGTCCAAAAACCAGTGATGGGTGATGCACCCTTGGTTTTATGAAGCTCCAAGTGTCAAGTCTAATGACAGACTTTCAGTATAGACAGATAACTATTTATACCTGCCTATGGTGAAGACAATTTTCATTGAAACGTAAAAACAAACATTCGAGATTTGTAATTGAAATGCATTCATACCTCAAAGAGGCAGAAACTAACGTAATGCCAATTCGGCTAAAGTTTAGAGGCCGGTGAACGTAAGGTGTTAACAGAAACTTATTTGCAGTGAGGCTTAACCTCAGCAGAGGCACAAGAAATGCGGTGTCACCACCGGAAGGAAACATTCAGGGTTCCTTACCTCTCCTTAACAGGTTTAGCCTTTGAATCGGCCTCCTTTTTCGGGGAACTCTTGTTTTGTTGCCTCTGCCCATCATTGGGCCTATACGGTTTACGATTGTTGTTGACACGCTCACCGGAGCGATTGTAAGTTCCCGTACGCCGGAAATTACCTTGATTGCCCATCTAAAGGGAATTGATCAGAACATGATGGTTAGTACGAAAACTGCGGGGCTCTATGAGCCACGAAGAAGTGCTGAAATTTGAAATACTTCAGGTTTGTCATTAAAATGTGATTATGAACATTATTTGAACTATAACTGAAGATTCTGGGGTCCAATATAAAGGGGCTTCCAGTAGATTTTAATATTTTTTTCATGCATGAAAATGATGACAGAATTACATCAAAACTTTTACATTAATGCAGGAAATGACATACATATTTGCATAAAATAATTATCAAAATATTATTTTTATTATTGGATTTGTATTTAAAATACCAGACATTAAGAAAGTTGGATTAACAGGTCATCAAAACTGTAAAATTTTATTTAAAATCACTTCATACTGTTACGAAGCTTTCTTTTCTTATAAAATGTAGTACTTACCCTGCTGGGGCCATAACCTCGGTCATACCGACCCATACTGGGTCCACCAAAGTCCCGTCTAATGGGCATGTCGAGGAGTGAGGGGACAGGGTTCTGACGCGGCTGCAGCAGGTTGATGATGTTACTTGCTAGAGCCAGGGTGGCCTCAGTGGAGCCCCCAGAGAGGGGCAGCAGGTTGGGTAATCCACCGCCGGGGCCGCCACCCTGCCACGGTGAGACTCCGCTGCGACCGAAGTTCTTCCCGCGGTCATTGCGTTGGAAATCCATGCGACGCCCACTGTTATTTTGAGGTCTTCGGTTCGCCATCTTTAGGGATTCTAGGACACAAAGGAAAGTGCTATGATGTTTGCACGTAAATCTAAGCGATCCGCCCTTAAGGCTACAAACCCACTAAAGCGTGGTATTTAAATCACTAGCTTTGAAGCCGTGATTAGTGGTAGAAAGTTGCCGGCCGGCAGAAAATAGCACAAGGTGATTGTGCATATTATTGATTTTTCCAACTCAATACTTACCGAAGCGAACGTATGTACATTTTGTAACAAAATGATTGTATCTTTAGGAATCTGGTACTCAAAGCCATATATGACAAAAAAAGCTTCAGAAACTATTACAAAAGAACATCCAAGCCCAAAACGATGCTTACGTAGGCCATTTCATGATTGATTATTTACTCAAGAATTTGATAAGTTTCCTTGCAAATGCGGATTGAAACAATAAATAAATTGTAATACTTACAGCTCGATGGTTGAACAGGAAAATGTAACAGCACTTATTGGAGATAAATCAGTATAAAATATTAACACAACTACGATGTCCACCAAGCCTAAGGAAAGCTAAACGTCAAATGTAATAAAAATGGCCGCCGCCGCCCGCCGCTGCATCAAGCAAGGCTTGGCTTGTTTGTTTATGGCGGTTTATGGTTTATTGATTGCACCATAGACGAGCAGCGACGGCGACGATGTCGTTTTTCGATTGGCTGCCGGCACCCGCACACCTCCTTTAGGGTATATAATACAGGGTGTCCCGTAAATAATGGATCAAACGTAACGGGTAGTCAGCTCACCTGATTTTCAACAACTAATTTGAAAAGTTTTTTATTATTTTCAATTTTGGTCTTTTCACGGTGAAAAAAAATCTTTTCAATTTAAGTTTTTTTTTCTAAGGCAAATTAAACTTTATTTATAAAAATGGTATCCTATTACATTATTAAGCTATTCAGAAATGTTTAACAAAAATCATACCTAAAAATGTTATCATTTGCAGCGATAGCATTAAAAAAACGGAATTCTGGTAAAAAAAATGGTGAAATTCGAGAAAAATTATGTCTTCAATAAAAAAAATATATTATTGCGGTTTTTTTTAAACTATTCAAATTAGTTGTTGGCAATCAAGTGAGCTAGCTTCCTGTTACGTTTGATCCATTATTTACGGGACACCCTGTATGTTCTGTGCACCCGCACCAGCAAGGTAGGCCACTGAGTAAAGTATTTACCCTATGGCCAAGAGGGCCATGGCCCGGGGCGGCAGATTGATACCTTATTTCTTGATACAAGAACTGCTTATCGTCTACTCTAGTACTCTGCCGCCCCGTAATTTTTTGATGCAAGCACTATACTCTTCTAGCCTGCCACCCCAGAGCTTAAATTTTCGAGCTCACTGCGCTTGGTCTTGCATCCTAAAATCATTTATTTTTAACCGACTTCACAAAAAGGAAGAGGTTCTCAATTCGACTGTATTTTTTTATGTGTGTTAGCTTAGAACTTTTTTCTGGGTGAACCGATTTGGATGATTCTTTTTTTATTTCAAAGGTGGTGCTTCACATGTGGTCCCATTTAAATTTGATCAAGTTCTGACCAGAAGTTTATGAGTTATCCTTAATACTGCGTATTTTTTCCATTTAGTTTATATTGATGATGTTTTAATAATTTCCTGTCACGGTTATTTACATATCAATTAGTGGTATACGAATGTGTTTGGGGTAGGTACCACAGCTAAAAATTTAAAAATAAAAACTTTTTTACAAAAAAACAACCGACTTCTTCACGTTTTTTAGTGTTTTTTTTTTGGAAGTCGGTTGGTTATTTTTGTAAACAAGTTTTTTTATAATGCATCACCGCTTAAAGTTAATGTTCAAAATACTATTCTAGTTAAAGTTGCAACGCACCAGCCTGCTGTCAAGCTGACATCTGAAATATTTTTTTTCTATTTCTCTATTGATTGATCCGAAAATGACCTTTATTTCAATAGTAGTAAGCATCAGGCATGATATGATAATGTTTCCAGTCTTCCATAATAACGTGATAGTTGATGAAAAGGAACAATAAATAAATTCCAAACCCACGTTATATTGAATAATATCAGCGCTGAAAGCGGACGCGTTCCTGTTGTGTAACAAATTTTATCCAGGTGTTAAGATATCTTCGAAATGGAAGATATAGAAACAGAAAATGATCAGAAACGTACCAAGGTAAGATATTTTTTTCTAGAAAAAATCTGGAATTTACTTAACCATTTAGCGCAAACTATTATAAAAGTAAACTTTTGAATTTTCTGTAATATGTTTACTTACAAATTTAACGAAATTGGTATTTCTGTGGAACTGACTAGAGTTTAGTAATAATTGTAATGTCTTAATAAAACCAGATGGTATAATAAAACCATTGTATCAAGATGAAGATCCACTTCATGAATGAAATTGATCATAAATGTATTTGTTATCTTGAGTTTTAAAATGGTCATCCATCCTTTAGACGTAAAAACAGTTACATGGCTGAAAGGAACAGGTGAAACTACTGTATGAATATGTAATTAAGAACTAACACTCCAAAGAACATGATATGCCTATTATTGTTCTTTAGAAGGTCTATATAGCCCAAGAATATGTCCCACAGAATATGTTTCTGTATGTTAATATTTAGGTAAGTTATAAATACTGCATCGGTTAGACTGGAAGCTGACCTCAAAATATCTGGAAAAGGCTAGGCAGATTATGATAAACCTTCATTTAAGTACTGCACAAAACAAACATAGCAAGTGGCGTTCTGTCCTACCCCCATGGGAAGAAGGTGTGGGTTTATGTATGTACAAAACAAAAACTAAACAATTAAACAATAATTCTTTATTCTTTAGCCTTTAGTAAAAATCTTAATAAGGGATGTACTGGGGAAAGACCATTATATAAAAATCACCACATGCCTGGAATTTAATGTCCAGTGTTCCAGACATATTTTTTTTTTTTTTAAATGTTTTAAAGAAAACAAACATGTTTTGATTACAGTTTGATAATCTTTGATCTTACAGAATATTTCTGTGGGCATAACAAATATTTAAGTAGTACATAATATTAGTAGGTATAAACCCTTTAATATAAGTAAGCCTATAAATGCTTATTTATTTTTGGAAAGCTTAGTTATTTCAAAGGGTTTTAAAAGGCTTAATTTTTTGCATTTTAAATCCACCAACCCGCAATGGGCCCGCATGGTGGATTACAGCCCACCCTCTCTCACAAAGAGGAGGCCTGTGTTCCAGCAGTGGGAACATTATAGGCTGATTTATGCACTTAAAAAAAAAAAAAATCTGTAACTTTACTTAAAAAATACAAGTCAATGTATGCATGTAAGTTTGTTCTCTCATACAGGCAAAAATACTGAAACAATTTCAGCAACAAGAACCATATTATTATTTAAGATTTTTGTGTGTGCTTGGCTTGCTAGCTACATTGAAGGTAAAGAAAAAAAAATATACAATAGGTAAACCCCAAAAAAAAAAACCATTCGGTAATCTTCGTGTTTCCGAAGTAGCACGAACGGCGCGCCTCAGAGTAACCCGCACAGGGAAAAAGCTTCTAAGTTTTGTATTGCCGCGCTTTGTAGTAATACGCCTGTCATTGCACACTTGTATAAAGTTTCCTCTGTCGGTTTACCTACTCAGAGGGCCTAGACAAATGATTCGCTTCGGAGCGATTCTATTTCTACAATCGCTATCGCTTTCGCTAATGTTTCCATCATACGAATTGAAAACTAGCGATAACGTTTGTCAAAAAGTGCCACTTGGCTGCGCATCTCTATGGAAGTAATCGTTCGACGCTGTCGATTCGTTTCATAGAATCGAATGATGTTAACATTGTCTAGCTAATTTCTGTTCGTTGACCTATGATCACGTGACATTTCTCTCCTTTCTTTCTCGATACTAGCTTTTGCCCGCGGCTTCGACCGCGTGGAGGTCGAAAATTATCCCACGGGAACGTACTACCGGCTTAAAAAGTATCCTACGTGTTAATCCAGGTTATAAACTATCTGTGTTCCAAATTCCATCCAAATCCGTTCAGTAGTTTTTGCGTGAAAGAGTAACAAACATCTATCCATCCATCCTCACAAAATTTCTCATTTATAATATTAGTAGGATTCAAACGATAATATATATTCTCACAACATCCTGACATCACGCTTTGTTTCCTCGAAGGATTAGGCAGAGGTCTACCTATAGTACACTCACATTTCGCCAGCTATGTTTAGTTGTGTAATATTCTCCTTTCTCTATTTCACTTTTTATTCCTGAACATGTTTTTAAAATACATGTGTAAATGGTAATACCTCGATATTGGTGCCCAAGATACAGGCTTGCCTAGTTTGGGGCCAATATAAAACCTTTGTAATCTTTTTGGCGATAAGTTTTACTATTATCACCTTTATTTTCTTGCTTCCAGAGTCGTAGCCCCTCTCCAGGCATCAAATCCACAGCGGTAGTAAAGTACACCGCGTTCCAGAGCCCGGTGGGTTACGCACGGCTACAATGTAACACGGACCTCAACATGCCCCCCTCCAACTGGGGGGCCGCTATAGACTCGTATGGGTTGAAGCAGATACTGACTAGGGGCACAGGACTTTCAAGGTAAAACAATGTATTACGAGTACCTTACAGAGCACAGAGACGCCTCGGCGGCCAGTGTGAGACGGTATTGTCAAAACTTTTCATTCAAACCAAGCATGTCACCATTTAGTGCTCATACACACGAGCGATACGCGTCAACGACAAAGGCTACGGTAGCCGTCGACGAGTGTCACCAGCTGCCGTCGACAACATGCCGCTCACGTATTTGAGCACCGAACTCAAATACACGAGCGGCACTTTGTCGACGGCTGCAGTTTCCTCTGCCGTTGACGCGTATCGCTCGTGTGTATGCAGACTTACTCGCACTACGATTTGAATGACTTATAGAACTGACGCTTTCGGAGGCGGTCCGTGACAGAAGTTGAGCGTTCAACGCAGCTTTGGCGCCAATTTTTTTTATTAGTACTACCATTGGCTGGATGGCGGCGATTCTGTGCTCTGTGTGTTACCGACTGTCGTATCAATGTGGGTATCTTCCTGGAAAAGCTCTGCTCTTAACATAACACCATGCCTTGTTTCCCCAGAGGCAGTGTTGGGCACAATTGAATTAATTGTTTAATTGTAGAGGCAAACAATTACAATTTTTATTTCAACTAAATTAATTGCAATTAAATTAATTCAATTATTTTTTAATTGTGAAATGCAATTAAAATCAATTGCAATTAAATCTGTTAATTGTGGTTTACAATTAATTCAATTGCAATTAAAATTTTAATTGCAATTAAATTAATTGTTTTAAACAATTAATATTTATTTTAACTACGTAAGTATTTGACGAATGTAAATATTTTTTTTTTTTTTTGGGTGTGAAATCATCAAATGACCTCTCCCGCTCTGGGCGGAGCGGAAGGGCGTGTCAGACTCTTACTGACTAAAACCCACCCGTGTTCCTTCAGTTGCCTGTGCGCCAGGGCCACGGTAACTCTTTCGAACAATCCGCGACCCCGGCAGGCATCGGTCCTATCGGACCCCGTCAATGGTGCTGACATCTCTTTGAGGCGCGCGTGGAACACGACGCGCCGTCGACCCGGGCCTGGTCCTTACCGGACGGCGAGCTGCCCATTGCTCGCCGTCCGCAAGCCCGCGCCTACGGTGTCCCCTGTATATGGCACCTGTGCTACACTTTTACGTAGTAATGTTCTGGCTTAAATCCAGGCTTTACATACCTTTGAGAATATTAAGGAGAATGCTCTTGTATTGTTTGCATTATGTTTTTTAGTTACTGACATTTATTAATTGTTAATTGTAATTGTAAACGTGTATCAAACAATTAACAATTAATCAATTGTAATTGCAAATTTTTACAAGCACAATTAATTTAATTGTAATTGCAAAGTTTTACAAGCACAATTAATTAATTGTTAATTGCGATACGTTACAATTACAATTAATTATTTTAGTTGTTAGTTGCAACTAAATTTGGCAATTTAATTGTTAGTTGTTAATTGTTTTCACAATTAGTTTTTGCCCCACTCTGCCCAGAGGGTTATACAGAAGTGTACCTACAATACACACTCATTTCGCTAGTTATGTTTAAGTCCCATGTAATAGGGGGCGAGCCTATTGCCATCAATCGGGCATAGATCCAGATTCCGGGCTGCTACTGAGAATTTCCAGATAGAAAAACCCGATAACACTTTGCTCGACCCGGGAATCGAACCCAGGACCTCATGCTTAGTTGTAGCGCTTGCGACAACTAGGCCAACGAGGCAGGCAAGGTCTGCTCATGCGGCATTAAAACCACTTGCTGTGATACAAACGAAATAATAAAAGTACTACCGTCTAAACGTGGGATTTAACTTTAATCCATGTTTATTTATAAGGGTGGGCGAGTATAGTAGTAAAGTCACCAAAAGAGATAAGTAACCAGGGTCGTCGATATAGTTGAAGTTTAGTAAGAAACCGATGAATGTTTTTGAATAAATATTAATTTAATTAATAGAAAACAAACAGGTAATTTATCAAATTAAATTTAATTCAAAAGCATCCATCGGTATTTTTCTAAACTTCAACTATATCCGACTACCCTGATTACTTATCACATTTGTTGACCGTACATTAGCATAGAAAGATAGATGCATAAGATGAGCTTAAAACTGGAAATACGTAATAGCTTAAAATGCCGGAGGCTAAAGCCGTGCCGTAGGGAATAGGCTGTTGAATCTGTACTCATCATCATTTTCCTCAATCAACTCGGTCTATCGCAGTCCACTGCTGGACATAGACCTCTCCCAGGCTGCGCCACAACACCCTGTCCTCCGTCTTCCACATCCAGTCTGTCTCGGCCACTTTAAGATCGTCGGTCCATCTAGCTGGGGGGCATCCCACACTATGCTTGCCGATACGCGATCATCATTTGCCTGCCTGTATCCATTTTTTTTTGGGATGGTATATGCAGGTCTTTTTCTCCCATACAACTCTTAGTCGACACCTCAGTAGTCTCCCCTTGCTGATACTGATTATCCTTAACAGTATTTTGTCCTTACAGCTTCAGGATGGCACACATGTTTCCGGATTGCGTCGGAGAGGTCGACGTCATTTCCGGCGCCGAGTGTATCAAGAAACTGCTCAAGTTACCTTATCAGCCAAACGGAACTGTAAGTTAAATTAATTAATTTATTTATTTATCCTCTTACTGGAACGCCATACAGCATTTAAACCAACGAAGCAGAAAATTACTTCATGTGCTGCTTTTCATCCATCCTGTGCGCGGTGGACGACAAACGGGCGGCGATGGGACACGCACGCTCACACGTTAAAACACTTTTCCATAGTTCCATTGCTCCATCCATATTGCGCACATTCCTTGCGAATTTCTTGAGACGCAATGAATTTATCAAAATAAACGCATTAACATTGAATAATTAATAAAAAAAATATGTGTCGTCCTGCCCGATAGATGACAGGACCAGAGATCGGATATTCGGATGCATATTTACTTATAGCTAATTTTTGCTATGAAAATATGGAAGTGACTTCTTAAAATATTATTTTTGTAAAAAAATAAACCCGGCGGGATGCCCGGAACACCGGAGATACATAACTAGTCGGGTGTATAGTACGGAAGAGACTTCAAAAAATTACTTATTAAAAAATAACCCGGAGTTCTTGGATTGCATAACTATTCAGATGCATATTTATTTAAAATTACTGTTTACCCCCCGATGCAAATATGTGTATATAGGGTGTAAGAGGAGGGGTGGTGTGTGTTAGTTAAAGTTAAGATTTTTTCGATACAAAAGCGCATTTCACATCAGCCAACATCGCAACTTTAGTTGAATATGCATCCGAATATACGATCTCTAGACATGACACATAGTATTTTAATATTTTCTCCCTCTATTGTCTGGTCACAAGTTCACAACCCATAGTAGCTCTATAAGATAGATGGATAAATAGATTCTTTATTGTACACTGAATGACGACCGGTGTCCTTGAAGGTGGCTGGGACAGACTGGATGCGGTAGGCGGAGGTCAGGGTGTTGTGGCGCAGCCTGGGAGAGGCCTTTATCTAGGAGAGGCCTGCGATAGGCTGAGTCGATTGTTTCTACACTAAAATGACGAACAACAGATCGCAACATAAATGATAAATGATTTTATTTTTGTTTTCTTCTCCATACGAAACTACCTTTTGGAAGGGGCAACTAGAATCAATTCTATTTTTTTGTAATTTTTGACGTTCAAAAGTGCCTTTTATGTGCCTATTTGAAATAAATGATTTGACTTTGACTTTGACTTTTAAGTAGGTTTGTACAAACACTTTTACACGTCAATCATATTTTTTAAACTAGATGAGGTCGGCGTTTCCTATCTGACTACTCTGAGAAGAAAGGCCAAAACAAACTCAGAGGTCACAGTCTGTTTTAAAGTCCAGATATAATCTTGGTCAGATCATGCATTAGAACGGTACAAACGGTGGTCTTATTGTTAAAAGCAATTTCTCATAGACAACCATTGGATGGAAAGAAGCATACGGAAAACAATAGGTGTAAAAAGACGCTTAACGAAGCAAACTCAAACTCAAAGCATTTATTTCATATAAACCAATTACAAGCACTTTTGAATTGTAAAGGGATCGGTCAGTCAGAAATGTGAAGCTAGTTGCCCATTCCGAAGTGAAGTAGGTAATTATAGAGAAGAACGGGCAAGAAACTCCAGGGACACTCTTTTAAATCAAAATGTGGTTACAAAATATTGTTTACATCATTCAATTTGAAATTATGCATGTGAGAACGATGCAGGACGTTAAAAGCGTCCGAAATAAAAAGATAAAAACAATTTCAATATTAAATAAAATTAAAATGGAAGACGGCGCCCGTTCACGAACATGACGCAGCCGAGAGTCACTTATAATCCCCGTCATTCTGATATTTTATTTGTAATGGACCATACCTGGAAACCTTCTGGTTACGGAGATATTGAAGGACAAAGTTCACGAAAACAAGTTTTAAATGTTATAACTTAACTTTAAATACCCCAACAACTCCTGTGCTGTGCATGCCTTAAACAGCAATTTTTCACCCTAAAAATAAAAGTTATAACGTTACTTACTTTGATGCACTGAATGCATAGATGACGGGTATGTGATGGGTCTTTTAACACCCCGTCTAAAGGGCATTTTGCAGTGTACTACAAGTATTAAATTAATATATATAGGGAAGGGTTAAATACCACTTGTACGAACTCAAAAATAATCTCATCTTTTGAAAGTTTTCCTGATTATCAGGGATGTTTGCTGAAGCTCGGGTCGATTGCTTCTACGCTACGATGCGCCTTCCCGGTGCGTCGGGTGCGGACCAGCCCCAATATTATACTGCAGTGTGTCGCGAGTAGGCTGGACTGCTTGTGAATCGCTGCTGCAAGATTTCCACATCGGTGTTGAGCTTGTAGCAGGGATTCTTATAACTATATCGCAGTGTTAGGTTAAGTTTACTAACATAGTTGTTAAGAAATATTGTAATTAACATATTGAGTCCATTGTTACGTTTTAATTAAATATAAATAATAAACCACACGTAAATGAGGAGATAGGAGTATGTTAGGATCGTAGCAGGTGACGTTCTGTAGTTTCTGCCTACCCCCATGGGAAGAAGACGTGAGTTTATGTGTGTAAATAATAAATAAATATTATTAGTCAATTTTAACACAAATCTTCACTTCTGTCTTAAGGTTAGCATGATGGTCCATCGCGTAGAGAACACCCTTCTTCTGGACGACTTCGATGTGTATGACTACCTCATGAAGTCGGAGTGGTCATGGTTGAAAGACTTCTTTTACGAAAATATATTGAAGACTATGTCGGAACAGGTAAGGACCTTACAACATATTTATTAAATTTTTGGTAATATTTTTTCCTCCTTTTATCCATTTAGAGACTAGTTAAGTCATAAAATGTGATTAGGGAAGGCTTTGCATTTCAGTGGGCAAAACAGGTTTTTAATAATAATAATAACTCGTTGGATAGTGATTTTATTAATTTATGGAGTTTTATTTGAGCATATCTGACTATTGCGAAACAAGAATGAAGGCTTCAGAAGACAGAAGCAAAAAGTTTTTTGTTTCTTGCAAAATTGTCTCAATCATAGATGATGAGTCAAATAGTCATATCCTCCAGTCCGTCCATTGCACATCTCAACACCAGAAGCATCGCAGGTGCTTGACCATTCCAGAGACAAAGCTGAAAATGTTGTTTAAAATTTCAAAGACACTCATACCTTTCAAATTGGAACACAGCAATACTGCTTGGCGGCGGCAATAGATGTCGTGGTAGGTTGTACCTACTATTTTCCACGAGTTCCTTCACAAAGACCTCTACTACTACTATTATACTGCGTTCGCAATTTAGTTTCCAAACATGTAAACAAATATGTGTTTTTGTAAAAAACAACTTTCATAAACAAAGTTTAGCTACCCTAGCGCTTTCGCCTTAAGGGGAAAGCCCCAGGTTGCTCGCGAAATTCAAATTTTCTTACAGGTTTTGCAATTTGCAGGTCAGTGTCAGGTATCAGGTCAGGTTAGGTGAACAAAATATGATTCGCGACCGTATGAAGTATGTATTTACAGAATTATAATAATTTAAATCATCAGTACAACCCTCTATGTTAATCCTAATGAATGATATTTCATGAAATTGTCACTCTATAGGATTATATGAAATTAGAGGGTTGTGTTGATGAGTTTAATGATTATAATTCTGTAAAAACATACTTGTTACGATCGTGAATCACATTTTGTTCAACATACAACCTAACAATGACTTGCAAATTGCAAAAAAAACGTAAGATAATTTGAGTTTCGTGGGCAACCTGGCGCTTCCCCCTTAAGGCCGCTCCTTACCCTCCGCACGCTTCCAGGAGCGCACGTCGCTGACGCTGGCGCCTGCGCCGAGCTCTGCGCTGCAGCTGACGCACAAGTTCCTGTCTCACTCGGTGGCCGAGAGACCGCCGCCGCCGCAATCGCTACCAGACATAGCCACTATGTGCCTCACTGATAAACGTAATGTATTTGTCTTAGTTTATTTATTTTGGATCTTAAAAGCTTGAGACATAAGGCGTTGTTCACATTGTCCCGTGCAGCGCGTCGGGGTATGGGGCAGTGTAAACCGCGTCTTATGTCCTGTTCGTTTTTCTTAATTTAGAAGGCCAATTCCCGTAATTAAAAACGTTAAAATCTAGTCGCTAATCGCTATTTCATCTCAGTGAGAATCAATGTCAAAAACTTGTCATAAATGTCGGGAAATTAGAGGTTGACAGATTGAGATCAGAATGCGAATGTTCATAGAAATAGGGAAAGTGCCCCTTTGATTTTAAAGCTGAAATCAAAAAAAAATTGAGATGTTTTGTGTGAATTATAATTTTCAGTAAGTCGAAAACATAATAAAAAAAGTTTATTTGGCTTTGGACTCGATTTTTATTGAGAACTCATACAAATCTGCAAGAAAAAAAACATGTATTATCATTTAATTTCCTCACAGGTCCTTTCCTCCCGGAACCGGAAACTCGAGCCGAGGAACCTCCAAACGAACATCTATACAACCGCAACGTGCTCTGGACTTTCGAAGACATCCACATGCTTATAGGAAGCGACCTTCCGATCTTCGGCGATAAGGACAGACCCTGCGTCAGTCTACGTCTGAGAGACGCACGGGAACCCATCAACGTGCTTACTGGCATAGATTACTGGCTCGACAACCTCATGTGCAATGTCCCCGAAGTCCTAATGTGCTATCATTTAGATGGAATCGTACAAAAATACGAACCGATGAAGACTGAGGATCTCCCAAACATGGAAAATTCGAAATTTTCGCCGAAAGTCATTAGAAATGTTGCTCAAAATATCTTATCTTTTCTTAAGTCGAATGCGACGAAAGCTGGTCATACCTATTGGCTTTTTAAAGGACCTCATGATGATGTGGTAAAATTATACGATTTGACGTCACTATGTCCTGATAGTTTAGACAACCCGTTCACTACCCCTGTGGCTATGTTATTGTATAGAGTGGCTAGGAACATGCGTATGACGAACAGGTCGAAACATGTTCGGCAGCTTTTGGAACATGTCATAGAGTTGCTGAAAGTGGAGAGGTATCCGCAAATTATAGCGTCTTCGCACTATATGTTGGCAGATTTGTATGTGCCCGCTACTACGAATCCGGCTAACCCGGATTTTAAAGGTGAGTTTTCGAAGTTTCTTTTTTTAAATTATTCTGAATGTCCTCGCTGACCTCAAGGTGGACATTGGCAAAAGCTTAGATTAAATATGAAAATCGATAATGAAAAAATAATTTTGTTCATAAAATCAAGTGTTCCGACAGCGTTATGTAGTCAGAATTGATTGACATGTGATTAGTGATACCTAAACTCAGGAAAGCAGGTCCCGTCATTGCTGTTATCTTGACGTGTTTATTCACTTTCTAATGTTCCTTTATTATCATCATATTTTAGAAGAAAATTCGGATTCGGACTGCGAAGATTCTGACTTCGTGAATACCGACTACCCGCCTGAACAGGAGGACATTTGTTCGGACAATGCGGTGGACGTTACAGAGCGGACTGATCACGAGGACAACGAGGCGGAAACCTCGCTCGCGCTGCAGATCAGGGGACTGGCGCTGAGGGACATAGGGGACAGGGTGCGGAATACCATCGGGGTGAGTTACTTAGCGGACATTTGTTCAACAACGCGGTGCACGTAACAGAGCAGACAGACAGCGAGGCGGACACCTCGCTCGTGCTACAGATCAGGGGACTGGCGCTGAGGGACATAGGGGACGGGGTGCGGAATACTATCGGGGTGAGTGGAATTAATGCCAGATATTACTTATAAGAAGGTTCAGTGTGCCCCGACTGTTTTCGGGCTCTAGTTCTGCTGCTCTGTACATATTTATAATCTGGGAATTTCCAAGTCTCGAGTGAATTGGTTACTTTTAGGTATCATGGCCGATGACATCATCTCCTACCATGAGGTGATAAGGGTCAAATGCGAGTCAACTCTATATTTTTTTCAGAAATCAAGGGGGTGTTGTTGAAAGCCTATTGAATTTATTTTTGTAAGGAGATACATTGCTTGTTGTTATGTAATTTTTTCCCTGTAAGCACCATTTTTGATCCAAAACTTCGGCTCTCACACGGTGTCGTTGGTGGCAGCGCAGAGGTCATTATGGCTGCATTTTTTTGGGGCACAGAGGGTAGGGACCTACAAGTATTAAGAATTATAAATTCTTCGTATATGCGAGCCATTTTTTAAGTCTAAACATTACAACAAAATATTTTACCACACAGGAACGTAAAGAGGCTACAGACGCGGGCTCCGGCCTGGGCTCGTCGCCGCCCGAGCGCTGCGGCCGCGCGCTCTCACACGCGCTCAAGGGACTGCTGGCGTTACACAATGTTACTATACATAAGTGCAAGGTATGAAATAATAGTCAATACACGGTGGCAGGAACTTCGACGCGCAAACTGTAACCACGAATTCAGCACAAGATTTTAGATACCTTTTTTTTGACTTCCTTCGACTCCCGACGCCCAGGGTGTCTCCTCCTGCGGCGACTAGGGGCGCGAGGGCGCAACGATTGCCTCTCCCTCTCGCGCTCCGCCTCCTCCTTCGCGAGCATTACTGCGTCGCAGAAGGAGGTGACGGCTTCCCATTTCCTCTCGCTCCGTACCATGGCCTGAACCAGGGCCGGACGCGAGAGATCGCCGCCGCAATTGTGGCGTGCCCTATTCTAGATACCCTGGCGTAGCAAATCGCAATCGGCTATCAAAAAAAATATAAAAAAAATGCTTTCTCAGTGCAATACCTACGCGGTCAAACAGTATGGAACAGCAATTTTTTTTTTTTATAACTGATGACAAATTTCAACGCAGGGTGGTTCAGAATCATGTACTGAATCCATGGTAACAGGTAGCGCGTCGATGTCCCTAACACCCTGTATACTTTAAAGGGTCTTCTGCGAGATGGCTTTCGATCCTTGTACGCCTACCAAAAGACCGGGACGCCATGGTCCCGAGACATGTAAACATACATATACTATGCAATTACTTTAATCGGTTTTGTATGTCTACAAAATTACAGAATTACTGGATGTAAGTCTGTAATTTTGTGTTTAAAACCAATAAAACTTAGTGATAGTGAACTCAAATAGCCGATACAGGGTGAATTTTTGAAATGTGGTGGAGGGCAAAATTTTAAACTATAAAAAATTGCGAAAAACTCAAACGAGTCTTGGGGTGGATTTTTATTAAAACTGAAATTACGTCATCCAAAAATCGCCTAATACCATTTCATTACTTGAAAAATTCACCATGTATTTTCAAATTCCATTCCTTCATTGTGTTATTAAGTAAGTCTGCACATTTAGTTATTATACCATGTAATAACTCCCAAACAGGAAGAAGAACGCGAACGTCTGAAACAACAAATTATAATAGAAGAACAGCACCCAAAGATGGCGAATCCGAACGAACCAATCAAAATGAGCTATGAACCAATCACAACAAAGCCGAAAGCCGACGCTAAAGAACACTCCTCTCGTAGCCGAAGACGAAAACGGGAGCGAAAAATAAGCGATAAAACAGCAAACTGTTTAATCGAATCGAAATCGAATATCGATAAAAATGCCATACAAGTTCTTAAAGAAAAGAAACTTTATTCAACATGGCACGAACCCAATCGAGACGATAATTTTGCTTGGAAACTTCACTTAAAAACTCTTTTGTATGAAAAAATATGTCTAGCATACGCCACTCTAGCAGAATACAGTTATTCAAACGAACAGTACGGGTTCTCTCTAAAATATATCGATATGGCGAGTAAATGTCAGAAATTATTATCGAATATGATTATTAAAAGTAAAGTGGTCGATGCCGGGGCGTTGATTGGTCGAGTCGGTGATAATTACTTTCAAATGAGTAAGAATTGGCATCGGTTGGAGCAGTTTAAGAAGCAATTTGAGACGGATCATGATATCGATAGTAAGATACGGTTGGAGTTGGAAAATGATATGGCGGAAGAAGTAGATCATGTTATTGTGGATGAGTTTGAACTTGGTGAGTTGTTTTTCGTTTACTTTGTTGGGAGATTATTGTTTAAATTGACTTGATTTTGTTAGAGCTGTACATTAGCTTGACCTTGCAAATAAGAGGTCCTTTACATCTTCATATGTCGTAACGTATATCCACGCGAGACACAATGGATTTTTAATTGTTTCTGTAATTTCAACCGGTTAAAGTTGCGATTGATACGTGAAATATGCTTTATTGTATTGTACACAAAAATTGTAACACAGGTCAAACAAAAAAAATTTAATGTATGAAAACATAATAATAATAAACCCACCGCCGTATCTTTACGTTGACGTCGTGGTGGGGCTTGCGCGCTCCAAACTCTAGGTCTATGCCGGTAGAGTTTACTTTGCCGGAACAGGTCTAGGGTGAGGAGCCAGACCAAGAGAGATACAGAAACCAGCAGGGCAGCATGTGGCGAGCTGTTGGGCAATAGCGACCCCACGGACCCTATCTCCTGAGAGTAGTCTTGTTCCATATCTCTGACGTGCCATATTGGCCGGCTGGAGTGAACACTGACGAGGAACAGAGCTCCCACCTCTTTCTTGCCTTTATTGACCGGCTTGAGTGGAGATTCGCAAGAGCAAACGTGTTCGGAGGAAGGAAGTATTCCAATAAGTGCTGGTAGGGATCTTGACCATTCTGGGATTGTTCTGATAACTGTAGAGTACCTCTCCACTCCTCAAGCACCTCAGGACATGTTGCCCCTTTTGTCCCTACGTCACTATGTGCTAGCGACAGTTCCCGGGGGCCCATTATTGAGTGTGTCAAGTCACCCCCTGTCATTTTATCTGTGTATTGTATATAAAACATTGGCCAGACAGGGGCTTTCCATATTTCTAGGTAACCAGTTTACTTTAGCTACCCAAACCCATAGTTTAATATCTTTTTTTCCTTGTCCTGCAATACTCCTGCACCAACCGGGGGTTGTCCTTGGGTACACTTTCATAGTACATACAAGTAGGGTTGCCAGGCCCAAAAATAGAAAAGCCGGACACAGACTCATAATTAGCCGGATATTTTGCCCTGAAAGTATGACACATTGGTTTAAAAAAAAAAGGATTCTTTTATAGCGCCGGCGCCGCCTGCGACTCCTGCGAGATCGCGAGTCATGTGTGTCCAAGTGAGTCGCTCACGCGCTTTCTTTCGGTATCTTTTGGCGGGGCGAGGTTGAAACTAAGTACTTTATTGTTGTTTTGTTTTGACGTTAACAACAATAAAGTATTTAGTTCTGAATTCAAATTATTATCTATACTAATAATAAAGCTGAAGAGTTTGTTTGTTTGTTTGTTTGTTTGCTTGAACGCGCTAATCTCAGGAACTGCTGGTCCGATTTGAAAAATTATTTCAGTGTTAGATAGCTCATTTATCGAGGAAGGCTATAGGCTATATATCATCACGCTAAGACCAATAGGGATGGAGCACCAATGAGCAAATTTCAAAATCGTTGGGTTTTTTTTCCTTTTGGGAGCTTCTGCTGCGTGCGCTGCGTAAACGGTTAAAATTTCGCAAAAATCATGTATTACAGAATTGTTCCCCTTTAAAAGTTCTAAAAAAAAGTCTGCGACAGCTTATGTCTATCTTTTAAGGTTGGCTCACTATAAGCTTTTTTATGCTAACCAAATTTGTTCTAAAATAATGCATTATTTGTGAAGTGTTTTTATAAACATGATATTAATCCTTATCCATATAAATACGTTATTCATCACAAGTATTTAATTTAAAACAAAATTGCCCTTTACATCATTTGATTTCAATGAATATTTTAGGAGATATCGCAGTTTTAAAATAACATCACAGCAAAATAATGTTGCTAGGCTGGCGGGCGGTCATGAGGGGGAAGGGCGGTAGCCCCACTTATCTCTGCGAGATACCATGCCGGAAGGAAAAATCTATAAATATTATAGTGTACGCAGAAGTACTTTAAAATAACATTAGTTTCAAATTTAATCAGTAACCCAGTAAAGTTTCTAAGACCTTATTTTTTGCCCCAGAATTTGTACTGGGTAACTCGGTAAATTTTCTTGGGTTTGCGCATATGGTCCCGCGTTATGCAGAGCCCCAGTAAAAAATCATAAATAATAATTCATTTAATTCAGACATAGTCCATACATTAATTATAAAAATAAAATGATAAAAACACATTACATTAAAATAACCAAAAGCAAATTTAACAAAATTACACATACACATTAGAATTGAATGAAAAGCACATTGAAACAATCAGATAATAAAATTAGACATACACAATTATAATTATAAAAAACTGTCAAATAATGCGAGGAGAAGCGCTAACATGAAGCTGCATCCCCCTCTGTATCAGGGACAGGTCCCACCGCTCGGACAACACCCTCAGGAGACTGTTCGAGCTGCTTCGTAGGCGACTTAATAGTGAAGCGCTCCGCTTCCTTATGATCGCGAAAAAATCATCGGTCAGCGCCTCAGCAAAATAAACTCGCCAGGAATATTTTAAGAAATATTTTCTCCATATACTGATAAAAGCGTGATGTAGGTACCTAAAACAGCTCCTTAACGTACATATTATTTAAATATATTTTCACCCTCTACGTAAACGAAGTCGCGGGTTAAAGTTAGCGTTAGCCCAAAGTAACTATTCCACGCGGACGAAGTCGCGGGCAGAAGCTAGTACACGATAAATCTAATAACTGATGGACATGGAAATTAGCATTCGTTTGTATTCAGAAATGCGATGATTCCCGAGGGACATTAAGAAAATGGTTGTACTGTATGTGTGTTGTGTACGAGTATGTGTGTGGGGTGTCGTGGCGTGAAATGAGTGTAGCGTGTATATGTGGGAAGTGTTGAGTGTTTGTGTGTGCGTGGGGATGAGAGGGGTGCTGCCGTTGCGTCGGGAGGAAGGAAACTATGTAATAGAATCAACAGATCCAGGTGATTAAATCTTCAACAGCCTCATACTGTCCGCTTTGAAATAAACGATATTATTATTATATTATTACTCTAGTGCAATTATCCACTTCTCAATTTAGCTTTTACCCTGTAAGCATCCAATTCAGTAATATTTATTTTAATATAAATTTTTGTGTACAAATGTGAGCTGAGAACATAATGCTGGCGTCTAGCAAAAGCGGTCTTGTGGGTTTCCGTGAGACAGAGAGGCTTTTTCTTACGGCGTGTCGGTTCAGGTAAGGGGACCTTGGAGTGCTTTTTCGATACAGATCGAAGCACAAACAGCTGCCTCATAGAAAGTACTTTATCATCTTTGTATAATTGTGAAGTGGGTTACGTGAAGTGTCTGTTTGACATCACTTTAAGGACTGCTCTTTGTGCTCGCTCCAACTTGAGAAACCTAGTCTTAGCTGCACCTCCCCATACTAAGATGCAGTAGGTGATGACTGACTGGCAGATAGCAATATACACCATTCTAATCGTGTTGAGGGCAGCAGAGGATCTAAGAAGCTTGAAAATGTAAATCATTCTTCTAACTGCTTATCATATCCAAGTGCAAGTACCAGTTGCGTCCGCCATCAATCACAACTCCCAGATACTTGAGATTCTTTACGTCACGAAGGGACAAGCATCACCAGTGCGACTGGCCATTACAAGTGTTAGCGTTAATGGTAAAGTTTGTAGGTGGTTTGGTACCTGGATGTAGCCTGAAAATGATGTAGTAAGTCTTATTCAGGTTCAGAGTAAGGAGATTTAGCCGAAGTCATCTAATAACGGCTTCGAGTGACGATTGGGCAGCAGCTCTACCATGTTCCCAATCGGCGCCATAGACTATAATTGCTGTATCGGTAGCATAGGTCAACATCTTATAGTTTATGAGAGGTATGGAGCATACCTCGTTAATGTTAACCTGGAATAAGGTTGGCCCCAGCACACTACCCTGCGGGACACCGATGGTGGTGGTTTCCTCACTACTAACGTGGTTACCAACTCTAACACAATCTATGATTAGTGAGATAACTTTCTAAAAAATCGTGAGCCAGTCCGCGTATACCGATGTCCGTAAGTTTCGAAAGGAGGGTGGGAACAGAGACTGTATCAAACGCCTTTTTTAAGACTAGGAATAGGCTTATGCATTATTTACTAAAAATTCTAAGGCCCGCTTGCGCTAAACGAATTTAAAACATCGTTCTGTTTCCATCAATAGTTAAATAACTTTAATGCTTTAAATAAGTTTAGGGTTAGACGTATTTAGTGATCTATGGTGCGACCAGGCCTAAGACTCCAGTTAAAACATCTCCTTTCCCCCTGCAGACATATCCCTCCCCACCAGCGAGGTGACGGCCATGCTGTGGTCGTGCGAAACGTACAGGCGCGCGGCGGGCGCGGCCGCGGCGCGGCGCTCCGAGCTGCTGCGGCGCCTGGCGTCCGTCGCCAACGAGCTGGCCGTGCGACACATGAACGACGCGCAACGTAAGTATGTGCGGCGCCTGGCGTCCGTCGCCAACGAGCTGGCCGTGCGACACATGAACGACGCGCAACGTAAGTATGTGCGGCGCCTGGCGTCCGTCGCCAACGAGCTGGCCGTGCGACACATGAACGACGCGCAACGTAAGTATGTGCGGCGCCTGGCGTCCGTCGCCAACGAGCTGGCCGTGCGACACATGAACGACGCGCAACGTAAGTATGTGCGGCGCCTGGCGTCCGTCGCCAACGAGCTGGCCGTGCGACACATGAACGACGCGCAACGTAAGTATGTGCGGCGCCTGGCGTCCGTCGCCAACGAGCTGGCCGTGCGACACATGAACGACGCGCAACGTAAGTATGTGCGGCGCCTGGCGTCCGTCGCCAACGAGCTGGCCGTGCGACACATGAACGACGCGCAACGTAAGTATGTGCGGCGCCTGGCGTCCGTCGCCAACGAGCTGGCCGTGCGACACATGAACGACGCGCAACGTAAGTATGTGCGGCGCCTGGCGTCCGTCGCCAACGAGCTGGCCGTGCGACACATGAACGACGCGCAACGTAAGTATGTGCGGCGCCTGGCGTCCGTCGCCAACGAGCTGGCCGTGCGACACATGAACGACGCGCAACGTAAGTATGTGCGGCGCCTGGCGTCCGTCGCCAACGAGCTGGCCGTGCGACACATGAACGACGCGCAACGTAAGTATGTGCGGCGCCTGGCGTCCGTCGCCAACGAGCTGGCCGTGCGACACATGAACGACGCGCAACGTAAGTATGTGCGGCGCCTGGCGTCCGTCGCCAACGAGCTGGCCGTGCGACACATGAACGACGCGCAACGTAAGTATGTGCGGCGCCTGGCGTCCGTCGCCAACGAGCTGGCCGTGCGACACATGAACGACGCGCAACGTAAGTATGTGCGGCGCCTGGCGTCCGTCGCCAACGAGCTGGCCGTGCGACACATGAACGACGCGCAACGTAAGTATGTGCGGCGCCTGGCGTCCGTCGCCAACGAGCTGGCCGTGCGACACATGAACGACGCGCAACGTAAGTATGTGCGGCGCCTGGCGTCCGTCGCCAACGAGCTGGCCGTGCGACACATGAACGACGCGCAACGTAAGTATGTGCGGCGCCTGGCGTCCGTCGCCAACGAGCTGGCCGTGCGACACATGAACGACGCGCAACGTAAGTATGTGCGGCGCCTGGCGTCCGTCGCCAACGAGCTGGCCGTGCGACACATGAACGACGCGCAACGTAAGTATGTGCGGCGCCTGGCGTCCGTCGCCAACGAGCTGGCCGTGCGACACATGAACGACGCGCAACGTAAGTATGTGCGGCGCCTGGCGTCCGTCGCCAACGAGCTGGCCGTGCGACACATGAACGACGCGCAACGTAAGTATGTGCGGCGCCTGGCGTCCGTCGCCAACGAGCTGGCCGTGCGACACATGAACGACGCGCAACGTAAGTATGTGCGGCGCCTGGCGTCCGTCGCCAACGAGCTGGCCGTGCGACACATGAACGACGCGCAACGTAAGTATGTGCGGCGCCTGGCGTCCGTCGCCAACGAGCTGGCCGTGCGACACATGAACGACGCGCAACGTAAGTATGTGCGGCGCCTGGCGTCCGTCGCCAACGAGCTGGCCGTGCGACACATGAACGACGCGCAACGTAAGTATGTGCGGCGCCTGGCGTCCGTCGCCAACGAGCTGGCCGTGCGACACATGAACGACGCGCAACGTAAGTATGTGCGGCGCCTGGCGTCCGTCGCCAACGAGCTGGCCGTGCGACACATGAACGACGCGCAACGTAAGTATGTGCGGCGCCTGGCGTCCGTCGCCAACGAGCTGGCCGTGCGACACATGAACGACGCGCAACGTAAGTATGTGCGGCGCCTGGCGTCCGTCGCCAACGAGCTGGCCGTGCGACACATGAACGACGCGCAACGTAAGTATGTGCGGCGCCTGGCGTCCGTCGCCAACGAGCTGGCCGTGCGACACATGAACGACGCGCAACGTAAGTATGTGCGGCGCCTGGCGTCCGTCGCCAACGAGCTGGCCGTGCGACACATGAACGACGCGCAACGTAAGTATGTGCGGCGCCTGGCGTCCGTCGCCAACGAGCTGGCCGTGCGACACATGAACGACGCGCAACGTAAGTATGTGCGGCGCCTGGCGTCCGTCGCCAACGAGCTGGCCGTGCGACACATGAACGACGCGCAACGTAAGTATGTGCGGCGCCTGGCGTCCGTCGCCAACGAGCTGGCCGTGCGACACATGAACGACGCGCAACGTAAGTATGTGCGGCGCCTGGCGTCCGTCGCCAACGAGCTGGCCGTGCGACACATGAACGACGCGCAACGTAAGTATGTGCGGCGCCTGGCGTCCGTCGCCAACGAGCTGGCCGTGCGACACATGAACGACGCGCAACGTAAGTATGTGCGGCGCCTGGCGTCCGTCGCCAACGAGCTGGCCGTGCGACACATGAACGACGCGCAACGTAAGTATGTGCGGCGCCTGGCGTCCGTCGCCAACGAGCTGGCCGTGCGACACATGAACGACGCGCAACGTAAGTATGTGCGGCGCCTGGCGTCCGTCGCCAACGAGCTGGCCGTGCGACACATGAACGACGCGCAACGTAAGTATGTGCGGCGCCTGGCGTCCGTCGCCAACGAGCTGGCCGTGCGACACATGAACGACGCGCAACGTAAGTATGTGCGGCGCCTGGCGTCCGTCGCCAACGAGCTGGCCGTGCGACACATGAACGACGCGCAACGTAAGTATGTGCGGCGCCTGGCGTCCGTCGCCAACGAGCTGGCCGTGCGACACATGAACGACGCGCAACGTAAGTATGTGCGGCGCCTGGCGTCCGTCGCCAACGAGCTGGCCGTGCGACACATGAACGACGCGCAACGTAAGTATGTGCGGCGCCTGGCGTCCGTCGCCAACGAGCTGGCCGTGCGACACATGAACGACGCGCAACGTAAGTATGTGCGGCGCCTGGCGTCCGTCGCCAACGAGCTGGCCGTGCGACACATGAACGACGCGCAACGTAAGTATGTGCGGCGCCTGGCGTCCGTCGCCAACGAGCTGGCCGTGCGACACATGAACGACGCGCAACGTAAGTATGTGCGGCGCCTGGCGTCCGTCGCCAACGAGCTGGCCGTGCGACACATGAACGACGCGCAACGTAAGTATGTGCGGCGCCTGGCGTCCGTCGCCAACGAGCTGGCCGTGCGACACATGAACGACGCGCAACGTAAGTATGTGCGGCGCCTGGCGTCCGTCGCCAACGAGCTGGCCGTGCGACACATGAACGACGCGCAACGTAAGTATGTGCGGCGCCTGGCGTCCGTCGCCAACGAGCTGGCCGTGCGACACATGAACGACGCGCAACGTAAGTATGTGCGGCGCCTGGCGTCCGTCGCCAACGAGCTGGCCGTGCGACACATGAACGACGCGCAACGTAAGTATGTGCGGCGCCTGGCGTCCGTCGCCAACGAGCTGGCCGTGCGACACATGAACGACGCGCAACGTAAGTATGTGCGGCGCCTGGCGTCCGTCGCCAACGAGCTGGCCGTGCGACACATGAACGACGCGCAACGTAAGTATGTGCGGCGCCTGGCGTCCGTCGCCAACGAGCTGGCCGTGCGACACATGAACGACGCGCAACGTAAGTATGTGCGGCGCCTGGCGTCCGTCGCCAACGAGCTGGCCGTGCGACACATGAACGACGCGCAACGTAAGTATGTGCGGCGCCTGGCGTCCGTCGCCAACGAGCTGGCCGTGCGACACATGAACGACGCGCAACGTAAGTATGTGCGGCGCCTGGCGTCCGTCGCCAACGAGCTGGCCGTGCGACACATGAACGACGCGCAACGTAAGTATGTGCGGCGCCTGGCGTCCGTCGCCAACGAGCTGGCCGTGCGACACATGAACGACGCGCAACGTAAGTATGTGCGGCGCCTGGCGTCCGTCGCCAACGAGCTGGCCGTGCGACACATGAACGACGCGCAACGTAAGTATGTGCGGCGCCTGGCGTCCGTCGCCAACGAGCTGGCCGTGCGACACATGAACGACGCGCAACGTAAGTATGTGCGGCGCCTGGCGTCCGTCGCCAACGAGCTGGCCGTGCGACACATGAACGACGCGCAACGTAAGTATGTGCGGCGCCTGGCGTCCGTCGCCAACGAGCTGGCCGTGCGACACATGAACGACGCGCAACGTAAGTATGTGCGGCGCCTGGCGTCCGTCGCCAACGAGCTGGCCGTGCGACACATGAACGACGCGCAACGTAAGTATGTGCGGCGCCTGGCGTCCGTCGCCAACGAGCTGGCCGTGCGACACATGAACGACGCGCAACGTAAGTATGTGCGGCGCCTGGCGTCCGTCGCCAACGAGCTGGCCGTGCGACACATGAACGACGCGCAACGTAAGTATGTGCGGCGCCTGGCGTCCGTCGCCAACGAGCTGGCCGTGCGACACATGAACGACGCGCAACGTAAGTATGTGCGGCGCCTGGCGTCCGTCGCCAACGAGCTGGCCGTGCGACACATGAACGACGCGCAACGTAAGTATGTGCGGCGCCTGGCGTCCGTCGCCAACGAGCTGGCCGTGCGACACATGAACGACGCGCAACGTAAGTATGTGCGGCGCCTGGCGTCCGTCGCCAACGAGCTGGCCGTGCGACACATGAACGACGCGCAACGTAAGTATGTGCGGCGCCTGGCGTCCGTCGCCAACGAGCTGGCCGTGCGACACATGAACGACGCGCAACGTAAGTATGTGCGGCGCCTGGCGTCCGTCGCCAACGAGCTGGCCGTGCGACACATGAACGACGCGCAACGTAAGTATGTGCGGCGCCTGGCGTCCGTCGCCAACGAGCTGGCCGTGCGACACATGAACGACGCGCAACGTAAGTATGTGCGGCGCCTGGCGTCCGTCGCCAACGAGCTGGCCGTGCGACACATGAACGACGCGCAACGTAAGTATGTGCGGCGCCTGGCGTCCGTCGCCAACGAGCTGGCCGTGCGACACATGAACGACGCGCAACGTAAGTATGTGCGGCGCCTGGCGTCCGTCGCCAACGAGCTGGCCGTGCGACACATGAACGACGCGCAACGTAAGTATGTGCGGCGCCTGGCGTCCGTCGCCAACGAGCTGGCCGTGCGACACATGAACGACGCGCAACGTAAGTATGTGCGGCGCCTGGCGTCCGTCGCCAACGAGCTGGCCGTGCGACACATGAACGACGCGCAACGTAAGTATGTGCGGCGCCTGGCGTCCGTCGCCAACGAGCTGGCCGTGCGACACATGAACGACGCGCAACGTAAGTATGTGCGGCGCCTGGCGTCCGTCGCCAACGAGCTGGCCGTGCGACACATGAACGACGCGCAACGTAAGTATGTGCGGCGCCTGGCGTCCGTCGCCAACGAGCTGGCCGTGCGACACATGAACGACGCGCAACGTAAGTATGTGCGGCGCCTGGCGTCCGTCGCCAACGAGCTGGCCGTGCGACACATGAACGACGCGCAACGTAAGTATGTGCGGCGCCTGGCGTCCGTCGCCAACGAGCTGGCCGTGCGACACATGAACGACGCGCAACGTAAGTATGTGCGGCGCCTGGCGTCCGTCGCCAACGAGCTGGCCGTGCGACACATGAACGACGCGCAACGTAAGTATGTGCGGCGCCTGGCGTCCGTCGCCAACGAGCTGGCCGTGCGACACATGAACGACGCGCAACGTAAGTATGTGCGGCGCCTGGCGTCCGTCGCCAACGAGCTGGCCGTGCGACACATGAACGACGCGCAACGTAAGTATGTGCGGCGCCTGGCGTCCGTCGCCAACGAGCTGGCCGTGCGACACATGAACGACGCGCAACGTAAGTATGTGCGGCGCCTGGCGTCCGTCGCCAACGAGCTGGCCGTGCGACACATGAACGACGCGCAACGTAAGTATGTGCGGCGCCTGGCGTCCGTCGCCAACGAGCTGGCCGTGCGACACATGAACGACGCGCAACGTAAGTATGTGCGGCGCCTGGCGTCCGTCGCCAACGAGCTGGCCGTGCGACACATAAACGACGCGCAACGTAAGTATGTGCGGCGCCTGGCGTCCGTCGCCAACGAGCTGGCCGTGCGACACATGAACGACGCGCAACGTAAGTATGTGCGGCGCCTGGCGTCCGTCGCCAACGAGCTGGCCGTGCGACACATGAACGACGCGCAACGTAAGTATGTGCGGCGCCTGGCGTCCGTCGCCAACGAGCTGGCCGTGCGACACATGAACGACGCGCAACGTAAGTATGTGCGGCGCCTGGCGTCCGTCGCCAACGAGCTGGCCGTGCGACACATGAACGACGCGCAACGTAAGTATGTGCGGCGCCTGGCGTCCGTCGCCAACGAGCTGGCCGTGCGACACATGAACGACGCGCAACGTAAGTATGTGCGGCGCCTGGCGTCCGTCGCCAACGAGCTGGCCGTGCGACACATGAACGACGCGCAACGTAAGTATGTGCGGCGCCTGGCGTCCGTCGCCAACGAGCTGGCCGTGCGACACATGAACGACGCGCAACGTAAGTATGTGCGGCGCCTGGCGTCCGTCGCCAACGAGCTGGCCGTGCGACACATGAACGACGCGCAACGTAAGTATGTGCGGCGCCTGGCGTCCGTCGCCAACGAGCTGGCCGTGCGACACATGAACGACGCGCAACGTAAGTATGTGCGGCGCCTGGCGTCCGTCGCCAACGAGCTGGCCGTGCGACACATGAACGACGCGCAACGTAAGTATGTGCGGCGCCTGGCGTCCGTCGCCAACGAGCTGGCCGTGCGACACATGAACGACGCGCAACGTAAGTATGTGCGGCGCCTGGCGTCCGTCGCCAACGAGCTGGCCGTGCGACACATGAACGACGCGCAACGTAAGTATGTGCGGCGCCTGGCGTCCGTCGCCAACGAGCTGGCCGTGCGACACATGAACGACGCGCAACGTAAGTATGTGCGGCGCCTGGCGTCCGTCGCCAACGAGCTGGCCGTGCGACACATGAACGACGCGCAACGTAAGTATGTGCGGCGCCTGGCGTCCGTCGCCAACGAGCTGGCCGTGCGACACATGAACGACGCGCAACGTAAGTATGTGCGGCGCCTGGCGTCCGTCGCCGACGAGCTGGCCGTGCGACACATGAACGACGCGCAACGTAAATTTGCATTCTGACTGTATTTCTCGATAGTTTTAACCTGGAAATCTTGAAGTAGAGAGTGATTAAATAGCAATGTCGATCCCATCGCCCGTAATCGTCTGGCGAGAGACTAGTCAAGTTCAAGCGTGTCTTTCTTGTCGTTTAACATTGTATACAGAGTCAAACTATTTAGTTTGACTAGTTTGATTTAGTTTGATTTAGTTTGACATCTAATTTTAGATGGTGAAACTTCACAGACGTGATGCGTAGGTATCGATTTATAATGACGACGAAAATGAAAAAATATTTTCGAACTCCTAATTTCAAGTAACTAAAGTACCAGCGGCAGTTAGCCCCATGGTCAGCTGTAGTTACTTTAAATGATGAAATTAGTTTTTTTGTTTATTTTATTGTCATTAGATAAGCGATGACCTTAGTGAAGGCCATAGGAATCCGCTGGATACGGGAAGCAGAGAAATGTCGGTCCATCGAAGTGGCGGTGCTTGGGAGAGACCTATGTCCAGCATTGGACGACTTTCGACTGAAATGATGATTGTCCTTAGATATCGATACCCATCACGTCAGTATATATTCCCATAGGCCATGTCAGTAGTGTTTTATAAGGTCCTTGAATTGCATTGAAAACAAAACGCAGCATTGCTTTCGTATCGTAACTGATTGATCCTGACAGTTCCAGAGCCACCGACCTCCCCATAAGGGGAAAAAGACTTTTTTATATATTTTTTTATCATTCCTTACAGAAATCTACATGAAATACGTAGAAGAGCCGGATACCAAAGACACTAAAGCCAAGCTCCTGCTCAAACAGTTCACAGTGACGTCACGCAAGTCCCTGGAGTGCTTGGACGAGGCCACGGAGATCTTCAAGCAAGTCAACGATATACCTAACTTGGCCCTCTTGTACTGTAATAAGGGAAGGTACCTGAGGTTTAAGGCGCATTGCGATCAAGGTGGATTTAGGTAAGAAATGGTCTAGAAATTTGTCTGGATTACAGTCTAAAATATTGTAGATTGTTTTTATGCTCCCGAGTTGTAGTAATGCTAATCGAGTTGAATAAATTATTTGCCAAACCCCACGTTTACTCATATTCAAATTGCAATACTTTTTTTCTGCAAGTCTTGTCAAAAACATGTCGTGTATAAAACATGTATCATACATGTATTGACGTCGTTTCCGTTATGTGTACTATTTTGTTCACCTTTTTGAGAGTTATGACAAGTTTTCCACACGTTTTGTGAACAACTAACTAGTTTTAGGTGTAAACAATAGACGAAACTAGTAGATAAACATGTCGAATACATTTTTTATACCTAGGTGTTACGCGGGGTTACTATTTTGAAAGCCAGTTATAATTTCGATTTGAAAAGACATGGCTTTTAAAATGCTACAATTTCGATGCACACCAAAATCATTTTTAGACTCTAAGACTAAGTACCAAGTAAAATATGTTAACTTCAAATAAAATAAATCCACTCTATACCGAGGTGCCTAAAGAACAACGTTTTAAGTTCCAAAATATTTATACACTCATCAGAATAATTGTACGTGTTGTATTTATATTCTTTTTGCCTACCAAAATGGATAAATGCTCACCAAATCTTGTTTAAGTTGCTCACCAAAAATAAGTTTGCTTCAAAATGCAAGGGTGGGATAGGATGCAAGAGCGAGCGAAGCGAGCTCGGGACTTTTGGCACCCCGACTCGGACAGGTTAGCTTAGAAGGGAATGGGCGGGGTCTTAGACCCCGCCATCTCCTTCGTGGTTATTTTTTTTTTAAACCACCCAGAAGTAGGAGGCCCGCAAAGCGGGGCTCCGTTGACTACGCCTTATAAATAAAAAAGGAAAATAGGTTAATTTGTACAATACTTTTTGAAACACAATTTGGTTAGCATTTATCCATTCTGATAGACACAATTTGGTGACTCTTTCGAATTTTTTGGTAGTAAAATAGGTACTTTTCTGGTAGGCGTTTAAACACAAGCCCTTTTTAAATACACATAAATACATTATGGTCTACTTAAATTATAAATTGTTCTACATTTCGCCACTGCCGAACTAATAATTGTTTTAAAACAAGAATTTTTCAACATGACACCAACGTCAAATCATTTATTTTAAGGAGACCAAGGCAGTTTTGAACGTCGTTTACAAGAAAATGGAATTGATTCTTATTGGCTTTTCTAAAAGGTAGTTTCGTGAGCAGAAGAATGGACAAGAAACTCCATAATTACTCCTTGTTTTTAAAAATATTTTGTGTATGATGTACCGGATCAAATGATCAAAATGTAATAGATGAAAATCAGAATATTTTATTTTACGTAAACCTGCAGGACGTAGCGAAATAAAAACAGGAACTTTGTCACTTTAATTTATTACTATAAAAAATCGAATAAAAAATACTAAATGTTAAAATTAAATATTAGGTATTAAAACAGTTGCAGAGCAGGTAAATTGGCCTAAGAGATTTACGAGAAAACTTAAGGTATATCGGATAGTTTTCAAATTACAGTGTTAACAAAAAAGAAAAAATAAGAGTGCTACGAGGATTTTTTGGTACCTAAATGACATTGACAGGGCGTTGTTGGTAATCATTTGTGTATTGACAAAACAAGATGGCGGACTGAGTTCTGATTTTGGCCACGCGCCAAAATAACTTGTAGCTTTGTATGCTGATAGATACATTGTGCTCACATACAGGGTGGCAGAGACATCGACGCGCAGACTGAAACCATGAATTCAGCACATGATTCTAGACGTACCTACTAGAGTAGAAAACATTTGCTGGTTATAAAAAAAAAATGCTGTTTCATAGGAAAATGCAATACCTACGCGGTCAAAATGTATGGAAAAGCAATATTTTTTTAAATAACCGACTATAAAAAATTCAACGCAGGGGTGTTCAGAATCATGACCGTGTCCGTACGTATGAGTCTTACCTTACCTTTGTATTTTCCTTACAGCATCGAAAAACGTCGTTTATACAGCGAAGCAGAGGAACTGTATCAGTCGGCCCTGTCTCTGCTGGGCCCCAGAGAGACTTGTGGCGCCACCTCGGTGTGGGAGCTCGTGGCGTGGGAGCTGTCCTGTCACCTGTACACACGTGCCGTACTACTGCAGGACGCGCCCGATATATACAACGTGAGTGTAGTCTGTATGTAACTATACCAGTCGGCCCTCTGCTGGGCCCCAGAGAAACTTGTGGCGCCACCTCGTGTGGAATGTGGTATGGAGTACTTATAGCTAAAAAAACTTAACAAATGAAAACGTCCATCGCGGTTAGAGAAATAATGCCGCGAGAAACTCTGATATCGCGAAAAATTTACTAACAAATTGTTAAATGCATTTCAACTGCTGGTATTGTAATCGGACTTTTAATTTTGCTGCAGTAAAATGACAGCTTATGTGTCACCACTTCATTGTTTAAACAATAAGGGTTTTCTGAATTGACGTTCACCAGGTGGCAGCACTGAGACCTCAGGTCGGGGCACCTGTCATAGCGCCTATATTTCCTTTAGTTGTGTAGCAGTATCTACAACGCCACATGCGAACTACGCGTCACAATGACGTCACGCAAAATCCTGCATCGCGCAAGCAGAGTTTACCGCGCAACTAGCATATATACAACGTCCCGACATCAATCGTCGGGCAGTTGCCCACCAGACACGACACCATCTGGTCGGAGGATCCTCCTTTTTCTAAGGAGGTATGAGTGAACTTACAGCCTGTTCCTCATACCTCTATAGTTGTGACTGAATGAATGAAACGAATGACGAATGTCATCATATATTTTATATTCATTGACGAAATGGAAAACGTCTTGTCAAAGTGGCGCCAACTGGTGGCGTGAATTTTCATGAAAAGCCTCATTGTTTCTTTAGTAAAATGACGGTAAGAAGTGTCATTTTACTGCAGCTAATTAAAAGTCCGACGGTAGTTGTCTGAACAATCAACAGCCAATCGGATTGCTTGATATGAGCGTAATATTGACACATCATTGATTTTGGTTTCAGAAATTGGGTCTAAACGTATTACGTACGTGTACTATGTAATTACCGTAATACTTTAATTACAGGAGGTAACAGAAGTAGCGGAAGCATTAAAACACGCTCTGAAGTACTGTCTCCTTAGTCCAGGACCGAGACAGTACCTGTACCAGTTCAGGGCAGCCATGATATACCACAGACTGGGCTCGTTGTACCACTCGCAGTATAGGTAAGTTTATAGAAATACTTTTATTTAAGCTTACCTTCTTAGTCGGTATTTTACCTTTCTAAACATAACCAAGGACACTCAAATCTTTGTTTAAAAGGAGTTGCAGGTTAGCTACCTGTACATTTATCTCTTTGTTTGATTTATATATTCAAATTAAGTAAGAATAGGTGTAGAAAGTTCTATGACACTGCAGTTTCCATGGTTTCAAAAAAACCTTAGGCGGAGATTAATAAATATTACTGAGCACGTGCTTTAGCCTATTTATACAGTGTGTCTGGTCACCGGTGTCCAACCCGTTCAGGCGAAGAAATATGATCAATTTTATCGACAAATCCACGATTGTAAGACATTTTGCCCCTACAATTTTAACCCCTATTTTAACACTTAAAAATTAAAAAGCAAACAAATATTTTTCACACTTTTTACGTTTCAAGTATATTTTAAGGTTTTGATGGGAGTTTATGACAAACCTTTTAGTCTCAACTTATGGCCTATTTTTGTAGCTGTCGAACGAAACCACTTTTATGCCTGTAGAACGTCTAAATCGGTAGATATTGCCAAATAAATGAACAGACAAAACAATAGGGGCAAAATGCCTTATTATCGTGGATTTGTCGATAAAATTGATCATATTGCTTTGCCTTAAGAGGCTTACAACAGCTAAAGCGCGGTCACTGTCGGACTGCATAGAAAAGAAAGAGAAGTGCGATGACACAATACTGGTAATTTATTGCAAAGTACGAAGCAATTATCTGTTTACAAAAAATCGATTGATTGGATTAAAAAATTAAAACAATATTACGTTAGTATGTTGCTTGTAGAATAATCCGACAAAAAATCAGAATGATTTAATGCATAGTAGTATGGTTTTTAATCGTTAAAAGAAATTTTTAGAGGTATCTTCGTGATTTTTTTCTATCGTATCAAATTAGTTGTATTATGTTTTCAACACACTATCTAATTTGTAAATATCCTGAAGAATAACATATATTTTTCTGATTTTGTTTAGTGCAGTGGATCATATGCTTTTAGGCATTATAAAACTTACGTTTAGGTCCTGTAGTCCCCTTAACGGGTCGGACACCGGTGACCAGACACACTGTATACCGGTCTTTGTCTTGCTCTTGTAGTTTGACAGTTGTGCGACAGTGACAGGCAGATAGCTAAACTAAAGCACGTGCTCAGTAACGATTATATACTTGCTTACTTTACAGAACTATATTTTCCAGGATAACACAAGAAGAAGGACCAAAGCGTCGCACATTACTAAACGCGACCCGAACAAACTACGAACAGGCTTCAAACATGTTCGCCTTGTTAGAGGACGCGGGCATGTTCCTCACTGTGCAGCTTGAACATGTCGCCGTGCTGGAGGCACAGAGTGCAGGTAATGTTACATATAAAACTACTAAACTACGACCAATATCAAATCTTTATATATATATAAACATTACGTGTCACGTTGTTTGTCCGCGATGGACTCCTAAACTACTGAACCGATTTTAAATTCCATTTGCACACCGTGTGCAATTTGATCCAACTTGAAAGATAGGATAGCTTACATCTCAATTTATAGTCGCAATATTATTTTATTGCAAATTATTTGTCTATTATTTGACAGTCACAATTATCTGTTAGCTCCAAACAATTCTAACAGATGGCGATATCTGTTGACTGAATTGAGTAAGTATTCAATAGATGACGCTATGTTAAAAATACAAACGTTTCATATAAGCTACAATTTAATAAAGAGAAAAGATATGATTTTGTGTTTGTATTGAATAGGCTCCGAAACTACTGAACCGATTTCAAAAATTCTTTCACTGTTGGGAAGCTACACTATCTCCGGGTGAAATAGACTATATTCTATTAAGCTTTGCTACCCGGGCGAAGCCGGGGCGGTTCGCTAGTATTATAAAATAATTAAACACGATAAAACAAACAAATGCGTTTTCATACTCGTAATTTCAACTTTATGTCATAGAAATAAGAGATATTTTGTATTGGCCAAATAATGCGACATGTGAAATGATCACATGCATCATGATGAATAGTGCGGAATGATCTTTCCATCCAAACTTGAGTTCAGAAACATAGAAAATTATCGAGTTTTGGAACCACAAACTCAATGGCATACATGACAAAGTTCAACTTCCTTTGCAACCCACATTTTTGTAGGACTTTTTAACACAGTCACTCAAAAACAAACTTAGACTGCATAACGTTAAAGTAGATAGTTGAGTAAATTGCAATGAAAAGTAAATTACAGTACAACTATTTTCTTAATGTCCCTCGGGAATCATCGCATTTCTGAATACAAAAGAATGCTAATTTCCATGTCCATCAATTATTATAGACGATAAATCTAATAATTGATGAACATGGAAATCAGCATTCGTTTGGAAATGCGATGATTCCCGAGGGACGTTAAGACATTAGTTGTACTGTACCTATGTTTCTGAATTAAAATATAGCAGGCCATATGTGCTATGGCCTATTTACTACTACCATTAGACATTTTTAGTAATAAGTAATGTTTTTATATGCACATATTTCCGTAGCATTTTTTCTTTAAATAATTCAGAATTTCCTTCAACAGTATCACCAAACCTCAAACTGAAATCCCTCCAGTCAGCCATACAACTCCTCCGCCAATGCCACTCCATCATGAAACTGCTCTCAGAGAAGGACCCAGAAGAGAAAGAAGTCGCCAAACCAGAAGATAGCGACGAGAAAAACATGAAAAATGAACATAGCCTTCTGTCCCTATACGAAAATAGATTACATTACATACTAAAAAGTATCATACAGTACTGTAGGTCAAAATCTAATAAGGATTATGAAAAAATTACTGATTTACACAAGAAATTGTACTGTGCTAGTCTTAAGATTAAAAAGAGTGAAGATATCCGGTTGTACGCGGCCAGCATTTGTGATGTACTAATTAACATGGATGAAATTACTAAAGAATTTGAATAGTAGATTTTTTATTGGATTTGTGGTGGACAGTCAGCGACAAGTCTTATCATTTTGGAATTTTCGATGTCTTTATCATAGAACTAATTATTAAATAGTACTAGTCTTTAAAGCACCGTTTACGCTTTAATAACTTTCTACAGTTTTTATTTTGAAATATCTTTCGGAATTTTGGAACTCTGAAACCTACTTTTTGCTCTTAAACCAGCTTTGTTGCTGATTACGAGATTTCAAACAGGAATTCCCTGTTCGTTTCCCAATTACTGAACAAAACTTATTGTTTTCGAAGTAAGATTTATTTACGGTAAGTATATAGTTTTTTTTTTTGGTTTTTTCTTTTATCGAACCTCTAATAATTCCCATTCTGCGCTCCTAAAAATATTATTGAACACTTTAATTATGCTTTTATTGCGCCTCTTTTTGTGAACCTTAAATAATTCCTATTTTGGGGTCTTAATAATACTAAATAGCCAAGTAACTAAATCAACTTGTATGTAGCGCTGGCCGGCCGCAGGCGCAGCATGGTTGCCGCGCGCGGTCACAGTTCCAACTTAACCGAACCCGTTTGGTCGGGGTACCTTAGCTTAGGTACTGCGACTAACTGTGAGAAAAGACGAAAAATTTAAAAAGATTATCAATCATTAAAAATATAGTGCATCATTAGATGCGAAAAAAGTTTTTAAATGTTAAATATTTCACTTTATTCACTAAAACCTTGTAAATACCTCATCTCGACTAATTAGTCAGTTTCAAGATTACCGACTTTATTAAGATAAAGTTACAGTTACCATTAGCAAGAATTTTTTACGCACTAAAGTCGGAATACAAGGAAAGCTCACACTTAGCATTTTAATATAAATAAATTCATGATCTGTCCCTCTAAAAGGGGTTTGAACCTTTGTGGCATATCCGACCCGCCGCCATTTTGATTTTTTTACAAAGCTTCCGCGCACTGTTATTGTAGCAATTAAGGGCTGGGGAATCATTAAAATTCCAGTAATTACGTGTGCATACGCATTTTGCTATAATAATTTAAACGAATACTTATTAAATAAGATCTATCTTATGTATTTTGTTTTAGTTTTCACCAGCTATTTAACGTTACCAGTTGTGGTATAGAAGTAGGTCTACTTTGACAAACAAAATAGCGTTTCTTTGCGATTTGCTATCTTCTGTAACTAATTATAACGGATTTTTCGTGCAAATATTTATATTGGCTTCTAATAAATAGTAAAATCAAACTGGGAACTATTATGTGAATACAATGGAATGCGTATACACATGTAAAGGCTCCTACACACTATGCCGGCGGGCCGGCCGGCGGCCATGCCACCAACAAGCACTGCCGGCGGATATTTAAGCCATCGGGCTTGCCTGATAATGCCGGCATACCCGCACGGCAAAAACCCGCCGCTTGTGCCGCCGGTATAGTGTGTAGGAGCCTTAAGAACTGCATTTTTATGATTTTCATAGTTCTCATTTGTAGCGATCTTTACCTCCAAATATATCGGAAATGTGACACTTTAGGGTACCATATTATTTGATTTTTTGTTTGTATAAGTGTCCTCTACCTATAAATTCTAATTTAAACGTACGCGGAAACTTAAAAAAAAACAAATTTCGGCGGGTGGATATGCCAGCTTCCACAAAAAAAAGGGTCGTACCCCTTTCACAGATAAAAATACGTGGGAAAAAAATATAAAATATTAATTTGTAGGTAGGTATTGGCTACCAATACCAACAAGTTCAGATATAATTTGGCTTATTAACTCTTGAGATAAGAGCTTTGTATGTTCATTAATTAACAAGGAAAGAGTAACAAAAATACGTAAACGAGCTTTGAATAACCTATCAAACATTTTGAAACGCGATGTAGCTCAACAGTTAAGTTAGGTTGGCGAGCGAGAGGTCGTAATTTCGAACCCCCCCACACGTTGTAATATTTACGTGGATTTACACCTAAAGGGTCGGTTTAGACCAAACGAGCGAATACCTATTCTATCCCCACTCTACCAATTTATTTTCGTGTAAGCAGAGACTGAGCATTCTCTAGGTAGTCTATACATACTAAAAGAAAACTCGCCGAATGCATTTTTACGTCTTCCTTTTATTTGAAGTCGGTTAAAAATGTCAGGAAAAGAATGCTTTTGCTGTTATTCTGGTTATGTTCGTTTGGTATAAACCTACATTCACACAACTAATTTTAGTTGGAGGGGTAAACAGGATACTAGTTAAGATTACCAAGCTAAAATGGTCTCGAATGAATTTGAGTGCAAGACTGATATGTATAGCTATATTTCGCACTTTCGGTAGGACAAGGGCATAACTACACTTTTACTAATTTTACAGTAGAGTCATTTTAACATCTTCTGTCATGATACTAAAAAAACCGGCCAAGTGCGAGTCGGACTCACGCACGTAGGGTTCCGTACCATTATTTATAAAAACGGCAAAAAAATCATGTCTGTTGTATGGGAGCCCCCTTAAATATTTATTTTATTTTGTTTTTTGGTATTTGTTGTTATAGCGGCAACAGAAATACATCATCTGTGAAAATTTCAGCCGTCTAACTATCACGGTTCATGAGATACAGCCTGGTGACAGACGGACAGACAGACGGATGGACAGCGGAGTCTTAGTTATAGGGTCCCGTTTTACCCTTTGGGTACGGAACCCTAAAAATGCACCAATATGACGAAGGCACTGTTGCCCTCTGGCGGCATTAAGCTGATATTGATACCGGTCTTTGTTCCTGTGGACAAAAAGGACTTTTAAAGAACTACTAAAGTCATTTTTAGATTTTTTGTCAGTTATGCCCTTGTCCTACCGCAGGAGCGATGTGTACTTTTGTTTACTGTAAAATACAGAATTTTATATGTTAATTGTTGTTTTATTTTATCTATATTTGAATTCAGAATCAAGTTTGCGGATCACAAACTCAATGTAATACATGATAAAGTTCAAATTCCATTGCAGCCAAAAATTTTTAGGACCTTTTTGTAACAAATAGTTACTCAAAAATGTACTTAGAATACGCAATGCAAAAGTATATAGTTGCCTGACGCCCGGTTTTAAATTGTGAATTTGATCTTGAGAACTTGTCAAACACTACTTTTACTTAGGTGAAAAAAAGGAATCACGATATAAGTAATGCTGTAGCGGTATCTACATCGCCACATGCGAGCTACACATCACACTGACGTCACGCAAAAAGCCTGCATCGCGCACGCACAGTTTACCGCGCAACTAGCATACATATATACAACGTCCCGACTTCAATCGTCGGGCAGTAGCCCACCAGACACAACACCATCTGGTCGGAGGATCCTCCCTTTTCAATAGAGTATGAGTGAGCTTTACACCCTGTTCCTCATACCTCTATAATGCTAAGGGCGCTTGTCCACCGCCACCGTCATAAAAGGATGTCAACGAGAACGAAATGACGGAGCCGAAGTAGCGGTACTTACTACGCTTTGGAATGGGCAACTAGCTTCATCTTTCTGCCCGACCGACCCCTTGACAATTCAAAAGTGCCTGTAATTGGTTTATTTGAAATAAATGCTTTGAGTTTGATACATAGGTACATTAAATATGGCCGCTTGTCCATCGCTCTCCGTCACCGGGATGTGACGCTCGGTTCGAATAACCTCGTTTCTCGTTGACGCCCCGTTGACGGTGGCAGGTGGAATAACGGTTGTCTAAAGTAGAGTTTGACAAGTTTTGAACTTCAAATTCTAATTCAGAAACCTATGTGGCAACAGAATGTAAATTATCTGAGATGATTAACTCAAAAGAAGGGCTAAAACATTATCTGATGAGTTGCGAATCTGGTTAGTTGAGAATCTGGTGACTTGCTAATAAGGGATCATTTTCATAGATCTAATTATGATTTTATAGTTCAATAGTCACGTGTGTACGCTGAATGCTGAGTGTGCTAACGCAGCGTGTGATAAGTAAGAGTCAATGTGCGCGTAGCTTTCGTTTATCAAAGTGGCTTGCGCTAGGCACGCTTAGATGAATTCTGACGAATACCCTTTCCGTATTCAAAATGTAATAATTTTTTACCTAGGACGTCTAGTTTTTGAGATGTTTGCGAAATACTCAAAAAGAGGACTTCAAGTAATCCATTTTAGGAAGCGACTTACGATTAGCAACCGGTATTTCGAATTGAACACGGACGGGTTAGAGTTTTAGACGAATGATGTGCGCGCGCGCAGTGCGGTAGGTATGGCTTATCTTAGCTCCAGATAACTTCTTGGATAGGTAGGTATATTAGTAGGTATATTTTTTAACTTATCTGTCAAATTACTTATGGAATTAATTAAAATTTTGTTTTCTCTTATATGATTTCTAGGAAAATAATAATGGGTTTCCATTATCTTTTTTGAATATTTACTTTTTAATTGTATCTAAAATAAGGGAAATAGGCAAAACATTTAAAAAAATTTGGAAATACCAAAAGAAATAAAACACAAAATTAACACGTATAGTGTAAAACAATTTATTCGTAACAAAATATGATTAGACGTTAAAAATAATTATGTACAATACAAATATTTAACTATTATCACAAATAGTTGCGTCCGCCGCAGTTCTGGCTTCCACTATTTTGTACTTTTGTAAACTTAGCTTAAAGTACCTCCTAACATTTAGGGGCTAGCCAGCTTTGGAGTCACTTTAGACCCCAAAGGTAGAAAAAGGAACATACAATTATACTTAAGGGGCTAACTGCTCTTAAATTCTCATCACAAAATTACAAAACTTGGTCCAATGATTTTTTTAAATATCATTATTTTTTGTCTATATTTTTGCTGATTGGAGATCAAAAGGGTACGTATAAAAAATATGAATCATATTATAAAAATATGGTTATACTGGAATAAATAGTCATGATTTTGGTCTCTAGTCACCAATGACAATAGTGTGAAAAATATGGCCCATCAGGAAAAAAAAACAGGGATTCAATAAAGTAGTTAACGTGTACTGTCAAAAGACATGGCAGAAGAGCCTAAAGGACAGGAATAACAATTTAATTTGTCACCATTACAAAGTATACTCTATTTAATTAAAAGTAAGGTTTATTTTTATATTATAATACGATTATAAAATGCAGAGGTCGTTGGTAGCCTCTATCCTTATTTCGTTTGTCCACTTCTTTTCTTTCATTCCTGCAAAGGTCTTTAATTTTATCCTCGGTGAAGATGGCAATCGATTTTGTATCTCGATTAAAATTGTTATTCCAATTCGATTATCGTTCTCGATTGTGCGTGTTCGGGCTTATCTAATATTATTTTCAAATGCAGGGCCGGATTTAGGGGAGGGCATCCGGGGCGACCGCCCCGGGGCCTCCACAAAAGAGGGGCCCCCACAATAGAGACTTCGAAAAACAAGTATATTTTTAAATTCCGACGAGTAAACACTAGTAAACAACTTTTCCTTTGATATTTTTTTTTCGCTGTTTTACACACGGTGTGTAGGTACAACCGTACAACCGTTAGGGTACCTTGTTCTTACTGCCCTAGCTAAAAAATCCACCCTGTTTAAAAATGATTGAAAACTGTGTTTTACTTTTTTTATCGTCTGTTCCACAAAATTTTCGGGGTCTACACTTTTTGATTGCCCCAGGGCCTCCACACGCTTAAATACGGCCCTGTTCAAATGCATCATTTTAATTAATTTCTCCATTGAATCCCCTAGTAATCCGATACTCATGAGTTCATATCGACCTCTTGGCCCCGACGGCTCGCCCCGGTAATACTAATATCTAGCGATTATTCATATAAACATCAACACACATTATAAATTCGGTTTACTCTTATCACTTTATGCCTTCTCTGGCTTGGACGGCCTGCGAACAAAAGAAAATTATATTTAATATTGGAATAGTAAGGACCCAATTATACTATCATATAAATATGATCATTCATTTTTATATGAAGAACCCTCCCCCCCCCATCGAACCTTCCTCGACGAGGCGTCAGCCCGCGCCGTAGCTGAGCCTGTAGCTTTAAATTCCCACAATAATAATAATTCTGTTGTTATAAATAATTCGATCCAGCCTGTCCCACCTTGCTGTCCTCCCCTCAGCGACGCCCTAAGCCGAGGTCCGTACCCCACAGCGGGCGCCCTTAGCGTGCGGTCACCTAATATTTTTAGTAATTCGCCCCTAGCTGGAGGCTTTGAGTAAACCTTAAAGCACCCACAGGATAGTCCTGTCAAGTAGCCATGACCTCAGAGGATCAAAACTACGAGTTGCCAATCCAAAAAAAAAAGTCCTTATGACTGCCAATTTTTTTTCTTAGTGTCAAAGTTTATATCGGGGACCAGTGAAATGTTATATTTGTCGCTGCGACAAACGAGTACTCGCCGGCGCGGTGGTGTGAACAGTCATTTTCAGCAGTGGCGTCCCATTGCCCTGCAAAGGCCTCCTTAGTGCCAACCCTCCCTTTTCTCTCTTTTCTATATTCAAATATTACGCCCCGCTATTCAACTTAATGATATATGTTACCCACAGTCCCTCCGACATTCTTTACTTAATTGAGTACAGTGAAGGTATACTCACTTGCCAGACAGGATATCCTGGATCTCCTGGAAGCTCTTGCCCTTGGTCTCGGGCACCAGGAACAGCGTGAAGAAGAACGAGGCCACGCAGCACGCGCCGAAGATGAAGAACGTGGCGCCCATGCCCAGCGACGTGGCGATCGCGCTGAAGTATCTGTGCGGAGACGAAGTGTTAGTAACCTTTAGTAAGATTTTGTAGAGATGTGGTGGCCGCGATTTAAGAGTTGTAGGTCGTGAGTTTCGAACCCAAGCAGGCACTTTGTGTAAATTATTGCATCACCACTGCTCTCAAAACGGTAAAGAAAAATATCTAGAGGAAACCGGCGTGTCCTAGAACCAAGAATTCAAAGACATGTGACATCCACCAACCCGCACTGGGCCCGCGTGGTAGATTACAGCCCACTGCCTCTCACTGAGAGGAGGCCTGTGTCCCAGCAGTGGGAACGTTATAGGCTGATTATGATGATTAAGATTTGAAGTAGATAGTCAAGTATACGGGGCGTGACCTGGACGAAAAGTACCCTAAATATTGGAGTGAGGAAATGTAGTCAAAGGAAACATTCCTTCATTTTTAATCAGTAGTTAAACGGTAAATATTTTATTCAAATTAGCTTGCGTTTTATTTTGTGGCGTTGGAGATATTTGGGGAAATTCTTCAGAGAAACAGTAAGGCGTTCTAAAACCGTTAGAATGCAAAGCAAGCCGCCGTAAAGACCCAAAGTAAGACGTAACGACTCAAAGCAAGACGTAAAGACTCAAAACAAGACCTAAAGACTCAAAAGTCAAAACCCTTAGCTGTCAATTTTGATATCTTGGACATCAAACAATATAGGACAGAGATAAAGAGTGGAACTCCTTGCTGGAGTCCGTTTCTTAAACTATAACCTGGGAGCCTTCAAGACCCCAATGAATAGATTAATTCTAGACGAGCGCGCACCTTCGTCGACCGTATCACTTACCAAGAGATGAGACAATAGTCAAACGTTAACCTACTAATAAAAAAAACAGTAACTAACCTGGTAATCAAGAAAGAAAGCATCCAGCAGAAGGCAGTCGCGATAGGCGAGGCGATGGCCTTCACTTCAATAGGGAACAGCTCGGACATGACAGCCCAAGGCAAGGGACCCAGACCCCAGCAGTACGTCACGATGAACAGGACAAGAGACAGGATCGGCAGGAAACCGATCTTCTCCACCACTGGGTTTCCGTTGTCAGCTAGGATGAAGAACATACCTAGGAGAACCTGGAAACAGAAAAATTTTTAGTGACATTATTTTTTGGTAATGAATGGCAAACAAAGTTTTTTATTTTTTCCGGTATTAATAAGAATTAAAGTTTTTAATAATTGATATATAGATACTTCGCCAGATATAGCATTCCGAGACACAGTGGTCATGTGGGAGACACAAGCCTACGTCATCACCGCTGTGTTACCAGTAGTGTGTAATAATAACTCCCCACCCGCCTTTATTACCTGTGCGAAGCCGATAAAACAAAGAGGTTTTAACTAAAAATTACGTTGGTGTATGTTTAAATTGAATTGTTTCGTTTGATTAGAAAAACGAAACGACAATTTAAACGCTTTATATATATTTTTTAACAGAATGATGAATGAAAATGTTTACATAGTTCGTGTTTTGTTGCAATAAAGTGGCAACTGGATAGTGACGTAAGCATTTGTCACTCCCGGAGTTAAAGACCTTGTTTTTTAGACCATGTTTACAATCTAGCCTAATAGAAATAATGAGTAATTTAACTCTAACTTAATATGTTACGTGATAGATTATGTTATAACTAAGAATAGTGTCAATTTCATCGATCACTTTTTAGTGATCGATGGTTAATTTGCACTTTTACACAATTCCGTAGTACTTTCTTAGGGTCCAATAATTGATAAAAACACTTTGTTCATGTGTTAGAGTGAATAAGAGTGTGTGAGTGTATTATAGAGAATTATGCACTATTTATGCACTACACTCACTCTAATGGTTTAGTTATATTTAGCCTACGCACTATTTAAAGCAAGCTATCATTGGTGTCGATTCTCTTGTACACCGAACTAAACTATCACTAAAATTCCATACTTTGGCCTATGAGAATCTCAAAACTAGTCTGCAAAAAAAAGTCTCTAATTTTTTAAAATATTTTTGTCGTAATTAAAATCGAACTTGACAATCACGACTCCACGTGGTACTTGTTTGCCCTACCCTATGATTTTTTTTATAGCCGGAGGCGCGCATGGGGGCAGCCTCGACGTGTTTTATATGGAATTTTTCACTTTTTGTATGGAAAATATGAAAAACTATTTCCTACGTGTGTAGAGTTTTACGGGTTTATGGTATTCATCAAGAGGGGCGAAATTTTCATTATTTCTGCGATATGACACACCGTTTTCGAGATATAAGCAAAAAAAAGAAAAAAGAAGATCAGTACTGTTTTGCACCTGAAGTCAAGGTGTTGTGGTGGATTTTAGTTCATGACAACTAATTTTATTTCACACCTTTTTAATCGCGATTAAAAATAGTCTCACTTAGTTAGACAACCAAAATTTTAGGTGAAAAACGTAAAAATCAGAATAGCAAAATTAGCATTTTTACTAAATTACTAACTCAGTGCCATCTTAGTGCTGTCAAACTAAAATATAGTTAAGTTGTGTCACTTTAGGCTATTTCAGAATGGGAAATCGTCGTTTGACAAGAAAAAACTAAATTTTGGTGATTTTTAGTCTAGTTTAGAGAATTTTGTGAAAAGAGAATCGACACCATTGGCGACTTTTAATCGTGAATTTTAAGACTAAAAAGTTTATTACCAAAATTCACGAAGGACTAAAGTAATAGTAATAATGGTTGATAGACGTTATCCTAATGGACTTTTCAGACAGTTTCTGCTCCACATCACAATTAACTCTACGCTACTCTTTCATCCAAAAGGCAAAGGCGGGAAAGGAGCCAGTAAATTGGTTGCAGAAGAGGTTCCGCTACTTACAAGACCAATAGCAGTTCCACATGAGGAGATGAGAAGCAGGAGCCTGCGTCCGAGACGGTCTACTACCATCGGAGTGATGCACGATGCTATGACCTGGAAGTTTAATAAAATATTTAATAATAAATAAATATAAATAAATAAATTCATTTATTTTCAGGTAAGTAAATAACACCCATAGCCAGATATAAATTAACAAATTAATAGTAATGATAACAATGATAAATTAATGAGATCAATTAAAATAAAATCAAACAAAATCAAAACACCAAATAAAATAAAGTCAAAAAAATAAAATAAAAAAATAAATATTAATACATATAGAAAATGTATTAATTAAAACAATATAATAGTTTGCGCAGTATTTTTTTATGAGCATAACAGAGCACGGAGAAGTCTCGACGCGACGACAGCTGCTACAGGCGGCATTGTCAACGTTTTGTTTGACGAACTGTTTTGTACGACGACAAACAAGGAATTGTTATTTTTTTTATTTTGGACGCTTTGAACATGCACGTCTTTTTACATCGTTCTCACATGTATAAATTCAACATGAATGATGTAACCAAATTATTTTTGTAACTTTATGTTGATTTAAAAGAGTGTCCGTGGATTTTCTTGCCCGGTCTTCTCCATAGGTACCTACTACGCTTTGGAACGGGCAACTAGCTTCATCTTTCTGACCGACCGACCCCTTGACAGTTCAAAAGTGCCTGTGATTGGTTTGATTGAAATAAATGCTTTGAGTTTGAGTTTGAACGCTTTCTATACTAACCAAGCGTGTCACAATTCCGTGCTCTGTGCTAAGCAATAAGTTTTTAACCAACTTCAAAAAAAGGAGATGGTACTCAATTCGACTGTATGTTTATTTTTAATGTGTGTTAGCTCAGAACTTTTGTCTGGGTGAACCGATGTGGATGATTCTTTTTTTATTCGAAAGCTGGTGCTTCACGTGTGGTCCCATTTAAATTTGATCAAGTTATGTTGTGTTGTTCTGTTGTTTTTGTTGTTGAGTTTATTTTTTTTCCACTTAGTTTATATTGATGATGTTCTAATAATTTCCTATCACTGCTGTTTACATATCAAGTAGTGGTCGGTTATAAACGTGAAAAAAACTTTAATTTCGGAAGTCGGTGTCTTTGGTTTTGTATTTTCGTTTTTGTCCACCGACTTCCGAAATTAAAGTTTTTTTGTATTCAGTGGACGCCTCTCTTCTTACCTGAACAACACCAATAATGATGGTAGCAATCGCAGAGTCCAGGCTGGAGTTGGCGGCCTCGAAGATGTTGGTCATGTAGAAGAGCACGGCGTTGATGCCGCTGAACTGTTGGAAGAACACCAGCGCGCAGGAGATGTAGAACGCCTTGAAATTGCTGCCGCGGAACACGTCGGCGATCTGGAATGGGAAATGAGATATCAATTGATACTCAATCGTTTATTGCATTCCACAATTTCTACATAAGTGGTAATTTATTTGTTGAGATCATTATGGGGTTGTCAGGTACAGCAAAATAGTAGTAATTGTTCTGTAGTTTTATAGAGGTATGAGGAACAGGGTGTAAAGTTCACTCATCCTCCATAGAGAAGGGAGGGTCCTCCGACCAGACGGGTGTCGTGTCTGGTGGGCAACTGCCCGACATTTGATGTCGGGACGTTGTATATATGCTAGTTGCGCGGTAAACTCTGCTTGCGCGATGCAGGATTTTGCGTGACGTCAGTGTGACGCGTAGCTCGCATGTGGCGTTGTAGATACCGCTACAGATTCTAAGTAATTTTGTCATAAATAAAAAATGCGTGAGTGTCGTGGAACACTGTCGGTTGAAACGAAGTTCATCCATAGAAAAAATTTGATTACCATAAAAAGGGTTATATTGCGTCACCCTTAAAAGATAGACATATACTGACGTGGACTTTTTTTAGAACTTTTAAAGGGAAATAATTCCGTCTTACATGATTTTTGCGTAACTTTAACCGTTTACGCAGCACGCGCAACTTAAGCTCTCAAAAAGAATCATTTGTTCCCGTTTTCGCAACATTTTTCATTTATGCTCCGCTGCTACTAGTTAAAGCGTTATGTTATATAGTTTAAAGCCTTCCTCGATAAATGGACTACTCAACACAAAATTTTTTTTCAATTCCAACCAGTACTTCCTGAGAATAGCGCGTTAAACCAAACAAACAAATCAAACACAAAGGGTCACAAAGAGTCGTGACGGAAACTCGTGACGGAAAATTCTTACACATTTTTTTTCGCCTAGCCCCCATCCGCCAAGTCCGTACCGTGCGATAAGGAAGTCCGTTCCAATAAGTGACAGATTGAAGGACAATTTTGTAAAGAATCTTTGACTTATTTATGGACTTGATTTGGTATTTGGTCTGAAAAGGCAAAATTACAATCCCGCCATAAGGGATTCTTCTCCATAGGTACCTACTACGCTTTGGAATGGGCAACTAGCTTCATTTTTCTGACTGACCGACCCCTTGACAATTCAAAAGTGGCTGTAATTGGTTTATTTGAAATGAATGCCAAAAAAAGCCTCAAAAGTTTGAGTTGAGTTTGAAGGCGGATCTCACACTCCAACGCGCCACGCGACGGGCAAGAACCGAGGCTAATGTCCCGCGCGGGGACGTGCTTTTATTGAATTTGTGTGACATCCGGCTACAGGGTGGTTCGTGGGTACCTACATCACTACCCTCAATATACGGTTACAGCCAAAATATCTACATAATTATGTAGTATTACTGATATTCTTTGAAACCTATAATTTGGCTACGATTTTCTTCCTTGCAAATACTATAACTTGCGAATCCACGAAGATCGACACAATTTTTCAACAGCCCTCTGCTGAACCGAGACGTTTCCAATCGCACGCCATGTAACTCGATCCTCGAAGGTGTACACTGAATTTTCACACATTTTAAAATCTATCATAGATAACTTACGGTAGCAGTCTTCTCCATGGAAGCATTAACGTCGGCGGCCATCTGGTCGAGCTCGGCCTGCACGCCCTCGTGCGAGCGGCCGCGGATCTTAGCCAGGCAGCTGGTCGCAGACTCGCGGTCACCTGGACCACAATGATATGAAGATTAAGGACTGATTTCATAACGACTGGCTATATTTCCCTACTATCTACATTAAAAATATGGATGAAAGAAGGTTGACCAAATTTTTGGTGACCGTTAATAAAACTTGCATTTACGACTATCAAAATTAAAGTCTGAAATTACGACCATCAGTTTAAACGCATTTCTGATAAGATTCAATAGCGACTTCTTGAAAAATATGAAATTATACCTAAGCAGTAGAGCAAATTGGTCAAAAGCACTGTACGAAATCAATTACGAAGAAAATTAAAAGTACTTTTTAAATCTCTCGGTTTAACTTGAAATATCGGTGTACCTGAACGTTTTTTGCATCAAAAGCACTTTGTATAGTCCGATTAAAATGGCCACCATCAACCCTGCTCAAAATTGAGTAGCCATAGAGAATTAACAACAACACCATTATTTTGTTAACAATATTTACCTTTACTCAAGTAGTAGAAAGGCGACTCGGGCATGAAGAAAAAGCCAACAACGAACACTCCGGTGAAGATGATACCCACGTACGCGATGACCATGTAGGACACGTACGGACCGATGCTGTAAATCAGCAGGTAACCCAACGTGATGAACGCCTGCAGGAACGAACCCAGGGCGCCGCGAGAGTCATCCTGAAAGAAAGAGACCAAGGATTGAGCTTTAACATTATGTCAAATTTACCTATTTTAATTATCACAATTTATTCGATATGTATTTGTATTTTAATTTAATAATTTATTTAAATTTTAGTTTCTTTTCAATTATCTATTACAATTTAATTTAATTTATTTCAATTTAATTTTAATTTATATCAATTCAATTTTAATTTAATTTAAATTTATTTTCAATCATTTATTTAGATTTTTTATGTTACCTAAATAAATTAATGATCTCCTCTGGTCTAACATTGTTTTAAGATAGTGTAATAATACTAACAAAATATGGACACTTAAATACTCGTAGTCTGAATTAAACTAATTTACTTTTTATTTTTATTTCTATTATTTATTATCAACCACCAAAATACACAAGAAGAACCTTACCGTAGCAATTTCAGCACAGTACATAGGTGAGATCGTGAACAGCATTCCGACGGCTAGACCCCAGAAGATCCTGCCACCGTAGATCATGCCAACGTTCTGAGTGGCAGCGATGAGGATCCAACCAATGAACAGTGGGATGGAAGTACTGAGGAGACCCCATTTGCGACCGATTTTTGATGCTGCGAAACCGCCGAGGAAAGGACCTGAAAAATGTAAGTTCTTCTATTATTAACTATCCTTGAGGTCCAGTGTAAGCGTCCGTCGAACGGATGGAGACGCTGGAGTATATAAGTATATTGCGCGAACGCCGCGATATTGACACGATGTATTTTCGATGTAGGTAAACGTCTACGCGTCGCTAGACACTAATGCAGCTTCAAAATACTTATATACTACTACTACTTAAATACTTATACTTATCTGTAATTTTTATGGTGTACATAATCAAGAGTATTCTATTCTATTCTATACTTCTAAAGTGCGGAAGAAAGGGGAAGATGAACAATTTATCTTTTCATATGCTGCACCTGTTGACGTCATCACATCAACGCCGGCTGTCGCGGAAAACCAGCGCTGGGGCTCTGTCTCGCATAGGGTCGTAGCATTATGCTAAGCGACGGCCGTTTTGCGTGGATGTGACGCATATTTTCCCCCAACTTGACCTTTTTTATTTTTTTCTCTGCGTCATGTTTACCGCTAATAAACGTATTTTCTTTCTTTCTTTCTTCTTACACACACACATTTCAGTTTTGTTTTGTCTCTGGGATGGTAACGCACCTCCTATATTAAAAAAATATCCTACAGACGTCCCGAGTCGAGATGATGACATAAAGAGTAGGTAGGTAGTGCAATTATCTAGTCTGGTTCAGTAACTCAGATAGGGAACTGGAAAGTTAGTACGGAGATCTTTTGACCCTGGAGTGGAAAAAGGAACATATAAGAATTAATTACCGAAGATAGCGCCGACAGTGAGCAGAGAACCAATCCATGCCTCCTGGTCCGTGGTCACAGCTTGACCGATGGGGTTGTCCGTGGTATTTTGCTGCAACTTCAGGTTGACAGGAGACGTCCAACCCATGGAGTAACCCGTCGATGCAATCGCGATGTTCGCTGGGGAAGAAAAGAATAATATATTGTTACTAAATAAGGCTGTAGGTAGTTATAAAACTTTTTATTTATTTTATTTATTAAGATTTCAACTCTTATGCCTAGTGTTACATGGGCTTGAAGCGCTGCCTGCTGAAACACAGGCTATAAACCTGGTTCGACAGCAGATGCTAAATAATTAAACAGAATTGTAACTGATTTACTTTTCAGCAAAGTTTAAGTAGCTAAGACAAATGGTGTAACATGTTTATACTTTTTGGTCTAAAAAAATATTATATTATATTATTATTATTGCTTATGATGTCATAAGGCAACGGAGCGGTTTAAAAGAAGATATAGTGACAAACATTGCAAAGGGTATGCTTAGATGGTTTGGTCATGTTGAGAGGATGAATGAACGGCGACCAACAAAAGGTATTTACAAGGCAGACGTGAGTGGAAACTCCGGGAGAGGTCGATCTAGAAGGACATATAGGTAGTGACCTTATTGGTGATGTTCTTCAGAAAGTTCAGGTGCGTAGTACTCGCAACCGGCGTGCGTGTATGACCAGATGTATGATCGTAAACGAGGCAAAAGGAGTACCTATGTAGGAATCGTAGCAGGTGGCGTTCTGTAATTTCAGCCTACCCCCATGGGAAGAAAGCGTGAGTTTATGTATGTATATGTATTCTTATGTACTTAGGTAAGTATTTCAATAGAAAGCTACCTTATGCTTTTATTTGATTTTCTACCTTTATTGGATATAAGTATATTATTATTCCCTGTTATATGAGATAGGTTCTTGCAATATCCAAGATAATCATTCCTTTAAAATACTGATCTACAAGACCAAAGACACGTGACTCCTGAAAACTTTCTATTACCATGATGGGCCACTGTGTACAGAAGCCACATGATGGGCCACGTCAAAAGTTCCACGTCGATATTTACATGACATTGTAAATATTTAAGATGTTATAAAGATAAGAGGTATTGTAAGACTTTATCTCCAAAATAAATACTAAATGGAGTAAGATAAATGTTTATTTAAATATACATAATTGTTTCCACAATAAACTCCGGTATTATCTTAGTGTTGCCAGATTCTTTACGCCACCGCTGTGTTTGTTTTCACATTAAATATATTTTAAGCTGTTTGATGAACGGTTTCCTAATTGACATAATAAACATACAAATCCTATTTGGTAAGATATTTCACTAAACTGAATTTTCTCTTACTGTTTAAGTAAGTCCTATGTACTATGGGCCACCCCTATTGCCATTAACCGGGCACAAATCCACGCTCCGAGCAGCTATTGACAATTTCCTGATGGAAAAACCCAATAACATTTTGCCCGAGTTAGGAATCGAACTCAGGACTTCCATGCTATTTTTGTCTTTGGTCTTTGGACATCAAGAAATAGACAACAATGTCAAACTTTTAATTTTTTAAGTACGAGGCTTTTGGCTACATTTTTATTAGTGTATGTATTTTGTCTACAATAGTTTTTTTTTTGTATTGTGCGTATTGTTTGTCCTTTATAAACAATTTTTCTTTCTTTCTTTCTTTCATGCTCAGCAGTAAATCTTCGAGGAAAACAGGCGTGATCTTATGTTATGTTATAAGTATGTTAATTAGAGCGAGTCAACAAAAAGTTTCTAAATTTTTCAGTCCATGTAGGCATGTATGCATGCTACATGCATACGTTTAGTAAACCACATAACTTAAAGTATGTAAGCATACGTACACCATACTGTATAAGTTACGAGTTCATTCTAAGTTATTTACGACTAAAACCTGACGGTCGTAGTGGTTAAGTAAACAGACCGATGCATTTTATGGAGCCAAGCCCTTTCTACTTGTGTATCTACCTACTAGCTGGTAGTCAAATAAGTTACACTTGTGTACTTAGTACACAGAAGTAGCTAATAAAAAACTGAGAAGCGGCTCATGATCACTTAACTTACACGAGTATTTTAAGTACTACAGCTCTTGCCTTTTCGATTTGATGGATTTTTTTGCACATCAAAGCCTTCCTTTTAAGACATACTGTCTACACGACACTGTCTCACAAATAAGGGCCGACAGTAGACCTACTATCGTCTGACAAGACAACCCCAAACGTAAATAGTCAATGGCTTACAATGGCGGCCCCGTACGATGGCCTGTGATTTGTAAGTTTTATAAAATTCCATTAATTTTGACTGCTAAATGAGGAGGTTAGGATCGAAACCATAACATATCCATTTTTTTTAAATAAGGCAGAATTCGAAAAATACTTAATAGTGAGCACATATTTTTGTATTTTTTTTTTATAAGAGTGCCATTTATGTGCCTGATAAACAGCGGGGCAATTACGTAACACACTAACAGTAGGAATGGGTTTCATCTTGACAGTTCAACAACATTCATTGCGTTATTTACGTTGTTGAGCAGAAACAAATTTCGAACATAAGAAGCAATAGGCTTCAAAATGATTCAGATTGAGAACCTAATACAGGGTGGAAAAAATCAATGGGCCCTGAAGGGAAACTACTTTAAATCCTTTAGATAGATTATTTTACTTAAAGGAAACATTCCTTTATTTTTTTAAAGAAACAAAACTGTATTCACAGATTTCTCGACAAGCTTACCTAAACCGGGAATCGAACCAACTAAAAATTCAAATAATTAACACTCGCTATTTTATTTCACTAGTCGATACCGTCAATGTTAAAGATAAAATTTCTCCAAGAAACATTAGGTCTTACACTCGTCTGGGCCGGCAGTCTCGACATAGATAGCGACAAAAATCGGTCGTTAAGTCTAATCGATGTCAAATTTCTTTAATAGATTTTCAACCTTATGCTTTGGAAATAAAGTTGAAAATCTATTACAGGAATTTGACATCGCTACGACTTAGCGACAGATTTTTGTCGCTATCTAATGTCGAGACTGGCGGCCCTAGACTATTTTTTATGGGGCTATGTAAAAAATGTTATTTACAAAAAGTCTTATTAGACTGTAGAAGAGCTAAGGTTTGAGGTAGAAAATGTTGTTGGAAGCATATACGAAGTGAATTTCAAAAAAGACAAAATTTGTGTATCCGTAACGAGGGGTCTCATTTCGGTAAAATTATTAAAATGTATCAAATTGTAATTTTAAATAGTTCAAGTAACTATGTCATGCTATGTAATAATTTTCGTTCATGTTTACGTGTCCTTCGTATTAGAATTATCATAAAATAAAATTTATGTTAGATTTCATGATGTTTTTATTTCTAAGACCAAATGTTTATTAGACAGATTTTATCCTGAAAAATAATCCTATCGATTAGTAGAATAAAATAGCGAGTGATTATTTTTTGAACTTTTAGCTGGTTCGATCCCCGTTTAGGTAAGCTTGTCGAGAAATCTGTGAATACAGTTTTGTTTATTTAAAAAAATAAAGGAATGTTTCCTTTAAGTAAAATAATCTATCTTAAGGATTTAAAGTAGTTTCCCTTCAGGGCCCATTGATTTTTTCCACCCTGTATAACATAATATTGATTGATTGTGATTGAGATTGATTTTTTTAGTGTGTTACCTACGTAATTAGTGTGCTGGTCCTTATAACAGTTTGTTTTTAACCTGAATATGTTGAGGTTTTGAACTAAGCGTATATATTAGACATCATTTTACTAAGAAGAATAATCTGTTTTGAAGTAAACAGTTACAGCTAATGGTAGGTTTTATCATTTTGTGCAGAAATCTTGAAACGAAAAAACGAAATTGCTAAAAGTGGATATGTTGTGGTTTTGGTCCTAACCTCCTCAAATGTAATCCGCAATCATGGCGTACAGCTGGAACTATTACTTGGGGCCTCGTACGGGACTTTCTGTTATTTTCATTTTACATTTGTTTTTTTTTTTTGTTTTAAGAGTGTGTTTTGTTTGTGATACCTAACCCTGTGCGATTCCCAATAAATACTTTTTCTTTCTTTTCTTTATCGCATGGATAATAAACTATCTTCTATTAAGTTCACTGACGGACAAAGCACAGCCTCAACCGCTGGCTAGAAGCATGAAATTTTGCGCAAGAGTTTCTTATACTGTAACGAAAGTGAGTACGAAGGAAGGATAAAAAAAATATTCCTTAAGGGGTTAAAAATTTGTATGCTGTCACAACCGCCATGATACAGTGCCGTTGGTTTAGCTACTACAGCAGCGATCAACCTTACAACATCGTTCTAAAAGTTCTGCCAAAGTTTTCTGTGGAAATCGTTTAACAAGTGCAGTGATACGAATTTTCGGTGAAAAATCGATCAGATAGTTCCATGAATAACAAACCAATCAATATGCAAGTTCAGATAATAAAGCTGTTATTGTTATTTTAATAACGACACTTGCAGTGTTCGTTGTCGGCTTATCTTTTGCGGTCAGTTTGATAGTTATCTGTGAACTGTGATACTCGTTATAAATAAACCTTATTCGTATGAAGCCTCATTGTTTAGTGTTTCTCGACAGTAAATTATTATAGAAGCTTAGGCACCTGTCCCACCGTTGACAAGGAAGCGACTAGCTATCGACTATTTTTTCGCTCAAGAAACGTACCTACACTTCCGACTTATGCAGAAACGGCCAAGCAACTATGAGAATGTAGAATTAAAGAGCGAGCGAAGCGAGCTCGAAAATTTTACACTCTCGAAGAGGGTAGATTTTATTTTAGTCATTCTTAAAAAAATAATAAAATAAAATAAATTCTCAAAAAAAACTAGGAATTACTTGCTTTGTCGACTTATGAAGAAAAGCTCAAGAATCAAGGCAATGTAGAATGCAAGAGCGAGCGAAACGAGCCTGAAAATTTTAGCACCCCGAAATGGTCTGTTTTCTTTTGTCCATTAATACACTCACTCACTTTGTAGAGTCATGAAGAAAAGCTTAAACTAGTTTTACAGCAGTTTAGGTTTTGAAATCTGGCCTTAAACTTAGCCCTTTGAACCTTACGTACGAGCGTAGTGGTGCCCAAATTTCCGAGTATGCTTCGCTCGCTCTTGCATCCTATATCCTCTATTTTTATAACAGACTTTTTTCATAATGTTTTTGTATTTGCCCATTGGAGTCACTGTGCCTGCAGTACAGTTTTTAGTTAGTTAGACATATAAATCATTCAGGCTCTCGAAATCTTGAATTATTGGGGGGGGGGGGGCATGACCCCCCCCCCCTGGAACAGTGCCTGCTGAGCGATTGGCTGGTGCGCTGCGTGTCGCCATTCAATTCTCGTACGGAACAATCATTTGTATGGCCTATTAGATAATTTAGTCCGGCACCCTAATTACGTAACACACTATCTATCACAATCTGAATCATTTTGAAGCCTATTGCTAATACATTGCTTCATTTGTTCGAAAATGTTGTCTGCTCAACAACGTAAATAACGTAATGAATGTTGTTGAACTGTCAAAATGAAACCCATTCCTACTGTTAGTGTGTTACGTAATTACCCCGCTGGTCTGGCTGCACTAATACCTACCTGATGATCGTGTTTGTCTACATATCGATCATTATTATTATCCAATTCTAATGTCAAAACTTTAGATAAATCTAATCTTATTCGATATCTTCATCAGATAGTCAAAATATTCAGGCAATTTTGCATCAAACTGTCAAAGTAGAAGAACATTCTTGGTACAGTAGCAATAAAGGGGATTTTCGCAATGCACGTGTTTCCACTTGTGTGCGGTGGATTGTACCTAAGAGACACATTATCATTAAGGCTCCTACAAAGAGGTGCGACACGCTACGCGACACAAAGACACCGCTTGTCGCGCGACGAGCGGTGCCTTGGAGTCGCTTGCGATGCGCGTCGCGAGTCGCGCCTGTTGGTAGGAGCCTTTATCATTGACAGCCTTATTCCCCCCACTGCTGAGTCCCTTGTGTCATGCTTTAATCGTTATCACAACGATGACTTGTAAACTAATTATTTGCCTAATTTAATTATGGTTTACCTAATTAAAATAAATATTTAATATCAAACAGTAATGTATTTGGCCAAAGATTATTTTTTGAGTGTAAAAATTAAATTGTCACGTTATTTAAATATTTCTTTGTCGACTTATTGATAATGAGTTGCTGTTTATTTATGACTTGGGTTTGACGGTTGCGAAATAAAATAGTACCAGTGCTGATGTCACACAGATAATATTTAATCGTTGGAGACAAAAAGTCTACCATAGGTACACAAGGCAGCAGACTTGTAGACTAACAGATGATTCGATACACATACACACATACATAAACTCACGCCTTCGTCCCATGGGAGTAAGCAGAAACTACAGAACGTCACCTGCTACGATCCTTACATACTCCTTTTGCCTCGTTTACGTTCATACATCTGGTCATACACGCACGCCGGTTGCGAGAACTACGCACCAGACCTTTCTGAAGAACATCACCAATAAGGTCACTATGTCTTCCTAGGGCGTCGCCTCCCGGCGTTTCACTCACATCTGCCATGTAAATACCTTTTGTAAGTCGCCCTTCATTCATCCTCTCAACATGACCAAACCATCTAAGTATACCCTTTTAAATTTTTGTCACTACATCTTCTTTTACACCGCACCGTTACCTTATCACATCATTCTTCAGCCTATCATTCATAGTCACACCAGACATGCTTCGCAAGGAATGCATTTCCACAGCATTTATTCTACTTTCATGCTTCTTTTACCACACCCAACACTCACTTCAATACATAAGCGTGGGCACCAGCACACCATTGTGATTGTGTGTGTGATGATTCGATGTGTATACCATTTTCTATTTTATTAAGTACCTCTATCTGGTACTTGTGGACAGGCCTACACTGTTATAAAAGAGTAACCGTGGAGTTTCCTGCCGGCTCTTCTCCATGGGAAACCACCGATTGGAACCGCGCACTAAACTTCTGACGTTTCATAACTGCCCATGTAGGTTAAATATTTTGATTTTGAACAAAGGGTGACGCGGTGCCAGCACTATCACCCAGAATCTTCCAAAGACCAGAGGATGAGCGTAAAATTCCTGCACCCTTTCGCAGGAATCCGTTAGGTTGTACGTCATTCGCAATAATACCCTGCAGGCCACATACGACTATGATACTGAAAACTTGATATCTGAAATCTGAAGATGTCGTAAGATATCTGAAGATGCTGTAAGATATGATAATGTCTTATTCTGCCTACATCCTGATTGTCTGTACACAAATATCTAGAGCTAACATGATTCATCTGAAAATATGTGCCTAGACTTGTCAAAACACACAATCTCCAATTCTAAATTATCTCCATTAAGTGGATACTACACGTGTAGATTTGAGTATATGAATGATTTAGAAATAAAAGAAAGATGAAAGGAGATAGCAAAAAGCGATAAGATCGTCCATTGTAAGTATATTTTTTAGTGTTTGATTTATTTATTCTTATGTGTTTTTTCGTGGTGGTGGTACATAATACTAATAATAAATCTGAAGAGTTTGTTTGAACACGCTAATCTCTGGAACTACTAGTCGGATTTGAAAAATTCTTTTTGCATTTGACAGCCCAATTCTTGAGGAGGGTTATAGGCTAACATAACGCTACGACCCATAGGAGCCGAGCAAAAAGAAAAAAATCAGAAAGAACGCTAAGCGAATACGAACCAGCGCGGACGGGCGATGTGATGCAACGCGGTGGATTGGGAACGGAGGAACAAGAAATTTCTTGCGGACAAAGTCGCGGGCAGAACTAAGTAAAGTAAATATTATAAATAGGTATCACATTTCTCTTAGTAGGGGTAGGAACAGATTTTTTCTAACCGTTTTAACCGCAAAGGTCTAATTAAATCTAATTAACAATATTAATAATACCAGCCTGTTACGACCACTACAGGCAAAGGCCCTTCACATACAGAGAAAGCAAAAGGCAAAGCAAAGCATTCGGTTTTAAATAATGATCAATTAATAATAATTTATTTATTTATAACCAGTTGCCCGGCGCGACTTCGTTCGCGTGGTGTCCTACCCCTACCCTACCCCTAAACCTTCACGGGCGTACACAGAAAAACTTATCAAAGTTTCATCAAAATCGGTTCAGCCCTTTCGGAGTCCACAGACACCAATCAAAATTGATTTTTATTTATAGATAGATAATTCAGGGTGGTGATTTAGCCGCGGATTGTTCGAAAGAGTTACCGTGGCCCTGGCGCACAGGCAACTGAAGGAACATGGGTGGGTTTTAGTCAGTAAGAGTCTGACACGCCCTTCCGCTCCGCCCAGAGCGGGAGAGGTCATTTGATGATTTGCCAAACAAAAAAAAAAAAAAAAAGGTTGGTGATTTAGTCACCGACACCTGTCAAGGGGATGATCCTACATGTCATTCTAAACAACTTTCGCTATGAAATTCAAACCCGATTTAAAAAAAAAAATATTCTTCGTACATGCATCGAAATAGTCTGTCTACTGTTGTATAGGAATTTGTTTTGTGAATCGGATAAGAGTTTCGAAGCGAAAGTTGTTTAAAATGATGGGTAGAATCATCCCCTTGACGGATGTAGTTGGCTAAATCGCCACCGTGTCTAAGTCATATTGAGATCATTCATGTTTGTTTTCCCTAAAAAACGTTACAGCACAAAGGTTGACTGTCGCTGTGGTACCTGTAACTAGTAGGTACCTACCTACAGCAATATCTACAAATAACCCATGGTCTAAAAAAACAAGGTCTGGCATTCCGAGAGTGACACATTCTTACGTCACTATCCAGTTGCCACTTTATTGCAACAAAACAAGAAGTATGGAAACATTTTCAGTCACTATTCTGTTAAAAAATATGAATAAAGCATTTAAATTGTCCGTTCGTTTTTCTAATCAAACGAAACAATTCAATTTAAACATATACTAACGTAAATTTTAGTTAAAACTTTATTGTTTTATCGGATTCGCACAGGTATTATAGGCGGTTGGGGAGTTATTATTACACACTACTGGTAACACAGCGGTGATGACGTAGGCTTATGTCACCCACGTGACCACTCTGTCTCAGAATGCTATACCTGGCGAAGTATATTATTATACCATGAAATAACCTATCTAAGTACTTATATTTTATAAACACGGACAGCGAAAACATAACAGCGGTGACATTATTATTAGATTAGGTATTAAATACAACTACATTATAATAACCATGTTTTGCTAAACTCTCTCGCTATGCTCAAAACTATTATTCTATATAAGTAGGTATCTCTCATAACTGGTATTTAGCTGCATCCTGTTAGACTGAAAGCTGACCCCAACATACCCAGTTGAGAAAACACTAGGCAGAAGATGATGACGTAGAGTATCTCTTATAACTTTAAATGCTTGATCCATGTGAGACTATTACAAATAGAGTGGCTCCCGAATGAGGGTTTTCATGAAAATTCACGCCACCAGTTTGGCGCCACTTTGACAAGTGGTCTTCTATTTTAAAAGTGAAACTTGGTTAAGTGGGACTTGGATAAGTGAGAAGCCTCCATAGCTGGAACTCATGCTGAGGTCCCGAGTCTTTAGCACTGAGTTACCTCTGTTAGTGGGACAAAGCAAACCTCTATATCTGAGATTCGTTCTTTCGATTTTATCGTCATAGTTACCTCTGTAATTGAGAGAGAGAGAGAGACTGGGTAATTGGAATTTGCAGGTTCTTTCAGGTCCCAGCTACCCAGGCTTCACTGTATATAATGACATTCGTCATTCGTTTCATTCATTCGTTCATCATTCAGTCACGACTAAAGGAAATATAGGCGCTTTGACAGGTGCCCGGACCTAAGGTCTGAGTGCTGCCACCTGGTGAACGTCATTTCAGCAAACCCTCATTAGAGCAGTCTGCCTAGTATATCACGGGAGAAGACCACCCTAGCTAGAACGTCGAACGTAAAATCTATATGCTAGATTCATCTCTTAGTTCGCTAGACCTGTTCTATTATAGCATTCAAAATGCCCTGCATGGGGGAGATATTTTTAATGAACCCTGGGCGGTCAGCCCTGCAACCATCTTGCGGAATGGCTGATATTTTTATTACCTTAATGAGTTCAGTGTTAATGATTCATAATATTATTTAGTTCATAGAATATCGCTCTGTCGCGGTCATTGCGCTTTCAATTTGAACATAATAGAAAATGTTCATTGAACTACAATCGTGTGAACTGACAAACGAAATTGCTTATATATTAATTCATATTATTTTATTGTGATCCTAGACCCCAATAATACGAGTATGGTCCATCTTGTCAAAAAGCTAAACTTGAACTTGCTTTAATTTTATTATGCAGATACGGCTTATTTTAATTTTAATTGTTTTTTTGCTTTCTGTTTTTGTTGTTTTTATTTTGGACGCTTTTAACATGCTCGTCTTTTAACGTCGTTCTCACATGTATAATTTCAACATGAAAGATGTAACCAAATTTTTTTTGTAACTTTATGTTGATTTAAAAGAGTGTCCATGGAGTTTCTTGCCCGTTCTTCTCCATAGGTACCTACTACGCTTTGGAATGGGCAACTACCTTCATCTTTCTGACCGACCGACCCCTTGACAATTCAAAAGTGCCTGTAATTGGTTTATTTGAAATAAATGCTTTGAATTTGAGTTTGAGAACACACATTTTCACAGTTCACATCCCATGTTTATATATTTAAACTGTGCTATATTTAGAAGAAAATTTATTGAATCGACTTATCGTGCGATTTTGTTAAACGTTAACTTTTGCTAAATATGGGGTTAAATCGATATTATGAATATCCCTGCCCTATATCCTAGCCTGTGTAACACACTAACAGTAGGAATAGCTTTCATTTTGACAGTTCAACAACATTCATTGCATTATTTACGTTTTTGAGCAGACAAATTTTTCTAACATCAGAAGTAATAGATTAGCAATAGGCTTGAAAATGATTCAGATTGTGATAGTGTGTTATGCAACTAATTGCATAAGTGCTGACCTTTCACATGGAGCACGTGATAGTCACCAGTTAAGAGAGGCCTATGTCCAGCAACTGGAGAAGTCGGCCTGTGGATCATGATGACCATGGCTGCATACTAGCCTATATCCCTTCTGGATATACGAGCTGGTCAACCATTTTCCGAATGGGGATATTATGAGAACGTTGTAGGCCTAACTTGTAGACTCTAGATTTGTAGACCATTTTCTATTTTGCTAAGTACCTGTTACTTGTTGATAAGCCTACACTGTCCTCCCATACTTATTAACACTGTAATTTGAAAACATCGTCAAAGCCCCTTATTTTTAAAAAAGTAACCGTGGAGTTTCTTGCCGCCTCTTCTCGACCAATTGGAACAGTGCACCTAACTTCTGACGTTTCATAAGTGCCTCTGTAGGTTTATGTGAAATAAAATATTTTGATTTGATTTGGTTTATGGTTGTTGATCTCTTTTATAAATTAAAACGTCAACAATGTTTGTCCGTCTGCCAAGGTTTAGATGTTCGCAAACTGATGGTGATTATGACACTGATGACTCAGTGATGAGTGATAATAGATAATTATGAGATGTCTTGTTTAAAAATAATGAGGTATGCGATTCTGTTTCAAAATGGATTATTGCAGTTTTGATTTTTGACGTTCATAAAGAGCAGCATGCGCGTGCGCGTGCGGGCTTTCATTCAAGTGCAGTGTGTGTGTCCTTTAGCAGCATTGTCTCCGTAGTTTTAATTTATTTTTTATTTTTACGTAATCTGCCGACATTAGGAACATGAAAAAACCAACATTAGAATACAGTCATGGTTATTAAACGACCAATAAATAAATGAATATCTGAGCATGAGGTTCTGGGTTCAAATTCCAGGTCGGGCAAAATGTTATTGGGTTTTTCCGTTAGGAATTTCTCAGTAGCAGCCCGGAGTCTGGATTTGTGCCCGGTCGATAGCAATAGACTCGCCCTCTGCCACATGGGCTTAGTTAAAACTGGCTGAAGGCGCGTGTAGGTAGGAACTATAGGTGTGCATCTGCCTAACCCTTCGAGAATTACGGGCGTGATGTTATGTATTTCTTATGTTTGTAAATAAACCTATGACTATGTATAACATTTGTAATAGACAGAGAAAAACATTTTAATATGTCAAACGTCATCTTGCCGTGTCAAATTGTAAACGGTACTGTTACCATATTGTACATTTTCTCAGGACATTTTTCCTAATTTTCTTTTTTTGTGCTGGGTTGTTTTAAAGGGATGAATTTACATAACTATCTAAATAACATATATATTTTTAGTTCATTCTTGAGAAGAAATAATACGTTACCATTTTTTTAAGTAAACGAAACTAAATTATAAAAATACAATTTTTTTGCAACATGTTGGAGTTGGATTCAGTTCCAAAGTAATACTACAGCTCTATACATCGAGTATCAGAAATGTGTGGCCATATTTAAAGGTGTTGTACAGACCATCAAACTGAATCACTTTCTCCATGGGATCGACATTGTAATCGCGAAAAAATTATCAATCGTCCCATACAATTGTGTCGAGTAGGTATTGAAGTTTTCAATGGGACAGACAGCTGATTATTTTTACACGCTGTAATGACACGAAGCCATGACTTAAACCAGGAACTAAGTACTTACCTACCATTAAATAATTACAAAAAATATTTTTAGAATTCAGTCACACATACATTACTGCGGACTTGCGGAGTTAGCAGTTTAGTTCAACCTAAAGGCTGACAATAGTGCAATTAGACAGCAGTAGTGCGCAAGCGCATACAAATTGAATGTTTATAGTCATGTTTAAAATCATGTCTGTCACGCTATTACTAATGCAGCCTTGACAGTGGAAAATTGCGGAAATGTTTTTATTAATTCGTAACAATGGGGCACTTATTTTTTTTTTGGTTAGATATAACTCATGTTACCCCGTAAAAGGTCAACTTGTATTTACGGTACAGTTTTAACGAGTTGATTAGACTGTACGTAAAACAATTGTAATGTAAAAAAGTGGCCAGATGCGAGTCGGACTCGCACACGAAGGGTTCCGTACCACCGTACAATATATTTTTTTAAACGAAAAATATCACGTTTCTTGTATAGGGACTCTCATTAATTTTTAATTTAATTTACATTTTATTATTTATTATTGCAGTGGCCACAGCAGTAGACATTCTGTGAAAAAATCAACTGTCTAACTATTACCGTTCAAAAGATATCGCCCTGTGACAGACGGACGGAGAGTTGAGCCTTAGTAATAGGGTCCTGTTGGCACCCTTTGGGTACGGAACCCTGGCCTATCTACGTACATCGAATGAATACTTTAAAACTAATAAGGCGATTAAACAATAGGTACCTACTAGTTGTTTTCAATTTCTGTAGAAATCAGAAGTAATGTCTGACCTTCAAAAGGTCGTTCGCACCTAGATTAATTAATAATATGCTCATTTAAATAAATAAGTCTTTTTAAATCGTTGTGAAAGCTGATTACAAAATGTTTATTGTTTATTATATAATTTTGTGAACGTGATACGCGAGTAGATTGTTAGTTACAAGCAGATAAATGCTTATCTCATCAATATATTATTTGAAATGTGTAAAAAGTACATGTCCTATCATTGCTATCCAGGTGATAAGGTTACGAAGTAAATAACATGTAGGTAAGTACCCATCTATTATCTATTAAAGATTTCTTCGATATGAAATGGGGAAAAAACTCACGTATAAATTGTATAATTTATCTATGTATTATTTAATTTTTATCTTGAATCGTGTGTGATTATCGGCCCCCTTTCGAGAATGTCTTCGGGTATTGGTGATATTATTATAATCATATCAGCATAATCGACCATCGATTTTCGTAACAAAGTGATTTTCTTGAAGTACGCGTTTTTTGCGAGAAAAAAAGAAAAAAAAAGCTGTTTTTGAGGATTTCCAGCATCAATGAATCTTGGAATATGTTTTGAATGTAGGTGTACCTAATGAATTAAATACAGTTTTTGTTTGGCTGTATACCTAGTCTTTACATACTAAACTTAATTTCCATGATAGAGAAATAGAACCTAAACGGTGTAAAAGAAGATGTAGTGACAAAAATTTAAAAGGGTATACTTAGATGGTTTGGTCATGTTGAAAGGATGAATGAAGGGCGACTAACAAAAGGTATTTACAAGGCAGATGTGAGTGAAAACGCCGGGAGGGGACGCCTAGGCCTAGGAAGACATATAGTGACCTTATTGGTAATGTTGTCAGGTGCGTAGTACTCGAAACCGGCGTGCGTGTATAATCAGATGTATGAACGTAAACGAGGCAAAAGGAGTATGTAAGGATCATAGCAAGTGGCGTTCTGTAGTTTCTGCCTACCTCCATGGGAAGAAGGCGTGAGTTTATGTATGTACTACATACAATTATGTAGAAACAGAACTCTGAAATAAATCATCATCATCATTCTCTTGCCCTTATCCCAATTAATTTGGGGTCAGCGCAACATAATTATGGTAGACTTCGATGTACTTACTTCGATTACTTTGCATCACCCATTGTACGTATTTTCCTGTTCCTTTCATCTTGTCTGTTTATATGTGTGTACAAAAATGGTTAAATAAATAAATAAATAAATACTGACGTGATGATCTAGCAATAGTGATTTCAAAACGCTCTACAGTCCACGCTCTTTAGCAGTAGTAAGGATTTTTTTTATATTTTCATAGTCATTTCTGTATTTTTCTAGTTACAGGTACTTGTATAAACCACGTCACGTAGTCATCATCATGAACCAAAAGATTACCATAATATGTGAATTCCACGAGGTAGTTTAGTTTGTGACAATCATTTTAATGACTAATTTCCTTGTTTGACAGTGGCATTAGTACTGCTTCTATAAACATTTTTTTCATTCATATTTTAAACTGTCATCAAAGTGCGGTACCAATTTGTTACGTTCATTTTTAGGCTTTAGTCGTAACAACCTACCTGTGTCTATTGAAAAATTAGATTCTATTTTCTTATTATTTTTTATTACCTACTTTGTTTGATTAGATAATAAGGAGTTTTTTCTACAAAAGTCTAACTTTTCCAACGCCAGATATATTTTTATGCGAGGAGTAAATTTGAATTGTTGACAGTCTTCCCATCCGAAAATTGTCGGACGTAACTTTTATTCCGCGGGTAAAAGATATCAGACGTTGGGTTAATCTGCCCTAAAAATACTACCACCTCTCCATAATCTATAGAGGTATGAGTAACAGGGTGTAAAGTTCACTCATACTCTATAGAAAAGGGAGGGTCCTCCGACCAGACGGATGTCGTGTCTGGTGGGCAACTGCCCGACGTTTGATGTTGGGACGTTGTATGTATGCTAGTTGCGCTGTAAACTCTGCTTGCGCGATGCAGGATTTTTGCGTGACGTCAGTGTGACGCGTATGTGGCGCTCGCATGTGGCGATGTAGATACCGCTACAATTCTAGCCGAGCCAGCAGGTACACCCGGGTGACCATGATGCAATTTTTTTTTCGATGCACGTAATATCAATCACCTATCGATCACGAAAATATAAAATATATATATATATATATAGGTACACAGTGCAGATTGTTTACGGTTAAAATAGTTTCTACAGATAATTTTAACTTGAGATAGTATTAACAACCAATTAATACGTAGTTGGGGTCAGTTTGAATCAAAACATAACAAAATTAATGTCTGTAGAGTTCTTTTTTGTGATCCACCATGTTGCTTTGTCACGTTTTATGGATAATAATGAGGAGATTATTTCAAACCGCATATGTAAACTTTTCTAATTAATTTTCTTATTAATTTCCGTAAAGTAATTTTTTCTTACGCGAAAAATACTAGCTACAGATTGGGTTCCGAAAAACAGGAATCGGCGACGCGGTAGGCCCAGAAGGAGATGGCGTGACGAGTTAAGACTCTTACCTAAAGGATTGGGCTCTAATTGCGAAAGAGGGAAATAATGGAAAGATGGAAGAGAGGCCTCTGCCCTACAGTGGGACACAACACAACATGCTCATAATAATAATTTAAAAAAAACTATATTTTCGGAAAATCGGTCATAAGTTCATAACAGAGATCGTTTTATTTTGCAAAGTATTCTGTCGCTCCAATAAAATCTCCATTAATGGTAAGTAATTCAATCAATAATAAACGTTCAATATTTTATTGACATAAATAAATCATAAATCTGCACCCTAATTGCATAACATAATATCTATCACAATCTGAATCATTTTAAAGCTTATTGCTAATCCATTGCTTCATATGGTCGAAAAATTTGTCCGCTCAACAGCGTAAATAACGCAATGAATGTTGTTGAACTGTCAAAATGAAAGCTATTCCTACTGTTAGTGTCTTATGCAATTACTCCGCTGATCATACACGCACGCTGGTTGCGAGTACTACGCGCGTGACCTTTCTGAAGGACATCACCAATAAGGTGCATATGTATAATGTCCTATTAGGGTGTCCCCTCCCGACGCGACGTTTCCGTTTAATTAAATATGTTTAATTAACTATGATAAGCCACAGGTTTTCACTATCTCTCGATTTAATTAAAAAGTAATTATAATTTTTTGGCTTTGCCAAATATTTGTCATTTAATTAAAAACTATGACTTATTTACTGCTTTCACTAGATTTTAAGGAACCTTATTGGTCTAATGGTCGCAAGAGCTGAGCATTAGGTCCTTGGTTCGATTCTCAGGTCGGGCAAAGTGTCAGAAATTACTCACTAGTAGCCCGTAGTCTGGATTTGTGCGCGGTTAGTGGCAATACGCTCGCCCCTTATTACATGGGACTTAAACATAACTAGCGAAATGTGGGTGTACTATAGGTACACCTCTACCTCACCCTTTGGGGTTTACAGGCGTGATATTATGTTATTAATAAGTAATAACTAATTTTTAAATAACTAACTGAATTTTAGAAAGACGCAAAGTGCCTCCCTCCCAAGATATTATTTCAAATCCTACTTCAAAAAGCTAAAAAGGTGTATGTAATTATAAATAGAATCATCTAGAATTAAGACTTAATGTAAACACGTTTAAAGTAAAAATTACATTCATGTAATTGTAATGATTATACAAAATGAACTGATAAAAGATTACATTTATAGCTAAGATATTTACGTCTTGCGTACGCTGCGGATATTATTATGAGCTTACGTCGCAATATAAATAATTTTATTAGTAGGCAATAATATAATAATATATAACAAGAGAGTTTATAGAGTTAATATTAAAAAAGTAAGCTATAGATATTTTACCGTAAGTTTGTGCGTTTTAGGGATCAGACGAAAAGTGATTACACTGATTACAAAGCGAAAGGAGTATGTAAGGATCGTAGCAGATGGCGTTCTGTAGTTTCTGCCTATCATCGTGGGATGAAGGCGTGAGTTTATGTATGTATGTGATCACAATAGGTATTTGCTTTTACTTCAGGGAAAATTCTTTCATCAAATATTTTTCATGATTGTGTTATAGAATCTATTATAACTTTCAATTTATGGCTTTGACTTAGGTTGGAGAAAAATTTGGCCCTTAGATTTTAACAGATCAACTTAAACGCTCTTCTGTAGAACTCCTTATTTCTGTCCACGAAAAAAAATCGCTCTAATGCTGTACCTTCATGTTTTTTTTTTTAATAATTAATTCACAGTGTTGGTTTTTTCAATATAATCATAAATCATGACCTTTTTACAGTGTTTATAGTTCGGATAACCTTTTTTATTGCAAACTATCCGCGGAGCACGATAATCTTTGTCACCCTGTTTTATCGACTCTTTACTGGAGGTCAAAATTATATAACGATATAAATAAGGAATTTTACTTTGCTTGTCACGTTTTAATTTCCTATTTGTTTGCATGGGCAGGGCAGAGAAGTACTTAAAATTGATGACCTTTTTAAGTTAGGATAAAACTAGATATGAGAAAAGCTCCTGCGTTTTGATGATGTATCAATAAATATTGTGAATTTGGAGCAATGTGGTGTTACCACAATGCCACAATTAATTAATAAATAGCCTACCATTTTTTTATTTTAGCTTTTTTCTTGTAAAAGCCCGCACATTTTTTTGCGAAGTATTTTGCTGAAAGTATATTTTTCTGCAGTCTTCTCTGCTACCTAGTCTAGAACTTATTTAATTTTTTATGTTTTTTCCCGAGTGCGGCGAAGCCCAAAAGGAGGGTAATGTTTTTTTCTAGGTTCCTCGGTGATTTCCTAGTATATAAAGAAAGAAAGGATAAAGTTTATTTGGACACACTTCGTGAAACACAAAATACAAATAGCAAAATAAAAAGCCACGTAAGGACTTCAGAAGAACTTCCATTGACGTGTGGGGCTTCAGCCGACACGTTTTGTTAATCACCACCTTATTGCACAACGTGGTGATCAACAATTGTACTTAAATAACAATAATTATTAGAGATCGGGGATCGGGGATTAGAGGCATGATGTTATGTTACTTCTATACAACATATTAGCTTCTGCCTGCGGCTTCGCCCGCGTGGATGTCAAAATTATCCCTCGGGAACGTGCTACCGGAACAAAAAGTAGCCTATGTCCTTTCCCAGGATGTCATCTATCTCTTCGCCAAATTTTATCGAAATCCGTTCAGTGGTTTAGGCGTGAAAAGGTAGTATACAGACAGAGTTAGTTTCGAATTTATAAATATATATAATAATATTAATATATTCTGTGTATGACCGCGTTGTTCTTCTAAACTTCGCAACGGATTTTGATGCGGTTTTCACCATTATTTAGAGGATTTATTCCGGAAGGTTTATGCGCATACAACATTAATATTAAACTCACATATAATAAAGAATTCTCAATATTTTGTCAAGTCGTAAAAAACATCCGAAGCAGGGGCGGATCACCACTTAGTTATTCATAAAACTTATCGCGAATGTAGGTAATGTAGGTGGGGTAGACAATTGCAACAGTATATCGTGAAACGTATTGTTTTTATCGCTAATACTTAATCTAGATTAGCGCGGGAAGTGCATTCCTTATTCCTGCGCAATCGACAACAGTGCGCGTTCTTTTATTTATTTGTTTTTGCTTCCATAATAGCTTACTAAGTTAGAACACACTATGTTATCTATATTTCCTAGGTACGATACATTTAGTATACTTTCTGTATTTTTTCAAAATCTGTCAGAAGCTTTTAATTAAACCACTTGTTTTCCGTAACCATAAGCACATAGTCATGGAAAATCCATAGTTTGCAAAGAAATCGTTGAGCTCCTTAAGTTTTAAGTTGAGCTGCACGATTACTGACAAATGCGCGCACTGACTGGACAGGTCCACTCAATCTGTGTGGTTTTTCCTCAAAAGACCATTTCAGACACAAATCTACATGGTCTTCACATGATCTGACCAAGATTATGTCTGGACTTTAAAAGAGACTGTGACCTCTGAGTTTGTTTCGGCCTTTCTTCTCAGAGTAGTTACATAGGAAACGCCGACCTCAACACGTTTTAAAATATGATTGACGTGTAAAAGTGTTTGTACAAACCTACTTACAGAAATAAAATCATTTATCATTTATCATAATTATGGCTACCACACTATTCATAATGGTCTTAATTCTGGTCTTAATTTCGGTGAAATTTTAGAATTAGGTTTTCTGAATAGGTATTTGTATTATTTTACCTTTAATGAGTGGTTGGTAATAGGTACCGTACCTACTTTTGTAAGTATTTCGGTTTTGTGTAAAGAGGTGGCAGGCCATTGATCTTAATCATTTTGTATGTTGACACTTATTATTGTAATTAGAGCAGAGTTTGACGAAGTTTAGAAAAAAACACCCTGTTATTCTTGTGATAACAATAAATTTGTGGTTTTTTTTTATCATGAAGACCTTCAGATAGCAATAATAAATAATACTTTATTAATCAAATTCGTCATAATAATATCTATAATTTTATTAGCTCGTCATATAATTTGATATCGCAAATTCGTCAATCTAATATTTACATAGTGGCAAAGAATTCGCTATCTTCAAAATGGGGTTATCTTTACCTATGGATGACGGACCTACCTATTTAGCAAGTTTAAAAAATACTTAGGTACCGAAGTAGGAATAGCTCTGTATGTACCTACCTACTGGCTTGAAGGTATTTATTGGTATGTAAATAAAATGTCTGGAAAAATGAACGAAAAACGATCTAACGTGGCAATCGAAATCGGAACTAGGTACTTAATATACTCTTAAAATCAACCCGGATAGCCGTGGAAGTTTGTTTCGAACAGGTTTTGTTTTCCGGAATTTCCCATTGTAACTGCATCGTAATTATCAGTGAAGTTACTGAAAAATTGTGAAAATATCATACAAGACTTGTCTAAATTTGCACACAAATGTGTTAAAGTTTTATTTTCAGCTGAAACACTAGGAAACGAATGCATTTCTTTTAAATAGTGCGAAGGTAAAAGTGTTTTTGGGTTTTTCTATCAGGTTTTCTCAGTAGCAACTCGGAGTCTGGATTTGTGCCCGGTTAATAGCAATTGGCTCGCCCCCTATTACATGGAACTTAAACATAACTGATGAAATGTGGGTGTACTATGAGTACACCTCTGTCTAACCCTTCGGGGATTACAGGAGTGATATTATATTACGTTGTTCTTTTAAAAATGTGGGTACTCATTTTAGTACATATTGAGAACTTTTAAGAATGCATTTCTTTTAATGGAACTTTTAGAATACTTTAGTTTTCGTCTCTAAGTAGGTACTTTAATTTATTAGCGAGTTGACATATTAACGACCTAATATAATACCTGAATTAAGTATACAACAATTCCAAGGCTAACCATAAACAATAGAAATAACGATTGTGTTTAAAGCCAAACACAAATATTTAGTGCAGTGAAGTGATAGATTGCTTTGTAGGTTCTTTGATTACTTAATATGCATAGAAACTAGAGTTATCTAAGTAACTAGAGTTATATAAGGATCGTACCAGGTGGCCTACTATAGTTTCTGCCTACCCCCATGGGAAGAAGGCGCGAGTTTATGTATGTATTTCAGGGGTGAAAACCACTATTTGAACAGTGATTTCTAAGGGTAGATATCAAGTTAAAATATTATCTAAGTATATTTTCAGAAAATTAAAAATGAGGAAAACTCGATAGTAAAAAATACTATTGTTGAACAGCAAAAGTGAGACGGCTGAAATAATATTTTAAACCCATATTTGCAAAATAAAATTATTTTTATCTTATCTTTATCTTAAATCTGAAATTGCACCCTAATTGCGTAAAACACTAAACTTTCAATCACAATCCGAGGGTTTACAATGAAATTGCTTATCCATTGTTTCATAGAGGTTAAGTTTGCAAAATATGCCTGCTTAACTACGTCAATAACGCAATGAACGTGGCTGAATTGTCAAAAAGAAAGGCATTCCGATGGATTGCCAATTTAACGCAATTCCCGCTGTTCTGGACGAGGATTAAAGAAAAAAAAGTAAAAAAATTCAGCATTAGAAACATCTTTTAATCACCAATCCTGTTATAAAGGTGTGGTTATTAAGCCTTATTCATAAGGACTCTCATATACCTACATGACGTTTGTTGTCTTGTGCACTGAACATTTTCAAAATGTCTTAATTATGTAAATACATAGGTACCTACCTATCTATGCATTTCCTCATTTAAAATAATGTAGGTACCTACCTATTTGCTTTGACTAAGCATTAGTCTATAATGATAGAGCTATGTTTTTTAAAATAACGTACCTATTATTTTTCCTCTATTGTCATTACAACAAGAAACAATTATGTATGAGTGCAGAGATCATCAAAAGCATGCAACACCTACACTACACTATTAACTACTACTACACTATTAATTAATGAAATTATTATCTAATAAAACAACACTATTATACGAACCTAGAGTATTTTAAATCGTCCGTTCAACCCATCTAGAGACGATGCCAAAAATTATACAAGCGCCATTTTGAATCAACAAAAAAAATCGCGGGAAAAATAATCCAATCGATCCGGTTTCCACACAATGAGTTTATTAGTTTTTCCTCTAGAAACACACTGACTTCTATTGTTATTCATTGACCCACGCACACATTTCATACATATTTTATAAGACAATGTCCGTCATACATTTTTCTTTACCTTATCGCTTATTTTCCCATTTTATATCAGCGTAAACCAATCATAATGTTATACGACAAATTTTGATAGGCGTTACATTCTGTTACAATAATAATTTGTTACAAAGTATATTAAAAATGGTCGTATATTTCTTGGCATTTTTTGCACTTATTCAATCGTGATATTATTACTTAATTTTTATTGCGATGAAATACATTGATATGTACTTAAACATACGTTCGATTTTTCAAAACAGATCAAAATATTACCGGAAATGTTGGATTTCGCGCTTCAATTTAAGAAATATTCCGTTCCTTATTACTTGCTCGGTTACATTGAGAAATCTCGTGAAGACATTATGTTATTAAAGTGTGATTATTTCACTATTCGTTCCGCCAGTAATGTTGCACAAAACAATTGTTTTAAGTTTAATCTTCATGTCGTTTTAACCAGTTAGGTATAATCAGTTAATCACACTTGACACTTCAACTTCATTTTAAAGTGGCTCACACTGATTTAATTCAATTGCATTTTAATTCACATTATTTGAATTTAATTTGAACACTAAAAGATATGCACTTAAACCTCATAGACAAACAAAAACACAGTTCCAAGTTCAAATATTTTCCCGCGAATTTTTTTGGACACATTTTAATTTAAAAAATTTAACGCAAAGGCACTTTATTATTTTTTACATACAGCCACTGTAACATAAAAATAATTTAAAAAAAAATAGACATACCGATTCCAGCGATGACATATTGCCGCCACAGTTGTCCTGCCTCCATTCTGTACGCTTGCTGGTTGACTGGCGCACCGGTCTGACCAACCGGGTCGTAAGCGTAACTCCTATCTTCCATACGTCACACGACGTCACCCGATGTGTATTACGTTGCTGCGTTTAGGTTGAGCTGAGCTCGAAGGTGGATGTTTGGCAAACACCCGATGTTCTGCCGCCAAGACTGTGGATGAAGACTCGTGCTAATATAGTGTGATAATTTGGGATTTTTCCCATATGTGACGGAGCAACCCCATGCTGAAGGCAAGCATCATTAATACCCGTATAGTTGGCAAGGGATAACCTCAGTAGAGGCAGCGTGGGCGACTAGGGCGACCGTCTACGGTCACGTTTACGTACCTACCCTAAAGAGCTTTGGTAGGGTTATCGTACATTAAGCTAGCAGCTCTAAGCAGTAGCTCCAAAGAGTCATGCTAAGAATGTATCTAACTAAGGGATAGCGACAAGAGGATAACTTTAGCGTTTTTCTGTTTGCTAATAAGCCACAGCATACTGCGATTATTGATCCATTTGCCAAGCGTGGTCAACAGCCACTTCCTCCTTGATTGTAATATAACTTGTCTCTTTGAAAGCACAAACTAATTATTCAGTTTACAGGTTGACGATGGCTATCTTCCACATTCAATTAAGACGAATAATTTCATCCACCACAAAACCATAGGCCTCGTTTACCATAGACAAGCAAGAATATTGTGTCAATAAAGTCTAATGTAACCTCCTGGCAGTTTTATCATACAAAAAAAACGAATCCATAACACAAGATAAACACCATTAAATAAACAGATATACCTAAAATAACATTTATCTGTCATTGACACTAAATGGGACACCCGTCTCGATAACAAAAACTTCAAATGGACAAAATAACACCATCACTATCATATTCTTTTTTTGAAATGTTTGGTAAGTAAGCTGTATTGATTACGACTGACCTCTTCGATCTATGGTGGTGTCACGAACTTGTTTTATTTTTTAATTTTCTTTTTTGTTTAATACAGACAGGGACGTAATTTGGCCTTATGTTGTCCCATTCTCTGGTAAAACCAATTTTTATTAAGTGCAAATCAGTTGCTTTTTCATGCCATCAAGATCTAGGTTCAATTTCCCGATAAAAACAAATGTAAAACAGCTACTTATGCAGGTATTTTAAGACTAAGTACTCTAAAGCTGCCCAAAAAATTAACAGCACTGGGTTCGACCCCCTATTAAGCTCTATTTCACAGAAGTTCCTACAAGCGCATTTTCTTACTCCTTTACACAGATAACAATATAAAATCGTCGCTCGCTTGACTAAAAGTCCTATCTCATTTTGTAGCTGATTTGAGTTAGGACAACTACATTTTTCTATTCGTGATTCTTTACATTTTTCACTAACCGTCGTTTCTCCATATTATTTGGATCTCAAATTATAACCATTTTGAAAGGCAACGTATCTCATATTAACTCAAAAAAAAAAAAAGAAAAATGTAAAGAATCACGAATAAAATAATGTAGTTGTTGTAACTCAAATCAGCAAAAAAATGAGAAAGGGCTTTAAGTCCCGTATTACAGAAGGTCACTCAATACTCAAGCATTATTTAAAACTAGTTTCAACCAATCAAATGGCTCGAATCTAGTTTTAAGTAATGCTTGAGTATTGAATGATGTTCTGTAATACGGGCCTAAGTCATGCGAGAGACGATATGTTCAAGTATCGATTTTCCTCGTACAACAAATTTATCATTTCATCACTCAAACGTTTATTTCCACAGATTGTTCAAACCAGTGCAGAATATCTGCATACATCCATATCTATACATAACATAATTATATAGATATGTATAGTTTAGATAAATTACCCCGAGGATATTGCACATGTATTTATTATGATAACTCGCAGATAAATTACAGATACAGTAAAATATCGCTTGGATATTAATGTACATAATACGTTGTTTTTTGTATTTTAATGTCAATTTAAATCATTCTCGACTCTACCTTCAGTGTGTATTTAATCATCCTGTCTGATTTGAGAACAAGGAATCAATGCTTTTTATTCTTACAACTTTATTACTAGTGGCTCTGTGAGCTGTAGACCTCGCGAGTTTGTCTTTGGATAGCTTAATACGGAATAAATGTTCACCGTGAACGTTAAAAAAAAGCGCGCGCAAAGACCGCGAAGTGGCTGAAATATGATTCTTTTCACGTTTTCAACCCGCATTTTTCCGCCATTATGAAAAATTTCGAAAAACTGGATTGCCAAAAAAATCCATATAATTTATCAAACCTGCTCAAAAAATGTCACGAGAATCGGTTGATAAATGCGACCTGTAGAGGAGAACAGACATCCGCCAGACATCTGGACTTATAAAAGGATTTTTGCCCAAGCTGAAACGGAGAGGCTTCGCGCTCGCTCGGACTATTAAAGAACAACTTAGATAGGAAAGCTATAAAAAAACTGGTTTTATCAATTCCAGTTCATCTCTCTTGTACGGGGTTCCGCAATGCATTAATTTGTTCCTATCAAAATAATTAAAACTAATTTTGTGGCCAGTGTATTATAGGGTCAGCAAGCAGTATCCAATACAATATATTAAGAACCTCATCAAAGACTAATCAGTATTCCGTGCAGAGCATTCTGCGTGCACGCATATCGGAAGCAGGGGACGAGATGAATAATAGCACCGAACTCATTTCCGTCTTCCTGTATGACAATAATTTGACACACTGCACACGTCAAGTACGCAGGTAAGTTTTCCTCTAAAACAATCATTTGAATTAGGAATTATAGCTATCCTTAAGGAAAAAGGTTGGTTAAAATATTTACGAATCGCTTCAATCTTAGACACATAGTTTCCGCCAACAGGTAAATATTTCTCATGACCTACGAAAAAAACGTGACTAGATTCTGTATCACGTAATAAGTAGGGTTTCCTAGTCAGATTCTTCTTCGCGAAAAGTCAACAGGAAAAAATTTAAATTAATTGACAGTTTTATTTAGGGGCCAGTAATTTTTTTAAGTTTTTGCGGTAGACATCAGATGGATTTAACAGCTTGTGACCATGAGGGTTTTCTTGTTACATTACGGTATCTACTGAAATTCAGAACCCCATTCAAAGTGAATAAGCATTACGTTATGTACCTATGTTATAGGTAGGTAATATGGGTTATTTATTTGTTAACACTGTGTGTGAGAATGCATTCGGAGTAACATAACTGTTACGTATATCATTTGCGGTGATGATTAATATTTATTTGTCGTAAAATAATAACCCATAGTCGGATGAGGTAATAATAAATAATTACTTGATGTTCCTCTAGCATTATTCTGACTGAAGTGTGTAAATGAAAACCATAGAGCAATTTAAAATAAAAGATGTTGCTTTTCATAGCAAGGCAAGGCCATTTTTTTTATTTGGGTCCTTTACGCTGCAAAATAAAGCAATAGTAAACGCCTACCAATTTTCTAATAGTAACCAAAAAAATACAAATGTCAAATTTTCTCTTTTTGCTATGTGAAAATTGGTAGGCGTTATACTAATTTTAGTGTGTCTATTTTGTGTTTAGTGTGTCTATTTTGCCTACACTATGTAGTGATTGCCATAGTCTGTCATGCGCAACCTGATGAACCTGACCGTAAAGAAATCTATTCAAGCCAATAATTAATTACTTTATTTATCCGAGTGATTTTAATGATTCATGCTAGCTTAGCTAATAATTGTTTACCTACATAAGCAAAAGTGCTTAGCAAGCGTAAATCTCGGACTTAAATAAAATTATAATAATTAAAACATTATTATTCATCCTCCATTATAAATTCATGAGCATAGACAGCGATGGGGCAAATAATTATTGTTGTTCTTGTCTAACTACTGTACTGTACTGTACTTTTTTTATTGATCCAGACACGAAAGCATAATGCCTTTGATTTTTTTTTATCGTTAAGTGCCTGATGGAATAATGGTGAAGACGTGACCGTAATGGACATATTGATATTAGATTTCTTGGAAACTTATAGAATCCTATCCTATGTACTTGAATAAGGCAATACTGCGATTTATCCTGCTCTGCATCGTGGGTAATCTACATAGTGATTTAATCCTTTTTGAGCGCCAGGACTCACGTAAATGTCCGGATTCACGACGAATTCAAATGCAACTATTCAAATGAGGAGTGAGTTTTTTCAATCGTTTTTTCTCGGATTTAGAGCACAGGCGCTCTTAAAAGCTTTTGGGCAATGGATCAAAGGTAACCTAAATATACAAAGAGTGTGGAATGATAATTAAACTGTAGCTTTTTAGACAATATAATGCCGAGTACATCAGTAATCGGCATTATACTCGTATTGGTATTGGTATTATATTAGATTATTGTTGCAGGCTTACCATCAGGTAAGCCCCCTTTAGGGATAGCCAGAGAGTCAGACTAACTTGACACGTTGGCCGTCCTCTGAACGTATGAAGCAGAGACAGAGGAATCCCTGTGGAAGCACGGATCAGCGAAGCAAGTCATTCTTGACGAAATTATGTTCTCGGGGACATACATGATGCTTTAGATTTTTACATTTGTCACGAATGACGCATCTAACCTACATTTCCCTAACATTCGAGAAACTCATGTACCAATGCACTCCTTTTAAAAGTGGAGTACATTATAAATTATCATGTCCACTGTGGAGTGTCTCTGGCTTTTCATATTATTATGCATTATCATTTCAAGGGCACTTGTGTCCAAGTGTTTGCCTTCAATTGAGCGTAGCATTGTGAAATCTGGGTAATCTAGGTAGCTGGATTTCTACTTAGAAATAGGTTATCTACACGTTAAATGTTACTTGGATTCCTTACAAACTGTAACAACAGATTTTTGTTCCTACGTTCATTGCAAATAAATATTTATATTCTATTCTACGCTAAGCTATACCTAGTCAGCTACATTTAACTGTACCTGCAACAACGCCACATGCGAGCTATGCGTCACACTGACGTCACGCAAAATCCTGCATCGCGCAAGCAGAGTTTACCGAGCAACTAGCACATATACAACGTCCCGACATCAAACGTCGGGCAGTTACCCATCAGATACGACACCCGTCTGGTCAGAGGATCCTTCCTTTTCCATGGAGGTATGAGTGAACTTTACACCTCCTGTTCCTCATACCTCTATACTGGTGACCCCGAAATATGGACACCCTATTCTGATCACGGTACCTATTTATATATGTAACTAGCTTCATCCGCGGCTCCGCGTGGAAGAGACATAATATCATATGGCACTTGGTAATAGATCGGATCAGTACTTCCAGATATTAAAAATCCCCCCCAGACCTCTTACAAACAATACATTTTACCTCTTAACTTATTATTAAGTTAAGTTTAGATTTAGGTAGATAATTCATCTATTTGGGGATATAACGTCCCGGTACGAGTACCTCTGGACTATATAGACTATATAGACTATATAGACTATATAGACTATATATATGCCATTTCAACGCCTGTTTATTTGAAAGGGTAGGCAAAAGTGTGTCTTGTATAATACATTCATATTTCATCTTATTAAAAGGGGGCGGGGGGCACAAATCAGACTTTCCCGGCCTGCTACTCAGAATTTACAAATGGAACAACCTAATAACTCTATGCCTGACCTAGGGCTAAATCCGGGTTGTGCTTGGCAAGCGCACAGCAGTTGGGCCGGTTATTCCGTTTATCAACCCCAAAAAATCCACACTAAGGTGAGTAAATCCACACTAATCACACACGGAAACGCAAGTCCGAGAATCTATCTAAGCCTATAAATTCCGTTTATCCAACTAGGCCTAGGGCGGATTTTTGGACATGCGTTTCCGCGTATCCACCTTAGGGTGGATTTTTTGGGGCAGATTAACGGAATAACCCAGTTAGGCCTTTATGACTACTAAACTAATGAATGACCCATCAATCGTTAGTAACAGTGTTCAATGTTAAAGCTCGGATCAACCTAATTAAAACCAAAAGTAGTGAATAAAAATCGGTGATAACACGTCGGCAGTTGATAAAATATGGACGATGAGTTTCTATAAATTTATTCTGTCCTTGGTTAATGAATTGAGTAGTAACTAATGTACCTATTTATTAATGAGTTTTACACTTATCAAATAATACTTATTTGAGATTACATAAAACAAGTGATTAAAGACCTTGCCGATAAAACGTTTATCAGAAAGGTTATTCGCGAAAGTACCTATTTAGGTAACTATGAAAACGTATTTTTAAGAGGGGACAGCACCCTAATTAGCCTGTTACCTCTGAAGATTTAAAAAAGATCCGCCAGAGGCAGCACTAGTGGTGGGTCCATATGTTTTGATTTCCCTATTGACAGTAACGTTAAACGTACATTGTAAAAACGAAATTAACGGAAGGTGATGTACCTGGAGCAAAATTGAAATTTGCAAAAATTCAAGATCATCTTGTCCGAGATTTAAAACGATGGCTTGCATGCCGTGGTTTACTTGTTTCAGGTAATAAAAATGTATTCGTAGAAAGTTTAGTTGTCGTTGACAGTTCGTTTTATTTGTTGTCAGAGATTTAAATATTTTATATACCTACATATTTTTGTTAATGCTACCTTTTTTTTAAATTTAAGAATTGAAGAATGCATTGTTAATTGTAATGATAATATTTTTTTTATCGGAATCGATGTTAGTGTATGTTTAGAGGATAAGCAGCAGTGCATGAAATTACTCAATTCAGTTCAATAGACATCCTGTACTTTTCTGTCTTCAAATTAGGCAATTTTCCCATCCCGGACTATTCCTCGTACTTTCTGTTATGCTACAATGTATAATTATATAATTTCGCTGATAATGGACTTGCATTTTCTATTGTTGGACCATTTGGATTAATGAAATATTTCGTACACACATAAGTATGTTTTTTAATTTTTTCAATTGTTAAATTGGTTCTTCGCGATAAATGAATCCACTCGCAAATACTTTTTCGTGTCAACTTGAGGTTTAATAAACGGCACAAATAATATACCATCTTGCTTGTATCGACTGTCAGAAGGGCAATTCGTGAATGCACAATGTTTGGTAGGCATGACAATTTATTTCTTGATATTTTTAATTTACTTTAATAATTTATTTGAAAGAAAAAGAAAAGAAAGAAAGAAAATACGTTTATTTGCGATAAACATGACGCAAAGAAAAAACACAAACACAAAAAAGAACGAGTTGGGGGAAAATATGCGTCACATTCACGCAAGACATGCGTTTAACGTTACTGTCAATAGGGAAATGAAAACACGTGTACCCCCACTAGTGCTGCCTCTGGCGGATCTTTTTTAAATCTTCAGAGGAAACTGGCTAATTGCGTAACACACTCACACTTCGAAAGATTTTGAAAGATATTGCTAACCCATTGCATCACTGTGTTTGAAAAATTCGTCCGCTTAATAACGTTAATAACGCAATGAATGTTGTTCAACTGCAAAATGAAACGCATTGACTTTGTGTGATTCGCAACTACCTCGGCAGGTCTATCTATCTCTTGGAAAAATCCTTGGGAGAAGCGGGCTCATGACAGATTGAACCACTGGAAGTAGAACTCTAGTCTCTACAGAGTCATAAAATGAAAAAGCCGGGGTCGCGGATTGTTCGAAAGAGTTACCGTGGCCCTGACGCACAGGCAACTGAAGGAACACGGGTGGGTTTTAGTCAGTAAGTCTGACACGCCCTCCCGCTCCGCCCAGAGCGGGAGAAGTCATTTGATGATTTCCCACCAACAAAAAAAAAGGCCTGTCAACTACTTTTTATAGATTTTTGAGTGGACTTTGAGAACAAAGGTAGTTAAGTCCAATCTACATAACGGCAAGGGGCACCCTGTTCTATGCAAGGATCTTAGAACTATGGCAGGGTTAAAAAGTGAAATCTTTTTTGAAATCGAGACGTTGAATATGCACTAAAGTAGGTATCTAATGTATAGGTAAATTTTGGAGAAATACTTGTATCCACTCGCACGCACCTGATCAGCTTAAAGGCTTACTAGTTACCTACACACCCTGACTAATTATAATTACGATTATAAGATCAATTAATAAATCGATAAGAAAAGACTGTTAATTTCTACAGTAAGGATTAGCGATTTTAAATAATTTATTACCACTAGGACTTATTTTAATTGATTGTTATACCAACTTCTGACGTATGATAAGACCTGATTGAATTGGTTGTTATAACAATTTCTGACGTGTGATAAGACCACCGGGGTAATTACGTAACACACTAACAGTAGGAATGGGTTTCATTTTGACAGTTCAACAACATTCATTGCGTTATTTATGTTGTTGAGCAGTCAATTTTTTCAAACATATGAAGCAATGGGTTAGCAATAGGCTTCAAAATGGTTCAGATTGTTATAGATAGTGGGTTACGTAATTAGGGTGCTGGTGGTGCGTTATTAGCTCATCATTAGGCTTAGGTTAAGTTATGTGGTATTTGATATCGGCATTGTGGTCTATACGTAGGTCTACAGCTGGCTGTACATGGATACAGTATTAATTTCTTTTGGCATGTATTTATCGCGGCGACAAATTAATCTGAATTTGGGATTAAAAAATAATTAAAGTCGGTAGCAAAAAATGTAGGTTGGCAGCTACAGCGAAGAATAATTTTAGGTAAAAAGTATCAGCTTAATAATCAGTTATTAGCTTTGTTTTAATTTAAACTGGAAACTCCTATTTCTGAATGGCAATAATAATAAGGCGTAGTCAACGGAGCCCCGCATGGCGGGGCTCCTACCTCTGGGTGATTTAAAAAAAAATAACCAAGAAGGGGACGGCGGGGTCTTCCTGACCGTGCCATGCTCCCCTTCTAACCTAACCTGTCCGAGTCGGGGTGCCCCAAGTCCCGAGTTCGCTTCGCTCGCTCTTGCATCCTATCCCACTGTTAATATTAGTCGCCATGTCATTATTTATAGTACCTCGCCTAAAATATCAATTGGGTCATTTTAATATGTTCGCTACTTTAAAGTAGCAGTCATTATTAAGTTTTTATAATTCCTTGCATTTTGAAGCTCATCTAATACAATAATTATTGCTAAAATATTTAATTGCTGCTAAGTTATTTTTTAGTAGCAAATAGTTAGTCGTCCTTTAAGTTGTTAGTCGCCTGGGAAATTATTAGCCGTTTATTTTTATTGATACCCAAATTTGCTTGTATTTTGGGAGTCGAGAGTTCAAAGCCAATTAATTACAAGGAAATCGTGTCAACGTGAAAGTTGTGACGTACATTATTAGGGTCTACCCTTTATAGCAGAACTTTTTATGTCATAATATTATTTTGCATAACAGCGCATAGCATAAACTTCATTTCGCAGAAAATCGTTTGGCATACACTCATTTATAATACATTAAAAACGCATAATTTTGTAAGTCAGAATCATCTTTAGGCATAAATTTCATATTCATAATAATTAAAAGTAGAACCATCATATTGCAGAAAGTTCACTGTCAGAATCGTCTTTTGGCATAAATTTCATATCCATAATAATTAAAAAGTAGAACCATCATATTGCAGAAAGTTCACTGTCAGAATCGTCTTTTGGCATACATACATTTCATATCGATAATCATTAAAAGGTAGAACTATCATATCTCAGAAAGTTTACAGTTAGAATCATCTTTTGGCATACTTTTCATATCCATAATAATTGAAAGACTCATCTATCACATTACGGAAAATTCATAGTTAGAATAATTTTGTATGAAGCATGAGAGAAGCATGCTAACATGCAAACAAGCTTACACCATGCATGCATCAAGCATGTAGCATGCAAATATGCAAAAAAGCACACACCATGCATGTATGCATCAAGCATGTAGAATGCAAACATGCAAAAAAGCACACACCATACATGCAGCATGCAAGCAAGCATGCAGCATGCAAGCAAACATGCAGCATGCAAGCAAGCATGCAACATGCAGCAGGCAGGGTTTCTGTCACGGCTCCGGCGCTGCGGGGCTCCGGCGGTCCCACGCAAGCTTCTCGTCGCAGATGGTTGTAACGCTCACCACAGCGGCTTCGGCTTGCTGGCCGGCTTTGCCGGCCAGCCTCAGCCGCGGCGGCGAGCGTTAAAACCACCTGCTCCTCAGCTCGCGGGCCGCCTCGCCCCTCCGCGCCTACGCGGGCTTAAATTACACTCTAGGGGTAGGGCAGACAAGACTACGTGCAGTCGGTTTTGCAGCGATTCGGTTCTGTCACTTCACTAACTTTTGTAGTAGTTACAACATATTGACTTTTTAAGACAATATTTTTATTTTTATTTAAGGTTAAGAATATGATTACATTTTATAGAAATGACAATAATTATGCCTAATAAAATTATTCCAAATGATATTCTGCCATCTTCTTAATATGCCAAGTGAAATTATTCCAAATAATCGTCGCTCTAAATAAACGTTATGTGAAACGAAATTATGCGAAATTAATCTTTGCCAAAAGTAATTATGCCAAATAAAATTCTGCCATCTTAAAAGTATGCCTTTGTAAATTCGGACATATAAACGTTCGGCCAAACAATAATTATATTAAATGATTTTTATGCCATATATATATTCGTTTAAAGAAGATTATGCCAAGTGGGTTATGCCAAATAAATTTCGGAGCATCAAAATTCTGCCAGATAGAGGGAACCCACATTATTATTATGGCACTTGGTGATGGCGCCACAATTGATGAGAACTAGGTAATAATTCAGTTTATTCAAAGAAAAACCGATTAATCTTCATTAGTTCAGTGATTATTACTTATCTGTATAAGTAGCTAAAAAACAAGATTAATTTCTCAGTAAATAGATGCTATTGATTCAACTAATCAATGTTTGTAATCAAACGATTTTAATCGACGTGTGCGAAAAACAGGAAGTTCCCCTGAATAATCTTACTTTTTCATGAAAATTGATTACTGTACTTAAATATATACTATAATTCCGTTGAAATATCCAACGATTGAAAAATAAAAAATTATATTTATACATAACTTTACCCTTGTATTCCACGAAGGGTTGACAGAGGTATATAATGCACCCACATTTCGTTAGAGATATTTAAGTATCTACCATGTAATAGGGGGCGAGTCTATTGCCAAATTGACACTTCTAACTATATAATCTAACTTCTAACGAATTACCTAACTTCTAACTAATATGATAAAGTAGGTAAAATTGTTTGTTTGTAAGAGGTTATCTCTGGAAGTACTGATCCGATTACAAAAATTATTTTATTGATAGTAAGCTACACTATTTTCGAGTGCCATAGGATATTCCATAGGATATTCCATATGATATTCCATAGGATATTCCATAGGATATACAAGGTGTCCCGTAAATAATGGATCAAACGTAACGGGTAGGTAGCTCACTCGATTATTAACAACTAATTTGAATAGTAAAACAAAACCGCTTTGTGTAACTTTTAAATTCAAGACATATTTCTTTTCGAATTTTATCATTTTCTCTACCAGAATTCAGTTTTTTTAATACTGTCACTGCAAATGATAACATTTAAGGTATAATTTTTGTTAAATATTTCTGAATAGCTTACTAATGTAATAAGATACCATTTTTGTAAATAACGTTTTATTAGCCTTCGAAAAAAAATCTTGAATTGTAAAGTTTTTTTTTACGATGAAGTGACCAAAATTGAAAAAATAAATAAATCCTAATTTAATTAGTTGTTGGAAAACAGGTGAGCTGTCGCTTGTCCTTGCTGCGTTACGTTTGATCCATTATTTATGGGACATTCTGTATAAGTTAGCTTAGTATTCTGTTCTAAAACATTCAGAACTGGGTCTGAGATAGCCATTTGAAAAAAAAAAACTGATTCCTGAAAGTTTGAACCGGTTTAAATTACAGTGAAACTAGAAGTGTTTCAGTGCAGACGGCTTCTTTTGCCTAGTGGTCGCAACTCGCAAGCGCTACCGCTGAACATGAGGTCCTGGGTTCGATTCCCAGGTCAGGCAAAGTGTTACTGAGTTATTTCATCAAGGATTTCTCAGTAGCTACTTTTTTTTTCGTGGGAATTCATTAATTGACTTCTTCCGCTCTGGGCGTAGCGGAAGGGCGTGTCAGACTCTTACTGACTAAAATCCACCCGTGTTCCTTCAGTTGCCTGTACGCCAGGGCCACGGTAACTCTTTCGAACAATCCGCAGCCCCGGCAGGCATCGGCCCTTTCGGACCCCGTCAATGATGCTGATACCTCTCTCAGTAGCAGCCTTTTTTTATTTTTTGGGTGGGAAATCATCAAATGACCTCTCCCGCTCTGGGCGGAGCGGAAGGGCGTGTCAGACTCTTACTGACTAAAACTCACCCGTGTTCCTTCAGTTGCCTGTGCGCCAGGGCCACGGTAACTCTTTCGAACAATCCGCGACTCCGGCAGGCGTTGGTCCTATCGGACCCCGTCAATGGTGCTGACATCTCTTTGAGGCGCGCGTGGAACACGACGCGCCGTCGACCCGGGCCTGGTCCTTACCGGACGGCGAGCTGCCCATTGCTCGCCGTCCGCAAGCCCGCGCCTACGGTGGCCGGGAGTCGGCAATCGACTCCCGACGCCCAGGGTGTCTCCTCCTCCTGCGGCGGCTAGGGGCGCGAGGGCGTAGAGATTGCCTCTCTCTTTCGCGCTCCGCCTCCTCCTTCGCGAGCATTACTGCTTCGCAGGAGGTGACGGCTTCCCATTCCCTCTCGCTCCGTACCATGGCCTGAACCAGGGCCGGACGCGAGAGGTCGCCGCCGCCGATCGCCGCCACGAGGACACGGTGGTGCTCCGCCCAAGCCGGGCAGACCTCCACCGTATGCTCCACCGTGTCCTCCGGTCGATCCACACAATGGTAACACCCGGGCGTTTCCTCCCGCCTTATCCGAAACAGGAACCTCCCGAAACAGCCATGTCCGGTGAGGATCTGCGTCAGGCGGAAGGTGAGGACGCCGTGGCGCCTCTCAAGCCACTCCTCAAAGAGGGGTCTTACCGCCGCAATTGTGGCGTGCCCTCTCAGTAGCAGCCTGGAGTCTGGATTTGTGAAGGCTATTGGCTCGCCCCCTGTTGTATGGGACTTGATGGGACTATACGGACACTTCTGCGGTGACCTTTGGGGAATTCAGACGTGGGCTAAGTTTGTGGCCCAGTCTCTATTTACTATGTGAACGTTTTATTCAGTATCAGGACATTATTAGTTGCTATGTAGGTCAGGACTGCCATTGGCAAGATCAATACCCATCTCTGGAGACTAGAAAAAAAAAAAAAAAAAAAAAAAAAAAAAAATGGAGACTATACTTGAAAGGTCCCTTTCCTATAGTTTGCATGCAATTTCACCGGCACTTATTTTAGCCTATAAAATTACTTCGGGCTGACTTTATTATGGGATTCGTGACTTTGTGGGTATTCGCACACACGAGCCAAGTCTAAAAAATAATAGGTCTTTACCTATGAAATTGCCGTTTTGTATGAAAAAATTTAAACGAATTTTTTTCATGAATTTTTTATTTGTATTAATCGAAGTAATCACCCATGCAATCAATGCATCTTTGCCATCGCAGTGGCAGTTTATTGATGCCCTTCTTAAAGAAATCAGCTGGACGGGAGGCAACAAATTCTTCAAAGGCATTTTGTACTGCCTCTCGGGTATTAAATTTTTTTCCCGCCAAGAAGTTATCCAAATTCTGGAAAAAGTAGTAGTCTGTAGGCGCAAGGTCTGGTGAGTAGGGCGGATGACGGAGAGCTTCCAACCCCAGTTCTTGCAACTTGGAGACCGTCTGCTGTGCAGTATGAGGTCGCGCGTTGTCGTGCAGGAGCAGCGGAGACGAGCGATTGACCAATGCTGGTTGGAGATGCGCCAGCTTCTCCATCATTGTGTTCAGTTCTTCACAGTACACATCTGCAGTAATGCTCACCCCGTTTGGTAAGAAGCTGTGATGAATCACACCGGCGCTAGACCACCAAACAGTGACCATCACTTTTCTAGGGGTAAGTTTTCGTTTAGGGCATTGTTTAGGTGCTGAACCAGGATCCAACCAACTTGCTGAGCGCTTACGGTTATCAAACAGAATCCATTTTTCATCGCAGGTAACAATGCGGTTCAAAATTCCTTCATTTGTGTGTCTGTTGAGCAGTGCAAGGCACGTCTCGACGCGTACTTCGCGCTGGCGATCATTGAGTTCGTGGGGCACCCATTTGTCAAGCTTTTTTACCTTGCCAATTTGACGCAAATGGACCAATATTGTTTTGACGCTAACGTCGAAAGCTGCTGCTAATTCAGCCGTAGATTGTGTATCATCAGCTTCCACAATCGCCTTTAATTCGTCATTGTCGACCAAAGTCTTCGGACGACCGCGAGGTTCATTTTTCAGGTCGAAATTTCCAGAACGGAAGCGAGCAAACCAATAACAGGTGGTGCGTTGGTTTGTAGAGTTAGCTCCGTAAACGTCGTTGATGTTGCGTGCCGCTTGTGCCGCGTTGCTGCCACGACGGTACTCATATTCCATAATTACTCGAATTTTTAACGTATCCATGATGACGAAAAAGATTGAAATGCGATGAAAATGTAACACTAACCAATAAAGAAATGACTACTTTTAGAAAAAAAAATCCATGTTTTTAAAATAAAATTAATTTGAAATTAGAATTCATAGCCAAACAAAAATTATTTTGATTTGAAATGGCCAGTACTGCAGAACGGCAATTTCATAGGTAAAGACCTAATATTAAGTAATAGGTTTATTGTGACAAATGGAAGCATTCACAAAACTTTGATACAGTCAATCTGCCTGCCTTTTTCTAATTATGTTGGGGTCAGCTTCCAGGCTAACCGGATGCAGCTGAATACCAGTATTTTAAATGGAAGTACTGAATATCTGACCTCCACAACACAGTTACTGGGTAACACGGTACCCCTTGGTGAGACTGATTGTCAGACTTTCGGGGTTCTGACTACCCATAACGACGGTCAAAGATCTACGAATGACAGCCGGGACCAAAGGCTGAAGGTGCTTTTCGAGGCACGGAGGGGTCTCAGTATGTAAAGATGGTCACCCATCCACGGACCAACTGCGGCAAGCGTAGCTTAACATAATCGATCGACCCGTGCAGCTGTTATTACTTAGCCACGAGCCCCTCTAAGTAAGTAATAACTTTACTGTCACAAATGAGACAGAAAGGAACTTGGTACAGTACAACTATTTTCTTAATGACCCTCGGCAAACTTCGTCTTTCGTCAGTTGTCGGATTTCTAGGCGACTTGCAGCTTTCCTCCCATTTTTTAAATAAATTATAAGTTAAAAGTGTATTAACAACTCTATATACTTCCAAGTCGATTAGAAATCCGACGACTGAAGAAACACGAAGTTTGCCGAGGGACATCAAGAAAATAGTTGTACTGTACATAGAACAGTATTCATTTATTTTTGCTGATACCCAAATTGGGTTGCATTTTGGGAGTCACTCCTCAAACGGAATTACAAGGAGATCGTGTCAATGTGAACGTCGTGACATATATTATTATTATTATGGCACTTGGCGACGATGGCGCCACAATTGATGAGAACTAGGTAATAATTCAGTTTATTCAAAGAAAAACTGATTAATCTTCATTAGTTCAGTGATTATTACATATCTATATAAGTAGCCAAAAAACAAGATTAATTTCTCAGTAAATAGATGCTATTGATTCAACTAATCAATGTTTATAATCAAACGATTTTAATCGACGTGTGTGAAAAACAGGAAGCTCCCCTGAATAATCTTACTTTTCCATCATAATTGATTACTTGATAATGGCAAAATACAAGGCCATCTCAAGTAAAAGAAAAACCTGTCCTTGTCATTTACCTACATGTAAATGAAGCGAGAAGGCAATATCCTAAACACCTATACAGGGTCAAATTTAATTAGCTAGGGAAACTCCGCAGACATGGTGGGAGTCGATATAAAAAACGACAGAAAAAAAATAGTATAAAAAAATGGGGTAAACGACTTCTCGCGGTTTTGTTACTTGTAGTATGAGTTGAGAAAATCTGTCTTTTGGTTTATCGTGTTTATATATCGATACCCACCACGTCTGTAAAGTTCACACATAGAAAACTAATGTGACTACACTACCTGCGGTTAATGACCCTCAAAAAAAAAACTCATCGTATTAATTCCTTTTTTATTTGATCATGTTTAAATATCGATACCCATCACATCTGTGGAGTTTCGCTAGCTAATTCAATTTGACCCTGTACATTTTTAAGACGTTTATAAGCAAGAAGTCGTTGAAAAAGGAAAGGCCTCCCTTTCCTTTGTCCTACTGAAGTGGGACAATACAGTTTGATTATTATATTATTTTTATTTGTAAGCAAGGAGGAGAAGTGACCTTATTGGTGATGTTCTTCAGAAAGGTCAACTGCGTAGTACTCGCAACCGGCGTGCGTGTATGCCCAGATGTATGAACGTAAACGAGGCAAAAGGAGTATGTAAGGATCGTAGCAGTTGGGGTTCTGTGGTTTCTGCCTACCCCATGGGAAGAAGGCGTGAGTTTATGTATGTATGTAAGTATGAGGAGAAGTACCTATAGAGCTTTTTGCGGAGGAGTACATCCAAGAAAATACTACCACCATAGAATAAAATAGAATACTCTTTATCATGTACACCATACAAATTACAGATATAAATGCAGTTTTGTTTATTTATTTTAATTTTTCATTTTACCATGCTTATTTCTGCCGTCAAAAAGTGTTCCTGTGTTCCGATTTAAAGAGTATGGGTATCGGGGTTGTGTTCCAGATGGAAAAACCTAATTCTTAACACTTTGCCCGACAAGGGAATCAAACCCAGGACCTCATGCTTCGCAGAAGTGCTTGCAGCCAATAAGGCAGCCAATAACATTAAAAACCTTATTCGAAAAAGCATAAACAAAGCTGGGTAAGTATGTACTTCTGTAGTCTCAAATACGTATGTAAATGATGACATAAGACTTTAAATGGCAAACACATCATGTGGGGTCAGGTACATAAACAAATGTAATGGTTTCCTACAGTTTTCTCGAAACTTGTTAGTACTGAGTACCTACTGCATATTTGTTTATTAATTACAGAACATAACAAAGTAATTTATGTGAACCTATTTGAACTGTGTTGTAGGCAACGTGTGGAATTGGACATCTTGGTAAACTCAAAGCATTTATTTCAAATAAACCAATTACAATTTACAGGCACTTTTGAATGGCGGCCATTGGAGACTACACTTGGGCGCGGGAAATATTATCGTGCGCAAATGTATGCGCAGACACAGGTGCACTCTCTCTTCTCTCACTCTTATAGTCCAATGGGACGGCAATCCGACACGACCGGAGAGAGATCAGGCGCAGGACCAACGGCTTAACGCCCTCTATTATATTTGACTTAAACATAACTGGCGAAATGTGAGTGTACTATAGGTACACCTCTGTCTAACCCTTCGGGGATTGCAGTCGTGATGTTATGTTATGTTTGTACAGAATCTAGATGATTTCACGGTGTTTACTCACTAATCTCTAATGTTCCGAAATAAACTTGTAAGGCCTATTTCTTACCATATTGTACAAAATTCTTTGACAGCGACAAGAAATAGCCTGCAGTTTTGGGCTGACCTACACCACCAGTGAGGACTTCATGAGCACACACAGATTACCCCTGGATATCTATATAAAAATGTCTTGGCCCCATACACATTTTGACGGTACTAAAATACAAGCATATTTTAGATACCTGAATCCGTTTGCCATGTTTGTCGAACTAGAGCAATATTCACGAAGAACAGCATCAAAAATACACAGCACACAAAAATACCAATGTTCCTAAGGGCGAACCAGCTTTTTTATCCATTTTACAGCTTTAAAATAGTATTCTAAATAAAGCACTTAAATAAAAGGCTTCATAGAATAAATGGTCATAGATTATACACTTATCAAATGAAAATGGCTTTTAATATTTTTGACATTACAACACACTGACATACTGACACGCAAGCAATGTCAAATAATCGGGTATATAGATAAAAAGATGATATCACATTATGTTTATCAAAAAGTTCGCATACCTACAGATATTATTTGTTATAATCCTTTTCTACTTACTAATTAGTAGGTTTTTTAATCAATATCTCGAAAACTTGTAACTATGGTACCAGTGAACCAATATAGATCACGGCTGATATACTTGTACTACGACGACACTATAAATTAAACTACCTAATTAGAGACAAAAACTGAAGTATTTCCAACATGTAGGTACTAGAAGTTCCATTAAAAGAAATACATTCTTAAAAGTTCTCAAAATGCGTTAAATAGAGTACCCAACTTCTTTTTAAAAGAACAACGTAACATAAAATCACGCCTGTAATCCCCGAAAGGTTCGGCAGAGGTGTACCTATAAGTAGTACACCCTCATTTCGCCAGATAATTTTGAAGTCCCATGTAACAGGGAGCGAGCCTATTGCCATCAACCGGGCAGAAATCCAGACTCCGGGCTGCCACTGACAAATTCCAGATCTAAAAACCCCATAACACTATACCCGACCGGATAATCGGACCCAGGACCTCATTCTCAGAAGTAGTACTTGCTACCACTAGATCAACGAGATGTTCCTTCAGTGGATTAGTACCTACTAGTACTACTTATCTAAAATCTATATTAAAATGATGCTTAAGTAAGCTAAAAAGCTTTAGTTAATAAGCTAAAATAACCAATAAGAACCTTACCACTGGAGAAGTGACTACAAAAGTAGTTACCACTGAAGAGCCCACTACCGAGGAAGTGACTACAGAAGTTGTGACCACTGAAGAGCCCACTATCGAAGAAGTGACTACAGAAGTTGTGACCACTGAAGAGCCCACTATCGAAGAAGTGACTACAGAAGTTGTGACCACTGAAGAGCCCACTACCGAGGAAGTGACTACAGAAGTTGTGACCACTGAAGAGCTCACTACCGAGGAACTGACTACAGAAGTTGTGACCACTGAAGAGCCCACTACCGAAGAAGTGACTACAGAAGTTGTGACCACTGAAGAACCTATAGAGGTATGAGGAACAGGGTGTAAAGTTCACTCAAACCTCCATAGAAAAGGGAGGATCCTCCGACCAGACGGGTGTCGTGTCTGGTGGGCAACTGCCCTACGGTTGATGTCAGGATGTTGTATATATGCTAGTTGCGCGGTAAACTCTGATTGCGCGATGCAGGATTTTGCGTGACGTCAGTCTGACGCGTAGCTCGCATGTGCCGTTGTAGATGCCGCTACAAGCCCACTACCGAGGAAGTGACCACAGAAGTTGTGACCACTGAAGAGCCCACTACGGACGAAGTTACTACAGAAGTTGTGACCACTGAAGAGCCCGCTACCGAGGAAGTGACTACAGAAGTTGTGACCACTGAAGAGCCCACTACCGAGGAAGTGACCACAGAAGTTGTGACCACTGAAGAGCCCACTACGGACGAAGTTACTACAGAAGTTGTGACCACTGAAGAACCCGCTACCGAAGAAGTGACTACAGAAGTTGTGACCACTGAAGAGCCCACTACCGAGGAAGTGACTACAGAAGTTGTGACCACTGAAGAGCCCACTACCGAGGAAGTGACTACAGAAGTTGTGACCACTGAAGAGCCCACGACCGAAGAAGTGACTACTGTAAAGCTTGAGCATCTAAGCTCAATCATGAATCTCGATATAAAACTACATTAAAATCAAGATTAGTATCGAATCTGTCATTTTAAACTGGCCTAAGACTTTCATCCGGAATCTAGATAAACATTATCGCTTCTTGTCTCGATAAATCTGTCTTCACCCCCGACGCAAAAATAGGGGTGTTATAAGTTTGACCGTTATGTGTGTGTCTGTGTCTGTGGCACCATAGCTCCTAAACGGGTGAACCAATTTTGATGTGGTTTTTTTTTATTTGAAAGCAGGTTTTCTGGCGGTGGTTCTTGGACATGTTTCATCAAAATCGGTTCAGCCGTTTCAAAGTCATCTGCTCTTTTTTCATCAGAATACCAGCGGTGGTGTGGTATTTATTTTTTTAAATATCGCAGCATTATGCTGAGATAGGAGCCTTTTTGGCCTCGCACAGGTTTTTTACTTGTTTATTGTTGTTTTTATTTTTGTTAGTTTTAAATGCTCCTTTTTTATTATTATTTTTTAATTTTTTTACTCTTTGTATTTCCTGTGCGTGTCCCAAATAAAATATTTTTCTTCTTTCTTTTCTTTCTTTATGCGCGGAGTGAAATTGCAGCAATTGTTCATTGGTTACTAGTGCAGTAATTTTACACTCTTCCCATATAAACACACAATGCGTTGTTTGCCAGCCACACACTCATGCATGAGTTTACTCTTTTAATAAGAAACAAGGGAATAAAATTACAAATGATGTAAATATAAACAATCTGGAATGTAGTCTTATGAACATAGAATAAAGAAAAACAAAATTTTTACGCAGATTACACTATTACTTCGCCATTTTAACTACATAATTCACACCGCATTAATTGATGATTTTAATTGAGCTGTAACTTTTTTATTTGTTACTAGCGAACGTCCCCTGCGTCGAACGATTTTTACGACTTGACAAAACATGGAGATTCCTTCTTTAAGCACGTTTAATATTAATGTATTATACACATAAACCTTCCTTAATAAATTCTCTAAATGATGGTGAAAACTGCATCAAAATCCGTTGCGTAGTTTAGAAGAAGAACGCGGTCACACAGACATACATGAAAACCGAATTTAATTATATGTTGTATTGCTGGGTAAGTCCGGTTGTCTCACAAACTCTGAGATTCCTGCATTAAGGTCGAGTTTGCTTTAAAGTCTAGATATTAAAGGATGAAATTGCGCGAGAACATTATTGGGTAATGTCTGGAATGAGCATTCAGGAAAGCGCTACGCAGATTCGAATAGAACTGTCTAGAGTCTAGACAATTTACATGCATATTAATGATAGAGTTAGTAGACGGCACGGTTGGCGCAGTGATTAAGCGATTGACTGCTGGGCTGCGTGTCGCGGGTTCGGTTCCCGCACGGAACAAATATTTGTATGACCTACAAGTAGTTGTTCCGGGTCTGGCTGTTTGTGTATGTGAGTTTAAATGTTTGTAAACGCACCCACAATACAGGAGAAATTCCTAGTGTGGGGCAAAACATAAAAAAAAAAAACACGTGTGGCACTCGGGGACTGCCGCGGTACAGCTATTGCATAGCATTTTTTATCAAGTTATGCAATATTTTATTTATTTTTTATGCAGTATTTATTTTTCTTTGATATTAATTCAAGTACAGTCGTACCATATACATACACGTTAAGCGAACGCTCGGCCGAGCTACATGGTAGGCGGAGTGGGGGGTTAGGTTTTATTTTCGTTACGGAATTTCTTGATTCGGTCGCCGCGCTCAAAGCCCGCGATAAAAGCTATGCAATAGCTTAAAAAGAAAGATTTAACACTTGCATATTCCACGGATTTATTTTATTGTTTTATTTGCATTTTATAACTCTATCGCCTCTTGGATTTAGACCGCTAGAGAGAAACCATTGTAATAGATAATAATTTAAAAAAATACTGATAGGTAGGTACATATATAAATTACGGACTTATTAACCCATAATAATAAACATTGATTTTCAGCTATAAATATTAGTACCTATATCATATTAACCGAATGCTGATAAAACAAACGATTAACAAAAAAATAATGTGAGCAAATTAAAATGTTATCATCAAAAATATTGTAATTTTCCTTGGGGTATAAGATACAACTATCAATAATTACTGATTTATTTAATGATAACTATTAAGTATTGATATTGATATCTATTAAATTTGTTAGTTTATCTAGAGTTTGCCAAAATGTGCGTCAAACTGGTTATTTAAATAATAATGTTGATTACGTTAAATTCTACAGTATATGTTTAGTAGGTAAGGTAGAGTAGGTTTATTCGGTAGTTCATTGTCACACGGTTGCCCTTCGCTACGGAAGCTACGCTGCGCTACGGAGGCTACCAGCGTAATGTGTATGTTGTTATACGCAGACAGGAAGACTACCACTAGAAAAGTAGAAGACTCGAGTTAATCCTTGACGTAAGAAACAAACAAACCATCCTTAAATCAAAATTACAGCAAAAATGAAACTTTACAAAAATTTTGGATTTTTTTTCGCCTACGCCGTAGCGCCCGTAACCGCCGTAGCGAGGTGAAAGACCCAAAATATGGTTATTTTTATAAATGCTTTTTAACCGACTTCCAGAAAAGGAGGTTCTCAATTCGACTGTATTATTGTTTTTTGTGTTAGCTCGGAACTTTTTTCTGGGTGAACCGATTTGGATGATTCTTTCTTATTTGAAAGCTGGTGCTTCACATGTGGTTTCATTTAAATTTGATCAAGTTCTGACCAGTAGTTTTTGAGTTATTCTTAATACTGCGTATTTTTTCCACTTAGTTTAATATTAATGATGTTTTAATAATTTCTTGTCACGGTTATTTACATATCAAGTAGTGGTAAACGAGTTTGTGTCGGGTAGGTACCACAACTAAAAAGTGAAAAATAAAAACATTTTTACAAAAAGCAACCGACTTCCAAAAAAAAACACTTGCTTGTTGTTGTATTTTTTTGGAAGTCGGTTGTTTTTTTGTAAAAAAGTTTTTTTTCTATCTGTAGACAGACTAGTACCAAATTGTGCAGCAGATTATATTTCTAATGATTTAATGATAAAATGATCTATGTATCTACGAGCATTGAGGTAATGGGGATTTCATTGAAGAATAAAAATAATATTAATTTAATTTACTTTTTTTTTTCATGCCTATACCGAGAATACATTGAACTCCCCTCGTTTATACTAAACTCGTTAAAACTTGGTAAATATACTTAGTAGGCATATATTTAATATGTAGATATTATTATCTGCCTATTATATTTACCAAGTTTTATAAAATGTTGTTTATGTATTTGTGACATTATTATCAGAGATTAACACGGCATTGAAATTATAACATCACTAGTTTCACGCTAAAATATTATTTGGCACAAACAGCATTTGTCGGAATGAGTCTAGATAGAAACAGGGCATAAATTGAAACATTAGAATTTGAGGGCAGATTAACCCACTGTAAGATCAACAAGTTTTATAAGTTTTATTTTTACTTTTAATAATTTAATTTGCAACTTTACTTTTAATTTTTCTTTTTATTTTCTTAAGATTAGTAAATTTAAGCTAAATACAGAAAAATGTACTGGCACTGCATATTTACCCTTAAGGTGACAGGACACTATATTAACACTAGTTAGTATAAAAGTGTATGACAAAGATGTAAAAGAACGGAGCCTTCTAATACAGGCATTGTTTGCCTAAAAGGAGGCTCCGAACACGTTTAAATTTAATATAATTTTCTATTTGTCACAATAAACTATTTTTGTATTGTATTGTAATAACAAAAGCGTTTGTAATAAACAAAGCAAAACATTAGTCATTTAAACTTATTAAAGTATTGGATTGTATCACTTTGTTTTATAGTTATTAGGTCGACGGTATTACTCATATCTGGAGCCACACAGTAAGAAAGAAAATATGTTTATTTGCGGAAAACATGACACAGTGAAAAACACACAAATACAAAAAATAACGAGTTGGGGCCATTCACGCAAAACGGCAATCGCTCAGCATAATGCTACGACCCTTTGCGTGACAGAGCCCCAGCGCTGGTTTTCAGCGAGAGCCAGCATTGACGTGATGACGTCAACAGGTGCAGAAAACGAAAATTAAAAAAAAATCCACAGAGTACCCATACTGAAACACAAATCGGAAAAGCTACCAAACCGATTTAAATAATAAATAATATTTGGCTCGGTGGTAGCTTTTTCCTGAACAAGAAAATTCCTTTACATGACGGAAAAGAAAAGTAATACGCTTACGCCGTTCAATCAATAAAACTACTACTACTTTCCGTTGAGTAGGGTCGGTTTTTATAACTTCCTAACTACACAAAACCTCTGGGAGCCTACTCTGTAAGTCCGTCAAAGAAGATACGGACCCGTCAGAAAGTCGTTCAATACTTTTGGAATCATGAACTCTACTTCCCGGCATTTTCATTAATTCTTAATTTGGCTTCGAAGTAATTTTATGTCCGCAGGTGATACGGAGTAGCAAACGACCGTAATTTCGGCCGAAATTACGGATTTCAAGCTTAAAGAGTAGACCCCAGGCATTGCTAATTAATCTTTCTGTAAACCTGCTTGAATAGGAGACTGGGATTAAGCGACCTATAGAATTATATCCCTGAGTTTGTCCCTATTTCTAGGAAGATAGGAAATGTTGAGTCCATTTAGCTTCTTTTTTTTAAATGATGTGTAACATGGGCCAAGGTCGTCACGCAGTGGGTGCTTGAAGACAGGTGTCGTCACCGAGGCAGACCGAAACAGGAGCACGACGACCTAGACTCTTTCTTGACTGATTGGCCGGCAAAGGCAGCAGGCAAAGATGAATCGCGAAGTATGGGGGAGACCTTAACCCAGCAGTGGGACAGTCATCACCATAATCATCTGCCTAGTCTGTTCCCAATTATGTTGGGGTCGATCGGCTTCCAATCTCAACGGATGCAGCTGAATACTACTATTTTACATGAAGCGACTGCCTATCTGCCCTCCAAAATCCAGTTACTGGGTAATGCAGTATCCGATATCGAGTCCGATCCGAGTGTCTCTATGAAAGTGAGGGAAGAGAGAGTGCACCTGTGTCGCACTATAATATCTTCCGCGCGGAAGGCTAGTTTCCGTTGAGATTGGCCGCCATGGCCGAAATACGGTCTGTAGGACTATATACAGATTAGGTTAAAAAAAAAAACGTGTAAAAGAGATTCCGATTCGATTCCTGTGATCACCAATTCATTGATGATGATGGCACTACTCCGTCAAGATCATTTAAGGCAGCGCATATTTATCGACTTTTCATAATTAATTTATTACTCCCGTCATTTTGCTTGACCTTTTAAAAACTACTAAGGGCTGATTTTACCAAAGTCAGATAATTTATTATCCGTGGAATAAAATTGACGTGTGACAGTTCTAGTACGGAAAAACTGTCAAAAATTCAAAATTTAGTTCAAGATAAGATGTTTTCTAGGTATAAAAGTTTGATCAAATTCGCCTTTAGTGGATATAAAAGCTTGACCATTGGCATCTAGTATAAAAGATAAAGTGCAATTTAGTACATATGTGTAGTATGTATGACTCAAATGTACGTAGTTAGTGATCTTGAATCAAAAGCTGCCATTAATTGCGATTCAACGACTATTTTCGTATCTTCTTCAGCAATGTCAAAACAAAAATAACCTTATTGCAACAGTTGCAGTACTACCAACAAACTTGCAAATGTTTTCTATTTGAATCTATACATTTATACTCTATACAAATAAATAAAATTTAAGTTTCCGTTTGTAATGTCAAAATACCAAATTTTTACTTAATGTATATGAAAGTATATCTACGGTACTTATAACAAAAAACATTTTTTTTTGTCTGTCTGTCTGTTTGTTCCGCCTAATCTCCGTAACGGCTGGACTTTCACTTGCAGATAGCTGATGTTATAAGGAGTAACATAGGCTATTTGTCCGAGTAGCACGTTTCTGAGGAATAATTTCCGACGTACACGCGGGCGAAGCCGCGGACAGCAGCTAGTTGTATCAAAATAATAATATAGGAACAACTGTTTTTACTCATTCCTGGCTTTGTGCAATTTTAATGGAAATCTCGTCTTTTGATTATGGTTTGTACAAGTGTTTCTGCCATTATGGTGTTTACAATGTCTTTTGTCTTTTAATAATAACAATATAAATGTTAATAGCGAAACGAATCACACATTTTAAACACTACCTATAGGTACAAAAAAGCCACGCGAACGCGAAATTGATGAGAACTAAAAAAACAATAGAATCCTAAATTGCAAAATAATAAATAGAGAAAAATAATAAAATAAATCTACTCACTTTTTTGTTCAAATCCTGTATACACAAATTAATTTATTGACTAAACAACAGATTGGCACATTAATTTTTATGACTTGACAGCTGGTGTCCGCATCGGCGCTTGCGACCAAATGATAGCACAATCTAGCTACTATCATAAACGGACAGACTCCAACGGCGATAGATAAACAATAAAACGTACGAGTATTTTGATGAAACGTACTCATGTTGGACAGTAGATGGAGTGGTTTTATTAGAACTACGTATGACTAATGTTAATACACAAACACGTGGGTATTTTTGGCAGCAAATCTTTTTTAGACCAAGACAAAAACATAATCTGCCTATAATGTTCCCGTTTCTGTGAATCAGGCTCCTCTCTGTGAGAGGGAGTGGGCCGTAATCCACCACGCGGGCCCAGTGCGGGTTGGTTGGCGAAAAATATTTAGAGTTAGGTACTGATACGGAGACTAGAACCTTGGATGTGTACTTTTGTAGAATACCATAGTAAACTAATGGAAGCATTTAAGAATTTTAATACTTCTATTAGCCTACTTTTATAGAATCATAATTAACTAATTTAACCATTTAAGAATTTTCCTATAAATAGTATAAAAACAAAGTGAGTTTTCGTGTCTGTCCGTGTGGCCGCGTTGTTCTTCTAAACTACAAAACGTATTTTGATGCGGTTTTCACCATCATTTAGAGAATTGTTTTCGGAAGATTTATGTGTATAATACATTAATATTAAAATTTTAATATAATCAATAAATCTCCATATTTTGTCAAGTTGTAAAAACCGTGCGAAGCAGGGGCGGATAGCTATTTATTTACGGAATGAGATATCATTGATTAAATAAATTGTTTCATAAGTAAGTATGTGTAACCGGATAGATAGAGAACTGCGGGGTAATTGCGTAACACACTGACAGTAGGAATGCTTTCATTTTGACAGTTCAACAACATTCATTGCGGTATTTACGTTGTTGAGCAGACAAATTTTTCGAACATATGAAGCAATGGATTAGCAATAGGCTTCAAAATGATTCAGATTGTGACTGATAGTGTGTTGCGCAATTAGCGTACTGGACACTCCTATCCTCCTACTTTTCAACGGTGAAGTCACTGGTGACTAAGGGGTTCGGTAAAGAGGATATGCTCCACTTCAAAATGCAGGTTATATGCATTCTGGAGGACGATTATCGAATTTATTTTAACTATAACCGCGATCACTGTTTTTCAAACATAACAAGCGGTTAATTTGATGTCCACGATTTATTATTTCAGTAAAATAGTGTCTGAAACTGAAACTGCAGTTTCTCTCCACAAATTGTTTCCGAAAATATAAAATAGATGCCTTGTATATTGGACGCAAAACGGTAACTCGGCTATTTAAACAATGGAAATTTAGAGCGTCCTGTCAAATTGTCTCGCACGGCCATCGTTCAAATATTGGAACCACTCCAAGTTACCCACCGAGGAGAAACTCCTGATTTATTGTAAACAAAGATTATTTTCTGCTACCATAACGGCTATGCGTCACATACTGCCTAATATTGGAGTCCTGCGTTCTACGATCTGCGTTCCGTGATTTGAGATCCACGTTTTGCGTTCTGAGCAGCACTTTGTTTGGAAAATTGAATGGAAAAATAGCAACCGCGGTGCGCGTGCGTCATAATAGTAGGTATTTGTTTCGCCTGTTTTAAAGGTGCCCGTGTCAATGTTTCTTCCCACGACCGGTTTTGTTTCGAACAACACAAGTTTTTAACATTGCAATCATTTCAATTATCAGTAATTATCATCATCATCTACCTGCTTAGTCCCAAATCTATTGGAATCGGCTTCCAGTTTTCCTTTTTTTTTGGGATTTTTAGGTGGGAAATCATCAAAAGACTTCTCCGGCTCTGGGCGGAGCGGAAGGGCGTGTCAGACTCTTACTGACTAAAACCCACCCGTGTTCCTTCAGTTGCCTGTGCGCCAGGGCCACGGTAACTTCGGCTTCCAATCTAATCAGATGCAGCTGGATACCAGTATTTTACATGGAGCGACCGCCTATTTGACCTTCACAACCCAGTTACCAAAGCACGGACGGGTCTTGGTAGGTAAAGATGGTCTCACATCCACGGACCAACCACGGCAAGTATAGCTTGACCAGCACCCTTATTACGTAATATACTATCTATTACAATCTGAATCATTTTGAAGCCTATTGCTAATCCATTGCTTCTTATGTACGAAAAATTTGTCTGCTCAACAACGTAAATAACGCAATGAATGTTGTTGAACTGCCAAAATGAAACCCATTCCTACTGTTAGTATGTTACGTAATTACCCCACTGATCGATCGACCCGTGCAAATGTTATTACTTAGCCACGAGCCCCACTAAATGTTCAGTAAAATTCGACGTTATTAATAGACTGTGTCTGATTTGAAAAAACACAGCCTCATAAAACGTAGGTAAGTATAAACACACATACATACACATACACAAACTCACGCCTTCTTCCCATGGGGGTAGGCAGAAACTACAGAACGCCAACTGCTACGATCGTTACTACTCCTTTCACCTCGTTTACGTTCATACATCTGGTCATACACGCACGCCGGTTGCAAGTACTACGCACCTGACCTTTCTGAAGAACATCACCAATAAGGTCACTATTTGTGTCTTCCTAAAGCGTCCCTTCCCAGCGTTTCCACTCACATCTGCCTTGTAAATACCTTTTGTTAGTCGCCCTTCATTCATACTCTCAACATGACCAAACCATCTAAGCATACCTTTTCCAATTTTTGTCACTACATCTTCTTTTAAACCGCACCGTTGCCCTATCACATAATTCTTCAGCCTATCATTCCGTCACACCACACATGCTTCGCAAGGAACGCGTTTCCACAGCATTTATTCTACTTTCATGCTTATAAACCTAGCTAAAAAAAAGAAAAAGAAAAAAAAAAGTGTTTATTCATTTAGGGTTCCTTTAACCATTGGCTTGATCCGTAAATCGATAAAATCATACATTTTTTTTTTTGGAAAACTTATTAAAGACTTTCGAAAGAAACTTTGAAAACTTTGAGAAAGAAAATATTTTCGCATGGCATCGCAATCTTTATTTAGAAGAAAGACTTGAAGATGCTTACGAAGCTGAATATACTGCTTTAACAGGTATTTGAATATCCACGTAACTTTAATGTCCAAAGAAGGAAAAGACACCCTAAAACACAAATATAAAAAAATACACAACTATTTGTTCATGTCTTCATTTGAAAAATCTTTAAAATTAAAAAGTATGTACATATATGTTAGGGCAAACGTTAATTATCCTGCCGTAAAACTTAAAGATATTTTAGTAAAAGTATTAAATATATAAGTACTTACTGGTTGTTTATTAACGAGTGTACCGAGCACAGAAACGTACGAAGCACAACTAGACCTACATTCCGTGATATACAACTAAATATTGATATGAAGGGTGTAATACCAGGAGGCGTGAGTCAGGATCTCCTCGAGGGGTTCCGTAGAGAATTTGTTTATCAGTATACTGTTGATAAATACGAAGGACAGTTACGAGGCAGGTGCATCGGCTACAGGTATAGTTTAATATTGCTGGAAGAAATGTGTCAATGTGTTTATGGTAAATTAAAATCAGCACCTACATTGGAATCTATAAGTAGTTGTTCCGGGTCTGGCTGTTTGTGAATGTGAGTTTAAATGTTTATAAACGCACCCACAATCCTAGTGTGGGAAAAAGTTACAAAAAAATTTAGAATAAAAAATCGTATGTCCATTAGTTGGACACATACATGCCCCTTTTATTCTCCATGGTTGTCGGATCTAAATAAATATAGTCTGCCCTTTTGTCACTTCATCTGTTTAGTAAAAGAACTACATCGCAGATATGCTTAGTACTCGTAATCACTGTCAATATAATATAGGTATTGGTTCTGCCTACCTCGTTCTGAAAATATAAAACGTACCTATTTTTTATTACTAGCTTTAACTTTCTGACCAATTGACCGAGTGTTTGACAATTCAAAAGTGCCTGCAAATGCTAAATTCCTACTAGGGAACCCTAATAATGAAGTGCGTTTTATCGAGCAAGCAGTCAATAGTAGGTATACCCCTTGAGCAAATGATAAATGTCACCGGGTTTCTTCAGAAACGAGACGGCACGTGAATGCCGAAGCACCTGTTTGTTCCTAGTGACCTTGGGTGATGCACATGAACATTGAATCACACCGTGATCGTTTAGATCCTCTTGAACTTGCAATAAGTGCAGTGCTCGCAACCGGCGTGCGTGTATGACCAAACATATGACAGTAAACGAAGCAAAAGGACTAGGTATGTTAACAGGGCTGGATTAAGGGGAGGACATCCGGGGCAACAGCCCCCGGGCCTCCACAAAAGAGGGGCCCCCACAATAGACTTCGAAAAAAAAAACACAAATTCCGATGAGTAAACACTAGTAAACAACTTTTCCTTTGATGTTTTTTTTTTCGCTGTTTTTTCTTTACTACTTTGTACAAACATCATTATATTGTTTGTAAATATGAAAAAAAAAACGATTCGAAATGTTTTTTGAGTTCAGATAATTCTCGTTTTCGTTTATATTTATATATGTTTGTTAAATGCTAAAAGAATCTAAGTAATTGGTTTCACAATAAATTGTTTTTGAAAAGTCGAGTGAAAAAAATTATTCTTTTTATTTGGAAAATAATTTGGGATGGGGGGGCCTCCACTCCTGTGTTGCCCCAAGGCCTCCAGACCTCTAAATCCGGCCCTGTATGTTAACTTTGTAAGAGCTTTGTTCAGAGTGTTAATACCTACTCTAGTGTTAGTAATTGAGTTGATTCTGTGACAAAAAACTGTAGAAATTAACATAGCTATTTCTCTCGTATCCCAATTACCAAACTTTTATACCTAGAATAAGCCTTATCCTGAGAATGAGTAAATTTTGAATTTTTGACAGGTTTTCCATAGTAGAACTGTCAGACGTCAATTTTATTCTACGGATAAAATATATCTGACTTTGGTAAAATCAGCCCTTAGTATGTCGGATCACAATCCTATGTGCAAGGATTCGACTTTCGGACGCTTAAAATTACTGAACGATCGAATATAGAAAATCCATGACTTTAGTATTTATGTGGCTTGGGCTTTGTAGCACAAATCTGACAAACTCAATGTCTGCTAGCAACTGTTTCATTATCATCATAATGCTCTTGCACTTATCTCAATTTCGAAGTATGAACAGTGGCTCCCTATTCGACTTCGCAGAAACTCTCGGATATCGTGTTTACTATTTAACTCAACTCTCAACTCAACTCAAAGCATTTATTTCAATTAAACCGTTTACAGGCACTTTTGAATTGTTACTTACTTCACAACCCTAAAACGCCATCCTATCTGCGGTAATGCTTTTCCTACGCCCGTCCTTTTGATGCACCTTCCAGGTCACATCTTATAAATCTCCTCAATTCCCCTCCCTACTCAACCGACTTCTACTCCTACTCTTACACTGTGCACGCAGTTCGCTTGTGGAATATTCACTTCCACCTGACATTAGGAACTGCCAAACTGTTGCAGTATTTAAAAGTAGAGTGAAAGAACACTATCTTTCCACTTTGTCATAATTGCATATTTATTTATTATTTAAATTACATTTAATTTTTATATATTTTTGTGATATTTATTTTAGAAGTATGCATGTATGTAAGTATATTCTCAAATTGTATGTTTATATTTAAATTGGAAAATTGATTTCGATTTTATGTATTTTGTTTTCCTTTCTATTTTTACCCACGTTGTCTACATCTCTTTTAATATACTCTCCTATCGCAGGTATGCTGTAAGAGATATCTTTAGAAACAAGCGTCACCTTTGTTTTTATATTTCTGTTCCTTTCTCCCTGTCTGTTTATATGTGTGTAAATAAATGGTTAAAAACAAATAATACATTTATTTGTGGTCGGTGCAACATCTCTTCTTTCATGCTTTTCTGTCACCTAAGTATTAACTCCCTTCTAACCGTATACTCTTTCCATAATTTCATTGGTTTGATTAGGTTGCTACCAACTATTTATGAATCATAAAAATAATACCGTTGCTACCTGTTATTTATCTAATTTATCACATCTCCATCCGAAATCATATATTTATATGGCAATGTCAAGAAAACTTTTGTTAGTTTTTGCAGTCTACAAATATTTACCTACATATTAATACTGTTTATTATATCTAGAGGTACTTTAACAATACTCAATTCTTTATTGCATTCCATATGTATTACACAAATGGTCTAACAAAGTAAAAGATCAATATGGACTTTATTTTGGTCTGTCTGTTGAACTTGGTACTCTGTGCCACTGATGCATACCTAAGTAAATATTTAATTTACAATATTACCTATAGCTTTTTGTAAACAGTTGCATTTAAAAATAAACTGAAATAAAATTAAGTTCTCTTCTAGAAAATTCTCAATTTAATCCGGTCCAGCATGTGCCTTGCTGCCCTCCTCCAGCTACGCCCTAAGCCGACGTCGGTACCCCGCAGGTGGTGCCCTTAGCGTGTAGTCGCTTAGTTTATAAGTTTTATGCCCTGGCTTGTGGCTGGAGGCCTTAATTTATTGGGCATCCACAGGATAGCCCGGAAAAGCAGCCGACAACCTCCTACACAACCTAGGCAGACCTATAAGATGGCATTCATAAAAAAGAAGAACATTCTCAATGCTGCTTACCTTTTCTGTCATTACAACAGCTCCACACCCATAACCATACTGATAATATAAATTCGAAAGTAACTCTGTCTGTCTATGTCTCCGTCTGTCTTTCTGTTACCTTTTACGCCTTAACGGCTGATCGAATTAGGATAAAAAATGGCACACGGGCAGAGGACACCCAGGCTTACATAGGATACTTTTTTATCCCAGCAGTGCCGGTTTTAATATTACAGGCGCCCTAAGCGAAATTTCGGCGGTGGCGCCCCTCTCCAGGAGGTGAAAGGGGCGCCGCCGCCGAAATTCCAGCACTCTGCCAAGGTTTTCTTTTGTCTAGCCATAAATAAATAAGAGTTACTTTGTCAGCCTATCCAAAAAAGTTTGGGAATTCAGAGAATGTCGGATGCAAGAGCAAGCAAGGAGATCTCAAGTTTTTTTTTGGTTTTCTAACTCCTAAGTAACTAAATTAAAAGTACTCTGCAGGCGCTAGAGATTAAGGGGCGCCTAGTCACAGCCCTTTCGACGCCCCTTCGCCTCTGGCACCCTGGGCGGTCGCCCAGCTTCGCCCTACCCTAACGCCAGCACTGTATCCCGGTAGTACGTACCCGTGGGATAATTACCGACCACCACGAAGGCAAAGCTGCCAAAAAACAAGTGTAAAGTAAAAATACGTTCCTTTTGAGCACTAACTGTCGTGTTAATGTTTGCCCCACCAGCACTAGCACGTCATTTTTATAAATTTTTGTTCGAAACTATAGAGAAATTTAAATAAACAATCTGGTGTTAGTCTACCTACCTCATCTTTCTGTAGGTCATGTTCATTTATGTCGGTGTCCTAGCTACGTGTCATTGCACTAAGTTTGACCCAAAGTGATCCAATGTATACCTACTAACAGCAAAATTGACAGTAAAGATCGAGACAAATCTTTATGACCTGTAATTATGTGACTGTGAATGGCTATAGGAGTAGGGAAAGACCAGAGAAACAATTGATGGACTGTGTGAAAGATGATATGGCTGGAAAGAGGGTGACAATGTGGAAGAAAAAGACATTTTGCGCCGACCTCAAATAAACTGTGCTAAGGGAAAGTGAATGATGATATTGAGAATAGGAAGTTTAGGCTAAATAATCTGCTCTGCACGTTGCACTGTTACTCACAGAAAAGATCTCTAACATGTTGCAAGATCAAGGAATCGAATCCAGGCATTTGCACAGGAGGAGACACCCTGGGCGTCGGGAGTCCATTGCCGACTCCCGGCCACCGTAGGCGCGGGCTTGCGGATGGCGAGCAATGGGCAGCTCGCCGTCCGGTAAGGACCAGGCCCGGGTCGACGGCGCGTCGTGTTCCACGCGCGCCTCAAAGATATGTCAGCACAATTGACGGGGTCCGATAGGACCGATGCCTGCCGGGGCTGCGGATTGTTCGAAAGAGTTACCGTGGCCCTGGCGCACAGGCAACTGAAGGAACACGGGTGGGTTTTAGTCAGTAAGAGTCTGACACGCCCTTCCGCTCCGCCCAGAGCGGGAGAGGTCATTTGATGATTCCCCACCAAAAAAAAAAGTCTAAAAAATAAGATTATATTTGAAAAGCGATATTTATTTATATTTAGTTAAGTAAAACAGTACAATACCAATTACATTAACTAACATAGAAAGAAAACAAAACTATACAATGCAGACAATTGTGTCATAAACAATTATTCGCTACTTACTAACATGGAACAGGACACCCTCGCGTACTGTTTTTCACAGAACATCAGACATACGCGCTTAATTTTACTCCATTCGTCCGCAAACACATCACATTCAGGGTTGCCATCAGGAGGGCATTGAGCATCCTTAAAGTACAATACACAGGCGATTCATCTCTGGCGACCGTTCTACAAGGCAGTTGCGCTAACAGATTATGCCGGCAGGTTTGTCGGTGACCGATGTATTTGTCGTGCACAAACAGTCGATAAGAAAGGGCTTATTGAACTAATATTAGTTGGGGTACCCCTAGGTGCTATTCTAGGCCCTTTGTATACTTGAGTTCAACTAATGAAGCGTGTTAAAATAAATATATAATAAAGAGTATTCTTAAGAACTAAGGTTATAAGAGTAGGGTAAGACTGAGTAGATAGGAAGAGATGGGTTGTGGGAAAAACGATATGGCTAGAAAGGTGTTAAATACTGAGGTGATGACTGAAAGAGATGAACGAAATGTAATAAAATTAGAATAATACAAATAAGATCCAGTGCAAACGCAATTTACTATAAGGTAATTAAAGCTCTCTTAGATTTTCAAGCACGACCACCAAGAAATCAAACACGTGGTGAAACAAATGGGTACTTAAAGGATGATAAATCAGCTGTGTCACGTTTATTATGTCATAGTAAAAATTGTAATTCGTTCTCGTATTTCGTTAAGCATGCCACAAGTCAGTGGTAACAAATCCAGTCAACTCAAAGCATTTATTTCAAATAAACCAATTACAGGCACTTTTGAATTGTCGAGGGGTCGGTCAGTCAGAAAAATGAAGCTAGTTGCCCATTCCAAAGCTTAGTAGGTAACCTATAGAGAAGAACGGGCAAGAAACTCCTTGGACACTCACAATTCAGAAATGAAAATAAGCCGTGGCAGCTAAGAGATGACCAGTCCCTACTGATGGCGCCCGTTCACGAACACATGACGGATGGATCAGCACCATTCAGCTCAACCGTTTTGAAGGGAACTTAATATAAGCTGGCCAGTATAAGCTGGCTTTTTATTCTATTAAAACTCCATACTACGCTACGCCAGCTCACGGTCCAAGTGTTACCACCAACGTAAGGTCTACTGTAACGTACGATGACTCTTCAAACTATACATATTTCCAGCACGCGAAGCATGACCATCACAGAAACGGGTTTTGCCGACGGAAGAATAGACAAAAATGACGTTCAGTGAAGACAGTACGACGGCAGCAAAGTAGAAAGAGTCAACTGCACTTTTTACGTAATTCAGTAGTTTATTCACGTTTTTCTTTTATTTTGCTTATATCTCGAAAATGGTGTGTCCTATGACAAAAATAGTGAAAATTTCGACCCCCTTTATGAAACCGTTAAACCCCTAAAACTAAACATAATAATAATAATTATTCACATTTTCCATACAAAAAGTGAAAAATTCCATTTTCCATTCCATTTTTATACTTTGTGGCCGTCGAGTAAAAAGTTTTCTACTGTCTTTAGCATGGCGATTACAAAATCAAATTGTCTTCACTACCTTAGACAACTGTGTGTGTGTGTGTGTGTGTGATTTTGACGTTAGGGATAGAAAACTTTCTTCTGAAATAGTCTACATATAAAACGACCTAGACAACGATCGGTTGAAACGAAAGACAAAATTACAGATTGTAGAAGGATTTTTACGGTGCGATGTCAAAAATGGAGAAACGAAATGTCACTTTGTATAGAAATAGCTATGTCTTGTCTTCCAAGAAATAGAGAGCGTCATGCTACGCCCGCTGTATAAGCTGGACCTCACTAGCTTTCCGTACGATAAGAGGTCAACTTATACTGGGAGTGTATAGCTTGTGGCGTGCGTATATAAAAATGTGTCAACAGGTGTAGGAAAATTACAATTTATTATGAAAGTGTCGATGATAAGTACAATGATTATGCGGTAGTGGAGTGCTTGATAAGTGAAGTGGGTGATAATTGTAGGAGGAATTTTCATTACCTATGTTGGTTCCAGGAATTTGTTATGTTTCATGTTTGTAGCGCCACGAGGACACTGAAGATACTGTTGACGTCATAGATTTAGTTTAAACTACTAAATCATGGTTGACATTGCATGCGGTCCAAAGTAATTTGAGAATTTAGGTATCATTGGATGAAGAAGATCCACACTGGGAATACTCAGTGATCCTCATTAGGATACTCAGTGATGTAGGTAGTGATAGATGTAGGAGATAAATGATTTTATATCTGTAAGTAGATTTATACAAACACTTTTACACGTCAATCATGTTTTTTAAACTAGATGAGGTCGGCGTTTCCTATCTGACTACTCTGCGAAGAAAGGCCGAAACAAACTCAGAGGTCACATTCTCTTTTTAAAGTCCAGACATAATCAATAATAATAATAGATTAGTGTCTGAAATGGTCTTTTGAGGAGAGAACCACATAGATTAAGTGGACCTGTCCAGTCAGTGCACGCATTTGTCAGTAATCGTGCAGCTCAACTCAGAACTTAAGGAGCTCAACGATTCGACGAACAATACCAAAGAAAGGACATTTGGGTAGGCCGCATAAACTACTTAAACTGCCAGACCAAGAATAAAACTGAAAAAAATGACTTACATAGTCCTCATATTCACAATAATGAAAATAACGGAAATAACGGAATTACTGCTGAAATAATTATCATGGCGAATAAAAGGACGTGTACCAAGTAGATGCAATCGCTCTATGTAAAATAATGAAATTCAGCCGCATCAAGGAAAAGAACGTGGATAAATGGGACGGAATTGATGTATAGGAGGGTAAAGTTAATGATGTGGATTTTCTACGTGATCTTTGTGACTTCCTACACGATTCAGTTATTCTAAGAAGTTCATTGGGACAGTGCACTGATTAATTTCACTCTGCTGGTATTTCTTGGCCTGGGTCAGTAAATTCTGCATCTCCAGCTAGGTCTTGATAATGTTTCTCTTGATAATACTTTACCGTAATTAACACAGAGTATCAAATACGGTAATGAAGTAACAGTTTTATCTTATCCAGTTACTAATAGTAGTGTTGTAACCCGTGGCTCAGGGCTCGATTAGTCATTATAATCTGTGGTAGAAAATACCGATAAGAATAGTCTCACATTTGTAATACAAAATCTAATAATTATTTATTTGATTTTCTTGTTCATTTATTTTCATACTTATTAAATACATTTTTAAATCTTTCTTATTTACACATCAATTGCCCTGGCTACTTATTGTAGCAACTCTATAATCTTCCTCTTCAACAACATGATTGGACCACGGCGGGATTGCATCAATGGTTGACGTTTGTACCGCGTTTGTGCCGGAGTCGAGACAATATAGTTGCTCAGTACTTCTGAGCGCAGTCTATCAAGTGCGGCATCGTCCAACATATGATTGCGTTGGATGACCCGCACCGGATCCGATAGTCGTTGGGCTGAGATGTTGACGATTTACTCTAGTTCCTGAAAAAGAGACAGCATCCTACCATGGTATGCAGTGAGGTTAGTTCCCCCCTCTGTAGACCTGTAATATGCTTGCCGGACGTTCTCGTTCATAGACTGAGTCCATGTCATCACTACACACAACCACCGGCAGCGGAGACCCGACTCGGGGCCGAATAGCCCCTAAGTCCCAATCCGCTCGGTGGCTGGCCTCTCGCCTGCCGACGTACAGGTGTTGTTATTCAGTTTTATCAATATTTTATTAATTATTTTAGCTGGGAGGCGACACGCCCTAGGAGCACATAATTATAGTGACATTATTGGTAATGTTCTTCTGAAAGGTCAGGTGCGTAGTTACTCGCAACCAGCGTGCGAATATGACCAGATGTATGAACGTAAAAGAGGCAAAAAAGTACATAAGTAAAGATCGTAGCAGGCGGCGTTCTGTAGTTTCTGCCTACCCCCATGGTACGTAGACATGAGTTTATGTATATATGTAATGATTTTAGTTTTGCCAAAACACGTTGATTGAAAATGGAATAAAATTATTTCCATAAAAAGCTCCCCATAAAAAAGCGGCGCTAAAAGTTCTCAGTAAATACGTAACAAAGCTTTCACTTAGTATATTCAATAAAAATGTTAATGGATTGGCAAACAAGAGTTACTGCTAACTAGCTTATGAGAAAATACCGTAGAGCCAGGAGTTGAATAAACCAATTATGGAAAAAAAATAAGTGTTTTTTTTTTAAATTATTTACCTTATTTCATTATGGACTTTTATAATCGCAACAATGCGTATGAAAGTCCCGTCAAACCCTGAATACACACTGCTACGGATTACATTTGGGCCATGAACCTGAACAGACTCTTCACATCATCAGCATTTGGTTTAGACAGAATTCTATAGAATGTGCCTAAACAAATTCGGTTCAACCTCAAAACCCCAAACAGATCATTTCTATCTGACTGATATCAAACACAGTCCATCAAGAAACGATGTAGGTCGTTCACAACTGCACACTCCACAGGAACAGGGTTGTAGTTCCGTGTTCGAACCCATTCAAAAAGAACCCTGCAAAGGTTCTTTTGGCGCGTGGCCAAAATCGGAACTATAACGCCGCCATCTTGTTTTTCAACACATTTCTTAAAACAATTGCACAAATGTCTACCAACAGCGCCGCCCTGTCAACGTCATTCGAGCGCCAAAAGATTCTTGTAGCAGTACTTCTGAATGGATAGAAAAAACTATCTGAAATTATTTTATTACCAATGCATGCCAGTCCCAACAAACGTAATGTTTTCCTACATAACACTTTTAGTATTGATTTCTTAACTTTTTCATGGTTTAATGTAACTTTTATCTAATCGTTCCCGTATCTTATCATTGTGCCCTTCCCCCTGTGTAAGCAGGTCACCACGGCGAAGTGCATCGGAAAGTATCAAATACTCATGCAGTCATACCGTGGCGACTTGGCGGGAGGTCAATATCCAAGGGATTAATCTTGGTTTGTGATCATTAGATTACGATTACGATTTAAGTACTGGTATAGTAGTCAAAGCAATAGCGTGAAGTGGGTAGGCTCGCACTCGGACGTGTATCGGTTGGAGTGAGGGGTGAGGCAGGGGGGGCTCAGCTCACCCCGGCTCTTCAACCTATACATGAACCAGCTGATCCTTGAGCTCAGCAGCACCAATGTCGGATGTCATATTGACGGTGTGTGCATAAAACAATATTAGTTATGCTGACGATATGGTGTTGCTGAGCCCTTCGATTGGTGCTCTGAGGCGACTTATCGCTATATGTGAATATTATGCGGTGAATCACGGGCTCAAATATAATGTCACTAAGAGCGAGCTCATGGTTTTTAAAGCAGGCAGTGTGACATACCCATATATTCCACATGTCGCACTTTGTGGAGAACCACTGAGGAGGGTGGACAAGTTTAAATATCTGGGCCACTGGGTTTCTGAAGATCTAAGAGATAATTGTGACATTGAAAGGGAACGTAGGTCGCTGGCTGTCCGTTGTAACATGCTGGCCCGCAGGTTTTCACGATGTACGAGGCCAGTTAAAGTAACGCTTTTCAAAGCTTACTATCAGTCCTTCTACACGTGCAGCCTATGGGTCAACTTCACTCAGCGGGCATACAGCGACCTACGTGTTCAATATAATAATGCACTGAGAGTGCTGCTGCGGCTGCCGTGGCGTTGTAGTGCGTCAGGGATGTTTGCGGATAATAATATTAATGGTTTTGCCGCCATTATTAGGAATAGATGTGCGTCCCTGATGACACGTGTTCGCGGCGGCACCAACAGTATTCTCAGTGTATTCGCAGATCGGTGGGATTCCCCGATGTTGCGGAGGTGGATGCAGCTCCACGCAAATTTGTAGTTGTAGTATGTTGATTTGTGTCTGTAACCTACTAACATTAGAAGTTAAGTAAAATTGTTACTAACCCTATGGAGTCATGTCCGAAATAAAAGTATTCTATTCTATTCTATTCTATTACTTTATCACATTCTTACTTACTGACCCGTGATTATCTTTAACGCTTTATCATGGTTTGTTATTTAATAAATTGGAAAACCATCATCATACGCCCCCTCCCATCTCTATGAGTTCTCCTACTAGTATATAGTTATCAGTGCTATGAATCGGGGCAGCATTTCTGCTTCTTCAATAAATCTCTAACAGCGGTCTCTATCTAATATGTTGAATTTACACAGAATTGTATTCTTAAAAAGAAAGCATAGCGAAATAAAAATTACAGGCACCAGAAAAATTAAATGACGCAAAAAACTAAAATCAACGTCAATTTTATACGCTTAGAATATTGCATCGAGTGTCACCGAGTATTTTTAAGTTTGTTTTTTACCTGCACTTTTCGGAATCTATCACAAATTACACAAAAATGCACGTAAGTTTCCAAAACCTAAAATTATTCCGTGTTAACATACCAAATCATTAAAAAAAATGGCTTGCCACACGAAACTTATTAGCAACAAAATGAAGGAAGAAGATCTCGCGATCAAGGGTGCTCATTTATTTGGGCCGAGTGTGGAGTCTAAGTTCGATGAATTAAAGTATGAAGTAATCAATAAGATAGACAAGGAGTTGTCTGATTCCCAAAACGCAAGAGACTACATCTCCCAGAAATATGACGAGCTCTGTGGGAAGATACAGTACCTGACGGAGTTGGATGCTACTGTCACTGGGTTCAGAAGTGATGTCAAGGCTATTGAGAAGCAGGTTGGTTTTTTTGTGCCATAGAGGTTTTTTGTGCGTGCCATACTCGGGGACCAGGTGGGTGACCCAGATAAAGGGTGAATCCACGTAGGATGCTGGTAACCAGCGCCGACAAGCGCCAACAAGTTCCTTTGTGATTAGTCGGCGCCGGTTTGCACTGATTTGGCAAAAAGTATGAAATCTGCCTGCGGGCACCAGCGTTGACAGCAACACTTGTCGGCGCCGGTACGCACCGTTGTTAACCTGGGTCACCCACCTGGACACGAGTTGCCTTGGCTAACCTGGAAGTCTTAAGACTACGAACCCCAGTTTGCCGAAGCAAGGAAAACTGTTCAGGTGGAGATTCATCGATGACTCCGCCCAGAAGTGTAAATGTGGTGTTGTTCTACAAACGATGGGACTCTTAATACCGAGTCCTTTGTGTCCTGTCCGCTGCACGTTACAAGAACTGATGGACACTGTTGGCGCCAAATTCTGGGCCGACTCCATTTAGTTCACATTTAGACTGCCATCGGCACGCTAAGAAGAAGCCCTCAGTCAATTTTTTTCTTTCTTTTTGTCTCCCATTCTTTCAGATCACCGAGCTGTCCTCGAGGGTCGATGACATTGAGAAGAAGACCATTTGTAGAGATTGCCCGTCGCTGACTTCCTCTTTGTATTGAGTTCTTACTAAATTTTGTGCCATGAGATTGTTGATTTTGATTTCTGGATAGGGCGGTACCTACTCGGAAGTTCGCAAAATGGTCATGTAGTTCAAAGGCCTTTCTAGCCTCCGTAAGGTAAATTTTACTTCTGAAAGGCTCCACTAGAAACTGTCCGGGTTATTTAACCGTATACTAGCGTTGGAACTACAAGACATTCTCTGGACAGTCCTGATGAGGCAAAAGAAAATTCGTGGGCATCGTAACGCCGGCCGCACATGCTCGCACTTGTATTGGTCATCATGAGACTCGTGCGAGTGGCAAGTGGCGTTTAAAACGTAAGACGTAGTACCGAACACTGGATTTGCTTTCACTTTTCTGACGCAGGCACGGCTACCTTCATGAGTGTACACGTGAAATCAGGTACCCACTACGCCATAGGTTTAAAGCGGATCATACACAGCGAAAATAATTTAAATATTACCTATACTGGCTGTCCGCGGCTTCGCCCGCGTGACTGTCAGAAATTATCTCACGGGAATTTATAACCAGGATAAAAAGTATTTTATGTCCTAACCCAGGTCATGGCCTATTCGTATACCTTTCATCCAATTCCGTTCAGCCGTTATGGCATGAAAAGGTAACAGACAAACCATATTTCCAATCCCTTAAATCGCTTAAAAAGAGTTACACAAAAATTTCAATATCACATGTAAATTTTGAAAATCAACCCCTAATATACCCCCTTGGGGGATGATTTTACAAAAACGCTGAGACAAGTAATTCTTTACTTCTTACCAAAAGCATCAATTTGAATTTTCATATCCGTCTAGGTTTCCCATACAAATTTTCAACCCTTATATCACCCCCTTTAGGATTAAGTATGAGACAAAAAAGTAGCCTATGTCCTTACTCAGGATGCCATCTGCCTTCTTGCCAAATTTTATCGAAATCTGTTCAGTGGTTTAGGCGTGAAAAGGTTTTGACAGAGTTACAACTAGCAACTAGAATCAATTCTATTTTTTTGTAAATTTTGACGTTCAAAAGTGCTTTTTATGTGCCTATTTGAAATAAATGATTTGACTTTGACTTTATTTGCGAATTTATAATATTATATACAAAATATATAAATGATTTTATTTCTTTAGGGTAGGTTTGTACAAACACTTACACGTCAATCATATTTTTTAAACTAGATGAGGTCGGCGTTTCCTATCTGACTACTCTAAGAAGAAAGGCCGAAACAAACTCAGAGGTCACAGTCTCTTTTAAAGTCCAGATATAATCTTGGTCAGATCATGTGAAGACCATGTAGATTGGTATCTGAAATGGTCTTTTGAGGAAAGAACCACACATATTGAGTGGACCTGTCCAGTCAGTGCACGCATTTGTCAGTAATCGTGCAGCTCAACGGAGCTCAACGATTCGAGGGCATCAACAAAAATAATAAAACCCGGAAAGTAACAGCTTATTATTTATTATTCTAAATTGCTTAAATTAAACATTAACATTAAGTTACAACATTAACAACGACCACTGTATAAAAATACTTAAAACAGACAATTGTAAACATTTGACATATTTCGTCTTATTTTTAAGTACCTAACATTATTTTTTAGAACAGTGTAGACTGAAGACCACATCCATTTTGCTACCTTTTTTTCAGGCTATTTTGCTATAACTTTTTTTAAAGGCACTGCATTTTATTAAAGCACAATTTGCATGAATTCGTCATCATTTCAAAAGGCGAGGCGAAAAGGTCTCCCCGTGTGTCTAAATTAAATTCAATATATATAATTTGTTCATTGTTTTTCATCACATTATTATAATTACCTTTGTTAGGACACCTCTTATAATTATGTTCACTGTGTTACCAATTAATTAAATTCCTTTTTACTTTTTATCTTTTTTCTGCTAAAATAATAACAATAATTAGCAGAACAGCTTTTTAAACTGACTGGTAAAATAAATTTCTCTTAAATTTAAGAGAAGTTTATTTGGTTTAAAAAAAATGCGTTTTAAATACCTACTTAATTGAGTAGATTTTAAAAAGCATTTTTATGATTTATTTTATTCCTTGGCAGTTATCAATAGAACAGCAAATTACCGTCAAAAATGCCATAATAATTAGGTATAACAATAATAATATATGATCGCTTTTACAGTTTTTTTTTTTTATGAAACAGTCTCTCGCCTTTATATGAGTATTATATCACAATAAATTGGACTCATGCTCTCGTACAATCTCTTTTCACAAATTAAATACTTATTCCTTATATAATAATTTAATATTAATTAACTAAAGCAGATGTTTTAACACTTTGTTATATAATTCTCAATGTAATGTTTTTTGGCACTGAAGTTAGACGGCGTTTATTCCTAATTTCTAGATATACAGTGAATTACAAAACAAAAAGTAATAAAAAGCAGAAAAGTCTAAAGAAAAATAAACTATTAGGCCAGCTAAGAGTCTAAAATGATTATTTGGCTAAAAATTATTTGTAATTAAATTATATAAAAAATTATCGACATTCACATAAATTCATCAATTTCATATAATAATTACAAGGACAACACAAAAATAATAATAATATTTTTTTTTCAAAATAACGATTAGGTGACATCACAAATTATTGTTTGTTATGTCCTAAAATTATTAATATTGCAACAACAATCGGTGTATCTACAAGTTATTGATATTATAATAATTTATATTTACAACATTTGTTATGGAGATTAATTAGAGTTATTATTTTATAATTTTCTTTAATTTTTTATGTCATTTAGTATGTCTATTAACATTTATTTCGTTTCAACTCGGCAGTACCCATTAAGATTTCCTACGGTAAATTATTTCTTAGATTATGCCACAAATCATTCACAATAGTAGGTATCACAACAATTTTATAAGAGGGGCTTCACCACATTATTCCATTAAAGCTCCATGCGTAGTTTCTACGCTTAGACTAACCTTTTTAATTGACTCACTTTCAATCATGGTAACCCTCAAACCTTCCTACATTCAAGCTTTTTTACCAGCCAAAATAGCTTGGATTTGCGAAACAGTCTTACCTTTAGTTTCCGGGATCAAAAAGAACACGAAGATCGTGCCAATGATCATAAAAGCAGCGAAGAACCAAAAGCAACTGTAGATGCCTATAGCATCCTTCATTATAGGGAAGCAGAGGGTGACCACAAACACCAACATCCAATTAACAATGACAGTAACTCCGGTGGCCGCTCCACGGAATTCAACCGGGAACAACTCAGCCATCATCATCCAAGGTATAGGCCCGAAACCCATGGAAAAGGAAATGATGAACAGAATCAAGCAGACCAACGGAATCCAGCCAAGGGCGGCAACATTATAGTGATCCATTTGTAACTTGAAGTAGATACCGAGAATGATTAGACAAAGCCCCATGATAGCAGTACTTTGGAGGAGGAGGATCCTACGACCAGCTTTATCGACGAAGACTGATGAGATATAAGTGGCAATAGTCTGTACAACGCCGACAATGATGGTGGCAATGACGGGAGGGATGTCGGAGCCGGCGGATTGGAAGATGTTGTTGGTGTAGAAGATGACGGCGTTGATGCCGCTGAACTGCTGGAAGAACATGAGGCCGAGTCCGCAGATGAGCGCCATGCGGGACGCTTTGTTCGTGACCATGCTCAACATGCCAGCGCGCTGCCGGGCTGCGTCGTCCACCTGGAAATACAAGCAATCGTTATTATAAGGCATGACTTATCTGAAGAGGCTGTGCTAGCTAGAGTATCGAGATCATTTCACGTGATATTTTACGATACTCAGTCGCCTACAGGAGGCTATGGGGTTGACGACTAATGTGAATGCAAATATTTAGAAATGTGCAGAAAAAGTACATTGGAAATCGTTTACAAGAGAGATATAAAGGCGTACATACATGGCTCAATAATTTAAAAAGATAGCTAGTCAACAAGATTAGAAATAAAGCTGACTGTTCCGACCACACGGAACGTGCTCAAGTATCATACGAGGCTCGTGAAGGATGGAATCGTGGGGCATCTCAACAGAGGAACGACTAAGTTCTTTAGTTCACACGGAAATCAAAACAAAACAACAATAAAGTACTTAGTTCTGAATTAAAATTATTATACACGATAAATCTAATAATTGATAGACATGGAAATTAGCATCCGTTTGTATTCGGAAATGCGATGATTCCCGAGGGACATTAACGAAAATAGTTGTACTGTAAGTGCAATTTTATGAGCAAATGGACAGGGTTTTTAGCCTTTCTGACTATCTAGTCCGGCCACTCTAGAATGAACAGAATGTACTTAAGTATCGTCACGTGTAGCCAGAGCCCAGCGCCCTAATTGCGTAACACACTTTCAAGCACAATCTAAATCATTTTGAAGGATATTGCTTATCCATTGCTTCGTATGTTCGAAAAATTTGTTTTGAAGTAGCGGTACCTACTACGCTTTGGAATGGGCAACTAGCTTCATCTTTCTGACCGACCGACCCCTTGACAATTCAAAAGTGCCTGTAATTGGTTTATTTGAATTAAATGCTTTGAGGTTGAGTTTGATACATAGGTACATTTACAATGGCCGCTGGTCCACCGCTCTCCGTCACCGGGACGTCACACTCGGTTCGAATAACCTCGTTTCTCGTTGACGTCCCGTTGACGGTGGTAGGTGGACAAACGGTGATGTAGAGTTTGACTAGTTCTAAACATCAAGTTCTCAATTCAGAAACCGGCACCCTAATTACGTAACACACTATCTATCGCAGTCTGAATCATTTTGAAAGATATTGCTTAACCATTGCTTCGTATGTTCGAAAAATTTGTCTGCTCAACAACGTAAATAACGCAATGAATCTTGTTGAACTGTCAATAGGAAAGCCAGTGCTACTGTTTATGTGTAACACAATTACCCCGCTGGTAGGCAAATATAAATAATTGTAAATTAGACTTACATCTTTCTGCATGTCCTCAAGTTCTGACGTGAGGTCGGCGTCGGGTCCTCGGAGCCAGCGTAGGGACTTCTCAGCATCACGCCTGCGGTTCTTACCGAGCAGATACTGAGGAGTTTCGGGCATCCACCTGAAATACAGTACAATTCAGTTAAACATCTAGGACCAAGGTATTCGTAAAATGCTTTTTATAATTTTTTTTGTTCAGGGGCTTTCTTTTTGGAATGGCATTACTGCATTTGTTTTAATCCTTTCGCATGAATGAATGAATAATCTCTTTGTTTGCCGAAAAGTCTAATGCTTGTATCTTGTTGTTATTGAGGAAGAACATTCGCATTCACAAGAACATGATCTGACCAAGATTATGTCTGGACTTTAAAAGAGACTGTGACCTCTGAGTTTGTTTCGGCCTTTCTTCTCAGAGTAGTCAGATAGGAAATGCCGACCTCATCAAGTTAAAAAAATATGATTGACGTGTAAAAGTGTTTGTACAAACCTACTTACAGAAATAAAATCATTTATCATTTATTCATTCCAACACTTCCTTGGATGACTTTAGTAAGTTAGAATAGATATTTTGTTCACACACGTTATTTTTCTACCAACTGATATGAATAGTGTTTTACTTTCGGATAAACCAGACATCAATTAAGTTTATCTACACGTTGTTGATACAACAATACAGAGGAAAAAACCACCTGATAATTACTTTTAGCTGGACAACAACGCAAGTAAATTCCGTAACTGAATTATCATAAATATTGCCTATTTAATCTTTCACTTAAATCACGTTAATTTCATAAATTATTTCGATTGTGATTTGAATTTGAAAACGCATTGTTACGCTAAAGTCCAACCGAAACTACCTAATGTACGATTAATTTAGGATATTCTTGTGGCAGAGACAAAGTGCATACAAATCAAGACTTGTTTACAGACCACTTTCAGCTGCAAACACTACATATAACTAAGGAAGTATCAAGTTTCTAATCAATGCTATAAGCACACTTATAGCAAACGATTCAATGTAAGAACCTAGGAATTAGACATTTTGACCAATCAATTTTATAGGCCTACAATTTAATCAGATCTAATTTCTAATGAATGAATATAAACTCTAAACTGGTACATAATAAGGATTTCCTAATGGAAAAAACTCGAGACACTTAACTGTCACGGGGATCAACCTCTGGATCACACACTCGGCAGTCGTGTCGTGTTTGCAACCACGGATGAAGTTTATACAAGGATCGGACAATATCTAGGGCCACACTATAGCCATTATTATTCTAGTGCGGGTGAGAAATACAGGACAAATATTAGCACTACCCCTTTTTTGCAACAGCACAATTTTAATTATGTAAAATCTCTAAACGGTTGGCTGAAACTTCCCGTTGACAAGGGCTGGCAGTTACCTTGGCCAGAGGCTAAGCATTGCCATGCAACGTGGCAATGCCGCCAGTCTCTTGGGTACATTACCAGTCGACAGCGATGCGGAGGGATTTTACGACGCCATATTTTAATTTGTTAATAGTAAAGTAAAAAAGTTGTGTAAGTGTAAGTTTGTTATATCAGCCATAATCAGCCTATAACGTTCCCACTGCTTGGACACAGGCCTCCTCTCTGTGAGAGGGAGTGGGCCATAATCCAACACGCGGGCCCAGTGCGGGTTGGTAGATGTCACATGTCTTCGGATTTTTGGTTCTAGGAAATTCCGGTTTCCTCACGATGTTTTCCTTCACCGTTGTGAGAGCAGTGGTGATGAAATTAAATACTCAAAGTAAAGTGCCTGCTTGGGTTCGAACTCACAACCTATAAATCGTAAGTCGGGACCGATACCACTGGGCCACCGCTGCTCTCCGTTAAAGTAGGTACTTAGTTAAATTAGGGTAAATATTTTTTTTATGTATTATTCAAATAATTTGTTCGTTAATTATTCAATAATGATTAAATAGAACACGAAATACAGTTGAATATAGGTTTACGACATGGATAAAGAATTTATAGACTTAACATTTCAGTATACGCCGTCTACAATTTCATATATTATAAATGATAAATTATTTTATTTCTGTAAGTAGGTTTGTACAAACACTTTTACGCGTCGATCATATTTTAAAACTAGATGAGGTCGGCGTTTCCATCTGACTACTCTGAGAAGAAAGGCCGAAACAAACTCAGAGGTCACAGTCTCTTTAAAGTCCAGACATAATCTTAGTCAGATCATATGAAGACCATGTAGATTTGTGTCTGAAAAGGACTTTTGAGGAAAAACCACACAGAATGAGTGGACCTGTCCAGTCAGTGCACGCATTTGTCAGTAATCGTGCAGCTCAACTCGAAACTTAATGAGCTCAACGATTCGACGAACAATATCAAAGAAAGGACATTTGGATAGGCCGCATAAATTACTCAAACTGCCACACCATGATTAAAACTAATTGAGAAGAAAAAAAAAACAATGGCCCACATAGTCTTTACATTCACAATAATTAAAATAAATATACTATTTTCAAAGTAAATATTCATGTCATTGGTATTTATAAAATTCATCAATATTAATGTGTAGGTATATAAAAATCCGGAAATAATGTTGGTCAGATCATTATCATTTATTATCATGATTATAGGCAACTCACCAGAACACAGCAACAAGCAGAACAGGGAACACAGCAGATATGATGGACAGGGTCCTCCAATGTGTCCATCCACCCACTACGAAGGTGAACAAAATGCCGACAGTCAGGAACAGTTGGAAGAAGGCGCCCAAAGAACCTCTGATAGAAGTCTCTGCTATCTCGCCGATGTACATCGGGGCTGCTACGCAAGCGCCACCTAGAAACAGACGGAAACTGTTAGGTGGAGATGCAGAAGTGGATGCTAGCTTCAAAGAAGAAGATGAAGAAGAGAATGCCGAAGGCGTTAAGTCCGCCTTTGTACCTATATTGTGCACAACGCTTAATAAGTAAATATATATCTTGTAGGTTGGCAAACGAAGACCTTGCTGATAGAAAGCATTAACCGCATTTCGTCGCCTGTGGACACTTGTAGTTTGCAACACCCTGGGGTTTCTGATGCGTCACCACTCTAAGACACAATAAAGTATTATACTTTTAGGTGTGCGCTATTTCACCAGACCCCTGACTCTTTAAAGCCATAGGCTCTCAACCTTTTATGGACTACCACCCCCTTTACAAGAAAAAAATATTCCAACGCCCCCCCTTTACATAACAGCTAATTATACCAATTTTATATGTCTGTCTATTATCTATTAATAATCACAAATTAAAAATTAATTATCTCTCTCTCTCTCTCTCTCTCTCTCTCTCTCTATACCTACCGCTCCCACGAAAAGCTCCAGTGTCCACTAGGGGACGGTACCGCCCCCGTTGGTAACCTATGCTTTAAGCCATAACAGAACATTGTTGATCGGTGGCTAAAACTGTACCCACCACGAATTGCAATCACCAATACTTATACCAATCTTGGTGTTATCCTAACTTTCCTCATTGATAACCTTGTTGCTATAACGATTTCACTCGCAAGCACCCATTATTAGGACATCTATTTCTAGAAACCGTCTTTTACGACTCGATAATAAATCAGGACTCACCAGTAGCTAATCCAGCGAAGAATCTCGCAGCAATCAGCATGCCAGCGCCATTGGCGAAGATAGTGAGCAGCCAGTTTAGTAGGAACGGCACAGACAGTATGAGTACGGTAGGTCTTCTGCCAAGCTTGTTAGCTAGCATGCCCACGGGGAGGGCACTGATCGCCGCCCCGATGGCAAGGATTGAAGATACCAAGGAACCTGGAAACAAAAAGATCTGAATGAATATTTAGTACTGGGAATGACGAATTGGCTAAAGTTTTTCCCTGACGTAATTAAATGGCGAATTTTAAGGGATCTTTGCCAATATCGGTGTTCTGCAGCATCCTCCTGTCTTCTAAACAGCATGATATCGCATGTTATCCCCGAAGGGGTAAGCAGAGGTGTTATCACGTTCAAATTGCGCCAGGAATGATTATGTTCCATGTAATAGGTGTCATGGCTGTTGTCTGGCAAATATACAGACTCCGGGCGGCTACTGAGAATTTCCTGATGGAAGAACCCAGTTACGCTGGGAATCGAACTTAAGAAACCACGCTCAGCTCAATCATGCTCGCTTGCGACAATTAAACACAACGGGGCAGTTTCAATAAGTATTTTTAAATAGTAATGAAGAATTTTCTTCCGTCAGTCTGTTTATCGTAATGTATGTTCCGGATTGGCGCAAAAATGGCAGAAAGGATTTGGATGAAATTTGGCACACAGATATTTTAGTACTTTTAATCCCGGTAGTACGTTCCCGTGGGATATTTTCCGACAACCACGCGGGCGAAACCGTGAGCAAAAGTTAGTGTTTAAATAATGATTTGCTTAAGAATGTAATTTCTAGCAAAGAACAGGCTGAAATTAAGTACCTAATAATCCAAGCGGACGCGTAAGGCTAAGTTTGAGGGATCATTCATCAACTCAAAAGACAGTCTGTTGGCTAGAAGCCAATGATCAGGTGTGAACAAAGGAAATCTCGAGACACAACCCAGAAATGTGCTGAGTGTTTATACCGAAAAATCAAAGGAAGACATATACCTAATTATTATTAAGACAAGGCGGGTCTTTTAATGATACAATTAAAGTGGTATAAAGATTTAAGATTGGTTGATTAAAGATCTATCGTCAACAGCGTCCTTCTGTTTACTTATACCAACAAATTGCATTCACCAATGTATTGCCAAGCACAGGCTTGGTTTCCCTACACCTCCAACAAGATTGTTTACTTAAATAAACAATGAGCATCATCATTTAAAAAACAAAAAAACTAAAACAACTATCAACTAGTTATATAAATACCTAGCTTCTGTCCGCAACTTCTTTGTGAAATATCTTGTTTTAACATAAAATATAACCTACGACACTCGGCAATACAGCAGTTTCCCATTAGTGAAAGAATTCCGGAATAGGATCAATAGTTCCGAAGATTAACCCCTACATACAAACTCACCTTTATAATATTAAGTACTAGCGACCCGCTCCGGCTTCACACGGGTAGTAATTGGAGCAACATATGCCTACTTTTTTTTCAGACGTAATGGCGTATCAGCCTGTTGCATCGAGCATGTGGGTTAAATTAAAATGCAACTGATGTTCATCCTACTTGGAGTATTTTTAAAGTATTTAAATTTCCAATCCTGCAAGATGATGATTAGAAGGTTTTTTATGACATCGCGGCGACACGTGCACTGTCGCGATTTTTGAACTTTTTGACCAAATTTACATAATGCAACGAACAAAGTTTTCACAATAACGGCGTTCGCCTAAATGGTAGACCTATGCTATTATAGAGGTATGAGGAACAGGGTGTAAAGTTCACTCATACTCTATAGAAAAGGGAGGATCCTCCGACCAGACGGGTGTTGTGTCTGGTGGACAACTGCCCCACGTTTTGATGTCGGGACGTTGTATATATGCTAGATGCGCGGTAAACTCTGCTTGCGCGATGCAGGATTTTGCGTGACGTCAGTATGACGCGTAGCTCGCATGTGGCGTTTGTAGATGCCGCTACACTATCGCGGACTTTTTGTTTACCTATTTATGAGTAACAATCCCACCATACATTATTTATGTGTACATCTAACGGTTTCTGCAGAGCACGCCGAGATAGCTCTCAAACGGCAGGATTTCTTCCGACTTCAACTATCATTGTCATATTTCAGCCAATTTACATAACGCTTTTATGAACTATACACGTAAACCTTCCTCATGAATCACTCCGTCCATTGGTGAAAACTGTATGAAAATCCGTTCAGTAGTTTTTGGGTTTATCGCGTACAGACAGACAAACAGACGCGGCGGGGAATTTTGTTTTATACTATGTAATGATAGTGATAAAATAAAACATACATACATACTATGCCAATAAAATATCATGTACTTAAGTATAAGAGCCCCCGCAGACTTCATGCTTTCTGTCGGCCGATAGGTTAGCCGGGTTAGGACAGCGCCATACTGAAGCAGTCGCCGATAGTTCGCCGATAGTTCAGTCTGAAGGCAACCGTGTAGCCCATTAAACTTTTTAATCAGCCGGTACCGAATTGTTATAATATGCGCACTGGCAACCGACCAAACTATCAGCCGATAGAAAGTCTGTAGTCTGCGGGGGCTCCGTCTGCTTTCAAAGCTAGAGTGAAAGCCATATTCTGGGCACGCTCGTTCCATCATAGACCTCATCCATCGCTTTCTATTAGGCGAGATCGAGGTCAAGAGCAGGCCCTACGGCAACAAAAAAGTTTTTACTATTCTCGCAAACTCGCAATCAATCATCAAAGTAAAGCAAAATGAAAGCAATTCGTGACGATCACAGCTTTACATCTTAAATTATTATTAGTTTAAACATCTATACAAATTTAACTAAAATTGTAGCGAAGTCAAAACTGTCTTTTTCTCTTAAGTATTTGCACAAGGACAGGGAACGACTGATAGATTGAAAATACAATTTTTAAAAATTTTGTCTGTATGTCTGAATGTATGTTCCAGCATCACGAAAATACTACCGGATAGATTTTGTTCAAATTTTGCATAGATATCCTAACTAATATTATAAATGCGAAAGTAAGTTTGTTTGTTTGTTTGTTACCTTTTCACGCCTAAACCACTGAACCGATCATCCCGAAATTTTGCATATACGTTGTCAGGGGTATAGAAACGGACATAGGGTACCTATCATCCCGCAAAAAAGTACTGTTCCCGAGGAAGACAACAATAACGTCCTTTTGATAATAGATGGCGCCACGTGTCTTTCGAATCATGATTGAATTATAACCCGAATTGATAGTCAAAGTCTAAATTAACGCGAGCGAAGCCGCGGGAAAAAGCTAGTTCCCTATAAGTCTGTTCAGTCTATCCTGACTTCCTAATCCTAACTAATGTTTGTTACCTTTTCACGCCTAAACCACTGAACCGATCATCCTGAAATTTTGCATTTACGTTGTCAGGTGTACATTCACGGACATAGGGTACCTTTCATCCCGCAAAAAAGTACTGTTCCCGAGAAAAACAACAATAACGTCTTTATGATAATAGATGGCGCCACGTGTCTTTCGAATCATGATTCAATTATAACCCGAATTGATAGTCAAAGTCTAAATTAACGCGAGCGAAGCCGTGGGCAAAAGCTAGTAGGTTATAAATTATCACGCTATTTGCTATGGGGAATGAGCAATATTATGTTCTTATCTATAGTTAACCGCAACTTGTAAAAAGACGAGTCAATAGATTAGAATATCGCAGATAGTTACAGATTTAAACTTTTATATGATTATCATCACGCTATACCTTTTATATACCTTTATGGATAATCAGCCTATAATATTCCCACTGCAGGGGCAGGCCTCCTCTCTGTAAGAGGGAGTGGGCGTATTATATATTCGAATTTTCGGTTCTAGGGCATGCCGGTTTCCTTACTACCACTGACCAGACGAAGTAGTAAAATATTGCGCTAGTAAAGAGCCATCTTTTGGAACTTTAAAATAAAACGTAGTTCCTGGATCCGAGCCGCTATGAATTGCCAGTGCTTATAGAATAGAATAGAATAGAATAGAATAGAATACTCTTTATTATGTACTCCATAAAAATTACAGATATAAATCTAGATATTTTACACAGGGTGACATAATGGGCGGTCTTATCGCTAAAAGCGATCTTTTACAGACAACCGATCATCAATGTTTTATGCTTTGTTTTCGATCGACTTTATCCCGTCTCGGGCCTATAACATAGCACATTTCAGGTATCCCCAAAGTATTAGGCAGAGATATAACTATAGTACACCCACATTTCGTCAGTTAGTGGCGAGCCTATTGCCATCAACCGGGCACAAATCCAGACTCCGGACTGCTACTGAGAAATTCCTTATGGAAGAACCCAATCACAATTTGCCCGATCTGGGAATCGAACCCAGGACCTCATGCTCAGCAGTAGCGCCTTGCAACCACTAGACCAATGAGGCAGCCAGCTACCATAACTTAAAAAAAAAACGAAAATACACAACCAAAGACACCGACTTCCGAAAATAAAGTTATTTTTCACGTTTTTTTGTGTTTTCTTTGGAAGTCAGTTGTTTTTTTGTAAAAAGTTTTTATTTTACACTTTTTAGTTGTGGTACCTACCCCACACACATTCGTATACCACTACTTGATATGTAAATAACCGTGACAGGAAATTATTAAAACATCATCAATATAAACTAAGTGGAAAAATACGCAGTATTAAGGATAATTCAAAAACTGCTGGTCAGAACTTGATCAAATTTAAATGGGACCACATGTGAAGCACCAGTTTTCAAATAAAAAAAGAATCATCCAAATCGGTTCACCCCAAAAAAAGTTCTGAGCTAATACACATATAAAAATAAAAAATAAATACAGTCGAATTGAGAACTTCCTCCTTTTTTTGAAGTCGGTTAAAAAAAGAGAAAGAGTATTCTATTCTTTATCCCGACTCGGGCCAAACACTAGCAAAATCGTAAATCATTCTTAAATCATCCAAGATAACTATGTACGTTTACAGATTACACGTCTACATCTCTATTTTTACTTCAAATTCGAATGACGTATCATCGTGAACACACACAGTCGTATCGTGAGCCATACATTACTGTTACGTAAGCTGGGGGCCTGCCAGATAGCGTCAGTTAAGTGCCCTTTATCACAGGATGTGCTGATGACTTTTGCTCTTTATTAAAAAGGGTTACTAACCTATCAGACATCTCTTAACTGCCACGGTTTATTTTTATTATTAATCTTTTATTTTGAATTGTTTCTTAATATATATATTACTAGCTTTTGCCCGCAACTTCACTCGCGTTGATTTAGACTTTGACTATCAATTCGGGTTATAATTCAATCATGATTCGAAAGATACGTGGCGCCATCTATTATCATAAGAACGTTATTGTTGTTTTCCTCGGGAACAGTACTTTTTTGCGGGATGAAAGGTACCCTATGTCCGTTTCTGTACTCCTTACAACGTATATGCATATTTTCAGGATGATTGGTTCAGTGGTTTAGGCGTGAAAAGGTAACAAACAAACAAACAAACTTACTTTTGCATTTATAATATTAGTTAGGAAGTTAGGATTAGGATTTTCATTGTTCTCGTATATAGAAGCAACAAGAATAATGTACCCAGGATTTTGTAATATCTTGATTTAAAAAGAGTGTCCTTGGAGTTTCTTGCCCGTTCTTCTCCATAGAGACCTACATTTTAGAATGGGCAACTAGCTTCAACTTTCTGACTAACTGACCGACTCTTTGACAATTCAATAGTGCCTGTAAATGGTTTAATTGAAATAAATGCTTTGAGTTTAACATCTTTTGGTACACGTGTATCTTGTCTATGACGTCAAAAGCATTGGCACGGTAATACATGTTTATTTGAAATAGTTTTCCTGTTTTTCTTGAATGTTGTAACTTTTGACAAAACTATGTTATTTACGAATACGAGGCTATTGTCTGCAGGACAAAAGCGTCTTTTTATACAGAGACGGCATGAGCATTGATCACCACGCTTGCTCAAGACGGATTGGCGATTTCAGACATATATTCATTATATGTATGTATCGATCAATAATAGCACACACATATGTAGAAATAATTCCTATATTCACTCCAGACTTGAAGACTCCCTTGTAGCTATCGGACAACAATGTCCGGTGATGTAAATGACTCCCTATTTCAACTTAGTTCTTACTACATGACCACAGGTCTAGCTTTTCCCAAATATTTTGTACCCGGTTTCCAATCTACAGGTTGACTTTGAAAACATGCGACAAAATTTAAGGTGGTGTTCTACCCATCAATATGAACAACTTTTACTAAGGGACCAACTTAGAATTCACACAAAAAAAAACGATTTTCCTGTATAAAGGTACATACCCGATTGGACCATTTTGTTTAAGTAGGTCGAATTCTTTTTTGAGAATTCTAAGTTGGTCCCATAGTAAAAGTTGTTCATATTGATGGGTAGAACACCACCTTAAATTTTGTCGCATGTTTTCAAAGTCAACCTGTAGAAGTACCAGTATTTTACAAGGAGCGACTGATTATCTGACCTCCACAACGCAGTTACTAGGTAACACGATACCCCTTGGTAACAGTGGTAGTCAGACTTTCGGGTTTATGACTACCCGTAATGACTGTCAAAATTCTACAATTGACAGCCGGTATTTCTGAGGCACGGAGGGGTCTCTGTATGTAATGGATGGTCACCTATCGAAGGTCGATCCGTGCTGCTGTTATACCTAAATTAATCACAAGCTCTTCATTTCTTACTTAAGAGCTTGAAGTAGAGAGTAATTTCCAGTGGAAGAGACAGCCTTGTCTTTATCTATCCCAAAGGTCCTAAAGATCATTCTAGCTTATCAAAAGAACGGGCAGAGCCACCAATCTATGCTCATAAATGAATAGAATTAAATCGATATGTAAATATTCTTGTATCATTAAATACAGCAGCCATATTCCTTTCATTGTTATATAAAACAGAAAACAGTACTACAAAATTCACTATTCTTCGTGACATTGAATATATTTGCATTGCACTAGCTGTTCTAGTTCATCCCACGTGAATAGTATTCTGAGAAAAACAGGAATTTAATATTTACATTCTTGTTTTCTGCACATTCTAGTACACCCAACTAATAAACTAACTAACCTAACCCTAACTTATCGATTTTCAGAGCTGAATAGGCTTCAAACTTCACCGCAAGTTTATATTAATCTGTCTACAGTCACGAGCACTAATATCTAAACACTTGGCAACTTTCAGTAGCGATTTTTTTGTTGTAATAACGAATGCAACGCTGAAATACGACTTATTACATAAACCTATGGGATCGAAAATGCTATGTTCGTAACAACAAAAAAAAAACATTCAAAAATTAAGAAGAAAATCGCTTTTGAATTTAGCCAAGTGTATACATATTTATGCTCGCAACTGTAGGCATAAAGCTATTGTACTTAAGTGTGAGTAATGGTATCGGTATCATGTTGAAAAGCAATCAGTGATGGCAAATAATGGTAGCAATAACGTAACATAAAAATAAAATCGCCAAAATGTCCCAACAGGGCGAGAAATACGAAACCAATATCACTGTTTTAATTACGATAGTCTAGCATAACTGTCTGCCTGTAATGCTGCCCATCTGTTTGTCATTCTGGGTTAAATAGACCTTAAAGACTCAGAGTCTTTAGGGAGAGTTTTTAGGGTTAAATAGACCTTAAAGACTCAAAGTCTTTAAGGTCTATTTAACCCAGAATGACATAAATAACGCAATGAATGTTGTTGAACTGTCAAAATGAAAGCTATTCCTACTGTTAGTGTGTTACGTAATTACCCCACAGGTCTCTATAGCGTATTGTGGTTGGTAATTGCAAAATTATGTCACTTTCCAAATTCCTCGTGAGAAAAGAGTCGTACAAAAAAGCTTGTTTATACAACGATAAGATTATCACAAGATCAGTAAAGTGCGTTTGTTCTAAAAACACTGTTTATTTTTTCCGGGGACGTGTCTTGTGGTATGGTCTCGTGATGTCTACGTCACAGAATCGTCTGCCAAGAAAAATGTTTTGATCGTAAACATGTTCAGTTTTCTGTGGATTGAAGATTAACTACCAAACACCGGATAAACTCAAACTCAAAGCATTTATTTCAATTAAACCATTTACAGGCACTTTTGAATTGTCAAAGAGTCGGTCAGTTAGTCAGAAAGTTGAAGCTAGTTGCCCATTCCAAAACGTAGATCTCTATGGAGAAGATACTATTGAAATGAGGTGATGAAGCGGTCGACAATGGTGCACGCTTCTCTAGAAGTAGCCTTTTCGAGACCATAAGATTGACTCAGAATTTGGAAAGGCATTCTCGGGAAACCGGAAAAGCTTTATATCTATTCCGTGCTGTATTACGATACCCAGAACATCATTCAGATACTTAGGACCGCTTGTACCGCAAATCCCTGAACGTGGGTAGCGAATGTCATCACAGAAATTGAACGCGGTTTACCTAATTGTGCTTGATATAAAGTTTTTATTTTTTTATTTCAAATTTCATTACCACTGTTCTCAATGGTGAAGGAAAACATCGTGAGGAAACCGGCATGTCATTGAACCGAAAATTCGAAGACATGTGACATCTACCAACCCGCACTGGGCCCGCGTGGTGGATAACGGCACACTCCCTCTCATCGAGAGGAGGCCTGTGTCCCAGCAGTGCGAACATTATGGACTGATTTTGCTCATAAAACGTGATTTAAATATCATTACTTTTGAAAAAATAGTTTAATTTATAAAACAGGGAGTCTGATATGTAGCTTAACAATTCTTAATCATAACAAGTTTATGAATAAAAGAGTGAAGTATTTGCCTTACCCACATGTTTACAATCATAAAGATCGTTCAATTCTTAATGGGAGGTGTGTGCTCGTTGTTTAGCAACAAAAATAGATCACAGATGGTATGCCAAACGCCCACCACTGTTCGTTCGTCGCACGTTGTAAATATATCATGTTTTAGCAAATATTTTCACCACTTTTTACCGGATAACCAGGGCCTTCTTTTCCATTGACCACTCTGAGCAATTCAGAGCGAGGGGCTATCAGAGGCAGGGTGCTACAAATTTTGAGCTCACTTCCCTCGCTCTTGCATTCTAGATTCTCCATAGGGGCCCCAGTATCCGAAAGTGCCTAGGGCCTTCAATAGATTAAAAACGACCCTGCTGATAACACTAGATGTTGCAAGAATTGGGAATAAGTCGTTTACATAATCTTGGCAGGTGTGAGAAGGCTAGCAGAAAAACAGTTTACCGACGAAAACAAACATAGAAAGTTGGCTAATTTAAACGTTCTTTTCGAAACAGAGCCTTTTCATTTGTCTCTGGACATCGTATCTAAACTTTATAGGCCTTAACCACGAACTACTGGCGTTCTAGTTATGTAACTTTTTCACTTAATACATACAAATTTTCCTCAAAGCTTTATTCACAGCGGTGTGTCACTGTGCCGCTCTACAAGGATAAATAATATGGTAAAAAAAATCCCACACTCACACTTTCCTTAAGATTTATCATAATTTTAGATACAATGATCATAAACTAAAAATAACTCTTCATTGTTATATAAACTAAGCCAGTTAATTGGCACATTTGAGGAAAACATTATTCTTTTTATGTTTATTAATGTTCTCCGCAAAGTGCGTTGGTTAAACACGAACGAAATTGGAACAAATTCCCACAGGTTAGTAAAAGTTTTCCTGTTTTTAAAATTAGTTCAACACAAAAGGTAAAACTAATTAGGAATTGTAGGTAGCCCAAAGATATGAGGAAGGATAATGCCTCAAATGTGATGACCAAAATCCCCACGTATTAAGCAATGAATACGATAGGTACCTACAGTTATATGGAGGTAGGTAGTTAGAAATTAAATATCTCCTACTTATACTGTAGGTAACGTCCCACATTAAGCTCATAATGTTTACAAAAAAATTAAGCCACGAAACAAATAAATACCATAAATGAATACGCCAAAAGTCGTCCACTGGTCGACATAAGTCGCCCACTACTGGACATAAGTCGTACACTGCTGGACATAAGTCGTGCACTGCTGGACATAAGTCGTACACTGCTGGACATAAGTCATCTACTGCTGGACATAAGTTGTCCACTGCTGGACATAAGTCATCTACTGCTGGACATAAGTTGTCCACTGCTGAACATAAGTCATCTACTGCTGGACATAAGTTGTCCACTGCTGGACATATGTCATCTACTGCTGGAAATAAGTTGTCCACTGCTGAACATAAGTCATCTACTGCTGGACATAAGTTGTCCACTGCTGGACATAAGTCATCTACTGCTGGACATAAGTTGTCCACTGCTGATCATAAGTCATCTACTGCTGGACATAAGTTGTCCACTGCTGGACATAAGTCATCTACTGCTGGACATAAGTTATCCACTGCTGAACATAAGTCATCTACTGCTGGACATAAGTTGTCCACTGCTGAACATAAGTCATCTACTGCTGGACATAAGTTGTCCACTGCTGGACATAAGTCATCTACTGCTGGACATAAGTTGTCCACTGCTGAACACAAGTCGTCCACTGCTGGACATAACTCGTCCACTGCTGAACATAAGTCGTCCACTGCTGGATATATGCCATCCACTGTGGAACATAAGCCTACCCCAATTACCTATCGCCACGCCAGTCTACGCTACTCGCATCCAGCTGATTCCCGCGACCTTCACAAGGTCGTCAGCCAACCTTGTCGGGGAGCCACGTTGCACTTTCCGGTACGCGGTACCCACTTGAGAAATCTTACAAGTGTTTTGTCTTATAGGTATTAGTAAGGCGTTGTTATATCAATTGCCAGACAGGACGAGGCTAACTGCCGATCCTCTTAAGATATTTTCTGCCTTTTACCACCTAATGGAGGCAGACCACAGCAACGATGTATTATGTAGACTCTATAGAGATTAAATACAAATCACTGTACATTGTATTTTGTCTAAGCCTTCTCATGCTGACCCATAAACTGGAGAAACCTCGACCTTGTCATACAGGTGTCCTAGTTTAGGGGTCGAAACCTCATTCATGTAATATTTTCTGAAGTTTTAGAAATAAATTACTGTTACTATAAGTTCTCCAGACCGTATTTCGGCCATGGCGGCCAATCTCAACGCAAAATAGCCTTCGGCGCGGGAGATATTATAGTGCACAAGTGTGTGCGCGGACACAGGTGCACTCTCTCTTCCCTCACTTTCAGAGTCCGATGGGACGGCAATCCGACACGACCGGAGAAAGATCAGACGCAGGACCAACGGGTTAACGTGCTTTTCGAGGCACGGGGATATCACTCCGCCAACTTCCAAACTTCGGACTGTTACTAATAAATTCCTAATGGAAAACGCAATAACTCTTTTCCCGACCTGGGAATCGAACGCAGGACCCCAAGCTCAGTAGTCGCGCTTGTAACCACGAGACCAACGGGGCAGTTACTATTACTACTGGTTGAGCTGGACGGTGCTGATCCACGCGCCATGTTCTAGAACGGGCGGCGTCAGTTGAGACTGGTCATCTCTTAACTGCCACGGCTTATTTTTATTATTAATCTTATATTTTTAATTGTTTCTTAATATTTTTTTTTCATTGTTCAAACATATAGAAGCAACAAGAATAATGTACCCAGGTTTTTGTAATCTCTTGATTTAAAAAGAGTGTCCTTGGAGTTTCTTACCCGTTTTTCTCCATAGAGATCTACTTTTTGGAATGGGCAACTAGCTTCAACTTTCCGACTAACTAACCGCCTCTTTGACAATTCAAAAGTGCCTGTTAATGGTTTAATTGAAATAAATGCTTTGAGTTTGATTTGACTACTATAGAATGGTTTGGGTGTAAGCTGATATACATAAAGCTGTAGGTAAAGGGAATGAAACCTGAAATCACGACTGATACCTAGAGAAATTAGAGATGTAATGGACAAAGATGAAAGAGGACATGCTGTGCTGACCCCGCTTAATTTGGATAGGAGGAAGGCGATGATGATGATGGAAAAATAACATATTTATAGTAATTATAACGTAGCTGTGTATATAGCCACTACGAGAAATTATCAAAACAAAGTAATGGCAATTTTCCCAGAAATCAAATGACCCATCCATACTTCCAGAGAAAAGGGTTTATCTTATGAAGAATCTTGATGACAAAAGCCACAGAAGGCCGGGTTTTAAGGTGTGTAACCTTCGTCGTCATCAATGGTCGTCATCTATCAAACATGAAGGTAAAGGCGATGACAAAATTACCATCGTTACGTCAAAAAAAATGTGTCAAGGGATTTCCGATGATGTTTCAATGACAAAGTCCTATTTTTCACCCAAACAGGAAGATCCTGGGCTTTCCCCGTTGCGTGAAACACGCATGAAAATATACATTTTGTAATATTGTAAGCAGGTAAAGTACATAACGTATGTTTGTAGCAACATTTGATCGTTGTTGGTATACCATCTGCGTCAGTGTTATGTCTAAATGTGTTTGCAAGTCATCATTACAATTGGTGTAAGCAGTAGTGGCCCAGTGGTAAGGCCCCGATTTACGAGTTCTAGGTTGTGGGTCGAACCCAGACAGGCGCTTTACTTTGTGTAAATTATTTCATCACCACTGCTCTCAAAACGGCGAAAAAAAACCGAGAACATGTGACATCTACCAACCTGCACTGGGCCCGCGTCTTAGATAACCTTAAAGTTTATCTAGGCCTGCGTGGTAGATTAGGGTCCACTCCCTCTCACAGAGAGAAGGCCTGTGTGGCCCCAGAAGTGCTAACATTATAGGCTGATTATTACAATTGGTTTGGGGCACTTCACACTTAAACAACAAAAGTCCAGGGAGGCAACGTGATAAAATTTATTTTACCCCAGAAACATCCATGGGTGGGTAATGCATTGAAAGATTTAGATAACAAAAAGGATAAAACTCAATCTGCGGGCTTAGGACACTCGTGGCCACTTGCGAGCAATATGCCAGACTACATGGTCTGGCATATAATGTTAAGAAGAGTGTGGTCATGGACTTTGGGGCCAGGGGTAAGTACCGAGAAGCTGTCCCTTTAGTAATGTTAAGCGGTAGGTCCCTTGTGAGGGTGGACCAATTTAAATATCTGGGTCACTTATTGACCACTGGCCTCCAAGATGATGAGGATATTGACAGGGAGCGGAGGGCGCTGTGTGTGAGAGCTAACATGATTGCCCGCAGATTCAGGCGTGCCTCAGAGTTCAAGCGCACTATATTTAGTGCTTACTGCACGTCTTTTTACTCTTGCAGTTTGTGGGCTCTTTATACTCAGAAATCATACAGCGCCCTTCGTGTTCAATACAATAACGCATTCAGGGTGCTGATGGGGTTGCCCTGATACTGCAGCGCATCAGGGATGTTTGCTGAAGCTCGCGTTGACTGCCTGTGATGAGGAAGCGGTGCGCATTCCTGGTTAGTAGGGTGCGGGGCAGCACCAACAGCATCCTGTCTATGGTAGCAAGCAGGCTAGATTGTGCATTTGTGAACCGCTGCTGCAAGGTATCGGCTGGGCCTGTCACCTTACAGCAGTAATGTCAATGGTCAATGGTTTCTGTGATGTTGTTTTACTAACATAGTTTGTAAGTATAGTGTTACTAACACTATGAGTCTTGTTACTTCAATCAAATGATTATTATTATATAAGGGTTATCCTATTTTATGAAAGTATCAAGAAACTTGTATTGTATCCCTATAAAGAAATGAAACTAACGATACGTCATAACTATTTCTCGATCGAGCGTGATTGGTTTAAATTTAAATATTGTTCCCGCACCCCACTCCTTGAGTTTTGCAAAAAATCAAGATGGCGAATACATACAACTTTGGTCGTTAAGGGGGAAGCGCCAGGTTGCCCGCGAAATTAAAATTTTCTTATGTTTTTTACCATTTGTAGGTCAGTGTCAGGTTGTATGTTGAACAAAATATTTTTTGCGACCGTAACAAGTATGTATTTACAGAATTATAATCATTACAATCATCAATACCATCCTCTAAGTTCATACAATCGTATTGAATGACAATTTCATAAAATATCAATCAGTACCTTCCCTCACGCATAATTTTACCCTCAACACAATTTATCCATCACCTTGCTTTTCATTTAACCGCACCGCTGCGCCTACCCATAAAATAATAATGTTTGGCGCTAGGTTAAGGGGTTAAATGCTCATCACCACTTACTTTGTTTAGTGTCCAGCAAAAAGTCAGCAGGTTGTCCCAACGAGTTGATGTACCCAGTGTAGTTGCCTGCTGTCGAGTTAAGTGCTGTTGCGTTGACAGATGTGCCGTTGACAACTGTGACGGCCTTGAACGGCTCAAGTTGAGGCAGCGCCGGAGATGTCCACGCAAGGATTGTGCCGCCTGCCACTGCGGCGATTGCGGCTGTGAACAAGATTATAGTTTAATGAAAAGGTAAATTAATCAAAACCAAAGACATTTATTTAAATTAGGCTGAGAATCAGCACTTTTTTAAGGTCAAAATTACATTAGACAGTCCCTCAGAACGCCCGCTCTTCATCAATTCCTAGTGCGAAGCTACGAAGAAGAAGTGGCGCAGCTAACTCCCCAGCAAATAATGGTGATATTGTTTTGTCTTATCATTATTAAATCAGTCTGGAAGACATTTACTGCTGTACATAAGGTATGTATAATCGACCGCACCTCTTTGGTAACACATACCTTGAGCTGGTCTAGTGTAGTACGGAGTTTTGATCGACTAAGAGCTACTTGCACCGCCAATCACTAAACACGTTTAGCGCTAAACGAATTTTAAACATCATTCTGTCTCTGTCATCTTCAAACATTTGACAGAAACAGAATTACGTTTGAAACATCGCTAAACGTGTTTAGTGATTAGCGGTGCAAGTGGGCATATGAGGCCAGCTTTTACTGGCATTGACACCACTGACATACGGCCTAGTGTCTTTAAAACGATCAGGCTTTTCTTTAGGTGTTGTCATTTATTGTTTGACGTTCCTGAATATGGTTTCGTTAGTTTATTTGTATTTAACTAATTATATTTTATTGGACTGGTTGATAGATAAGAATGTGTAGGGATTTTCCACCTAAGCTGCCGCTAAGGTGTTACTCATTCATCAGCCAGGTGTTGTTACAAATGATCTTTGGCACTGTCCACCCCATTACAAACCATTCAACTTGAAACAATTAAGTGAATTTATACGTCCCGTTATAGAACACATCCATGATTCATAATATAATAAAGGTAAATAATCAGAATTCATTCATGATCTTAATGCAGTCAAAATGTCAAATGAGGTCGCGCTTCGGGTTACAACTCCATTAAAACTTGGCCCACGGATAAAAATGGAACTAAATTGTAAAATGTACTGAATTTTAAACATCTCGTTGACATTTGTCGTAGTAAGTGGCGCCACCCTGACATGCCAAGACAGTGTGGTCATCGTAAAAATAGAGTGTTAGTTGTAGCCAATATTGGTTCGCTAATAGAGTTGTCAATGTAACATGTATTTTTATTTATGACGATAGTATCGATGTGTGATTGGCATTGTTTTACATAATACGGTTAGGCAATGTTTATTACATTAGTTAAGTAGGTACTCATAATATATTTAAAACATAATCAATATAAAACATAGTTTTTTATGATAGCTTGGGGCTTAGATTCGTTATCATTGTTATACAAAACATAACATTACGCCTCTTTTCTCCAAAAGGATATGCAGCGCTGTATAGTAAATTTATAACACCCACAGTTCACCAGTTAAGTTCAAGACTATGTACCAAATGGGGGCGAGCCTATTGTCACACAAATCTCGGGCCAACTATTTAATTAACACAGAAATAATTATCGTTGACATAACTTCAAACAATCATCAAAACAGTGTCTAGTATAAAGCTATACATATGTTATGTACCATTTGCCATTTAAAAGTCAATGCACTGAAGGTGCCTTTACAAGAAGAGGTAAGCAGAGGTCATACTTGCACTGTTTATTGTAAACAACGTAAACTCAATGCATAATCATTACTTTGTCAATTAAAACAATAGCTGCCATTTACCAGACAAGTAACAGTGATATGTAAATAACAGCAAGAATATGTAGGAACAATAGACAGCCTATGTGTGTTGCTGTGTATTGTTATTTACGTAATTCTATACTTAGATCGTGAGCGACACTCGTGTCTGTTGGCCTGCCTAAAATACGGACGCCCATCCAAAATAAAAAAGAAAAGAAAGCAAATAAATACATTTATTTCCAGTAAACATGACGCAACGAAAAAATAAAAACACAAAAAAGAACAAGGTGGGGGAAAATATGCGTTACATCCACGCAAAATGGCCATCACTCACTATCGTGCTGCTGTAAACATGACGCAACGAAAAAATAAAAACACAAAAAACACAAGATGGGGAAAATATGCGTTACATCCACGCAAAACGGCCATCACTCACTATCGTGCTATGATACTATGCGAGACAGAACCATAGCGCTGGCTTTCACCGACAGGCGGCGAGAATAAAGACGTAAATATAACATTAGTATAATTAAAATCAATATTCTATGTAGGCGTAATGTGTTCAAGAGGCTCCAAAGGCCGCCCAACTAAGACAGGACTGGGCAAAACATGTCTCCCGCTTACCCGACATACTGTTAGTTCAAATAGGGCCCTGAGACAGCGAGTCGAGGCCGCGGAAAGCCACGAAGGTGTGAGACGAACTGGATAGATTCCGTAAAATTGGAAGAATGAGACCCTTGATCGCGAAAGATGGAAGGAGTGGAAGTGAGGCCTTTGCCCAGGCGTGGGACAGAATAGACTAGCAAAAAAAAAGGAAATATACGTAGGTACAGTATATAACCATGCTCTATCTCACATATCGTCATGTCCTAGACCTGGAAAGAATTGATGAACGTTGACGAAAGAGTAGCGGACCTAGTGGGTAGTCACTACGTCCGGGGATATAGTGACTACCCACTGCATCCGCTCCGATCCGATCAAGGAGCTCGGCATGTGGGTTAAGGTTGAATCCTTAGTAGTAACCCGCCAAATTCAAATTTTCTTTGCTTTTTTGCAAATTGGAGCTGTTTTATGTCGTATGTTGATCAAAATGCGATTTGCGACTGTAGGAATGATATATTTACTGAATAATAATCATCAATTTCATATCAATCGTCAAACTTTGGAAATTTGTTCCACCTTAGAATTTTTCTGAATATTTCATATGAAAATTCTTAGGTGGAACAAAATTTCCAAAGTTTTAAGTTTAATACATCATTCAATTTGCAAAAAACCAAAGAAAATTTGAATTTGGCGGGCTACAGCTAAGGATCCCTCTTAAAGCCCCGCGGTTTAATACGATGCCCGTCAATACGGGCACGTTCATTGGAGGGCCATGTGGGCCTGGCTTTAGGCAAGCCTATGTGTGTGGATGCATTGGATAGTAGCGGAATACTGGCCAATCAACATTTATAATATGTCATCGACACGATAGAAGAAGTTAGCTTTGTTAAGGTCCAGGGCCGTATTTAAGCGTGTGGAGGCCCTGGGGCAACCAAAAAGTGTAGGCCCCGTAAATTTTGTGGAACAGACGATAAATTGTTTTTTCCGCGTTTTTCAATAATTTTAAAACAGGGTGGATTTTTTAGATAGGGCAGTAAGGGCAAGGTACCTAAACCGTTGTAACTGTACACCGTGTGTAAAACAGCGAAAAAAAATATCAAAGGAAAAGTTGTTTACTAGTGTTTACTCGTCGGAATTTAAAAATATTCTTTTTTTTCGAAGTCTCTATTGTGGGGGCCCCTCTTTTGTGGAGGCCCCGGGGCGGTCGCCCCGGATGCCCTCCCCTAAATCCGGCCCTGTTAAGGTCAGTCACATACCTGCAACAGCAGCGATATACTGGTTGGCTTTCCTGGTCTGTCCGCCCTTCTCCTGGACATCCAGCATGTGCATCGTTGGCTTATCCATCTTAGTTTAGTTATGGTGTCCTGGTACTCGCATTCTGAAACAAGGAGTAAAAATAATTTAATTATTGTTATCCCTCACAAGGTGGACTGGGGATCTGATGAAGGGAATCTGCTGGATGCCGGAAGCTTATGAGCGGTCGTTGTGGCGATTCTTTGAAGAGCCCTATGTCCAGAAGAAAACATTTTTCGATTGATTATGATTTTTGTTGTGGTTCTATAGCTTTTAAGTGAGAAGGTCCATTATTTACTTGTTGGGATACCCTTTTTGAGGACCTAGGAGAAACGTCAGACATACACACTGAAAAGTTAAGTTTAATAAAGGTTACTACTACCTACCACCATGACACTTAAATAAAACAGTCACTTTTAATAGTTCAATAAGAGATTACACAATATTTACGACAAAAATAACATTTTACTACCGCTATTTAGGTTAAAATTAGCAAGAGGTACATACATAGTTAGAGATGGGTATCAGAAACGAGTTCCATTGGTAGTTAATTAAGATTATCTCGGATATTAACAAGTATGGTGGCCTTGGTGTGACCGCTGTGGGCTGTGCTAATAATCTGCTTAATTGTGCTAATTTGTACAGCAAATAACTCTTTACGAGTACCGCTATGGTTTTGTTAAATCGTATCTGACATCACAAGTGATTTATATAAGTAGGAAAGACAAAAATATTTTGAGATTCGCAGTTTTGCTGTCCATTTTGAAAGAAGAAAGAAAGAAAAATAAGTTTATTTGTCACAGAAACATGTGCATACAAAAAAGATAATTAGCTCTAGTAATAATGTAAAATATAAACAAACAAAATAGATCTATAATCACGAGCACAAAACAGAAATAGTCGACAGCTGCACGTCATGACTGTGACAAGAAGGCTTCCACTCAGCATGATGCTGTGCTATGGGGGGCCCACAGCACAGCGCTGATTTTCAGTGGTTACCCAAAAAGGACGTACGGAAACTAAGTCAGGTCAAAACAGGCTGGCAAGGCAGGCCAGATTTTTACTTAAAACGATGTTCATTTACCCTCATTGTAACAATATTGGTTTAGAGGTCTTAAAAACTATTTCTAGACAGAAAACTCATGATCTAATCTCCATTATCATAAACATTCGATAACATAATCTGATAGTCTTGAAGATGATTACAAAGACGTTTTCTTCATCTCTTTAATCTGTAATTTCGTGAAATTCGTCATTATCCAGTCCTTGATAGAAAACCTAGCCCTTAAAATGGATTTTTTCTACGTTATGAACACAAATACCCAGACCCAAAAGAAATCTGTGACTAGGCCATAAAAAAAAACTAGAAATCTATAAAGTCAGATAAGATAAGATATTTATTTCGCAAATATGGGTACAAAACAAGGTGACATAAAACATAAAATTAGCAACAGCCATATTTCACCAGAAGGCATGCAAAAGTACACGAGAGATACTAAGTACATAATAATAAAGTTATACGATGTCAATAATAAAGATTGATTAACTATAATTACATTATACACAACAGTCAACTTATTTCATATTGGAATTAAATTAAAATTAAATAAATTAAAAATAAAATGTTATATTTTCAATGTCTAATCATTATAGAAGTAATCAAGAAATTCCTTTATCCATTAAAAATTCCGTCACACTATAACACGCTTTGTCTACTTAAAAAAATTCGAAGTTTTCTTTTAAATAACATCATGTTTAATTCTTTCCAACTCCTTGGTAATCCTACTATCCTACTTAATATTATAAATGTGAAAGTGTGGATGTTTGGATGTTTGTTACTCAATCACGCTAAAACGGCTGAACGGATTTGGATAAAAGTTGGCACATGGGTAGACTATGACCTGGATTAGGACATAAGATACTTTTTATCCCGATATTCCCACGGGATCGAGATTTCTGCGGGTGAAACCGCGGGGCGCAGCTAGTTTATTATAAATGACTGGCGCCATGTAGCAGACACTTTTGCGCATTAACGTAGTTCTCGCACTAGGGAGACATAGCCTACTATTATCACGCCTATTTCGTGGAAACAAGTCAGCTATGCAATCAAAACGATCAGGGTTTGACTTTACAAACACTGCCATGCCAAGTAGTTAGTGCTTTTTGTTTTTTGTAATTTTAATTTTATCGTTTTGCTGTGCAGGGTCCATATTTTTGTACCTAGCTGTAAGCCTTTTTAACATCTTTTTTACAATACGGAATGCAATAAATGAATATGAATAATGCCGTGATTATTTGGTACATTCGAGCTCCGGATGCCATAAACACATGCAGTTCCTAACAGGGGTCAAATCAAGCCCATAGCTAGTACATTACTGCGCTAACGAGGCTCAATGGAGTGAACGAGATGCTCTCCAGTCATGGTCCTGATCGACAGATCCATAAAACTGAATTGTGTAATTATTTCCGCGCTGTTACAATTGGTAGGGCTGGCCAGAAATATTATTAGGCTCGGATACTTCTTGTAGGTTAAGAAACGCGATAAATAGCCCGCGTAGAGTGCAGCAAGGATCTTATGGCGCTTGAATTACATTGATAGGGGGCGTTGGAGGTATTCATTCTTTCTTTGATAATTATCAAGAAAAGTCTACGTCAGGATGACTGGACCAAGAGAGAATTTGGAAGTTTGAGCAATAGCAAGTTTTTCTACCTATTTGGTATCAGACATCAAATAATTGGTACCTCGCTAAAGAGGGAAGACTATTACGAAGAAAGAGGCCAACCATTCTGACTTCAGAATAACTGGACCACGTCGGTCTCACCTAGTTATAGGCGTTATAACTAGTTCATCTTTTCGTTAAAATTTTATAACTCATTGGTACCTAAACATATCTTCTCAGATTTTTCTGATAAGTAAAAACAAAAAATTGCACAATAAAAATTTGAAAAACAAATGCATAGTCAAATGCTCGTATTGAGTTGTTTAACAATAAATCAATATGTTCAGTATTACTATACTGTTAGATAACAGAAGTTTTGCGGAACTAAAGATAAACTAATGAGCGTAAGTACATAATTATAATTTAAATTACCAATTGTTATATTTATAGATTCCTATTTATTTATTTTCAACATGTTTAATTTCGTTATAAAGTACCTACAGGCTTAAAAATAATTATCACATTTTTAAATACCAACAAAGATTACTATGTATTTACCATTCAATTTATGTATACATATATATGTAATATTAAAATTTATGTGTGTATAAAAAATTAAGGACCGACCGAAGGTTCGGTTTCGGTTTCGGTTTCGGCTAGTTTCGGCCACAGTTTCGGTTTCGGCCAATAATTGGCGAACCTTTGGCCCCGCCGAAACTAGGTGTTTGTTAATTGTCGTGCATCATTCGACTAACTTTGAGTGAGTGAACGTGATGCCAGTTGAGTTCTCTAGCCGGCGCGATCGTGATCGTAAAAGTACTTGATTGTCGTACAAAATATACTCATCTTTATTGAGACTGATAAATATTAATTATCACTGATAAAATTAATTATAATGGTAAGATAATTCTTTGAATACTAAGTTAAATACTAGATCTTGTTAGAAAATAACAACACAAGATATTAAGACTATTGTGAACATAAGCAATTAATGTTGTGTTGTTTATGAAAAATGTAAATGTTAATGTTTATGAAAAAGTTCTACAAATATGTTGATTTTGTTTAAAAAATAATAATTGTTAATTTTACAAATAAAGAACTATTTTTGTTACATACTTTAATTGTTGCTTTTTATTTTTTTACGCGTATTAACTGTCTATATATGCGTAAAAAACAATAGATGAAACATGCTATAAAAATTCAAATAAATTTCGGTTTCGGTTTCGACCGAAACTGGGACCAAGACCGAAGGTTCGGTTTCGGTTTCGGTTTCGGCTGAAAATCCTGTTTCGGTCGGACACTGTAAAAAATCTTTTTGGAAATGTATTTTCCTTGTACATAAATAAACACTAAAATATGCAAAACTTCTTCTAAGTGTCCCTTGTTTTTGGTTAATAGAATATATAAAAAAAAAAGATATGTTGAGGTACCAATGAGGTACTAAATTTTTACAAAAAGATTAATTAGTTATAATGCCTACAACTATGTCAAACCGAACGTGGTCCAGCCATTCTGAAGTCAGAATGGCTGGCCACTTTCCTCGTTATGGTTTTTCCTCTTTAGCGAGGTAGGTACCTACGAATTATTTGATGTCTGTACCAAATAGATACAAAACTTGCTAATGCTCAAACTTCCAAAATCTCTCTTGGTCCAGTCATCCTGACACAGACAAAAAAAAGTGTATTGACAAAACAACATGGCGGCTTTAGTTCCGATTTATAACCGCGCCAAAAGTACCGTAGTACATACCTTACATTCTCATTCCATTCTTTTACATGCAACTTTGACATTTTGGCATGTCATGGCTTTTTTCCACATTGATTCATAGTCTCAACTTCGTTAGGCGAAATTATAATAAACCTGGACCACCATTTTGGAAAAGAGCCAGCTCTAAATCTCCAATTTAACCAATCTCACGTGATCAAAAGAGTGCATGTCCAAGGCACTCTTATGGGGCAGATCTTTTTCCAGCAGTGAGACAGCATGGGCCAGGGGAAAAAAAGAAACGTGATCAACAAATGAGACTTGTATGTATCCGTGTTGAGATTCAATCCTACAGGGTTACGGAGGTCAGATAGGCAGTCGCGCCATGTAATACTGGTATTCAGCTGCATCCGGTTAGGCTGGAAGCTGACCCTAACATAGTTGAGAAAAGGATAGCTAGATGCTGGTGATGATTCAATACATGTCATACTGAAATCTTCATACGAAAACCTACAGACATTAAAACCTAGCATTCCCATATTAAAATCATCCAGCAACCCTACCTCATATAATGAGCGCATAAGAATGACTCTTTGTATTCTAAGGATTTTTATAGGTCAGTCAACACAAATCACGAACAAACACAAGACGAACGTAGCCCACAGACGAACTGTGTTCTTTAGCATTTCGTGGGTTGAACTAATAGACAACGCAAATATTTGTTGCGCTAGGGCACTGAACTCAACTGGCCCTGGATTATAGAGTGTAAATCCGGCATTGTCTATTCACTATTGTATTAATTTCCTTAATTTTCCTGTTATATGGCAAACCGTATTGTGTACTGGATATAGGCGTTTAACCTATTGTGCGTAGACACATTTATTATGACATATTAAATGTGCCTACGCACAATAAGTTAAACCGTGTTCACCAATATGATCATAAATGTTATAGGCACCTGACTAGCCGCCATATTCAGGTTCTCTGATCATCTAACTAGGGGGCCTCCTAGGCAATGTCGCTACCCTGCCCATTCGCGGTCTCCACTTAAACACTCGATTGCTCAGACCAACATTATGTTTCGGCAGATATAGCCAGTCAACTGTCACTTTGTCAGTTCTATTCACACTGCTATATGGATCTTTTGACACCTACAATGGCAATGCCTTTCATTTTGGCAATTTAATAACAAAATTCATTGCTTGATTTACGTTGTCGAACAAATGAATTTTTCAACGAAATTGATTAATATATTAGCAATTTTCTTCAAAATCCGTCAAACTGTTTTTTTTTTTGTGGCAATCCGCGATCTGTTTTGCAGTTTTATCGGATGAGTTGGTAGTAAACATTGGCGGGAAGAGCGTGACTCCAGCGAGCCATCTAACTCCGTATTTGGTAGAATTGTGATTTAGTAAGGTTTGTTACGAATCTGCGGGGTAATTGCGTAACACACTAACAGTAGGAATGGCTTTAATTTTGACAGTTCAACAACATTCTTTGCGTTATTTACGTTGTTGAGCAGACAAATTTTTCAAACATGTGAAGCACTGTATTAGCAATAGGCTTCAAAATTATTCAGATTGTGGTTGATAGCGTGTTACGCATTTAGGGTGCTGGGGTGGAGGAGACCATCATAAGAATCTTTTTGCAATCGTATTGTTGTTTTGTTATGAGCTGACCGGGGACGCCTCTAGATTTATTAAACGAGCGACGCAACAAAACGTAAGAAAGATTATCCAATTGTACAAAAGGAAGTCGTCGTTCATTCTGTTAACCTCGTTATTTATAATATAACCAAAGTTTTGATTGTAGGAAGAAGTTTATTCTTGTATTTGTTCTTTATAATGCGATCAAAATAAGAATAGTAGGGAATTGGCTCTGTACGTAAGTATCTAAGCAACTCGACTATAGTCCATTTTGCAGCTAAAACGTCGTATTTGAAAAAACAATCACACTCTTCTTCGACCGAAAAGTGTAAAGTTACGTTTATTAATGCACTGTAAAGTGTAAAAGTGTAAAGTTACGTTTATTAATGCACTGTAAAGTGTAAAAGTGTAAAGTTACGTTTATTAATGCACTGTAAAGTGTAAAAGTGTAAAGTTACGTTTATTAATGCACTATAAAGTGTAAAAGTGTAAAGTGTAAAATTACGTTTATTAATAATTAATGCCTGAAAAGAAGAAACTTAGACCGTTTTAAATAAATAAAATATCTTTAATTCAGACCTAAATTAGTGAATAAGTTGTCAGTGGTTAGTAACAGATTATGCTTAAATGCTATGTTAGTGTTGTTAGTTCTTGAATTTATTACACAAACCTATTGCTATTTTTACCCAGTGCTTTTAGATGGGGCAGTCCGGTCTGCCAGCAATCATTCTCAGGATACCCTCACGAGTGTTACGCAAGCGTTGCAGTAAGGAAGCCGCTTTCCTACGCATAATGGCGTGAAAGCCATCCGTGCTAGCTGTAGCAAACATTCCAGACGCAATACAACGCCGCGGCAACTGCAACAGCATCCTGTTTTGAACCTGAATGCATTTCGTAAGTGTACGGGCATGAAAGTTGGTAAATTCCTAATGGTAAAAATCCATATTTCAACCTCCACCCAACCCAACCTTGCCAATAAAGGTGAATCAGAATATAAATAGATACCATACCAATAACCATTATCATAAATATTTATAAATTACTATTTATTCGTATAATAATCAAACACGTGCCTCTAAACATATTAGTGTTATTCCAAGAAGGTTGCTTATGCGCAATCAATCGGCGCCAAATCTGTACGTTATCTCTTATCAGTTTATCAGTTATCAGGCAATTCATCAGGGATTGTGAAGTGTCATCTTATCGAACGACGGAAGCCTGCCACGAGTGGTTCAACCTTGGTTCAATAAAGATAGAGTTACACAAAACAGGATACCTGCAACCCCTGTAAAAGATTAGATACCAACTACTTGTATTTAACTCAATTCTTTATTGCATTCCATATGTATTAAACAATCAACTTCCATATGTATTAGACAATCAACTCAGAACTTAAGGAGCTCAACAACACGCGCTTGCGCTTTGCCACAACTCACGAGTCCCTTTTTCAACAGGAGTCAAGTGCCACATATACGGGTGTTTATATTAAGTAAGTAATGTAAATAGTTCTATCTTTGGTAAACGTGATGATAACACCGATTTATTATTATTATTATCGTAATAAATTTTTATGTCGCACTATCATAGTCAAAATGTGTAACCAACATAGATTTTTGTGATAACGATAGTCGCATGATTATTTTTACGCGCTGCGTACGTAAAATATTAATGTTTATGAGCCAAGAAATATTCAGAGTATTCAGATTATTTATTTGTAAACTAGGTTACAGTACACAGGTGTGTGAGTGTATTCTTTGCCATTAGGCGTACAAATGTTAGCTCGACGTCCGGTAAGGACCAGGCCCGGGTCGACGGCGCGACGTGTTCCACGCGCGCCTCAAAGAGATGTCAGCACCATTGATGGGGTCCGAAAGGGCCGATGCCTGCCGGGGTCGCGGATTGTTCGAAAGAGTTACCGTGGCCCTGGCGCACAGGCAACTGAAGGAACACGGGTGGGTTTTAGTCAGTAAGAGTCTGACACGCCCTTCCGCTCCACCCAGAGCTGAAGAGGTCATTTGATGATTTCCAAACAAAAAAAAAAGAAAGGCGTACAAATATTAGTATCAATTTCAATTATTTAATTATTCATTTCACAATATCAAATGAAAATTATAGGAAGAGCTAGAGTGTTGGATAAATCAAATCTCTAACAATTAATTGAATTTCAAATAAAAACTACAATGTCAAACAAGTAATAAATTAATAAAATATTTAAAAAAATGTCAACAATAATAATCGAAGATAAAACAGAAATGTCAAAAAATTCAAAATAGGATAATGTCAATCAATCAAATTAATAGAAGAGTGTCAATCAATGCATATCTGAAGGAGGGATTATAGAACTGTCATCCAAATAGTCCTATATTGAGTACTAACATTTATCGATAAAAAAATCATAAGTACACTTTTGAATTTGTCCAGATTTAATGATTTTAATGTTTCAGGCAGCTTGTTAAATATTTTTGTGGCCATACAGAAAGTACTTTTATTCATTAGGGCTGTTCTGCCATGTCTTATTTCGAGCTCTAACTTATTATTGTCGCGTTTCTTTCTTTCTTTCTTTCTTTCTTTTGGAAGATATTTTGTATTGCGAGATGTGTGTTTTGACAAATATTTTAGTTTCGTAGATGTACAATGATTGTAGGGAAAGAATGTTTAGGCTTTTAAAGAACGGTTGACAACTGTCGATGCTATTTAGGCCACTCATAGATCTGATACGTTTTTTTTGAGCTCTAAATACAAATTCTCTATAGACTGAGTTACCCCAATATATCATGTCATACCTAAGTGTTGATGCAACATAACCGTGATATGCCGTTAGTACCGATTCTAGGCTCACAGTCTTTGACAGTTTGTAAAGAGCATAAGCGAATTTACATTTTTTTTTAAACTAATTTCGTCTCTCTGGTATCTTCAGGTCCAATTTTTATCTATTATGGTACCAAGGAATTTGGTTACAGTAGTTGACTCTATTTGAGTCCCTAAATAATTAATGTCAGGGATCTTATTCGGAACTCTCTGGCAGAAATGTAAAGTTTTAGTCTCTTTCTAAATTTATGATGATTATTTTTGTCAAACCATGATATAATTGTATTTAATGTCATATTTATTTCATTTTCATAAGTCATAGGATCGTCGCATTTAACTACTACTGTGCTGTCGTCAGCAAATAGTACCATAGGATGGTTTATGTGTCCGGGTAGGTCATTAATGCACAGCAAGAAGAGAGGAGGCCCTAGCACACTGCCCTGAGGTACGCCGTAGTTTACTGTCCTACATTTGGATCGATATTTCTTCTCGCAACCATCATTTGTGCAAATTTGTGTGATTTCTACATATTTTTTTTATATTTGCCAAATAGGATTCTAACAGTTTAGTATATCTCTCTGATACCATACTTTTCAAATTTACTTAATAATATTGCATAATCTACATAATCGAAAGCCTTGGTTAGATCCATATATATAGCACCAACAGGATTTATTTTGTCCACATTTGATAGAACAGGAAGAAGAAGATCATTTATGGCCATATTAATTGTATTCTTTTCACGAAATTCCTTTTGTTCCTTGATTAATATATTTGAATTCTCAAGGTATGTAAATAGGCATTTATATATAACTTTCTCGAATATTTTTGAAGTGAAATAGATCTGAAGAACTAATAATTATGTTATAATAATAATGCCAGGCTATTACTGTCCCACTGCAGGCCAAAGGCCTCTTCTGATACAGAGAAGGCACGAGCATTGATCACCACGCTTGCTCAAGACGGGCTGGCGATTTCAGACTTATATTCTCTAACTATAAGTCCAGGGTTTCCTCACGGTGTTTTAACAAGTTATGTACATATAAAAAAGTGTACTTTATATTGAGTATTATTATATTTATTCCTGTATTTATTAACAACGATTTTAATTAATTTCAGGAGGGACAGTAGAATTAAGAAGTCCCTTATTAAATTCGAATTATATAATATATCAGGTGCTATGTTCCAATTTCTAATGTACACACTACGATATAATATATCAAGCTATACATTTCCAGTTTTAGCTGATCTTGCATTGTATAGGCTTTTCGTATAATGAGAAGTCAGGTTATATATGGTGGTCATGCTTCGCATGGGAAATGTATAGCTTGTTATGTCGTCGTGCAAACAGCTAACAAAATCGTTCATTACACAGGTAGCAAAAGATAAATCCTTTGCGCTGCAATGCACAATATTACAACATTATCAGCATAATTATGTACGACACTCTCAAACGAATACATGAGGCTGAAATTCCTCATAAATTCGTTAAGTTAACTACTCGGTACTCAACACAACATAGATTAATGAGAAGGAACCTAGTTAGACAGCACCTTTATTGTAAACCATTTTGTTTCGTTCCTAATTGTATTTGGCTAGCTATAATACTTATCTGTTTTTTCGACTGTACATTTGCCACCCTAATTGCGTAACACACTTTCAATAACATTGAATCATATTGAAGGACGTTGCTAATCCATTGCTTCATATGTTGGAAAAAATTCTCCGCTCAACAACGTAAATAACGCAATGAATGTTGTTGAACTGTCAAAATGAAAACCATTCCTACTGTTAGTGTGTTACGCAATTACCCCGCTGATTTTTGAAAAGCTGAGAAATTCAACCAACACGCTGTCATCATATCTCATATTAACTGCTCAGATTAAACTGACTGAAATAATTGTTATTATTTCTGTATATGACAGCGTGTTAGTTGACTTCATCAGCTTTTCAAAAACCGGATGTTAATTAGCTATAGCCCCAAACCAAACAGTCCAAGCTACGGTGTCACGACACTATAAAATGTAAACCCCGCTTTACCCCCCCGATTTATATTTTAATTTTTTACGAGCCAAAGCCTGTAACAAAAGCTTGTAATATAAGTCAAATGAAATAATAATTAGACCATAATTTAGAATTGTCTTTGCGATTTAATTGGATGCAGTAAAGTGCAAGTAATCGTGTATCGTACGGCCGAAATATTTAGATCGAAGTGTGAAATATGGAATACTAGCTGCGCCCCGCGGTTTCACCCGCAGAAATCTCGATCCCGTGGGAATATCGGGATAAAAAGTATCCTATGTCCTAATCCAGGTCATAGTCTACCCATGTGCCAAATTTTATCCAAATCCGTTCAGCCGTTTTAGCGTGATTGAGTAACAAACATCCAAACATCCACACTTTCACATTTATAATATTAGTAGGATATATATTATTATATATTATATTATATTATATTATATATTATATTATATTATATTATATATTATATTATATTATATTATATTATATTATATAGTAGGACGTATTTTTCAAAATTTAAATCCGTGTTATCTACGAATAAAACACAAAACAAAACACCGTTTTTCCGGCTAACCTCGCCTTAATGAAACTGATATAAAGTAGGTAAGTATTAATTTAATTATGAATAATATTTCTCGTTTACCCTCAATAAACCGCAGATAAGCATATGAGCGGACCAAGGATATAGGTAACATATAATATCACTTGCATTTGATATTCTAACTAGCATATTAGTTCAGGACTTAAATAGCTAAAGTGTATGTTACGACGCGCCAGTGTTGCTAAATCAAAAATTGTAAAATTGGTAGAAATGTCACTTGCAATGCAATAGATAGATTGTAAATAATAAATATATATTTGTAAGTAATAAATACCCTAACTTCGATGATGGGCGACGAACAAGGTTACTTATACTATAATTGTTTATGTTGCTTCTTTTTGTGTACCTACTGTGCAAATATTTCGACACAAATGTGTTTTTGTTATGAAATAAATAATTTGAACTTGAACGGAGGGTTCAAGTTCAAGTTATTTATTTCTGTTTTTTTATTTCTTTCCCAATAGCAGCCCAGAGTCTGGATTTGTGCCCGGTTGATGGAAATAGGCTCGCCCCCTATTACATGGGACTCGAAACATAACAGGCGCAATATGGATGTAAATGTACTAAGTATGTGTATGTGTGAGTAGTATGTGTGAGGTGTACCAACACCTCTGCCTAACCCTTCGGAATTACAGGCGTGATGTTATGTTATGTGAAAGTATGTCTAGTGTAGTATAAAGGCAAATATTTCTATGCTTTACATTATATACCTGTACTTACATAATTACTCTGACTAGTACTGTGACTATTTATCCAGGTTATAATTGTTATAATTAATTGAAAACTTAAGACTTATGTACCTGACTATAATATTAATAATTGACTTAACTTTAATATCTGTTTTATTTTGTTGACATTATTTCGTTTGAATTAATATTTTAATTTATGTAATAATTTGCACGACTGTAGCCGATCTCATTAATTTATGTACAACATCTTATACCAGTAGGTACCTACATTCATAGCAAATAAAGTTCTGATTGTGATAGTTTCATTTGATATTGTGATTATCCAAAAACCATCAGTCCTCGTCGAAAGTGGGTAGCGCCACGTATAAAACGAGTCCAGTAGAAAAAGTTTCATTAATATTACCTACACAGCTGATAATAGATACCTACTTGTTTTTTTTTTACAACCTTATAAATTTATTCAGAATTGAAATTATATGTACATAAATAACAACTTACATCTAACTTAACCTAACTAAAACTATTAACTAAATAAAAAATGGCGTCAAAAAATTCCTCCGTATCGCTGTCGACTGGTAATGTACCTAAATGTATGTAATGTAATAATAATAATAATAAATAATACCTAATGTACTTGGCTTGTTGTAAACATAAGATAAATACTCCCCTTACTTCTGTTCGATTTAACAAAATAAAAATTTCCAACCGACAACTGACGTTGTTCGTCCAATTTGCTATTTCTACTGAATTGTGGGTAGGACGGCAACACTGCCGGGTCCGGTTTTGTTCGTCAACCGACATGTAAATGTTAATTGAATATGTACATACTTAATACGTATTATTGTTAAACCGGTTTCAGTGACCTAACATTTGCGTAATAATATTCTTAGGGCAGATAGAGGAAAATGGAAACATCTTGGTTCGTATGCCTAATGTGAAAATACTGCTAAATACGATATTTTCGTTTACCGTAGGTTCCATATTTCAGTGACGATGATCATATTTAAAAATGTCACACCAATACAAAACATAACATCACGCTTATATTACGGAAGGAGTAAGCAGAAGTTAGGGGCCTAATAGCCTATTTGTCACTGAGCGAGCATACAAAAAATGAGTTCTAACACTTGTCTCAACCTGAGAATCGAACCCAAGAAACAAACGCGCAGTAGTCGCATTTACCAAGATAAGTCAAAGCAGTAGTAAAAAAATATCAGCAAGAATCAGGTAATGTGCGCATGTATTTCTTTTGTTTTCAATTTCGAAATTGAACCCTATTATAACTGACATAGGAACTAATAGCGAATAACTCCATCTACAACCGTCATATCACGAGATGATACTACGGTATTCTACAGGCTTTAAGATAATCCGGCATTCAGCTACCGTATTCAATAAATGTACTTATCTATAGTAATCCGTTTCAAAAGTGCGATAATGTCTGTTATACCGTTAATCCGTCTATAGTGGGCAATAACTGATAAGTACGTGAGTGCAATTTTTCTTCATTTTGCAAGGTTCACGTGATTATCACGTGCTAAAAAGGGGATATTGTATAACATTTGAATGTCACTATGCTCTAGAACGTATAGCGGTATCTAACCGCAACACAGTGACATTGCAATGGATTAAAGGACACAGTGGATCACTGGGTAACGACGCAGCTGATGAACTGGCTAGAAGAGCATCTAGCGCGTCAGTCTGTGGACCCGAACCCATCGTGCCCATCCCCTTCAACCAGCTACGCAGATGGTTACAGGAGTACACCCACACAAGCGGAGAGCTGGTGAACCTCGTCACAAGGCTGTAGGCAGTCCAAGGATGCCATGCCAGCCTTGGATGGCAAGTTAACCAGACGCTTATGACGTCTGGACAGGAACGGTCTGCCCCTGGTGACGGGGACCATCACGGGACACTGCTCGCTAAATAAACACTTTCACACAATAGGCATAACGGACAGCCCTCTATGCAGGACATGCATGGAGGCTGAAGAAACCGTTGCGCATGTGCTCTTTGAATGAACAGGCGTCACCCAGATTAGGTCACAAACCCTCGGGGCACCCATAGATCCTACACAGATGCTCTCAACAGACCAGGAGACATCATTAACTTCTAGAGGGAGGTGGGCTGGTTGGAATAACCACCGACGGCCGCCATGGCCCACGCACAATGGTCCACTTGAAGGACTAAGTGCGGAAACCAAATCCCGAAGAAGAAGTAGAAGGGGATATTGTCATTTTCAGTATCCTTGGAAGAAGTATAATTATCATAATCATCAGCCTACAGCAGTCCGCTGCTAGACATAGGCCTCTCCAACTGAAGGCCATTCAGCTCGATTCTCGGCATCTCTCAGCAAGCTGCTACCAGCCACCCTACGAAATTAGTCCTAGCCTGAGGGCGTCCTACCTTACGTTTGCCAATTCGCGGTCTCCACTCAAGAACACGTCTACCCCAACGGACATCGGTTCTACGGCTAATATGGCCGGCCCGCTGCCACTGCAGCTTGCTTATTCTGTGAGCTACGTTGACAACTAAAGTCCGAAGACGTCTGAGTCTATCGAAGTAGATATATGATGGATTTTATTTAGGTACTACTGGGTACTAGCGAGCCGTTACTGCTTCAAATTCAAACTCAAACCATTTATTTCAATTAAACCATTAACAAGCACTTTTGAATTGTCAAAGGAGTAGTCGGTCAGTCAGAAAGATGAAGCTAGTTGCCCATTCCTAAGCGTAGAATGTGCCTACGGCGAAGAACGGGCAAGAAATCGGGCTGTAGTGCCGGACCTTAGAAAGGCGTATGAGGGGCCGGAGCCAACTCGTAAAGGCCCCTAAGACAATTTTAAATCGAATGAGGCACCAACCGACGAATAAACCTGTATGGACTATGTAAGTGTACCCAGTGACAACCTTCAGTTGGTGCAGGACTATTGCAGAACATGGAAACAAAACATATTGGGCTATGGGTTTGGGTGGCTATAGTGGATTGCTTACATAGTACTAAGGAAGAATTATGCCCCCTGCCTAGCTAATTATATATAATACATACATAAACGCACGCCGTCTTCCCATGGGGATCGGCGAAAACTACTGATGATATAACGGGTGCAAAAAGACACTCTTAACGAAGCCGAGAGTCACTTGTACTCTCCGTCATTTTAATATTTTTTTTGTACTGCACCATTCCTGGGACATTCCGGTTACGGAGATATAGAAGGTCAAAATTCCAACTTTTATTGACGTTTTTTTTTACGAAATAAGTCTATAATGTTACCCCAACGACCCCTGTACCGTTGCATGCACAGCACAATGATTTGCGTGCGTTACGTTGCGCACTACAGCAAACAGCGAATTTTCACACCAAAAATATTTTTTTTTCCCACCAATTATTTTTGTGCAATGTTAATTAGTTTGATGTACAAAATGCGAAGTTGACGGCTATGTGATGGGTCTTTTTACAGCTCTGTATAATATACACGAATAATTATTAAAACATAATAATTATAAACTCTATTTGTGGCAGTAGGTAGTGTGCTGTGTGTGATAAAAATGTTCATTAACTTATCTCCCGAACAAAGTGCACTGCGCACGATTTTTTAGTTATTATTACATGAATATTGGGTCAAAAGCTATCAACTAATGTTGTAAATATTGAGTGATGCCGAGACTGTTTTCAGCTGAGCCTGAAAATGTGAAAACAATAGCGTAGGCATAGGTTGTATTGTGTGAGGAATGATAAACTTAAACTCAAAGCATTTTACAGGCACTTTTGAATTGTCAAAGGAGTAGTCGGTCAGTCAGAAAGTTGAAGCTAGTTGCCCATTCCAAAACGTAGATCTCTATGGAGAAGAACGGGCAAGATACTCCAAGGACACTCTTTTAAATCAAGATATTACAAAATTGTTCTTGTTGCTTCTATATGTGAGATCAATCAAAAAACAATAAGAAATAATTCAAAATATAAGCTCCAAAATAAAAATAAGCCGTGGCAGTTAAGAGATGACCTGTCTCAACCGACAGCGCCCGTTCACGAACATGACGCGTGGATCAGCACCATTCAGCTCAACCGATATGAACGAGAAGGGAGTGAATGATAGCGTGACGGTTGACAGGGGAGAATGGAAGAAGAAAACGTGTTGCGCTTGCGCCAACCTCAAGTAATATAGGACAAGGGCAGTAAGATAGGAGTGCGTAGGTGATTACTAATGAATATGAACGGCATGAAGCAGGCTAGGAAAAATACAAATGTAAGTTTATAACTAGGTACTTCTAAAAGTACGGTACAGGATAAATAAGGTGCCATGTAATTTTCTACCTACATGATGATCTACATCTTAGGATGAACACTTCATTTATGTAGTTTTTGTCAGTTATCTAAAACATAACGTTTTTTAAATTTCGGATATATCACGTTATGCACCGTCATTGGTCAGTTAGCTACTTGTCAAAAAATAAAGTAGATACCCAACAATCTCACTTAAATGTCTCACTGTTGGTGGCGCGTGTGTTGGATCATTCGGTTCCCTATAAAATGGTTGAGCTGGATGGTGCTGATCCACGCGTCATGTTCGTGAACGGGCGCCGTCAGTTGAGACTGGTCATCTCTTAACTGCCACGGCTTATTTTTATTATTAATCTTATATTTTGAATTGTTTCTTAATATATTTTTTTTTTTTTCATTTTTCTCGCATATAGAAGCAACAAGAATAATGTTCCCAGGATTTTGTAATATCTTGATTTAAAAAGAGTGTAATTAGAGTTTCTTGCCCGTTCTTCTCCATAGAGATCTACGTTTTGGAATGGGCAACTAGCTTTAACTTTCTGACTAACTGACAGACTCTTTGACAATTCAAAAGTGCCTGTAAATGGTTTAATTGAAATGAATGCTTTGAGTTTGAGTTGGAGAATCATTCATAAAAAGTTCCACTTATCCATAGAAATCAATTTATATTCTAAACCATAAACTTTATAGAAAATACTTACATAATAAAAGAACTGATTCTAAATAACTTCATAAAACTAAGTAACGTTATAAAATTATATTGGGTCATATTTGGTAATTGGTTTTATCTAAAATTACGTTAGTTATCAATTTGTAATACAGATAAAAATTAATAAGTCAGGCTGGAAACGTAATAAGTACTACCAACTTTTGTAAAAAAATAAAATTATTTTCAGAGTAACAGTCTGCGATATTATCTGATTAATTACTTTATGATATAATGGTATTAATCACCTAAACTTTAACGAACAGCCAAATAAGATACTGATCACTGACACTCCTAGTTTAAGCTGCCAATCAAATACATGGGCATTTGTTGCTTTAGAATAAAGGCTCCCACAGACAGGCACGACACGCAGTGCCTTTGTATCACGCTGTCACGTCGCGCCAGTGTGCGAAGCCTTTACGGGCTGGACACATCATCACAGCGCCGCGCCGCCGCGGGAAACAGCACGATGTCGCGTCGTACCGCGCCATGGCGCCGTGTACGGTGCGCCGCGCCGGCGCCGGCTCACGGCGCACCCGCTCAGTAGTACTTGTTTCGCTATCGCAAAGTTCGTACGTGTTAGTGCAAGACTTTTTTGTCCTTATAATCCTCAATTCTCTGGGTATTATCAGCCATCTTGTTTTTGCACTAACACGTAAGAACTTTGCGACACTAAAACATCTGCTGCCGAGCGGGCGCACCGTACACGGCGCCGTGGCGCGGTACGACGTCGTGCCGTTTCACGGTGACGACGCCGCGCTATGGTGATGTGTCCAGGCTGTAAAGGCTCGTACATGCAGTAACCAAACTGAATTCGTTTACATCCTTAGCCTCGTCCACTGCTGGACATGGGCCTCTCCCAAATTCCGCCACAATACCTACCCCGTTTTGAGATAATTGTTTTTCATCCAGCATTAGCTACCTAAAACTAATCGTAACGAGTGAGGATCGTCTCGACAACAATAAATTATGAAACATGAATGACAGCTGTCAAAGTCCAGTGGTTCTGCCAAACGCCAGCGCCTGGCAATGGAATCCTATCATATGGTTAGGTTGACTTGACCTATGAACGGCGCCAACATTACTAAATGTCGGGCCATAGGGTTAAAGATCACAATTATTTAACACATGGCCAAAGACAGTGCCAAACTTGACAGTCAAATTCTGCGCCATTTTATTCTGCTCCGACCATTGTGGCCCTGACCGTCGTCGCGTCGGGCAGAATAGAATGTTGCCAGCATTAAAAAATATTTCCAAATTACCGGGAAATTTGATTCGTACGCTCTTATCCCAGCGCCGAACTTACCCCAACATACTCAATTTGAAAGGTCATTGACCTAGAAATTAAGCAGTGTTTACATTATCGGTCAGATTTTGTAGTAAATACACTACATTCTCTTCACGGAATATTTGGAATTTCATTAGGAACGCGTAACGAACAAGAGTGCCGGCTAATCTCAGGGTTAAGACAGGTTAAAATTCCCGCTAGCAAGTAGGTCAGGGCCAGCAGTCTTGACATTAGACAGTGACAAAAATCGGTCGCTAAGTCCTATCGATGTCAAATTCCTTTAATAGATTTTCAACTTTATTTCCAAAGTATAAGGTTGAAAATCTATTAAAGGAATTTGACATCGATTGGACTTAGCGACAGATTTTTGTCGCTATCTAATGTCGAGACTGCCGTGCCGGCCCAGGTCAATCAATGTATTCAAATCCCTTGAGAATTGGCCATGGCCGTTTAGTCCGCAGTCATTGTATCCTCGTGTATACGTACAAACTACGTAGTAGGTACATATACAATAGATACCTATCTACAAATACAAATAGTTAATTAAACATGATGGTTTTCATAACTACGTTTCATTGCGCGCTGCCGCCATGCCGCAAACAGTAATTTTTCACACCACAAATTAAAGTCGTTTCCAGCAATAATAGTTTGATGAACAGAATGTATGGATAACACCTATATGATGGGTCTTTTTACCTAGTTAGTTGTAGATATGTATGCCTATGCTGAATATCCGTATGTCGAATGCACTGCCATATCTGTGACATCGTTCGTCTGGGTGAGCCCTGACTCCGTAGTAGTGCAAAGATATTTTATTTCTTACTTGCATACCGAACTCTTTCGTTGATTGCATCGATCACTAATATTGATTGAACATATTCTGGTGACGCGCGATGACAATAAAAAAAAAATAACAAAATCGGTTCATCCGTTCGGGAGCTACGGTGCCACAGACAGACACCCCCCCCCCCCACACACACACACACAGACACGTCAAACTTATTATAACACCCCGTCGTTTTTGCGTCGGGGGTTAAAAATACTATGATGTAGGTAGAGACCGTTTTCTGCTTGTTGCCACATTTCAAATATTTGTTTAGAAATTTTAGAGGGGCGTGCATTTTTGAACTGAACAATCTGTACCAACCTAAACAAAACAACGACTTATTAAATAAATAGATGACAATTATATTAAAACATAGTAAGTTAATTATATAAATATTAATGTCGCCTGATAAATGACTGATTCATATAAAACATCGTGTTTTTAATACAAAATGCATGAACATGATCTTATTTATCGCTCGTGACAGTGACAGCTAAATTTATACTAGTTTCATTAAACTTATGTCAATTTAACTTTGTTGCAGAAATTTTATTCATGTTGTAGCTTGACTTCTTGACAGTTCAAAATAGTGCATGGCTAATTTAAATAAGTAAATGCTCTGACCTGACTTTATAATTTTATGGTTGAACTTATTTTGTACGCATAATGTTTGTATGTTTATTTATTATTTTCTATTGAATAGGTACCTATTTTATTTTACCTATTTACCCCACATATAACATTTAATCAAAACATTTACTAACGTAATCTTTTTTGTTACTTTTACCTAAGTAATTATTAAAATATTCGTAACACACTATCACTCTCAATCGAACCTCAATTGAATCATTTTGAAGCCTATTGCTAATCTATTGCTTAACGTCATATTCCAAAAAAACATCTGCTCTACAACGTAAATAACGCAATGAATGTTGTTGAACTGTCAAAATGAAAGCCATTGCTACTGTTAGTGAGTTAAATACGCAATTACCCCACAGGCTATTATTTTCCCACTGCTGGGCAAAGGCGTCTCCTCATACGGAGAATGCACGAGTATTAATCACAACGCTTGCTCAAGACGGGGTGGCGATTTCAGTTAATACCTGTAAATTTAGGATATTTATTTTTACAAGTTTACGTTTTACGTTTACGTTTCAGGTATAAATACTTTTTCGTAGTAGGTAGGTACCTACCTAGTTGTTTTATTAAAAATTCCTATCGCGCATTGATCTTTGGCAAATACCTATCTACTCACACACTTTAGTATGTCATGTAGGTAGTATGATTGTCGTAAGTAATTTGAATAAATCAATGAATAATCATATTAATTCCTGCATCAAAGTCAAGTCAAAGTCAAATCATTTATTTCAAATAGGCAGATAAAAGGCACTTCTGAACGTCAAAATGTACAACAAAATTGTCGCCCCTTCCAAAAGATAGTTTCGCATTATATGGAGAAGAATGGGCAAGAAACTCCACCGTGGCATGTTTTTCAATTTATTTATATTCATAAGTAGGTAGAATGGAATACTCTTTATTGTCTACGCCATCAAAATAACAGATATAAATGTGTAGAAATTTTACACAGGATGACACAATGGGCGCTCTTATAACCTAAAACGGGTCTTTTAAAGACAACCTTTGGATGGATTTAGAGGGAGAAGGAGAGACATTACTGCGGGTCGATTTTATTTAAATAGTTGCATTTTTTTTTACTTTTTTTTACAGTATGGTCGATCTACCCGTATAGAATTCATGAAAACGTGACATTTTGATTTTGTTAAGACGACAGTTCTTGGTGATGACCTGATGACAAACTTATCTTAGTGTTGAATGTTAGGTAAAGAATATGAGGGTAGTACAACATTTTCAAAACTTGATTAAATTGAGAGTTCCGTACTCGAGCACAACTAAACTTCGGTCTGAAAATTATCCTCATTTTTCCCCGACTGCAAAGAAGGGTTATTGTCGATGTTTTATTACGAAAAAAGGGTTACTGTCGGAGTTGTATTACGAAAAAAGACGCAGACTACCTATCTATCAATAGTAACTATCGAAATCAATGGAGCCAAAACATTGGCAAACAATCTAGTTGCCAAGTAAATATCAACTGTTGATTATTATCGTTATTTTCGACATCGAAATTACGTTTATTTAATCAATATATCTGTCGACTTCGATTTCTATGCTATCTATAGGATAAGCCAATGAAATTGCTGTCAATAGTAAAATAAAATAACTAGGAAAACGTAACGAAATATGTAACCTTCCTTCCCTAGGGAAGGATGCTACAGATATTTTCCATTAGGGCGCGTTCCCACTATGTCGTGACGACAGATTATCGTGCCGTTTAAAGCGTCGTGGCTTGTGTATTTAAATGGAGGTGTTCACATATAGGAAGACACGATTAACTGTCGTCCACGACTTATTTTGCAGTGACGACAGATTGTCAAGGCAATGGGTATAATGAGAACAGCTAAAGACGACAGTCGTTCAACAATAAATTAACCGTCACGACATAGTGGGTACGCGCCCTTACGGTAGAAAAAATCTATAACATCTTCGCTATAACGTGAAAATGATTTGGTTTAAAAAATTGGTGATTTTCTTTTGCTTCCAAAAGATCTGTGGGTGATTAACTGGTGTACCTACTTTAGCACTACGTAGATACCTAAATCCAATTAAATCGACTACTTGTAGGTTAGTTAAGATTTCGATCAAACCAGAACCGAACTATTAATGATTCAGCATTATTCTTGTCGTTGATATTTCAAATTCATTTCAAATCTAGTTACCCACATGAGTCATAAAACTATTTCTAACCGTATTTATTTTGACGTTTTCAAACTCAATACTCAGTGTTTCAAGCTAGATCTATAATGTTAAATCTACCTACTTACTAATAGAAAATGATAATGCTTTAAAAATCGGAAAAATAAAATTGTTGTGGAAGATGATGGAGGGCAAAGATGCACGGGACTCACAAAATAATTGCTACCGAAAAGCATCGTTATAGAAATTCAAAACGCTTTGAAAGCGATTGCCACATGCCTAGGACCTCTGTCTAGGTAAACTATAAGCCACGTCGCGCGTCGTCTGAAAATTAAACTCCCATTCAAATGACAATTCAATATAAATTACCACTACTTTTATGTAGGTAGGTATCTCATCACCTTTTTGCAGCACGCGTAGCTTGACCACCATAGAAACGGGTTTTGTCCACGGAAGAATAGAAAAAATGACAGATTGTTGACAGATTTCTAAAGAATTTTGTCTGCCATCTGACATTTTGTCTATTCTTCCGTCGACAAAACCCATTTCTATGGTGGACATGATACGCGAGCTGAAACGCTTTTTTTGTGTTTTTGCCAATTTTTCACAGCTATTGGCAATATTTGTACTTTTACTTACTTCTAAACAAAAACTAACGTTGCGCTAAATCACGAGGCTGGAGAAATATTAACCGCATTGCGTCGATTTTAGAGATTATCTACTGAGATTAGTATTTAAACAAAATATTAGGTAGGTACCTACTTATCACCGTTATATTTACGTATCAACTCATTGATTTTTACAATAAAATTGTGATGAATAAACCACGAGGATAACAATTTTTTTTTTTTTTTTATGTCGAAGGTGATTCAAAAAATAAGTCTCAATCGATTTTCCCTCCCAAAATTTGTCTCGTGGCAAATTTGGTAAAATTCGAAGAAAATGTGAGTCGTCTTTATATTAAGTTGTGCATATGTAGTCAAATTACAGACGGATAAAATATTACACCCTGACCCTATCTTCCTAAGGAAAAAATGCTTTTCTATTGTCTCATCAGTCATTACTATACAAATTAGATCAATATTTTTCTATTTTCAATAAATGAATATAAAAGTGCTCAAAAAAATATACTTAAATAAATAAAAAACCACCCACATTTTTTTTTTACACCTATTTTGGTACATAATAATAAAAAATACTCACCAAATTATAAACAAAATGTCAAACTAATAAAAATTTACAACAAAACACAAAATCACTGAACACGAGCGTAACCAGACAGCGCGCGTTTTATTTTTTTTAAATTATGTAACGAGATTTAGCGCGGGACACTATCGGACAGCCAAACGCGCGCAGCGTCCGCACGATTTTGGAGCACTGGCCGAATTAAAAAAAGTACCGACGCTGTTTGTGCGTACGTGCGTGGGTACGTATGTTACGCAACCTTCATTTATAAAAAAGAAGTTAAAATTTCTTATTCCCGACTTTAAACTTAAACGACTTTTTCCATAAAATTCAAATTAAGAATACCCGGTATTGATTTTGACTTCAGCATTTCCCGCTTTTAGTGTGACGTAAATGGAGGCGTGGCGCGGGTCAGACACACCGGAAAGATTGTAGGTATTACAAGAAAGTCTACAGGTCAGAATAATTACATTTGAGGTTAGGTAGGTCTGTCCTATCTAAGTCAGCGTCACCCTGCGTATTTACCTACCTGACCTACACTGACGCAATAATTTTCTCTGGAATGGAATTGCTATTTTTAGTAAAACGTTGCGTAGAAATAAAGAACAGGCATATATTTGATCGTCAAAAATATTTCATGACCAAGGGTCACATCCTATCAATAGGCTGATAAAGGTTCATTCCCAATGAAGACTTTAAACGCTGGCGCTCAAATTGGCGATTTTCTTATATGCGGGAGTCTAGAATATACTTAACTTTGAAGAAAAGCGTTATTAAAACTTGCCCTGTTATTGGCGTGGGTAATGTAAGTACTGTTATCCAGCCAGCAGATTGCTCGGTAGGTACCGACTGGCATATATTCAGGCCACAGAGATAATAAGCATCTATTTAAAATGTAAACACGATCAAATCATGCGGGTATTGTTCAACGTCACGGATAGAATCACACGTGACTTTATTTTTTAATTAGGTTTCACTTTGTGAGCGCTTACTGCGGCTTACTGGCTGCCGACTGTCAATTGCTTTTGATTTTTTTTAACCATATGCAAACGAGCATGCTCTTCACTTCGTGTTATTCACCACCGTTTAAGAAGACCGGCTAAGAATTCTGATACTTATAAGTATCAGAATTCTTATGGTATTTCTTAACAAAATAAGTACTCAGTAGCTAATGAAATTGATTTTATTGGAAGTCTCATTGGTTATAGGTAGGTAATTCTAAAATGTTGACTAAAACTTGGTGCTAGGTAGGTAGTAATCAGATATGTACACTTCGCCAAGTTGTGAACATTGGCGGCAGCAAATTATTTATAATTTACATTAACTGTAAGTTACCAACTTCACAAATACGCAAATAGTTTGCTTAATATTATAGTACAGAGTACTCTTTCGCCACCATCGAAACGCCTGCAAATAATCTTTAGCAACATGTTTTTCGTCAGCTTTTTATTGATCTACCTATTAGGTTTCATATGAATGAGAGGGGATCTTCTCATGTCATGGTCTTCTCTAAGCACATCCTTGGTAAAATGCCGTAAATTATAAAAAAAGCAATTTTAAACTTCAAAGGAAAGACAGTTTGTAATTCGTGTAATTGAAACAAAAGAATAAGTACGCAAACTCGCAAGAGATTCAAAGAAAAGTGCTTCTACAGTACATTACAGAATGTTTTAAATCTTTCCTCGTACAAAAAAGCGACGAATTATTAACGGCATCCTTTTTGAAGTTCGATAATTAGATCGCAAAGGATTTACTGCCATCAAGAAGATCGGAGCAGACGAGTCCTGGAGTGGAGACCGCGTATCTGCAAGCGTAGTGTGGGACGTTCTCCAGCTAGATGGACTGACGACCTTAAGAAGGTGACTGAGACAGACTGGATGCGGAAGGCGGAGGACAGAGTGTTGTGGCGCAGCCTGGGAGCCGCAGTGGACTTCGATAAGCTGAGTTAATTGAAGAGGATCGACTGCAGTCAATAATAACAAAATGCGATCTTCGCCACCTTACCGTGCAATGACGAATAATAGAAGGAACAATAAAAAATTACAATTTTAAAAATACTTTTTATTTATTGATTAAATGAATGCTTACTAAGTTTATGTATTATCAGTACAGGAAAAACAAAAATCAAATTAAACCTAAACAAAACTTAGCTAAACTTAAAAAAACTAATATAAATGGAGAGTTAAGCTTTTAGGGTTGTCGACAAATTTAAAATCACAATTAGATAAATAGTTTCTCAATAGAAATCAAGTATTTATTTGTATTTATTAAAAAGTACAAGCGTGTTTTAGAACCTCTTTTAGTTAATAGTTGACAACCCTAACGTAAAATGTAAAACAAAATTATTGAAAAAAATACTTTGCTTATAACACAGGCAAAGTCAGACTCGTAGTAAAATACAGTAATGCTCGGGAAATATCTTTGGGTTTAGGAAACCATGAAACCCTTGAAAACACTTTATTATATACTTAATTACTTGACTTTGTGACTTCCCGGGCTGGTACGCTATATTTGAAACACACATTTAAATAGCGGCGGCCTTAGGGTCAGACAGTCATTATTAAATAATTAGCTTAATCACAACTAAAATAGAGTTCAAAATAGCATGTAAGAGAATTCAAGGGATCACTATGGCGTCTGTTCGCGCATACTCGCGTATATTTCAAAATTAGACTATAGTTACCAGCACTGCACGTAAGTTCGCGCTTGTAAAAATTTATGAATTTGTGCGTGCACAAACTTCCCCCACTACAAAATCTTTGGCCAACTTACGTGCAGGTAACTGTAGAAAACATTTTGCAGCTTTATCTACGCTGACCCCTAAAACCACTAAAGTCAATAACACATTTATAACAATTCACAATGAGAGTGTCATTTTCACACGCGCGTTTCTTTACGCTGTTTTACTAGAAACTTTTAAAATAAAATAAGTAAGTATATTATTTAACAGTAGTAATCAAAAAGTTGAGAGACAGTGACAAAAAGTCTACCATTGGTTCACGTTCACGAAAAAAGGGAGGGAGAGAATATGGCGCGTATTTGAAAACATATTACTACTACATATAGCAAAGTCGAAGCGACGCATCTTTTATATATTTTATAATATCTAACTCGAAATTGTTGAAATCTATAAATGCATTTTGAGAAGACAAAGCAACTAATTGGGCCAAAAAATATATGTATTCCCGTAAAAATTCAATCAGTGCTTTATATTCAATCGGTCGAAGTCCAGTTAACACAGAAGTAGGCCAGCGTATTAGAAGTCGGTCGAAGTCTAGGAAACACAGCTAGGGTCAACGTATTAAAAATCGGTCCAAGTCCAGTCAACATAAAAAGGGTCAGCTCAGCGCATTATAAATCGGTCTAAGTCCAGTTAACACAGCTAATTATTAAGGTCAACTTATTAGTAGAAGTCTGTCGAATTCTAGGAAACACAGCCAGGGTCGTGAGTCAAAATACTATAAATCGATCGAAGTCCAGTAAACATGGAGAGAAACAAAGTAGTACATATCGTTGGAAGTCGAGTGAACAGAACAAAACAAAGTAGTATAAATTGATCGAAGTCCAGTAAACACAGCCATATTCGATTCAGTGTATTATAAACCGTTGGAAGTCCAGTAAACACAGCCAGAGTCAGGTCAGGGTATTATTAAACGTTCGAAGTCAAGTAAACACAGCCACGGTCGAGTCAGAATATTATACACCGTTGGAAGTCCAGTAAACAAAGTACTATATTCGACCGAAAGTCAAACAGAAACCAAAAAACACGTGAATCAATGTATCATTGTCATTTTATCAAGTCTTATTACTGGGATGGGTTTTGTTATTGTAATATTAAATGCTGCTAAGGTTGTTTTGATTTTCGAACCACATTCTTGAGGGAAAAGTTGCCTTTTCCTTTGTGCGCCTGTCGTGGAGCAATAGGGTCGCGTGTGCGCTTGCTTGCCAGAGAATATGACGCTTCGACTGCGCGTTATAGCGGTAAAAGATTGTTTTGGCGCGTCACCAAAAGCAGAACTAACACCGCCATTTTGTTTTGTCAATACAATTTCTGTGGAAATTTTACAAATGTTTCCCTGCAACGCCTCCTGTCAACGTCATTGAGGCGCCAAAATATCCTTGTAACAGTGTCTCTTGAGCCTTCCCAATTTAAAATGTTAATACAAAGGACAACAACCTTATTGTACACAAAAATGTATACCACACGGTTGGGAAAGACCAAATATTGGATTCTTACGGGAAATAACGTCCTGAACACCTGCATTGTTTTAGAATTACTAGAAAATAGACCTAACCCTCAGGCTGCCATGTGAGTTTGAAAATACGAAAAAATGTTGTTTGCCTACTTATATTAAATAAAATGTTCAGGATGTTTTCCCGTAAGAAAACTATATTTTTATTTTCTTAATTTTTTAGGTTGTTACAATATTCGACGCCTAAATGATCTCCTTTAATTGTGAACGCTCATTAATCTTGGCACTAAACATAATTTCGCTGTAAACATATTAAATTCCGTGGCGTTGTTTAAATAGCTTGATCATATCTTCTATTGTCCCCCGGTCAAACCGGAACACAAAGTTCGGTCGGTGCTCGTGGAGCTCGCGGAGACTTTGTTCTGCCTTTGACTTCCGTCTTTTATGTTCCGCAGTCGCTATATGATCTAAAATATCATCCCAATCGTTCTTCGTACAGTTGCAGTACCCACAATGGTAAATATCCAGCTTTATCTGTAAACAAATAGCGTAGTCTTTATAAATTCCTTGCATTTGTACTTATAAAAAATATAAACTTTAGTGTCATCATCATCATTTCAGCCGAAAGACGTCCACTGTTGGATTTAGGCCTCCGCCAAGGTCCGCCACTTCGACCGGTTCTGTACTTCATTTTAGTGTAAATTAATTGACTTTAGAATGACTGGTACTATTAAGTATCACGTAAATTATTAAAATGGAAGCGGAGACTAAACTTTATATGTAGATAGGTACTTATTAAAGTTATTTTCCCAAAATCACATAGGTAGAATTGAAAACTTATGCGCGCAGATTAGTTACAACCATCAAATTCTTCGTTTTCAACATAGAGGGTGAAAAACAGACAGCCATTATAAAATACTTATTCATTATCATACCTCTCTAATGAATTCATTTTCCAATGAAGTTATCAAAACGCAATTTTCGAAAATTCTTCTGTGATTATCAGTTATTGTGATATGCTCCATAACATTTTCTGGGGTCAAATCAATATGGCAACCATGACAGAAGATTCTTCCCTTGTTTTTGGCAATCAAGAAGAAGTCAAAAGAATTGAGCCAATATTTATTGTTTATCACTATGACTATTCCGTCTTTCATAGTTTCAACTAGTTCAAATGTCTTAATATATCCGGAAAGTGGTTCTTTTACTGGTGCCTCAGTCGCATCACTTTTAGATGTTTGTTTTGTATTTTCTGTGTGAATTCTACTTGCCACGTGCTTTTGTAGGTCATCAAGTGTAGTGGAGAGTCTTCTGCTGCATGGGTGGCAGTAATAGCTGTAGTCGGCACGATTGTGACTGAATCCATGCTGCTTTGCATACTCTCCTACTGACACCGGCTTTTGCGAGCGTTTGTCCTTGCCAAGCAACACTGGCTTTGTATGCAATGTAGTTCTTTCTATCCCATTCGACGTGATGCCAGAAGAATGCGTCTCTGGCAACTTTTTATTAGAAGTCTTCTTATGTTCTTCAATATGTTTTTCGATGGCATCAGTATTAAAATCAATAGGTTTCGAACACTTCTTACAAAAGGCAGTTTCGTTATTCAAGTCAATATTAATGTTGCTCTTCTGGTATCTGTCTACGGATTCATAAAGATTTGATTCTTTGTCTTTGCTTGTCATATTGTTATTGTTTTCGGCTAATCTTTCCTTGTGGAGTTTTAGTAAGTTTTGGTGGTGCTTGCTACGGATTTGTTCTTCAATTTTTTTTTTCTTAGCCGGTTGTTTCGGCGTTACTTTGTCTTTATCAACAGGTTTAGTGGGTTCTTTTTTATAAACATCTTTTTTGATACCTGTATTGCCATCTTTTTTGACATCGTCATTGGTATCTTTTTTTACTTCTTTATTAGCATCGATACCTGCTTCTTTTTTTATGTTTTCATTGACATTTCTATTAACCACTTTAATGCCGTCATTTTTATCGGTTTTTTCAATTTGAACCTTCACATTTTGGGTTTCTTTCGCATTTTTGATAGTCGGTATAGTACTTTTCATTTCATTATTTTTAACGGTGGGCTCATACAGTTTATATGCTTCTTTATGGTCGACTGTTTTGAAATGACTTGTTGGTTCGTTTCCGATAGTCACATTGCAAGTTAGACACTGCTTGGATCTAGCATCAATCTGTAAACAAACATACAAAACATTGTACAGACACATAATATCAATTTAACTTTTATTACTTCTAATACTATGAAACAAGTTTCACGCTAGGGAATTATTAACGTTATTCACATCGCCAGTAGCATGACAAATATTAATAAAAAGATTTTCCATCTTACCGTTCTATAAACCGTATTCTCAACATTGTCGAAAATCACTTCACTTTTGATTAAATTGAGGACATGGCTTCTGATGACCTTATGAGAAGCGCTGTCATCAAACTCGGTATTACAAATGACACAAGTGTCTTCAACGCAGCCGTTCCAAGCGTCATCAGATATGATGAACTGGTTAAAAGCTATGATATCATTCTCCACACGTGTGAGCCATGGAGAGGTTTTGTTTTGTTCTTGAATATGTGTTGGTTGGTCTATATGTAATTCTACCTTCGTGGCGGTCGGGAATGTCAGACTGCATGTCTCGCAGAAGTATATGCCTTTAGCCTGTAAGGAAATAAATAACTATGAATTAAGGAATAACAAACTATTTTATCTTGTCACGAGATCATGTTGAAGACCAGGGAAACAACATTTGAAATCGTTTTATTTTTCTTCGTACTTAGGACCTCTCTTCAGCCAGGCCGGCTGTTTAACTGTTAAGATGAGGCCATTTCCTATGAAAAAAAAAATATAATATCTACTTAATAAAAATTTATGATCAGCCTAAACCGCTGACTCTAGCAAACATGAAATTTTACATAAGAGTTCCTTATATGACGAAAGTGAGCAGTACTAAATGGAAGGTTTTTGAAAATTCATCCCCGAAACGGGTTAAAATGAAGTTCATGGAAGTTCATAATTTTGCCGGTGATAAATCGCATCGGCTTGTTCATAATAAATACCTTTCTAATAAAATCTTCTTTATATTTTTCAAAATAACCACAAGTCTTCAAGTTCTCCTTATGCTGTGAATCAACGATATGCGCAAGAGCATCCTCTTCGTTCGTAAACTGCTCCGCGCAAATCAGACAGTATTGGTCTATGCGACCCGATAGAATACCGTTTTTAGAAAATATGGACGCCATCTGAAAAGAAAAATTAATTAATTAGGTAGGTAAGTGCATAAAAATACAGACAGAAACTAAAGGAAACTGTTTAGTGAGGTATGTACTTGGCAAAAAGGTACCACTTAAAAAAAACCCTTTTCTATTAGTGTCCGACCGAAGGTTCGGTTTCGGTTTTGGCCAGTTTCGGCAAAAAAGCAGGTATCGGCCGCAGTTTCGGTTTCGGCCAAAAAGTGGCCAGTGTTGGTTTTGATAGAATACAAACGACTTACAGATAGACGGACAGCGTAGACTTAGTAACGTGGTTCCGTTATCACCTATTTTGTACAAAACCCAAAAAAATAAGTGTTTAGTTAAAGGTAATTAGAAGTCATTCAGGTTCTTAGCAGACATGCTGCTTTTAGTATCAGCGAGTAGGGATTCGCAGTACCGGCCTTGGGGTAGGGCCCGGCTTGTCGACCGCCCAGGGTGCCAGAGGTGATGAGGCTCCAATGGGGCTGTGACTAGGCGCTCTTCACCTCTGGTGCCTGCAGAGTACTTTTGTTTTAGTTCGTTTGGGAGTTAGAAAACCAAAATAATTGTTGAGCTCTCTTCGCTAACTCTGTTTCGGACATTCTCGGAATTCTCAAACTTTTCTGCATAAGTCGACAAAGTAACTCCTATTTCTTTATGAATGGACTAAAGTAAACCTAGACGGAGCGCTGAAATTTTTCACCCCTCTCTACTCTCCAAGAGGGAAGGGGGTGTTTCTGAATTTGTAATGATAAAACCGGCACTGGGGATTGGTTTGCTTTACGGAAAATTGACACAATATTTAAGGACAACGGCAGATCATGCATCGTACTGACTGTGCTGCATCGCGTTTTGGCGACTTATTCCGTTTGAGTACGGTTTAAAAATTGCGTCTTCTAACGATACCGAATTGTTTGGCGGAGAAATAAAGCATTGTCGCTGTTTAGTATTGCCATACTAATTTATATTCACATCTATCCATCCCTTGCACGTTCTCTCTCTCTCTCTCTCTCTTGTACAGCCATTCGTAGTACACACGCTCTGTACAAATATTTATAACTGTGGAAACAATCAACAAATATATATTGTGAAGTGTCTAAGATTCAAAGAATAATAAATATTTGAGTCTGGTGCATAAGTGTTTCCCTCAAGCAATCTGCTTCCACCAGCAATCCTCAACAGTCGATACAAGTATATCGAGCATCCAAAAGCGATTTAATCGCTGACTGCTAATGCTAAAATTATGCGGTGTTGGATCTCTCATCTATTAAAAAAACTGAGGGCCTAGACAAATGGCATTCGCTTCGAAGCGATTCTATTTCTACAATCGCTATCGCTTTCGCTTATATTTCCATCATAGGAATCGAAAACTAGCGATAACACTTGTCAAAAAGTGCCACTTGGCTAGGCATCTCTATGGAAATAATCGTTCGACGCTGTCGATTCGTTACATAGAATCGAATGATGTTAACATTGTCTAACTAATTTCTATTGGTTAACGTGACATTTCTACTAGTCAGGACAGACAGCTTTTGGCTTTTCTACTAGTGTCCCTCATCGCTAATCGAATGTCACTTTGTCTAGGACCTCTGATGAAGTGTTAAAATCGACTTCGGTTGCTGACGTACGGTCAACAACCAAAGTCGATTATCACTTGTCTCCAGGTACCCACCCGAAGTAACTAATACATGATAAGTATGTGTTAGCAAATAAATAAATATGTACGATGTGACATTCTATTTGATAACAAAAATATACAGTTTATGGTAAGTATGTTTAAAGAATATCTTTGTTTTAGTAATTCAGTGTTTTGTTATCAGCACGATTCTTAATATACTTTCAGATAGAAACACAAATCTGTGTATTTGTGTAACATATTTACATTCTAATGGGAGGTCCCATTAGAATGTAAACAGTTTTGTTAATTAAGTATTTATTTATAAAGCTTAATTTACCAACAGCTTCTGTGTACAATTTATTATAAGTATAGGCACTGATATTATAAGTTTACACACGCTCCTCAAGTAGCACGTCAAAACTTGGCTAATGAAGGCTACCGCGCTTGAGTTCGCCGCTAGAGGCGCTAGTGTAGAATAAGGTCTCTAGATGTCAAAATATGTACTGAACGTTCACTGTTTGCGGGATTTTTATCACGAATTTTAACGAATGATTCATAATTGTTGTAAAGGTTGTGCCATTCCTGATTAAATATGGCTTAAGATTTTAAATAAAAAGTTAGGATCTAATTTTGCAGCACTTGAAGGAAGGGTAACATTTGTCTGCTTCATGCTTGCCAATTTTAGGAACATTATAATCTAAATATTCAATTGAAGTTTTAAAATGTAACAAAATAAATATACCATTAATTTAAGGGTACTTAAACATATCCAAAACATCAAATAAAAGTACTGCAACAGGACTTTACTCGACAGTGGCGCCAGCTAGTGAGCACAAAAACTATAGCCCCCATTAGCCTATTACATTATCGTCTTGTCTCTTTTTCGCTCCCGATAATTACGACATGCCGTCCTATTTCCATGTGGCATCTAATAGCATGACATTGAGCTCTTTTTGAAAATCGAATGTTGGGTAGGTAGGTAGGTGACCTACCTATCTGCGTTGACAGACTTAGAAAAAAGACCCCCAGGACACAAGGACCACTCGCTAGGCAGTTCAATAAGCTGCAGACTTCTCACTAAGTTATTCACTGGACTGTTTTCTAATGTATCATAGAGTAGAATAAAATACTTTTTAAATGTACAGTCGCCAGCAGGTCGAGCAACACGAAACTGTCAAATTTCTCCAAACGATTTTAAACCTGAAAATGTTGATGGTTAAGTTCAAAATCAAATGAGAAAATCTGACAGTTTGAGGTAAGTTGATGTGCTTACACCATATTAATTACAGATATACCTAAATGTTGGAGCTTCTTGCCCGTTCTTCTCCATAGAGATCTACGTTTTGGAATGGGCAACTAGTTTCAACTTTCTGACTAACTGACCGATTCTATGACAATTCAAAAGTGTCTGTAAATGGTTTAGTTGAAATAAATGCTTTGAGTTTAAGTAGAAATTTTACATAGGGTAACACAATGGGCGGTCTTTGAGCTAAAAGCAATATTTTATCCAGCTTTTATGCTGGCTATTTTATCACCGTTCTGGAACGCTACAATGACGTACTTTTTGAGCAAGCGAAGTGTTTCTTTTTTTTAATTAGTTTGTTTATAATGTTTAAAATAAGAATTGTTTGGAAGAATTTTTGTAAGTGTTGTTTTTTATTCTGTTTGTTAAAGTTTATTAGCTTAGCTTATAATTTTGGAACTGTTGCATGCCTACTGTTAAAACATGACTTAACCTATTCCCTTTATCACCATGTACTGTACCCATATTTGCAAAATCTAAATCTAAATCTAAAAAATCTTTATCCTAACTTCCTAATACTAATCCCCAAAAAAAAAAAAACTCAAAGCATTTATTTCAATTAAACCATTTACAGGCACTTTTGAATTGTCAAAGAGTCGGTCAGTTAGTCAGAAAGTTGAAGCTAGTTGCCCATTCCAAAACGTAGATCTCTATGGATAAGAACGGGCAAGAAACTCCAAGGACACTCTTTTTAAATCAAGATATTACAAAATCCTGGGTACATTATTCTTGTTCCTTCTATATGCGAGCTAACTTCCTAATCCTAACTAATATTATAAATGCGAAAGTAAGTTTGTTTGTTTGTTACCTTTTCACGCCTAAACCACCGAACCGATCATCCTGAAATTTTGCATATACGTTGTCAGGTGTACAGAAACGGACATAGGGTAACTTTCATCCCACAAAAAAGTACTGTTCCCGAGGAAAACAAGAATAACGTCTTTATGATAATGGACGGCGCTACATGTCTTTCGAATCATGATTGAATTATAAACCGAATTGATAGTTAGTCTAAATTAACGCGAGCGAAGCCGCGGGCAAAAGCTAGTCACTTATAAAGACAAGTACTGACAATACATAGGGACTATTAGGGATGGTTACTGAACTGACAAACAGGTTTTGGGTCCGAAGCCCATTAGTCCAGAGATAGTGGTGTGTACCTACTTTAAACAATGTATACATAATGACAATTTAATGATAATAATTAAGTATAAGTACTTAGTGAAATTAATGAGTTTGTAATGTGAAAAATAAAAGGCATGAAAATAGTCCTGCGGACGGAGAATTTGGGTTTTTCTTTTTATAGGTTTTTTTTTTTTGTCAACTGTTGTAGTAACAAAAATAAATAAAAAATTACCGTCTTAAGGCTCCCGCAGACAGGCGCGACGCGACAGCGCTACACAAAGGCGCCGCTTGTCGCGCGACACGCGGTGCCTTTGTGTCGGGTGTCGCGTCGCGCCAATATGTATGACCCTTTATTCATAATAAAGCCATTCGCTTCATAAACCTATTTTAGCTATCGAACTGTTTTGTCCCTTTCTGTCAAGTTAAAATGAAGTTTGACAGAAAGGGACAAAACAGTTCGATAACTGACGGTAGTAAGACGGTAAGTATTTAAGGGGGAAGCGCAATGGTAGCCCGCGAAATTCAAATTTTCTTACGTTTTTTGCAATTTGAAGGTCAATGTCGCGTTGTATTTTGATTAAAATATGATTCGCGACCTTAACAAATATGGCTTTACAGAATTATAATCATTAGAATCAGCAATACAACTCCTTAAGTTAGAATTGGCGTCAAATGTCATGATATAGTCATTCAATAGGTACAGTAATATGAACTTAGAAAGATGTATTGCTGATTCTAATGATTATAATTCTGTAAAGCAATATTTGTTACTGTCCCGAATCATATTTAATCAAAATACAACCTGACAGTGACCTGCAAATTGCATAAAACGTAAGAAAATTTGAATTTCGCGGGCTACCCTGAAGGTTCCGCCTTAAAAGTAACTGCAATACTATCTATGTCCAAGTGTTTTCTTTTTTTTAAGTTTTTTTTGGTATGTATTATTTTATCCAACTACGGCAAAGCCAAAAGGCAGGGTTATGATTATAGCAGTATATGTGTATGTATGTATGTTTGTATTCACGTGTGTTTCAACGTAGCGCCTAAACTAGGTACTGAACAGATTTTGATGAATGAGGTATCAATAGATTCTAGCGACATAGGCTATATAAATTCTCCCTAAATTGAATAAGGTGGACTTTTATCTAGGTAGGTCAGTTAATTATGCTTGCAATTAGATTATTCATTCTGATTCTATGTATTTCTATACTGCCATCATTGTATGGAGAAAGTCTGATACGGATGCCTAGAGTCTGCGGGGTAATTGCGTAACACACTAACAGTAGGAATGGGTTTCATATTGACAGTTCAACAACATTCATTGCGTTATTTTCGTTGTTGAGCAGACAAATTTTTCGAACTTATGAAGCAATGGATTAGCAATAGGCTTCAAAATAATAGATTGTGGTAGGTAGTGTGTTACGTAATTAGGGTGCTGGTCAGCATTTCACCAAACACGCCAGCAAACATTAATTGTAACTGATACTTGATAAGATCGTGCGAAATGGTGCTTTATTTATATGTAAGTATATAAACATGGAATGCGATTTCCGGACTAGGTACATGCTATATACAACAAAGTTCAACCCTACACAATGCAAAGCGCAAAACCTCAACATGAAGCTTAAATTCTATATACTGCAATCAACAATCTGTTAGAAAATTTGTAATTATGGGAGTGTCCATCAATTAAGAATACACGGACGGTCGTCTTCACGACCATTTCAGAAAAATAGTAAGTTACCAGCAGGTATCCCTCAACAATAGCGTGCCTATCTACATTCATTATTGCTCAGTATGAGCCTCGTCTGTTTGTCGTTTTCACTAGCCGTCTCTCAACGACGGCGACGCTTCAATCAAAATATTACCTACAAGCGTCTGTCCGCGACTTCGTCCGCGTGAAATTTCTAGTTCCCCCGACCCACCCCGTCGCATCGAATCAACTGCCTGCGCTACTACTTCGTTTTCGCTTATCGTTCTTTCTGACGTTTTTTCGTTTGGCTCGGCTCCTAAGTTTTTTTTTTTTTTTTTTAAAGGGCAACTCGCAGTTTTGACCACTGGGGGTCGTGGCTGCTTAACCGGTCTGTCCTGTGGTTGCCTTTCGGATTTTACTCTAAAAGGCCTCCAGCCAGGAGCGGAAAAATTTAAAACTAAAACTTAAATGTTAGATGACCGCACGCTAAGGGCACCCCCTGTGGGGTACGGACCTCGGCTTAGGGCGTCATCGGGAGAGGGCAGCGCGATATTGGGGACGGGCTGGATCGAAAGGTTAATATCATGATTATTAATCGGGGAATTTAAAGCTACAGGCTCAGCTACGGCGCGGGCTGAGGCCTCATCGGACTGGGCTCGGCTCCTAAGGTCATAGCGTGATGTTAAATAGCCTTCCTCAAGAATTGCGCTACCAAATGCAAAAAAAAAAAATCGAGTCCTACAAGCAGTTTCAGTTTATTAACCCTACATACAAACTTACAAACAAACAAAGTTTACCTCTTTATAATATTAGTAGGTATAGACAACTTACTTAAAGGGCCAATACATAATATATTATTTCTTTACTTTTTTGTTTATGTCGGGGTTTTTTTTAATTTAACTTTTATTTCCTGCTTTTTAAACTTTATATAACTTTATATTATTTTAGCTGCGCCCGCGGTTTCACCCGCAGAAATCTCGATCCCGTGGGAATATCTGGATAAAAAGTATCCTATGTCCTAATCCAGGTCATAGTCTACCCATGTGCCAAATTTTATCCAAATCCGTTCAACCGTTTTAGCGTGATTGAGTAACAAACATCCAAACATCCACACTTTCACATTTATAATATTAATGTTAGGATAGTAGGACTATACTCCATTTGAAATATGATTAGAAATTTAAATAAACCTTTTTTACAGCCCGTTCAACCGATTTTGAGTTCTATTGCATTGGTGGCATGACTAATGGCAGCTGCAGTAAACAGTTGGTATTGTAACCACGTTTTTGCTTTTAATGCTATCCTTATGCCTACGGAATAGAAGTCAAAATCAGTGGAACGGACTGTAAAAAAGGTTTATTTAAATTTCTAATCTTATTTCAAATGGAGTATAGTAGCCACACTACGATCGACCCGTGTCTCGCCTAAATCTGCGCCGGCGCAGCTGTACGGATTTTTCCCACACTGAAGCTAGTTACTAATTTATCCTCATTCATCTTTCTTACTCCATCATCAGACCCTGATCACCATTTGTCTATAACCTATTCATTGAGACCATTCCCATGAGCACTAACACGATACCTCTGCTGTAGGTTTGTGAAGAAATTGGATATCCTGCGAATTCCAGATGCTGCAGCAGCATCTGTTTAAGGTTACCATGTTCTAATATCATAGCTCGTAGTAATATAATACCAAATTTCGAGTCGAACAGACCTCTGGAAGATGCTAACATCTATTCATCAACTAGAAAAGAGCTGATAATCTTCAAACGACTTAACTGATTTTATTAAATCATAGCTAAGAACACTCTCGATTAAGTCACCTTTCAAAAATTCTGACGGTTCAGACGTTTGGGACCTATGACGCCGCAGCAAACACACAGTTACACAAATACACACGTCAAACTTATAACACCCATCTTTTTCCGTCGTCGGGGTTTAAAAAGAATAAAACTCAAGAATGAAAACTACTTACTTTTTTCCACCTCGTAATTAGTTTCACGTTTTTAGCACTTTATAAAACAAACGCAGGTTAAAGCGGCGTTACTGGTCCTAACGAAGTCTCGCAGTGAAGTGCAGGGCTGAGGGCAGTGCCACGCGATCGTACGAAATAGTGCGGTCGTCGAATGGGCAAGCCTTTTAAACTCGATCTCGTATCTACAAATTAATTAATTTTATGACGTGGTAAGTTCCCGCCCGTAGAGCATACATTTTTTTTTTCTATTTGGCGTCGCAGTTTGTGCATTTAGCCAATGGTGCCGATTCTCTGGTACACAAAACTAAAGTAAACTATCACAACTAAATCATATTTTTGGTTAAGACAATCTTAAAAGCTACAAACAAGATTCTCTAAACTTAAAAACAATTTTGACACAACTAAAATGGAGTTTGACAATGGCTAAGTTCAGTAGACCATAGACCAAGATTTGTCGGTAATTAAAATAAAGAGTGAATGAAAGTGAACGAAATGATCCGAGGTGCAAAAAAACCTGAGTAAAATCAAATAATTATCTCTAATTGTTTATCTCTAATAATTATATGACATCGTAAAACTATATTAATGTTTATTTTAATAAATTAAGATGCAATAACCTTAATTCGGTAACGTATTCGTAATGTAACTTCAGCGTTATTTATTCCGATTTCAATAAGAAAAATAAACATTAATTTGATTAAAATGGACAAATTACAGCATTTAAAAGTTGATTCAGTTAGCATGATTATCTTGCTATTTATTTCGGCGTTGAAGCTAATCCTAACATCCTAGTTATAATCCCATCTAATATTACAAATACGAAAGTTTTAAACAGTTTTTTTAGTCTGTTTGTTTGTTACCTTTCACACCTAAAGCACTGAACCGAACATCATAAAATTTTGCATATACGTTGTCAAGGGTACAGAAAAGGACATAGGACACTTTTCATTCCGAAAAAAGTACTGTTTCCGAAGGAAATAACAATAACTCTCGACCGCTAGGTGGCGCTACGTGTATTTCGAATCATGATTGAATTATATCGTTAGAAACTTTAGTAGTGTGTTAAGAAATATATTTAGTACTTATGTACTTAATATATTTTGTGAGTCGAGAGTGAACTCCAACACCGTTTGACGAAACACCATGAGAGTTGGTACATAAGAAAGTATATATGTATTTTTAATGCAGAAGGATTTGCAGGACTTTTTCGACCTCCACGCGGTCGAAGCCGCGGGCAAAAGCTAGTTTAAAGATAAGTAATCCGGTTTTTCGTTCAGTAAGTTGAAAATCTCCGGTATTCTCGTCGCCACGGCGCGTCGTGAGAAAGCCCTATCAAAGACATCTTGAATTTGTCGTAGTCTTTCTGTTTGTTATGTCGTGAATCGACAACAGCTGCAATCATAATCTTCCATAATGATTTCCAAACTCACAAGCATCCAAACTTTCAAGAACTAGTAGTGAAATGTGCTTTGTCAATTTTAGTTCATGACAGCTAATTTTATTCCACACCTATTTAATCTAACACCACCCCGCCACGTTAATTTATATCACTTTAGACGATTTCAGAATGGGAAAAGTAGTTTGACAGGAATAAACTAAATTTGGTAATTTTTAGTCTAGTTTAGAGAATTTTGTGACAAGGGAATCGGCAGTGTGGCGTTATATAGTGAAGTGTAAAAAAAACAATCAAATAAAAATAAAAATAAACTGAATGTTACAGACTAACATACCAAGCCAAAGAGTTCCGAATACCGATTAGAGACAATAACAAAAATAATTTATGCCATAATTATAGCCAAAACAAACTATTAGAAACAATTAACTAACTAGCGAAATTATATCGTATATGTATATATATACATAACTAAGTGGCAACTTCCATGGTGTTCGGTCAAACGGTGTTGGAGTTCCCTCTAGACTAACAAAATGTATTACTTAAGTACATTAAAAAAAAAACTTACACTACCTACTAAAGTTTCTAATAATATAATTCAATCATGATTCGAAAGACACGTAGCGCCACCTACCGTCCTGAAGCAATTGTGACCGCCAACAGTTATTGTATTTTCCCCCGAGAACAGTTTTTTTTCTGGATGAAAGGTCCTCTTCTGTACCCCTGATAACGTAGGTATATGCATAATGTCATAATGATCGGTTCTGTGGTTTAGGTGTGAAAAGGTAACAAACAAACAAACTTACTTTCGCATAAATAATATTAGTTGGGTTAGCTATAATACGCTGAAATAAATAGCAAGATAATCATGGTCCCTGAATAAACTTTTAAATGTTGTAGTTTGTCGATTTTAAGTAAATTAATGCTTTTTTCTTATAGAAAACCGAAAAAATATCGTCGACATTACATTACTATAGTTTTACGCCGTCATTAAGCTCCCTGTATTTCATTTAAATTATTACCTATTAATAAACAATCAAAGATAAATATTTGATTTTATTCAGGTTTTTTTTTTGCACTTCGGATCATTTCGTTCACTCACTCTTTATTGACCGTGCGAGCGCGAAGCGTCTCCGTTTTAGTTTGGGCAAAAATGCTTTCGTATGTCCGATGTCTTTTTTCCTCTAGGTCGCATTTCTCAACCTATTCTCGTGAAATTTTGTGAGTAGGTTCGATAATGGATTGTTTTTGTCGGTTCAGTTTACCGAAATTTTTCCAAATAGTGGAGATATGGGAGTTGAAAACGTCAAAAAAAACATATTCCAGTCATTTCGCGCTCTTTTGTTTTAAATAGCTTGGTGAACATTTATTCAGTTTTAGGCTATGCAAAAACAGACTCGCGAGGTCTACAGCTCACAGGGCCACTAGTTTTAATTTCACGCAACTTACCTAGTGATTGCCAAACTCGATTATACATAGTTGTGTCAACATTGTTTTTAAGTTTAGAGAATCTTGTTTGCAGAATAGCTTTTAAGATTCTCATAACCATAAATAAGAAAATGTTGTGATAGTTTAGTTTAGTTCGGTGTACAAGAGAATTGGTACCAATGACTTAAATTATGTAACGAGAGTTGGCGCCGGATACAGTCGGACAGCCAAACGCGAGCAGCATCCGCACAATTTTGGAGCACTGGCCGAATTAAATAAAGTACTTACCTACGCGGTTTGTGCGTGGATACTTATGTTCATGGTATAATAATATACTTCGCCAGGTATAGCATTCCGAGATACAGCGGTCACGTGGGAGACACAAGCTTACGTCATCACCGCTGTGTTACCAGTAGTGTGCAATAATAACTCCCCAACCGCCTTTATTACCTGTGTGAATCCGATAAAACAATGAGATTTTAACTAACAATTACGTTGGTATATGTTTAAATTGGATTGTTTCGTTTGAATAGAAAACGAAACGACAATTTAAATGCTTTACATATATTTTTTAACAGAATAGTGACTGAAAATGATTCCATAATTCGTGTTTTGTTGCAATAAAGTGGCAACTGGATAGTGACGTAAGCATGTGTCAGTCCCGGAATGCCAGACCCTGTTTTTTTAGACCATGCTATGTTATAATAATAATAATTCAATTTATTTCAAGTAACCATGACTTATTTGTTATCCTATGTTAGTAATTAAGATAATTTTATCTACATCCTAAACAAATAACAAATTCCTGTACAATACATATACACAGCGGCAGCACTGTCCAACGCTTTACCGCGGCTGCACCATTCCATGGGAAATGGCACAGCAGCGATTCACGTACGGACAGTCCAGCCTACTCGAAATTAGAGACAGGATACTGTTGTTGCCGCTCCACACCCCACGCACCAGGGACGCACAGCGCTTACGCATTGCGGCAAAGCAACAATCCACATGTGCGTTATTTCAAACTTGAAAGGAAAGACAATTTGTATTTCGTGTTACTAAAACAAATAAAAGAATACGCCTCGCGGGAGATTCAAAGAAAAGTGCTTCTATAGTGCATTTCAATGTTCTAAATCCTTCCTCATACAAAAAAGCGACGAATTAAGAAAGCACCCTTTTTGAAATCCGATAATTAGATCATAATGGATTTACTGCCATCAAGAGTATCGGAGCGGACGAGTCCTGGAGTGAGACCGCGTATCGGCAAGCGTAGTGTGGGACGCCCCCCAGCTAGGTGGACCGATGACCTTGAAAAGGTGGCTGAGACAGACTGGATGCGGAAGGCGGAGGACAGGGTGTTGTGGCGCACCCTGGGAGAGGTACATGTCCGTAATGGACTGCGATAAACTGAGTTGATTGAAGAGGATCGGCAGCAGGCCATTATAACAAACTGCGATCTTCGCCGTCTTCTTACCATTTAACTACGAATAATAGGAGGAAAAATAAAAAGATACAATTTAAAAGGAGATTATATTGATTTATTAAATGAATGCTTACTTACTACGGTTATGTAATGTCAGTACAATGAAACAAAAATCTGAAACTTAAACAAAACCAACAATAGAAAAAAAATATGATTTAGGCTTTCTGAGTTGTCAACTAATTTAAAATCGCAACTAGAACAATATAATTGTAATGTTTATCTATCCTATTAATATTATAAATGTGAAAGTTTGTGAGGATGGATTAATGTTTGTTACTCTTTCACGCAAAAACTACTGAACGGATTTGGATGAAATTTGGCACACAGATAGACCATGACCCGGGTAAGAACATAGGCTACTTTTCATCCTGGATCGTAGACGAAGTCGCGGGCAACAGCTAGTAATATATTACAAAGAGGTACAATTTGCGAGTTTGTATGTAGGGGGTAATCTATGGAACTACGGATTCGATTCCGAAAATTATTTCGCTAATGGGAAGCTACATTATTGCAGAGTCAGTATTACGCGGACAAAAACTAGTAATCTAGAATCAAATTAATCTCAATAGAAATCAAGTACATTTTTTCCAGCAGGATTAATTGTATCTATGATAAGTACAAGCAAAACATGTTTTAGAAACTCATGTAGTTGACAACCTAATGTAAAAAAAATGAAAACTAAAAAAATACTTTCTTATAAACAGGCAAATTCGTACACTCGGTAATAAAATACAGCCGATTTATTCTGGCAAAATCTCACCGTCAAAACTTACGTGGACGTGAGCTGTCAATAGTGTCAAACCACAAGCATTATGGGGAATGACAGCTCACTGCTCACTTGACATACGTTTTCACGGTGAGATTGGTGAGATTCTTACAGAATAGCAGTACAGTAATGCCCGGGAAATAATGTCTGGGTTCAGGAAAATATTAAACCCTTGCAAGCACTTTAAGTGACTTTTCCCGGGCTGAAAAACACATTTAAACAGCGTCGGTTTTAAGGTCAGCACAAACAGATAGAGTAACAAAATTGCTTAAGCACGTTTTCATCGTTAAATCGATAATGATTAACTTAATCACAAAAAAAAAACAGAGTTCAAAATACCGTAGATGATTTCACTGTGGCGTGTTCGCACATTGCACATGTTCGCGTACACCTATCTTAAAATTAGACTACTGAGCATTTTGCTGCTCTATCTGAACAAATCGCTTAAAAACACTAGTCATACACTTATAACCATTCACGCGACTTAAGGCGATTATCAGACTTCACCGCGTTCCGTCGCGTAGCGCAAGGCGGCCATAGCAAACAATCCTCAATCGTCCCGCGCGCAGTTCGTGTTTTCTATACACTCTGATACAATGTTAAATCTGCCGCCCCACGCTACACGACGGAGTGCAGTGTGCTAATCGCCTGAAATGTTACAATTTGTCATTGGTGCACGTTCACAAAGCAAGAAAGAATAAAACGCGCGCTTGAAACACATTACTATTCATAAGCTCAGGGTACACTATCGCAAGGTCGAAGCGACCCATGTTTTTATTTATTTAAATCGAAATTGCTGAAATGTGTAAATGTATTTTGAAAGGACAAATCAACTAATTGGATATCCGAAAAAAGATACGATCATTATTACGGTGAAACTGGTTTTTGGTTAAGTGACAGAAATTGAATTGAATAAAATTCAACTAGCACTTTATATTCAAAAGTCTAGTTGAAACAGCAAGGGCCAGCCTATTAGAAGTCGGTCAAAGTCCAGTAAACAGCCAGGGTCGCGGGTTGGAGTATTATAAATTATTGGAAGTCCTGTAAACACAGCCCGGGTCATGTCAGTCAGAGTATTATAAACCGTTGGAAGTCCTGTAAACATAACGAAAAACAAAGTAGTAGATACCGTTCGAAGTCCAGTTAACACCGCGAGGGCCAGCGTATTAGATGTCGGTCAAAGTCCTGTAAATACAGCCAGAGTCGGGTCAGTCAGGGTATTGTAAACCCTTGAAATCCTGTAAACATGACGAAAAAAGAGTAGTATATATCGTTCGAAGTCCAGTAAACACAGCCAGGGTCGGGTCAGGGTATTAAAACCCGTTGGAAGTCCAGTAAACAGCGAAGAAATAAGTAATATATTCGACCGAAAGTCAAACAGAAAACAAAAAAACACGTGAATCAATATATCATTGCCATTTAAGCAAGTCTTAATACCGGGATAGATTTTATTATAGTAATATTAAATGCTGGTAAGGTTGTTTTGATTTTCGGACGCACTCTTAAGGGAAAACATGCCTTTTTCTTTGTGCGCCTGTCGTCCAGCAATAGAATCGCGTGTGCGCTTGCTTGTCAGAGAATATGACGCTTCGACTGCGCGTGGCAGCGCTACAAGGATCTTTTAGCGCGTGGCCAAAACCAGAACTAACGCCGCCATCTTGTTTTGTCAACACAATCAGGTTGACCAAAAAATGTTTACCAGCAACATCAATCAGGCGCCAAAACATCCTTGTAGCAGTGTGTCCCTTGAGCCTTCCAAATGTATTATTTTAATACAAACGACATCAGTCTTATACACAAACATTTTAAAGCACCCTATTCGGAAAGACCAAATACTGGATTCTTATAGGAAATACAGTCCCGAAATCCTGAAAAAATTAACTATTACTAGGAACACCTGACCCTCAGGCTGCCATATGATTTTGAAACTATGAAAAAATATTGTTTGCCTACTTACTTTAATTAAAATGTTTAGGATGTCTTTTCGTAGGAAAGCTATATTTTGATTTTTTGAGTTGTTACAATGGTCGACGCCTTAATGACCTCCTTTAATTGTGAACGCACATTAATCTCAGCACTAGACATAATTCCTCTTTCAACCTATTAAATTCCTTGGCGTTGTACAAATTGCTGGACAATATCATCTGTTTCCCTCATGTTAACCTGGAACATTAAGTTCGGTTGGTGCTCGCGGAGACTCTGCTCTGCCTTTGACTTCTCTCTCTTATGTTCCGCAGTCGTTATATGATCTAAAATATCATCCCAATCGTTCTCCGTAATGTTGCAGTACCCGCAATGGTAAACATCCAGTTTTATCTGAAAACAAATAGCAGTCTTTATTTATTTATTTATTTTATTATTTATGTACACACAGTTTAATAGATACAGATACGGCATATTAGTATTAAGAGATCAGAGATCGGATTAGTATTAGTCTTTATAGATTTCTTGTATTTTCTACATATACATTTTCCCAAAATCACATACAATAATTGGAAACTTAAGCGCGCAGATTAGTTACAACCATCAAATTCGTCGTTTTCAACATAGAAGGGGAAAAACAGACAGATATTATAAAATACTAATTCTGTAACCTACCTCTCTAATGAATTCATTTTCCAGTGAAGTTATCAAAAGGCATTTCTCGATGATTCCTTTGTGATAATCAGTCAATATGATATGCCTCATAATACTTTCAGGGGTCAAATCAATATGGCACGCATGACAGAAGATCCTTTCGTTCTTTTTGGCAATCAAAAAGAAGCAAAAAGCATTGAGCCAATATTTATCATTTATCACTATGACCATTCCGTCTTTCATAGTTTCGACTAGTTCAAATGTCTTAATATATCCGGAAAGTGGTTCTTTTACTGGTGCCTCAGTCGCATCACTTTTAGATGTTTCTTTTGTATTTTCTGTGTGAATTCTACTTGCCACGTGCTTTTGTAGGTCATCAAGTGTAGTGGAGAGTCTTCTGCTGCATGGGTGGCAGTAATAGCTGTAGTCGGCACGATTGTGACTGAATCCATGCTGCTTTGCATACTCTCCTACTGACACAGTCTTTTGAGAGTGTTTGTCCTTTCCAAGCAACACTGGCTTTGTGTACAAAGTAGTTTTATCTGTACCATTTGACGTGATGCCAGAAGAGAGAGTCTCTGGTGACTTTTTTTTATTAGAAGTCTTCTTATGTTCTTCAATATGTTTTTCGATGGCATCAGTGTTAAAGTCAATGGTTTTCGAACACTTCTTACAAAAGGCAGTTTCGTTAATCAAGTCAATATTCATGTTGCTCTTCTGGTATCTGTCTACGGATTCATAAAGATTCGATTCTTCGCCTTTAATTGTCGTATTGTAATTGTTTTCTGCTAATCTTTCCTTGTGGAGTTTTAGTAAGTTTTGGTGATGTTTGCTACGGATGTGGTCTTCAGGAGAATCTTCTAATAGCCATTCGCATAGAACGCACCATCTGTCCCCACTCCCTGTTGAGTCTGTTATGTAGTTTTTCGCGCTCAAATTTTTACACAAAATCTTGTCAAGTACTTCTGCATTTTTTTTCTTAGCTGATTGTTTCGGGTTTACTTTGTCTTTATCAACAGGTTTAGTGGCTTCTTTTTTGATAAGTGTGTTGGCATCTTTTTTTACTTCTTTATTAGCATCGACACCTGCTTCTTTTTTTATATTTTCATTGACATTTCCACTAACCATTTGAATGCCATCATTTTTCTCTGTTTTTGTACTTTGAACCTTCACAGTTTGAGTTTCTTTCGTATTTTTGGTAGTCTGTAAAGTAAATTCCGTTTCATTCTTTTGAACGGTGGGATCATACAGTTTATATGCTTCTCTATGGTCGACTGTTTTGAAATGACTTGTTGGTTCGTTTCCGATGATCACATTGCAAGTTAGACACTGCTTGGTTCTAGCATCAACCTATAATCAAACATACAAAACATTGTACAGACACATAATATTAATTTAACTTTTATTATTTCTAATACTATGAAGCAAGTTTCACGCTAGGGATTCATTAACGTTGTTCACATCGCCAGTAGCATGACAAATATTAATAAAAAGATCTTCCATCTTACCGTTCTATAAACCGTATTCTCAACGTTGTCGAAAATCACTTCACTTTTGATTAAATTGAGAACATGGCTTCTGCTGACCTTATGAGAAGCACTGTCATCAAACTCGGTATTACAAAGGACACAAGTGTCTTCAACGCAGCCATTCCAAGCGTCATCAGATACAATGAACTGGTTAAAAGCTATGATATCATTCTCCACACGTGTGAGCCATGTAGAGGATTTGTTTTTTTCTTTAATATGTGTTGGTTCATCTATGTGTAATTCTACCTTCGTGGCGGTCGGGAATATCAGACTGCATGGCTCGCAGAAATATATGCCTTTAGCCTGTAAATGAAATAAATGACTATGAATTAAAAGGAATAATAAACTTTTGTATCTTGTCACAGTATCATGACCACAATCGTGAAGAAGAGCATAGAAACAATTTTTTTTTTCTTCTTACTTAGGAGCTGTCGCCAGCCAGGCAAGCTGTTTAACCGATAAGCTGATGTATGATGTTGGCCATTTACTATGATGAAACAACAATAATGGTGCCATTCTCTTGTACACTGAACTAAACTAAACTGTCACTAAAATTTCTTATTTTTGGTTTAGAGCAAGCTGTTCTGCAAACAAGATTCTTTAAACTTAAAAACAATTTTGACACATTTAAAATCGACTTTGACAATCGCTAAGTTGTGTAGACCATAGACCAAGATTTGTAGGAAATTAAAATAAAGCGAATGAAAGTGAATGAAATGATACGAAGTGCGGAACAAAACGGAGTAAAATCAAATAATTATCATAATTTTTTTATCAATACGTACTCGTACTCAAATGAACTATAGGAAGCATAATGGCGGCGTAAAACTATAATAATGTTTATTTGAATCAATTAAGATGCAATAACCTGTATTCTTTAACGTATTCGTAATGTAACTTCAGCGATAGTTTCTCGGTTTTCAATAAGAAAAAATAAAACTTTTAATTTGATTAAAATCGACAAATTACAACATTTAAAAATTGATTCAGGTAGCATGATTATTTTGCTATTTATTTCAGCGTAATAAAGCTAATCCTAACTTCCTAATCCTAATCGTAACTAATATTATAAATGCGGAAGTTAGTTTGTTTGTTACCTTTTCACGCCTACACCACAGAACCGAGCATGACATTTTGCATATTCATTGGCAGGGGTACAGAAAATGACATAAGGTACCATTCATCCAGAAAAAAAGTACTGTTCCCGAGGGAAAGAACAATAACTATCGACGGTCCTAATTGCTTTAGTACGCTAGATGGCGCTACGAGTCTTTCGAATCATGATTGAATTAGATTAGAAACTTTGGTAGTGTGTTAAGAGTGTTTAAAAAATATATAAGTAATACAATTTGTGAGTCTGGAGTGAGCTCCAACACCATTTGACCGAACACCATAAAAGTTGGCACATAGGTAAGTATATGTTTGTTTTTAATGTAGAAGGATTTACAGGATTTTCAGATCTCCACGCGGGCGAAGCCGCGGGCAAAAGCTAGATTACTAATAAAAATGTGGTCTCGAGAAAAGATAACCCAGTTTTTCGTTCGCTGCGCCGCCATAGGAACGCCCTATCAAAGACATCTTGAATTTTTTTGAGTATTTCTGTTTGTTATGTCGTGAATCGACAACCGCTGCAATTACATAATCTTCCATAATGATTTCCAAACTCACAAGCATCCAAACTTTCAAGAACTAGTAGTGAAATGTGCTTTGTCAATTTTAGTTCATGACAGCTAATTTTATTCCACACCTATTTCATCGCTATTAAAAATAGTCTGATTTAGTTTGACAATCGAAATTTTTGGTAAAAAACGGCAAATTCAGAATAGCAAAATTGTCATTTTCATTATACGAGTATTGAAAATTAAAATGACATTAGTGCTGTCAAACTATAATATAGTTCATTTGTCACTATAATCAATTTCAGCATGGGAAACGAAGTTTGATAGGAATAAACTAAATTTTGGTGATTTTTAATCTAGTTTAGAGAATTTTGTAACAAGAGAATTGGCACCATATCTTACCGATACTGTTTATTTATGTTTTAATAAAATATTGTTTGTTTAACAAATCAGGTTTTTATTTACTTTCCTCATATTCGAAATAAAAAGCAGTGTTTACCTCGGGTGAAATTTCACTTTTTTTAATTTACGGTTTTTAATTTAATATTTAATTTTGCTATACTTCTGTGGACTAGTATTATTTGTTGTTTAATTTCTTGCATATATGTGGTTTCCATACAGTATAACGAAAGTGAGGATTCAGGAAGAGCGGAAGATTTTAGAAAATGTGTCCCCTAAAGGGGTTAAATACGGGATAAATGTTTGTATGGAAGTTCGTAATTTTTGCAGATGAGAAATCCCATCACACAACATGGCTTGTTCATAATAAATACCTTTCTAATAAAATCTTCTTTATACTTCTCAAAATAACCACAAGTCTTCAAGTTCTCCTTATGCTGTGAATCAACGATATGCGCAAGAGCGTCATCTTCGTTCGTAAACTGCTCCGCGCAAATCAGACAGTATTGGTCTATGCGACCCGATAGAATACCGTTTTTAGAAAATATGGAAGGCATTCTGAAAATAAAAATTAAAGAAATTAGGTAAGTACATAAAAAATAAAGGCAGGCACTAAAATAAACTAGTTAGTTAGGTAGGTACTTGGTAAAGAAAAGAGCCACTTTAAAAAAAAATGCGCGTTCTGTACCATACACGCGATACAAGTGAAACTTCACAAAATAAAGAATAAGAGAGATTTAATGTGAGAGACAGAGTTATATCTTTCTGCTCTCTCATGTTATGAAATGTGCCTAAACGTGACGAGTCCTTGAAATTTCTCTCTCAATTCGCGTCCAATTATCGAATCGCCGCCTAAGAAGTTTCATTTCAAAAATGTTCTTAATTTCTATGCCTTTCCCGGAAACCATATAGGAAACGGCACACCTCTGCCTTTTCTATTAGGCAGCACTAGTCGTGAAGTATAATATGTGGGAATATACAAAACCTACAATATTATTATACATGCTCATCATCGGCTAATGAATATAATTTAGCCGCGCGGCGCTGCGTGCCACAAGTCCGTTCCTAGCCTTAAGGGAGAAGCGCTAAGGTAGCCCGCGAAATTCAAATTTTCTTACGTTTTTTAGGATTCCGCACCCAAAGGGTACAACGAGACCCTATATATTACTAAGACTCCGCTGTCTGTCTGTCACCAGGCTGTATCTCATGAACCTTGATAGTTAGACAGTTAAAATTTTCACAAATGATGTATTTCTTTTGCCGCTATAACAAAAAATACTAAAAAACGGAATAAAATAAATATTTAATTGGACTCCCATACAATAGACATGAGTTTTTTGCCGTTTTTATAGATAATGGTACGGAACCCTTCGTGCGCGAGTCCGACTCGCACTTGGCCGGTTTTTTATTGCAATTTGCACATCAGTGTCAGGTTGTACGTTGATTATATTATGGTTCGCGACCGTTAAAAATACGGCATTATAGAAATAATAATTAGAATCAGCAATACAACTCCTTAAGTTAGAATTGGTTTCAAAGGTCATGATTTCATAAATAGTCATTTAATAGGGTAATATGAACTTAGACAGTTATATTGATGATTTTGATGATAATAATTCTATGAATACATATTTGTTACGGCCGCGAGATTATATTTAGATCAACATACAACCTGACACTGACCTGCAAATTGCAAAAAACTTAAGAAAAATTGAATTTCGCGGGTTACCCTAACGCTTTCGCCTTAAGCCACGTGTACATAAAGATCAGTACACACAGAGTAGCAAAAGGATCAGTTTTTTTATGGATTAAGGAGTAAGTGGTCTAAATAAATGTCCACCACTTACTGTCAAGCCTTTTCCGAACTATGCTGGGGTCGGCTTTCAGTCTAATCTGATGCAGCTGAATACCAATATTTTACATGGAGAGATTGCCTATCTGACCTCCACAACCCAGTTACTGGGGAACAGGTTGTATCCTGGTCCCCTTGGTAAGACTGGTTTTCAGACTTTTGGGCTTCTAACTAACCGTAGTCTGTCAAAAATGTACGAATGACAGCCGGGACCAACGGCTTAGCGTGCTTTCCTACGCACGGAGGGGTCTCGATATGTAATAGATGGTCACCCATCCACGAACCGACCGCAGCAAGCGTAGCTTAAACTTTGATGACCCTGTTATTATTTAGCCACGAGCCCGTAATTTTTTTCTCAATTTAAAAAACTGAAGTGTTAATCAAGTATTTTTGGTGACCGTATGGTATCCACCTACTGATACATTATGCAGGATGTGACATCCTATTTGTTAACACGCTTTTCAGCACGCTTTTTATTTATTATTAGTGAACAGGCTTCGGAATGCTTTCCTCAGTCCTTCCTTTTCCTCCCTGGTTTAAATTCGCCGCCACTTGCACTCGCCCATCACTGTGAGTGCAACAAGGACAACGCATAACGCCCGCCACCTGACGGCGTGTAGAAAAACAAGTGTGTTCGAACGACATGAAAGTCCGGCCGGCCGCTAACCGACGCGCGCGGTAAAAAAAAAAACAAAAAATTTGTGAACTACAACTGCTAGTGAAACAGTGTGGTAATCTCCTGGCTCCCAGCATCCCGTGAGTACCTCACCTATCTCAGTTTACATTCTTTAGCCTGTTTCTGAGAAGGAAACTTCAAAAAGCGTCCTTGGCTATACTCAATCAATTAGCTTCACTTGTAACTAAGTCAATTATAACCTAAGTACTTCTAATTGTCATATTGAAATTAAACTTTGTATGTATATGTAGTTCGGATGACAAACTATAATTTGGTATCTTGGGAGCTCATCTGATAATGGAGCCAGGAGTTGGATAGTGGAAGTCTTCAGTGGTTACTAATAATTACTTCGACTTTTAGGTCATACGATTTGATTGATGAGTCCAATAGATTGCACTTGGTGTTGACGGTCTGATGATGGCGCCAGGAGGAGGATAGTGCAACTCTTCAGTGGCTACTAGTAAACCGCTAGAATTTGGGCCGATAATATTCGTTTTGACGAGTCCAATAGATAGGGCTTGGTAACGAGGACCTGATCATAGAGCCAAGAGGTGATAGTGAAACTCTTCAGTGGCTCCTAGTGAACCGCTCAAGTCAATACTTCGTTGACTTTAGACTTATTAACTAAATGAAGAATAAATGTACTAGACTAAAAAATCAAATAGTAAAAAAAAAAAATAACATGGTTATATCACGCACAAAAAAATATAAAATAATTAAATTGACTTGTTTTAGTTCTTCTTTATACAATGATCAAATGCAAAAACGTGGGGTGCTTTTTAATTGTGTACCTACTTTTAATTAATTCAAACAAAGCGCTCCACGTTTTCTATAACTGTGGTCTTGGCTACTCATAATGGCCCGAAAATCCACAATTTACGTCATTCACGCCTATATTACCAAAATGATTTTATTTTTCTGTTATCAGGTAAATATTTTTGTTATATTTTTTTATTGATTTAGGTTGGCAGAACGCTTTCGGAAAAGTATTAGAAACTAGAGAACTCACCACTGTGCGCCTAAATCAATAAAAAAAATAAGAAAGTTGTATAAATTGATCTGCTAAAGGAAGTTAGCAGAGCATATTTTCATTCAAACTTTTTTTAGACCAAAACGCCAGGACTATGTTTTTAGGTAGGTTTATGGAACTCTAGAACTCAGCCGCATGCGAATAGAACTCACATATTTTTATGCTCCGCTGGGAAATGATCTGCCAAGTTCCGCTCACGTGTACAGTTCGCCGTAGTAATTGGGAATGCTCTGAGCATTGAGGTGGCATACGTTAAATAGCCGAAAGAATTTCGTCTGAAATTTTGGTGTAAAAGAACACTTAAGGCGTCTGTAAGAGCAGTGAAGTGAATTGCTGGAAGATACACTAGATTCGTTGGCAGAATAAATGATCCGTTATCAGTTCTCATAAATCTAAGTAAATAAAATAAACATCTTTATCTATATAATTAAATACAACGCTAAAATCACTACACAAATGACTGGTCCGACGTTCGCATCTCTGTACCACCTGCCAGCTAACAAAATTTAATTCTAAACACTAACTTTAAACGTTAAAAGATAAAAACCTCACAACGAAACATAACAAAATAGAGTAACTATCATGCGGAATAAAATAGTAACTAATAATATCAAAATTTAAAAACAAAACGAAGTTTACACAAATACATAATAATAATAAATTACGGTAACAATTATATTGTTACTAGTTTCGGCCCGCGGCTTTGCTCGCGTGCATGTCGGAAATCATCAAACGGGAACTTACTGCCGAGACAAAAAGTATCCCATCTCCTAACCCAGGTCATAACCTATCCCTGTGCCTTTCGCCCAAATCCATTCAGCCGTTAAGGCGTGAAAAAGTAACAGACGAACATACAGATAATAAATGCAAATAACCTTTTTATTATTAATAAAACTGGATTTTACTTAAAAATAATATTAATTATTTTATTTTATATTATCATCATTAATTTCAAATACTCTATCGCCGCCTGACCACGTTATACGTATTAAACCTAAATGTTAGCAATGTTATTTTATGACTTGAAATTGTAATAACTTTTACTGTAAATTTAATTTATTAACTTTTAATGGGCTGAGTTTTAATGAAATAAAGACTAAAATAAATGTTACCTCATGACTCATGATAGTCATGATACGGACTATAACTGTATTTTCAATCCCTTAAATCTCATAAAAAGAGGTCAAAAATAATTTCAATATTACATGTACATTTTAAAATCACACCTATATTACCACCTCCGGGGTAATTCTTTATTTCTAAACAAAAGCATAATTTTGAATGTCCATATCCCTAACTTGAGAAATTCTGAGTTACCTATAAAAACTTTTATTCCCTGTATTCCATTTCGGATTATTATGAAACAAAAAGTAGCTTAATTCCTTCCCCAGGATGCCATCTATCTCCTTGCCAAATATCGCAATCCGTTTAGTGGTTTAGGCGTGAAAAGGTAATACACACTTTCGAATTTATAATATCAGTATGGAGTTATGACGAGTTAAAATATGAATAAGTTGTGAACTTATCCGATTAAGAATCGTCAATCTTTTCGACATACATAGTCTGTGGACTTTTCCTTTTCAACTTCTGCATTTGACCACTTGTATTTGACGTTTGTTTTGATGTTAGTCTATGGTTTGATGTTTACGTACAGAACGAGAAATAAAATTTCAATGGTTTTAATATTTATAAGAGTTGTTCAGGGCACTTGAGGATAAATTATTCTCTACAGTGTGCCAACTTAAATTCACAAGAGATTATGTGAAAATAACATAAATAATAATAGAGGGACTACTAAGAACATAAACAAAGAAATAAGAAAGTCATTATTTAGTAACTATAAACAACATGATACCATTCTGATTCATGATACACGTTTGGTTTTGCAGGCCATCTCCTGTGCCTTGGGCCTTTGGACCTTGAACCTTTGGAAACTTCGCAAGCAGAGGATTGAGCTCATCCATTGAAGAAACTTTATGTCTACTCCTGACAAAGGCCTTCAGAACGATGACACCGTCCTGTGTCCAACACAAGTGCATTCGGAAGTGGAGACGCGCCTTCCCAACAAAGATGGATTGCCGGACCCTTGTCAAGAACTCCTTGACTGAGATGAATGTTCTTTTCAAGCATGTCTTAGCTTTCCAGACTACTGATTTGTTATTGTAACTGGAAAATCTAATCGGTATGGGCCTGTGATGATCTTTAGTGGTAGCGCTATGTCTGTGACAGATCTTTATGGAATATACAGAGAAGTTCTTCAGGGCCAGCTTATTGGTAATAACATCCAGGATGACTGCGGTGCTGTCTTCGCTGTCAACTTTCATAACACCTTGAAAAATCTGTGCTTTCTGCCTCTATGTCTTTTCTCCAATCCGACAATCTGTTTAGCACACTCACTGATCTGAGTCCGAAGCAAACCAAGTATGCTGAAAATAAGCTCCCTGAAGGTCCAGAATTCCTTAGCCACTCTAGCCACGGTATCCGTGGCAGGTCCCGAACACTGAATCTGAGTTTCCAGTGCTTCCATCTTCCATGTGAAGTTCTCTTTAAGACTCGTTTTGTGCAGACAATATCTGAGCAAGTTAGGACATAGTGATTTGAAATTCTACTACGAGTACTTGAGTCACATAAATGTGCCACAAACGTGAGTACCCGTATAATGAAGGTTAAAATTTTATTAATTGACAGAAATTTAGGCAAATAACTGTGTATTTCTATTTTAAATATAAATTAAAAAACAGAGATACGTCTATCCTTTTTTTTAAACCAACCCGTAACGTAAGTATCGCATTTAAATTTGGAGTAATTCACGAATCATGTTATCATGCCATTTTTTTATCTAGGTAGGTCAATTATTCATGCCTGCATTTAGATTCGGATTCATAAATGTATTTTTATTCTGCCACCATTGTATAGACAAACTCTGATACTGATGCCTAGTCGTGTCAGCATTTCACTAAACGGCTTGAAATGCCAGCAAACATTCATTGTAACTGATACTTGATACGATCACGAGAAATGTTGCTATAATACCTATTGCGGTTTCCGGAGCAATTTGGTACATGCTTTATGGAACAAAGTTCAACCCTAACAAAGTAAAAAGCAAAACAACTTGAAACTTAAATTCAATAATTATACTGCAATCAACAATCTGTTGGAAAAATTGTTATGATGGGAATGTCCATCAATGAAGAATACACGGACGGTCGTCTTCACGACCATTCAGGCGGATAAAAGGATAAAACGAAATAATGAAAACTACTTACTTTTTCCACCTACTAATTAGTTTCACGTTATTAGCACTTTAAAAAGCAAACGCAGGCTAGAGCGGCGTTACTTGGTCCCAAGCCTAACAAAGACTCGTCGAGTGGACAATTATAGACGAGTCAACAAGGTTACAAGCTCTTTCGAACTGGTTGGTATCTAATATGTGGTAAAATCCCGCCCGTAGAGCATTAATTTTTCTTTTTTTTTCTCATGGCCTCCCGCGGTTTGTGCATTTGACACGATTAGTTTCTTTGATTTAGTTTGATGAAAATAAAGGTAGGGAAACGACCACCTTATTATTTATTATAACAGGAATTTATAGGATCAGTATTTGTAACGGTGATACCATGAATAAAAAGCAAATTACAATGACAAAAAATTAAAACTTTATTATCTATGCTCTGCAATCAGTGCAACTGAATGTATTATTTTACTTTGGCAACACTTTGAAATTATAAATATCGGTAATTAAAAGTGGGGCAAAAGTCGTTTTAAATTGTAAAATAGAGTGCAGAGCCAGTCGTACTTGTATTTGTTGTGTACAAAAGCAGATCATTCCATGTTATGTTTGTTTTTTGTTGTTATTTACCAGTGTCGCAACCATAGACATATCCTACCACAATGGTCGCAACGATTTACGCTATTGTCTATAATTGTCTTTGGTCTTTAGACATCAAGAAATAGACAACAATGTCAAACTTTTAACGTTTTAAGTACGAGGCTTTTGGCTACTTTTTATTAGTGTATGTATTTTGCCTACAATAGTTTTTTGTATTGTGCGTGTTGTTTGTGCACAATAAACAATTTTTCTTTCTTTTAGACTTTGAGCCATAGATAAAACACTAGAAGCAAGTTGGTTGTCACTGACATCAGCGGGGTACATACGGAATACATTATCAGTAGGAATGGATTTCATTTTGACAGTTCAACAACATTCATTGCGTTTTTACGTTATTGAACAGACAAATTTTTTCGAACATATAAAGCAATGGATTAGCAATGGGCTACAAAATTCAGATTGTGATAGTGTGTAACGTAATTAATGCAGGACTGTATGTGTATGCGTGAGTAATCAAGTTATTTTAACAAAGAACAGTTTCTGAATTTGTAAATCAGAAACTTTTATCACACGTGGGTGTTTGTGTGTCTAATGTGTATTTCGGGATAATAAATTGTATTGACAAACAGCGAAATGACTGGGGCAGGTCAAGCAAATCTAATTAAAGATGGCGAGATCACAGTAACGTCCCCTCGGACGGCCTATAATAAATAAATTTGACATTTAGTTCACTCATTCCATTTAGTGTTCATTCACAAGTTTGGTTTTATTTCAATAAGTCGTTATTTTCGGTGATTTCAATATTTTAAATTAAGTATTTGACATGAAAAGTGCCAGAATTTGAAACCTTAAATATTTCCTCCTAATCACTTTCTTCAAAATGGTTCCGACAGAACCTCGAACTCTATTTAATTTAAAAAAACCTCTACGTAAGTATAGCTTCAAGCCACTTAATCTTCTAATCTTAGGATCTTTCGGGAAAAGGTGAACTCCAATTCCGGAGTACTTAAGAAAACAACATGTCATTTTAGCAAAAATAAAATAAAACCACTTCACTCCTTATAATATTAGCTTGTGTTGGGAACTAGCTACGACAGCGCTATTTTGACAGTTACCGTCCCCATCAAATAAAATCGCCAAATATCCTTCTTTAGCTTACCCAAGCCACTCGGACTATCTGAAACCACCTAAAATCACCAATCCGGTTTGTATCCTATGAAATTGTTTATTTTTTTATTTTACGCTGTTTTATTACTTCTTAGACAGTTTATTCTGCCGATTTTAAATAACTTACTCTTTGTTTTTAGCACCTACAATGCCTTGATTGAACGTTGAAACGCTCCGATCAGACTGGTAGTCCCAAAGGATTGTAGACAACGGGCTGATAATTATTATAGCACGTGACTTTAAGACCAGAATGACAATGACTACCTATTGAATTATGTAACGAGAATTGGCGCAGGACACAGTCGGACAGTCGGACAGCCAAACGCACGCAGCATCCGCACAATTTTGGAGCACTGGCCGTGCCCACTATCGGCGTGGGTAATGTGCTGTTGTTAGCCAGCAGATTCGCATTGCTCGGTACTTGCTGACATTCAGGCCACAGGCATCTATTTCAAACGTAACCTTGATCAAATAAATACTTAGAATTTAAATGAACTGTAAATTACCAACTTCACGAATACATGAGTAATTTGCATTGCCTACGCCATCACCAAAACGCCTGCAAACATGCTATAGCAACATGTTCTTCGTCAGCTTTTTATTGATCTACCTATTACGTTTCCATAGGAACGAGAGAGGATCTCTTCGTGTCGTTATGGTCTTCTCTAAGCTCATCGTTGTCAATAGTCAGGCGTCGTACATTATTTAAAATAGTGTTTCAAACTTCAAAGGAAAGACAGTTTGTATTTCGTGTTATTAAAACAAACAAAAGAATACGCCTCGCGGGAGATTCAAAGAAGTGCTTCTACAATGCATGTCAATGTTCTAAATCCTTCCTCATACAAAAAAGCGACGAATATTAAGAAAGCACCCTTTTTGAAATCTTATAAATAGATCACAAAGGATTTACTGACATCAAGAGTTTCGGAGCGGACGACTCCTGGAGTGGAGACCGCGTATCGGAAAGCGTAGTGTGGGACACCCCTCCTAGCTAGATGGACAGACGACCTTAAAAAGGTGGCTGGGACAGACTGGATGCGGAAGGCGGAGGACAGGGTGTTGTGGCGCAGCCTGGGAGAGGTACATGTCCGTAGTGGACTGCGATAAGCTGAGTTGATTGAAGAGGATCGGCAGCAGGCCATTATAACAAATTGCGATCTTCGCCATCTTCTTACCATTCAGTGACGAATAATAAAAGGAACAATAAAAAGATACAATTTAAAAAGACTTTATATTGATTGATTGAATGAATGCTTACTTACTACTTTAATGGAATATCAGTACAGTTATGTAAAACAAAAATCTTAAACTTAAACAAAGGTAGGCCTTGCCGGGTTTTCAACTAATAAGAAATGATCGCGCGCGTGGCGGTGGCGGTGGTGTTGCCATATACCTTCGTCCACATATTCCTTTTTCAATTGTCGATATGTCTGCGCAGCCTCCACCGCGGGACGCGGGCGAGCATCTCTTTTTGGAAGTAAACCTAAATCACGTGAAAGTCCTTTTAGGTGTTTATTATAGCCCTTCGTCACGTATAAATTTCTTTTCCTCCTTTGAAAAAATCCTTGAAAATCTTACACCCTCTTACAGTCATACAATCATCATGGGCGATTTCAATACTTGCTTATTGAAAATTGATTCCCGCTCTTCTTCTCTTCGATCAATAGTTCAGTCGTCTAATTTATCAATTCTTCCTTTAAATTCCACGCACCACTTTCCAAACTGTAATCCCTCACTTTTGGACCTTCTCATTGTTTCCTCTCCTCAACATGCCAGCAAGTATGGTCAATGCCCGGCTGACATGTTTTCTTACCATGACCTATTATTCCTCTCCTACAAAATTCGCCCACCTAAGGCAAAACCTAGTATTCTCCTGCAGCGCAATTTTAGTGGCATGAATACTGATAATCTCCGAAGAGATGCTAACAGCATTGACTGGTCTCCTTTAGCCAGTGTCGAGTCGATTGACGATAAAGTCAACCTGTTGACAGACAATATTGTGCAGCTGTACGATGTCCACGCTCCCATTCGTGCTGTAAAAATTAAACATCTTCCGGCACCATGGCTTACAGACGATATTAGAAGTTTCATGCACAGGAAGGCTGTAACCAAAACTAAATTTAAGTGTCGGCCTTCGCCGTCGAACCGGGAGATCCTTGTGAATGCTCGTAATCGCTGCAATAAGGTGTGTAGAGATGCCCAACGCCGCCATATCCACACCTCTGTTGAAAACGGAGATCCAGCTAAAGTCTGGAAATTTCTTAAATCTTTGGGAGTTGGAAAATCGCGCCAAGAATCGATTCCTAAAAACTTAGATATTGATCTACTGAATCAACACTTCTCGTCTGCGTCCCACTGTAATAGGACCATGAAGGCAGCTACAATAAACTATCTTTCAAACCTTCCAACTCCGGACCATCCCCCATTTATTTTTAGTCAATTCTCTGATTGTGATGTTAAGAAGAGCGTAGTTTCAATCACATCTAACGCAGTTGGTAGTGATTGTGTAAGTCGGAAAATGATACTCCCTGTCCTCGACGAGATCCTTCCTATCCTATGCTACATCCTAAACTACTCTATAACCTACGGCGTTTTTCCATCGATGTGGAAAGAGGCAAAAATCACTCCTTTACCTAAAAAATCTAATCCTACTTCCTTTTCAGAATACCGTCCTATCTCCATCTTGCCTTTCCTCTCAAAAGTCCTTGAACGCCTTGTCCACAATCAGCTCAGTGCTTTTCTTTGTAAAAATAGTCTGCTGAATCCTTTCCAATCCGGTTTTCGTCCTGGTCATAGCACCGCTACAGCCTTAGTTAACGTCACTGATGACATACGGTTAGGCATGGAATCGGGAAATCTGACGGTACTTTGCTTGCTGGATTTTAGTAACGCGTTTAATACTGTCGATTTCGATATCCTGCTTGGCATGCTTCGTTCGCTTAACATATCTCCAACGGCGATTGACTGGTTTCATAGTTACCTGTATGGCCGCCGGCAGCGTATATGCATGGAAGAGTCTTGCTCTTCTTGGTGTTATACTTCTGCCGGTGTACCTCAGGGTGGCGTTTTATCTCCTTTACTCTTCGCAATATTTATAAACTCTATTTCCAAAAAACTTCTTTCTTCCTACCACCTTTATGCAGATGATTTACAAATATATAGACAAGCTGCCCTTTCGGATTTGGCTGATGCAATTAATATAGTAAATAAAGATTTGGGTTCAATTTGCGAGTGGAGTGAGGCACATGGGTTGCAGGTTAATCCATCGAAGACTCAGGTCATTGTTGTTGGCAGCTCTAGGATGACACCCAAGGTAAACTGGTCACAGCTTCCCCAGGTACAATTTAACGGAGCTGCTATTCCAGTCAGCGAAAAGGTTAAGAACCTTGGGGTTTGGATCGACAAACATCTTTCTTGGGGTCCTCAGTTGCAGGACGTAAGTCGCAAAATTTTTGCATCTGGTAAGTCCCTGAGACGATTGCGGAACTTTCTTCCGACTGCCACTAAAACTGCGCTTGCACAATCCCTTTTACTTCCCATCCTTGACTACGCTGATGTCAGTTATCTCGATCTCACTGAGGCACAACTAGATAAACTTGAGCGACTTCAAAACTTTTGCATAAGATTTATATTTGGCCTGCGCAAATATGATCACATTTCTGAATTTCGTACAAAGCTCAATTGGCTTCCCATACGTCTTCGCCGGAATTCACATATCTTGTTTCAGCTCTACAGTATTCTATTCAACCCTAAAACCCCCTCTTATCTTAAAGAACGTTTCAAGTTCCTTCATGACACACATAATAGATATCTTAGGTCATCGGAAAACTTAAGACTAGAGATGCCGATGCATTCCACCAGCTTTTATGACAAGTCATTTACAGTTCAAGCAGTACGGTTATGGAATGCCTTGCCCGAGTCGATAAGGCGTGCTCAATCTTTGTCCACTTTTAAAATTATGGTTAAAAAACACTTCCTCTCTCCTTAAACATCATCATTACATTTAGTTTCCTTGCTCTTGTTTCATGTTTATTATTGTATATATTATATGTAGATAAGTATATGTTTTATGTATGTATGTATTTGTTGTATATGTAAATGGTACACCACTGACTACCTGCATTATTGTCTCTCCTTCTCCCTTGAATCCATCCAAAGGTTGTCTGTAAAAGATCGCTTTTAGCGATAAGACCGCCCATTGTGTCACCCTGTGTAAAATGTCTACATTTATATCTGTTATTTTTTATGGTGTACATAATAAAGAGTATTCTATTCTATTCTATTCTATTCTAAAGGTACTAAATTATTTATGCTGTTTCTAAAAACAATTAAAAAAATATATGAGTTAGGTTTTCAGTTGTCAAATAATTTAAAATCACAATTAGATCAATATAGTTGTAATGTTTATCTATACTTTATAGGAATATTATAAATAGGTAAAATTTTATTAAAAGTTAAAACGAGATCTTTCATGCGGACGAAAGCTAGTAATTTAGAATAAAATTAATCCCAATTAGAAATCAAGTTTTTTCCAGCAGAATTAATTGTAGGTACTTATAAAAATAAAAGCAAAACATAAATGAAAACTAAAAAAATACTTTCTTATAAACAGGCAAAGTCGTAGACTCGTAGTAAAATACAGCAAGTTTATTCGAGAAAAATCTCACCGTGAAAACTTAGGTGCAGCGCAGATGACAGACTATCCGTGACGCACTTTTTAGTCTGTGAAAATAGAACCTATGCAATTATACGCAGTAACGCACACGACGCGCAAAAAGTCCGGCGCACAAAAAATCCGTGTAATTCGGGCAGACCGCACCGCGCCGCGCCGCGCCGCTCGGCACAAAAGTGTGTGAAAAAAATTTAACGTTTGCTTCAACACGCGCTAACGCAGACGGCGCACACTTTAGTCGGCAATCTGCATTTGCTAGGGGTGGACGTAACGCACGCGATCTATTATCATGGCGCCAGAGGTCGATGTAACGATGTTAATTCAAGAAATACAAAACTGACCAGCAATTTATGATACTTCTAAGGCAGAATATCATGATAGACATTTAAAAAGAAAAATGTGGGAAGAAGTGCGCTGTAATGTTTATTCCGCTTTCTGTACTTCATGTACAAAATAATACTTCGCGATCTCTGCACGATTTCCATAGCGTCTACGTCCCTACAGCACTGCCGACAGAATGATCGAAGATGTGCGTCGTGTGCGTTGAGTCTGTGAAAAATCCGCGACCGACTTTTTGCGCGCTATGCAGACTTTTTCTGCGCCGCAGACTCGATCGCACAAGAAGTCTGCCGTCTGCGCTGCACCTTACCGTGAACGTGAGCTGTCAATAGTGTCAAACCACACGCATTGTGGGGAATGACAGTTCACTTGACATACGTTTTCACGGTGAGATTCTTAAAGAATAGCAGTCATTTGCCATTGGTGCACGTTCACAAAGAAAGAGAATATCAATCTCAAGGTACACTATCGCAATGACAAAGCGACGCATGTTTTTATTTATTTAACTCGAAATTGTTGAAATGTGTAAATGCATTTTGAGGGGACAAAGCAACTAGTTGGGTATCCGTAAAAAGATACGATCATTACAACGCGGTGAAACTGGTTTTTGGTTAAGTGACATAAATTGAAACTTCAATCACCGCTTTATATTCAATCAGTCGAAATCCAGTTAACACAGCGAGGACTAGTGTACTAGAAGTCGGTCAAAGTCCAGTAAACACAGCCAGGGTCGGTCCGGTCAGGGAATCATAAACCTTTGGAAGTCCGGTAAACATAACGAAAAACAAAGTAGTATATATATCGTCCGAGGTCCAGTAAACACAGCCAGGTTCGGTTCAGAGCGGATTTTGTTATTATAATATTAACGCTGCTAAGGTTGTTTTGATTTTCGGACTACGTTCATGAGGGAAGTTGCCTCTTCCTTTGTGCGCCTGTCGTCCAGCAATAGGATCGCGTGTGCGCTTGCTTGTCAGAGAATATGACGCTTCGATTGCTCGTTGAACGTTACAAGGATCTTACAGCGCGTGGCCAAAACCGGAACTAACGCCGCTGTTTACCAACAACGCCCCCTGCCGAAGTCATTCAGGCGCCAAAAGACCCTTGTAGCAGTGTGTCCAAAGAGTACCTATAATAATTTTATGGGGGAGTGTGTCCCTTGAGCCTTCGCAATTTATAATGTTAATACAAACGACATCAGTCTTATCGTATAAGTACAAACATTTATAGCACCCCGTTCGGAAAGACCAAATACTGGATTCTTACGGGAAATAAACGGGTACACCTGACCCTCAGGCTGCCATGTGAGTTTGAAACTATGAAAAAATATTGTTTGCCTACTTACTTCAATTAAAATGTTTAGGATGTCTTTCCGTAGGAAAGTATAATTTTTGTTTTTTGGGTTGTTACAATGTTCGACGCCTAAATGATCTCCTTTAATTGTGAACGCGCATTAATCTTAGCACTAGACATCCTCCATCCTCTTTCAACCTATTAAATTCCTTGGCGTTGTACAAATTGCTGGACAATATCATCTGTTTCCCTCATGTTAACCTGGAACATTAAGTTCGGTTGGTGCTCGCGGAGACTCTGCTCTGCCTTTGACTTCTCTCTCTTATGTTCCGCAGTCGTTATATGATCTAAAATATCATCCCAATCGTTCTCCGTAATGTTGCAGTACCCGCAATGGTAAACATCCAGTTTTATCTGAAAACAAATAGCAATCTCTATAGATTTCTTGTATTTTCTACTTATACATTTTCCCAAAATCACATACAATAATTGGAAACATAAGCGCGCTGATTAGTTACAACCATCAAATTCGTCGTTTTCAACATAGAAGGTGAAAAACAGACAGATATTATAAAATACTAATTCTGTAACCTACCTCTCTAATGAATTCATTTTCCAGTGAAGTTATCAAAAGGCATTTCTCGATGATTCCTTTGTGATAATCAGTCGCGATATGCCTCATAATACTTTCAGGGGTCAAATCAATATGGCACGCATGACAGAAGATCCTTTCATTCATTTTGGCAATCAATAAGAAGCAAAAACCATTGAGCCAATATTTATCATTTATCACTATGACCATTCCGTCATTCATAGTTGCGAATAGTTCAAATGTCTTAATATATCCGGAAAGTGGTTCTTTTACTGGTGCCTCAGTCGCATCACTTTTAGATGTTTCTTTTGTATTTTCTGTGTGAATTCTACTTGCCACGTGCTTTTGTAGGTCATCAAGTGTAGTGGAGAGTCTTCTGCTGCATGGGTGGCAGTAATAGCTGTAGTCGGCACGATTGTGACTGAATCCATGCTGCTTTGCATACTCTCCTACTGACACAGTCTTTTGAGAGCGTTTGTCCTTTCCAAGCAACACTGGCTTTGTGTACAAAGTAGTTTTATCTGTACCATTTGACGTGATGCCAGAAGAGAGAGTCTCTGGTGACTTTTTTTTATTAGAAGTCTTCTTATGTTCTTCAATATGTTTTTCGATGGCATCAGTGTTAAAGTCAATGGATTTCGAACACTTCTTACAAAAGGCAGTTTCGTTAATAAAGTCAATACTCATGTTGCTCTTCTGGTATCTGTCTACGGATTCATAAAGATTCGATTCTTCGCCTTTAATTGTGGTATTGTTATTGTTTTCTGCTAATCTTTCCTTGTGGAGTTTTAGTAAGTTTTGGTGATGCTTGCTACGGATGTGGTCTTCAGGAGAATCTTCTAATAGCCATTCGCATAGAACGCACCATCTGTCTCCGTTCTCTGTTGAGTCTGTTATGTAGTTTTTCGCGCTCAAATTTTTACACAAAATCTTGTCAAGTACTTCTGCATTTTTTTTCTTAGCTGATTGTTTCGGGTTTACTTTGTCTTTATCAACAGGTTTAGTGGCTTCTTTTTTGATAAGTGTGTTGGCATCTTGTTTTACTTCTTTATTAGCATCGACACCTGCTTCTTTTTTTATATTGTCATTGACATTTCCACTAACCATTTGAATGCCATCATTTTTCTCTGTTTTTGTACTTTGAACCTTCACAGTTTGAGTTTCTTTCGCATTTTTGGTAGTCTGTATAGTACATTCCGTTTCATTCTTTTGAACGGTGGGATCATACAGTTTATATGCTTCTTTATGGTAGACTGTTTTGAAATGACTTGTTGGTTCGTTTCCGATGATCACATTGCAAGTTAGACACTGCTTGGTTCTAGCATCAACCTATAATCAAACATACAAAACATTGTACAGACACATAATATTAATTTAACTTTAATTACTTCTAATACTATGAAACACTTTTCACGCTAGCGAATCATTAACATTGTTCACATCGCCAGTAGCATGGCAAATATTAATAAACAGATCTTCCATCTTACCGTTCTATAAACCGTATTCTCAACATTGTCGAAAATCACTTCACTTTTGATTAAATTGAGAACATGGCTTCTGCTGACCTTATGAGAAGCACTGTCATCAAACTCGGTATTACAAAGGACACAAGTGTCTTCAACGCAGCCATTCCAAGCGTCATCAGATATAATGAACTGGTTAAAGGCTATGATATCGTTCTCCACACGTGTGAGCCATGTAGAGGATTTGTTTTTTTCTTTAATATGTGTTGGTTCATCTAAGTGTAGTTCTACCTTCGTGGCGGTCGGGAATGTCAGACTGCATGACTCGCAGAAGTATATGCCTTTAGCCTGTAAAGGAAATAGATGACTGAATTAAGGAATAATAAACTTTTGTATCTTGTCACGGGATCATGAAAAAGACCAAAGAAACAATATTTCAAATAGTATTTCTTTTTTCTTCGTACTTAGGACCTCTCGCCAGCCAGGCCGGCTGTTTAACCGATAAGCTGAGGTATGTTGGCGATATAATATGAATAAAAAAAAAAAAACCCTTATATCTACTTAATAAAGATCTTAAGATCAGCCTAAGCTGTTCACTCTAGAAGCATGAAATGTTGCACAAGAATTCCTTATACCTACTTATAACGAAAATGAACACTACTTAACGGATGATTTTTGCACTTTCATAGAAACTTTCATTCCATAATTAACCCCATTAGGGGATGATACTTTGTATAGAAATTCGTTTTTTTTTTAAATGGGAAATCGCATCGGACACGTGGCTTGTTCATAATAAATACCTTTCTAATAAAATCTTCTTTATACTTCTCAAAATAACCACAAGTCTTCAAGTTCTCCTTATGCTGTGAATCAACGATATGCGCAAGAGCGTCATCTTCGTTCGTAAACTGCTCTGCGCAAATCAGACAGTATTGGTCTATGCGACCCGATAGAATACCGTTTTTAGAAAATATGGACGCCATTCTGAAAAGAAAAATTAAGGACATTAGGTAAGTACATACAAAATACAGGCAGGAACTAAAGAAAACTGTTTAGTGAGACACTTGGCAAAAAGTACTTCTTTAAAAAATTTACTCAATTCTATACCTTTTCTGTAAACCAAATAGGAAAAAGCACAACTCTGCCTATCCTATTGGTATTACAAGTACAAGTACCTATGTGAAAAGTATGTGGGAATATACAATAGGTTTGTACCAATAATACTATTATCCGTGCTCATATAGCCGCGCAACGACGCGTGCTACAAGTCTGTTCCCAGCCTTAAGAAGGCGCACTGGGGTCCCCTAGCGCCACTCCTTTAAAAAAATATTATCTCGTGACTGAGAAGGAATTTTGAATAACGGCTCAATCAGCACCCTCGTGTGTCTAGAATTTTGTAATATCTTTTATGAACTTTCATAATTTGAGACACAAAACAACAAAACTCGATCTAAAGAAAAGCGGCCACATTCCTCTAGATCAGAGGTTCCCAAACTCTTTTGTTTCATAGACCACTTTCAAAATTTTGCTGGATCCGGTGGACCCCCTGCAGCTACATTACTACCAATTTCTAAATATCGAAAAAAAAAGAGGAGATTAGATCTATCTACGGAAACTTGCGTTGTGGCTGAGTTTCAACGACGAATTAACAGTTTTCGAAAAAAAAGGTTAGAATTGCTTGCTAGGGTTAATTATTTGATAATAAAGTCAACTAAACAAATTTTCAATTAAATTTTAATTGATTGTGCTGTGAGTGGATGTCAAAAAAGCAAAGTTGGCCAATCGAAAAAGTGTCTCCATCCAACTTTACTTTTTTGAAGTCTACAGTGACTCAAAGCACAAGAACCAATCAATTCTCACAAATTTTATTTAGAAAACGTCCCATTCGGAATGGTAAAAAGAAATATAGTATATTTCCTTGTGTTGTATGTTGAGTCGTGTATTATTTAGAAAACGTCCCATTCGGAATGGTAAAAAGAAATATAGTATATTTCCTTGTGTTGTATGTTGAGTCGTGTATAAGTGCCCGAGGCGCTCCGAAGCGCGCCGAAGCACGCCTATAAAAAATGTTCCGGAACAATCAAAGCACGGGTCACGCGTTGACCGGCGCGTGAGTGGGTAACAGTCGCTGAGCTTCTTAAAATATTATCTGCCTATACATATTGATAGAAGTCAAGCCAACATTTTAGTTCTTCACTATCGAAACCAAATTAATTTTCATGCACCCCCGCTTACGATTGTAGACCCCAATGTTTTGTCACGCTCAACGTAGACCCCCGTGGACCCCTGGGGGTCCACCTGGACCACTTTGGGAATTACTGCTCTAGATCGTATTTCGTTGCTTCGTGTCTCAATATGAAACTTTATAAAAGGTATTAGAAAATTCTAGACACACTTACCGAGGCTGTTGATTGAGCCGTTATTCAAAATTCCTTCTCAGTCACGAGATAATATTTTTTTTAAGGAGCGGCGCTTGTGGACAGGTGTGCGCCCGCTTAGGCCCTTTCTATACTCCGTGGGCCACATATTATACAAATAAGGGTCAGTAGACACAGAGTAACAAAATGCTTCAGTTTCTTTTTTTATTGTGTTGGCATGTGGTCCAAATGCCCACCACTTACTAAAATTTAGCTCAATAATTATATATTTTTTTCAAGTGAACTTCAAGACTGTATAATGTATTCTACCTCATTCTGTCGCACATTCAATCCTATAGATATATGTGTTTGTGTCTTTTTAATGTCAGTTTTTCTTTTCATCGAGCTTCAAATCACAACGGGGCTAGAGTAGTTTTCACTTCAAAACTGAGGTGTTATCAACTTTGGTTTGGTTGCTGACCGCATAGTGGCCAGTGGATACCACCCACGAATTATGCAGGATGTGACATCCTATTTGATAACAAAAGTATATAACAGTATATTAAATAGGTTTAAAGAATATCTTTGATTTAGTAATTCAGTGTTATCAATGACTATGGACAATTTCTTAGTATACTTACAGACAGAAACACAAATCTGTGTAACATATTTACATTTTAATGGGGCCTTACATTAGAAAACAAAGTATGTTACTTAATTATTTATTTCTAAAGGTTAACCAACAACTTCTGTATACTTACAATATATTATAAGTATAGGTAAATAACAATTAGCCTTAGACTTACATCATTGCCAATTACAGGTTAACCAGCATTCTCAAAAATAAGTGTTAATCACGGGACTGTCTTCTAATGTATACATCATATAAATTACAAATACAGGGTGTAAAAAGACCGATCACAACTACGCATTCTGTACATTAAACTAAGTAACATAGCATAAAAATAATTGCTGGGAAACGAATTAAATTATTTTTGGTGTGAAAAATCGCTGTTTTAATGTTTGCTCGCTGTTTGTCGTGGGGGTATTTAAAGTTGCACCCTATCATAGTAGAAAAAAAGAAAAGGTGCCAACAACTACATCAAGAAAGGCTGATATTAAGAACTGGTTAAAAGAAATAAGTATTGTTTTTGAAGAAGCAGAATTAAAAGCACAGCTATTACAAAAAGTAAAAAGTGAAAAACAAATACTAATCCTATGTTGTGGATGAATTAGCCAAGGCAAATGGTGTCATAGTATTGCGGCTGCCACCATACCGCTGTTAGCTCAATCCAATTGAGTTAATATGAGTACAAGTTATGGAGTTTGTAGCGGAGAAAAATAAAACTTTTAAAATGGCAGACCTAAAAATTCTTTTGCCAGAGGCTTTAGCTAATGTGATTGCTGAGAATTGGAAAAATTGCGAGGGTCTTATAAGAAGAACAGAAAATATTTAAATTAGATGAATAATTGATGATACCACTGAACGCTTTATTATTAATGTGACAGACAGTTCATCTTCATCAGATTCAGAATTGAGCCCATTCACAAAAGCATTGTCGAAATACGACACAATACTCAATTTATCTCAATACTTTATTGCATACCTAATGTGTTACATGAAACATAGGACCCTGTCGGACGCATCATAGTTTGTAAGAGAGAGGAGGAAGAGCGCATAGATATGTGAGACGCGATACAATATAACTATTAATATAGAATTGCAATTAGTAAATATAAATTCACTGAAAACATTGGCAGTTATCATGTGAAACTTTTGACATTTTCATGTAAATTGCCTAATTATATTTTATCCTATAATAACTTCATAACAATCTGTGCGAATAGGCTTTGGTGAGATTTCGGTACTTATGCTTGACAAGCATTGCTTGTAGCACTGTATTACTAACAGTGCAAAGTAAGTACAGTGTAAAGTACAATAAATAAAATGATTTAAAAATTTGTAATAAATGGTTTAGCACCCATAAATCATATGGTTCTTTTTTTTACCTTTAATTAACTATACCTAAACCAACGGAGTAGTGTTAAATAATGTACGGTGGTATGGAACCCTTCGTGTGCGAGTCCTCTTGACTGGTTTTTTTATATCTATAATAGTTAAGTTATTCATGCCTTTTTATTTGGTTGGGAAATCATCAAATAACTTCTTCTGCTCTGGGCAGAGCGGGAGGGCAAGGGGAAGTTATTCATGCCTGCAAATTAGATCATGATAAATCATGACCATGATCATGCATTCTGATTCATAAATGTATTTTTATACTGCCATCATTATATAGTCTGATACTACAAAATACATGCCTAGTCTGGTTAGTATTTCACCACACGGCTTGATACGCCAGCAAACATTCATTTTAGCTGATACTTGATCCGATTGTGCGAAATGGTGTTTTACTATCTAGGTAAGTACCTATATATTATTGGATTGCGATTTTCGGAGTACATACAAAATGGTACAAAGTACTACGTGCTTACAGTGATAAATGGAGATGTCCATTAATGAAGAATTCCCGAACGGACGTCTTCACGACCATTTCAGAAGTAAGTACCTATGTATAAAAAGAAAGAATGAAAGTACTTACTTTTTTCCACCACGTATCAGTTAGTTCCACGTTTTTTGCTCTACATAAAACAAATGCAGGGTAGACCAGCGTTGTGAGACTTGCGATGAAGTGATTGCAGTGCCACGGCGAATGCACGGTCGTCCGTCGTCGAGTCGAGTGGTGGACAAACAATCACAGAACCCTATTACTCCTAGCGGCAAACAATCCCTTTCGAAGTTTCGATCTCGTATCTAGAAAATTAATTAATTTTAGGACGTGGTAAACACAAAACACACAATCATATTCCTAGCGGAGGGTAAATTCCCGGCCGTAGAGGATTCGTTGAAAACCACAGAGTACTTTATACTATACTGAAATTGAAAACAAAAGTTGAGTGGAACCACAGACAAATCACAAAAGTAGAGTAGAAAAAAGCAAGTTTTAGTGTAGTTTTAGGATGCATTCAAATTAAAATAATTTTTGTGCCTTTCGCCACCAACAAAGGCCACCAAAGAATAGCCGCAGACGCGGCGCTTAATTACAATTAGAAAAACTCATGACTACAAAATAATTGACTACCAAAGACATTACTACCGTCAGTGGTGGTCACTTATTTGGCAGGTTTAGTTTCTATGGGAATTGTCCCCTATCCATCATCAAGCAAGGTATAACAGAAAATGCATCATCAAAATAGATGATTCGTTATAGCCAACATGTGCCAGTTTGGTGCATCATGGGCCAAAGTTTGTATGCCACACTTAGAGAGGAGAGGGTATTACCCTACCACAGACTAATTTTTTTATTGAAATTAATTAATGAACATGCAACACCATGTCCATGTTGCCAAAATTTATGTCAAATTGTCAATCGATTTTGAAGTTTAGTGTAAATTTCAAAACACGCACGTGTTTATAATGTGTATTTGTTATTTACAATTACAATAAAATCCTAAATGTGATTTAAAGCAGCAAAATGAATTCAAAGAAAATCGCCAAGAATCCTTCTTTAGCTTACACAAGCCACCCGGACTATCGGAAACCACCAAAAATTGCAAATCCGGTTCGTAACCTATGAAATTGTTTTTTTCTTGATTTTACGCTGTTTTATTATTTAGACAGTTTATTCTGACGATTGAATATAACTTACTCTTTGCTTTTTAGCACCTACAATGTCTTGGAGCGCCTCACATAGATTCCTTTAACTATATGTTGCAAGACGGTTTGGAAGCTGCCATCGCGGATCTTGTTCCCGCTGAGTTTGAGTTACCGAGTGGAGAAAGGGTTAAAATAACTATAGATGAGGCAGGATTTGCTAAGCCCAGCGTTCCTATGGAGGCCGTTGGTGTAAAAAATCAGACAGTGCTTCCAACGGAGTGTAGACAACGTGCTGCTACTTACAAAGGTGACTTTAAGATCCGAATGACAATGACTATTGATGAGAAGTCTGTAACTGTGGACAGGTCTCTGGGATCTCTGCCTATTATGGTGAAGGTGAGGTTTTTTTCTATAACTAATTAAATATAGTCATATTTTTCAGAGCAACAAGTAAGTAAATTCTTGACTATTTATAAAAGCTCTGGAGTACCTACTTCTACTACTTAATTAATGGTGAAATGATTAAACAAATAAATGATGATGATAATAATAAGTAAAAAAAAGAAATGCATTGTTTATAATTTTTGTCACAGATTTGGTTTATTTTTTCAGTCAAAAATGTGTCACCTAGCTGATTTATCTCCTGAAGAGTTAGTACAACATAATGAACATTTTGATGAGTGGGGCGGATATTTTATTGTGAAGGTAATTATAATGTAATTTATCTCTTATTTATCTCTTAGTTGCCAGGGCATGCCGGACCTACCCTGGCAACTCATCTAACAACCCACAGCATTAAAAGATCTTAAAAACATTTGAAAATTTCTCTCAGGCAACTAGCATTGCCTTATTAAACCTGACCATGTTAATCACCACACTGGATACTTAATAAGTAATAGAATAGACACGGACAAGAAAAAAAAAGGAGGACTCCGGGCCACGCGTATCGAAAGTGAAGCAATATAAGTATGCCGGACCGTTTTTACAAACATGCCTCACGCACACATTTACATCAAAAGCTGCCAACTGGCCGCCCTTACGCGGCACTACGGCTTTATTGTAGGTACTGTTTACGTCAAGTAATCAAATAAAATAATGCTTTCTTGTGTTGTGAAATGGTATAAAAATAATTCTACATCCCAGAATAAGTGTCAAGGAATAACATATCACAAGTAAGACACTTATTTAAATCAGGCACACATAGATCGGTACGGTGCTTCACTTTCGATATGCGTGGCGCGAAGTTCTTCTCTTTTTCTAGTCCGTGAGACTAGAATACTCTTTAATATGTACACCATACAAATTACAGATATACTTTAAGTAATCCTAGTGAATAACATGAGGTTAACACTTTGCCATTCTCATGTTTTTTATGCTGTCAATCTACTGAACAATGCTCAAACATTTGTCGCTGCCACTATTGAATTTACACACAGTTGATACACAGGTTCATTTTATATTTTTAAGAGCTATGGCTCCTGAAGAAAATGTAATCTCAAGTCGAGATTGGCAACTCAAGATCTCGCGTGCTAAGTTTGGTGTCGAGATAATATAATTCGAGATCTCACTCGGCAATCAGGAGAGATCTCGTTTTTGAGTATTCTGAGAGCGAGACTAATGCTTTTTGAAATACCTAATGCGTTTTTTTATAATGAATTTTTAAACTTAATTGAAATGGAAACTTCACCTACTTAGTGTAATTTGCCTTCGGCAAAAATTACGAAAATCCATACAAACTTTCAACCCCTCCTTAACCCCTTTTGGGTACGAATTTTCAAAAATATATTACTTTTGCGCAGGACCTGGGTTTTTTTTTTTTGTATGGAATTTGAGACAACTCCTTTCAAGATTCTAAACCCAGCAGTTAACACTGGCGTTGTCTGTCAGTAAATTTAATTTTTTTATAAAGTAGATAAATAAAAAAACATTCATCAAACAAAACAAACAAGGTTTATTTAAGTAATAATCATCTGCACTACACATACATAACAACAAGCTCATCATGCTGAGATAGGGGCCTTTTGGCCTCGTACAGTACTTACTGTTGTTATTTTCATTTTACATTTTGTTTTTATTTTATTATTTTTATATTTTTGTTTTATTTTTATGAGTGTGTTTAGTTTAGTTTCTGATAATCCTATGCGAGTCTTAATAAATACTTTTTCTTTCTTTTCACCAAATCAGCTCACACTCATCACGCACGCTATAAATCTATTAATTATTATTTCTGAAAAAGGCTTCTCATGAACGTCGTGTGCTGAGACGCGAGCGCTCAGTAACCTCGAACGAAATTTCGAGAGATTTCAAAAGAACGAGACTGTCTCCCCACGAGATTGAATCTCGAAAAAAGGCTCGAGATCTCGAGCCATATTTCGATCAAGATTGCTTTCCCTTGGCTCCTGCATAGCGAAAAAATTGTAAATAGTTTAGTTTTTAAATAATTATTTTCATTATTGTCATGTGTTATTTGTTTAATATTTTTCCTGTTTTCTATTTACAGGGTCATGAGCGTTTAGCGCGTATGCTGCTGGTAACCAGACGTAACTACCCAGTGGCCATCAAGCGGTCAGGATGGAGGATGAGGGGCAACCTGTTCTCTGACTACGGAGTTATGGTCCGCTGTGTCACTTCGGATCAGACGAGCACTGTGAGTAAACTAATCAGTTAATGTTTGTGGGTTTTGAGGGTCAGGCTTCTTCAATGAACTGTCCTTTTATTTGTAAGGGTTTTAGGCGTTTATTATGTGAATTACAGTGTGAGAATAAAATTGTGATGGTGGACCGACTACCATCTTGTTCTTAATGTCGAACTGTTGATCCGTGGAACGAAGGAATCGAATGTTCTCGAATGTTCTTCGGCGACAATCAATCAGGGCTCCCCGTGCGCCGACGACGTGATACGACAGATATGATACGCAGTTAAATAAAGGCGTCCATAACTAGATACAGTACGACGAATGATACGGCGATACGGATACGGTGATCGGATCGGGCAAATGATCATAAATGTGGACCCGACTTTAACCGACTTGGCCACTACTGCTCCAACTTGTTTACCTTTCAGAAACATTAAAAAAACATAAATAACTTGTTACAGAACAACGTCCTCCACTTCTTAAACAACGGTACATGCAAGCTAATGTTCTCATACCGTAAGATGATGTACTACGCGCCTCTGCTGCTCATCATGAAGTGCCTCGTGGACTGGCCCGACCACTACATCTACAGGCTGCTGCTACACGGGAAGAAAAACGACCTGTATTATGTTAAGTAAGTCAGAATCTATGAAATAATTTTGATAAAATTTCATTTAATGTATTTGTCGCGTCTTAAAACTACGTGTGTCAAAAAAAAAGTGTACATAGATTGCTCTAAAGCCCCATAATAATTAAAATAAAGTGCTGAACCACTTTATTTTAGCAATAGAATTTTGTGCTGCGGGAAACATGTTGGCAACATGAGATATCCCTAGCAACGTGATAAAGTTTGGGTAAAAACAAGTTGTGCAACATAGTTGCCAACAATATTCAGTGTTGCGAGAACCAATGCCTAGCAACTGTTATTCAACTTTGTTTCCCATGAGTATATTGCTTAATTGTTAGCTGTGCTACCATTATTAAGCTAAATAAAAACCTCTCTAATGAAATGTATTTGAATGAAATAAAAAATATGTTTATTCGGCTACCGTATGCAACGGACACATTTAAACAAAATTAAAAGCTATCTTCTATCTATCTATCTAAATAAATAAAACAAAGTCGGGGTAGTTACACCATTTACACCATTTATAACTCAAGAACGACTGGACCAATTTTTATGATCTTTGATTTGTCGGATTTGTCTCCGCCCCGAATAGCAGAATAACTATTAAAACATGGGTGTTCCCATGTTTTAATAGTTATTCTTGTTGTTACAAGGATACAAAAAAATGAAGATAATGGATTTTCGCATACATTTTGTATGGACCAGCGGGGTAATTACGTAACACACTAACAATAGGAATGGGTTTCATTTTGACAGTTCAACAACATTCATTGCGTTGTTTACGTTGTTGAGCCGAATTTTTTTTCGAACATATGAAGCAATGGATTAGCAATAGGCTTCAAAATCATTCAGATTGTGATAGATAGTGTGTTACGTAATTAGGGTGCTGCTTAGCTAATAAGTTAGCACAACATTTATTGATTCTGAGGCGATACGAAGTCTGCCGGGTCGTCTAGTTTATAATAAAAATCTTAAATTCATTCATTCATTCACAGCCTAGCACAAAAAAGGCTTAATCTGCCTACAATGATCCCACTGCTGGAACACAGGCCTCCTCTCAGTGAGAGGCAGTGGGCCGTAATCCACCACGCGGGCCCAGTGCGGGTTGGTAGATCCACAGCCTAAACTAAGTTAAAATTTTTACAGCATAAAAGAATTTACTGACAGGAAACATTTTGTAATGTAACCTATAATATTTGCATGCTATGATATAGGCAAAACATGTCATGCTCTATAATGTATTTATAAAACAACTTTTTATGCAAATAAATATTATTTCTATTTCTAAATAGGGGATAAAAATTTGTGTGGAACTTCGTCAGTCTTGAAGTCAGAATCCTGGAAGTTGGTACTTAGACTTCTGTCTTTAAGTAAAGTTTGTTATATTATCGCTTTTTGGAAACTCATCCCCTAAGGCTCCAGGGAAGTTGGCGATGGGGGATCCCATCGGGCACACGGCTTGTTCTAACCATAAAATAAAATATAGGATTATGTAAAATTTTATTCCTTGCTTAAATACATTGCAAACTATAGTTTTGTATAATTTAGAAGCATTTTTCAATTTTGTAAATGTGAGTACCATGGATTC